>JAKZFA010000014.1:0-1200000 GCA_026122715.1 Cladosporium colombiae
ATTGTACTTCGTTCAGTTACGTATTGCTAAGGTTAAACAGACGACTACAAACGGAATCGACAGCACCTCCCCTAACCCTAACCCTAACCCTAACCCTAACCCTAACCCTAACCCTAACCCTAACCCTAACCCTAACCCTAACCCTAACCCTAACCCTAACCCTAACCCTAACCCTAACCCTAACCCTAACCCTAACCCTAACCCTAACCCTAAAAATTATTTTTACAGTTCTTGTAACATTTCTAGTATTTCGTTGTATCACTATATTACCTACCTTGATCTCATAATTTTACGACGTCAAATGTTCAAACAAACCACCGTCAAAGTTTCAAAAAAACCACGGTCTGTAGAAGCCGGACCCACCTCAAATTTCGCTTACGCTTTCAAAAAAACCACCGTGATTTCTTCGTAGAATGATAGTCAGTGCGTCATGCTTCCGGCTAGTCCTAATTGGGTGGCTTCGGGCGCACTGTAAGAACGTCGAAAATAGAGTGGAAAACGCATTCTAATCTAGAAAAGCAAAGGCTGTGTTGAGAATTAGCGGAAAGTACGCATACAAAAGCTATTCGTGCGAACTTAAGCTTCTACATGTAGGAATTTGGGAGCGAAAAGAACCGGTCGAGTTCTGCCCACTAAATTCAGGGCCCGTTGGATTCGTTGATAGTAGTCAGATCAGTCTACAACTAATTCGGAGAGCCTCGGCTTCTGTTATCGTTCTAAAGTTTTAGGGGTGCTAATTAGTATTGCTTAACTGATTGATTGATTGATTCTGTTAGGCTATTTCGAGTAATCGTATAAGCCGTCCCTAATAAGTGACCTTATATATATCCTAATTATACGCCTAAAAATTATCTTAGAAAATATCCTATCCCTTTAGTTAGTTAGTAGCGCTTCCTACTAGATTAATAGTCTACTAGTCTTCTCTAGAAACTAGATAGTTACCTTAACGACTACTAGATCTAGCTTCTACTTCTCTTTTAGGCTATTAAGTAGCTACCTAGTCCTTATATCCTTCTTCGTACTCTACTCTCCTAAGAGATAAGGTATATCTCTCTACTTATCTCCTATAGTAGCCTATAGTACCTTATAAGCTTCCGCTCTAATATTAGGAGATAAAGGAATTAAGTCGATTCCTTAAAAGTTAGATAGAAGCTTAGAGTTAGGATTAGAGTACTTAAATCGATTCCTTTACTCTATCTAAGTTAATTCCTTTACTAAAAAAAGTTCGAAATTAGCTTAGTCTTTAATATATATAAGAGGAAAATATAGTTATACTATATATAACTAATCTATCTTACTTAGAGTATATTTACTATACTATTTTTAGTACTAGCTATAATAGTTATCTTAATAAGAGTATATCTTTCTATATAAGCTAGGAAGTTAGCTAATTAATAGCTAATCTACTTTACTTATACTTTTTCTTATATATATATTATACTTACTATATATTAAAAATAGTAGCTTTTAGTCTTTATATCTAGGTCTTACTTAGTAGGAGTATAATATACTATATACTACTTATATCTCTTTAATAGTACTATATACTTTTAAACTATACCTTATTAAATATTATAGCTATAGTACGTACAATATAGACTCGAGTATTATAGATAAAAGAGAACTTAATAAGAGTAGAAAGTATAGTTATAATGTTAAGGGAATACCCGATTAGGTCATTTAAAAGAGGTATCTCGCAACGTAGTAAACACCAAAGCAAGTACTGCTTAAGTACAAAGACTGATCGTTGCTTCCTCGCTGCTATCCAGCATGCGAGTCACATATATCGCGCTGGCTGCTGCCAAGCGCGGTGCAGGCTGTGCCCTGCACGTGACTATGGACTTCATCTTAAGGCCCCCCGTAACATATAACGCTACTATAGACTAAGTATATTAGTCTAAATAATTACCTATATCAATAGTAGGTACCTAGCTACCTAAAGTTAGACTGCTAATATAGTTAGCTATAATAGATACTAAAGCATATTATCCTATTTCGTCCTATATATATAATAGGACGAGCAGAGATACTATTAGAGGCAAAGACGACTAACTATACTAAGCTACTATCGACTAAGGTAGGCTTAGGTTCAGTAACAAAGTAGTTCCTATAGTAGGATATCCTTACCTAGTTCTTATTAGCGAGGATTATAGATAACGCGAGACTAAGGCGAAGAGGGCGAAGGCTATAGATATATATAGATAAGGATAATAGAGATCGCTAAAGCGCGCTTAAGGCGCATAGCTACCTCTTACTATAATATAGACTCACTAGCGAAAGGGTAATAGCTACTTATCATAGAAGAGGGAGTTTTCACCTAGATATAGAGGCTTATGCTGAATACCTCGGTTTTCCTCCTTGATATTATAGACAGTAATAGCCTGCATAGACTCGTAAGGGAGCTAGACTAGGATAATGGAAAATCAAATCAAATCAATTCATCAACCATACTACTTAGGTCTGCAAAATACGCCGACCTACGACTCGATGCTAATCACACTCCACGGGTACGGTGGCTGGGAGTGCGCATTTGGGCGAGAGAAAGGGCTCGCAACAAGCACAACATATTAAATGGATAGCGGAGTACAAGTTCAATGCCACAAAGCCCCATCACTGTGCCTGCGATACTTTATTCCGGAGCGATGCCGGTTGATTCGCCGCAGCAAAACGCCGCTCGATACACTGAACTCAATCCATTACTGCGAGACAGCTCACCGCCTGACGGTACTAAGCTTAGGCAAGCCAACACGCTGTTGGTTACTACGATGCAGACTTGCTGTGACCTCTGATCTCTGGCAAAGCGCTTCACCGAGCGAATGACTTACGCGCTTGAGATTGCGAACCGTGAACGTCAATTTTGAAAAACGGTCGACAAACGGGTAAAGCTTCTCCGTACCCGCAGGTGTCGAAAGGAGAGCACAAAAATTGGTTGAAGGAGCGTTTCGTGTTTAGCACCAGGAAAATCCTAGACATTGCTAGGTCAGCCGGGCGAGGATAGTCGGGGGGATAAGCGATCATAAAAGGAAGGTAGCGCAGATTGGTCAATGCATCGTACGTGAGAGTAGGTAAAGGCTCAGAGGTCGAGACGGATGATTCGGAATCACATTGTACTACGGTTTTGATGGGTACCAAATCTTGGTAGAATGCAATAGCGATGAAAATGATGATCCCCATTCTAAACATGCACGGAGACCGTACGGATGGCGGATTTGCTGGTCTTGTACCCCGTCCGATTCAATACCCCATGATCTACGTTCTCCCAGTCTACATATTTTCTTCGGTGGGTCTCTTTGATGGTTCCCGGAAACGATCACACCGCAAGGGCGTTCTTGTAATGGGATGTAGTCGGTGTATGAACACAGACGAGGCGACAAGTGTATCAGGGTAGGAATAGTTAAGTGAGTAGCACACTGATCAAGATCCGTCATGAATAATGACTCCAATTGTGTTACTTAGACTGAGCACGAGGCTCCTGTGAACGACGGTAAACACCTTCCATGACGTATGTACAAAGGAGATTCGTGCGGCTCGATCGTGGATCGAGCCTGTTCTGCTCGTTCTCGTCATGAGACCGAGCCGTCGTTGCTCGCCTTGCTCGCTCACATGACGCCACGTGTGTGAGTGGTTCACTTGCTGAGCCAACCACAGTGGCTCAGCTGGAGGACGTCTGCGGGTGCTCTTTACAATTCTGTGCGAGAATCTGCAACCGTTGGCGGACCTTGGTGCGGAAGCAAGCAGCAGTGACATATTCCACTGAACCCCAAACCAGCCACGCAATGCTCAAGCAGCGTTCCTTGTCCAATAGTGTGGTAGCAAGAACGATCACTTCTCCTTCGGCGATCTCAGCTGCCATCACATCGTGAAACGACTGGGGGAGTCCGCAAAACTCGACAGACCCAGTCTGCGCATATCGCAGTCCACGCTCTGCCCAAAAGAAGCCGGAAAGCAGGCAGAGAGGCATGGAGCCGGTCATTCGTGGGTTTAGGTCAACAACGTACTGCTGTTTCCGTTTGTCGATGAGGACGTCAACGCCGACCCAGCCAGAAAAGTTATCCGGAAGCGAGCAAATTGTGTCTTTTATCGTGCCGCGGAACTGCTCGCGGTAAGTTTCCTGGAGACCGAAGTCAATTCCAGCCCCAGCCCATCTATTATCCTCATCGAAAGTCTGGATAGTCACTGCAGCAAAGAGTGGTTGCCTTGACACCGGGCCCGGGCCAACGAAGAATTGCACACAGTAGCTGTGCTCAGAGACGATATATTCGGAAACCTGCACATCAGTCCCACCTCGAAGCCTAAATTTTACCACGGCGCTAAGCATGTCCACCCTGGCTGCTTCTGTTTTTACTATCCATGTACCGTGAGAGCTGCTTGCGATGGGCGCCTTGACAACGAAGGGAAGCAATTTATTCTCCAAGCTGGCAATGGTCTTCGGATCTTCCAAGCTCATCATTTCCATTCGTGGGACCCTTAGATCGCTCTCCAAGAGGAACCGCTTCGACTCAAGCTGGTGGACAACGCCAGGCGGAACCATGCAATTCAAATTCCGCATCCATCCGTAAGGGTAAGAATACACAAGTATCTTGCCTTGGGTATGAGATATAATCTTTTGCTGCGGCTGAACATTCTCCTCGTTCAAATCGACGAAGCGCATCTTAGGTCGTTGATCCGGAGCAAAGCGATCCCAGATCTGTTGAGCTAGTGTCCGCTCGACAGTGTTGGAGGAGAAGAAAACCTCCATGTTGCCTAGCGGGAATGCGCCCTTTAGCGGCCAGAAGGCGAGCTCCGCTCGGCGAAAACACCCTCTCTCTTGTTCTGTCACGCCATACACTTTCGGATCTTCATCCTGAGGGTATACGGACTCTCGAGGCCAATGTGGATGTAGATCAATGTGTGTCCAAGGATGGTACGTAATAGCGATGAGAGGCTGCTCTACACCAGCTTCGCGATACAGGTCTGCTAAAGTACGGTCCAGTCTGATGGTAGGTGGTGGAGGTGCAGGCGATACTTTGACTCCGCTGTCATTACGGCCTAGGCAAGGAGACTTCGGTGCCATATTTGAAGGGTTTCCGGTTGGGTCTTGTCCTAAGATCGGTGGCCGAGAAGGTTTCTGGGCGATGAAGGCGAGATGAAGCACCAAGCGATGGAGATTAGCTAGAAGGTTTCCTTTTGACTCAATCGTACAGGCAAGGTCTTTGGAATCAGGTTACGTGGCACCTACCGTATCTTATTGGATAGTCCACCACGCAACAGCGGTGAATTGTTAAGTCCGGGAGAAGGCTTGACCTGCGTGTGCCTGTGCCAACATATCTAAACCTGACCAGACTCTATACGAATGCTGCCCGTGAATAGTCGTAAAGAACCCACATGGAGCGCGAACAGTCCATTATTGGTAGTCGGATACGTAAGAAGTACTATACCGTAGGCGGCGCCCCATCTGCTGCGTGATCAAAGTGGTACGTCGAGTATAATCACTAAGAAATATGCATACAATATTCTTAAACGTAAGTGTGATTGCGCTGGTTATTGGGTCTATGATTGGCTGCACCGCCCACAATTCTACTAATGCAAGTAATCAACGTAGCATCTGCGGAGAATTTCCACATGACACGAGCACCATAAGAGTGATCACCGTATGCCTGCCTCTCCAGGGTAGTGCAAACTGCCAATGATATTGAGTTTACGATGGAAAAGCCGACGGGGCGGAGCGAAGCAGATGCAGTCCGGCCGAGTGCTTCAAATTTCGCATAACCATCCACTATAGTGCCGCAAATTCCCACATTCAGAGCGGTGAGTCTGAAGAATGGCGACATGAACCATGTGGCACCACCAGCGTGATTCGAGACGTAATGTACAAGATCATGCTACGCTCGAAAGTGTCTAACGCCGACCTACGGCCCGCGGCTCGGTGCGCCCGTCAAACGCGTCGACTCTCCCTCCACTTTCGTCGGCAGGATGCGTCGGAAGGAATTGCTCCGCAAGATTCACATACATACACGAATCTCATCTGACTTCGCCGTCACGGCGCGCAGCTGGCGGGCCAAGGTGGCAGAGCTATTCAAATTGCAAGCCCCAGCCGTCTTCATTGTGGAAAAGTCTTTTCTAGAGAACACAACTGATGTCCTTGCGCACGTGAAGCTAATAACCCTGCAGGTTGTTGCACTCGTGCTCGTCCGCCAATCCACCGCCAATCCAGTCTCCCAAGGCTCAGAGCCGTAACTCTAGGCAAAGACACGAGCTTTGACGCGAAATGCTTAAGGCTGCAGATCTTACTCTAGAAAGGCAGTACAACTAGCCAATCGGCAGATTGACATGCAATTCGCACTAGCTGCTGAAGATGATGTCGTCGTCCCACTCATGATTGGCATCTAAAGCTTCCGAGCATTATCCACTGTACGCCCACTCGCCACTTCCCGAAAGCTCAAGAATTGGCTTCCAATACCCGAGTGGCCCACTTCATACGTGGCCAATTGCCTGCGTCCAAAGCACATGCTTAAAAACGGATCTTATAGCGAGAAAGGCGCCTTAACATAATGCATATAACCCGAATGTAAGAGAGAGCGTATGTCCGTTCTAGGGCAGACAGCCACGTCATATAAACACTGCGAAGAAAATGAATGACATGTCACAAAGTCAAGATAGCTTTTCTTAATAAGGACACACCACAATCGCTTAGCTTTCTGACGATAAAGGCATGTCTTACGATAAGTCTATAGCTAAGGCTCCATCTCTTGCCACTATGACCTGTTGAGTTTAATAGCGGCGCATTTGTTTGAGGTTGCCCCGCAGTAGCCTACATTTGAGCTCAAGACAAGATCGGACTCGATGGAACTACCATAGCGCAAGAATGGCTACTGACCTCCTGTATTGAGATCTACCTTCTACAAAGCCTCCTCGACGTAACCAACTTAGCCAAAGAACTCAAGACTCGGGCTTAGAGTCGAATCGAGGGCCTGAGCGTAAGGGAGGTCCTAAGGACGTTCAGCCGTCGAGAGACCACATGTCTCATTCATCAGGCCATGATATGCACCGCTTCTCGGATCTAACAAGTCCGCCACAAACGACCGCCTTTCCCGTCATGCTCTCCTGCTAGTACAAGTCCACGGGCCAGCTATAGCTGGGATATAGCGAACACTCGATGGAATTTCGTGATAATAGGTAGCAGGTACGTTAAGACAACACGTGCCATTATGCTGTTTAGAAGCCTCTTAACGCAGTTGCTATGCTGACTGCCGGCATGTCTAGGCAGGCGCGTCCTATGCAGGCCAAAGCTTAAATCCTAGTGTGTTCATAATGTCGCCACAAAGTTACGTCAGGTACTGCGCGATGCAGTCGCAGTCAGATAACATACACACAATCAGGAGACACCACTCCTTTCAAACTGTTCGATCTCGCTCCTCTAGATGGCGTGTGCCTGCGTCAGCGGATATCGTATGCCTGTAGGAAGCTTAGACTCAATTTTCCAAGGTGTCATCAGTAGTGCAATGTTATTTACCGCCTCTTCCTAATAGCTCTTAGACATTCAAGTGCTTTACACCGCATTGCGAAGGTATATTGGCGCTAGTTTTACTATGCATATCCGTCACTCCCGAGGATTTACATCCGGTCGTGCACTGTCTGGATCAGGCTGCTAGGTTGCGCAGTGGACACAGCATGTTATAAAGATTCGTGCCTCTGCCCGACAAGATTTCTCGTACTTGCATTACAACACCACTACCCATCACTACACCACTTCAAACATCACTTCGAACATCACTCCAATCATCATGCATCTTTGGACAGTGGTTATTACCTATATAGCCGCACTTGTTTGGCCTATCACTGCAACAATGTACTGTCAGTGCGAAAATCCGGGCAAAGGACGCATCTTTCCTGGCATCAACCAGATTTGTAGCGAGTTGAGCGACAATTGGTGTAGCACAAATTGCAATATCGCCGGTTACAACTGCGACTATTGTGAATGGATCCCTTCCGGTGCTTCACCTGACGACGACTACGCTCGGCTCAAGTCCTGGTGCTCTAAGCAAACAGGGTACGATTCTGCCTCCCAGCAATACTATTCCGGCACAGATGTTTTCTGTTATTCGAACCAACAAAAAGCCAGCTGTAGCACTTGCGGCGGATGTTCATACAACGACAACTCTTTCTACAAACGAAGTGAGAGCCTCCTGGATGACGCACCTCCTGTGAGTCGTCGCGAGGCCTATACCGGTGACCCTGACCGTGAAGCACCTGAGGCATCTGTTGCTTTGAATGTGGAGCCTATCGAAGGATCGGCGCTCGCGCGAGAATGTCAGCTCTTGTATCCAGATTCTGCGAAGCAAATGGCTGATATGCTCGCTAAGAGCGACACTTGCCACACGGAAGCGCTCGACGGGGACCAGTATTCTGTGGCCTGCTTGCCCACAAGCAGTACTCTCACCAACGAGATCACCGACGGATTTACCGCGTACTGCGACAACTACGGTGGCCATGAGGTCGACGGCCTTGTGGCGAAGCGGGCTGCCGAAGTGAACGTGCACTTCATGTCCTAAGGATCCAAAAAGAGGACAGACAGTGTTGACGAAATCCAAATCCTGTGGATTCTTCGCAGATCGCATCGGACATCCCTATGGTATTGGGTTCCTGCTACCAAATACTATAGCTGTGATCTCTTTATCTCACGCTAGTGTTTCGCAATAGCTACCTACATAGTCCTTACCTCCGGTATTGATTAAGGTATAGAAATGATTATCTATACGAAACTATTAATTAAGGAGTAGTCACAAAGCCTAAGTAGTAAAGTAGCCCTAACAATTGATTGATTGATTGATTGATTCTGCCAGGCTGTTCACGGTGCCCGTATGAGCAGTCCCTAACCAGTGACCTTACATATAACTTAACAGACCGTTGGGAAAAGTTAAAGCCGTAGACTGTTGAAACTTTACCCTGAGGATGTAAGTTCGCTTCGTCTGTAAAAGCAGCTACGCTAAATAGATGCACAACTTCTATTTCCTCCTATATCGGTAACGTTAGTCGTACAAATCATACAATTCGCTTTTCGTTAATTTGTATATTGGTGTCACGGAGTTGACTCCTTCACCGGCCCCTAGTAAATGTGCAGGAAAACCTTGTTGCATAGGTGAGCGACCAAGGCCTCCAAATCCCTACCCCAAACAGGCTGAGCGGTACTTAGCAACGACTCTGTCGGCTTAATTATAGTTGTACCGCGCAATAGGGCAATCACACTCTTAGTGATCGAGAGCTATAGATCGCAAAGAATTTAGTTCTCCGCGTAGCTCCTGAAACATAGTCTTAAGCTGTAAGTTTTTCTCTTCTAGTCGGCTCCCCTTATCTTAGATCGTGTGGACTTGCTTGCGCTGCTGCGGGCGGCACTTAGCTGCAGCGACCTTGTCCTTGTCACGATAACGCTTTTTCCTTTCGGCGACACGGGCAATAGTAACACTAGCGCCTTCGCTCTGCTGACTGTCTTTTCGCGCTTGTTTGGCTTTGCTGTATCGTTAGTTAGCTGCGTAGCGGGCCCGACGAGTTTTTTTTCGCTTTCGACGGGCGAGGAAGATATAGGGGAGTCGCTAAGTATGGTAGCAGGTGTCCTAGCTTGGGCAGATAGTGGCCGTCTGTAGCTGGTAGCGCTGGCGGGTGTGCCAGTGGGTGGTGTTATGGAGGACCGTAGCCTTCCAGCGATGCTTCACCTCTGGTCGATTGTTAACGGACTACAACTGAAGGAACTTCTTTGCATATTAAGCGTGCTGCTAGGATGAACGGGTGCTTACATTAGTAGAGCATTAGACATTTCAGGTTGATCTATTAAGGTCAGCTAAAGGCTTGCAGGATCTATTGTGTTTCCAAGGATGCCGTACTCTAGTGTGAATAGCATTATAGGTTCGAAGGATATTTCCTCAGCAAAGCTAGGTGACAGTGTTAGTGGTGATAAGGTGTTGTAGGCTGAGAAAAGCTCGGCTTACTTGAGTCTTGTATTCAGCTGCTCCGGTACGACATACATATTTGTAGGTTGAGAATCTAAGGCGTAGTGTGAGTTGCAGATGAACTTTTTGTAGACATCTAGTTGCCTTCCAAAGTCCATGCCAAGATCTGGCGTCGCAAGATTGGTAGGTCGTACTTAGAAGTCCATAGCGTCGGTCTAGTATTGTGGCGTAAGTGTAGTGTAAATTATCCGAGGAATGTTCCTACGTTTGCTAAATATAGTGTATGTAAGAAAGGACAAGTGGTGTATAAGCCGAGGGAGTTGGGGGCCCAGATGCTGCGTCTTCCTATCGCTTGCAGCCCATATAGAGATAGACGGCAGCGTCTAGGTAGGAGGTAGGTCCTTAGGCCAATATAAGCGAGCCGTAGTACGCAGCGGTTGGTGTATGCAATCGGAAGGATGTCGATGGTCGAGACAGTACAAGACAGGATTTTGATTGTGATAATGCTCCAAACGTGAATCAAAGGTTTGCCATTGACAAGAAGCGCTACAACCTCATTTTCTCTTTTCATGCTCGAACGACGGGGAATGTCCCCAGTCTCGGCCAACAGCTCTTCGTCGCCTCGCGTTCCATGATCCCTGCCCCTACGCTATTCAGCAGCAGCTTTCTCGCGGCTGGCCGTACCTATGGTGGAACCAACGGCTTCTGCTCCTACATGTGCGCGGCCCCTCCTCCGCCACCGTCCATTGGCGTTTTCCTCTCCTCTCCTCGCCCAATGGAAGGCGAATCCAGACATGTTACTGTGGGCTGCTATCCAGCTTCTGATTGGGAAAGGAGAGAGCTCCGAGGTGAATCAACGGAGTATTCTTCCGGGTCACTGTCGTGGCGATGATTGGGCAATACGAGACCTGGTGTGATTCACACATCGTCAGAGCTGCATTTCCCCTCTCTTGTCTGTTTCGAAGTGTGCGATGGTATCTGCAATATCATTTCCTGCTGAGCCTGCATGTGGGAACAGTCGTCGAATAATGTTTTTGGATGTCCAATTCGCATTGATAGCTGTGCTCATGTATTCCTTTCGATGGACCTCCATCGACACCGACATCGATCGCTGATCGTTCTTCTCGGATTATGGCGCAGCGTCGATCGAATTTAAGGTGACCTACCTCGTTGTGCTACTCGAGAGATCTGGAGTGAACTCTTTATCGGATGTTACAGGCGAAGATCTCTCATAGTAGCTACTCGGAGTCCTCGATGTAGTCTCCAATGGCTTGCGATAGTGACACGTCGTCGCAAAATCCCAGTCTCTTTGCTTTGGAAACCTCGAAGGCCGTGGGCCAGGTCCCAACTATCTTCTCGACGCTTGCATCATGCTTTTCACGAATGAATGCCAGGACTCTCTTGCCACCAACGTCCTCCAAAGAATGTAACATTTGCTCCACGGTCACGATGATGCCTGGCAGATTGACAATCCTCGTGCCACTTCCAAGCGCCGCAGTTGGCACGTCTTTAGCAAGCACCAGGTTTCGAATCACAGTTCTTGTCGACGACACCCAAAGTGTCAGACTTCTGGGTACTGGAAGATCTGATGCCTCGCCATTGAGGGGCTCTCGAATGATCCCGAACAGAAAGATGAAGCTGCACCTGTAGGCTTGCCGGGCCGAACAATCATAGTGGGGAGTCGGAGATCAGTAAATGCAGCAGGTCACCAGATGCTACTGTATAGCAGATATCTGCAGCATTAGCACAGTCCTACGGGGGGTTTTAGCGGCACATATACATAATTGATATAGATGGACCAAGACTATAGATGTGCCGCCAACATTTGAGAAATTGTGCCAGCTTTTTGTAGGTTAGAGCTCGAAAGACTCGCTGAGCTGATCTCCAAATCCCAAGTGACAAAGTGACCGGGACGACGGAGTTCACTCATTGACGCAAGAGCATTCATCTACGGGAAAAGTGCGGCATCGTGCCTCCTTGAGCCAAGTGTAAGCTTCGATTTGCGCCTTGAACTCTATTTGATGGCCCCCAAGCAAGTGTGCCGCTTGCTCATGATGCACGGCTACATCAATCCGGTCGTATATTGGCGATTGGCTCGGCATCGCCGCAGATCGGCTCGTGACCAGGCAGCTCAAAATCTACAAATGCAGGTAACGTAACTGCAGGAGAAGCCGATCAATAGGGGAAACCGATTACTCTGAGTATCTCTCATACTGACACGCGTATTTTAGGTCGTATCCTGCGTATTTTTAGTCCTTTTCGCGTAGTGATCGGTCTCCTCTACTGGTCACTTTCCCCCGCAGTGACCTTAGGTATGGCAGTGCATCCTTGCCAGCTGCTACATCATTTTGTGAATTAGTGATTTGCTAGCAAATTGCACAACTTACATGAGAAGAAGGCGGTAAGCTGTTCGGACGCGAAAAGGTAATCACAAGTGCCGCATGTCCTGAAGTACGAGAAAAGGACGAAAAGCTTCCCGGAAGCCGTGATAGGCTCCGCGGAAATGCTAGGTCTGAAGAGTGACATGTACTTGAAGTGCTACGGCTGTCTTGGACCGTGCGGCTATGAATACTGGGAGTAGTGGAGCAGGGATGAAAGGACGCAAAGAACGCTCCGAGAAGATTTGGGGTGATCAGTTGGAGATCGACTACAGGAATGTGCCCGCTTCCACACAAAACGTCATGACCTGGACAGGATGAGTCTTTTCTGCACACCTCGCCTCCTGTTGTTGTTCGACAGAAGACCTCGCCGTTGTCCTTATCAGTGCAGTGTAAGGACATCATCGCGACTTTACGTAGTGATTGGTCTAGAAGCCGCACCCTAGGAGCCTGGATCATTAGTGCGTTGCCGCTTTTTCCGCTTCGTGGCTTTGTGGATCTATGGCTTTGCTGCTCTGAGACAGATTGAACGTCTGAAACTAGTGTCCGACAAGCCCCAGCATAGCCTAATTGCAGAACAATTAGCCTCAACCCGTGTCGGCAACCGAAGCTCTAGCACTCATGTGTGTTTGATCTGAAAACCGCAAACTCGGTCGTCGTGGTCAGAGCTATAGGTGGAGGACGATCGTATGCTGCATTTGGTCCCAGCTATCCCTCCTAATCAGAGTCTCCTAGCTCAGCCCTGCACCTTCAAATGCTACGAAGAGCTGCGTTTAGCGGTCGGCTATCTTGGGCAAACGTAGAGACTAATCACTACGCAGAGATTCAACATGTATCGATCGACGGTATGATCCAAATACATCTATTCTGATCAATAAGATTGCTTGCTACGGGAACAGATTTACGTAGCGCCACAGGATAAAAAGACGCGTGTCACGATCCTGCTTGAGAAAGTCTCGCTAGACATCACCTAATTGTGATCAAAAAAATCAGCCCCATTGGTCACCAATCTTACAGCAACAGAAAATCTTGCGTTCACTATGCTATGGTGGAAGAAGCCCAAGGGCGGCGTCACGGGTCGAGCGCTGACGCAGCCTCTTTTCAGTCTAGAAGCGATAGCTCGAACGCATCCCGAAGCGTGAGACGCATTTGCTTTTGTTCATACAGCCACATAATTAGTTTTACACTGGCAGATGCTTGCTTAGCCAAGATACCGCCTTGTCTGTTATAAGCTATCATCGATACTTTCATTAGAGAACGAAATTTCCGATATATCCTCTGAATTTGGCTTGCTCAACTCAAAGCCTAAGAAGTCGATCTGACCAGTAGATGTCAGGATAAGTACGTACGGCTCTCATTATTCCGCAGTTCTGCAGTTACTTAAACCTTGGCGTGACCTGCTGATCGTGGCTGAGTCTCGGCCTCTCTCAAACATTTCCGTGGCGTGCCTGAATCAGACTATTGAATTCAGAATAGCAAGCCATACGCTCTCAATCAGCTACTGACTTTGAAGACACGTCAAAGACCACCTTATCATATATAAATCGGCTGCGATATCGAAAGTGATCCGAAAACATCTCATACAAGACTTCTTAGTTCGTTGAAGTGCACGAGTCACTGTTACAAACGCAAATCAACACTCCCGAGAATCCTAAGGCCGCTACTATGGGGCTTGACGACCTGTTTGAGTTCGATGCAGCAGCTTACAGAGCCAAAGTGAGGACGCTGTCAGATGATGAGCTGAGAAAGCGACAATGCATTAAGACACGTCAACACCTCGGTGGCGCCTGGTCGGTTGGGTTTGGCATTGGTGGAGAGGTCTTTACTGGCGGTCTCAGCCTGATCGGCTCTGCCTACGGAGCCAGACGCATGAGCGTAGCGCAGCAGAAGATCGAGATTGTCAATGAAGAAATGGCTAGGAGAGGCGCCAGAAATTATGAGGAGAGAAAACGGGACACTCTCATCCCTTGTGCAATCGGTGTCCTGACCGCTGGAATTGGTTTTGGCATCGACGATCTTTGTGCGAGCGCAACTCTTGGCACGCTCGCTACACAAGAGCTAGCACATCGTACTACAGAAGAAACCGCTCGCGAAGCGCTATGCCATCCGGAGCATTTTGCTGATGGCGTCAAGGACGGTCTCGCTCTCCAAATCAAGGAGGTTAGCCACGTTGCGACTACTGGTCTTCCCGATAAGCATCTAGGACTCGCTGTACTGGATGCTGGTAATTCAGTATCAGGCGAAAATTTGGGACGTTCAGTAGGCATCATCGCCACACAAAAGTGTGAAGTTTTATTAAGCCAGGCGACGATAGGGAAGCTAGAGAAACTAGATACTTTGCCTAAATGAACGATCTTTCGAGTTGGGAGTTCGATTTACGGATAGTCTGTTAGGACCTTATCCTAAATAACTATCACGGGCGTAGGACGGATCGCACGAAGAGTAGGTATAGGACACAAACATGTCGGATCCGGAGCTAAATACCGACTAAGGGCTAACCTTCATGTGAGTCCTATCGATAGGATGTAGCTTAAATAGCTACGTATAGCATACAGAGTGCGAAGTTAAAGCCTCGGCTTACCTCCTTGTCATATCAATCCTAGATACCTAAGATAGGATCATCTCTAAGGCGGCCCTATTATGTAACTTTAGCTAATCTTTAGTGCGAACTATAGCTTACCTGTCATACGAGATAGTACTTACACTATTACTGATAGCGTACTAAAGCCTCGCTACTATATATAATCCCCAGTAGGGTTAGATGTTCCTCCGAAAACCTAGTGCTATATATAGAATCCGCTGTTATCTACACTTCCTACAGGTTAGGACTTATTATAGAAGATACTTCGACTATGTACTGCGATAACACAGCTACTGGAGTCGCTAGCTTACAATTGATGATCCTGTAGTTTCAATGTATCATCGCCCTGCGCGGCAACCTGGTCGCCGTTCTCGCGGTCCATAACTTCAACAGGATTCCTGCCCCTCCACGCCAAGTCTGTAAAGCGAACACACTCATCCAAGACCTCGAGCCTCGTCCTCCTCTCCTCCTTGCTTAGCGCGATCTCGGGAATCTGCGTCCAGCCGTGTTTGCGGTCCTCGTATCGCATTGTCTTCATATCTTTGCCTCGGCCTTCAGCCTCGACTTTCTTCGTCCAGATCTCGCTCTGCTCCCAAAGTGTGTCCAGTCCGGTCAAAATGAGCAAGATCTTAGCGTTCTTGTGCAATGCTGTAGTAGTGTTCACCAGTCCAGGCGAAGCGCGAGGGTGTCCTGCCATCTCGCGCGAGACGTAAGTAGCAGCAAGATGGTCGTCAATGTCAAGCTTCTTCTCCTTCTTTGACTTTGCGAGGGTCGTCTGCTCATTCAGGTGTCGCTCACCGGGTAGTTGGCGAAGGTCGAGAGCCGGGTAGAGGAGCAAGAGCGGTACAGGATGAGGATAATCTGCGGGTATTGGACAAGGCCATGGCGGCATGCCCATGGTCGCATCCACGTCAATTCCCATGTTGAGCGCAATGTTGCCGCCGCTGCTTGCGCCACTGAAGGCTATGCGCGTGGTGTCGAGGTGTATAGTGGGAGTCGGCGGCGTCGGGACTTTCCCCTTCTCGCGGTCCTCCTTCGAGCCAATAGTTGCATACCATTCCGCGCGGTAGAAGTCTGCAATGCTTCCCCTTAACATGTTGTAACCGGGCCACTGCGGGTTCAAAACCGATTGCACGACATCGTCGGCGTCTTCTATTGCTGCAGGGAACTTGTCGAAGGGTGCCATGCGGTAGTCAACTCCAATGACAATGGCGTTCAGTTCGCGGCAAAGCTTTGAGCAGAAGGGCGCTTGCTCGAGACACGAGCCAAGATAGAATCCTCCGCCATGATAGTCCATGACGACAGGGAAAGAGTTCGGTGTTGGCTCTGTAGAGCCCGATGCTTGCGATGGAAAGGTCACCGGAGGCAGAAAGACAAATACTTGGACCGTGAGGCCGCGGTGCCGCGACGGCAGCAGCAATTTATATGGCAATGGTCCATTTGGGTTGGTCAGATACAGGGCTTCCAGAGGCACAGCTCGCGGCAGTCGCACCAGAGCCGTCTTCCAGAGAGTCGAGAAGGATTCTTTGCTCCATCTGCCAAGCTTTTCGCGAACCTCTGCACGTAGGCCAGACATTTTTATAGCAGTGAAAGGCGGAAAAGTGCTATCGCGCTGAGGCACCGAATTGATTAAGAAGTCGTGCCCTTACTTGTGAGTCGTGCGAAGTTTGCTGCAAAGCCCGTCAGAGCCTGGAACCGGATGCGCGAGGACACTAGCAGGACATGTCATCGCGATGGAGTACAAGAGCGTAGATCCACATCCTGCGCAGCCTGGTTAATAGTGGATGGGGGCGGGAGGGAGGGAGCGTGGACATGGGGCAAAGCAGCCTCGGCGAAGCATTGCCGATCTGACAAAGCGATGACGTTTTCCCTGCCAAGTGACTGGACAGAGTCGGATTATAACTGTCAAATGCGGTTACCCTTCTCTATGCACAGTTTTGCTCGCCCCTTTCACATCTGGGCTTACAGGTGCTGAGTACAGTAAAGCGTGACGCACAACTATCGCAATGCGCAACGCCCAAACGGAGAAACAGCCTGGAAAAGAGCGGCACCGGATTGTACAGGAGCCAATTGCCGAAGCGTATGCCAACAAATTCAGGTACTGGTTTGAGATGGGAACGGAGTAGAACCGAATCCGCCGAATGTACGCGGACTGGCAGGGGAGTATGTTTGATTCAAAGCAAGCCAATATCGGGAAAGTCAACATTTAAGAGGCGAAAAGCCCGGGGCGAGACACTCAGGGCGACACACCCAAGGTGAGACGCCCAAGGCTGGAAGCTCGGGGCGTGAGGCCTTGCAATACAGATATTCTCGCAAGCTGTAGCGCGGGTCTTGAAGCAGATCCAGCGCCCGTATGCATGTACGTATGATAGATATTACAGGACCAAACTTATGCCTTCTCCTATTCCTGAATGTGCTACAGGTATCCCATCCCATCTAACGAATGCAGCTGAACACATCCTCCTTTAGAGCACCGAAGTTTGGCGTACCAAATCCAGTCACTGGATCCCACCCAACTGTAGCGTTCCAATGCGCACCCGGGATCACACCAGACTGTTCCGAAGTTAGTCGCGCTGAAGCTCCAAAGTGTTGTCGCATGACTTACCCCGTTGACTGCGCTGCCTGTCTGGGTGTTCAGTCCATTGCAGCCATCCGATTGCCCCGCTGTGACGTCGGTGAAGCCCTTGTACCCGCTGGAGTAGATCCAAGGGTTCAAGAATCCGAGTGCGGGCTTGCCAGCGCGAAGGCGTGCGTCGTTGAGGAGTGCGATGATGGCGGCGGTGACCTGTCTAAGATTAGCTCAAGCTTTGCGAGAAATCAACTGAAGTGCGAGCATACCGGAGAAGCAGCAGAGGTCCCGCCACTGGGCGTGAGGACACCGCCTTGATAGACAGGATAGCTGTACGTGTGTCAGACTCGAGACTCATCTGCAGCAGTGATTCAACTTACTCAGGATGAACACTCAATGCTGCGACGTCTGGGAACCCGCGACCAGTGAAGTTGACGTATTGGCCGTAGTACTTCTTGGTGTCTGCGCTTACATAGGTGTCCAGGTAATGCTGAACAGCGGCCTTTTGGTACCAAGGAGCCTTGAAGTAGTTGCTGAAGCCACCCGAAGAGCCTGACCAGGCGATCTCGGGCGCAAGGTCAACTGTACCACCAACAGCTGTGACATACGGGCAAGTTGCAGGGAAGACGGGGTTGAACTGTGGTGTCTTGCCATCTTGATTAAGACATGCAGCACCGACACCAGTATCACCGGAAGACTCAAGGACAGACACGCCGCGCATGCCAAGAATCCCGATCAGGTTGCAAACGCGGATCGCGTACTTCTCGGGGACGGTCTGTTCATCATCTCCGTAAGAATTGGTGATGACCTGTGGCAGCTTGTGGTTGGGCTGAGAGAGCAGGAACTCGTAGTAGGGCAGGTATGGCTCGTTCTCGTTGGTAGTACCAGCGGGCTCGACTGGATCAGGGATGTAAGGGCTGCAGGAACCAACATCAGCTATTTGTGCATACCAACTTTATGTGTGTACTCACGGGCTACCAACAGTAATGTATTCTGTGATCGGAAGAGGGTGTGCAATGGCCACAATGTTTTGCACGTCCAGATTGGCCTCTCCGTCGTCAGCGTCGGAGGGCGGCTGCGGCAGATCCGTCGCACCATCTTCAGGATTGACGAGGACGACTGAGAAGCTGGAGAACGATGTTAGTGGCGGATATATCGCAAGAGGATCGAGAGCGAGTAACTAACTTCTGAGGAGGAATACCGAAGTGCTCCTCGTACGCGAAGAGATCAGAGAAACTGGCGCTTTCGTTCAAGAACGAGCTGAAGGCGATCTTGCTACCTGACTTGACGTCGGGCTTGTAGTCCTTGACATTGTAAATGTATCGAAGGCAGTCGGGAGTGAGCCCGCCATAAGTGTGGTTCTGGTAGACGATGGTCGAGTTGCAGCCCGCAGGCAGTGAAGCCGCTCTCTCAGACAGAGATGGGCGCGAATAGGTCGATTTGATGTTTCTCATTGGCTGAGTAGTGCCAAAGTAAGTGGTCGGGGAGACCAAATCGATGTGCGCTTTGAGGCTTTGCGGGATCGAGTATTGCGTTGTGCGGATCTTTGACACTCCCTGGGTGTCTGTGTATTTGTTGAAAGTTGTTCCAAGGAGGCTGTTTGCTTGCGCCACAGAAGCCCTGAGCCATACGCTATCGCCTTGGACAGTGTAGTCTTTGATGCCCGAAGAACTCAGCCATTCCTTCACAGCGTTCTTGCTAGCGTCGCTCGGACCGAACAGAGCATTGATGTCGCCGTGGTCGAGGTACTGGCCGTAGGAGGAAGAGCCTGGGGTCGACACCGAAGACAGCCGCGATTCAAGCTGGTCGATGTTTTGCTGGGCAAGCGCGACTTGCAGCACGATCTGAGCATCGTTGTCTGCAGCAGATGACAAGCTCCAGCCAGCCGGAGCGGTGGGGACCTGCTCATGGAGAACGAGGGCTCTGACTGCCGGGAGTGCAAAGGGTGCAGCAGCGAAAAGACGCATCATGGAGGCCACCATACTGTGGGGTTCGTTGGCGAAGTATGAGAGAGCGTGCCCTCTTCGTCGTCGTGGGCGAACGGCTCCATTTTAACGTGCTTGTGCCGGATGGACAATCTGGACGCTGCTTGTATGCGCGCGATAACAGCATTGCAGTGCTTCGGATCGGAAATTGAAGCTACGCACCAAACAAGCAGGTGGCAGAGCGAAAGAAGAAGGTATTTGTGATAACGCAAGGGTTCGAGGACGCCGCTACGCGTCGTCATCTCGCCTAAGCTCAAACAAGCTCACACAAGCCTTAAGCGAGAAGCTTAACTGTTTCCAATGTTGGTGCAGTATCTCTCGATACGAGGGACCCAACGTTATTGCTGGTCTTGTGCCGAGATACTAGAGTCGTGTTTCTCCGGCTGCGGCGAGCTACGGACCATCTGAAGGACACACAGGACTTATGGACCAACACAATGAGGCGCACCCTCCAAGGACATGCCAGATGTCACGGGTTTGTGTTAGCCGGAGCGAATGTGCGGGGAAGGTCGTGGGCTGGGTTTACAAGCTATGCTGCCATGTACCACTAGGAAACATGCATTGAATCGGCTCTACTGGAGGCTTGAGCCTACTGACTGCCATGCCGAGGAACAAGAGGAGGCGTACAGGCTGCTTAAGCTGCCGCCAGCGACGTGTCAAATGCGATGAGCGAAAACCGTCTTGCGAGCGCTGTGAGGCTGCCAACATTGTCTGTGCCGGCTATTCGCAGATGCGGCGCATTGAGCCTGAACCTCGAACACGACGCAACGCAGTCTTTCCCGCTAACACGCAACGATCTGTTGTTGGACATGTCTCCGGCTCTTCGCTTGCACCGCTTCCGAACAGCCCGCGACCAGATCAAAGCCCAGGGTCCGGAGCACGGCACGTGTTGGGATATCACCACTTCTTGTCCAAAACTCTGCCGCTGCTGTTTCCGCCTGAGCACATGTGCTTCTGGACTGATGTGCTTTGTCAAGAGGCCTGGGGGAGCGAGTATGTCCACCTCACTTTGACCGCACTCGGCAACTTGCACAGGGCCGTGATCATGATGGCCTCGTGCGAGGAGACGGTCCAGCAGGCTGGTCTGAACGAGAAGCTCAGCGCGGTGCAGCAATATACCCAAGCTTTGCAAGAAATGGCAGATCATTTGGATGACGCGAGGTCTGTCCCAAAAGTCCTCGTTGGCGTACTTTGTCTGATGGCGTATTTCGAGGTAAGCCTTCAAGTAGCTGTGGTTCGCATCACGAATCCCAAATCTCCTGACTGTACTCTAGGCCTTCAGCGGCAATCTGCCTGCGTGTGTCGGACATTTGAGGGTTGCCACCTATTATTTGCGGAACATTTTATCATCGCCTAGTTCCGGAGATGCTGAGTTTGAAAGCATTCAATATGCACCGCTGAACGATTGTCTGGAGTCACTGAGTCAGACATGTCGTATTGCTCTACCATCACTAGCGCCCTCGATATTCTCAAGCGAATTTCCTCCTTATGATCGTCCCACACTCCTCTTGGAAACGTCGGCGGCGCTGACAGTCGCTGCATTACAAGAACTACTGGCGATGGCTCGCAACAACGAGGACATGGAACAACTCATCTGGAACCCCATCGCTGCCTATGACCGACTTATCTCCCCAGAGGATATCAATGGCTTCCAGGAACAGCTTTTAGAATGGCAGACTCGACACGAAGCCCTACTCCCAGACCTTGATAGAGTAGTCGACACTAATGGCCTACTGGGAAACGACTGGCAAGCATACCTGCTTCCACCCCAAGGATACCCTGCTGTCTCACGCCACGCAAATCTCGCAGCCGCGCACTACAATTTTTACATGGCTCGTATGAAATGGGCATTGTGCATTCGCAATGAGTCTCCAGAAGACAACGAGCTTTCTGCATATAATCTCTTCTACAAGGCATTGCGCTGCGCAGTCACACAGCCAGAGGAAGAGATTGACAATACCAATGTAGGAGACACGTATCTTGCACCAGAGGGAATGACAACCGGCTTCTTGCCCCTACTGCATATCATCGGACTATGCTGCCCGCATCCATCTTGGTTGCATTGGATTCGGAACACTTGTGCCTCGCTTCAGCAAGAAGGCATTTTCAAGGGCCACACTTTTTCAACAACCCTAGACTGCTTTCACACATTCGATTTGCACAGCAGGAGGCACTCGCTGTCTTTGCCAGACAAGTATCCCGCCCCAGCGAGTCGCGTCATGTGTCAACTGATACCCGAACCTGACGGCCGTAACTACGTGGCGTACTTTGCCAGAGTCAGGGTTGGCAATAACTTCGCTCCAAAAGATCCCAAAAGGTATTCGATACTAGGTCATGCTCGCTGGAGGTGTTACCAAGGGGAGCATCCGTGCAAACCAGACTTACATATATACGGTGAAGAGACTTGCGTGACTGATTTGTCCGCGTGGTTGTCAAGCAGACCGGCTGCAGTCTCTTGGCGCGAGTGGGCAACGCACTCCGAATTCGACATGGAGCATGCGCTTCAGGACCACATAAACGGTGCAAGACTGCTTTCCTCGCCCGAAGACAGTCACGATGTGTTCCGATGATGGACGTGGGGAGAGCGTGATGCTGCATGTATTTCATTGACGGTCGGCGAATATATACACGCGAAGTTCCACACCAGCCCGGAGCAACCCTTTCCATTCAAGACTTGGCTACATCTTGACAACCAGACGCCCTTTGAGATGCGGATCCATGTACATAACTGGCAGCTCAGGTGCCTGATCAAGCGAAACGACGTTGACATGGGACTCGATGCCGAAATCCTCCACGACCTTCATCATCTCGCGAGCTTCCTCAACGGTCGCCACCAAACTTCCGGTAATGTCAAGCTCTTTGAACACCAGGTCAAAAGCATCGAATTGCAGAGGGGTCGTAGGTAGTCCCAGCACGATACAGCGGCCATGAACTTTCAACAACTTCAAGCTCCACTCATTAGCAGGGAGGTCGTCTGTGCAAACAATCACGGCGGCCAAGCCTTCGTTGTCGGCCCACTTCGTTATATCTTCGCAGGCGCTCGTCGAGGTGGAGTCGATGACAAGATCGGCCTTGAGCGGTAATTCAGTAGCAAGCTGAAGGGCTTCCGGTCTTCTGTCAATAGCTACAGTTGGATGACCCAAAGCTTTGAAGAACTGGATGGCAAAAGATCCTAGGCCGCCGATACCAATAACTCCGACTGGTGCTCCGGGGCTCACTTTGGCTGCTTTGATCCCACCCCACACGGTAGTCTACAGTCGTGTCAGCACATCATTCTTGCTACGTGTAGCGAGCAAAGGTAGGCAGGGGCGTGACATCGCGAGATTTGGCACCCCGGGTTCGATAGAAGCTGTTGGCAGATGAAAGAGGAGATCTGTCACTCACCCCAGCGCACATCAAAGGTGCTCCCTGCTCAAAAGACACCGAGTCCGGAAGCTTAACGGCATTTTTGGCATCGGCGATCATGTATTCAGCCATGGCCCCATCGTCTTTGAGTCCGGCGAGAGAAGCGTTCTTGCAAAAGCGAATATCGTGACGACCCTCCTCTCTCAGCGTTCTTTGACACCCTTGACAATTCCCACAAGCGTGCCTGAAAAGTAGTGCCCCGATGCGGTCTCCAATTTTCCAGCCGTCCACCATGGACCCCACAGCAACAATTGTGCCGACAGGTTCGTGACTGGGAATGATCGGAGTTTCGGACTTGTAGACACCTTCGAAGACTTGGTAGTCTGTGTGGCAGTAGCCCGCGGCACCGACCTTGATGAGCAGGTCATTCGGTCCCGGCTTCGGAGTGTCGATGTGGTGTATCTGATACGGTGTGTTGTACTGCGACCAGTGTCAGGTTTGATGAACAGTCAGGAGATACAGCCATTCGCATAGCGCGATCACGGCATGCCTCTAGCACGAGTGCATGAGCGCGACGGACCTTTGTCAAGCGAGCTGCTCGCATCTGAGACTGGGGAACTGCTGTCATGATGTGTGATACTGGCTGGTTTGGAAGAAGAGTGATTTGGAGGAGACTCGTAGTAGGAGACGCTGGGACGCAGAGTTTATATACATCGTTGCCCTACGTCCTCGACACAACGACCATGTGAAAACATGCATGATCGATGATGGTCGTAGGCAGGCGAGATGGCTATTGCGAGCGAAGCGGGGAGGAAATTGAGTTAGGCGACGCAAGCGAGATAACCGAGATACGCGAGTTGGACGAGACATGTCGTTCTGCTTCCCCAAGGGATATGTGACCAAGGGTGAATACATAAGCTGGCTGACCAGCAGATACGTGTAATTTATGACCCCACCGGTAGTCATGACAATGCATGAGCTGAGGCTTACGCAAGCACAAGTTGTAGAGCAATTGTGACAAGACACTAGGAATTAGTCGAAGGCAACCGCGCCGGGTGGTGACCACGAAGCCCGATCAATCTTTGTTATGCGCATACCACCTCGCATTCGCGCCATGGGTTACATCGAACATGATGTTGCTTTACGAGTAAGGAAGATGAGCTCGCTTAACTCGGTTCGCCAGTCTTATGGTGTCGACGACAGAGAAGTTGCATCCAAGTTGAGTGTATTAGATGTTCATTTCTGCACACAACATATATAGACCACCTCTTGGAGCATCTTCAGTATCACTTTCAACTCGCAGTCCATACTATTGTACAAATCCACTGGAGTGAGCCTCCCTCAAAATTTCGTCAGCAATGGAATCACGTTAACTTACTTTTCAGATTCAACAATGCCGATAATGTACCTGAGCTACACGGAGGGTGCGTTCACCCGCGATGGCCTCGATTCTCTGGCCGCACAGATCACCCGCGATGCCATAGAGCTGGAGAAGCTCCCCTTGACCGACTGGGTACGCTCTACCACATTGATATACACCCACGCATGTCCTCAAGACCAGGTCTATCATGGCGGAAAGTCCGGCGGCAGCAAGTTCATCACCCTTGACATCAACGTCATTCAAGGCGGATACAGCGCCGCCACCAAGTCGGAGCTCATAAGGCGCACGACCGAAGCTATCGACGAGCACGGCAATCTTCCCAAGGGAGAGCCACGTCGTGTTTATGTTCTGATTCGGGAGGTTGCTGAGGCGAACTTGGGGTTTGACGGTAAAAGCATCGATCTGGAGGTCTTACGCGATCCTCCAGCAGGGCTTGCACCGCTCTGAAGCGTGTTGTTGCAGCTGTGGGTAGGGACTAGAGTTTGTAGTGTCTTGATAATCAAGAAATCCACAAGCACAGTGCCAGTATATAAAGTAACGGTCGTATCCTCAGCGCAGTGAAAGTCCGCCTGAGCCTGTTGATACCTGCAGCCATCACTCGTAGCAATGGTCGTCCTGAGTCCTTCTCAAAATTTTCAGGCGAGGATGTATGAGACAACCGAGACTGTGGTGTAATGATGCCCCAGGCAGCGGGTCCGAATGCGACGATGTTCGTCGCGACCAGCTGCCAAGACAGCAGAGCGATGTGTCACGTAACCTATAGAGTGCTCTGTTGCTCTGTTGCTCTGCTGCTCTATATGCTCTATAGACACAGAGTAGGTTGCATACCTTACGAGTCTCCTTAGTATATAGGATCAGTAGAGTTCCATCTTTCATAGGAGCCTCGTGCTCAATATAAGTAACTAACTTAGAGTTATTAATCATAACGTAACTTGACCAGTGTGCTACTTAGACCAGTCTCCCTTACCCTGAAACCCTTAGTACCTCGTTCTACGTTCCTACCCCGAGTACACCCTATTACATGTGGGGGCAGACTAAGATAAACAAAGGATTTCACCATAAATTGCAATACGATACCCGATTCCTTCTGTGAGGATTATGTTTCTGACTACAGCCTAACCTCAAGAGATCAGGGGACGTCAAACGAATCGAGATCGCAGGAAAAGGATAGTGGCTCTTACTACATCATACTGCGAGTATCAACCGCTATTCCTCATTGCAACACAAATGTGCCTATATACTCTGGTCTTTCCAGAGGATTTATGACCGACTTAGTGTAGAAAAGGATTCATAGTTAGTGTACGATAATGTGCTCATCCGCTACCAAATCGTCATCCTCTTACGCTGTCGAGAAGTAGCACCGCCATCATCGCCGCTTGTCAGCGAATGTCCGTTCTGCATATGTTCTTTGAGACCTGTCCCGAAATTTTTTCGACACTTGAGGCCTACTACAACAGAGGCGATCAGGAGCAGCATGGTAAGTGTACCGAACACAGTGAGCATGCCTCGTGCTGGCTTATATGCTGCTGCTGTCTCGCTCACAAAGACCTGGCGGAGTTTGTACATGAAATAAGCGATTGCAATCATGTACGCCACGACGATACAGACTTGGCCTTTGCGACTCTCATGTTTCACAACCCATGCTGCAAGTACGAGCAGTGCTGTTGCGAGAGGAACAGCGCTGATCGTAAGATAGAGCTCTGT
Organism: Cladosporium colombiae; assembly: GCA_026122715.1. Lineage (NCBI taxonomy): Eukaryota > Fungi > Ascomycota > Dothideomycetes > Cladosporiales > Cladosporiaceae > Cladosporium > Cladosporium colombiae. The sequence goes on from JAKZFA010000014.1 coordinate 25,867, forward strand.
CTTCCCAACTGGTAATCCCTGAGGACCAGCGGCTACTGCTAGCAGTTGGACCGCGAAGCCTAGGAAGAAGAAAAAGTCGAATTTCAGGAGTGTAACGTAGAGCTACGTTGACAATGGTCAGTGTCTCTGCCTGCGGCAAAAAAGCTTTGATGTCACTCACCTCTAACAACGTGTATCGTTTTCTGATGTCCATGTCTGCGGAAAAGCTTTTGTAGATCGTCCAAGCAAACATCTGGCTCAATTTCCAGGCAAGAAAACATAGGCCCAAGGTTGTGATAGCAAGCACTGCCGGTATAGCTACCAGGAGCCCATCTTCCGCTGCTGTCAGAAGTGTTCCGGATGCAGGCATATGTATACGAAAGTCGCTGACTGCCGATCGCACTTCGATGACCTCAGCCATGGAATATGCTGACATGGCTGCGGCGAAGCAACATACACCGCAGATTTGAATGGTGTTCTGCAGCCGAAGAGTGTCCCAGGAGAGTGATATATGATAGAGCAATCCGAGGACCAATATGACCAGGTACGTCGGGGTGAGGCCCATAGCATGCTTCCTGGAGGACTCCACGTCGGAACCAGTGTCGACATTTAGCGAAAGCAATCTTTGATCGAATTTGTATAATAAAAACGAATCGATGATTATCGTGAAGCACGCTTGGAAGCAAGCTGTCCCTAGAAAAGCCCAAGCCCATGCAGATGTTGGTCGGAACATATTGCTTTGGCTGATCGTCTGCCTCCTCAATAGATGTTGACGCTTCGTGAAGGACATAAAAAGGAGTATAGACATACGCGTCCAACTGGTACGTGCATCACACTAATCCCGGAGAGGCTTTTAGGGCTACCGAAAGAAGCTCATCGCGCTTTTGAATCCTAGATCCCCCTGCAAGGACATGAGATTCAATCAACAGAATGCCAACTATCGCATGTCCACTGTAACTCATTGGGATTTTAGTGTCCTGTGTGGAACACAACTTCTGAAAACATGACTACTAGGTAGACTTTCTGGTTATGTCCCCAGACTTTCGGCCTGTCTCCTTGGCATTGTCTAGATTATCGTATATAGCCGTCACGACTAGACTTTCACTGCCGTTTGTTTCACTCTCTAGAAATTAGCTTGCGGGCAGCACAGGCTGGCACAACGTTTTCTTCGGTCCAGTCGTGCTACTGTCATGTAAATTACGACGAAAGCGACGCCATGTACGCGGCGACGCGCCGGTACAACGCATACGACGAACACGACGCATACGACGAACCCTCTATTAACGAGCACTGGCGCATAGCGTTTACTTGAGCTTAGTGCTAGTGTGGCCAGGCCAGAGCAGACATGGACGACGGATACAATGCCAAGTGTCTGCGGCACAGTGCCGGTACGGCTATAACGCTTTGTGGAACACCTGTCGCATTCCTTAGAAAGAAGTCTCGCTAGAACTCTCGATGCGGGGGTGGAGATGATAGTGTATATTTCCAGGATAATATATTCATAGCCTAAGCTATGAAATACTATGTAAAGTGATTGAACTGCCGCTTACTAACCCTAATCTGCGACAGGTGTTCCGCAAAATATTGTACGATATTGCCGTCAGCCAAGTCGAGCATTGAAGAGCAGATACGATATTTACAAGAATATCAAAACAGTACGTTCAGCCTGCTAGGCGTTTCATGCACTGCTTACTATCAAGTATAGCGCCGCTTGGGTCCTTGCAACGTGTGGTGAGGAGATGGCGACTCTACGATCGGGTGGATTTCTCTCATATTATCTGCCTAGGTCGAGTATGGAGGACCACACAGCCCTCCAGGGAGGTAATCAGAACCGATTTCCGCCTCTGTAAATACCTCCATCTCATCTATGAAGCCATCGAACCAAGCGCCAGCTATCTCTCCACAATGTTCAGGCCGTACGCGCGATTGTCGCACCGTCCGCACGCAATAGTCATGAAAGACAACGAGCACTTTGCCAGTCTCGAGAGCGGCTCCGTCCGAGACGAACAGGTATTTGCAAACTGCCCGGAAGTGAAACCTCACAGTGGCTTCTTTCAAAGCATCGATGTCATCCACTTCGTCAATGTCCAGTTCGCGCTGCGTTTCTTGAATCCATGCTTCATGCTCTTCTCGCGCAGCTCTCGCATCGCCATCATCCAGTACTTCTTCAAATAATCGTTCGGGTATGACTTCAAAAATTCGACGCCAGTCGTCACTCCAGTCATATAGCGCTGCGTCGTCCAGGATGTTCTCTTCCATCTCTAGCGCAAGATCTAGATTCAGCTCACCCAGTAGCCTTTGGTGCGCTTCATCGGTGCCCTCGCCATAACAAGTACGCAGCCAAACGATTCCCCAGCAGTGGAAGCCATCAGGCTGAAAAGAATATGGTGAAGCGAGCTGGCGTTGGAAATTTGTACGCAATGGCGCTAAGATACTCTCCCAATCCGCATGAGGTGGTAGTTTACGATCAGAGTGGCAACCCGTGCAAGCGACGTGCAGCTGTTATTGTGCGTTAGGGAAAGCGTTCATAAACTCGAGTCAGCAACAGTGACCCACAAAGCGGCCGGAGTATCCGATTGCGGCAAATTGTTGTGCAAGATGACGTCGCCGCTCATTGAGAGCATCAATGGCAACACTGGTCCATTGCGACAGGACGTAAATTTCCAGAGGTAGCGAGCCCCATGGAATACTTTCGCCAGAGGCCATCATCGATGGTGGAGTATATCATTGATGGTCTGCAAGATAGCCGGGCCACAAGAATGCGGGCGAAAAGGCAGAGGCTGAAGCGGAAATTGATATGATATCACGGCCTTGGCATGGAAGCATACTGAAAGCTCAATTGAAGGCGCAACGCGAAACACCAGAATCATGTATAATTACATCTATCTGGACTGACAGATCTACAATATCCATTTGGCAATTAAGCTTGGGACGTCGCTTCCTGGGTGATCAATTATCGTACCTAGGGTGCTTGTTGCGATCGTCGTTGGTGGTCGAAGGGTCACCATGTGCAGACAGACGTCGCTTGGGCTGTTGAAGTTGTGGATCTGGGCGAGAGATGTTGCTTTGTGTGCGATAAAAGTCAAGTGGCGGTCGCACGACTTGAGGACGGAGATCATGTTCACGGCCAGAAGCCACCACCTCGGGCGCATTAGCGACAGGGCGATCAACGGGTTCGCGGGGATCGTGAATTTGGGCTGGTGGTCCGGAGGGTATGTCGATGTTGATAGGATAGGGGCAGACGCTGGTGCTTGCAGGAGTGAATGTAGCAGGCTCCGCAGGCTCTCGGAAGGGCCACGAGGGGCTGCGTCCTTCTGTGCCGAGTCTGGAGGTGGGCGCCTTACGGACACGAAGCCGAGCAGGAGGCTCATCAACAGGATCGAGGCCGACATCTGGTCCTGCATTGCCAAGTACCGTGAAGCTCGCTGGATATTGGAGCGAACCTGAGGGCATGTATCGGTATGCTATAGAAAGTCAATCTTGGTGCTGCCTGTGAGTCTCTCGGCTTCACCCACGATCATGATGTGGAGTCAATCCAGGAATTCTGACATGCCTGTTGGCGCGCATGTACGATATCTCATCATCTGACAGTTCGTGGCTGGAGGAGCGATGGTATGAGTCTTCGTGATATGCCTGTGGCGGAGGACGCTGATCACTCGGCCGTCGCCGGGTGCCCGACGGGTGACCTGAGCCTCGCCTGGACATGACAGCAAATGGTGATTGGAGGTTTACACAATGTTTTTGTGTCCACCCAGCAACGCAATGCGAACGGTGTGAATTGCAGGATGCTCAAGACAATATTCGCGAGGAACTTGAGTGCCGCAAAAGCGTCCAGGAAGCGGTGCGGGAGGTGTTCGTCTACAAAAATGGGGGAGGTGGGGGGTATCTGCTCCCCAAGCTACCCTTCACAGGTACAGGACTGGCGACCCGGCGCCAGATTGATCGTCGAAAACTAGGAAAGCGCCAGAACGAGGAGCGGTGACATTGTAGCCAGTGGGAAGAAGGCACAAGGCCCGCGCCGCGCCGGCCACTGCCCAAACACGTCTGTCACTGACATGCTCAGTGTCAGAGACGCATTCGAGGCCCAGCGAGAGAGATCGCGGCGGCGGTCTCCGCGTCGTGGCCGACGAGCCAGCAGAGTGATTGGATGCGAGCGAGGAACATCGGCAGGGCAAAGGGCGGCCGCAAGAGGAGCGTGGGCAGGAGCTTGCGTGCACTATGGGGAGCTCACTCCCACCGGTGACTGAGGCAGCGAGGGGGCATTGGCGCGTTGGATCGAGGGAAAACGGTCGCTGGAAAGATGGTTTCACCGAGGGCTCTCGCGACCCTTTTGACAATGGTATCGGGAATCTCATGCCCGCGATCCGCGAAGCCTTCGCTATTGTTCTGCGTTGCCGATGAGGACTGCCCTGGTCTACTCGATCTCAGGCGGTGTACTCGGAGCGTGGCTCTCTTTGCGTGTGGAGCAGCCTGGTCTCTACCACGGCACGACCATCCGCAAAGCACGCCTTCAATCTCAGCTCTTCTCTCGCATTAGGGTGCATGTGGTCCGGAGCGCCGCTATCCAGTCGTCCAGTGAAGATGGCACACACCACAAGCCACGTGATCAGGACTCTGCGTCGCGGAAGCTTCCTAGTGGTCGCGTTGTTGCGAAAGATGCAGAGGTTGCTGTCGGGCAGCGATGCAGTGTACTATAGGTCCACGTATGCGTTCGAGGTGCCCATGATCAAGGAGCTTGGTCAAACATGGCTGCCTGCCGGTAGCTGGCCAATCCCTCGTTGACGCGTGTCCAAGAGGGCGGCCTCTTTCTCGTGTGAGCATGTGATGGTTGTGCATCGGCTGCAGGAGGAGATCATAGACAGGCGCAGATGTATCGTCGATTGAAGACAGAGGGCGACGAGGCTGTGTGGTAACAGTGCTTAAGGCATTTGCACTGCCCGCCGAAAGAGGAACGAAAGGCTGAGACTGGATCGAGAGGACATAGCGGTATGGCTTCAACCGGCAGCATTCTCGTCGGCAGGCTGTGAATTGAACGCATTATTATAAGGGAGTGCATTGCCCACAATCTGGCCTGTCGGCCTGTTTGCCTGTAGGACGGACGATGAATGAAGTCAAGCATGCGCGCGTGATGTACACATCAGCTTCAGCTCCTGCAGCTATTAAGCGAGAGAGCTGCGCCTGAATCAGCCCCACCAGTAATCATGCACCACCTTCACCGGCGCTTCACGCTACACCGGTGCATCCGGCATCAGATATCCACGAGCAGTGATATGCGGGAAAGCATCTCCACCAGCGATGTTGTGCTTGTGTAGGACGCCTCTTACCCGCGCTCACGAGCCGTCGGTCGCCTGCCACTAGAGGCTCCGACAAGTCTGAGCTGGAGGCTGGAATCCGTGTCGATGCAGTGCAGCAAGGTTCTTGATCCGTCATGATCTATGGGGCTGGCACGCCGTATATAGGCCAATGTCGGCGAGGTCTTGCCAGTGTTAGAAACACTGCCGCTTCTCTTTTTCCTCGCCCGAAGATTCCATAAATGGCTGCACAAAATATCTTGGGAGTCAACAATCGCACAATTCCAGCACCGTTTGGGGACGCGTATTTGTGGCTGGACGACGAGCTCACGAACGAGCCTCTGTTTTGGACGAATGCGGTAGACAATGCCAATTTTTCTCCACAGTCATGGGCAGACACAGAACTTGAAGAGCTCCAACGAACCGATTCCATACCGAGAGCAATATTCCGTCATAATGTTCCATGCCCCGAACTTGCGCACCCATCTTCTGTCGATGGGTACGCTGGGAAAGGAGGCATGGTGACCAAGCGGCAGACTCCGCACACCTTGACTTCGGACACCAAGCACGAGCGAGGATCCACACCGTCGATATCGTCTGACCGCGAGCGCCGGAAAGATGACGAGATCCAGCGCCTGATGTGTGCAGAGTGTGGGCTCGAGTTTGAGAACCTGCAAGGCCTCGACCGGCACACGAGGAGCTCGCTGCACAAGGGTTGGAGGTGTCAAGAAGTCGGGTGTGGTAAGACGTACGCGCGACGCGATACTTTCCTCCGGCATCGCATAAAGCATACAGACAGTGTTCACATATGCAGTGTCTGCTCACGCAGCAGGAAGCACAAGGCATTTAAGCGGAAGGACCATCTCAAGGAGCACATGCGAAATTGTCATTCGCGCAGCGTGGACGGTAGGAGGTACGTGACCTTACACGGACGCATAGAGTCTGAACTGACAAGGGAGTAGATCCAATCTGGATATCCTTAGTTTCGACAGGCTGGTGGACAAGAGCATGAGCGAGTGTGGAATCTCCAATGCGCCCAGTGAAGGCGAAGGATGCTCTCTTCAGCAACAGGAAGCGATGAAGGATCTTGTAAGGTCGCTGGGTACTGTGCTTGGTGACCGGCATCCGAATCTTATTGAGGAGCTGGAGAATAAGATGACGGCGCTGAGTAGCTCGGACATGGAGTCGGTTGCTGAACATATGGCTGGAGCGGCTTTGGCAGCAAAGACGTACCTCACTGCGACGAGATCATGTAGTTGTCATTGCCTTTCGTCACGTAAAGAGCACCATTGCTGATAGGCTTTGTGTATGGGTAGCAGAAGTGGGTGACTTGCTGTCAAGCCAGGGCGTAAAACGTTATGAGCTTGGAAGTGTGTCGGTTGGAAAGAGCGAGGTGACTGTCACATGTGGTGTATGCGTGCGGCGTTCCCGCTGACATGCGACTTCCACATTGTTTCACGGTCAGCTTGCATTGTCCAACTCGCCCTGGAATTCTGGGAAGTTGTCGAAAACCTGAGCCATGTAAGGAAATGCAGAGAGTGATGAATTCTCCACGTCTGCCGCAGTCGTGTCAAGCCATTCGAATCCAAAGCATTCCTCGAACGGCTTCTCCAGTGGCTGCGTGGCAAAGGAAGGAGTCCTTCCACTGTTGTAGTCGACACTAGGGCCATATAAGTCCGCAGGCTGGCAGTCCTGGGACGATGGTTGATCCATGAAAGCATCTGCAAGGTTGCGATCTTTATGAAGATTCGAGAGGTCCGTGTTGCTTCCAGTCTGGACGTCGAGAACGGCGCTTTTCGGACGAGTGTTCTTTGTCAGGCCGGAAAGCAGTGACACGAGCGAAGACATAATCCACATAGCTTCTTTGAAGTGCGCATCGTTCTGTTTGGCGCAAACTTTTCCGTGGGCACCAAAGACTTGTAAGGTCAATGACAGCAACTCGACGTCAAGCTTTGACACTAAAGATGCCGGGTCCTTGGTTATTTGGGCGCATAGGATGGAGAAGATAGGTAGGATCTCTCCAGAAGTCACCCTATATAGCATTAGATCAACTACGCCAAATGCAAGGGTGGCGGGTTGTCCTATTGCAGCAGCAAGCCGATTCAGGATCCGCAGTGATTGGGAGGACAATTTACTTACCAAGGCAGTGCGCTCAAAATCTCACCGTATCTGTCCGCGATGGTTACGTGCACCCTGAGGTACTCCCGCGCACTAGCGACCAGAATGTGCTCATGGCTCTTAACTCTAATCGATGGATGGGCGTCTGCTGCGACATGTCCCGGAAACACCCTTTGGCAATGTGACACAGAGTAGAAGATAATGGTCAAAAGGGCGTAATACTCTTTCCAAAGCAAAAGAACCAACGCTCGCTGGTGGCAATGAAATATCAGAGGATTTCCAGGCCGCCAATCTGGGGGCAACCCATCACACCACTTGATTAGATCAGTATCGAGAGAGCTCATGAGTCCCAGTAGCTCGTTGGGGTTTAGGCTTTTCTGACGAAAGACGACCAGAAATCTATAAATCAGACCTGCAAGCTCGCCGCGAAACTGGAGCACAGAGTGTGCACCTAATGCTCCACTCTCCAATCCGGACAGCTGCTCATGGTGTTGATCGACAGGATACGGTTCTTTGCATAGCAAACAAGAGAGCTGACTGCGTGACATGTCAATTTGGAGCAGCACTCCGATCGAGGGGTGGTGGCACGAACGTATCCAGTACAAAACATATCGCGCGGAGCCGGTTGAGCGTGGCTTGATTTTGCCCAGTCGTGTATATTATAGGTAGAGCTTCGAGAGCTCGGGCGTTATGTCCACAAAGTTTCCATGCCTGCCCGTAGCGTCCTAGTTGGAGGTAACACAAGCACTGGATTGTCAGGGCGCCCTGAGAGTCATGTATGTATCTTGGTACACAAGCTGAACATACCAAAAGGGTTGTCGCCTGGACGCTCTCAACTGAACTCTCATGGAGGTACGAGTTCAAAGATGGTAATGCTCGACTGAACATCAAGGCTGCATGTTCATGAGCTGCCTGTGCTTCTGCGGCTTCTTGACGTGCTTTGGACTTGACTAGAGCTCCAAGCACAATGGCAAGCTCCCGTAAAGGGCCCTGGAATGACTCCTGAAACACAGCTTGATTGTCTTGGTTATGTTCCCTTGACTGCATTTCGTACTCGCATAAAATAGGATAGTGCGGTTGGACATGATGGAGGTAGACTGTATGAAATCAGCCAGCTCCTACACTGGCTAGTGACATTGTACTCACCGTATTCGAATTGTTTCTGGGCCTCCTTGTCGATTGATTGAGACGCAGAGATGAGCAAAGGATCAGCAGCTTTCGAGTTTTCGAAAAGCCTTCTCGGCCATTCTGCTATTATCCCATTGAGGCGTTTATATAGCCGACTAGCCGCTGTATCAGGAAGCGGAGAGTTGGAGGACGATACTGTTGACCAGTGAGCTCACGTCAGATAACACATCGGTCGACTGGACCTGGGAATGTGGTTCTTTGAGTGCTCGCCCGAGCAGCTTGTCCGCCAAGTCGCCTGTACCGACCGGAATCGGCGTCGTCTCGCAATCAGCGGATGTTGCCCGAGGCGCTACAGCGGTGCTCATCTGTGCCTGAGCGTTCTGTGCTGTACATGAATGCTGTGGTATTGAACTGCTGTCGCGAAATCTACCGCCGGTGGCGAAGTGGCCCGATAGCCGGAGTGCGAATTCTGCTGCGCAGGTATCCCCGCGGGTACAGTTGGCAGAGTAGATCCGCCGGGCAGTGTCGCCGTTGGTTGACATGTCGACTCGGCCGTTGGCGCACGACTGGAATACACACAAGCCTTGTCGTAGATACGACAGTTCGCGCATGCCTGGATCTCTCCGGAAGGGGAACATTTTAGCTTGCAAGGTACGTCAGTACCTGCGCTGACGCTGACTGGCAGAAGATTAGGAACTCACCCTCTTCTGTCTACAATGATCGCAAGCTCGTCTTGCACGTTTCATCTCCGAGAATCAACAATGGCCGAGATCGTCGTCTTTGTGCTGCCCTACGATGTGAGAGAGTGATGCCCGGAAGACTGAGGGTTCGCCGCGGAGAGTTCTTGGCATGTATCTAACCCTGGCTGACCCTGTTTTGAAGAATGACTTGCGCATGGATCAGTACACAGACCCCGAGAAAGCACAATCCGGCAAGCAAGCGTCGGGCAAACTCGGTAGCAAGATACGTATGTACCTGCATCACGTAACAGTCAATCGACCTGGTACTTGCTGATCTTGAGCGGTCTTCAGATGCCATTCCTGCTTTCTGGTGCAGGGCGCGGATACCGCATCGCCCGCAGGGTGTTACGAAGGGCTGTCAAAATTGGGAATTCATGGCAACTACATGTACCTGCTACCTCTCGGGAAAGCTCTGCAGGTGCATTGAACTCAAAACACCGATGTCTTTCGAAATATAGGCGCCGATAGAAAACCGCTTCATGGTATACGACGGGTTGATGAAGTATGGGCATCGTTACGCGCTAATTCGACAATAGGCCTACCCGGGGCATGGGGCCGCTGCAATCTCGTGGAATCCGTGGCACGGAAGACCCAAGATAAGGGTAGCACAATGCCATGAGCAGGAAACCCTATTTCTCAAATTGCGTGGCACGGAAGAGCAGACTCGCACGCGCGTCGACACTGTCTCGATGTATTATATTATTTCTATGCTGTTTGCACCATTCTTGTACAATGCAACGTACATTCCGATCTGGCCCCGCTCGGTCATCGAGTCACGTTCCAATCTGTATCTCAATGGTCAGCATTGTCGCCAAGCTGATACCCTTCTACATCACCCAAGTTTCGAGCCATTCTTCTGGACAAGAGAGCAACATCGTAAGGATTCGACCGATTTTCGGGAACACACCAGATGCCTCAGTATCATACTAATCATTTCCTCGTCAGATCTATCGATCCACCGGGATACAACAGAGACATCGCAAGATCAGTGACATTCGCCGAGGATAGATACGCCGACCCCAAAGCCGGTTCGTTGACCAACGACCTGTCTGAGTCCTGCCGATATGGCGAATCGAACAATCCTAGGAGACATACCTGATGAGGAGAAGGCACGATCCGAAGATCTGACAGGTGGCGAAGCGAATTCAAGCAAGGAACCAGGCAATCGAAATGCGTCCCCATCGAGTAGGGACTCGACTTTGGATCCAGATTCGTCGAGTTTCAACGCGCGCCACTGGATGAAATCGTTGCTTGCCAAACACGATGTGGAGCGATACCCAAGACGCGCTGGAGGTTTTGCCTTTTGTGATTTGAACGTTCACGGCTTTGGCGCAGACACCAACCACCAGAAAACTGTCTGGACTGTGATGTCCGAGGTGTTTTCTCCTCTGCGGAAAGCTCTGGGCAAGTCCAATGCGAAGCCCATCCATATTCTGAGGAATTTGGAAGGATTCGTGGACAGTGGTGAGATGCTCGTCGTGCTCGGACCACCAGGCTCTGGATGCTCGACCTTTCTCAAAACTATCGCAGGCATGAACGATGGTGCCAAAGTTGACAAAAGTACTCGATTGAACTACCGAGGAATATCAGCCGAAGAGATGCACAGTCGGTACAGAGGAGAGACTATCTATACTGCAGAAGTTGATGTGCATTTCCCTCACATGACTGTCAAGGACACGCTGAATTTTGCTGCTCGTGCAAGAGCTCCACAAGAGGTGCCGGACGGACTGACAACGGCGCAATGGGCTGACCAAATGTGCCGAGCTTATATGACAGCCTTCGGAATTTCTCACACCGCGGACACTCGAGTTGGCGACGACGTAGTCCGTGGAGTGTCGGGAGGAGAACGGAAACGAGTGACCATTGCAGAGGCTACACTAAGCGGAGCACCAGTGCAATGCTGGGATAACTCTACACGAGGTCTCGATTCATCCAACGCCATTGAGTTCTGCAAAACAATTCACCTCTCCACTGAGTTGGGTGGCGCCGCTGCTGCTATCGCCTTGTACCAACCCCCTCAAGCTGCTTACGATATCTTCAACAAAGCACTTGTACTGTACCAAGGAAGGCAATTTTTTTTCGGTCGTACGACGGAAGTCACACCATACTTCGAAGCACTAGGGGTTTGTCAAACCAGAGAGACAGAGTGATGCAGATTTTGCCACCTCTATGACGTCGCCCCAAGAGAGGATCGTTCGCAACGGCTATGAATCCAGAGCACCTCGGAGTCCTGACGATTTTGCGACCGCATGGAGAAACAGTCCTGAGCGTGCATCGCTTGCGAAAAACTTGGAGCACTACAATGTGACATTCCCTCTCCACAGCGAAGCGTATCAGGCCTTTGAAGAGTCACGCAAAGCGCAAAAGTCGACACACCTGCGGGCAGGCTCTCCATTGACGCTGTCATACGTAGGGCAGGTACGCCTGTGTCTATCGAGGGCGCTCCTACGCCTCAAAGGAGATCCGTCCACTACAGTGGGCCAGCTCGTCGGAAACACCGTCATGGCACTCATCCTGGGCTCTGTGTTCTATCGGCTCGACAACGACGCAGCCTCGTTCTTTCAAAGAGGAGCAGTGATCTTTTTCGCTGTACTCATCAGCGCTTTTGGGTCATCTCTTGAAGTATTGACGCAGTACGTACAGCGCCCAATTGTGGAAAAGCATGCGAGATACGCTTTCTATCACCCTTCTGCTGAGGCTGTCGCTTCGATGCTGGTAGACCTGCCATACAAGGTTACTAATGCCATCATCTTCAATGTTGTGCTTTACTTCATGGTAGGGCTCAACCAGACTCCGGGGGCGTTCTTCTACTTCGTCTTCATCACTTTCCTCACCACCCTGACAATGAGCATGTTTTTCCGGACTATCGCTTCTCTGTCACGCACGCTGTCGCAGGCGCTCATTCCTTCCGCTCTCCTCATCCTGGCAGCGGTAATCTTCACTGGTTTCGCCATACCTATCGACTATATGCTTCCCTGGTGTCGCTGGATCAATTACCTAGACCCGGTTGCTTACGCCTTTGAAGCGCTGATGATCAACGAATTTGCTGGGCGCCAGTTTCCATGCACGCAAATCGTACCTACTTATGGTAACATTGAGACAGGAACTGCGGTTTGCTCTGTAGTGGGTGCTGTACCTGGCCGCGAGGTTGTGGATGGCACCGCCTTCATTATCTCCAGCTATAATTACGATCCCAGTCACCGGTGGCGCAACGTCGGCATCATCATTGCTTTCACCATTGGCCTCATGGTGATATATTTAGCGGCTACCGACTTGATTAGCGCTAAGAAGTCAAAGGGTGAGGTGCTAGTGTTCCTCCGCAACCGAAAGCCTGCAGTGTCGACGCAGTCTTCAAATGACATCGAAAAAGCGCTGGTTGAAAATCGAACACTGCCGGAAGTTGCCAAGTCTGCATTTCTTGATGGCACAACAACAGGTCCCATCTTCTCGTGGCGGGATGTCTGCTACGACGTCAAAGTGAAAAATCAGGAAAGACGCATCCTCGACCATGTCGATGGTTTTGTGCAGCCCGGAACACTCACTGCTTTGATGGGCGTTAGTGGAACAGGCAAGACTACATTGCTCGATGTGCTAGCCTCTCGTGTTTCGCTTGGCGTGATTAGCGGCAAGGTCTTGGTTGACGATCAGCAAAGGAACTCCTCCTTTCAGCGGAAAACAGGCTACGCGCAACAACAGGATCTTCACTTACAGACTTCGACTGTGCGTGAAGCCCTGAATTTCAGTGCCTTGTTGCGTCAGCCTGATTCGACTCCACGTGCAGAGAAACTTGCTTACGTTGACGAAGTGGTTGAGCTGCTTGATATGTGGGACTACGTCGATGCTGTTGTGGGAGTCCCAGGTGAGGGACTGAACGTTGAACAACGCAAACGATTGACGATCGGGGTTGAGCTAGCCGCTAAGCCCCAATTACTTCTTTTCCTGGATGAACCGACCTCTGGCTTAGATTCGCAGACTTCATGGGCGATCATGGATCTTTTAGAACGACTGAAACACTCCGGCCAGGCGATTCTTTGCACCGTACACCAACCCAGCGCTATGCTCTTCCAACGCTTTGACCGTTTGCTCTTTCTTGCCAAGGGCGGTAAGACCGTCTACTTTGGAGATATCGGTCACAATTGCAATACGCTCACCACGTACTTCGAGAGTGGTGGAGCACAAAAGTGTCTTCCAGAAACCAATCCTGCAGAGTGGATGCTAGAAGTCATCGGAGCAGCGCCGGGAGCCGAAACCAGCATTGATTGGCCGTCTCTGTGGCGTAAAAGCAAAGAGTATCAGAGCCTGCAGTCTCATTTGGATTCACTCGAGGCAACGAAGTGTGGCAACATTGACAAGAGCAGTGCGCTTGTTCAAGATCAAGAAAGACTTGGAGAATTCGCGACTTCGTTCAGCACGCAGATGCGTGAGCTGCTCGTGCGGATCTTCACGCAACTCTGGCGGACACCGACTTATACCTATTCCAAGTTCGCACTATGTTTCTTCGCATCGCTTTTTATCGGCTCCATCTTCTACGACGCGCCCGCAACTCATCAGGGTCTGCAGAACCAGATGTTTTCGATTTTCATGCTTTTGACGATCCAAGGCCAGATCACCCAACAAATCATGCCGCATTTTGTTACTCAACGGAGTCTCTATGAGGTTCGCGAACAGCCGAGCAAATGCTATTCTTGGCAAGCCTTTGTCGCCAGCAATGATCTTGTGGAGCTTCTTTGGAACGCACTGATGGCTGTTATCATTTTCCTCTGTTTCTACTTCCCAGTCGGTATGCAGCACAATGCAGCACAAACCGATGCGATACACGAACGGGCGGGCCTGTTTTTCTTTTTTGTTTTGGGCTTTCTAATGTTCACTTCGACATTCGCGCATCTGGTCATTGCAGGCATTCCCAATGCGGAGGGCGGCGGTGCTCTGAGCAATCTGTGTTTCATGCTCTGCCTGATCTTCTGCGGTGTCCTAGCTACACCGGAAGCGATGCCAGGCTTCTGGATCTTCATGTACCGACTGTCGCCGCACACTTACCTCGTGTCAGGTTTGCTCTCCACCGGGCTTGGCCGAGCTGCTTCACATTGTGCAGAGAACGAGTTTCTCTCTTTCGACGCCCCCTCGAACACGACATGTGCCGAATATGTCCAATCATTCGCACAAATCAGCGGGGGCTACTTGAGCGATCCTGATGCGGTGCAGCATTGCAGCTTCTGTTCGTACAGTGAAACGGACGTCTTTCTGGGACAAATCAGTGCGCGCTACAGTGAACGTTGGCGAAACCTGGGAATATTGTGGGTCTACATCCTGCTCAATGTCCCACTAACTTTCGCCATTTATTGGCTTGCTAGAGTTCCCTAACCCTAAGCTTCCAGGACAAAGGCAGCGACGTAACGTACTGCAGTGGGTGAGAATTTCTTGCGAAGATTTCAAAGCTGCCAACATGTGCTGCATCAATAATAATCGAGAGACTCCAGCACAGCGCTGTGGCGGAAGAGACACCGACAGGGGAGTGACAAAAACTGGAAGGAATGGTCAAGCAAACCGTGAAAATTCCGGGGAACAGACAAAGCAAGGACAATTCATTAAACCGAGAGTGTAGATACAAGACCGATAGACCATATGATTCGCCAGGGCTTGTGTGAGTTGCAAGTTTGTATGCATCGTGATCACGAAAATCGGACACGATGAACTTCTCATGTCAATATCCAGATTTACCTCCTCTATGATCGTTCACGGGACATGGCTCATCTGTACTAAGGAGCAATCAACGTGAGCAGAGAGACAATGAGCTTTCAGAGGAGCTGGCGTGCGTCGTCTAGTCGGTTGAAACAGAATTAAAACAGTAGACATGCCGTTATCATGCCAACCCTTCATGAACGAGCATCGACAGCTCAATACCGTTGTACGGCGATTTCTGTTGAGGATAGGGCACGCAGAAGTCTTTCATCGGCCAAATATACCCCCCTGGGCTGTCCTTAGACGGATGAGACATCAAGGTCACCAAATGTGTCGCGTGTCGCCAGGTTTTCCAGAATGATTCACCTTCGTGAGGTGCTTGATCGCTGTTCGTGCTTTACAGCGTCTTAGACGTCACCGCTTGAGGTGCATCTCGTCGTCGATCTATGCCACCAGTCTTGCTGTCAGGGCTTAGACCACCTTGCTGAGGCAGAGCATCTGCCACACCGCATTCGCGTTCACATCAGGTGCTCGTATCCTCAGGATTTCCTTTACGATCGACGACATGTTCGCAAGCTGTTCACACACAACAACATGGCACCGCAAGATGGTGACGAACTCGTAATGGCAGTTCGGACACCACCTGCTGACATGAAATTGCAGCCACTCAGCGTTGATGAGCCGCGAGCGGCCTCTCGTTCGAAAACCCGACCCGCCATGATTGTCTTCGCGCTGTGCTTGTCGATGTTCACCGTAGCCCTTGACCAGACCATCGTCGCCACAGCTCTGCCAGCCATCACGAGCGACCTGCGCTCCGCGGTGGAATATTCCTGGATTCGCAGCGCTTACACTCTGGCTGGCGCCGCCTCCTGCACGATATGGACGCGAGACTTCGACATCTGGAGCCGCAAGATGATTTTGTTGATCACGGTCGCTCGATTCTTCGTGGCAAGTATCATAGCCGGAGTGAGCACCAACATGGCGATACTCATCGCGTCACGCGCCCTACAGGGCACTGCCGGCGGTGGCATTCTGCCGATGGTCATCATCGCCATCTCGGATCTATCCAGCCTCCGTAAGCGATCGCTGTTCGTAGCGTTGCTGGAGTTGATCTAAGCTATAGCCGGAGGTGTAGGGCCATTGCTCGGCGGTGTCTTCGCACAATACGTCAGCCGGCGCTGGTGCTTCTACACTGACCTGCCCATCAACGGGCTTTCCTTGTTCCTGATACTGTTCATCATGGATGTGCACAATCCGCACACAGGATTCCGCGACGGCCTGGCGGCGATCGATTGACTCGGGACCGTCAGCGTCCTCGGTGTCGTTCTCATGTTTCTGCTCGGACTCGACTTTGGAGGAGTCGTGGCTCCATGGAACAGCGCGACAATTGTCTGCCTCCTCGCATCCGGCTCGTCGATGCTCGCTTGCTTCTTATACATCGAACGCATATTCGTGAAGTACCCGCTGATTCCTTTAAGCATTTTCAGAAACTGGCGTGACGTTGCCGTCACCATCGTAGTGGTAACACAGGCATGGCTTTCGTCGCTGCGGAACACTACTTTCCTCTGTACCTGTAATCGGCCAAAGAAGCATCTCCCACAAGGTCTGGCGTTCCCATGATACCTTTGACAAATTCAGGCGCCGTCGCTTGGGCCTTGAGCGGCGTCATCGTGCACCGCACCCGACGTTACCGGGAACTGATCTGGTTTGGAGCGTTGGTGACCGCATTGGGAGTGGGTCTGTCCGGTTTGCTGGCTCCAGACACACCTCTTGTGCAGTGAGTCATCTTCGAAATCATCGCTGGCGCTGGCATGAGTCCACTGTTGCAAGTACCCATCATCGCCATTCAAGCTGCCGTCAGTCAAGCAGATACTGCAGCAGCGACATCGACGTTCGGCTTCCTCCGCAACGTGGCGACCTCGGTCTCACTAGTCACTGGAGCTGTGGTGTTCCAGAACGGGATGAAAGACCGACTCGTCTCGATGGTCGATGTCGGCATCAGCCAGGAGGTCATTGCGGCTCTATCAAATGTCATGACGACACACTCAACCTCTGATCCAATGCAGCGCGAGGGTGTGGAAGCCGCTTTTGCTTGGAGCCTCAGAAACATGTGGATCATGTTTGGTGGTATTGCAGGGCGAGGTACAATTGTCAGTGTCTTTGTAGCCCAGCAGCACCTGAAAGTAGAGCACGTGGAAACCAGAACCGGCATCGAAAGTATGCAAAAGCAAGGTTATGGGAAGCGAGTTTACTGTACAGAGTAGCTACCTACATCGAATTACTTATGATCCGCTTCTGCGAGATAGAACGATACACCACAAACTTGTCGGTCTTAATCAAATAAATGTATTTGACTTGGGGGGACCGAGGTTGTGGCGCCTGCCTCAGGTGACGAAGCGCATTTAGCAGTCAGCATTGTGTCCACATTGAATTGGTCCAGCATTGTGACCCCATAGAATTGAATTTGCCCCGTGGGCTCAGGACCAGTCATGATCGGGATCGTCGGAGTGTTGGACTAGTAGACAATCTCACAGCCCTGGTGATGCTCGCAGCAGCAGGCCGTGCTACTAACCCGTAGAGCAGGGCGACGTTTGGTCCTACCTCTAGAGTGTAGACGTGGTGTATCTCTTGTGTGCGGCAAGCGTGTTATGTGACGCAAGCGAAACAAGCGAGATGATGGAACAGTGTCGCGCTGGTCTTCTCAGAGGGCATGGGGGCGTGATCCAGCCCTGGGTATGAGGCTGCACAGTGTCCCGCTAATCTCCCCTGGCGTTGTAGCAGAATAAGACTGGATGGAGGCTGAATGCACTGTGCAAGATCCGCAGGCTCCCTGTGGTTCTCCTGATCCACGTGGTATCGACGAAGACGCCATATTGTTCCCGACCACGTCGTATGTTTATGGTTGGCCGTACAGCCATGCCGTAATTTTGACTACGGGTACGCCAGTTGGACAAGCTGAGTGTGGAACATTATCCTCGAACAGAGCGCGATCCTACAGCTTCGCGCGTTCGTTTTGCTCCTCCCTGACCTCCTCGCGCAGCGCAGCGCGCAGATTCGCAGACATCTCTTTCGCCTCATCGTCGTCCAATTCTTCGCGCGTGCCCCGGCCAAACATCCTCCAGCTCTTCATCTGGTCGAAGTCGGCGTTGCCCTTGCTAGCGGTGGGCCTCCTTCCTTCTTGGTATCTGGGAATCAGGTGGAAGTGCACGTGCGGGACGACCTGCGCCGCGCGCTCACCGTTGTTCTGCACAATGTTCCAATCTTCAATGCCGGTGACCTTGCAAAGGGCGCGCGACACCAGAGGAAGCCATTCGCCGATGGCGCGCGAGTCTTGTCGTGATTTGGATGCGATCTGCCGCGACACCCAGTCCGCGCCGACCTTTGGGTTGTACAGGTCGGAGACTTTCTGGTAGTGGTCGCGCGTCGTCACCAAGATGTGGCCGGGAGCCATTGGCAAGATGTCAAGAAAGGCCATCACGTGAGGGGTGGATAGAATGACATGGGCTTGAGGCGAGATGAGGTCTGGGTCGGGGTTGTGAGGGATTGGCGATGCTTCTGCGGGATATGCCTGGGCGATCTTGCAGAAAGGGCAGTCTATCGGGTAGAGATCGTTTGTGGATGCCATTGTAGGTGGACGCATGTATGCATGCATGAGATGTTGATGGAACGGGAGAGGGTGTGATGCAGGGTGCACACGTGTATGCTGGATGGAGGAAGAGAAAGCAGCAGCACCGCCTGGGTCAACGATCACACGGAAGGGGAGAGATGATGTCAAGCACGTTGTAGCAGGTCTAGACTCGAGTTGGAATAGGCTGGCACGCAGCAGGAGAGCAGGAGAGCAGGAGAGCAGGAGAGCAGGAGACAGAGTTCCCAAGGCCGTGGTTGATCGGTTGATCGAGAGCGGGCCGCGTGCACCACGCGAGCTGTTCGCCTGGCCTGGAGCTGGCATGCTGGCATGCTGGCATGCTGGCATGTGAAGCCAAGTCAGCCTTGCGCCCCGGAAGCGAGACCCCGACAGCCATCAGCCCTCGTCGTCAATCGTCTGTCCGCATACAACCCACGCAATCACCACCGGGCCCGATTGCAGCAGTCACCACCGCCGGCAACAATCCACAATCCACAATCCACAATCCACAATCCACTCACTGGACGTTTGCGCCTTCTTCTTTCGGACCACCGCCCATCGATGCCTGCTCATCCGGCCACCTGCGATCCTTCATACAACGCCCTCCGTCAGCCCCGTCAATAGTAACCTACCCGCAAGCCGGGCCTCTGTACACCGGATCGCCACCTCTACGCTCTCCTGGCGCCTCTGCGCTGCACCGGCATCACCGATGATATACGACAAACCTGCCTGAATGCCCCCACTCAACCCGTTTCTGCGCGCTTTCTTCAAGAGCGCCTTCCCTTCGCAATGTCAGCCGGCTAGCCACCACGTCCTCCTCTGCCCTACCACAGAGGTCCTCCTCAGCTCCAAGGATCGCGAGAGCGGCGTCTCTTTCGCTGAGCTCGCTGGATCCGAAGAATTCCTGGCCAGCCATGTGATCCGGGTGCCTGGAGGTGGTCAGCCTCAAGTCGGCAAGGATGGTCAGAACATAAGAGAGCCCAAGGGCAAGGCGAAACAGTACAGCACGGTCAATGGAAGGACGGTGGTAATGAAGGACTCCTTCGTGTACAGCAACAAGGGCTTCAAGTCACTCAACCAGGCGCAACTGCTTTCGGATGCGCTGCATTACGCGGACACCCACGACGGACAACAGTGGCTGGTCTACTATATCTCGCGCCCTCTCATTGGGTCCTTTCAGTCGACACCCATCGTCCCCGCAATCATCAGCGACGAACCGAGCAAAGAGCGCAGGAAGTTGTTGGCAAAAGTCTCCGAGGTGGCTGGTCCCGCGCCAAATACAGGAGGTGGTGCAATCTTTCCTAAGAAGAAAGTGATCAAGAATTTTGGCGACCTTCTCATGCAGTATCCGATGATCTCTCGGCAGATGCATGGCGGTCTCGAGAGAATCATCCGGGAGTTTGTCACCTCAAATGACCAACCTGTACAACAACAACGTTCTTCACGACGGTCCTCGATGAGCTCTCAGCGCTCCGCACCTTCAATCAATGGATCTGTGCGCTCGTTGCGGAGCTCGCTGTCTGGCAGCACAATGATACATCCCACAGCTCTGGAGCTCGAGCCAGAAGAAGAGACGATGCGCGCTTCCTTGGAGACCGCTGTCACTAGCGCCATTGATCTCTTCCAAGGCGTGGATAAGACACAACTGTCTCTCCTGGGTACGAATACAGAACTGACTGGACCTGTTGTTGAACACATGATCGAGCGATACATCACCGAGCAAGTTCACGATCAGACATTGTTCCCCAAGGTGTGCGCTATCAGACGGCCAGATGATGCCGACCTCGAGAGCAAAATCCGGAGGATGACAGACGTCGACATCGCCCAAGTAGGCATTCCTATCGAGGAAGGCATACAAGGTAAGCGCGATCTCGCCCTTCGACTAAATAAAGGCGTGGATGTTTTCAAGAAGATGGGTGTCGCCAGCAGCCCACAGGAGATGCTCGACATTCTGCTGTCGACACAGAAAGCCGTCACGGAGCCAGAGTCTGCACCAAAGACAGCAATGGAGATCGGCCAGTCCGAACCTACGCTGCCTTCGAATCTCACCATCAACGCCGACGTTCTGGTTTCCATGCTTCTCATCGTGGTTATACGGAGCTCGGTACGCCACTTGCATGCACGCTTGCTTTACATGAGATATTTCATCTTCATCGATGAGGTCGAATCAGGCGAGCAAGGCTACGCGCTTGCCACCCTGGAAGCGGTCCTAGCTCATCTATCCGGTGAATCTCGGATGCTGCGCAAAGCTAGCAAAAAGAACCGTGCTCTATGGCAAGCTGCGAAGACCGGAGATTTGCAAGCACTCCAAAAGATCCTTCAGCCCGGTCAGTCATATGTCGAAGAAGACTCCTTCGTACCTTCGCCTACCGCCATCGAAGACTCTACGGACGATCAAGACACGTCCCTCGACATTGAGCCGTTCGATGGGCATGATGCGCCTGGTGCGCCCGATGATGTTCAAGGCGATTTTGCTGCAGTCGGAGGCTCACTACGGCATGTCTTCCCATTCCAGAAACCACCAACGCCACCACCTGAATTGGCAGATGGTTCAAACGAGAAGAGAAAGAAAAGAGTTTCACTGGCTCCACGCAGCATGTCTCAGTCATCAAACTTCTCGTCGCGATCCCATTCGCGGACCAAGAGCATCGACTCCATGGCCAGCTCTGGGATTGTCAACGATGTTTCAGTGGAGAAACTTGCACAAACGCAAGACGCCGATGGCAATTCCGTCGTGATGATGGCCGTCGATGCCGGGCAGAAGAGCTCATTGCATTTCCTTCTGAGCCTACCTGCGCACTTCCGTGTGGATCAGATTTTGCACGACATGAACGATGACGGTGTGACACTGCTAAGTGCCGCCGTGCAGTCGGGCAACGTCGCCGTCGCGGAAGAGCTGTTGCAATTTTTAGAAAGAGAGGCCTCTGAATTCCAGCTGGAGCAGTACCTGGCGATACAGGACAGCAAAGGCCGATGCGTTGGCCATTACGTCTTCAACCAACCGCATCTAATACAACGCTTTGGCAAAAAGCTGCCTTGGCGACTGAAAGACAAGAACGGTCAAACGCCGTTGTTTGCTTTGTCTCGATCATACGATCACGATCAATATCACTCAATGATTGACACCGCTCTGTCACTTGCTACGGAGACTCAAGGCGACGGCCAATCGTTGCACCATGACGACCATGTTGATGCAAAGGGTAACACGCTTCTGCACATTATCAATGACACAAATATCACCACGAGACTCCTTCGCAGCTCTGATGTAGACGTCAATGCAGCCAACGACAAGCGGTTCACGCCTTTGATGGTTGGGAGCAAATACGGGCGACTTGATCTCGTGCGAGTTCTGTTCGGCGATCCCAGAACCGATACAACACTGAGAGATCTACGCGGACTTTCGGCGGTCGAGCTAGCAAAAGACGATGACGTGCGAAACAGGTTTGACGATCTGATCCTACTATCAGTGTCAAATCCCAACGACGAGAGGACCACAAAGATTGTTCGCTCATTCTTTGTCGAGGATGGCACCGTCAGGCTGGTGCTCAAATCTGGTGCAAAGAACCCGAACGGCACAATCACAGTCAACACGTGCAGACGCACTCCCGGGGACTTCGCCAACTTGTCCAAGTGGCTGCATATTGAATGCCCGGCATCCTGGCTGCCTTCACAATTCAATCTCGCCTCGCCATTCCTAATTCCTGGCAAGCCTTCGAGAGCGCTGCTGCGCGACACACAGATACGGCTTGATAATTTCTTCCGCACTCTCCTCACTCACGCCACGTTTGGAACCCACGAGCTTGTATGGGAGTTCTTCCTCGTCCCTGAAATCGATGGTGAGATGCTTCTGGAGCGCAGCAAGCGCAAAGCGGAAGCTCGTGTGGACAATCTGAAAGACGACTTCGAGCCGATCACAGACACACTGGAAGTCTCCAACTTTGTCGCTTTCGCTCGCGAGCAAGTCAAGGGTGTCACAGGGACCACGCGCCGGGCTATCCGTACCGTCAATCAATACCGCATGCGACAGGTTGACTTTATCGAGTCGGCGCAGCTCGCCTCCAATGCAGTGTCCACACTTGCGTTCCTGCCACAATCACATCTGACCGCTTTCGACCGCTACACGCGCTCTCTCGCCCTCTCGGAAGCCAATCCCATGACCAACTTCTACTACACCCTCCACTCCATCCACAGCACATCGACCGCGATCCAGAACGCTCTCGACCGCCCCGCCACCCTCATTGGCAGCATGGAACAATCCCAGCGCATCATCTCACGCACGCACAACTCCCTCTCGCGAGCCAACCGCTGGACGCCAAACCTCGGCCTGTTCGAAGACACCAAGAAAGCCGCGGCGCAGGACGCCTGGAATAAAGCAGCGAAAGCCAAGGGTGAGCTGGAAAGTCTGGGCTGCGAGCTGCGCTACACCCAGCAGACTGTGGCAAGTGAACTGGCGGGCTGGCAAGAGGAGCATGTCAAGGTTGGCAAGGAGATGCTGAAGAAGTTGGCGAGGGATACGATTGTTAAAGAGAAGGCCAGGTTGGGAGGCATGCAGCGGGCGTTGAGGGAGATTCAGAAGATGAAGGTCGTCGGGTGATGATATGATCTATCTGAGAGCGAGCATAGAGGCTAAGACAGAACTCTAGAACTATTGGACTGGCATCTTGTAAGGACATCTTTTTCTCTGTACAGCATTGTCGTTCCTGGTAAAGCAATAATGGCTTCGGATCTTTGTGCGAAATCCTTCTCGCAGGCACCTTACGCCATCGAAGCTCTTCTTCGAATAACCAGCAAAGCTTAACTGCGTCGCAGCCTGTGCGTTCTACAGCTGCCGCCAGCGGACCGCCGAAGTGAACGTCTGCCGACACGACAACATGGATCAAATCTGCCCGTTACGCAAACATGCGAATGATAATAATTTTTCACGATCTCGAGCATGCATACCAGCCATTGCCCTTCTCCGAACGGCTGCAAAAGACAACAACATCCCGTTGACTGTACCCACCGCATTCAGCCAAAGACTTTCACGTGCCGACAATCCTTCCCGGCATCACGAGCACCGCAGCACTGGATCCATCGCCGCGTTTTCATTTCACGTCAGGCATGAGCTCACCGCTGTGGGTCTGCACGAGCAAGGCTGGTCGTGGAATCCATGGGGATTTACTTATTCTTGCGCTGCTCAGTGGTACCACACGACAACACCGATTTTTGCAGAGGAGGCGACATACCCGACATGGCGTCTGCGGAGTATACCGGCGGAAAGACAAGAGCGAGGAAGAAGTGCGGCGGAGGGAGACGTTCGTGGTGAGTATCTTTTCTCAGTTTCTCCGGGTTCATCGTCGCGGCGCGCCTGGAAGCGCTGTTGAGCCACCCCTGCGAGCTCATACGGTCATACCGAGGGAAGGGAGAAGCGGCATACGGAATAGCACATCCAGGCGATTGTTCTGTCACTGACACAAGAGTTTCCAGGAGTGCTGTGGCCGAGAACGATGTCAATTCCGAGCAGAGTATCACCGCCGACAACGAACCCGCCGCGAAGAAGTTCTCAATTCGCCAGCCCTTTGAATCCGCTCCCAAGTATCACCACAACCGTCCTCCTCTCCTCGCAAATGACAACATCAACTAACCACCCTCCAGCCTCCAAGACGACATCCACATCATCTGGGTCGGCTCTCCACCCCAAGTCTCAACAATCCACTCCGCCCTCCTTTCCACCAAAACCCTTTACATCCTCGCCGCTTCGAGAAATCAGCGCTTCCATGGCCTCCCGATCGATTTCTACACAGTGGACGCCACGCACGAGACCTTCGAGATCTACCGCAACTTTCTGTACACCGGCAAGCTCTTCACTCACGATGCCCATGGCGATCAAGACTACGCCGACAATGGCAATGACGAAGCGCACGAGGACCGCGAGTGGGTGCGGCTGGCGCTGGCGTATTTCCTTGGATCGAAGCTGGGCGATGAGAAGTTTCGCAATGCGATTGTGGACGGGATCGTTGAGAAGATGGCGGAGGCGGTAAGTCTTGCTTCCCTTTTTGCCTCTCCACTCTTTCGAGCGAGCGGTATCTGACCTCCTCTCCAGGACCGCTCCCCCACCGGTCTCGCCACCGAAGTCTACGCCCACACCCAACCCGGCGACAGACTCCGCGCCCTGCTCGTCGACCTGCACGTCTGGAAAGGTGAGCATCTTACCCCCTTCTCAAACAAACACTCCCTACCGCCCTTCACTTCACTGACATGATATCTCGACCCCTAGGTCTCGGCACCTGGATCCTGCCGCCTCACGACGACGCCAACGGCCCCATGTACTTCCGGCGCGAAGTCCGCACCAGCGTGCGCAGCGCCGGGTCCGCGATCCACGATGCGGACGTGCGTATGCCGTGGGAGGTTGATCTGTGTCGGTATCACGTGCACGACGACACGCCGGTCTGTGAGCGCAAGGGTTTGCTTGGCGAGAGCAAGCTCGAGCAGCTCTCGGCAGCGGGAATGACAAGCGCCAGCGGTACATGCTTCAGGTGCCCGCCGTGCGGTAAGCCGTTCCCGTCTGCGTCGGCGCTCAGCGGGCATAAAGCGTCGCCTGGTCATAAGAAGAGGGCGAAGAACTGGACCGCTGAAGCTGCTCAGTGATCCAGCCCTCAGCTGGCTGTGCGAAACGAAGAGCGAAAAGGTGTTGACCATCCACGTCTCGCAGTACGTCGGTCATGGGTCGAGTCAGAGTCGAGGCCTATCTTGTATACCAGACCAAAGCCGCGACAGGATGCTGTTATGTAGGACTTGTTGTCACCTTGACGCGCACAGCAAGGTGGTGTTGTCCTTCTGATCATTTCGTATGCGCTATGCTAGCTAGAACAAATGGGCAATCATTTCTGATCCCAAACATCAAACTCCAACTCCACAGATCCATGCAATATCTCTGCTTCGCGTCCACTAAGTTGGTTGTGTACTTCGTGCTGTCTCAAAAGGCCTTCAATCCCAATCCTGCGGTCAGACATGATCACAAGAACCGGCACGCCCGATCCGCACATGCTTTCCTTACTCCGGAGAAATGCTGAGATTGTCCAGAGGCGCCAAATCATCAAAGCGGCCTGGGTGGAACGCTCACGCGGCAGCAGTCGCGGTGGCAGGAGCACTTGCTGCGCCGTTGCTAGCCGCCTCACCAGCCGGAGCTCCAGCGCTGCTTGCCTCGGGCTTCTCAACCTTGGGCAATACGCCCTGCTTCACCCAGACGTCCACGAGAGGCTGCATGGGCTCCATGTCTTTCTCGCCCAGCAGGTTGTAGAGTCTCGCCACGTTGATGAAGTGCACAAAGCAAGTGTTGAGTTCGCGGTAGCAGTTCAAGTCCCAGAAAGCGAGCCAGTGCTGCCAGTAGAGATGTGCGTAGCAGCGGAACATTTGCTTGTACATGTTCTTGATCTCGGTTTCGAATCTCTGAGGAAAGCCGGATGGCTTGCCGAGCCAGTAATTCGGATCTGAAGCGGCTTGGGCTGCGGTAGGGATCGAAGGCGCAGAGGTGAAAGGGTCCATCGGGAAGAGGGAAGCATCGAGGACCTTGCCACCAACCCAAGTCTGAATGTGCTTGACGTATGTGGGTGCGTTGAGCGGCATCGGGTTGCGGTTTTGGTCGATCCAAGTGTAGTCAACGCTGGGTGTGGTCAGCGTGGGAAAGCTTGTTGCGGTTTGGGCCGAACTTACGAGCCGGCGGACATGTTAGGGCAAGCCTGGGTGTTGCAAATGGAAGTGCCTCTGGTAGGGTCCATCTCCTGGACAATCCTGAGCATACCGCCAAGGACACGGAACTGCTCGGACACTGTTTGGTGTTAGTTCGTGGTGAAGGAAGAGTGAATTTGGGCAGAGCTTACCTTGATGGGCCAGCCATTCTCCCTCTTCCACCAGCTGCGGCTTGAGAGCAAGAGTCATGAAGTTGCCACGCGCGATGAAGCCAGCATTCTCTTCACGGAAGAAGAGTGGTGTCCTGCGGACGGGACTCTGGTTTGACTGGTGGGCAGACTCGTTCTGGGCCATGCTTGCTGTGATTGAAGGCGAGGCGGGTGCAGGTGGCAAGGTGGGAGGGCCGAGAGATGATGGGCTGTAGGTGGTGGGAGAAGATGTGTTGCTGCGGCTGGGAGGAGCTCCGCTTCCGCTGTTCTGAGGTTGTTGGTTTGCGCGGTTGGTGTTGCTGCCACGGCCAAAGGCTCGCCTGTTGCACGTGACAAGTCAGTACGTCACGTGATTCTTGAAGATGCGACTTCCCTCCAACAAGTGATCTGAATGGGGAAGGAGTGAAGACATGAGTAGAAGATCGAAAGCCTTCCGAGCCAGAGCACAATGTCGTCAAGGTAAAGAAGCAGCCACCCGGATGTGTATTGTGCATGCAGAGCCAAGTCGATGGCAAATCAAGGTGGTTGAGGACCGGTGCCACGTCCGCCTCGTTCTGAACAGCTGGCAGATGACCGCGGAGCGAAGCAGAACACCTCGCTGAAGCCGATACGGAACGAACAGATCATCCAGACTCCCAAGTGCCCAAGTTTGGTCGGGGTCTTGATGTCTGTAGGATATGCTGGTGGCAAGATGGTGAGGTGGCACTCGGGTTGATGTAGGCGAGGGTTACTCGGAGTGTCCCAACACAGCACGCTTGCGGACTCGAGTCGTCAAGGTGAATTCTTGGATGGTGGCATTGGTGTGGCCGGTGATGCTCAGAAGACGATGCATCCGACATCCGATAACCAGACCCCCGATTGGACAAGGACAGCAAACATGGCGAGAGCGATACGTAGACCCAGAGACAGCCAATTGCCAATGCTTGCTCCAGCGAGAGTATGTAGACCGAGGGTGCGAGGAGGGGATGGCGGGAAGGAGACGATGACGACTTACAGGTTGTTCATCCAGCTGGACATGTTGGCGAGGAATGTATGGGGGCGTGGTGCAGTGCAGCGGTGAAGTAGCAGGGAAGGACGCAGGAACCGCTCGAAACAGTCGGCAGGATCCGCGGTGCAGGCACTCCTGTCTCACGTGGCCTGAGTGTCGGTGCAGGAGGAGAGGAGAGTAAGGGGAGAGGGGTGTTGTTGGTGTCTTCGTCTTCGAGAAACTCAACAAACTCGTCTGCTCTGCTCTGCGTCTCCTTCCTAAGGGGCAGCGGCGGGGAGTGCAGGCATGTGAAACTACGCGACAGGGTCCAGTCCACGCGGGCCTTTGATTGGGTCCGTGGTGATTGGCTGCCTGAGGGGCACCTTCGAGCTGCAGTCAAGGGTTCAACCCTAAGAAGCACGCGGCGAGCGACACGCGAACACCACCGAGCGACTTTCATGCCGCGACATTACTCCCCGATTGTCTTGCGCAAGGCTGTATCAATCACCACCCTCACCTTCGCGCGCACCAATACGCCATCTGCGTCTCTTGCCCATTGATCTCGTCACAATACCTCGCGACTCCTCAAGCGACCCAGGCGCACCGCGACACCGAAGCACCATCTCCACCACCTCGCGCCAGCTCACCCTCAACAATGGCTTCCGCAGCTGCCGTCAGCGCAGACATTGATCGCCCACCAATTGAGAACGATCTGGACGAGTCTGGCGGAGTCACAAGCACCATCATCCCCAAGGATCAGCTAGAGAACGACGACGATGACGAAGATGAGGACATTCAAAGAAAGGGACGGAGACAGGACAGGGTAAACCAGGCCAATGCCGATGATGACGAGGACCCGGGCACAGTGGATGACGATGACCTGTTCGGTGACGGTGACGATGATGAGCTTCCAGATGAGCCTACGGCCGAGTATGTGTGGGATTGTTCGTCTTGTAGGTCTCATTGACTGACACTACTGCAAGGGCACCGAGACGAGAGCTTGACGATGAGGAACTCGACTCTGGCGACGACGAGGGCAGACTCGATCGCGCTGGACACGACGCAGCAGAGGAAGAGCAGGAGATGCAAGAGCAGGAGAAAATCGTCATGGACCTCGATCTTCCCAGACAAGCCGGGCCTGAACCCAGCGACGGCGAAGTACGCGAGTCCTGCTCCTGTTGAAATCCACCTTACTAACACGCACAGATGTACGTCCTCAAAGTACCAGATTTCATGTCTTTCGACCCCAAAGCATGGAAATCCTCCGACTTCCAACCTCCCGCCGCAGGCCACCACGGAAAGACACCAGCAACCACGTTCTCACCATACAACACCGCCATGACCACGCTCCGATGGCGACGCTCTCCCAAGAACCCTTCAGAGCTGCAATCGAACGCCCGCATCCTTCGCTGGAGTGACGGGTCTCTCACCGTTCAACTCGCTTCCGACCCACTAACACAGTACGAGACCAACGGCAATAACCTTGCACCGCCTCAGCGCAACCCGCCGAAGCCAACACCGACCTCTGCCCACACTACCAGTAAGAGCGCAGTCGCGGAAAAGTACGATGAAAAGAAGGACTCTCTCATGTACCTCATCGCGCCTTACCCGGCGGTTGGCTCCCTGCGAGTGTCCCACAAACTCACCACCGGCCTCAAGATCAAGCAATCCGCATCAGTAGTCGACGATGCCATCACACAACTGCAAACGTCCCTCGCAGCAGCCTCCAACGCCTCTCGCGTCCAGGGAACAAACGGCGACCTCGCCATAGTAGATGAAGACCCCGAACTCGCCCGTCGCAGAGCGGAGTTGGCAGAGCGCGAAAAGGCCCGCGCGAGAAAGCGCAACGAGGCGCAGAAAGAGCGCGAGAACGAACGCATGGGCCGCACAGCCGGTCGCTACGGCGGAGGCCGCGGCGGAGGACTCAACGCTTCGATGCTGGAAGACGAGGAAGAGGTCGGCTTTGCTTCACAAGGCCGCGTTGGCAAGGGCGGCGCCAAGCCCAAGCGTCCGAGACAGCGCAAGGCCAACTCAGAATACTCTTCCGACGAGGACTACGGCATGCGTGGGTTCCAGAGCAAAGAGGACGACTACGAGGTGGACGACTTTGTGGCTCGCAGTGATGAGGAGGAGGAAGTTGTGGACGATGACGACGACGACGACGATGGCATTCGGGAGGACTCGCCCAAGAGGGGAAGGGCAGGAGATGATGATGACGATGCTGCTGGTGAGGACGACGATGAGGCACCAGTGCAAGCTTCGAAGAAGAGGAGAAAGGTCGTGTTGGATGACGAGGAGGAGGATTGAGGAGGCATCTTGGAAGAATCAGACAGCCATGTATTTGTGCTTTGTGGCCGAAGTGGAGTGGAACGAGCAATGTAAGTTTATTACCTTGGCCCTTTTGCGCAAAAAGCTCCATTAGCGATAACACGATAACACGCCACGTTTGTCCAACTCGTTGATTTATAATGCTACAAAAGCTAGCTCAATCCCCTTGATCCCGATTGCCAACATGATTTCGCCAGCGACGACTGGAATCGTCTCGTCATCACTAGTGCGCCACGCAGGCCGATTTTCGACAACGTGAGTTGCTAGTTTGCCAAGTAGTGTCATACTGTAAACAGACCCTGCAGACTCGCCCAGCGCCCAACCCAGGAGGCAGGATGCTCCCAATGTGATGCGAAACACCGCAAGGTAGAACTGGCTTTATCTCAGGTCAGCTCGCAGTCTTCGACAGGCGCCAGCATGCACTTGAGAGTAAAAGGACCCTAAGACCTGCGATTCTTGAGCTTACAACAGCAGATATGTGCCTCCAACAAGCAGTGCGGCGGACACCGAAATTACGACGAGGATTTTGAGGACGGTCAGTCGAGGATGAACGTCAGGCGTCAGGCATTCTAGATCCTGTACCTTCGCGGGTGGGTATCAAGCCTGACGGGTAGTGGAGAGGCGTGTCGCTTCGTTGGATCACAGCTTCCAGTACTAGGAGCTCCGTGGATCGTGAATGGCAAAGTCTTGTGCGCGCGGCGGATTCATGGACTTTTAAGCACTCAATGGTCCCAGCACATGATCTCCGATGACGATGGTAGTCTTGCGATCGGTATTCCTCTGGTGCTAAACTAAGCTGACTCGGTACCAACAGCGCTGCGCGACTATGAGTATACCACGATGGACAGAGTTACCACGCAGAGGGTCAGATTAACAGTGACGTAGATATCGAATCTATTTACAACATTCAACATGGTGTCTTCACCACTGGAGACTCAAGACCCGTTCGCCTGACTCATCGTCTTCTGGAATCCCTCATAATTTAGCCTATAGCTCTGCATCTGCCGCGTTCGCCACACCCGATCGATATCTACAAGAACGAAGCCATGCCGCCGCAGACATCGACAGACTCGTAGTTGAGGCCAAACGACCTGAGCTCGGAGATGACGCGGTAGTAGAAGTTGGCGTTGTGATCCGTCTTGACAAGGCCAAAGTACTCGTCCATATCAGTGCCATCAGCACGGCTCGCCCACTGGTTCGCAATCGCGGTCGACATCTGGTTCTGGTGGGCCTTGGTCAAGAGAGACTTCTTGCGGGTAGTGAACGCGATCTTGAAGCCGGCGCCGTCGAAGCGCTTCTCAACGCTGCCGGCTGCGCTGCTGTCAGCGTCACCGTAAGCCGCGAGACTGCCGACATCGCCAGCGAGGTCGAGGGTCGCGGCGCCGTTGGAAAAGAGGTTGAGCGCGATGTCCGCTGCGGTGCCGTTGCCGGTGCGGAAGTTGCGGACAATGGAACGGCTGACCATCTCGGGCTCCGAGGCGTCGCGCTTTGCGACATTGGCGTTGGAGAGGTCGACGGCCTCGATGCTGTCGAAGCCGAAGTTGTAGTCGTCGAGGATGGAAACTAGCGACGCGTACGCATCGGCGTTTGCTGGAGAGTCGTCGCGCTTGGTGTTGCCGGGCTCGACATTGAAGGCGTCGGTGTCGTGGGCCTGGGCAGCAGCGCCATGGTTGTGGCCTGCCAGGGCGAAGATGAGGTTGTAGCCGTCGCGAATGTAGCCGGCGTATCTCTCGCAGCGCTCGTTGCCTTCATCGTGGCAGACCCTCGACGCCAGAGCTGCTCCTCCATTGACAAAGGTGAAGCTATGAAGTAATGTTAGGGACGGTTTTCGGGTCTGGGTCTCCATCGAATCGGTTATGGGTAAGTGATGCAGGACTCACGTAGCTGTGCTGGTACCAATCCTCAGGATGGTAGTTCCAACACGCCTGCACTGTGCAGGGTTGAACCTCTTCTCCAAAAGCTCGGTGTGGGGGTTCGGTTCGTTGGGAGACGATTGAGAATCCAAGTCGGTCTGGGAAGCACCATCACCGATCGAGATGGGCGAAGCCAGAGCGCCGACGGCGAGGAAGTTGATGAGGTGGAGAAGCTGCATCTTGAGGAACTGATACTTGTTGGGTGGTAAATGAGATGCGAACTTACACTGGGTTGCCGTCTTGCCTTATACCAGCGCATTGAGTGCTTGCCATGAGGTTCTACAGCACCGTCGACTAACTTACGTGATATCTTTCGTAAAAACACTATGAAATGTTCAAGGTTGTGAATCCTTCCATGATCTAAAGATACGTCCAGTGTTGTTGAGAACAATAGTGCTTCTTAATGATGTGTCGGGGCCGTGTGAAACAATATCGAGGGGCACAAACCGACTGTGCTCTGCGGTTGACAAGCCGTGAACGTGTGGCCGAAGGATATCCGCTGTAACCGCTTTGATGAGATATCGGTAGCGGCGGTCCTGCGTTGTGGATTTGAAGGATCAGCTGAGAGATGTCATGTGGTTAGTGAAGTGAAGTGTATTAAGAAGATGCGCTGGCAGGGTCCAGCGGTCCACACCGGAAAGTTCCGTTCGGAAGCTACAATGGATATGGCAAGAACACATTTTCCTATACAAGATCAGGGCAATACGGTTTGCCACCATCTGTAGCATCTGAGCAGGCCCATGCACTTGGATGTAGAGATCGGGTCGCCTTGGTCCTTCCTGCCACATGCCTCTGGCACGTTCGCCCTTCAGGCGGTGTCTATTGAGGCACGTCCCTGCGATAGTCTGTTCATACGAGAAGGATGTAGTTTGTCTGTCCCAATTAGTGAAGTGTGGAGGTTTTTTTCGCACTGGCGGGTGAAGCACAAGCTTGTGTTATTGCTTGGCCAGCTTAGCGCGTCTTGTCAACATCGCTTGGACAGCTTTTCGAAAGCACGAACCTCAGACGCCAGCAAAGCACCGCATTATCCGCCGACTTTCTAATGAACGCCGCGGCAGCTTTTCGAACAGCCTACTGCCGGAAAAGAACCGACGGACTTGACTTCACAAATGCCCTGGAAATGATGGCTGAGACCATCTCCCAAGTCCTTTCGCATCACGAATGCCATCTGCAATCCACGACATGAAGCAAACCGGTCTTACCAAAGAATCGGCGCCGCCTATGACGAAGTCTGACCTGCTGGATGACCTGGAAGAAGCATCAAAATTACCTCACTCCGTTTTGGTAGAGGCGTACCCATCTGATCCCATCCTCCAATATATCATCGCGCCTATCTTCCGACATTACCACAGGTAAGTGTACCACTAACAAGGCGCTGGGTCTTACTGCTGCTAACTGACGAGTTCTAGCTTTTTGCTCGTAGTAGCCGCGTTAGTGGTTACCTCGATCCCGCTATGTCGTGTGAGATGCCAGGCAGAAATATGCCATGAAGCCATTCGGGACTTCAGTTTCATCTGGCTTCCTCTTTCGATTGGGTCGATGCATTTGTACGCTTACACGCTGAAGTGGCGCCTTCGAAGATCTCGAGTGGCGACATGAACGTAATTCATCGGGAATGCTGTGGTTCATGCGTGCACACATGGCTCAATGTGACGCATAGGTTGGGAATGCGCTTTGTAGGCCACCAGGATGGTCGACGACTCACCAACTCCAGCTCTGAGGATCTGGTTGCCTAGTCATAAGCGCTCGAGTTGGTCGGTTGTCCAGATCAAGTGAGATGAGTTTGTTGGTTGCCTGTTGGTTGGACTAGTGTGAGAGGACGAGGCCCTCCACAAATAAAATAGTGTAGTTAATGCCGGCTATTGTAAATGGTAAAGAGCACGTCTCGCGGGTCTTGGGTCACGTGTATGTGCGGCTGGTGAGCGCTGTGATTGGCTAGCGGTGGTCTCAGCTCGATGGGGATTAGGGTTAGGGCATTTGAAATACAAGATGAAACTGTTCACTGACACGAGAACCTACCGATACTGATACTTGGCAATCTAACAAACCACTCCGAGTGGGTTGGTTGCTCATAAAAAAGCTCCTACGTTTGGTTGATTGCGTGGGCAATCAACTCCAACTCGGTTGCTCGTTTGGTCGGTTGTCGAGTGGCGGTCTTGCTGTTCTCAGAAACCCGGTAAAGTTCCCGAGTATGAACCGCAGCTACAAACGCC
Source organism: Cladosporium colombiae (assembly GCA_026122715.1). NCBI lineage: Eukaryota > Fungi > Ascomycota > Dothideomycetes > Cladosporiales > Cladosporiaceae > Cladosporium > Cladosporium colombiae. Next base: position 59,725 of record JAKZFA010000014.1, read on the forward strand.
ATCCTCCAATGAACGTACCGGAGAACAACATTTTCTGGCACTACCATATCAACAACCCGAAGGGCATTCATGCTTTGATGCATCTGATCGGCCCGCGTGGTATCCCAGCATCACATCAACACATCAACGCTTTCGGCGTACATATATACACCTTGAATCAGGAGGTATGTAAAATGGGCCTTGCAAAACTCATTGAGATCGATTGACAGACTCAGGATTGAAGCTTCGTCTATAGCAAATGGCACCTCCCACCTGAGCCAGGAATTGAAGCTATGGACAGCCAGACTGCCGAGAGACCGTTAGAATCCGAACCCAATGACCATGTCAAAGATCTTCAACCAAATCGAGAAGGGTGACTTCCCATATGGATCCTCAGCGTGCGGGTCATGAAATTCGAGGAAGCACAGGATGCTCTGATCGACATCTTCGAATGTACCCTCACCTGGCTGCACGACAAGTACGCACTGAGGACTGTCGGACGTTTGACTCTGGACGAGAATGTTTGAAACCACGACTGCTCAGAAGTGAGAACAGGCATTGACAACACGACAACCACACAATCATTTTCAGGGCATCGAACAAGCCGCTTTCTCACCATCAGACAAGGTACCAGGCATTGGTCCCTCTGCAGACATGGGTATGCGATTTCACCCTTGACATCCATGTCGCGCATTCGCTAACTCACAGTGACTATTCTTGCCAGCCTGCATGTTTTGCTACCCGGACTCTCAACGCTACCGACTTGGGCCGAACTACTAACAATTGCCCCCGAATAGGCCATTAACTCCCGTATACTCACCATAGGAGCGTGACGGGCCCGGTCGAGTCGATGGCAATCACGGCGCAGACTCGAACTATGTCCGCTCTGGAACGCGACCTGTGGCTTTCGGCAATAGGCACCAGTTTCCACTACACGAAATCTGGCAAGGCAGCGTCACGGGGCGTATTGAAAATTTGACAGATCGGGACTTCGAGCAGCCACGGGAGTTGTGAAAATTATGCAGTGCGATGGCGCTGCAGATGAATTCCCGGATGACATCCGTCCCATGCTCGCGGGAGACGAGGAGAAGCTGCGCAAGCAAGTCTTCGACAAGTGCTGTCATGTCCTTCCCTTTGACAAAGACTTCTGAACCAGCCGACAATCGAGCACAGCGTACTTTGGCAGGGTTGACAAAGGTCTTGGAGAAATATTGGAGCAAGGCTTCCAAAAGACTTCACATGCAGCTTGAGTGTGTGAAAGCCAACGCTCTCGATCTCCTCTTGCAGAGACTGACTGAGTATATCTGTCCTCGTCCGAGAAAGCTCTGTAAATGAGACCGTATTGCGTGAAATATGTTCGGCCATGAAATGCGAGTCGGGTCGGATATAGGACTTTCGTATCGCAATGCCGCATCCCTCAACCGATGACACATTCAGACTTTTCGGCAACGTTCCCTACCATATTTGCGGGGAATAGACTCTAGTATTTCGCATTAGTGGTAGTCCTGTATTTCACTACCTCGGAGATCTAACACAGAGTTCATGGCTTTCTTGGTTCGTGGGGCGGGCACAGAACCCTATCCTTGTGGGGAGATCACCATCCACCATCCCCATAGACACTCATGCGCTTTTTACTCAAAAGAACGAATTCCCTGTCAGATGAAGGAGCGATATGTGTGAGACAAGTTCATCAGCAAGAGGCTTAGAAGGATACCGAAAGGGATTTCAATCTGACGAGGGACCGGAAGTGATAATGTTACTTACTGCTGACTGAGGGATTTGCGACACATGAGCCCAAACTTGCGTGTCTATCTTGAACACGTCAGGGTTAGCCGTATGCCCGCCCTTGACAAGAACTGTCAAGAAAAGTGGATCTTCGACTATCTGTTGTCAGCGAGAGAAGTCCGAACATAAACACCAGTGCACGATCGGTTATATGCACGCGAGAATTATTTGCCCGCCCTCACCAACACAGTGACATGAAATCAGAGGAAGCTTGACCCTTGGACAATGATGAGGATCCGTCATCATTGCTGCCGTGGATCGGATCGAAATTCCATGTCTGTCGCTCTGCATGCAACGCACATGACTATATTCGGGAACGGAACCGGTAGTTAATGATATAGTCGGTATCGGGAGATGCACCCAAATACTCGAAGTGGCAGTTTGGGAAGCCTCACTTCACACTTCGCATCGCGTTACCCTGGTGGGGAATGGAAACTCTGTCAACGAAGCATCAAAGTGTTAAATATGTATTCCTTCCCACGTCGATTTCCAAAATCTTTTTCGTGTGATCGTGTCACAAACTCTTCCATCGCACCCAGAACATCGCAGCTTTCATATTGTCTATCAGCCAACATGTCCGAGTTCAAAGAAGACGACAACGGTCTGCGTCGCGAAGAGACCCACGAGTCTGTCCTCGAACGAGTTCGGAGTGCCGGTCTGTTGACCATCTCGCCGGAAATGTTCGAGAAGCTGTACCTCAATCCGAAGACTTCTGTCAAGGGAGACCTCCGTAGCACATTCGGCAATCCAACACCCCTGTGGGATCCGCGCATGTCCAATCGTACAAGAGAGGTCCACTGACAAAGCTTCTAGCGGATTGGTCGGTTTCGTCGTCGCACTCATGCCTCTTTCTTGTACCCTCATGGGCTGGCGCGATACGAACATCGGCCCAAATAGTGGCGCTGCAAACATGTATGCCATGCATCGCCCAACCCTACGCCGAACCAGCGTTGACAATCTGTAGTGGCGCTTACTTCTTCATCGGAGGGCCTTTCCTGCTAATCTCAGGCCTACTCGAGTTCTTCATCGGCAACACCTTCACATTCGTGGTGTTTATCTCTTATGGTTAGTATGAATCATTCACCTACATCTATCCGCAATTGTTCTGACGGCACTCACAGCGGGCATCTTCTTCGCTCTTGCTGCCAGCTTCCAACCGTTCTACAATGCCGCTGGAGCATACTCGGAGACTGGGCTTGACAATGCCTCTGGTTCGCTCACGCCGGGGTTCAACTCGAGCTTTGGTAAGCAACGTCCTCACCAGCGCTTCTAAACCCACGCTAATCTACGACAGCTTTCTTCCTCATCGCATGTGCTTGCTTGAACGTGCTGTTCGTGATTTGTGCGACACGCATCAACATCGTGTTTATGCTCGTCTTCTTCGGCGCAGGCCTTGGGTTCGTGCTCGCCGCGGCTGCAAGATGGTGTATCGCCGAAGGAGCTCTCGTTACAGCTGGCCGTCTTGTCATCGTAAGTCTTCTCCCTGTCAAATTGAAACCCGCGAACGACCAATCCTTCCAATGCTCCTTTGCTGATCAGAGACTGCCCTATCAGGGCACTGGAGCTTCCTGGTTCGCTATCTGTATGCTCGGGTGGTACCTGATCGCCATCCAGCTATTCGCTACCATGGGCATTCCAGCTCCATTCCCTGTCGGAGACCTAAGTCGGACCTGGGGGAAGCGTCGTAAGAGCAAGGGTGCTCATAGTGCTTAGGGTGAAGGGCTGATGAAACAAATCTTTGGCTCGTGCTTCACATCGTACAGGGGACTGTGATTGGAAGATCTGTTCTTGCCGTAGGAGACTGAGTGAACTTTTGGCAGATATACTACGTCGGTTGAATTTGATACTGTTGCTTTCCTGGCTATGGTTGCCGTGCAGCTCGTACAGCCGTCTAGGGAGCAATCTATACCCTATGCATATTGCAATCGCTCTTCAGTCCACTCCGGCTGCAAGTCACTCCAGTCCTGGCTAAAGTCAAAGCCAGTCTGGTACTTTCCATACGCGAACAAAGTCACATTGCTCAACTTCGCTCCAGCATCAGTTTGTGCCCACAAAGCAATAGCGATTGTGTTGGTGCCCTGGTTGTTGACTACACCTGGAGGGAAGGGGAACCGTGTTTGAGGGCCCATTTGGGGAATGAACTTGCCATCTGTGAGGCGAGAGAAAGGTTAGCCATGAGTATGATCTAGCAGCAGCGAAGTCAATACTCACATTGGTAGCCATTGACATATAGTTGCACGCTCGCAATGGTACCAGCGGGTGCACCTAGTTCAATCCCGAGAGGAACATCAAGGTCCTTGTCAAGCGAGAGATCGAAGTGAGCAATGTACCACTTGATACCCGCAGTGCTCAAGCCCGTCAGTGGAGAGCCGGAAGACCAGGTGGATCCAGCGGGTTTAAAGCCAGGCAAGTGCCAACCGAGACGCGTGCCAAAGATTCCGTCTTCGTTCATGGGACCGCGGACAGGATCAACGTTGGCTTGAGAGCCGCCTGCTTGACCTTGAATTTTCCATTGCGTGAAGTTGAGCGAGGTATCGTTGCCACCGACCAGAGTAGCTCCGAGAATGCCACGCGGATTCTCCACGCCACTTGGGCCGGTACTGGTCTCATCGTGGCCGGTGTAGTCAGTCACGATTGTCAGAACATTGGAGGAGTTGTATTTTGTCGCTTTGCTGAAGTCTAGAAGGGCAGACGTTGCAGACTTGGACGCGTTTCCTGGTGAGCCGCCAACATAGATGCCATTCAGCCATGCAGACCATCCGCTTGCAAGTCCACCTTGGGCGGTGATGTTGCTTCCAGTCGGAGCGGTAGAGTCAAAGTACCCGCGGTAGATCTTTATGCCGGCGTAATATCCATAATCGCTTGAGAAGAGTACAGGTAAAGTGAGAGGTTTGACGGTGCCGAGAGTGGTGGTCTTGTTGCAGATGGCCCAGTCGCTATCATCGTAGGAGCGTGCTGCTTCGGGGAAAGAATCTGCTACGACCCAAGAAAGATGCGGGAGTTCGATGTTTCTGTCTGTGGCACCAGGTGCGGTCGCCTGAAGAGATCCGTATGCGGACATTGTTGTTTCCAGAACTTTCCCGTTCCAAGTGATGGACTTGGCGCTGGAGCCGGCATACACTTCGATGCTGGTAGTGTTGGCATTGTCTCCCAGTACTGACACAATCCCGCCTGAAAGCGACGCTTTACGGATGTTGTAGGGCCCAATAACGAAGATCTGCTCATCAGGATTCACATTCGGATCAATGGTTGTAGGCGGCGCGAAAAAGCTCCATGCCGTTTCTACGTCCAAAAGGTATACCTTGACGCCGCTGGTGAAAGTGATGACAGACATTCCAGAAGTCTGCGTGTAGGTGAACTTCGTGAAAGATTTTGAGCTCTTGTCGCCATGGCCAGAGGACTCTGTCACCTTCACAGTGCCATGTATAACTTTCCCGCCTTGCGAAGCTGGGAAAGCAAATTCACCCACCTGATCAGCTTGTAAGTACAGGACAAGGACAGGCTTCTTGTCAAAGATGCCATATGTCAGCACATCGGCAGAAGAGTAGAGAAGAGTAGAGTCGCCAAAGTGGTAGTCCGTCGTGAGGATTTTGCTCTGCCGTCCGTTCAGTTGCACCTTCGTAACGTTCACCACGCCGAAGCTGGTGTTCAGATAAGCATCGAAGTTGGTAACCACCCTTGAGTTGCTGGTCGAGTGCTGAAGAGTGTAGAAGCCAGCACCGTTGTCAGGATTTCGCAAAACCCACGAGTAGATATCCGAAGTGCTGACTGAGTTCCCAGTACCGTTGCTTTCCATAACAGTCTTTCGCAGGTCCTGGCTGTTTCTTGTGAACAGTCCGACAAGTTTAGTCTGCTTGAATTTGAGCTGGACTTCGCGCGTCTCGCGCAGTGGTGAACTGTAATCGTAAGAGGTGTAGACGACTGGTGCGCCCAAGTTGCCCCAATTGGTTCCGCCGAATGCCATGTATAAGCTCATCAAAGTCGTCCGCTGACCAATGTTGTTCTTGTAGTAGACATCCGCGAATGCAGGATCGTGTTCAGCGACGCATTGGTCGTAGAAGTAGCCACCCCAGGGCTGGAAGTACCCGCTCTCGAACTCTGGAAAGAATTCGGGTTGGGTGCGAGAGTAATTTTGGAACCATTGGTAGTAGTTGCGCACCAGGTTGAAGCCAGAGTTGACGTTTGTGCAGCTCAAGCCGCCAGGGTACGAGTCAAGGCCGTAAAGATTGACAGCACCGCCGACATCCATGTAGTCGGTAGACCAGGACACTGATCGTTGGCCCTTCTCGTTGTGCATAGTCGGAACCACGATGCCGGCCTCTCTCGTGGCATTCTTCAGCTGTTCCATGTATACGACAAGCGTATTTGTACGGTCATATCGGGTCTCTTGCAGCTCATTCTCAATCTGCTCGAGGATGACAGGACCTCCGTTTGTGACTTGATTCTTGGCAATAATGGCACCTATTTCTTTGATCCAGGGGAGCCAGGCCTGGTGATAGGTCTCGTCGGAAGTTCTCAATTTTCCTAGAGATCCATCGGAGCCCCAGAGAGTGAGGCCGCCACCATTTGTCTAGGCCATACCCATGTCAGCAGAGATCGCCAGCGATATAAGCAATAGGATCTCACCTCAGCATTGCAGTACGGACCCGGCCTGGCGATGACATAGAGTCCTTCTTCCTTCGCAATGTCGAACAACCTCTGCACATCCTTTCCGGGCGTCTTGAAGTCAAACTTGCCCTTGGCAGCGGAGTGGTATGACCAGAAAAAGTATATCGACACCGCATTCAGCCCATTGGCCTTGTACTTCTGGAAGACGTCGCGCCAGAGCTCGGGATTCGGCAGACGTTCGTAGTGGAATTCACCTCCGAAGATAAAGACGCGCTCGCCTTTGACGGACAAGCTGTATTCGTCCCAGGTGACATCGGTCGTCAGGCCATCATCTGTGGCTCTGCAGCTGAGGGCAGAGACCAGCAGGAGGAGAAAGTAGTCCAGGATCCGCATCGTGAGATCGCGCGAGACTGAGACTCGTGGATTGCCATCATCGTTTCATCGCGGACGCGTCCAGCGCCGTGTATAAGTCTCGACCGAAAGCACACAGTGCTCGTCCCGTGGCCTGCATCGTCTTCACGGAAGCCATAACAATATTCTACAAAACTGGCCGAGATTCTCCATGAATCACACCTAAGAGATCGGCGGTCGCTTCGACCCAACCTGGGTGCCGTCCGCACCAGATGAGGAGGTACTTGGTCGCTTTAGCCGAAGCTTTGATAAAAATAAGCAACCACAAGATGCACTTGACCTCTTTCAAGCAGCCTGGGCTGCAAAGCGTGATGTTCCTGCGTCGGTTTGCTGCGGGGAAGGCATAGGTCTTGTGGAGGACACCGGGCTCGGGACGATTGGTACCGAGTGAGATCTGGTCCACATCCCGGTGAGTAAGGGAGTGAACAGACTCTATTCAACGCTGTGGCCTGCCTCGTATATGTGTAGCAGCGTATAGCTTAAAATGAGATGCTCGAAATTTTCCGCATATGTTGCTTGATAGATTGATGCGCAATATTTTACGCGTGAAATGGTAGGCCCAATCGCGACGTGACACGGCAAATATTGTTGGAAGCGATCCAGACGAATTCTGGAGCCACAAACCGTTTAACTGATACGTGAATGACCCCTGAACTTTTTCAACGATTCGAGCTAAGTGATACATCCCGTCTGCTCTGATCGTTACAAATAGAGAGAAAATCGACTTCCCGGCATACGGGAATGGTTACTTGCATTGGGAGGTACCACAACTTTAACCCTAGAATTGACAACGGCGCCATCTCCAGATCACAGAGCTCCCTTGCTCAAACGCATGTGATCTGAACCCATACCGGCTTCCGCAAGTCCACTGCTGCTTGTCTGAGGAGGTAGTGCCTCATGAACGATGCAAACTTTGTAATGCTATATCCTCAGTCTCAGTTTCTCAAGTTTCTATACTAAAAGAACCAGAAAAATTCACGTCACATCATACGGACAATCTAAATAAGCCTAGCTGCTTTTGCTCGGACGGATATCTTATCACTACTGATCGAACGGCCAAAGAGCTTCGGCCTCATGGGTAAAAGTTTCCTTGTCCATATTATCCTATCCCTCTTCGACCCAAGCGTTAATAACGAATCGATGATACTCTTCCGATATCTTGGCAGCACCTCCTCCCATCGCTCTATAGGCACCTATTCATCGCTGTCGGATCCCAACCGCCGCAAAAGGTACCCACGTAATCGCTGGGTCGCGCTCGTCTTGTCCAATCGAACACGCAAGGCCCTGGTCTCTGCAGGGGTTTCCAGATAATTGCTTTGACCAGGTAAGTCAAGATTTGTCCACTTTCGCGTAATAGCGGAGGGTACCGGTCCAAGACAGTCTTCATCGGTCAGCCAACCATTTCTTGTAGCTGCTAGGAGCTGGATGACAGATGTGTCTAGTTGAGAGGCTTCTCGGAGCTTGTCGCATATCATAGGGACAAGTGACCATGTCTTCGCATCAAAGTCGACATCGCCTCGCAATCCAGCGTAAGCCGAATCTTGACCCTCTTCACGGTCAAAGATTTGTCTCAAGGCATGGTTGTCTGGCAGTTCCGCCGCGAACACGAACGCCGGCTCGACGGGTGCTGACTCCCAATCGATGATACCGGAGATTTCTGTAGGATCGTCTGGATCCACTCAGATATTCCGAGTGTGGAGGTCTGAATGAGATAAGAGTGGTGCGCCTGCGCCTTTGATGACGTCTTAAGACACCAAAAGGTCAATAGTGTTCTGTGCATATCTCAGAAACTTTTGGAGTGTATCTGATGATGCATGTAACTCGTCGTTTGCTGGATGCGCAGTTGCGCCGTGGAGCTGAGCTTGCTTAACAAGGTCAGTGACATAAGTGCCCAAGTCGTGCCCTTAGAGAGTCTGTGTGTGTCTTCAAACATGACCAAAGTCAAAGCTCACAAGGCCCGGATCAAGTCTCGCATTTTCAGACAATGGTGTTCTGGAACAATCTTCTTACGTCTTGGTGCTTCGGCACAAGAGGACCGATGGCGGAGCGTTCGATGATGCAGCTAGCGTCTTCAATTGCTTCCGAGGCATGGTATATGGACCATAGCACAGCAGACGTATGGCAGAAGCTGTTAGATAACGCGCGCGATCGACTGTATACACTTGATGTGTTGCGAAGCTGTCATGCCATTCCAAATGTCTTTGAGGAGGACGCCGGAAACCTCGCTCATCAAGATGTATCCAGCACCGATGGCGTTGTCGTTGCTTGAGCTCCATGAAATAACTCCCGGAACTGGAACAGTTCGTCTTTTCTTCTACTAAGGGACCAGTCAGGGACTAAATTGTGCGACCGTTGGGCAGTACAGTGCAAACTGAAGAGTTGCGACTTCTGAGCTTATCGCACCACGTCTGTAGCTTGATCGAGTAGTTGGCAGCGGGGCAACCACATTTTGGCCATCATCGAGCTGGATCACAGAAACGCGATTCAAGCCCTCTTCTTTCTTGTCGCAGCCGATGACCAGGACTTCGCTTTACTGCAAGGCCAAGTAAGGTACCGGAATTGAAATGAAGTCTCCGTGCTTGCTATCGCTCATCGTTCCGATCTAGCCAGCGTCAATGACTGTACTTACTCATAACGATCCAATGCTATTGAAAGTCAGTCCGTAGCGTTGGTGTCAGGGCTCGTAAGCGAGGCGAACATGGTTTATAGCGCAAGACGGAACCCGTTGCTGACCTTCTCATCCCGAAAAAGCTAGAAAGACTCATCTTAGGAGTCCTTAGCATATCCGCGAAGAGCCGTCGGAAGTGCTTAAGGTAGAACTGCGGCAGGTCTGATTGGTTGAATTGCCACGACCAATGACTTGATCGTGAGGGCAAAAACGGTCTGTGCTCACGACGCTTCATCTGTCTTAAAGATCCGACATGGTGGTCCAAGATTATTGTGTGGGCACTGCCGTCTTTTGCCCGGTTCACCAATGCATGGTGGTACCACAGGACTGTTTGATCCGCTGAAGGATTGAGTCTCCTTGCAGGGCTGTGTAATCCCGATAAAGTGATGGCCACTCAGCGCCTTGCGAGCTCTTTACGACAGAAGGTTAAACCGCGCAATTCTTTGGTGTATGCGGGGAGAAGCAGATGCACGCGTATTCCAGACAAACGACTTGTCGTAGGCAATCTCGGGGGACAGATTCGGGAGGAGACGCGTTGGCGACGCAATAATAATAGCAGTGCATACCAGAGCCACCTGGTGAGGATTACACGCAGGTGACTCCCTGCGAAACCCCGATAGATCTCAATTTGCCCTTCGCTGACGTCTTCCACGAGGCGAAGGATGCGGTAGAAGCCGCTCGCGCCATTTAGCGGCAACGGGTGTCACACCATGCAGGCTCTCCCTTGTTTCATCACTATACAGATATGTTGAGCTCGTTCCCATGGGGCCTGATCTGTGCTCATATGACTTTCACCAACAACGACCTTTAATCAAAGTCTTGAGCCCTGCACACTTGGGCGAAGCAAATGCTTGGGCTACACGCTCCGCCTATACGAACGCGAGCTTACGACTCAAGGCTCCTACGTCGCCGTTCATCATGATACCAGATGTGCAGAGACATGCCTAACGACGCTGTGGCGATCCACAATCGTAAAGAACGGTCGAACGTCGCAAAAGTTACAGTAAACTTCGACAACGCTCTGTATGTTACACGCCTGGAAAAACCTACCAGAATCTCTGCGCAGCAGGTACGATGCACTGGTGTTCGAAGAATACTTGGCGTCGTTGCGATATCTCTCTCCCAATGGGTGGCCTAGTGGGCCTCATTTTGTAAGGTTGCGACTTCATATGACTAAGTTCGAGGAAGCGCCTTGCTCTCTGACTACCAGAGTGGCTGTACTGAAGTCAAATCTGGCAGCACATATATATATCGAATGGCTGACCTGATACCATCTGTTTTCTGCCACACCAACACATTCATTCTCTCCAGCCCCGACGTTCTCTACAGCTTCTTCTTCCAGTTCAATATATCGCCTTTTTAGTATCATCCATCTTTAACAACAATTTGATACAATGGCCTCCTACGCTCTTATCTCTACCACCATTCTGGCCATGGCCAGCGCCTTGGCCTTGCCCCAAGCTGGTTGTAAGACACCTCCGTCACATCACTGGTAAAAGATCTACTGACACGTACATAGCCACCGCTCTTCCTTGCGGTGCCAACTCCACCGTCACCCACACCATTGTGGCTGGTGAGACTCTCGGCAGCCTCGCCACTCTCTACAACTCCGGCATCTGCGACATCGCCAGCTACAACAACATCGTCAACCCCAACCTGGTCACTCCCGGCCAGGAGCTCCGCATCCCTTCCGGCTGCACTACTCCCGACAACGCCTCCTGCCTTCCTCCCCCTGCTCCCGCAGCCAACGCTACTTGCGCCACCGCCGCCAGCTCCGCCTACATCGTAAAGAGCGGCGACACCCTCTCCAACATCGCCGTCGACTACCAGATCACGCTCGCCGGTCTCGTCGCCGCCAATAAGCAGATTGCCAACATCGACCTCATCTTCCCCGACCAGCTCATCAACATTCCGATCTGCCCCGGCTCCCAGTGCACCGTCAGCACCTACACCATCAAGAGCGGCGACCTCTTCTTCGACCTCGCCGCCAGCCACGGCACCACCGTCGGCAACATCCAGGGAGTTAACCTTAACGTCGATCCTACTAAGCTCGCTGTCAACCAGACCATCCTCCTTCCCAAGGACTGCAAGATCGCCGCTGCCATAGCATCTGACGCTGAGGAGCCCGTCGCGTGCGCTGGACCCGCTGAGTACTAAGCCACTCGCACCAACTACGTCTTCACTCGCCACACAAAGCGCAGACAATGCAGCCTGAGCTTTGTTGCCTTTGCCCTTCAACAACAGGTGTGTTATTGAGGAGAATGGATTCAGCTTGACAGTGGCCAAGCCAATGATTTAAACAGACATCCTGCCTTCATTAGCCTGTATAATATTTGAGAGACCAATCCCAGCTAGAAATTTACTTCCTTCTCTATATATATCAGTCAATAGACAAGAATTCATTTTCCAGCCATGCGCGTGTGCACTTTTCATATCACATTGGTACATGTACACACTCTATCTCTTCGAAGCCCGCGCTTGGTTTGATAAAGCATTCGATTTGCCACGAGAACGATCTTCCTTCATCTCATGGAAGACGTCCGGTGGCGAAAAATCGTAAGTGCACAGAGCGCTTCGCTGTATCACCCTCGCGAAGATGCGGAGCAGAGTATGGCCAAGAAACCCACTCATGCCAGAGCAGGCATCACTGCATTCTGGATTCTGCCTGACCAGTCATCCCAGGGCAGGTTTGCAGGCGTGAGCCAATTTTGCGCGGGAATCTGCCAGAGGAAAGAGTCCCAATCGCCTGGCACGTTGTCTTGTAGTGCGATTTCGTTGTTGACGCTGCATCCAGGTGTCGCTTGCTGCACCGTCGTGTCCTGGTTGTGGCTGGCTGATCCCGTCGATCGACTAAGTAAGTTGTGCCTGTGAAGAATGTCAGTGGGCCAAACATGACAAATGGGGAATTGCAAGGAAGCTGATCTTACAGTGAAACCTTGAGGACTGGAGCAGCCTTTGCGCAGACAGTGCTGTACTCTGCTAAGCTACTGAAGCGGCTCAGACACCCTTGCAAGAGGTTGATATACAGTTCATTCTCTTCTCCGACAGGGGTTGCATGAATCAAGTGAGCCATAAGAGCTGCAGCATGGAAGGCGTGGAAGCTGCCAACACCACGGCCGTACCATCTAAATGGTGTCATCTCTGGAGTCTCGTTGATCGTGGCGTGGATTTGCAAGAGGTGTTTTGCGCTCTCGAGACACCGGCTACGAGCTATGTGTTTCACAGAGAACGGACACTGTGAGTCAAGTGCCTGGCGTTGGTGCAGCAGTATGGTAAGATGGTTGGCGTAGCCGTGAAGGATGTGCAAGTGAGCGACGTGATGTACATGCATCGGCACGGTTTCGATCGCCTGGGTCAGCCGGTAGTCCCAAGTTCTCCGCTCGTTCTGGATGGTATCGTCCATTTTATGTATAAACTCCAAGTCCGGAGTTTCCTTGGACAGCACATTGGCACAGATTTCGGCGCAGATATCGTACAGGCGAAATTTGAGTAGCAGGTAAGTCATCTGAGTGGCCCCTCCGTTCGGACTATTGTGTTCCAAAACGTCTTCTCTGAGATCATCGTCATTCACATCGGCCGGCGGTTTCGAGCTCGCGATGAAAACCGTGTGTGGTAGCCCGATATGGCCGAGAGCAGCGTTTTGATTTGTATAGAGCATCATCAACCCAGCCCAAGCGCGACGGCGCTCCTCTTTCTCGATGATGTCTAAACCAAGTGCGTCAGGATCCACATGGCAGCCGATGCTCAGCGCCAGATGATGAGCCAGACCCAGAAGAGTCCAGGTCTGCCCATGGCTGTGGCTGAGACCATATATGAGAATTATCAGGGTCTGAAGAGTGGTTACGTTGTGATCCCACATGTAGTTGTCTGCTTCCAGCGACCGCATCGCCATGTCTCGGTAGTGTTGTGTAAGCTCGACAGACCTGGCCAGTGGGCTTGCCTGCCTACTGAGATCGGACAGAAGATCACTGTCAGGAGGAAGTGCTAAGACCGCCGTAGACAAGATCGAATAGAGGAGACCGATCCAGGAAAGTGGCATTGATTGGGGGTCTTCTAGGAAGAAAGCGTATTGTCTGCGAAAGGTTGGGTCATGAAGTATATGGAACAAGGAAGCGAAAGACTGAAAGTAAACATCGACGAGCTCCTGACATGCCTTTTGTGGCGGCAGGGCGACCAGCAGCTCTTGCACGCCGAGACTACGGCGACTGCCTAGAGGGGAAGAAGATTGTGGTGTCACCGCGGATCTGCGAGTCTCATCGTCGAGTCCATGAATGTCAGGTCCCCAAGAGAGAGCTTGTGGGAGGAAACGGAGATGACCAGCCTCTGTGGTGCGCAATGAGCCTAGCAGTCGATCTGACGCAGATTTATGGCCTCTGGAAGACACGTTCCTTGATGAGTTGGCCCAAGACTGGTTGATAGCGATGCTGCTCACTTCGGGCCTAGCATTGGTGTGCGGAGATACTGCAAGCAAGAGTTGTTCTAATTTGCGCACACGGCCAGCAAGATCCGTGCCCTCCGGAGATGCCTGGACGTCCAGCGATGGCGAGTCCGTATATGGCGAAGGTAGTTCCTGAGCCACTGATGGCGGAGACGAGCGCGCAGGCATGACCGGCGTGCGTTTGGCATACTGACAAGCCGCCACAGAGACTCCACGGCGGCGACATGAGCCACAGGGAGCGGCATCGCGAGGACAACGGATCTTGCGCAACCGGCATGGTTCACAGGAGATGGGGAGCCTGCGACTGCGACTTACGGACATGATCCGGTGATGACTTATCGTATAGAGAGTGAATGTGGATTGTTCAGTGTAACGGAGATGCTGAATGCGACGGAGTAGACCGCCGCGGGGCGGAGATGATGACGGGTTGAGCAAGAGTCACGTGATGCCATACGGAAAGATGAAAAGGTGGAGAAGAAGGATGACAAGGTTCATCAAACCCGAAACATCCGAGGATATCATCAGGATACCAAAGGTACCAGAACTTCATTATACTTGTGCTTTCCGACATAGCGCTTTGTCACGTGCAGGTGTGTGAGTGTGTGAGTGTGAGAGAGAAAAAAGGATCAATCTGCTATACATTTACTGATCCTGTCATATCCAGCCAATACTGCTTCTGCATGCTATCAAGCTAATACTGCTTCTGCATCGCTCGCTTCACTTCATCAAGCCCCTCTGGCACGATCACGTGGCGCCCGCCATCTTGCCCTGCAACTGGCGGAGGCAAGAACTCCTTCCTGCCCGACTTGTGCACGCGGCCGTTGATGCAGATGACATCGAGCCTGTCGTGATCCTGCAGCACCCTGATATCCTCCAGCGGATTGCCGTCCACCAGGATGCAATCCCCGTAGTAGCCTGCCTGCACGCATCCCAGTTCGTGCGAGCGCATCATCAATGCGGCCACACCACGAGTCGCGGCGATGATGGCCTCGTGCGGCGTGAAGCCGAGCAGTTCCACGAAGTGCTCCAGGTCGCGAGCATAGGTACCATGGGGCGTCCAGGCAAAGCCATAGTCGCCTCCTGGCAAAACCACAATGCCTCTCCGGTGCATCTCTCGCAGCCCGGCTATGGCTGCTTCCAGCTCCGCTTTGTACCCAACTTGTTCTGCTTTCGAGTGAGGGTAGCCAAATGCTTCTGCTTCATATAGAGTAGCCCACAGCCAGTTGATTGCTGGGGCAACGATGTGCTTTGTCTTGCTGGCTTCTAGCATGTCCATGCCTGCTTCGTCGATGTAGGAGGCGTGGTAGATGACGTCTACGCCATGTCTGACACCTGGAAGCCGTCAGTAATGTTGCAAGACAAACGTGGCATACTGCACTTACACATAGTGACCGAGTCTCTTGCTCGGGCGTGCGCACACAGACGCTTGCCGAGTTTGTGCGCTTCGTCGACACATGCAGCGGTCTCTTCGTCTGTAAAGTAACAGTCGTGGGCCGATCGAATCTCGGTGATCTTGATGCACAGCGTTAGCATGCACTGTGTTGTCAAAGTTGGTGAGGCTTAAGAGACGACAACCCACCTCTTCCCCAGACATGCTGAGCTTGATGTTGTCGACGCCGATTTCGACATGCTCGCGAATGACCTTGCGCATCTCGTCCGGCCCGTCTGCAAAGGCTGTGATGCCGCCCACAAGCTCACCATCTCTCCTCGCCATTTCCTGGCCATTAGCCAGATATCGCGGTCCAGGTATGTCGCCTGCATTAATCGCGTCTCGAATAACGACATCAAGCCTCTTCTTTGCAGAGGCCGCTCCGAAGCACCTTTCTGATGTTAGTGCTGGTTCCATTGACCAACTCGTGCTCAAAGATCATTCGCAAACACTCACATCGTGTAACCCGAATCTAGAAAGCACTGAGCACTTCGCATCGTGAGTAAGGTGTGCTCTTCAACGCCCAGATCACCCAATCGGTCAAGGTCGCCTCCGTTCCAAGTAAAGTGTGTGTGAGCATCACCCAGCCCCGACATCAACGTCCGGCCTTGCCCATGGATCACTCGGACAGCAGGATCGTCGCGGAGGGCTTCGACGTCTGGCACCTTACCCACAGCTGTAAACTTCTCACCTGATAAGGACCTTAGCATCTTCGAACGAAGTAACGAATACGCACTTCTGACCTTCGATCAGAACATCGCCGTTGTACGGCTCTGCTCCTGTAGAATCCAAGATCTGCACATCAAGGAACAATATCTTCGACTTTTCGTGTGTGCCGAAGATGGAATATTCCGCTGGCTGTAGGTTGGCGGCGAATTTTACGGCGTCAATCGTGTCGATGTTTCGAGGCGGGCCTGCGTATCTGGAATCAACGCGCTCGATGCTGGTTGACCAGGGCTTTGGAGACTCTGTGCGAGATGGTGCCATGACCAGGGTCTCATTAACAGGATCTGGAGGTGTGTGTGACCGGATGGAAATGGGTTAATGTAGCACGGGCTCTTGCATCAAGTACCAGTTATTCCAACATGGCTCTGTCGTAAGCATGCTATATAGTCTATGGGATGTCTTTGTGGCAACGACCACCTGTCGTCTGACCATCCATCCATCTCTGTCCTCGGATCGGATGGACTTCCACAACCCCGCAAACTCAATCTGTCTTGGATGCGTGTCTCGCATGGTCAAGTCCGCCTTCTCCTTGTCACTAACCCCGCGGACTTGATCAACGGCCGCAGAGGCGCAATTGTGTGAGGGGTTGACTGGTGGCTGAGACCCAGACCCGCCGTGCCACTGATGCTATAACGCTCGCTCTTGCTGACGACGATCTTCTCCGTCATCTCCGCACATTGGACGGTAGAGCTTGTATGTGACCTAAACCCAAAGACGTCTTTCAATCTCGCCGGATACTGCGAGTGTTGCGGCGCAATGAAAGCACAGACTCTATCGAATCGTCTCTCAGCACCAACATATAGTACCACTCCCGCAGATACCAATGATACTGGCAATGGGCTGGCTCAAGTCCACAGCCTTCTTCTCCTCTCGACAGGATAGCCGTGAAGACACGAGCAACGACCACACCTGTAGCGACAGAAAAGACTTTTTACTCAAACTCGACAGTCCAGCCGAACGTCGAGAATATGCAGATGTGGTTCACCATGACCTCGACAACCCCTCCCAACATCTCGCACATCCCTTCCAACCCATCGAGCTCGAACCCAGCGAGCTTCTCTTCATCCCAGCTACAATCGTTTGCTCGGCCAGGAAAGATCTCAGCCGCATCTGGCTCGTAGTGGACAACATCATCTACGATTGCACCGATTTCATCGCCGAACATCCTGGGGGTGAGACTGTCATTGACAGTTTTGCTGGGCAGGACTGCTCTTGGCAATTCTGGCGCTTTCATAATGCGACTCATATGAAGGAGCTCGGGCGACCGCTGCGAGTTGGAAGGACGGCTGGGGTCAAGAATCGGTTTGCGGAGAGGCCGCGGTTTGTTGGGTTGAGGAAAAGGGAGGACTGGTGGTGAGGCTAGATGCTCTCTGCATCAACGGGAGTTTGGATCACTTGTGCTCTTCGCTGTACATATGGCTACTCTCCTAACGTCTGTGTATGACTTGGCGTCGCTGTTGACGATACTGAGATTTGTTTGAAAATGTGTGTGAACGTTGTAGTGAGCGGCGCCGGAATATCTGCATATCCTGACCAGTACCCAGCCGCATCTATTTGATCTCGGATATGTTTGCCGGGCAACAATACGAGGTACTGTAAAGACTTCACAGTAATTATAGGGATCTGGAGTAACTTTGGGACTGGAACCAGCCCTGGAGTTACAAGATATGATTCATTCGATCAGCTAGTGTTTGAGGTTGTTCGTGTTGGTGAAACTACGGGCAGGTTGCCGCCATATTGCATGCCAACAAAGGCTCCAGCGCTCTCTCAAGCTCTGCAGTTCCTACAGCTTCTAGCGATCGGCGTTATACATAGCAAAGGCAGGGATCGTGAAAGGGGTGAGTCCACCACTGTACAGCCCAGAGCAACCAGCCCAATCTAGAATGGAACAGAATTAGCAACCGTTCGACATGCTGGCGAATCTGTCATGAACATCGGACGGGAATACTTACAACTGCAGAATGCGACAACGAATCCAAATGAATTTGCTGCAATAAGAGTGGAGCTGCTGGACAGCATGTATCCCACCGCAAGCAACAGCAGCTCGATGTCCAGGAAGAAAAGTGTGAAGAAAAGCACCCACGAGCTCCTCACCGCCGCAAAAGTGAAGATCACTGTGAGAATGAACCACGCCCAACAGAACATTCCGAGCGCGTTGTTGAAATCGGGGTTTAGAGCACCGGTCTGGCTGTCGGTGTATGCGCTCAGAATGCCAGTCCCGGGTAGGTAGATCATCGCATAGCTGAAGTTGAAAGCTGCGTACGAAGGGAAGACCGTCGCGCCGAAGGAGTTGCCGGCAATGAACTCCATGATTCCGGCGATAAATTGGCAAACTCCCCCAAAGAACATGATGACGCCCACGAGGATATTCGGCGTCTGGATGCCACGGGCGTGCACGCCGAGGATCGAGATGAGAAAGATACCGGTGGCGAAGGACAACAGGCCTAAAGGGGCTGGGTTTGCAAAGTTGCGGTGTACGACGGGCATCGATGGTTGCTCGCGGTCTGCAACATGGCCGCCCGCAGTCCTGACTTGCTCGAGGCGGTAGGCATCGGCCTCCTGCTCGACCTTGCCTGCATGATCGTACATCTCAGTGGCCATGATGGAGTCGGGGGTACAGTACGCGAAAGTGGGTATTGTGGGATTCGTATGGGGATACTGTGGAGGAGACTAGGATGCAAGATGGCATGGGGTGACTGGGACCGGACCATCTTAACGGTTGTATATGTGCCATTGGGTCATGGTGCCATAGCGGTGGTAGGGTGGGGGGTGAGGAGACGTCTTGCGTCCTCAAGCAATAGCGGAGATGTGTCTCTGTTCGTCCGCATTGCTTCTTCTGCACATGTTGTCGTCGAGCTCCTTGCAAGTGTTCGCGGGGATCTTTGTGGATCTCCCTCTATCTCCGTCCTTGTCTTTCTTCTACCCCTCACTGTATCTCTGGCTGTCCTCCGCCATCTCCGTCTTCTCCTTCTTCTCCGTTACCCCTCACCCCACTGTCCAACGGCCCTCCACGATCCTCGTGACTTGGCAGCGTTCTGGATCCACCACCGATATTCCCGCCCTGCTGAGAGGTAGGAGGTAGGACGCAGCGGCTATGACGGCCTCGCATGATCTTCGTGGATTGTTCGCATGGTATTAAGAAGCATTGTTTTCCAGCTTTCTTGTTTACCGTACTTGCTCATTAACCATACTTAGCGCGAACATGACTTTCACCAACGGCAACGATCACAGCACCAACGGCGCAAAGATCACTTCCCTCACCAATTATTGTGCCTTTGTCGACCAACGAGACATTGAGCGTATCGGCCACCTCGACAACGCTTCTCAGACTATCCAACCATTGGCGTTCGCGTCCGGCACATATCTGTCCAACCTCTACCAGGTCATCCAGGTTGGGGAACAGGGCATCATCGCAAGTGGAGACCCAATCTCGCGCAGCTCTGTCCGTGTATTACCACCCATCAACGGCCGTGATATCTTATGCGTGGGCAAGAACTATTTCGAGCATGCGAAAGAATTCCACAAGTCCGGTTTCGATAGCTCAGACAAGACAGACCAGCCCACACATCCGGTCATCTTCTCAAAGCGATTCTCATCTATAATCAGCGATGGCGACGAGATCTATGCACACCCCAAGTTCACCAAGACCATCGATTATGAAGGCGAATTGGGAGTCATCATTGGCAAGCAAGGCTTCCGCATTAGCGAGGAAGAAGCTATGGACCACGTCTGGGGTTACACCATCATCAATGATATGACTGCACGGGAACGCCAGCGTGACCACAAACAGTTCTATATCGGCAAGTCGCCAGACACTTTCTGTCCGATGGTAAGTTGCCTCACATTTGTCATAGTCAACTGGGCTGACACCAACAGGGACCAATTGCTGTTCCTGCGCATAAGCTAGACAAAGTCCTACGAGTGCAAACACACGTTAATGGAGAGCTCCGTCAGAACGCAACCACAGACGATTTGATCTTCAGTGTTCCATACCTCTTAAAAACCATGTCTGAGGGCCAGACTCTTATGCCCGGAGACGTTCTTGCGACTGGCACGGTACGTTACATACGTCGAATGATGTTCAATATCAAGCCCAAACTGACTATCATCAATCTAGCCCGCCGGAGTCGGCATTGGTCGCGACCCACCGATCTATCTCAGTCCTGGCGATGAGGTCGTCGTCTCAATCTCTGGGCTCGGTCGTTTGACAAACCGTGTTGGATCTCCCGACAGCCAGAACCCCACCGCCGCACGATTGGAAGCTTCGCTCACGCCACGCCTGCCGAAAGAACAGCGAGGAATTGAGCTTGTGGGGGAGAAGCCTCTGCACGTAAAGAGAGCAGGTGATAAGGGAGGTCCAGCTGCAGTGTTCATCCATGGTCTCGGAGGTTCAATGGATTACTGGACCCCATTGATCAATTCTCCGCCTGTGCAGTCGTGGAATGCCTTGCTTTTCGATCTCGAAGGCCACGGTCTCTCGCCAACCACCCCACTGAGCAAGCTGAGCATCGACTCTTTCGCCGAGGACGTAAAGACTCTTATTACTCAGTCTGACCTCACGGATGTGACACTCGTTGCGCACTCCATGGGTTGCTTGGTCGCTTTGAAGTGTGCGCAGGAGAACCCTGGTCTGGTTTCTAGGCTCATTCTTGTCGGACCACCTCCCAACCCGCTCCCCGATGCTGCAGTCAAGGGCTCCCATGCTCGAGCCGCACTGGTTCGTGACGAAGGTATGGGTGCTGTGGTCGACTCCGTGAGCAGCGCAGGCACATCTGAGAAGACCAAGACTTCCAACTTCGTTGCCCTCAGTGCTGTGCGTACATCGCTGCTGGGCCAGTCATCAGAAGGCTACGCCAAAGCTTGCAGTGCACTTGCCGACACACCTGCTTTGGACGTCAGCAGCATCCAAGCAAAGACTGTCATAATCACTGGCGCCGAAGATAAAGTCAGCCCACCGCAAGTTTGCGAAGATTACAAGCAAAGGATTCCAAATGTGGTGCATGTGGAAGTACTGAAGGATGTGGGACATTGGCATGTGTTCGAAGATCCGGCGGGGGTGTTGCGAGGGATTGGAGAGCTAAAGTAGTACGTCACTTATCTTCAATTTGGCAGTTTCAATGCAAATCTTGTCAAGGTGTGACTTGTGTGTCCTCCAAACGCTGATCTCAATTGCCGTACTGTACGTAGAGCGTTAAGAAGACGCCTGAGAGTCTATTGCTATAGCAAAAAGATAATCAAGTCCACAAAACACTTCAAATTGATTTTATTGATAACAATCAGTGAGTCAAACTATAACGATTTGCGGAGCACCTGTCGCATTCTTTAGAAAGACACCTCGCCGGAAACCCTTAAAATAAGGAGCGTAAAGATAATAGTGTATATCTTTAAGATAATTTATTTCTAGCGATAGTAATAAAATATAATTTTAAGCTATAGAGTGCTATATAAAGAGATTCTACCACTACTTACTAATGATAATTTACGACAGGCATTTCGCAATATATTGTAAACGCGCCACAACGAATTTCTCAATTCTAGTGAGAATCCCCACAAAACACAGAATTGGCGCGCAGCCTGCCAGCTCCAGCAGCACAGGCATTTGAGATCTATAATGATGTGCAGCATTGAGACATGACATCGCGCGCTCTGGTCGGCGCATCAAGCGGAGTTGTGGCGTTTTCGCAGTTTCAGCTTGGGTCCTAAGTATAAGTACTGCATGTGGCGAAGAAGTCCAGAAGTCTGCGTCTAGAGCACAGTTTACCTTGGAAATAGACAAGTTCATGTTATCACCTAGGTACATGATCAGAATCAATTGAAAGTTCTGGTATATTTGAACAAAGTAATAGGAGCAGGCGGAGTCTGAGGATTTACCTAGACTTCTCCGATGTCATTGTGTAACCCCTGCAACTATGAGTTTAAGCCTCATCTCGATGCCCCCACTCCGCGTCACGTCTAGAGACTGAAGAACTTCAACGTTGCGCCATTATCGGCCAAAACATCCACTGCACGATTCTTACCGTTCTCAAAGTGTTGGTCACGCATCGATAGCATGGCAAATTTTTGTGCTTTACGGCCACTGCACTAGACTGGTACGAGATGTGCATTCTGCGATAAGGCCGCAAGCATTAACAGACAGTCTGTACTGGGGGAGGCTCCCTCGAAATGGCCAGCGAAACGCCACACACGCGTGCGGGCTCTTCATATGGGTTACCGCTTGGATCTGGTGACCAGGCCTGCAATGAATGTAAAAGACGCAAAGGGCGATGCGACAGACAGCTCCCTGAATGCGGTCCCTGCGCAAGGAATAAGCGCCACTGTCTGTACGAGCGACACAGCAAGACGCCGTTGACTAGGAGATACCTCACTGAAGTGGAGACACGCCTCAAGCAAACTGAGATCCGACTTAGAGATGCCGAAAAAAGAGCAGCACTTGCGGAATCGCGACTGCAGATTGTTCAGCGCTCCCAGCCTTCGGGGCAAAATGCGCCGGTGGAAGCACAAGGAGCGAATACCATGACCTTTTCGGCAACGAATGAAAGTGGAGCGAATTTCAGATCTTCGAGTTTTTACCTGGACCCCGTGACTGGCCACAACAACATAGCCGCAGCGCAACCAGTATATGCAGGTGGCGTTGGCCCTGTGGACAGCCATCAAGCTCCTGGCACAAATGACTACCCGGAAACAACATATCAAGGCGCCGAGAATTTGGCACCAAGCGAGCTGGAGAAGCCTCCATCTGGACTTGAGGACTTCTCTTGGGACGAGCAGTCCGCTGGGGATGACCTTGAACATGCCATGGAAGATGCTGATTCTCCCGGTGTCACTGATAGCATGGCGTCGCTTTCCGTTGACGACAAGAGAGCAGGCTATCTCGGAATAGCATCCGGGGCGGCGATGTTGCGGCTGTTGATGCCCGACTCAGAGCATCGACCGAAGAGATCGACGCAGCGGTCTCATTCTCACAAGCACTCGGTCACTTCAGATACGGCAGATCTGGGGTGGATCCCGACGCCCGTCTTCAAAGAACGGCGCATTGAGGAGATTGATCTGGACGCGGCGATCAATTCATATTTCTCGCTGTACCACATATCATATCCTATAGTGTGCGAACCAACATTCAGAGCGCAATATTCCCAGGTCATTCCGCGACCCAATGCAAGAAGCTGGAATGCGCTAGCATACATAATCGCTGCCATTGGACTTTTCACTACGGCGACAGAGCCCGTTGTTCGTGATCTGGATCTATTCGAAGCTGCAAAGGCAAATATCACAATTGACAGCTTGGAGACTGGTAACATAACGCTCGTGCAGGCACTGGCGTTGATATCAAACTACATCCAAAAGCGCGGCAAGCCCAACAGCGGGTACAACTACCTGGGGCTGGCTCTTCATATGGCTATGGGTCTCGGCATGCACAAAGAGTTCCAGAATTGGCGAATAGCTCCACTACAGATGGAAATCCGACGACGAGTCTGGTGGGCGCTGTACAATTTCTACGTCGGAGCTGCCATCACCTTTGGACGACCCTTAGCATGGCCGGCTAATGGAATTGAGGTAGCACTACCTCTGAATGTGGACGATCGAGACCTCACGCATCTTTCTGTCAATTTGCCGCCACCCCGACCGAGCCTTACCACTCATTCAGCTGTTGCAGATCAAGCAAGATTTCATCTCATGACGTCTGAAATTTATGCTCGAGTCATTAGTCTACCATTTCCATCGGCACAAGAACTGCTCCAGATGGATGACGAGCGTATCAACGCGTGGTATGCAATTTGGTCGCTCGACACTGAAAAAGTCGAAGCGCGATTCACGCTGTCACGGAGTGTCATGGAATGGCGTTACCGTAATCTGCGGATCATCATGTTTCGTTCTTTTGTGATCCGCAAAGCACTACAGGCTCGCATGCGGCAAGGAACAACACCGCAGCTTGAATCCGCGACTGATATCGCCATCAGTCGCTGTCTTACGGAAGCAAAAGCTAGCATTCTATCAATCGACATGTTCTGGTCTACCGGCCATCGAACTTGCATGGCTTCTTGGTATGCGCTGTACTTCCTTTTCCAGGCGTCCATGATTCCAAGCGTCTGCCTGAGGAACGACCCTGCCTCCCCCATGGCACAAGACTGGCGCGAACAGCTCGACATAGCCCTGAAAATTATGCAAAGCATGTTCTCGCTTAACCCCTCAAGCCGTGAGTGCTACGAGGTAGTTTTACGCCTTTGTTCCAACTATCTGCTGAATGCTTCTGGTGTTCCCATTTCGTCACCGACGTTTGGCATGGAGCCCGTCGAAGAATCACCAAACACACAAATTGAGGGGCTCTACTCTATGATGTGGCCCGGTGCGAACACTACCGAGGTTGATATGCTTATCGAGAACGATAGCTGGAACAACTTCATTACTGATATGAATGACGATTCGCAAATTTTGTTGGATCAGGACTTCGAGAGCTTCCGATTCGTCTAGCCTCCTCCAGGCTTAGCCAGATGCTTGTCTATAAATGCAAGCTCTTCCATATATATCAATGTCTGCATAGCGTGCAAGACTTTTGATACCAGCACGACAAAAGAGCTCGAATCTGCGATTCGAAAAATGCTGTCAACTACATTTGAATGCCCTTTTCAGACAATTGCTACCTCTCACGAGTGGCCTGTCTCATTTCTGGACATACACCACAAGATTATGCATGCTCAATGCGCTCTTCGATCTGCTCCTCGTACAGATTCTTGTTCATCTGCTTCTCGGTCGCTTGCGTGTCCACAATCGCACGAGGACCATCGAAGATCTCTGCGATCTCCTCAAGACTGCGTCCCTTAGTCTCTGGGAACACGAAATATGTAACCGCGAGGAAAACCGCCAGCAAGCAGCAGAAGACGATGTAGTACTTGTAGCCAATGTTCTCCATGCCGATGGGGTTACAGAAGGCTGCAATGATCAAGGAAGAATATATTGCGAGAAGCTCACAAGTAAGTCCTTTCGATCTGCTTGCCTGTCAGCGTTGTTGGACCTAGTCGGTACGCAGCAAAAGCTTACCTGATGTTGTAGGGTAGTACTTCTGTTGAGTAGCTCATCAGTAGAGGCGTGTACGCTGTTCAGGGTCAGCGGGATCCTGCCGCAACGTCTGTCATTGCAACTCACCAATGTCATAATGGAAGAAGAATGTGAACAAGCACACGATCACCACTATACCAGCGGATGTGCTACCAGTTTGTGCGTTCACAGCGGAGCATGCGGTCCAGACTATGTAGCTGACGAGCATACCGATACCGCTCCACGTGAACAATGTACGACGACCAAGTCTGTCTACGAGGAAAGCAGCGGACAATGCTGCTCCAAAGTTGAAAATCCTGTGATAGTCAGTCGAAGAATCTTGAATGGGCTAAGCTTTTTCAACTTACTGGAGCAAGCCGTTGATCAATGTCTGCATGAATGGATCCGTAACACCAACAGAATTGAGTACCAACGTGAGGTAGTACGACACCACGCCGATGCCGTTCCATTGCGCGAATGTTCCGAGACAAATTACAATGAAGAGCCTCTTCCGGTTTCCAGGAGTCGCGATCAGTGCTCCCCAACCAGTACCTTGTGCCTCTTTTTCCAGTTCAATAGTATCCACAATCTCGCTCATTTCTCGAACTACAAGTGGACTGCTTCTATCTCCGGCAGCATGGAATCGGGCGAGGATTTCATGAGCCTCATCTTTACGATCATTGGCAATGAGCCACCTTGGCGATTCGGGCAGGAAGTAATATCCAGTCAGCTGGACTAGAGGGAAGCCAGCTTGAAGTATCGTCGGGATCCTCCAGCTCATATTTGATGCAATGGACTGTGTTCCGAAAGTGGTCCAGCTGGCGAGGATGGCGCCAAGATAATACATTGTCCAGAATGCTGACGTGTAGCGCCCGCGGTGGACGGGGTACGAAAGCTCTGCGATGAGCATTGGGGCGGGTTGGACGACAAGCATGCCGGCGGCACCGACTACGAGTCTTGAGACTACGAACTGCGCGTATGTGGTCGCGGTCGCCTGGATGATCGTTGCGATGATGACGCCAAAAATTCCCGACAGCAGGACGACTTTCCGACCAAATCTGTCAGACAGCCATCCCACTATCGGCAAGATCAGTACGGAGCCGATCGATTGGGCTGCATTTACTAAGCCAAGAAGAGAGCCTGTTGGGTGATCGAAATATGACTGCCACTGCTTGGTCGTCAGTAATTTTCAACGTCACGACACAAATGCTTCTCACCTGTGGTAGCGACTGCAGGCCGTTCATCAGACTGCCGTCATATCCAGCAACTGATGACGATAGTAGAGGAATGATTAGAATGAAGTTCAATCTCAACAGATGCGATTGCTGAAACCACCATTTATCTGTCACTGGCAGGACCTCTGCGAGGGTAGCGCCGACAATGTCTTCATTCTTCATGTTTGCTTCCAGACTTGCAACTCAAGATGTGACGGAGATCGTGGAAGGTCAGCAAGGCGAGATCTATATAACAAGATTGTCAACATGTCGGCACATACGTCTGTCCTGTACCTCCCGAGACCGCGCATCGTTCCTTGGTTCCACATCCATGGCAGGTGGAGACTTCTCCGCGTGCTCTCCAGGTTTGCGTTGCGGAGAGCGATCGCTGTGTGGGGTCTGAGGACCCACAGGGCGCGCTGTCGCCCTCTGCTGTACCTATGTGGATCTCGCAACCGGCCGACATAGGCGCTAAGTGTCTCCGTATGCGACGAACCACCAGTTCATGACTCAGAAAAGCAAGCTATAGCCCGTTACGCGCCACCACGGTACACATCGATCCGATGGCAACAGGTATCGGAGTTCAATACGCCTTGTGTCGGCCAACGTATACTCTACTCACCTATTTACAGTGCGAGGAGACACGGAAGGAGAGCACCCTATCGACGTATTCGGTCTTGCTGGCAGTAAGCGAGCATCATCACCGCTAATGCCATGTTGAGATCTGGGAGATGCAATCAGGACCCGTTGCAATAGCGGTCATATTGTTTGCTACACCAGAGCACATAGCCGATCATTTTTACAATCGAGTAAGAATATCTGCTTGAGGAACAAGAGGCCATGAGATGAGAGCAATTCACGAAAACAAATGATGTTCTGCGGTCGTACCAAAGCTATTGAACGCCTTCAATCACCACCTTGAAGACTCCCTCCTTGCCTGCTTTAACCAGCTCGAACGCCTCTTCGGCTTCTTCAAACTTGTAGCGATTGGTAATCAGTCTTTTGACATCCACTTTCCCAGAAGCGACAAGATCCACTGCCGCAGGATAGACTCCGGTGGTATATCTTATGCTGCCCTTGATGTTCAGAGCCCGAATACAAGCAGTGGTGATGGGAAATAGAACATTCTCCTTGCCCATTCCAGCTTGCACGTAGGTCCCTCCCTTCCTCGCCGCAAAGATTCCTGCCTGGATACAAGGCTCTGCGCCTGTACATTCCAAGACAACTTCCGGCCCTTCGCCAAGGTCGAATTGCTTTTTGATCAAATTGGCGACTCTCTCCGAGTGCTCTGTCGGGTCTACGCCGGCTTCTGGTTTTGGTGGCATGAAGACTCCATCAGCGCCAAAGGTCATGGCAAAGTCAAGTCTTGACTGCACAACATCAATGCCAATAACTTTCTTCGCACCATAAGCTTTTGCTACCGCCTGACATAGCACGCCGATTGGGCCGCAACCGAAGACGAGCACAGTCTGATTAGCTCGTAGATCTGCCACTTTCGCGATCTGGACCGCAACAGAGACGGGCTCAACCAAAGCAGCCTCTTCCATATTCATGTGGTCTGGCACAGGGTATACGAAGTCACTCGCAACGATGTAGTATTTGGAGAGTGTTCCGTCCCACGGCGGTGTTGCTGCGAATATGGTGTCCGGGCAAAGGTTGTACTCGCCGTTTCTGCAATAGCTGCAATGGCGACAAGGGACGCCGGGCTCGATTGCTACTCTCTGTCCAACTTTGATGTTCGTCACTCCATCGCCTACTTCGACGATCGTGCCTGGTAAATGTTAGTCGTTGCAGTCAGTGTCGTGATCTGGTTACATACCGGAGCTTTCGTGGCCTAGCACAATCGGGCTTTCGAGTATGAAGTCCCCAATGCGTCCTTTCTGCCAGTAGTGTACCTCTCACGGAATTAGCAGTCGTGAACGAAGTTTTGGCCTGCTTCAGCTTACGTCACTGCCACAAATGCCTGTCTGTGCAATATGAACGCGGACGTCCCTTGGGCCTCGGAGACTAGGCACTGGCCTATTTTCGAATGCAACATCTCTGACGGCTCGCAAGACAAAAGACGGATTCTGAAGAAGTGTAAGCTTCCCCTCCATGGAACAGAAGCCTGTCAGATTAGATACCATTTCGTTAGTCTGGCTTGCTGAAACCATATTGTAGATCGTTCGTGTATAGCGTAGAAGAAGAAAGACCAGACTGTTCGGTGTTTATTCTGAGTATCTGCAATCAAGAAAAATCGAGTCTTGTATAATCGACAGTACCAACACAGATACACAGGTCCAACATTTGAAATCGTGATCGTAACGGGCGGTCCACACCTTGTGTGGAGATGTGAGGGATCTTCGGTGTTGCTTGACGCGAGCAACATCCTCGGCAACGGTGGACAGAGCACCTTTTCGCTGCAGTATGCATTCATGTGTCGCTGTACACCCACTATATGGATGCAAGACACTAGATTGCGCCTGGATCGCTGCTGGACATAGGTCAAGTACAGCTGCACCACGCTCCGTCCTCCCATCGCCCAACATCAATTCCCCCAAACCCGTCCTTGTCTTCCACCACTGCCTATCATGCCTCTCGCAACCCCAACAGACCCCTCCAAGCATGTCCTCTCCCACTTCTCGCTCTCAGGCAAAGTAGCCGCCGTCACAGGAGGCGCCCGCGGCATCGGCCTCGAAGTCGTCCGAGCCCTCGCAGAAGCAGGCGCCTCCGTCGCTTTGATCTACACCTCCAGCAAAGACGCCACTCAGACCGCAGAAACCATCTCAAGCGCCACAGGCCAGAAAGTCGTAGCCTACCAGTCCGACGTGCGCTCGAAAGCCACGATCACCGCTACCATCGAGCAAGTGACGAAAGACTTCGGCAAACTCGACATCTGCGTCGCGAATGCAGGTATCGCGGCGCATCATGATAGCTTGTCGTACGATGAGGAAGACTGGCACGAGATGATGCGGGTCAATCTAGACGGAGCGATGTTCACGGCGCAAGCTGCGGGCAATATATTCAAGAGGCAGGGGCCTGGCGCTGGGAGCATGATCTTTACTGCTTCTGTGTCGGCGCTGTTGGTCAACGTGCCTCAAAAGCAGAGCGCTTACAATGCCAGCAAAGCGGCTGTGGTACATTTGGCAAAGTGTCTTGCTGTAGAGTGGACGGAATTCGCGAGGGTCAATTGCATCTCGCCTGGGTTCATTGCTACGGACAGTGAGTTGTCAGCATTCCATTCTCGGACAACATTATGCTAATAATTATTCAGTGCTGAGCGTACATCCGCAAGAATGGCGAGAAAAATGGTTCCAGATGATTCCTGGAGGCCGCCTGTGCGACCCGGCGGAGCTGAAAGGTGTAAGTGCTTTCGAACTTTCCTAAGCATTCAACACTAACATCAAACCATAGGCATACGTCTTTCTAGCCTCAGACGCCTCATCCTACATGACGGGCGCAAACGTGGTCATCGACGGAGGCTACACTCTTCCATAGTCTGAGCCACGGCAAATGCTCACAGCCAGAAAACTGCCAAGTTAGGAGGTACAAGCACCTCCCACTCGTCGCCTATACCCTGCCGTCTCTTCCATTCACTCCTCCTAGTCAAGGATCAAAACGCAAAAAAACATACAACAGGCGGGATTCCCAGATGGTCACCCACTCTAGTACTAGTCGCCCGGTTCAGTGCTTATGTATGGCAGAGCGGACGGGATGCCCAGTTTTCACTGACCTATGGTCGTATGTACAGATCAGATATACTCCACGATATATGAAGTGATGGATAGACACAGCCGAAAGTCGTTCAGTTGGAATACAAAGGGGAACCTGAGTTTGCTTTCGACAGTCGTGTCACGTCTTTTCATCAAGCCAAACCACATCGTCAGATCGCACCACCACCTCCATCCCAAACTTTCCTCGCCAAACCCCTCATAACACCCTGAACACGTTGTCCAACATCGCAAACCCAAAATCCCATCACAAGCGACCCGATCAACGACCAAAAGACGGTGAACGAGGAAAGCCATCCACGACCCTTCTCCCTTACTCGGTCGGTCATTCACCCTCCTCCCCTAAAACCCAGCGTGACTTCCGCGTAACCAACCAACCAACCAATCAGCCAAGGAAAACAACCGAATCACAACCCGTGGCTGGAAGCCAGAACCTGATTGATAGCACGAGTGAGTGGCGAAAAACATGGCAATCAAGATAAGGTGAAAGAAGCGAACTAAGGCAAGTCACAATCAACTCCATAGACTAGACTAACAAAAGCCAAGATAAGGAAGATTCCGAGCTATCCGATTGCAGCCCGGGGTCGGGCGAGAGTCGCGCCGTCGAGTTTGAGTCGAGAACGAGTCGGTGGTCATAACAACATAGAAACGCGAAGCGGTAATATACACGAGCCAAAGACTGCAGATCACAAGGTGCGAAAGGAAAGAATTGTGATTGCATGGAGACGTCACTGATCACGCAACCACCACATGGTTGGTTACAAGTATTATCGAACGACAGGCAAGGCAGAGAGAGCAAAGCATGACCGCAATACCGTCAGCCAACGAGAGTGAAGAAGAGTAGATAGAGAGTCAGAGATAGAAAGAACACGCGCACCGTCGAGGTTCTTCCGTTTCCGGCTCGTATACACACCCTCTTCCGGAGATCCCGGATTTTCTTACATAAGCCTGCCTATATGCGCATGTACGAGGCAAGTTCAGTTGTTGAACATGGCGGTTATCCGGCTGCCGCCGAATTGGGCGGCGAAGCGCAAGCCTTGGGAACCCATGGGGAAGTAGGATACAAGGTACCAAACCAGGGCGACGAGCTGGATGATCGACGATATGAGCGTGAGTAGAGCGCTTTGGAGCTAAGAGTAGGAAAGAGAGGGTCAGCGTGGGCGGTGAGGTGAATTTAATACGGTAGACGTGGGGGTAGTAGGTGTGGGTGGCTGGAATCATATGGGGATTATTCAAATCGACCTTGGGACCAGAATGCGTTACGATGATTACGAATCATGCGGCTGGATAGTCGCAGGATGCGATGAATGCGGCAGTGACGAGACTGCCGGAGGGGGGTAATGTGAGGAAGCGAGATGTGGTGAGATGATGATGTTATAACTTACCCCGACGGCAAAGTAGAGTGTCAGCCCAATACTTCCGAAGTAGGTGGCTGTGAATGGAAGTCTCTCTTGAGACATCAAGTGTTTGGCTGAAGGATCAGTGGTCAGCGACAATAGGTTCAGAGATTGGCGCGTGGGGTGCATGAGCAACCACAGCCACAAGATCGACAGCTAGGGTCGAAGGAAGAAGTCGGAGAGATGTAGCGAAGCGAGGCTGGTTTGCGAAAAGCTGACATACCGTAGATCATCGGGCCCATGAGAGCGGCCCAGGAGCCAAGAAAGAGCGCGGAGGCCATGGACCATCTGACCATGAAGTTAGCGCCACATGCACTGGGCAGTAAGTCATGCAGAAAGCGCCGCCCATATGAGGCATGCTATCGTGCTAAGTCATGTCCATGATCGGCAAAACAGGACAATGGGGACAAGGATGGGAGCTCTGGCATCTCAAACCTGGAGAGCGCTAGAGGCGAACAGGTCTGGTAGATGGCGCGAGAGGAGCTGCAACCGCAGCGGCCGGGCGGTCTGGCGCGAAGGACAAGCCTTGAGCTTGTGGTCAGGCGGGCCCTTAGCGTCCGGCGCCGGATCGTCGCGTGGCGAGCTCGGCCAAGTAGGGCAACAATGTCGATGATGCCGTGGATACGAGAGCGCGCACACCATCTTCTTGCTGCGGCGACATGGGGGCTGGATGGAAGATGACAAGCGAGACTGGGCTCGCTCGGAAAGCGGGGCAAAGCGGAGAGGTGTGGGAGGGAAGGTGGAGTGGCGTTCCAAATCAAGGAAACAGAGGATGGAATAACGTACAGAATAGCAAACTTCCGCGGCTTGAGGCTGAGAATGGGGAACAGGGTGAAGCAGACGACAAAGAGAGCGAGGGCGGCCAGGTTGAGGCCGCCGAATAGGAGCAGGCGGTCCCATCGACTTACTGTAGGCTGGGGTCAGCGCGGTTTCTTGGGATGAAGTCGAGCGCAAGCCGTGTTGAATGGCCAGGCTGAAGGATTCAAAGAAATGCATGTCTCGACGCGCCGCCAGTTGCACGGCGTGTGAGCTGCAGGAACTCGCTCGGGACACAGTGACTCGCTTGCGGAGCACTAGAGACGCAACAATGTCCTGCATTGCAGGTTTGAGCCCGAGAAGCCGGCAGCGATATGCAAACAACCAGCATGGAAGCAGGTTAATTCGCCTTCGCCCTGCGTTTGAGGGAACCCCACGCTGCAGAGCGGAGAGCATAATCGAGCATGCGCAGAGGCACGCGCCGCGGCAGGTAGCATGTAGGCAGCAAATGTTTCAGACTTACGAGCAAACCAGCCTTCCTCCTCTTCCCTCCTGGTGCGCGCAGGCAGCGGCGCGCCTGGTCCTTCGCCCTCATGGGTGGGCAGTTGCACGTAGCTCTCGCCGCCAAAGGGGTTGTATTGGGCGAGTGTGCCCAGCACACCGCTCGGGCGCTGGGTGTTGACGACGGGCGGCTCACGGCGTGACCAGCCCAAATCGTTCATGCGGTCTCTGAATGACGTCGCGGCCATTGTTTAGATGTGAAGGTGCAGTAGTAGGGTGGCGAGAGTGAGAGTAGGGCGCCAGTCGATGTTTTTTTACGGGGCCGGGATGTATTGTAACAAGGAATTGTGCTGCCTGCGGCAGTGGTGGTTGGCCTCGAAGGCTGCCGCGAGAGCCGATTGGGATGGGGGTGTGCAGGTAGGCAGACACACGGGTGGCGGAGATAGTGGGCGGCCGGGGCGGCGATGCAAACGCTTGTTCAGGTAGTAGCCGGGTGATCAGATTCAGCGCGTCGGGCGTAGTGGTGGTGGTGAAGTGATGGTGGTGGAGGTGTGTGTCCAAGGTCACTTTCTGAGCTACAGTACTCTAAACAGGGAGCTGCCGCAGGCCGTAAGCAAGCCGTCAAGCGAGACGAACCCTTGACAGCCTCTCGTAGCTCCTCCGGCCTGCCGCCCGTCCTTGGTCCGCCCACTCATCGTCCGTCTGCCTTCACTCACGCACGACTCGCTTCGAGGCAGGCGCCGTCTCCCGCCGTGGGCATGCCCCGCCACACATCAAATGCTCTGCATGCGCGCGATGGGAGGATGGTGATCACCCGTTGCACGATCTGGCCTGCGCTACCGACACCTGCAGAGGGCCAGCATCGACGCGGCCAAACCATACAGGGGACCAGACGGACGACTAGAGATTCGCTTTGTTCCAATGACAGGCGCCGCCTCGTCCCCGCCAAGGGCGTGTGATCGCGCACCAGCAAGCAAACAATCGCATAGTGCGGGCGTAGCGCGCGTTTCGCCCGTGTTGTCGGCGCGAGGACCGTGCAATTGCGATATGTGATCATCGAATACAGGCACACTTGCGCTTACTATCGTCCGGCATCCTGCTTTAGTCGCAGGCAGGGCAGCACGCTGAGCATCTTGCCGCGCTAAGCTGTGGGCGAATGGGCGAGGGAGGGAGATGGTAGAGAGGGCGAGAAAGCTACAGGTCGGCCGACATGCGGAGGGTGTTCGGACAGTCAGAAAGTAACATGAACATGATACACCAAATGGCACAGTCGGTCTGCATTGCCCTGATTGGTGCCGACGTGGTGTGCCAACTGAACCAAGGTGGCTCATCGCTGCTCGAGCGCGCGGTCGACAGAGAGGACGTTGAAACAATGCGCAGGCCTCGCGGCAGCAGGGGTGGCAAAGGGCAGGTAGGCACACAGGCAGGCTGTCAAGACAGGACGGGAGGGAAGTGCGACATGTTGTCTCATGTTGTCTGTGGCTGCTTGCTAGCTTGCGATCGGGTATGCGCAACCTAGACGGTGACGTGCAAGAATAGCCCGGCGTGCGCGCGTGAGTCGCGACACCGTCCTGCTTCTCCTCCACCACCACCACCACCACCACCACAACCACCACGCCAGGCTCGCGTCGCATCGCGTCCCAGCTATGTTGCATACCCAAGCTACCTTATCCGAGTAGAGTGCAGCGGTCAGGGCCAGGGTCCTGGTGCGATGGCGGTAGCTCGAGATAGCTCGACCGACGGCGTGGATCAAAGGATTGCGTGCCATGCTGAAGGGCAAAACTAACGGTACGGATTCATGAGTCACTCCATCATATGTACGCGTCAGGTAGGTGAGACTGAAGGGCAGCCGGGGCAGTCAAGAGCGGCGCGTGTGCCGGCGATGGCTCGCTAGTGATGTGAAGAGAGAGAGTGTGTGTGTGTGGGAGGGTGTCTGTAAGTGTGGGATGGCTTGGTGAGCAGTGCCGGCGTGCATGCAGTACATATATATCTTCAGCCCTGCCCATGAGATGAAATCCCATCTGACCCTCTGTTCTGCCATCCTGACCTGTCGAAGCAACGCGCGCACCTTTGGAGTATTACCCTGCCACAAGCAATCGTCTCACGTGCATACCGACAGACAGGCCGATTGCCACAGCTCCGAGTTCAGCCCATCGCCTTGTCATCTCATCCCTCGTTGTGATCGAGACACTACCACAACAAATACTACCACCACCACCACCACTACTGTACCTCATAACTCTCGTACAGGCGTTCAAGATTCGACACTTCCACGGTCAATCGATCAATCGAACAAGCAACCGAGGAGCACCGAGGCAGAGCCAGCATCAGCGCCTTTTCGCCTACCTTAAAGCAGCAGGACCTCCGTGCGAGGCATCCCCTGCGAACGACTCCTCAGCCACAGCAACCGAATTGCTCTCCCCAGACTGATCCGCCGGAGAACTGCAGGGTTCAGGATTGAGTGTCGCCGAAGACCACGGTTGGAGTGCAGACAGATCGTCATTTGCACCGCCACAGCACGCCTAGCACGCCCACCGCCGCCTCTCATTCGCCTGCCACGACAGCGGCGAACGCATCTCACTGACTAGCACACGTCCGTGTACTCGCTGCACGTCTGCTTGACCGCCACCTCGCCCGGACGATCCACCATCTGTGCGCGAGCCTTTTAAGACGAGCGACTCCTCCTCCACCGCCGCCGCCGACACCGCCGCCGCCGACCACCGCAGTCTCGAGCTGCGTCTGTCTCCTGCGTGCACCACCACCTGCACGCACCTCCCACCACCAGGACCGCCTCGCACCAGTCTGCCAGGTCTTGTGCGCGCAAACAGTCAACCAGACAGTTGACAGCGTGTTGGCACAGCCGCCCGCACAAGCACCGAAGCACACGCCGCTCTTCGGCCCACTAGCCGAGCCCGCCCATCCTCCTCCTCCTCTGCACCCCAGGAAAGGACCCCGCCAATTTTGATCGGCGTCGCACAACCCTCCACCACCAAGCACGCCCGCCAGCCTTCATCCCACTCTCTCGACATCGCAGCACCGCGACCTCACACACCTGCTGCTGTGAGAGCCGGCATTCACCGGCATCGCCTCGCAGCACCCCCTCCTCGCCGCACTCCTTGCGACGACGACGCTCTCCGCGCCGCCCTCTCCTGTTCACCAACCCTCACCCTCCGCTGCCTCCGTGGCAGCCTGCGACCACACCGCCTCCCAAACGCCCACTACTCCTCCACCCCGACCGTCGCGCCAAGTACCCTGCTGCTATCCGCGCCCGCGAACGAGCTCTGCCAATCGACTCGTCCGCCCGCGCCTCATTGCGATTCCACCGTCGCAGCCTCAATCACCTCTCTGGTCCCGGTGAGTCAGCCTCCACTTCTTCTCCTCCTACTTCGGCCTGCCTCGGCGCAAAGCACAGGCGGCCTCTAGCTGCGCATGGCCTGTCCATGCACGTTGTTCATGCTATCGCCGTGACCGCATGGCCTCGCATGACGGCGCCGTGAATGCTGTTGCCCGCAACGCCTGCCTCACGGGCACTGCACGACTCGCCGCGGTAATTTGAGTCGAGCTGCAGCTTGCCGTTGATGTGGAAATGGTTGTGCCAAGAGCGCGAGCTAATGCTTCTTTGCTCCCAGATCTCTCCTCGTCTTCCTCGAACTGCATCCTCTGCCGGTCCACGCCGCACACGCAGTCGTCACACACTCGTCCCATAGACGGCGCTTGAGCCTTCTCTTGTCAGCCTTGCGATCGATCGCGTGCGACACCTTCCACCGGCTAGCATATAGTCTGCCCGTTCAGGTTCGCCAGCAGGTAACTGAAGTCCGAGCACACACACGCAGTACATGCAACAATAGCTCACTGAGTAATGACTGCTTCTTGTAAGTGCTTCTCTACACCAATATTGATCCGTGCAGCGAGATATTCAGTCCTCTCGCTCGCCACGAACGACAGGAATCGTGCCATCATGGCCATCACAAGCCAAAAGTTTTGCGGTCACGTCGTGCCTACAAACTTCGGCCACATGCGCTCACAACCCCGACTAACACTTTCGATCGCAGCCAAAAACGACCTTACGAGCTTTCCCCCTTTCGACGACCACGACCACGACCACGGCAAATTCGACTCTCAAGATCTTGAGAAACACGATTCTCCTTTCGAGCTTAATCTCGACAGCGACGTGCTGGACTCCAGCGCCATGGCCGGCGCCGGTTCTCCTTATATCAAGGCCGAGCCTAACAACGATTTCTTCGACCCCAATCAATACATGCAATACGGCCACAACGGTCAGCACCAGCAGCACTACGCCGCATCATCAGGTGCCATGAACATCAATCCGGCCAGCCTTTCCAATGGCATGTCAAACAGCTACAGTCAAAACATGGGATCCAGCTTCCATGTCGGCAACTCGGGCATAGCAGACGACGAGCTGTTGGATCTGCAACTGGACCATGGCAACGCCCAAGGTAGCAACAACTTTGACTTCAACACTGGCGTGCAGAACTTCCTTCAGAACAACGCCACCAACAACCAACAACAGAGCGGAAGCCTGTTCTCTCACACACCTGACGGAGCACCCATTCAATCGCCATTCACTAACGGTGAATTCAACTACTCTCAATTCCGTCCCATGCCGGGCCAACAGTTCCCAGGTGGGCAAAGTTTGCCACAGCAAGCTGGCTTCCGCTCGCAAATGCAACAGCAAATGGAGCGCAAGTTCTCCGAGGCCAGGTCGCCTGCTTCGCCGCACACAGGCCACCTTCAAGTGAATGACAGCTATCACCCCGGTATGCAGATCCGCCACCAACGTCAGAACAATTCGATGGGCGGCAATGAATGGGACAGCCCACCAAGTCATCACACAAGTCACCAGAGCTGGGGTGATGGTTCTCCTTTCCCATCCCCAAACAATGGTCAGCCCATGAACCGACAAATCTCTGAGGTCTTGCAGAGCAACCACAAGGTAGCATCATCACTGCCTTCGATACCCACCAAGATGGAGCCGGGTACTGGACCTGTTGGTCAAACACAAGAGGCCAAGCGTAGAAGACGTCGCGAGTCCCACAACCTGGTTGAGCGCAGACGCCGTGACAACATCAACGAGCGCATTCATGATCTTGGCACCCTCGTTCCTCAGCATAGACTCGAGGACGAGAAGGTTCGCAAGCACCTGCAAACCAACGCTCCCCTCTCACCATCAATTGCCAACGCCAGTGGCATGTCCCCACCCGCGGCCACTTCGCTGCTTGCAGGACCTGCGGGTCGCCGCGCAACCGCTGGCAACATCACCCAAGGCCTCCCCATCGAAGACAAAGACAAGGGTCCCAACAAGGGTGACATCCTCAACGGATCCGTTGCCTGGACTCGCGACATGATGTGGTACACCCACCGCAAGCTTCGCCAAGAGCAAGAGCTCAAAGAGCTCGTCGCCAGCCTCGGCGGCACTTGGCCCTACACTCCCGATGAGGAGGAGAAGCGCATGAACAGCGAAATTTGCGAGGTGCTGAACAAGCATGCGCCGCTCGGAGGTTTCACTGGATACTCCCGCGCACCTGGTTCTGGACTAAGAGTCCCTGGCTTCACAAACGTTGCTGGTGACAGCACCAACGCAGAAGGTCAAGTCATCCCCGGCCAGAATGGTAACGGCCAGGACGTCAGTCCTGGGTTTCAGTCTGGCGGCAGTGGAATGAGCTCAGGCGGTGTGTCACACAACGCTGGCAACAACTTTACTGGCTGGCAAGGGGACTTCAAGGAAGAAGACGAATACGCGATCATGGAATCGTAGGACGGCCCATGCGCATCCATCATCTTCGACTGGGCCCACGAGCCGACTGAAACAATCTAGCTCCCTTTGAACAATCATTCGCGTAACCCACTGGCTCGAGCAATCTGGAGCACGACCTCTTTTTGCCTACCAACAGATAGACCATCAGCATAGTACACAGCCACGGCGCCGCGAGCATATCAAGCGACCGTGGCGCAATGATACCCCCTTGCATGGACGACAATCTCCCCACTCTCAGGATTTTGACCCGGCGTTTTGGTTCGGCTGCCACACCTTTTAGTCATCTCTCCGAATATTCGGACGTTCCACCATGATACCAACAGAACCTTACTTTCCTCTCAACCCACAAAGACACCCATACACCGGCCTACCCTTGCTGATTCACTTCTTCCTCTCTGTCGAAGACCTGCTGTGTCTCATCACGCAGGCGACTCGTCATTGAAGGACACAAGACCTCCCAGCATTATCATCATCTCATCATCACCATCCTCGGCGTTACTCTACCTGGAGACATAGCTGCAAAGGGAAACATCGGCGGCATCTTGAGAAGGCAAGGGGAGAATTTTTCTGGAGTGGCAGGCTATGAACTTTACGATCCTCTTTCTCTTTATGCTTTTAACTTTGTTTGCTGTCTTCGGATGTTTGCGTTTGCATCTTGTCGCCCAAGGGGCTTCTTCGACCTTTTTGGCGTTTGATCTTACACCTTCTTTTGCTCAGATTGCACATCTTCTTGCTGCTTCAGAGGCATTTGTTTGTTTTGGTTTTCTTTCAACTTTTCCTTTTATACTATTGGGAGATAACCAACCCTAGCATTATGCAATATCTTTATTAGAATCCCACGTTCTCAAGTGACGAGTCTCTGCTGATCAAGTCCGCTCTCGTGCGAACATTCATTTAGCACAATAACATGACGCTTACTTGGTGCACCGTCTCGAGTATCGCAGTGGCAAGTACATCCAATGCTAGTAACGTTGTGCGCAGGTATTGGTGTACTGGACTCGGGTATCATCGAATGGATAGAAGGGATGGGTTTTTTTTTCTTTGTTCTCATGAGCAGGTTTGGGTGTTCGCATGTCTTCGTTTGGTAGCGGTCAGTAGCGTTCTGGGTGTTGGAGTCGAGTGGACTTGTACACGTCATTGCATTCACACTGTTTCCGCGTGACACGATAAAGCTGGTTCATATAACGTCGACATGCTGTCGTTGCACTTGCTACTGGAGTGCTAGGGTAAGTAGATGCATCTCAAGTTTTGGCTCGGATGTAGACGCGCAAGGTCTTTGTGAGGTGTCGTCTGGTGACAATTTCCAATCCAGATCCAAATACTGCTACAAACTTGGTGTCTGAGACGAATAGCAAATTCGCTTACGATGAACTGCCGGTCGGTTTTGTTACAAACGCCGAACATCTACGGCTATAGCCACGCTTCGTTATTCCATTAAGCTTGTCTACTTCGTGGCGCTGTTGGACAGTGCTGGCATTTGGAAGCGTGCCCGTGCAGATGATGTAATTGCTAGACAACCGGGTTTCTCATTGAATGCACGGTGTGGTAAAATTTACTGTCAGCGACTCGCGCTTGTGGGAAAGGTCATATTCGAATGATATTGCATTGAGTGGGGTTGATATACTTTGTTCGCCTGCTGGCATCGACGATACGACCGCTTGATTGATTGACCTCTTGAGGGTAAATCGATGCCTCTCTATGCCTCTCTGTGCGGGCAATGATCCTTCCACCGTGTTCGCTGGAGCTTTTGCTCAAGTTCGTCGGTAATAAAGATCGCCCAAAATGGGCAAACACCCATTGGATCACTGCAGGTAGAGTGACGCTGTGGCATCCGCTTTGGGTCCTTGGTACTGTGTGGCGGGGCTTCGATTCGTGAAAGTCAGATTCGAAGTCGTGGACTTGCGGCTGTGACTTCGTCTCGTAGACGGGTTGTAGCTACCCACTGTGGCAACACGAATTTTGTTGGCAGACGCCGTCCGTGCTCGAAAGTCCCATCGTGTCACTTCAGGAGCAGCATGATCTCTCAGGCATTCGTTCTGTTGGTCCGGGTTCGCACTGTAGTGCACTGCACTGTCGCTGCCTTGTCTTCAAGGCCGGCCGCCAGCCAAGTTCAACCCTCGAGCATCTCTTCAATATCCTTCATCTCAAGTACTCCACATTTACCTCATCCATCACTTCTTGATCCCCTTCCCGATATCGTCCGTCGCCGTCTGCCCTTCCCCGTACCCCAAGTTCTTCATCTCGTCCGGCGCCATCAGGCCCCTCTCCATGCGACAGCTCAGGTAGTTTTTGCTAAGCTCGCGGCACTCAGGAGAGTTGACTCCGCGGGCGGTCTTCAGGCAGCGAAGGTACTGCTTCATCAACGGTTGGCATTCGGCGTCGTGGTCCAGAGGGAAGGAGCCTTTGGCCGGAGGGTTGGGGCGGCCGATTTTGACGCCGGTGCCGGGAGCGCCGAAGGTAGACATTTTGAACGTAGTGTGTGAGGATGAGGGTTGTGTGGTTGTGGATGTGGTTGTTGTTGTGTCGAGTTCATGGATGGAAGTTCGTAAGCATGTGAGAGAGCGAAGGTAGAGTGATTTCTTGGATGAGGTCCGTGCTCTGTATGCCGCCGAGGTTCGCTATTCTAATACAGAGTTTAGGTCCTTTAGGATGGGTGTGTGGTTAAAACCTCCTGTGTCCGATAGCCAAGATACTTGCGATGCTATCGGCATCATTTTAGCAGAACGTTTCTTTCTAAAATAGGAATTGAGGTGATAGTAAAGCTGAGTCTGGGTCCCAGGGAAGTAGTAAGGGCCCATTGAACTCATTGAGCATAGACATTATAATTCATGCATCGACTTTCGAATTGAAATAATCACAAAGCCATACATATATTGCTTGCAGTCCTCTTGTAAGTGCAAGTATGTGTATCTGCCATTTGTACGCTTCAATCGAGCCCCCCAATGCAATTCCTCGTCTCTTACTTGATCAATACAATATGTGTACATCGCCACCAAGATCACCGCCTTGGTGCCGCTCCAGGTGTCCAGCTACTGGGTTGCCAA
The DNA here is from genome assembly GCA_026122715.1 of Cladosporium colombiae. NCBI lineage: Eukaryota > Fungi > Ascomycota > Dothideomycetes > Cladosporiales > Cladosporiaceae > Cladosporium > Cladosporium colombiae. The sequence goes on from JAKZFA010000014.1 coordinate 101,200, forward strand.
CTCTCGCCTGGTGAGCCCTTTGGCGTTTGACTTGCCCAAGGTGCCTCTCTACCCTTCTTGCCTCTTGGTCGCTCGCTGCCTTCACCTCTGAAACGTCCTTCGTCGACCTTCTCTCCATCCGTCGCTTTGCCGACCTTCTCTTGCTCCTCTACGCCGCTGGCGACACCTTGCTTGTTCTCCGGCTCCGTCATGGGCACATATCCGCCAGGATCCTTGGTTCCAATCGCTGGCGCGGGCTGTTGTGTCTGTGGCGCATCGAGGAAGGACTCCTTTGACCTCCAGCGCTCGTCTGCTTCCGCTGCGAGCTCCTTCATGCGCTCTCGTCGGGCTACGTCGAATGTCTGCTCTTGTATTGAGGGAGGTTCGTGGCGTGTGTGTCGTAGCCATTGATGCCATTGCGCTGTCGGGGTTGATGGTTAGCATTCTGGCCCTGAGATCGCGCGCAGTGATTCGCAGGACTTACGTGAAATCTTCACATCCGAATAATGTCCAGCCTTCGCATACTTGACGATCCTCCTAAACCGCTGCGCATTCATGGCATCTTTGAACTCCCAGAAAGTGTTGCCCGACAAATCCGAGCCGGCGAGAAACTGTCGCCGCCAGGGCAGGCGGAGGGTCTTCCATTTGTACCAGATTTGTTTGAAGGCGCCAGGCGCCTTTGGTGGACGTGCTGACATTTTTCTGTTAAAGGGGGATGCGTGTTGTCGAACTGTCTGGTGGTGGTGGATTTGCGCCTTCGATGACCTTGAGAAACGCGAATGATCGGCCAATGACGTGCAGAAGCGGCGACTTGAGCTCTAGGTTGTTTCTCGTGACATCAAAGCACCAACATTACACTGTAAGTGGATAAATGGCAATGCCACAAATGAATTCGAACAGCTACAACGGGACCTTAAAAGCACTATTAACACTGGCACATGCACCTTCGTAGCCACGATTCCACATCCAGCGTTTGTGGCAAGTCTCTCCCTTTCTATCAATGCAAATGTTCACAATCGAGTGCCTCGCAACCATGCGAGCACATATACCTGCACTTCCCTATCGCACTAGAGTACAGCCACTCCAACTTATGCTTCGCCCTGTATCGCGGCAGATATGTCTGCATCGCTTTGGCAAACCATGGATCGTCCCCCTGGGATGCATCCCGACCCCAGACAGTCACCTCCTCCACCCGTCGCAGCAGTTGCACAGCATTGAAGGTGTCCTGGTAGGTTGGATCGAAGACACTCTGCAAAGGTTCCTGACCAGAGTCTTTGTCACTCTGCCTCAGTGCAGGCGGACAGCAGTGTAAGGGCTCGGCAACGACTGTAGCATCTCTCCGAATATGGACCAGGCCCTCTCTTAAGCGCCAGGGCTCGGGATACACCGCCTCATCTCTCCAGACATGGTGCAGGCCCTCTCTTACGTGGCTATCGCGTTCGGGTGGGATCTCAGCAGGTAAGTTCAACATGAGGTGGAGTGTTTCGAGATTAGGCACCCGTCGAAGGCGTTTGCAGGTCGTATGGAGCTCCCGGCAGCCAAAATGCCACTTGCCGTTCAAGTGAAGGTAGCCTCCACCGAGCCAGATACACAGAGAGTTGATTCCTGACAGTCGACGAGGCGAGAGTGACTTCAGGAAGTGCGCGACGGACGCTTTACCGTCAGGCGAATCTCTCGCTGGGCCCGGACCTGTCGTCAATGGATCTGATATCTCGATTGCTAGCCTGTTGACGCGATAGAAGATGTCTTCCGCTTCGCGTTTGATCTGTCGACAGGTCAGGAGGAGATTTAGAACACTCGGGCGAGATCGAGGGCCAGGAGTCAGCCAGACGATTCCATGTTTGTCGTTTGCATTGGTTGGCGGGACTCGAAGAGCAAACTCCCATATCGAGGTCCTCAGCTCCGGAGGCAATTTTGTGAACAAGAGACTGGAGCACATCGTTGCGGTGGAATGACTAATGTGTAACAGAGCATGATTTTTGAGACTGCCGCCTCACTCTATTTAGGTACTCACTGAAATGTGTGACCCGACACTTTTATTGCTCATATACGACGGGAGCAAAAATAGGTTTCAGCTTGACGCTCGCTGCACCGCCACTTGCATCGATACGGCTGGCACAGGCTCTGGCATTCGCATGAAGCCACGATGCGGGAGATACATGCCCTAACAGTCTCACCAAAATAACATCAGCCTGCTAGTGAGTGGAGGTCTTGCACCTCTCAAGGCTAATTGACGATAATTCAGATCTAGTCCTTTTGATGCATGAGCATCTCCAGGGTTAGGGTTCGATGACAGTTTGCCAACTCTCAGCGACTCGCTATCAAGTGTGAAGATCAGACATGTTGACCTGAATCATGTAACCACGGATATACTGCACCCGCCGTCGTTCCTGCCGTCTAACATCGTCGACCCCCATCCGAGTCTCGGCCGTGATGCATTAGAGCCTGTCAGAGTAGTGTCAACGTCAAGAACGTATCAACCATGAGTGGTTAACCCCGCATTCGCCCCGCCCACGAAGCGACGGCAATAGCAGCTAGTCGATCAGAAGGCTCGCAGACAAGACGGGAATCCACCGAATCCACTGTCCCGCTGTTGACAGGGTAGCAACAGATCGACGACCTCGGTCTGAAGGGACATGGAGCTGTATTGCATCTGCATCTATGGAGGAGTCGAGGGCAAGAGGAGGGGTTTTGCCTATCTGCTATTTAATCGGCTTCCCTCGAACTGATACTTTGTGCTAGAGCATACTACTCCTGCAATATACATATCAATTACTGCGAATCGTTACTACGAATAGCATGTCCGAAGTCGAGATCCCGAAGCAATGTAAGGCGGGTGTCGTTGTGAACGAAGGACCTGACTTTAGAGTCGAGGTGCAGATGGTCGATGTCCCGGAGCCTGGTATGTCTTCACCGTAGATCGAAGAATACACATAGTACTGACTTAGATCCAGGTCCCAACGATGTCCTCCTCAAGCTCAACTGCACCGGCCTCTGCATGAGCGATGTACACTTCATGATGAACGACTGGGCCGTCCCCCCGATGTCAACATTCGGTACCAAATGTGCAGGCCACGAAGGTGCAGGCGTTGTCGTCAAAGTCGGCGCCAACGTGCAAGGCTGGTCAGTCGGAGACCGCGGTGGCGTCAAGCCTCTCTGGGACGTATGCCACAACTGCGAACAGTGCTACAACGGCCGGGAGAACTATTGCCAGAAGGGCGTGTACACTGGCTTGGTCGCAACAGGTACCTACCAACAGTATATCACCTCGCCGGCAATCTACACGAGCAGGATACCCGATGGCGTGCCAGATGAGGTGGCCGGTCCCATCATGTGCTCAGCTAGCACGATGCACCGCGCCTTGATCGAGGCAGAGTTGAGGCCGGGCGATTGGGTAGTGTTCCCCGGTGGCGGTGGTGGTGTTGGTATCCAGGGTATCCAGCTGGCGAAGTATGTCTGTTCAGCAAGCAACCTTCAGGCTCATGATGCTAATTTCCTGTCAGAGCCATGGGCATGCGCGCAATCGCCATCGATGGTGGTGATGCAAAGCGGGACCTTTGCATCAAGATGGGCGCCGAAGAGTTCGTCGACTTCACCAAAGAGAAGGATGTTCCAGCCAAGATCAAGGAGATCGCAGACGGCATTGGCGCCCACGGTGTTCTGGTAACAGCATACCAGGCCTACAATGGTAAGCTTATTATCTAAATCGTACAAGACATACAGACAGGCCGCAAGCTAATACGCCGGCAGACTCGGTCAAGTACATCGGCGACCGTATCGGCGGCAGAATCATGGCCATCGCTCTCCCTCCCGCCGGCACCATTACTCTAGGCACCGACCCTAACTTCTTTGCCTTCAAGAATCTGAAGATAATTGGAACGCTGGTTGGAACTATGCAGGATACTGCCGCCGCCCTCGACTACGCGAGGAGAGGCTTGCTGAAGTCAATCTGCGAGGTCAGGGGTATGAGCCAGATGCCTGAAAGTGTACAGCAGCTCAGAAGGGGAGAGGTCGCTGGTAGGATTGTGATTGACTTCAACAAGGATTAGAATTGCTGCACGTTGATCTGAGCGTCTGCATAGTTGGAGGTGAGTTCTGTATAGTCAGAGACGAGGCCTGTATAGTTGGAGAAGAAAGTAGGTGTAGTAGCAGTAAGAGCGAGGAGTGGCGTATGGATGTACGACAGAATGGATGCTATGAATCGGAATTCCCATGACAGTCAATCACACGAGAAACGATATAGTGTATCTCCCGTTAATTGATGTACTTCTTGTTGTTCTTCAGCTTGAGCACAGACACAGTTGCTAAGCGCTCGCTTGGACCAAAGTCTGGGCCCGTCGCAGCGCCTCCTACCACCCGAAGCCGTGCACCTCGACTACCACCAACATCCAAGCACGACCACTGCCATTGCTCCTGCTCTCGCGCAACGTCACTTCACGCGCTCTTGTCCTTGCTCACCACTCTATGCAGGTATAACACGCCGCTACTCCGCCGCTGTCTGCATGCGCCCGTCCAGCTCCGCCCTGCGACTCGCCTGATACCCGCGACACCACCTTCAACGTGGATTCAGACACCTCCTCCGTTCATACCACTCCTTCGCTACACGGCCACGCGCAGCCAAAACTAGACGTAGACTCTCATTTCGCCCTCGCACAAGCCCGCCAGGAGAGCTCGTCCTCCGCCACCGAGTCCCCACCGCCCTTCTCCGCCCACAACTTCCCTTCGAGATACTTCCCTGCGCCTTCGCCCGAGGACCCATACTCCACTCTCGTTACCGCGTCCGAGGCATCACACTCGCTTACAGCCCTTGCTCCGCCACCTTCGGGTCCCGCGCCGCCGTTTGAGGAATCCGAATCCGCGACTCCTACCACACCAGCTGCTCTTGAGGCCTCTGCGAGCTCTGTCCTCGTAGATACCAAAGCCGCGCTTCCGAGGGATACCAAAGAAGGCCAAGCAAGCAAAGATCTCGACGACGGAGAACCACCGCCTCCGTATACCGAAGGTTCCAGTCCGTTAGACGGTTTCACGTACGTCATGGCTGCCGCAGGGAGCATTATTACGCAGGTGCAGCAGGGAGGACCTGCGCCCATCAACACCGCGCTCGGAGGTGAGTAACATTGCTTGAATATTTCGAAGGAACAATCGTATTGACTTCAAACCAGGTTCGGACGAGAACATTACTCTTGAACTACGGTTTGTCAATTTCACATGGGTGCACTGACTGTTACTGACGAAAAGTCCAGTGGCACTCGTTTCACACTCTCTCGCGATGAGCTGCTCACACTCCCGGAGTTTGTTCTGCTTTCGCTCTTCCCCAACGGCCTTCTTCCCGATGGCCACATGAACAGCTACCACGATGGAGATGTTTACCCAGTCGACGTAAGCCAGCCCGCAATCACCCAAGCGAGTCGATCTTCCGTCTCGATTCGCGAGATCCAAACCATCATGTGCAATTACGACGTATTTTTATCTGACATTATCTATCACTCACAGTATGACCCTACCTCGCTACAGTACATGCTCGAGTTCTTCCGCCACGTGGCTCAGACTATCCCGCAATCCGTCGAGGATGAGTCGCTTGACCAGAGCACTCAGGATCCTTCTGCACCAAGCACGATGCCTATTGAGCCTATGCAGGGTAACGCTCGTGACATGTTGCAAGATCGTGCTGGTATCATCGTCCTCCGCGAAGATCTCGATTTCTACTGCATACCACCGCGGAAAGATATTGAGCAGCACGAGATGATCGAAGTTAAGCGTGCAGCCGGCAAAGCCCTCCTGAAGCAGGACGGCATCTTCTCTGGATTGAGGAAGAGTGAGGAACCCGGCACTACCGAGCAGCACCTTATTGAGATGCTGACCGCTGGGTATGTGATTCTTATCTCTTCGCCACTAAATCATTGATGGACTAACAAAATTCGCAGTGGATTCGACCGCGCCGATACTTGGGGTCACCGTGCTGCCGAACCCAACAAGGCTGTCGTCTGTTCAATCGCGCTCGCTCGCCTTCGCACTGACATCCGTGGCGACTCCACCGCCAACAGTAACGCTGTCGGCATGGCACAGAAGCTGCTGCTGTTCTGGCGCAAACCAGCCAGGCGATGCTGGTGGGAGGGTGTTGAGCTCCAGGACGTTGAGGGTGTACCCGGTACATTGAAAGTCTGGATCCGCAGAGTTTGGACTCTCGAGATGGTGAGTTCTAATCGTGTTCCAGCATTAAATTGGCGCGCGGCCTGCTGACAAGTAGATCTCAGAGCGTTATCGGCCTCCGCTAGCGACACAACCATCGTCAAACTAGAGACGAAAATCACTAATCACCCACTCCTGGGAAATCCAACTGGGGCGCCATCAACGTCGTGCAGCAGTAGGCGACATCGCATTCCACATAAACACAGGCGCCCTCAATGTTGCTCGGTATAATTGGGTCAGCTGTCTCGGCGTACCGGCTCCAAGGAATGCGTTTCTGCAGAAATGTCTTCACAGACAACGACACAAGGGCGACAAAACTGCTGGCCTTCACTCGACATATACCCTTATTGTTTATCTTTTTTTGTTTGTTTCCTTTTCTGTTCCGTTCTAGAATTAGGAAGCTCTGCGCAGCCGGTCGATTAGACAGAAGGACGAGGCAGCCATTATCATCCATCTGCAGGGTGTGGGCGCGTTTCAGGATCAGCCCTATATGGGATTTCTCTCTTTGTCTCTTCATTGGTTGGCTGAGAAAGCGTGACTTGTTGGTAATCCGTAAAAAGGACTTTTTGTATACATAAGTTGCTTGAACCTAGCGAATCGCGTCATTGGAGAACATTTTCCAAAGAGTGCGATGCGGCCGACACGTTTCGAGGAGCGGCATTATGCCATTAAAAAAGGTCTAGATCGTGAATGGCGTTTCAATAGTTGCCTTCCATGCCGCCGTGGCATGGCTTCAGCCGCTGAGCACCACATACGGTCCCCAAAACCGTCTTTCTTGTTGACATGCTAAATCACGATGCAATATGCAAACGTGTGTGCTGGCGACTGCGAGTGTTAACCAAATTAATCAGGCGTGTTCGAGATTCAGAAAATGCGCAAGTGTTTCGCAGACGCTTGCATGAGGCTGCGCCCACCTACCTGCAGCCTCTTCAGCCATACATGCAGATTACTGCAACAACGCCAGGCTGAAAGTGCATAGGGGTGCGCTCCAAAGGCTTAGCCCATGCAGAATCATAAATATGTCGGTGCGCACTCACTCAACCTTTGCGTCTCATCCTTTATGTCCAGGCAGCCTGAAGCAGCAATTTAGCGATTTGGCTACCCAGCTCATCTCTTCACACGTCCTATAATCTAACTATACGAGAGGCTTGGTTTCCCTTCTCCTAGTTCTCTGCGGAACTCAATACTTGCTACTTGCAATCACCGCCGAAAATGACCAGTGAGCACGCCACAAGCACAAGCTCGATACCTCAAAGATCGGACGACAGACTCGAAAACAACATCAACGACCAGATGCCCAATGCTGAGGTGGCAATCACAGCCACTGGGAGCGGAGGACAAGCTCACCTGGCAGCATCAGCTGTGTTTCCTGAAGGGGATCGCGAAGCAGGACCTGAATTTGAGTCTCACTGATGGCAAACCGTACTGGTGGGCTATCGCTGTGTGCGGAATACTGTTTGTGCGAAATGCGGTGTTCTTGATTTACGTCTTCGGTCGGAGGTGAAGGGCTGACGGTTTGCTATCCAATGGGCGTGTGGTCATATTAGGCAACGCAAGAGAAGGTCTCCAGTTTCATTTCGTCCACTAGGCCACATCGGTGTCTGAAGTGTTCACCATAGTAGTGTTCTTGTAAAGCTCTTGGAGGTGCACCACTGACCGCCTGTTGCACCGGCTATGGCCGAAGTAAAGAAGTTTGACCCTGCTCGAGATTCGCAGCGGTATGCATCGGAGTTCCGTTTATTGTGCGAACGTGGCAGTGTCTTGGGCAATCGTCCCTCTTAACAGCATATCCAGGAGGAATTTTGTGCTGAAACGCTTTTTGTGGATCTCTTCCTTCGAGTCGTCGTTGGTCTTAGAATGAGATAGCAAACGCAATAGCTAGTGCTTACGCCACAGCATATGGAGCCAATTAATGAACACTGGGACCCAGACAGCCACTGCGATAATGTTCCCAATCGACCACTTGGGTTGCTGGCGAACTGCTGGTACCATCAAAAGACTTATGCCAACTAGGAGCATGATTGTCGAGAAACACAGCCAGATTTCCCAAACAGCTACCAAAGTGTTTGAAAACCTGTCCAAAGTAGCTGGATTGGACACCTTCGGGACGTCTGCGCAGACCTTCCTCCCGAAGCCACTGGAAGGAATTTCACGTTGCAGCCTTTGTTACAGCTGCCCGAGAATGCCTCAATCCTGGTCGCTGTGGTGCGATCACAAGCGCCGCTGAACAGTTGACATCCATTATCCCAGAGACATACGGTGTTGTCATTGGGCTTGGGTCGACCTGGACCAAATCGATTGTGATCTTGAGGCATGTAAATACCAGCGTCCGACAAAGCTTCGACGAGCGAGTAGTCCGGGACCGAAGACGCCTCACAACGGAGCTCGCTCACAGTCAGGGGGCAATCGGAAGAGTTGTTGACATGGTGATCTGGGCAGTGCCGTTAGTATGTTTTGATCTGTACCACACAATCGTCAAATTGTCCAGAGATGCGAAGAAAGTGGTAGTCGAATATCGGCCGCTCTCAAGCATCTTATAAGATCGTGGTGAGCGATGGCGGGCATCTTAGATAGAAGTCGTCTCAGCTGAGGATGCAGAGCTGAGTACTCGAAGCTAAGAATGTGTGGTATCAGTGCATGCCCGAAGTTGCCAACGACGCTGCGACCGAACCAGTATGCTTGGGGGCTGAATATACGTATTCGTTGGTCGAGTGGCGTGTTCGTTGCCTTCGGCGTTCCTTTGGTACGAAAGAAGGTCGATGGCAAGCGCGCGAGGCATGGCTGCAGATACATACCAGTGTGGTCACGCCACGGGAAAGCACTGGAGGTCCAGACCGCGCCACTACGTAGTACGAGCTGGAGTGGTGATTCTGTGAAGGTGTAATATGCATTATGTATAATATTAAGATGAATACGAAGTTCACGCTTCCGCTTTTTGGTGGGTATCAACCATCGGTCCATGCCTGTAGCAATCAAAACCAGTTCACAACCACTCGGCGCCTCGTAGAGAGAGCGCCGCACCACCAACGCCATGCTAAAGTATCAAAAATAATGCCAAACGAGAAAACTAGAGAAAGATCGAAGTGAGGTCTTCACTTTCTGCTCGTCTTGCTAGCCCTCGAGTTAGAACGGCTGCGCCTGCCAACGCCGCTGCTCTTGAAGCTCTCGCGAGTGTTGACGCGGTCAAGATCGAAGGGGTTGCCCTCGTAGCTTGTCTTCCTGGCGGTGCCTTCGGGCCTGCTCTGTGTAGGACGGATGGGAGCAAAGCCTTCGCCGCGGGTCTCGTCCTGGAACGAGTAGTCGATTGCCTCTTGCTCTTCAGACTCGCGGCGTTCGGCGTTGACCTTCTGGGCATCGATCTTCTCGTCGTCTTCGGCGGTGAAAGCGGATCCAGTGACGGTCTGTGCATCGGACTCCGACGAGGCGGCGTTCGCAGCGTCGGCCTGCTTCTGCAGGTTCATCATGAACGCTGCGGACTGTGCGGCGAACTTGCACTTCTCGCGAATCTGAGGACCGAACTTGTAGAAGAGGAAAGGCATGGGCACGCAGATAAGTGCAAGGAATGCGGGAATCGTGGAAGCCCAGTGGATGCCGAGGTTGTGGTACATCTGAGTGGTGAAAAGTGGGAAGGCGGCACCGAAGAGCGAACGCAGGACGGCGTTGGCTGCCAAGACCGAAGCTGCGAAAATGGTGTATGCATCGATCAAGTAGTTCATCATGCCGAGGAAAATGAGCACCATACCGAAGCCGAAGGGAACACCAGCGAGGATAGAAACGACCCAGTGGATGCTCGGCGAGTTAGTCCATGCGAACCAGAAGAGACCAACGGGCACTGCGATACCGCCAAGCATGGTAGGAGGCAGACGAGCCTCGGGAGGTGCGAAGCCCTTGTGTTCGTCGCTCAGCCTTGCGTAACGCTTGTTGTCCCAGATACTGTAGATGACGGCAATAATCATTCCGACGGCCACACCAATAAAGGCAAGGCCACCAATACCTGGGCTCCAGCCGCGGTTCTGCTGGTAGACGATAGGGAAGGCACCGAAAAGCATGTACAGGGTGCCATAAATAATGGCCATGTAAATGCTGATAAGGAAGACGATAGGCTCGCGGAAGAGCAAGATCCAGGGACGAGAGAGGGAAGTCTTGAAGACCTTGCCGAAAGTAGTGGGGCCCTGGTCGACGTCGCCACGGCTCTTGTAGACCTTTCCGGTACGCCTTGAGAGCTCGGCAGCACGCTTGCGAAGGATGGTGGGAGCGTAGGTCTCAGGCAAGAGGAAGCAGCCCATAAGCCAAAGAACACCAGTGAAAATAGCCATGACACCCTCAACCCAGCGCCAGCCTACAGTCTCGCCGACGAAGCCACCAACAATAGGTCCAAGGACAGGACCCATGAACGGTGCCGCAGCGAAAAGAGTCACAGCCAAACCGCGCTCCCTGGCGGGGAACATGTCGGCAATAACACCGCCAGCGTTTGTAAGGGGCGAGGAACCGAAAGCACCAGCGAAGAAACGGAGAATGATGAGAGTCTCGATGTTCTTGGCACCAGCGGCGCCGGCATTGAATGCGGTCAGGGCACCATAGGTGCCAACGTAGAGTACTTGACGACCGAAGAGCTCAGACATTGGTGCCCAGATTAGGGGCCCGATGGCAAATCCAAGAACGAAAAGCGAGATGCCGAGGGTGAAGATTTCCTGACTGCAGCCGAATTCGACAATGATTTGTCGTGCGCCTCCAGAGTAGGCAGACGAGACAAAGGCGACTGCAAGTGTGGCGATGGCGACGAGTGCGGTAATGCTCCATTTCTTGAACGCGCTGTAAAGCATTGGGTTCCTAGGATCATTGGGGATGAAGTTGACAACATATGGGTCCTCCTCAGTTCCAGACCCCTCGTATTTGTGGTTCTCAACCTCGGGTGTGATACCGGCATGGTTGAAGACTTGTGTGATGTGTGAAAGCTGGCTGGCCTTGCCAGACTCGACGTCCTTCTCTGCCATGGTGGCAATGTGTTGCGTGTGTTTGTGTGGATGCTCTGTTGATAGTGAAATCGTGGGCTGGTATTGGTTTGTAGGATGAACGGCGGATGATGTAGTGATGGCAGCACTACGTGTATGATGATGATGATGCAATCGTCCCGGGAGTCCAATAGTCCAGTGTCGATCAAAAGCAACTCAAACGTCCAACGGTGGCGCACAAGATATACTTATTCTGGGGATAAGGACAGGAGGAAAATGACTAAACACCGAAAAATCCACCTACATGCAGAAGACTGGCAAACTAGATTTTGCATTTACGGCCGGTTTGCCAGATTGACCAGGCCCGAGCGCACGTTCGCAGGCCACCGACCGAGGCAATGTTGTGGCGGTCCATGGGCAGCGAACATTCCGTTTCTGCACAAAACGTCAGCCATGCAAGTTATGCTGCCCTAGCGCCGATGTGCTTCAAGGGCTGGGCCGTCCTGGCGGCTGCCAGTGATGTCTATTGGCTCGTGAAAAGCTTATATCTTCAAAATGCCGTGCGATTGTTCTGCCGTTGCCGCATAGCCGACTTCTGGCACGGTAACCGGGCAGAAAGCACCGACTCGCACCGATATTCGTATCTCCTTTTACACCGAGTTGCTCAAGGATGTCGCTGCTCTCGCTGATGACTGAGCAGGGGTTAGCAAAAGGGACTCACGGAGCATAAGTTTGCCGGTCTGCCTCTCCACCTGCGTCGCGTTCGTTTCCCAATCGTTCTTTGTAAGCCCTGTCACCACGACGCTATTTCCTCCTAAGCCTCATTACCTGCATGTTGGCCCAAGAACTTTATTCGGCGATCACGCGTCGTGAAGGTTCAAGCATATATGCCGACGTCATCGCTTTCGAGGGCGATCGAGAGACAAGTAGACAAGCTCGCCGTTGAGCGTAGAAGCTTCTGCATCACCGCGGATGTTTTCTCGCAGCAGGTCTAGATCCCCTGGGGAAGAAGCAACGCGCGGAGCTGTGCCTGAATCCACCACCCACGCGAGATTGTTGAAAAGCGTCGGTGGGTCGAAACGTTTGAAGCGAAAGCCGGTACACAGCCGGAGCCGCCGATAGGGTCAGATATCGGCACCCGAACCATTGGAGTCTAGCGAGTCAAGAGATTTGCAAGCCTATATTAGTAACAAAATTTGTTGTGAATAACAGGGCTGTCTTCGGTGTTAGACTCGATACCGAGGCTGGAAGGGGGTTTTCAGCCTGATGTTTGTCAGGAAATCATCTAGACGAATCAGCCTCGAAATTTGGTAGATGTTCGCATTGACTTGAGCTGCTGTCGGGCAAGGCACGCATGTGCAATGGTGCATACAGTACGGTATGTTCTTGCTGGTATGCATACACTCGGAGACGCCACCTCGTCACTGGCTCCCCTCTGATGCGCGTCATGTTCCTCTAGCTCAGCCCATCAGTAGTACTGAACAGTGTGCAGTGTACCATAAGGGCGTCCTCACAGATCAATAAGAGTAGCGCACACGTCTGGCCACAGAGTGTGCGACTCGAGCATCGCGAGAGGAGACGATTTTCTGTCGACACGTTGTAGGGTAGAGTTGCAATACGAAATCCCTGACACCGAGCGTTTGTACGAGACAAGATGTTAGATGAAAGGCTTAGGCTGACAAGCGGATTGCTTGGCTTGGCAGATTAGAACAAGAAGGATCGAAAAATGCGACCTGCTTGCACCACCCGCTCGCAACATCCCTTTACACCGCAGTTATGATAATCAGTGCAAATTCCAACTCAAGCACAAGCAGGTCTGATATCGCCAAATATGGCAATAGAATGGTGATATGCACAATCGAAATTACGCGTGTGGTAAAAGTATTCCTGCAGCACTGATTCCAGTGCAGCTACCACGAAGACACCCATGAATATAGGGAGGCATGGCCACTATCACGAAGGCACACCTCCGTGTGTGTATGTGTATGCACAGCTCCGTGTTTGTGCCGCCTTCCGGAGACATTCCGAAGTTTGTCTCGGAAGCAGACTTCAGCTCTTTCTTTGTCCACCGTCTCAGCCGCGTCGTACCCTCAAACCCGCCAGCAGCATGTCACGTTGTTTTCGTCGCACAATGCGGCACGGTGGAGGCTCAGCCATGAAGGAGTACGATTCCTTTTGCGACAGCGCCAATGGCATCCTGCCGCTCCATTGATGCCTGTTCAGGATTCGTGCACGGTTCTCTGTCCACGCTCTGGCATACGAACCAACCAATCATCGCGCAGAACAAAGACCGGAGCTATTTTTTTGCATATGTCGAACAATGCTAAGCCCTGCGGTTGACTCCGCCATCTATCTCAATTAGGTGCCATTGCGTAGGCTGTGGATCTGGCGATTTACGAACTGGCCTGTCAGCGTTATGCCTGCGTACCGTGTTCTGCTCCATGTGGAGTTCTTCGGTATTCCAGCGACGACATAATCGCCAGTCTGAGACGGTACAAGTATTCCGGCCTTCCCCTGTGAAGTGTAGTATAGCCAGACCAGAGTGAAGACAATACCTCCACATCCCTTGTGCGTCGCACCAAACAAAGCCTCTTGACGATCCTCGCCTCTCACTACTCTCTCGTGCCTTTGCGCAAGGTGGTCTGATATCTTTCTTACCAACAACCGCCAGCACTACCCAGTTGGGTCACCGCCAACAGCTATCTTCTACATTGGACATCTATCAATCTATAACGCACTGCCCAAAACACAACCTCACGTCTTCAACACCACCACCGTCAAGATGGCCATCGATCCATACGCCAACTGCAACCTCGAGGTCCCCGGCTATCTATGCACTCTCGACACCTGCTGCCTCGCTCAATCGCCCTTCACATACCGAGCATCGTTCGGGGGCAACCTTACCTTCGCCGTCATCTTCGGCGTCTTCATCCTCCCACAAATTGCTTTGGGGGCCTGGTACAAGACATGGGGTTTCATGGTCGGCATGGTCTGCGGTCTGATCCTTGAAGTCCTCGGCTACGCATCCAGGATCGTGCTACACAACAACCCCTTCAACGACACAGCCTTCCTCATCTACCTGTAAGCATGCACCCTCCACCTCCAACCATCCGAAACCCAATCACTAACACCCCCCCTCCTCAGCATCGCCCTCACAATCGCACCCGTCTTCCTCACCGCCGCGATCTACCTCACCCTCTCCCGCATCTTCCTCATCTACAACGTCTCCCTCTCGCGCTTCGCCCCCCGCACCGTCGCCCTCACCTTCATGGCCTCCGACTTCCTCTCGCTAGTCCTGCAAGCCGCCGGCGGCGGCATCGCCGACACAGCGGACTACGACCAGCAAGACCTCAAGCGCACCGGCATCGACATCATGATCGCGGGCCTGGTGCTCCAAGCCGTCTCCCTCAGCGTCTTCCTCGCCGTCGGCCTCGACTTCTTCCTGCGTGTCCGTCGCCGCGGCGCCGACGACTCGTCGCCGGAGCGCAACGCTTTGCGCTCGCGGTTCGTCTTCAAAGCCTTCCTGGCGTCGCTGCTGCTCGCGACCGTCGCGATCCTCGCGCGTTCGATCTTCCGCGCCGCGGAGCTGTGGGAGGGCTTCGAGGGCAAGTTGTGGAACTCGGAGACCGACTTCTTGGTTTTGGATGGAGCGATGGTGGCACTGGCTGTTATACTGCTGACCGCTCTGCACCCGGGTCTTGCGTTTGGCGGGCAGTGGCACGCTGCGAACTGGTCTCTGCGCAGCGGCAAGGAGAAGAGGAACAGTGAGCCGAAGCAGAAGCTCGAGTCGGTGAGTGATGCGGGAAGGCACTGATGTCTGATGGGATGTTGCCTCGATTCTGTTCCGACCTTCACCGATTTTTCCTTTGGTTTTTTTTTTTGGAATGAGACGCTTTTTGTGCACAGCTATTTTCCGGGCTCTGGCAACGGATTCACACCAACGCCATCCAAGTATAAATGACGATAGACAGTATTTGGTGAAGCGCCACCATAAATATCAATCTCTTTCCCATCCCGACACCCCAATACTGTTCACCGCCGTGAACAACTCGGCCCCGGTGAACCTCTCCGACTTCTCTTCACACGTCGATGCTCCACCCGTGTCTCGCTCGCCGATGCAAGCACGCAATCCCACCGTCCGAACCACGTCCCGACTTGCCAGAGGTCTCCAGGCACGGGATTGCGAGCAGATTTCCCTGCTGGTCAGATATTTCGATCCCCATTCGTCGAACATGGAGAGGTCATCGCGATAGTAACGCAACCGACCCACGGACTCAATGCGCAAGACATGCACGTTTCGTGGCGCCACAAGCACGGCACCGAGATGACCCTGCGCCCAACGAAGTTCATATCATCTGTGCCTCACAACAAATGACAGTACTTAGGATCGATCAAAGGTAAAGTCATCGCGTTCCCACGACGCCAGCAACTAGCCATCAAACATCCAGTGTCGTATCCACGCTAGAAATAAAAAATAAAAAGAAAAGAAAAGAAAAGAAGAGATAAAAACTCACAGGCACTCGCACACCCACAGTAATCCGAAAAGAACAAAACCATTTTTTTAATGAGAAATCTTCCGGCCTGTAGAAAAGGCAGGCAATCCATTATTAAACGCCTTTTTGCGCCTAGCTCTCTTCTAGATAAGACACTGCCCCTAAAGAACATAAAAAAGGCCACCACCTTCGCCTCAAACGCTCACAATGGAACAAAGAATATCGGGGAGACTAGCTCTTTTGATCTTGCTGAAGTAATGATGATGTTTGCTGATGGTTGATGCCAGGTGAAATGCTCGAACCTCGTGACAAAGAAAAGAAAAATCCGAAATGATGACCATGCTACAGCCAATTCCATGCACACAGCCTACTAGAGGTTGACTTCCCGGATGATGGTCTGTGCCATGTTCTTGTACTGCCACGTGCCACCATCCACCTTCTTGAACTGGATACCATGCAGACTGAGCAATGGAATCTTGACGATGAAGATCTCGAATCGCAGAGCCATGCTGGTGCCAAGGTCGCTCTGCACGTGGGTGCTGGTTTCGCCTGCAGCGCGCTGTTTCCTCGATGTGTTGGTGGCGTGCTGTTGTTGCAGGGCTGAAGGCTCTTCATCGGAATCCTCCGAGTTGGTATAGCTGTGGTCGACGCCGCGGCTAGAGCCAGGGGGTCTGCGGGATGAGCTTTGTTGTGCTGTGCGTTGCATGTCGTCCCGCGATGGTTCACGACGGAAGCCGCTGAATGAGATCTTCCGTTTATGCTGGTCGGTTGGTGGACTGCCAGGCATAGCTTCGTCGTTTTTGGAAGCCATGTCGATGCTGGGGGCATGACGACAATCAAATCCGCCCTTGATCTCTCTGTACTCAACACCGAGTTGAGCCAGAACACGGACAATATCAGCGCGGATGACCTTGAGCGGGCGGTTGGATGTTGTGGACACGGAGAAGAGACCTTTCAGGAAGACGGGCTTTGCCTCGGGCGGACTGCCGGAAGATTCAGCGTTCATCTCGTTGCGAACGTCGGCTTCGTCTTCTTCCGGCACGTCGGAGGTACGAGCTCCATCATGACGGGTACGGCGATTCTGCATGCTTTGTCTTCTTCCTTGGTTGAGTGACCTTGTGCGCGATGCGACGTTAGTCGGAGCACTCGTCACAGGCTCGATGTCTGAAGCAGCATGGTCGCTGCGAGATTGATCCATCGATTGCCTAGTGTCATGACTGTTGGTTGTGGAAATTGGAGGCCTCACTGACGTGCCTTCGGATACACCACGCCTGGTCAGGCGCCTTCTGAGATCACTCGAGTTGACACTGACACTGCGACCAAGCCCTCCACCGCGTTTGCTCTTGGTGTCCGGCTGCGAGTCTGATTGCGGTGGTGTAAGCATGTCTCCTTGACGAGATTGAGCAGATCCGGGCCTCAGACCAGTCGCGCTCGGATCTCTAGTTCGACGCACTGAGAAACTCTTCTTCGGTGTCTCACTTGGTCCGTGAACAGCCAGTGCAGGTGGAGGGTGGCTACGGTCTGGGTGGTCTTTGGTGCGCCTTGTGCTAAACCTACGCAGAAGCCCGGCCGCTGCACTTTCCTTGCGTGCAGGATATGGCGCGGGTTGCCCGGTTGATGGCTCGACAATGGCTGGGTTCGTTGGTGATGGAGCAGCGTTGATGTTGACGTTCTTCATACCCTCTGTGACTTCATCTTCTCCGTGCGTCCTAGCACGCGGTCGAGAGCGTCCTCCAGTGGGTTTCTCGCCAGCGAGTTCGTATGCTTGCGAGTTGGTGTATGCAGCTTGCGGTACTTCCGGCAGGCCAGGTATTTGCACCAGCTGCTCTCCTTCGGTCCTTGGCATCTCGAGGGCACCTGGGTTCGTCTCGCGTGCTTCACGCTCCTGTTTCTCCATGGCAAGATAGTAAACTGATATGAGAGGGTGGAACGCGTTGATGGGGTCGGTGCCAACTTGCACAGCTTCGGTGGATGGCGTGTTCAAGGTGTCCCTACTTGTCGCGGAGTTTCGGCGCTTGTAGAAATCGAACACGCCTCGCTTCTTCTCAACTTCTGGAGTGTGGTGTGCATTTCTTCGTTCGGCACTCCTGACTGCGCGCTGATAGTCCTCCGATTCCAGAACCTTGGTCAATTGAGCCGTAATGACCTCTGCTGAGCCAAAGTCGAAACCAGTCATCTTTTCAACAACAGCAGAGTCAAGCGGTAACTGCAGAGGTTTCCTTTGTGGTAGGTAGTTGTCAGGTGCGCCGCTGAAGCCCTTCGTCATCCAAGGGTGGGTCATGATCTCTGCCAGTGTCGCTCGACTGCTAGGATCGGTGGTGAGCATCCTGGAGATCAGGTTCTTGCATTCCGGCGTGAGCCAAGGTGGGTATTCGACGTTTCCCTTCTTGATCTTGGCATGAAGTTGAGGCATGCTCTGGTCGTCGAATGGAACTTTGCCGCAGACGAGCACATACAGCACAATGCCGAAACTCCAAACGTCAACTTCCGGACCCGTGTATTGCTTCGCTTGCAAAAGTTCCGGCGCGGCAAAGTATAGACTGCCACAGAATGTCTTGAGGTGGTTCCTCGGGCTGAAAAGGTTCGATAATCCAAAGTCGATGATCTTGATATCTCCAGTCTTGCTGATGAGGATGTTCTCAATCTTCAAATCTCGGTGCACAATACTATTGCGATGACAGTAGTCCAAAGCGCTCGCGATTTGTCTGCCGAACTTTCGCGCTTGCTTCTCCTTTAGCCGACCGTGACTGATGATGTAGTCGAGCATCTGGCCTCCGTTGACATACTCGAACAGCATATACCAGTGGTAGTTTGTCCTGATCACGTCGCGCATGCCGCAGATGTAGGGGTGGTCGGCCAGGGTGACGATGGCAGCTTCACGCGCTGTGCGGACCTCCTTACTATGGTCTGCCCGTTCGCGCTCTGCAGACGTACGGTGCTCTCCATCGTTCGAGCCTCTGGGGACAATCTTGACAGCGACTTGTTCTCCCGTCTCCTTGTTTCGTGCCAGCTTCACCTTTCCCATGCTGCCAGCGCCGATCGTCTTTCCAAGCTCCCAGTGTCCTGTCTGAGTGTCGATGGTGGTCCTCCTCCTCAAGTTCTGGGTGTTTGACGATCTGGCCTCTGAGGGCGCGGCGCCGTTTGCTGCCGCCGGAGCGGGCTGTGGCTGATCCGTGTTGTACCGTGAATGCCCTCGAGGGTGGCCGGAAGTGCTTCTTGAGGACTCGCTCGGCTGTGTTGGGTGGGCAGCCATTGCATTATCTCGCGACTCGCTTCTCCGCGAGCTGGTGGGTTGGGCGACGTTGGACTGTTCGGCGTCGAGCCTCGCGACGTTTTGGAGGTTGTTTGAGGGGTTCCGCGAGTGGGATTGCGACGAGGATGTATGCTGGGTCTGCGACATTGTGCGACGCGGTGCAGCGGACGCGGCAGAGCGGGAGGAGGTGCTCTGGGTGCGATGAGGACGATGGTCGCGGTCGGTGGGGGCTGCGTAAGCGGCGGGCTGTTGGCGACGGGAGGAGGGTTCGCGAGGCAGCGTTGATGGCTGCGCTGCAGCGGACATGGCGCGGGAGGGAGCTCACGCCGGCGTGCAGTGCAGGTGTCAGTCGTTGGCGGCGGGGAATGGGTGGGTGTATGTACGCGGATGTTGTCACGAGCAGCAGGGCAGGGGCGACGAGCTGTGCGTCGTTGTGCAGTGCGGCGCCGTGCTGTGGTGTGCTGATGCCGATGCTGATGCTGGTGCTGATGTAGGTGCAGTGGGAGGACGAAGGCTCCGCCTTGGGCTCGGGCTAGGGCTAATTGGCATCAAGCAGCATGGGCATGCGATGGCAATGGCTGGATGCCTGCACAGGACAGGACAGGACAGGACAGCACAGGACAGGACAGGACAGGACAGCGGGCGGGCGTATGAGCGCGCTGGTGATGCTATGTCCGTGGTGCGAGGACGTGCAGGCGCTGCTTGCTGTTGATTATTGTTAGGCAGGCAGGTCGTCGGCGGCGGCAGTCCGTCAGTAGTCAGTAGTCGGTAGTCAGTCTGCTTGATGGTGGGTGGAGCCGCCGTTCCAAGGTGCTGGTGGAGTGGACGGGGGGCCCGTTACGCATGCGTTTCGCTTCGCTTGGGGGTGGCTGTGGCTGCCCTCTCGTACATGTGGGAGGAGGAGATCTGCCTTGCACGCGAGAAGAACACTAGAAATGCTGTTCCAATCTCTGTCGCGTCCACTGGAAATCGGTGGCGTGTCAACCAACATGCTTTGCAGCAATTCGCACTGCCGACATCCTCGCCTCCCCCTTCCTGTCACCGCGCGGTCTTGTGATTTCCCAGACAGCCACTAGACAAGGTCAAGCCCGCGAGAACATCTGGACTCTGGACTCCCAGGGGGGCAGATCATGGATCATCTGGCGGTTGTGCGGGCTCAACGGCCCGTAACCGTTCCAAGTGAAAGAATAGATTCCCTCCATCATAGTTACTGTATACGGTTACTGCCGACGCAAATACGCTCGTCGTCACATCCGTCCTTGATCGTCATCCTCGCGTGCCGCTCGTGGTGGTGTGGCAGTTGGCAGTTTGCCTTCAGCCCTACTTCTAAACCATTCCCATCGGTCTGCCAGACCTGCTCCGACCACGCTCGATACATCCAGTCGCCCTCCTGTTATGTGAATACACCCTCACAACCCTGGAGCTAGGTAAGCCCGCCCTGACCCCGTCCCTCCTCCCCAGCAAGCAGCAATCTCAAAGCAAAGCGCTGTCAGCAAAACACAGCAGACACTAAGACATGTCCTCCAAGCGCTCCAGAGCCGCATTCGAGTCCGATGGTCCGCCCAAGCATGCGCCTTTCGCACTTTACGGCACGCCTCTGCCCGCCTACGATCCGGAGGCCAGAGCCGATGGTAGCTACGTGCCAATATGGAAGCAGGAAGTGACCGATGAGCGTGGACGGAAGAGATTACACGGCGCGTTCACCGGAGGCTTCAGCGCTGGGTGAGTTTATCAAGAATTATTTGCACAAACATACGGGTTGCAGAAGCTAACCTGCGCCATAGATACTTCAATTCCGTCGGCTCAAAGGAAGGCTGGACGCCCTCGACATTTGTCTCTTCCCGCAAGGATCGCGCTCAAAGATCTCAAGATGACAAGCAGCGCCCGCAGATGCGTCCGGAGGACTTTATGGATGAGGAGGATCTTGCTGAAAGGGCAGAAGCGCAGCAATTGGAGACACAAGGCGCGTTCGCAGGCTTAGGCAGCAAGTCGGCAGATGGAAGCGCGAAGGGCATGTTCTCTGACATGTTCAAGACGACTGGCGAGACCATGGGTGTGAAGCTGCTCCAGCGCATGGGCTGGCGACAAGGACAGGGCGTCGGCGCAAGAGTGAAGAGAAGAGCGCAAGGCGACAAGACTGGCGAGGCACATCTCTTTGCGCCGGAGAACACCCGCATGATCACTTTCAGCAAGAAGACGGATAAGAAAGGTCTGGGATTTGCTGGAGAAACAAGTCTCGATGGTCTCGTTGGCCGGAAAGCCGACGACGAAGACGATGATAGCGATGCTGATGCTCGCATCCTGTCCGCCAATCGCTCCAAGCTGCTTTCCAAACCCAAGAAGCTGAAAAAGTCTTCATTCGGAGTGGGTGTTCTAAACGACACGGGCTCGGACGACGAGGATCCCTACGCGATCGGCCCAGCGATCAACTACAGCAAAATCATAGGTGGCGACAAGAAGAAGCGCCGGGGTGGTTTGGTGTCAAGCACAGCTACCCAGCGCCCAACCTTCACATCGTCCAAAAAGCTATCACAAAGACCAGCCAACACTCTCGAAGGCTTCCGGCGTTGTCACGATGGCCGCCTTCCACTAGACGGATTCGTCCTCTCCACCAAGCCTCTTCTAATACTGACTGAAATCCGCTACGCGCCGCCAACGGTTCCAGCAGGATGGAAACCCAAGCGTGCCACCAAATTCGACATGAAGCCTGCCACATTCGAATCCACTGCCGACGCCGCAAAAGCCTCCTCACTTGACGCCAAAGCGCGCTCTGCCCTGCTGGGCGAAGCACCTCTTCCGGGAAAATCAATATTCGACTTCATCACCCCAGCAGCGCGAGACAAACTCGCATCCGCCAGCGGCCGCTCAAACCTGCCTCAAGCCCGCGGTGAAAGCGCCCCGGCTGGCTTCGAGTCAAGCAGCAGCAGCAACAGCCGCACTCTCTGGGACCTGATTCCTCCTCTAGACCCCAAAACCGCATCTGCGGCACTCCACCGCGGCCACAGCGGCTGGATGCCCTACTCCGAAGACCTCGAAAAACGATCACGCTACACAGCCTTCCTGACCCTCAGCGCCGGCCTCTCTTCCACCCTCCCTCCCCGCCCACCAACATGGTCCGCAGAAGAATGGGCCAAAGAGCTCCGCGAGTTCGCGCAAGCCGCCGAAGTCTTCAAGCCGATCTCAGGCCTCATGGCCACCCGCTTCACCACTTCCACCGCGAAGCCTAAACTCGCCACAGACGCCCCCGACGCTCCCGCCGAAGCACCGAGCAAACCCACGGATCCAGCAGAAGAAGCCGCGAGAGCAGGTATGTACGGCCCGCTGACGCGCTCGAAACACCTGTTCTACCCGACAAGGCTGCTCTGCAAACGCTTCGGTGTCAAGCCGCCTGCCAACACTGGCGTGGATCCGGGTGAGTCTGCTGGCGCCGGAGAAAGCAGCTCGGGACAGGGCGCGAGCGGGCTGGTCAGCAAGGCGGCGCTGGACAGGATGATGATGCACGCGAGCCAGAATTTGCCTCGGTTTGCGAAGGGAGGTACTGAGGGTGGTGACGACGAGCAGCGTGGCTCTGGTGGGACTGAGCCCGAGGCGCGGGCGCAGGTGGATGCTGAGACGAACGAGGCGCTCGAGGGGAAAAGGCCGGATGAGGAGGTGTTCAAGAGCGTGTTTGAGGATTAGTTGTGATCAGGTAGCATTCAATCTCGGTGCGATACTTCTTCACGATTCCAGATGAACACGTAAGATGGTCTTTCTACGAGAATCCAAAAAGGCAGTATATGTAGGACCGCTCGGTCCGAAAAATCCATCTCTCGCAATGTGTCAAACAGCACGTCCCCGTCAAGCCCAAATGACTTCCCAAACAAAAAATCGAAGAATATCAACCAAAAAAAAAACAATCTTCCTTCTCTCTGCTGTCTGTTGCAGGTTGGCTTTAATCATCCCAAAAAATCATAGCGGAGTGGTATCATAGTGACAAAAAGAGAAAGAAAAAAAAAAGCAGGCAACGCCAACCCGAAACCCATCCCGATGTACACACATCACTTCCCCTGCCCCGTCCCCGTCCCATCAAATCCACTCCCGCCATCCCCAACCAAAACCTGTTGATTCCAGTCCCCCAGCCCTTCCATCATCTGATTCCAATCCACATCGCTCATGTTCATGATGTCAGGCCCGCCGGGCGTAAGACCCGTGCCTCCCCCTCCTCCTCCTGCGCCGCCGCCGCCGCCGCCGCCACCGCTCATTTCCCAAACCTGCGATTGTTGCAAGAAGTCTTGCTGCATTTGCGCGGGGTCGAAGGATGTGGCGGGGTAGGAGGACATGTCGAAGGCGGTGGTGGTGAAGTTCGTGTCGTGGGGGTCGAAGAGGGTGGGGTTGAGGTGGGTGTTTGGATGCTGTTGTTGTTGGTGCTGCTGCTGCTGCTGCTGCTGCTGCTGGGGATTTCGGGCATTTGGGGGCGAGTAGGCTGTGTTGGAAGTGTGTGAGGAGTTGTTTTGTTGGGAACCGGGAGTGTATTGGCCGCCTCCTGCGCCGCCGCTGCCGTCTGGGCTGGTGTCCATGTCTGTGGTGAGGTTGACTGGGCTGCGGTATTGGTTTGAGTCGGTGACGGTGTGGAGGGAGCCTGGGGTGCGTTGCTCGCGGTTTGTGACGTCGAATTGGTGGCGGTCGTTTGGCAGGTAGCCTGTGTATGATGTGTTGGTCGTGGCTACGTTGCTGTATTCGAATGGTTCGGTGACTCCGGCTGATACGGGGATGTTTGGCACGTTTTGCAGGTCCGGCTGGTTATAGACAGCAAGTCCTGTGTCACCGTATGCAGGGGGGCGTCCTATGTGCGAGGGATCAGGCATGGCGAGGTGATCCTGGGGACAACCTGGCATTCGGTTCGCAGTGCTAGTTTGCGTTGGAATGTGCTGACGGAGAGCAGCGGTGTCTTCTAGACCTGCGCTTTCGAGGTCGACGTCTAGTTGAACTAGGAATGATTCTGTAAGAGGGTTTTTGCGTTTGATCGCGTTCATTGCTGCTAGAAGGAACTGCAAGGATGTTCGCACTTGGTTGTCTTTTGGCCGTGACTTCAGATACTGAACGAACACCCTTGCCGCGACGTATAAGCAGAAAGAGATGAAAGGGTTCATGGCCGCGAGATCCAGATGGCTGATAGTCCGCATGATACTGGCAATCTCCGCTGCTGCAGTGATGCATCGGACCTTACTTTCAGCAGAAAGCCTGGCTGGCATTCGATTCTTGTCGGCTTTGAAGATTGCTGCTTGGTGGAGACATATGGTCGATGTGTGTATGTTCATGTTGAGGAACACAGTATTAGGGTTGTTCAAGCCATTCGGTAGGCGTAGTGCGTCTGGTAGGGCGAGGGCAGTGTGTGACAGAATATTGTCCATACTACGGTGTCGCTTCCAGAAGTCTCCATTCATGTCGTCGTCTCTGTCGTCCGGCCCAGGTCGATGTAAGTGAGTTAGATTGCGGCCGAACAACGATGCCATCAAGATGACACCTGCATAACTAGAAAGTTTCTGTGCTCCTGAAGGCTCTAGCGCGTCATTCAGCGACATGGTCTTTTGTGGCTTGCTCATCTCGAACGCCGGCTCATCAACGGGCATGTTGGTCAAGATGTCCCTCTCTTCAATCACCATCGGCCAACCGGTCCCAATGCTCGAGTAGCGATCAACGCAAAAGCTCTGCCAGAATGTGCGCCGTCTCTCCTCCCGCTCCGTCCAATCCCTGGGTGGCGGCAAGCATTGCTTCACATCCAGACCTGTGCCGTCCAGACGGTGCAAGCCCATCATCAGCGTCATCCTGGAGGCGCGCCCCGAAGACATCCAGGCACGCGGGAAGAACATCATCTTGAACTCATACGTCGCGAGCAGAATCCAGGTCTGCGCATGCGCAATTGTGATCATGTTCTCGCCATGGCCGCGCATCTCGTCCTGTTGGATGTATTTTCGCGCTCGCTGGTAGAAGTGCTCTTGCAGACCTTCATACTTGTCCGTCACTGCCGCCGCGTTCGCCCACATTGCGTATCTCAAACATATTGGAGGGCGGGCGTGCGGTGCTAAATGCATCGCGGCGTAGTATCTAGGCCTGTGCATCATAGGGCCAGAAGGGTGTATCTTGTCAAAGTAGGCTTGTGTAAGCTCATCGATTGCGTCTTGAGGCGGTAGAGGCTCATCCAGACCCAGTCCGATCATCTCCCACGGGAACTGCTCTTCTCGCGGCGCGGTATCGTCGCCGTTGCTTGTCGCGTTCAGCGCAGCATGCGGGAACTGTGCTTGCGCAGGACCGTCGTGCTGCTTCAGCGTGCCATCGATATGCGGCAGCATGTCCACGGTGCTTTTGCCCATCACAATGTTCCCTCCGATCGCTGGGTTCGAGCCAGCACTGCGTTGCTGCTGTGCATCTCTCGCATTCCTACCATTCTTGTCCGCTCGGCTGGGCGCCTCTTCCTCTACAATAATATCCTCCTGGCCCTTGAGCAGTGTCTCGACCTGTGCCAATCGCGCCTCCAGCGCCTTCACATATCCCCTCTTAGGCCCGCTCTTTCGCCTGACTTCGTCGTAAGAGCAGTCATGTTGCAAGCGATTGCACGTTCCACACGAAGGTTTATTCCCATCACACTTCAGCTTCCTCTTTCGGCACAAGACACAGGCTATGCGTTTCGGTTTGGGAGCTTGCGCGGAGCCATTAATGTCGTCCTGCGGTTCGGCTTGAGTGTCCGCATCATCGGTCAGCTTGGTGGGCTGGCGGGAGAGATCGTTGAAGTAGTCGTCCTCGGGTGATTCGGCGGGCGAGAGCGTCATAGTTCGAGTCGTCGCTGGGACTGGAGCTTCTCTTTCAGTCACCACAGCTGGCCAGCTGTACACACATGCAGAGTAGAGAGTCGTGGAAACGGGAACGGAGCAACAACAGAAAGGACGCCTGCGACCTACTCGCCGATTGGCGCACCAGATTGAGTTTAGCGAGACCTGAGGTGGAATCCCTTTGACAAGTCGAATAAGGTACTCTAGCGAAGGATGCGGTCTAGCCTAGGAGGTAGTTGTAGCCCTGTGTGAGGGGGCGTGTTCACTTCCGTAGGCTGCAGCAGAAGAGAGCTTTCCACGTAAGCGTGCTTCTCAAACTACCTAGCTAGTGGCTTAGGTTATCGTCGAACTTCCGTCGCATTCGGACTCTCGCATACCTTATCGTGATTATTCAGCAGGGAAGCTTGCGTCCTGAGCTAGTGCGGAAAGGCTGAACGTTGAACATCGAAGGTTCACTCCGTGGAGCCTTCTCTCTATCTCTCGGGCATGTGATGTCGTGGCAAGTTGTTGTTTTCAAAACGTGCAGCCAACTCAAATATGCAGGCAACTTCATTTTCATCAACGTCGTATCCTCGACAAGAAGCTGTCCAGAAGTTATACCCTTCTATGGCTTCCGTTTTTTGGGCAATAACCTCTTCGTAGACATATTGCTGTGCTATACTCATACGGCTTAATTCCTCCAAGGCCTGCGCTTCTGGTTGATGGTGAAGGGCTGGCATCTAACACTCTTCGTAGACGATTTCCGCTCAAGTCTGTAAATCACGACAAAGTCCGACACCTTCGCACGTACGCCGCGACCTTTACTCTTCTCCTCAGGCTGGTCCGGCTCATAATCCTCCGCCACCTCAGATGAACGCTTTCTGCTCCTGCTGCTCCTGTGCCGTCTCGCCAAACGAAGCTTTCCGGTCCTCCAATCGAATCTCGCATGGGGCTTGAGGGATACTCACGTCTTCTCCAACCACCACTGCTTTTGCAGCTCGCAGCGCTTCGTCATATTCAAGCGGAATTCCATTGTCGTCCAGATCCATCCCCTCCAGTTCCTTAGCCAGTTCCTCTGCGGCATCGTCCTCTTGGAGTCTCTCTGCCTTTGCAATGTCTTTGCGCATCTCACGCTCATACAAGTAGTCCATCAGGTTGCCTTCCCTCCCTGGGTGATGCGCAAGTTGAAAAGGCATTGGTGGGGCCTCGTTCGCTTGGTACTCGAGCATGTCGTCAAGTCCTTTACGAAGATCCCGCATGGAAGCCTCTTCGGCTGAGGTTGGAGGTTCATGCAGGAACTTCTTCGTGGCGGCGTACTCCCTTTCGGCACGAACTCTGTACTTCTGTTTGTTTCGTTCAGTGGTTTATTTACAAATCAGTAGCTAACATTCGGTAGTGACATACCTCTCCTTTGTCCCAACTATCGTTTTCTGCGCCCACAAGTAGTAACAGCGTCTTGACGAGGTAGTAACGTGGCATGGTGTAATCTGTCACGTCATAAAGACACAAGTTAGTATACCTCCGTGATATTTTAAAAGCTAAGCCAGATACCCATTAAGTTGATGAGGGCAAGCTTGGTACATTCTTGGTACTTTGCCTATACGTAAAGCTCCTCGCACTCGTGGTATTTTTGGAAGCAGGGATCGGTCTCGGCCATGGTTTCAAGACGGTGTAAGGAGAGTCTGTTGTTCCTTCGCTTTGTATTGTTCTGCGCAATGAAGCTTGTGTCTTGCAGTGTGTTGAGGGCGAAAGATTTGCACCAAGTGCAGCGCACCGAGTGAAGTTGACCGAGTGAGACTGACCGAGTGAAGTACACAAAAGCTTAAAAGTCACTGATGGAGGTCGCGACAGTCTACATTGCTTCTTATCCGCGTTTCTAGTTGGACCAAAAAACAGCCCACTTTCCTGCTGTGGGCAACTTCCAAGCAACATACAACCACACAAATTCTTCGCTATGGGGACTTCAAATCATACATCGCCTGCGGAGCGCAAGCGTCCAGCACCTCCTCTCCTAGCAACTCTTAGTCCTTCACAAGTACCAGTCCCGGACAATACACATGCTCCACGTTCGCATGTCATTCTCGATGCTCTCCCTGCCGGCATTGTCATCGACAGCACAATGAACAATTTTGTCCCATGGAACGAATCATTTCGAGATGGTCTCCATCTCCAAGATCAGGAGGCTGCAGATGTCGACAAGCTGTCCAGGACACTCGCTACCGCCACTAGCAATGCTAACACTCCGCTTCGGCAGCCTGGTACGAATTCCGACAAGCAAGCCCTTGACATCGCCCGGCACCAGGTACAGAACCTCCAGCAGCAACAGGGGGAGATCAAAGCCATGCCCAACACCCGCATACAGGGAGTCGCTCCTGCAGATGAGTCTGCGGTCATTCAGTTGCTACGTGAGATCCAGTAGCAGCAGATTGAGATGCAGGCTGCCTTACAACGACAGATCCAGCAACTCCAGGTTGAACTTCTAGCCGCCTTGCAACAACAGTATGAGCAGGATAAAGCTGGTTTACTGGCCGATTTGCAACAACAGCATGAGCGATACGAAGCTATTTTGTTGGACGCTTTACAACAACAGCACAAGCAGTACGAAGCCAACTTCCTGGCCACCGTGCAAAAACAGAATCAGCAGCAACAATCTGTTCAGAATACAGCCTTGGAGCGTCGAGAGCTTGAGCTGTTGCGAACAGCAAGGGCGCAGGACGGAGAGATGTCTCGAGACTTGAAAGCACGTCTTGATTCTTTGATGACCACAGGAGGCGCATTGAGAGAGCGTGTCTGGGCTAGAGGAGTGATCACAGCAGATCACGATGAGAGGGAGGGAGTTGCAGGAGAGACTGGAATCAAACTAGACGATGCAGCAGAGGCGACCGCACCGACGACAGGGGCCGGCTTCTCGCGGTGGATATAATCCCGAAGTGGCTTCTTTTCGGGAAACAACGACTTGCCGCTATTTATATGTTGTACTTCATACAGATAGAGAGAGATGAGGTCCGTAGTACATTCATGGCTTTCAATAGTATTTTTCATTGGCTGTCACTTTGATGTTCAAGGGTACTAGTTCAATAGCGTGTGAGTGTGATAGACACAAGGAACGGTATCTCAATGGCGTAAAAACTCATTCTTGTGCCCACAGCCGACGATACCACTGTACTCATAAGAATAAGGCAGAAAGATGTCGTGGGCACTTCTCGACCGTATAAATGCCATAGCACAACAAACAAGCTCGAATGAAGCAAACTATAACAGGTAAAGGCGACGGCACTAAGAGCAGTAATGGAAACATTAGCAGACATAGCCCTGCTTCAACTGTTGCAGACGTTCGAGCTTCTTTGAATGACCAAACCGCCTCAAAGTCCTAACCTACCGCGCTGCAGTCCTCTGCGTCATTAATCAATATTGGACTGACCCCATGTCTAATGATTGAAACACCACACGTCGATGTCCCATCAATATCTAACATCAGGCCACAGAGCAAGCGACCAAATAGTTCTAAGACTGGCGGTCTGGCTACTAATTTCCAATGACTGCAAGGGAGATTGCCATCAAAGCGCGGGACGCGAAATATAGGATTAGAAGTGCTCGAGCTCGTAAGGACTTGAAGATAGTCAGTGCTTTTGGACCGAGTTTCATGATAATCGCGTTAACCTGAGATCGCGATCGGGGGGGTTCGTGCGTTTCAGTGCGTGCTTCTTTCGACACGATCTGCACGCACCGTGGACCGGACATGCATGGTTTGTGTGCATCAAATCAGAACTTGCAGATCATTTCTAATTTTCAGGAGGAACCTTCAAACGTGAAACTGGCACCACGCGAGCAGCAAAGGAAGGAATATAGTTGTACATCTAGGTATATCTCGGTAATGTACATCGTCTGATGCATGCATAATGTACAAAGTGCCAATGGAGCACGACAACACCACGATGGGCTTAGTTGGTGCTCCTGCGCTTGCCTTGGTTGCGCACTCTCTCCTGGACAACGTGCTTGTTGGGGTTGCGCTTTTGGCGGGTCTTGTAACCACCTTTGGCCTGTTCGAAAGTCTGTCAGTAATCTGCAAAACGGTTGATAAGAAGGGACGTCAAAACTTACGGGTGTGCCCCAGATAGAGACAGGGTTCACGTTACCCTTGCTCTTACCTCTACCACCACCGTGAGCGTGGTCTGCAGCATTCATAGCAAGACCACGGACGGTTGGCCTGATGTTCAAGTTTCTGCTGCGGCCAGCCTTTCCGAGCTGCCTGAACTGCCAGTGCGGGTTGCTGGCTACGCCGATGGTGGCGCAAGCTTCTGCGCTGACTCTGCGCACCTCACCACTCTGCAGACGCACAGTAACATCTCTGATGATGCCATTGACATCGTTCTTTGCAATGACTGTGGCGTGAGTACCAGCACTTCGACAGAACACTGCACCCTTGTTGGTTGTGCTGCCGACGTTGTACACCTGAGTACCCATAGGCACCATCTTCATAGGCAAGCAGTTTCCGCGGAAAGCGGTCTTTGCTGCCAGCATACCAGGATCCACCACACCGCCCATGCTCGCAAGCAGCGATTTAGGAATTCCAGCGCGGAAAGACTCGATAGTGTCGCCAGCGCGCATGCCTTCCGCAGCAATGATGTAGCTTTTCCTTTGCGTTGCCACGTTTTCAACCAGCGCCAAGTGAGCAGAGCGATTAGGATCGTACTCAATGCGCTCTACAATGTGCTTGCCGGGCTCATCACGCTTGAAATCCACAGTCCTGATTCTCCGCCTGGCTCCACCACCTCTGTGCCTCATCACAACACGTCCAGTGTTGTTACGACCACCCTTGCCGTGACCAATTTTTGCGTAAGTGAGTTTGGCGTAGGGCTTTCCCTTCCAGAGATGGTCGTTGATCGGGCGCTTCAAGTGGCGCACACCGGGAGTCCTGGGCTTGTAGGTCTGCATCTGGAAGTTACCGGCGGTCCTATGCGTAGGCGGCGCGGATGTGGTGGTTGTGACGGTGGCATCCTTGGTCACGGTGCTGGCCTGCAGAGGCTGTTCCTGGCGAGAGGCATAGCGGCGAGTTACTGAAGAGAACAGGCTGCGGTAGGAGTTGCAGATGGGCCGTAACCGGGGCTGCAGCATTGTGATGGTTGTGTGTGCGAAGACCGCGATGATCTCCGGGGTGTTGCGAATGGGCGGTGGAGGGAGATGTATGCAACGGCGGTGCTCACTCGTCTCGCCGCCAGGTGCTCAATGTTCAATAATGCAGGGAGTTGGAGCAATTTCACCGGCTAACCTGCCTGTGAGGCAGGGACGACCAGAGGCTGAGATGATCACGTGACCAGACACCTCACATGCAGCATCCTAGCAAGGAGTTTTGATCGGTTGCCCTTCACGACGGTTAGGTTCGCCTGGCCCGCCTTTAGAACGTATCGAGAATGCGACGGGGTGTTTGAACGCAGTCAGGGTGTTCATAGAGCAGGCGCGACTACCGCATGTGTGCACTTCTCACAAATCGCGGATATCAGAACAAAGTGCACTTCGTTCTCCTCAAATCTCCTCAACGCGCCCGCGTCAACGTCTCGCACTCCCCAGCCATCTTCATTCACGCCGTGCTGCAGGAAGCAGGAAGCACAGGCACTGGTAAGCCGTCGCTCCCGCGCTTAGCGGCACAACATTGAAACGGAACCTGGACGGACGTCACGTCCTCTCGACGCGCTGGTGCCAAGCTGACCGTGCTCATCTGCGACCTCTCTCTCCAAGCAAAAGCCAGCTCTGCCTGTCGAGCACAATCATAAACACCACCGCACCGCCAGCGCCAGCACCACACCACCACCAGGTCCAGCCACGGCCTTCTAATACGCCCCTCTCCGCCAACACGCCTGGCTTGCGATTCTTACGCGCCGCATCCATCTCCCGGCATCCCTCACGAGCAGCCGCAGCACGTGTTCTGTTGATGTTGACACAACTACCCACGACCAACCACGCCCATACCCATTCAGACACCTCGAGCCGGGCTCGCAACACCACCTACCCAGCTGTCCATCACTTTGCCAGCTTCAGTGAGTCGCGACCTACCCGTCAATTGCGCGATTTCACCCGCCAAAACAAAGCTGATCCGTGCTTCCAACAACAGACCAAAACAAGACTTCCATATCCCAAACACATCGCCTCTAACGCGAGCCCATCACATCCACAATGCCTCCCGTACGTACCACCATGCTCCTCCGCGTCAAATGAGACGTGTATGACGCGTATCACTGTCGTCGTCGCGTGTGTATTGACTTGTTTCTCAGGCCAGAGTTGCTACCCGCCGGGCAGTCACAGACGAGAACGCCGAGAATGTACCTGTCGGCACCACGCGCCTGACGCGTGCCAAAGCCGCCGCACTGGAGACTAACAATGCTGGAAACCCTCCCCAAAAGGCTGCCGTGACCAAGCGCACAACTACCGCGCCTGCGAATGGCGCGCTCGGCACCCGCAAACGCGCTGCCCTCGGAGACGTGAGCAATGTCGCGAAGAATGATCCGGTCGAGACCGCAGACGCGAAGAAGGGCACATTGGGCAAGGCTACACTGGCATCAAAGTCTGCAAAGCCTACTGGCGTCCAGAAGCCTGCGGCGCGTACTACCACCTCCCGCACTACCCTCGCTGCCAAGCCTGCCAACACTACTACCGAACTGAAGAGGCCTTCAAGTGGATCTGGTGTCGGTGGTCCTACCATCAAGAAGCGTAACACGTCCGCTGTCAAGCCTGCTCCTGTTGTTGAACTCGACGAGGAAGTTTCCGAAAACGTCCCGCCACCAAAGAACGGTGTTGCCGCCACCCAAAAGGCAAAGACCTTCACATCCGAGGAACTCTCTATTGATGGCGACGAGATTGATCACAAGACCCTGGAGGAACTATCTAAAGAGGCCAAGGACCTCGACTCCGAAGATCTTGATGACCCACTCATGGTTGCCGAGTATGTGCACGAGATCTTCGACTACATGAAGAAGCTTGAGATCGCCACCCTTCCCAACCCGGACTACATGGACAACCAGGACGAACTCGAGTGGAAGATGCGTGGCATCCTTGTTGACTGGCTACTTGAGGTTCACACGCGCTTTAGGTTGTTGCCTGAGACCCTCTTCCTGGCCGTCAACATCATCGACCGTTTCCTCTCGTGCAAGGTCGTTCAACTTGACCGTCTCCAGCTTGTTGGTGTCACTGCCATGTTCATTGCTTCCAAGTATGAGGAGGTTCTCTCGCCACACGTCCAGAACTTCAAGCACGTCGCCGATGACGGCTTCACTGAAGCTGAGATCCTTCAGGCTGAGCGCTTCGTCCTTGGTGCCCTCGACTACGACCTCTCATACCCCAACCCCATGAACTTCCTTCGTCGTATCTCCAAGGCAGACAACTACGACATCCAGACACGCACACTTGGCAAGTACCTTCTTGAGATCGGCTGCCTCGACCACCGCTTCCTCCAGTACCCTCCCAGTCATGTCGCTGCCGCCGCCATGTACCTGGCCCGTGCTGTCCTCGAGCGTGGAGCTTGGGACGCGACCCTGGCCCACTACGCCGGCTACACCGAGCAGGACATCCAGCCTGTCTTCAAGCTCATGGTTGACTACCTTCACGGCCCTGTCGTCCACGACGCCTTCTTCCGCAAATATGCCAGCAAGAAGTTCTTGAAGGGTAAGATAGCTGACGCATCTTTTCATCTCAAGCATCATGACTAACAACACTCCCAGCTTCCATCATTCTCCGTCAATGGGCAAAGAAGAACGCTCCCAAGTACCTCGGCACCGTCGTCTCAGACACCCCGAGCGGCAAGACTCCTCGCTCATAGTTCTCATGTGGTAGGCCGTCGCTAAACTTCTGGTGCGATCAGGGTACAATATGCAACCCAGCTTCGATGAGCCGGGCAGGCGCGTTCGTCGTTCACTCGATTTCGCTCGCCCGCTGCCGGGGTCTACGCATCATGCCAAACCCAATCCGGTCGGGACCGGCGGCTTCGCTTCTCTCTAGATCCAGCTCGTCTACGGTAGAGCTGCACAGGGGAGGATATGTCAGAAGCCTTCCTACGAAATGAAAGCTAAAAAAGCAAAAAAACAAATGATTGGAATAGCACACACCCTGTTCCTCTGACAAAGTCATCCTCCCCCAAATCCTCCCTCACCCGCATTCACACACACATACGCACAAAGGTTGAGCCCCTTCATTCTGCTTTTTAATGAGCGTATGCGCACGTATGGCACTTATTTGCTTTCTTTTTCCTTTGTTTACTTTTAATGGGGGTGGGAGGGGGATTGCAAGCATCATGTTATGGCATGGGAGTATATCACACAAGGCGAAAATCCACGGATTTTCGAAACGGCGTTTTTGAGAATTTGGATTGCTGTTGCTGTTGCCGCGTCTTGTTGTTGCTTGCGTTGCTACTACAGGATGTTGGGTGGACAGTTTTGCAATCAGAGAGATGTTGTTGTTTTAGTATGGAGTAGCGGGTTTGCGTTACTGCTTTGCTGGTGTTGAGATGCGGAATGAAAATGCATTACAAAATTATTCTTGTTCCCCTGTCTATGGGTGCCTTGTCTTGAAGTGGTTTTGTATTCCCGATGAAGTCGTCTTTGGACGGAGGGTCAATGTACATCCTCGATATGGCGCGCTCCCTGCTTACTTGCAGACGACTTCGTGCTTCCCTTCTGGTCTGCCGAGTCCACACTTGCATAGGTATATCCGGCATCACAACATTCCTGATAGCATCTTTCGGTGGAAATGCTACACGCGTCTTGCTGTTATCATGCCCCTGCCGCGTGTATGACGAGCCAAAAAGAGTTGCGGGACAATGGGTGAATGTGACAAGGACATGCACTGCCACCACAGTTTGAGCCTCCAGGCGGCTCAGCCTCGTGTTGCATCATTGCGCAGCATGTTTGTTTGGGGGAGATTATGTTCACAGGCCTCCTCTCTTGTGTTTCTCGTCCGCACGCACGTTCTTTGCCTTTGCATGCCCACACAAACATACACCATGCCGACTATCCGTGCTAGCACCTCGCCCACGTACACAGCGACGATACCACTGGTCCATCTGCCTATTCCGCGTCCTACCGCTCAACCTAGTACATCAAGCCCGCAGCCCTCTGCGAGTCCGTCTGGACCCAATGCGCCGGTCATTATCGCAGCAGCGGCATCGCGACCAGCGCGTCCAATCTCAAATCTGCCATCCAACACTGCAACAACGAACCTGAAGCCGCCCTCCAAATCGAAGAGTTCCAATCATCCTTGGCCCATTGCCATCCTGGCATGGATCGGGACTGGGCTCGCGGTGGCCGGTGTCATGCTGACGATATTCTATGGCAAGCTGACGATGCTCCTCGCCCACTGGACGGCCGGAAACGACTATCGCGAGTCCTGCAGGAACGGTCACGATGACGGACTCTTTCTGGATGAAAAATGCAAGGAGGCACTCGGTTATCCTCCAAAACCGCCGCCAATCAGAAAGAAAGAGGTCTTGCCCCTGAACGGCCACCACATCTGGGGAGTCCCTATTTGGATACTGGCGACGGGCTGTGTGCTGTTACTACTACTGCTGTGCAAAATCGAATGGCCCCGGACAAGGACATGGTCATTGGCCTTGAAAAGGATGCGCAAGCGCCATTCTCCTCCAGCAAAACCGACCTATCCCTCGTACTTGAGGAGACTGCCTTGGTCTTGGCTGTCCTGCACACTACTGGTTTGTTCGTATGCTGGATACTACATCACTTCTGTAAACGGCCTCTTCAAATCACAGCTTGAGATGGACTTCCGTGAAGCCTGTAGAAGCGACCCCGACTTGGGGTTGACGTCTGAGTGCGTTGCGACACTCGGAACACCCGCACCGCCGCGATCCATCGCGGCTTGGAAGTTGTACGACACGAACAACGATATACTCTGGACCCCAAGCTCCTTGCTGCTTATGATTAACCTTGTTTTTCTATGGATATCATGGTTACAAGTCAGGCCCATGGTCTAGAAAGGTACTTCTCAGCCCGAGGAAGTGTTAAATTTTCAGACGGTATCTTCATAGAGTCTGCGTCTTGGACCAGGGTTTCGGGTTATAGATGGTGCTTCTTGGGAAAGGGTTTTTCCCAATTCAACTAGCGTTCTGCTTTGCAAAGGATAAAACGATCAATTTATCCATACCGAGCACAGTCTGTAAATGCTTTCACGCGTGTTTCCTTTAGTTTTCCTTTCAGTCATGACCGCATCTCCCGTATCTATCCTACTGCTGCGCCGCTTGCATCGGCACCTCGAACATATCATCAATACCGTCCTGTCCATTACCCTCCTCAATCTCCTCGCTCTCAATTTCCTCCTCAACCTCATCCTCGTCCTCAAAACCAGTCTCCAGCCCGCGAGCCCTTAGACGCTCCTTCATCTCCTCCCTCCGCTCCTCCTGCCAACGCATTAGTGATGCGCTAGCATGCACACGAAAGCCGTAGATCCGCGGCTCGTAGCGGCGCTGTGTCTTTGTGGGCGCCAGAGCCGGGTACACCTGGAACAGGATGTTGTGGAAGCTGGTGCCGAAGTAGGCGCCGTCTATTGAGTTGTGTCGTGAGGATTTGGGGTTGTAGATGTCTTCGCAGCGCGCGCAGTAGAGCTTGACGTTGGAGACGTTGGCCACGTCGTGCTGGCCCATGGGCAGCAGGTGCTGGGATTCGCAGATCACGCGTGGGCATTTGCCGAAGACGCCTTGCTTGAATTTTTCCATCTGTTGGCGAATTGTCAGCATGTGTGGGAAATACTTGCTGTCAGGGGAACCTCACCATCTTTGCCAATCCTCTAGTTGTTACCACATACCGCGCGTGCACCAGTCCGTAAAGGTGGCGAGCGCTCTTCTCGATCTGCTCCCGCATGTCGTCGTCGACTTCCATGTCGAAGACGTCGGTCACGAGGTCGAGTGCATATTGGTAGTACTGCACTTCTGTGTTTAGCCCAGTCAAGTTGAAGCGATCCGTGAGGTAGTCCTCATCGATTTCGCAAAAGTATTCATTGCCGCGTGCCGCGATAAACTGAGATATAGTCAGCACATGATTCCACAGAAATCTGCCATCTTCACAAAATCTCGTTGGTGCTGGTGGCAAGGCTGGCTGGACCTGAGCTCGCGGTCCTTTAGATATCGGCGGCACGCTTCACAGCTCATCCCTTGGCGTGGTTTAATTCTTTTGAAAGTGGTGCGATCCAAAAGATTTCAGTCCACTTTGGATTTCACAAAGCGATTCGCCGTTCAACTTGAAGCCTGAACCATTGTGCGTAGACCCAGCCTCCCCCATGACTCCCTCTGAAAGCCTTATCCAGCAGCCATTTTGACCAAACGACCTCACACCACGCCGAAACTGCCACCACCACACGTGCAGCACATCAGAAGCACTCACCCAGTCCCTCCAGTAGCTCGTGTAATCGCTATCAGTGTCCGAGGCAAAGTCGTCCATGGCTGCAAGCTGTCGTCCCAACGCGTCTCAAATAAAAAGTTCCCGGTCCTTCTAAGTTCCAGACAGGCCAAGTGTGTCGAAAATAGGTCGTCAGTCGTGAGAGGAATTGCCGAGATAATGGTATTTGGTGGTCGTTTATTTGTTGGGCGGGTGATTCTAGACTGTTTTGCCGGCCGCAAGGTGCAGTCAGTCAGAAAGCGCCAGCTGCCGAATCGGAAAGCGGAAAGTCTTGGCGTGCTGGCTGCGAGAACATCGCGCAAGGCTGGACTTCGTTTGAGTTTCACTGCTGTTGGGCGACTTCAGAAGGAACCATTGGAAGCTCCACTTGCTTTCTTTCAATGAGCCGTCGTTACGGACAATCCACGTTCCATTGCTCTGTGGAATCGCTGTTGCCGTCAGTAACAATATTTGCATGTGTCTTACATTCAACCACTCGCTGCAGTTCTGAGCGATTATTATGTCGTTGGACATGTGTACATTAGCCTTGCGTGATGCCTTAAATGGCGTAAATGGGCCAGAAGCACTAGTAGGACAATCAGCACTGTAGCGGATAGTATTCTCAAGGAACCAAAATGAGCAATAGACAACCAGAGCACACCCTGGACATGGAGCTCTCTCCGCTGTACTTCACTGTGAAATGGGCTGTGAATCTCACATCGACTACTTCACCCTCAGCAGAGCACATACATACGTCAACGGCATGCAGGAAAGAGATTATACCTCATAGAAGCATTTTTTGATATTCAAAACGAACTATCGCGCTTATTCACGCTACCTATATCGATGCTGTCGTGACGGTTTAGACCGATAGGGTTAGTGTTTGGGGTTGGGTCACAAATATCGATGGACTTCACGTGTCAACTTCGTACAATGCTTTGCGTGAGGCCGCTACTCGCAAAGGGACAAGCTTGAAGTCGTCAAAAGGCAAAGTGTCGCCTGTTCCGAACAGACAATTGATAGTCATCGCCTGTCGAAGCCACGTCTAAGAGTAATACGGCAAGCAGAAACAGGAAAGCCTCGGTTGAACAGACAGGAAATGAGACGTGATATGTCGTTTCTTGCATTGTAGCAAGTCCTGAGCCGCTTTAAACTCTCAAGTATATACACGCATCTACCTAGGCTGCACAGCAACACCATCCGCACCCGCCTGCGCCATAATCCTCTTCTTGTAATCCTTGACCGTGCCGCCAAAGTGCTCCACAGTGCCCTGGTCGCACACCCACAAGCTCGTGCACACAGCCTGCAACATGGTAACATCGTGCGAAACCATCAGCACACCACCCTGGAATTGCTGCAGAGCGGTGGCGAGAGCGTCCATGGCCTCGATATCCAAGTGGTTAGAAGGCTCGTCGAGGACCAAAATGTGCGGGTTCTGCAGACCCAAGCAGGCGAAAGCGACACGGGACTTCTGACCTCCGGAGAGCAGGCCCATTTTCTGTAGACCGGTCATGCCGGTGATGCCGAAGGCGCCGAGGTGGCGGCGGTACTCCTCGTCTGACTTGCCGGGGTAGGTGGCCGCCATGAAGCCGACGGCGCTGTTGTTCATGTCGAGGGCGTCGACGTGGTGCTGGGCGAAGAAGCCGATGCGGAGACGAGGGTTTTGCGAGATGATACCGCCAGTGGGTGTGAGCTGGCCGATGAGGAGCTTGAGAGCGGTTGTCTTGCCGGCTCCGTTGGGGCCGACGATACCAATACGCGAGTCGAGCTGCACGGACAGGTCGACGTTGCGCAGGAGAGGCTTGTCTGGTGTGTAGCCGAATGAAACATTGTCCATCTGGATGATTGGAGGGGACAGCTTCTCGACATCGGGGAACTTGAAGTGCACAGAGTATGCGGCCTCTGGCGGCTCCAGGACCGGCATCTTCTCGAGCTTCTTGATACGCGATTGCGCTTCTGAGGACTTTGCGGCGTTGTAGCGGAACTTGTCGATGAAGGCTTGCAAGTGAGCGCGCACGGCCATCGAGGTCTCGTACTCGCGCTTGGCAGTCTTTCGCCTCTCCTCCTTGGTTGCGTAGAAAGATTCAAAGTTGGCACCCTTGTAGTAATCGAGACGTTCGGAGTGCTGGTGAATGATGTCTGTGGCGACTTCGTTGAGGAAAGCTCTGTCGTGAGAGACGACGAGGACTGTGCTTGGGTAACCCTGGAGGTAGTTTGCAAGGAAAGTAATGGATGGGACGTCCAACATGTTGGAAGGTTCGTCCAAGAGGAGAAGATCGGGCTCGCAGAAAAGTGCACGGGCGAGCGCCAATCTCATACGCCAACCACCAGAGAAGGACTTTGTGGGCCACTGTTGACGCTCGTGTGTGAAACCAAGACCAGCCAAAATACCAGCAGCACGAGACTCAGCCTTGTCGGACTCCATCTCTGAAAGCTTGGCCATAATGTCAGAAAGAGTAGTGTCAAGACCATCTCTCTGCACGTCAAGCTTAGCGGCGTCACCGGAGGTATCTGCCATTTGTGAGCGCTCCGCCTCGAGGTCAGCGAGTTCTTGTGTGATCTTGCTTTGCTCCTTGAGCAGGTGCTTCCGCCACACGTCAGCATCGAGCACAGCCTGGAGGGCAGGTGTGTCATCTCCCATGATTTCTTGCTCCACGTGAAGAATCGAGATATGTGTAGGAATGGCAACCTCACGCTTACTGAGCGCTCTGAGCAATGTAGACTTGCCGATACCGTTCTGACCAACCAGACCGTAACGACGGCCATATGCCAGAGTAAGGCTTGTGTCTGTGGTAATACGCTTGCCACCGATGGAAATATCGATGTTGTCGACTTTGATGTCTTTGCTCTTGCTTGCATCCGCGCCCATTTGCAAGGGGTTGACAGACATGAAGAAGTCCTCGTATGATTGCTGCTCGTCGGGCACATCGAGCAGACGCGAAGCCTCGTACTCGACGGTCTTGAACTGCTTCTTGTCTTGCTTGGCACGGAGTTTACGCTCTGCCTTCTCGAGCTTCTTCTTGTCTACACGCGACTCGACCTTGCGAGTGTTGGCAGACTCAAGATCAACAGTCGTGCCGGAAAGACCCATGGTAGTGGACACGCCCCTCTGAGAGTTGATGTTGAGCGTGTGCTCGAGCTTCTTTGCAGAAGGAGCCTGCTGGCGGCTCTTGCCATCGGCGCCATTCTGAGCGCTCAGACGAGTCACGAACTTGTCAACCAGGTTTTGCACGGCGACCTCATTTTGCCCAGACAGATCGCCAGAAGCAGAGATGAGCAGCTGAGTGATAGCAGCAGCGGCATCAGCTAGAGGATCATTCTCAGCGCTGAACTGGTGCGCTGCGTGGTTCAGATATCCAGCGGCATACTCGGCAACCACAGGGTCGCAGTGCTTAATGGTGGCCTCGATCTCCGACTGCATGATGAAATAGTGCTAGCAATTCTGGGCTCGCGTAATCGGAAGCTTCGTACAGTGGCGTTCTGGTGCTCTCGTGGTCCAGTGGCGGCAAATCTCGGTCGTAACGTCTGTCGGTAGGTCGCAGAGCCGTGGGAGGAGCGTATGCGAGTGTTTTTGCGGGATGTTCCAGAGAGAAGTAATTTTGTGAAACCTCTTTTTGCCTGCCGCCGGTACTGCTGTATGATGATGTGCACGACGCTGCGTTGCCCGTGAATTTGTGCTGGTGCTTCCCAGCGCCGTTTCATCAAAAGTGAGTGGCCGAATTTGAAGTCTCGACGGGCTAGCCCGAGGCCAGCTTGTTATTGGAGAGTTTCTTGGAACGCATGCGTTATAGTCTTGGAGTATATTATTAAACCCATCATTTCACCAACATCATGCTTACATGTAAACTTAGCACTGATGTATTACTCCACCGAACGAGTACACCGCACTTCT
Organism: Cladosporium colombiae; assembly: GCA_026122715.1. Classification (NCBI taxonomy): domain Eukaryota; kingdom Fungi; phylum Ascomycota; class Dothideomycetes; order Cladosporiales; family Cladosporiaceae; genus Cladosporium; species Cladosporium colombiae. The sequence goes on from JAKZFA010000014.1 coordinate 142,112, forward strand.
AACGATGGCTCTCAAAGCTCCAGAAACCGCCCACGCCAACGCCAATGCTGACATCCGCCACGCTCTCGGAAGCCGCAAAGAGAAGGAAGCAAGAAGGGTAGTGACTTTACCCCTCCAAAGCCACCCAAGCCGTGAATGTCTCGAATCCCGCAGCAGCCGTTTAAGCAGTCGTGTCCAGTGGAGCCACTCGAGCCGTTGAGGAACAAGAGCATCAGCAGGCATGTCCCGTGGGGGGTCCAATGATGCGATTCTGGTCTTCAATGGCCGGGGATCGAAGCAAGCAAGCTTTCTAGCCTGCTTATCGCGTCAGCACATGAGCGAGGAGACACATGGCGTACTGCACGGGTCAAGGTGCACGCCTCGAGGCACGATGATGGATTCGGTCTGTCATGATACATGCAACAATCGCACATGTACCTCCGATACACCTTTGGGGTGCTTGCCTCTTGCTGCGATCACCCGGAGCCAGGTGCGTGATTGGATGTACGACCGGTCAATGATATTAATTAATTCATTCTTTGCTCGCTTCCGGCTCGTGATTTGCGGCTACGCTCGCTACCCCATCGACCGCGGACGACTCAGAATGGAGATCCACGCGTTCCTTTCTCGCAGCCGTCCTCGCCGTCCAAGACGAACGAGAGCGGGGCAGATACGGCGGCGGACGGACTTATGTCCTGCGCATTGTGGATACAATCCAGTGATGTACACAAGACTCTGGCAAAAAGCGCGAGAGCAAGGGTAAAGAAAGTCCTATACAATAGGCTAGGAGATAACCAGATCTGTGCCCTTGCCTCTTGCGCCGAGTCGAATCTGTGGTTCAGATACGAAGCTTCTTGATTTTTGACACTCGGCAGACGTGAGTCTAACATATGTCGCTCATTTTGTTGATCGTCGGAAGGATTCCTACTCATCATCTTTCTGATTGATCGAAACGCTCTCGCCCAGACCAGAGAGACGGTGAGCCGCAAGGTGTAACTTCCCAAGATAGCATTGCAGAGCGGGTGCTAAGACCGAATCCGTAACGCTCCCCTGCAAACGGATCGCCCGACGGCCATCTCCACAAAATGAATCGCGCACGCAACGCCTGCGCCGTCGAAATCCAAACCAAAATCCTGGCGCTGGTCCAGCTGCTCTAACTAGGCACAGAGCTGGGGTATCTGCCCACTACTGCTGCTCGGCAAACAATTGAGATGCAACGCAACGTCGGGGGCGGTGACACGCGAGAGCAGCAGTAGCAACTAGTAGCAGCCACCCCTTGCTGCCTTTTGCCTTTGCCGTCAATGCCCTGCCTGCCTACAGTACCTCTTCGCTGGCAGCACATCATACCCGTGTCAATTCATGCCAGGTTTAATCACCGCCTGTTTGGTGCGTGTAACGCGCAGCGGCGCAGGCCCCGCGCGATGGACAATGGGTCGAGGTTCTGAAACATGCTACGGGTGTGATCGCAGATCACGAGGCTGCAGCCGGCGCTCCGATCTTATTTTTGCCTTCTCGCTGTGTGAGCTGTGCTGTGAGCCTGTGCCCGGTTTCGAGGGACCTAGTGCCGTTGCCGTTGACGCACGCATGCAGGCCTGCATGCAGGAAGGGCCAGCCAAGCAAGGTCCGTCGCAGGCTGGGAGCAAAGCCCGCTGTTTTTGCTCAATCGCGGCTCGTCATGTTCGGACGATCGCCCACGCGATAGACGGCGCTAGGTATGATTTGCATGGGTTCGGAGGGGGCTCTCCCGGCGAATCAGGCGGGCAAGTTGGCAGATGCGCTGTTGCGCAGGCAAGGCAGGGCAGGGCAGGACAAGGGCAAGGGCACAGCGAACTTCAGAGCCGCAGGCGGCTTGTCTATAGCAGGACCGGAGATATGGGAGCGCGTTCGCAGGGATGGGAGAGTGACAGACTGTCCGGTGAGAGGCACGCAAAGAGGACCGAGCAGCTGCTCTGGCTTCTGCCTTGTTGTTGCGCGCGCGTTGCGAGTGGGACCTAGGCGCGTGTTATTGCGGTGCGTGAACTGGGAACCCATGTCGGCTGGCGGGAATTCTGGAAGGCGTCCTGCGGCTGTGAGTGGCCAGCGGGGTGTTTTGAGTACGGCGCTGCTTTCGCGAACAGGATGGGCGTAGGTCAATAGACGCAAAGGCAAAATAGTGGACGAGCTGGACTCAGCGGAGGCTGATGATGCGACCAGCAAGCGATCTCTGCCTTGGGTTGTCACGAGCTGGTGGGCGCTGAGGCGAGCGTCACGAAGGGCTCCCAGGCTCTCGTCGACGCGCGAGCGGGCAAGCAGAGAGGCGCTGCGGAAATGGGCAGCATGCAGGCACGGTGAGAGGCAGCAGGGATATTGGCGAGTGCTGCGAAGCCGAGCTCTGGTGATACGGCAGAGCGGCATAGGGGCACACTGGGATGTATGTAGGCATACCCAGGCCGCGGTGAGGACTGGTTGACACGGGGAGGAGGATCACGTTACTGGTGCCTTGTGGCGGCATACGGAGACATGGAGACAGGCATGCTATACAGACGTAGCGGTGTTTCGCGCGTACGTACAGATGTGTTGCAGCAGCACTGACACAGACAGACAGCCGTAACCAGGGCAGTCGAGAGTGCAGCGCCCCTGCAGCGGCATGAAGCGGGCAGCGATGATTTGTGGTGGTGGTGGTGGTGGCAGGCTGACCAGCATTCCATGTCGCCTGCTCGCGTGGCCGAGCATTCCCAACACGACCGCAGAGGAAAGGCGATGGTTGCTGTTGAGGGCTCATATTTCAGGACACGGCTAGCGACGCTGCGTACCAGACTTGGGCAGTTCCAGGATTGTGCTGTTTCCCGTTGGAGGGTTAGGCTGTGGGCTAAGGCGTGGTTAAGTGGGCGCAACGGGCGCTCGTCAAACCTACAGCAACGCCTTCGGTGCTTCCAGCGCGCGCAGGGCTCGGGAGTGTGTTGTGTCCGTCTGTGTCTTTGGCAACGCCGTTTCTCGTTTCTCGTTTCTCGTTTGCGCATACCTGCAGCAGCAGCAGCGCCTTTCATCATAGGGAGCCCGGACGTGCGCCCATTTGTCATTTGCCATTTGCCCACTACTGTACCGCTGCATGGAAGCCGTTCGCTAGCTGCTTCATTGCCGTGCCGTGCGACTGCTTGCCTCTGTCTGTGGTCCAGCGAGCGTCTGTACCTCACTTCGCTGCCCGCCTTGCCTGCCTCAGACTGCTTGCTACCACCGCCTACGCCTACCCGCTGCTGCTGCTGCTCCTGCTGCTGCTTCTACCTCCACTATTACCTGCCGCCTCTGCGCTACCTATTCTCTCTCCGTCAAACCCTACCCGCCTACCCACTCACCTCCACCAACCCACCCAGCCAGCCAGCCATATCCCGGACTCGCGCGTCGGCTGCCCGCATCCCATCCTTCGCATTCGACCCAGACTCTCAGCCGGCTACAGGACCCTCGCTCACTCACTCCCTTGCTTGCTTTACCTTCCCTCGCTCGCCTTCTACCCGTGGCGCCCTCCCGGCCTCTCCTCTTCTTTCGCGTGGCACACGGCGGCGAGCCACTCCATGCGCTCTTGGTAACTACCTACCTACAACCTGCGGGCCACGCAGGCCCAGAGGAGATCGCGCGCCTTGGACGACGGACCAGGCCCACAATGCGCAGGGCAAACAGAGTACCAGTCGCTTGACGAGCTCTCCGACCATACCCACCCGCGCCAGCAGCAATTGCCTGTCCACTCACTCGCCCACGTCGCTCTCTGCTCTACCGGCCCAAGGACCAGCCGTAGAATGCGCACAGTCTCAACAGTCAGTACTCTCCCTCCCCAAACCCAATGCCACTCGCCGCTGTCACTGCTACTACCCTGCATGCTGCTGCTACTGCTGCTACTGCTGCTACTGCTGCTATTGCCTCTTCCCACCTCACCTCACTCCACCTTACCCTTTCCATGTACTGACTAGACTAGCTCTGTGCATCAGGTGCCGGCATTGGCGTCTCTGTTCTCGGTTTCTCCCTGGCCACCGACGAAACCCACCGTTCCTCGCCCTCCAACCACAACCAGCACCAGGCTGCATCTTTAGACTCCAACAACACACCTCCACCCGTTCCCGCAATGAGCGCAACTGCCACCGCAACGTATACTTCACCCTTTCCCGATCACTTCTCCTTCGCTTTCAACCACACCGATCGATTCTCCGCCCGACCAACCGACCGCTTCGGCCGCTCCCAATCGGATAATGCAGCAAACATTGTAAAGGGCAGCCTCGGCAGGGCGAGAGGGGGCGTGATTATGGCCGACGACGTTGTGGTGCCGCCAGAGGGCAGCGAAAGTTCGCGGGCCAGCACGCCCAATGCCCAATCACAAAAGTGGCTCCGACGTTTCTCGGCTAGTATATCGAAATCTCGCGACTCGAGTCGGACACCGAGCTCCCGTCCTGTGTCTGCTGTAGTCTCACATTCCAATGGCTCGTATGCGTTTTCACATACTGGATCGACGACTCCCATGTTGCCAAATACAGAACCAACCTCACAGCCACGGAACAGGCTGGTCAAAAGGTCAGCCTCTGTGCGAGGTGTCAGCGACTCGCCGTCGCAAACACCTGGCTCTCGTCTCCCACTTCCCACCTTCAGACGGCCCGCGACAAGCCACCAGCGATCGGTCACACTCCAAGAGCTCCCAAGTCCGGCAATGTTTCATGCTCGTATGTTTAGCAGTGACGTCTCGGGTGATGCACATGACCCTCATTGGAGACACTATTTCACACCCAAGGTGGCTCGTCCTAACGAGGCGTCTCTGCGTAGACCTTCAATAAGCGGGATACCCAATCCCATCAAGCGCATATACCCGGATCGAAGATATACACCCACGCTAGTATCCGCTCATCAACACATTCGACAAGGTGACGTGGAAGCCGACGATGAGCTGAGCGTGTACGACATCAGCGAGGCAGTCACACCTGCAACCATGCCGACAAGCGCGGCATCGTCGCCACTCCTTCCGCAGCCCGAAGGCACGTTTGCCTCCAAACGGTCCTTCTCTCTCGGAAACATACTATCAGCCGGACCTTCGTCGAGATCTCGAGGCTCGTCATTGAGCAAAGGCCTCACAACGACAGGCAATCTGTCTCGTAGCAGCACAGATCCACGTCTGGTCTCGGCTCCGCAAAGCTCGATGGGCACTAGTCTCAGCTCCTCGCGTAAAACGTCCGAGCGTCTATCAAAGCGCCGTAATGTCTCCAACGCTGATCCAATCTCGCACGCGACGCATGGTATCAGTGCGGACCCCTCGGGGGAGATCCAGCTGAACCTCAGCGACGAGGGCCAGACCCAACTGACCACGATTACCGACGTCTCCGAACTTAGCATCGAGCCTGATGGTACTCAACAGGATACGAGAGAGCAGCGCCGTATGCCTTCGGCCACCACTGCGTCTGGCGCAGCTCGACACTCACGACTCTCGGCTGCGACTTCAGAGATCATCTCGAACTTCGGATCGGACAGCGAGAACAGGTCACTTGGCGACACAAGCACTGACTACCAAAGCGACGCTTTTGACTCATTTCCAACAAGGACGACGACCACGACAAGAAGCAGTTCCGGCAAGCGCGGGCCGCCTATCGAAACAATCTTCGACGAATCTCCTCATACTTTCTCCTCTGGACGAAGTACCAAGCTTCGTGATCTCCTTACTACTGGTGGCAGCGATCCCGCAGACGGTTACCGATACAGCACAATAGAAGAGGAGGATAGCATTGCAACACCTAAGCGTTCGTTGGCAGACAAGAGCTTAGCATCGTCCCCCGCAGCCCGTCATGGCGGACTCAATGCCTTCAACTCATCTCCTCCCATCATGAGGGAGATGCCAGATCCGGACGACATTGATTGGGATACGCCAGAGGAATCCGAACTAGCGTCGTCACCACATGAGACAGCACGTCGTGTCTCACGCTCACCAGACTTCCCTGCCTACCAGATTGAGACAAGTCTACCATTCCGACTGGCTCCACCGACCAGATCGTATTACTCTGGATCAACCGTGTCAACACCTCGACGAAATGGAGCGAGCCAAGACCGTGCTACTATTTTCGACTGGGCCGAGGCGCAGCCTAGTCCAAGCCACAACAACTCGCCGCCTCGTCCAAAGACAGTACATGGTAAGAAAGATCCGGAGAACAGAGGCAGTAGGCAGTCCGGACGTCGCATGCCAAGTGGAATGCACGCTCGCAGTCATAGCGTTCCTGTAGTCCCCGACCTCGACGGCAAGCGGACGTCTAGTGTAGCGACAAAGTTCGGTACTTGGGGAGTGGGAAGCAAAGGTGTTACCGAGGACTGGAACGAGGACTTTGATTTCGAAGAGCCGGAGCTCCCATCTGCTATAATGGAAGACAGACGGGTGGACAGTGGACATGCAATGTTCATCCCGAAGTCCATCCAGGAACAGCAACAAAATGTGGTGGCAAACATCGGACTACTGCGAGAATGGGGTCTTTTGATCGAGGAACTCAAAGAACTGCGTATCCGCGCCGCAGCACTGGGCATGTTGGCCGGTCCCCACGCTTCAGCATGGAGCGAGGTGGAAGCCATGATCGACCTGGCTGACCAGGAATCGCACGAAGCTACCCTTGAGCCCCGTCGCTCACCTCCGTCATCTCCTGGACTTGATGACTTCGCTTTCGACGAGCCTCTGCGGGAGGTCGTGCAAAACGCTCGAGCTAGGGCTCGCTCAATCAGAACCCCTCAGCCGCCAATGCTTGGTGATGAGGATGACATGGCAGCTTTCAGCGAGCCTCAAACACCCAGCCGCTCCATCAAGACTAGACCCCGGAAGGACTCTGAAGCCGTGGCGCGCTCTGTCATTGAGGCTTTGCAGACCAAGCGTACTGTCTCTGATCCAACCTCTCTTCCACAGAAACCCGTGAAGAAGGTACCCTTCGACACCGCTACCCTTCGGCATATTGTGCCATACGTCAACGGCGTGAAGCGAAAAATCAAGGAAGCATTGCGTGAAGCGGAAGGACTATACACCAGCCCTGCTCGTCAAACTTTGCCCGAAGACGACTTGGAGGATGATTTCGATTTCAGCGACGAGGAACCTTCGTTCCGCAGCATTTTCACTGACTCACGTTCGGACGCGACACCAGAGACTCGGCAGAAGAGACGCAACATGGCCATGACTGACAACGACGAATTCGAAGAGGGAGCAGTCTTTGGGTGAAAGGCTACAACTATATGAAAGCGGCGAGCTTCGATGAAGCCAGGCTTATGGATACGCAACTAGATCAACGTGTCGAAGAGCTCGACGCCGCGAAGACCATGCATATCGTTGCCGATGAGAAGGAAGCCATCAGCAACTGCCGCCAGGCACGAATTCGCCACGCCACTTCTGCTCCGAGCATGCACAGACAGCACGCCTCAGCATAACGAATAACACACGATAACCTGCCCGCATTGTGGCCCACCCTGCACCCCACGCAACCTCTTGTAAGGGCACAACGCCCGTCTCCTACGCTTCTGTATAACTAGGCGTTTGCTTTTTGGAAAGCCAATTCCCAAGATTTGATCAAAAAGGGGCAAGCCTTTACCAGAGAAACCAGGTTTCATCAAGCATTATTTTGCATTCGCATCGGAACTTCGGCACAAGATTGTGGAAACAAACCAGATCAACCAAAAGTTGGGATAACCAGGGAAATTCTTTTCTTTCCGTCTCAGGGCATTGGCTTCCAATAACAACAACAAAACGGGGAACCATTTTCATTTTCATTTTCGTTTCCCTACTTCTCTTCCATTGGCATACACAAACAGGGTCGCGCACCTCTACCATTGGGAAACTTCAAGAACGGAGAATTGTCTCCCTGGGAACGGAAGGCCAGAGCAGTGCAGAGCGGCAAGCAAGCAGGAGAAATTGATGTTGCCTGGCAGACACACAGAGACACTGAAACGAGTACGGGATTTTCTTGTTTTGGTTTCTGAAAGTAATGTGGATTCTTTTATACAGCCCACCTTGTTTTTTTCTCTCCCCCTCTTTTCCTTTTTCTGTCATCGTAATGAGAGTGGGCGAAGAAACACAGAGCCCGCTGGATGGATGGAGGGATGAATGGCAGAGCGCCGCCGCCACTATTTAGTGGAAAGTGCGCTGTGGATGGATGCATGGAGGGATGGGCACGGGAAATGGAATGATGGATGAGCGCTGGCGTATTACATCTTATTCACACAGTATAAGATAGCTGGCTAGGAAATTTTGTGTATGTGGTATCATGGTTGTTGTGCGCTGTGACGTGTATTGTATCGTTTTGTTCCAGATGTGCATGTATGCTCTGAGGGTGTCTGTCATTCGGTGTTGTTATTTGTCCCTTGCTGAGACGAATCGTGCTCGATGGTACTCGAAAGCAGATCATCTCATATATCAGGTGTTTGGGTATTCGACTTCGTCTACCAGAGCTCCGTCATCGAAAGCCGCCAAATCCCCACAGTTGTCTACGCCAGCCAGCTCCAACTCCAGCTTCAAAGGGTCGAGCTGCTGTATTCCAATCCCAAGTGACCCGAATAATTACTTATGTACTCGCATGTCCTCATGAACCACCTGTCCATGGCATCCTCTAGCTGAAAGCTCTTGCTTGGACCCGTAGCTTTTCCTGCGACCATGATACTGGCGTCCCACGCCAGGCCTGCGCTCTAATATTTGGCCATGTATTGGCCCATTGGCCCTCCCAAAGCATACGCACTTTCGAAGCGGAAGACGATACCACCACCTTTACAATCACACGATGGACTCGAGGGATCACGGGAAGAGGAGGATAGTACGGCGAGCTCCGGAGAGCAAGAGCAAGAAGACGGAGCGAATGGAGACTTGAATACACGTGACAACGAAGATGACACAAGCCATGGAAACAGCACTGGAGATGTCCCTGTGCCCGGATCTGTACAAGATGAAGAGATCCTGGCGGCCAAAATTTCGCGTGGAGGCTCTGTCTTCGCGACCATCACCCGGTCTCAGCTCACGGTATGGCAGACCAAACCGGCCGTGGCGCTTGCGAGCGTGATCCGGTCGCCGCAGTCTATGGAGTCATATGGGCCTAGCACGGCTCTGCTGCTTCGGCCAGACGGGCTCATCATAGTCGTGCAGACCTCACTGGGCTACTTGATCACGTACTCTCTGTCCACAGACCCGAATGCGCGCGTATACGCTACGCAGCTTATGAGCACGACCAAGCACTCCCGACAGGGCAGTGAGGATGGATACAACGCGTTCAGGCGCAGAGACTCGGCCGCTGCACATGTTCCCATTGGCGAGGGTGCTGGGATCAAGGAAGTGAATCTTCGTTTTCGCATGGTCATTCGCATTGATGCTGGTATCAACACGGCTCTTGCACTGGACGACGAGCTAGTCGTCGCTACACACAAGCCGGCGGCTATTCAGTGTATTAGATGGGTGGCGGACAACAATCGCTCGCAAACTAGCACAGAGCTTTTGGCCCGTATGGATTGGATGGAGGACAAGAGCAGTGTCACTGAAGTCATTTTTGATCGGCCGATGAATCTAGCAACTTGGCTGACCAGCGATGGGAGGGCATACGCGGTGCAGCGAAAGACTGGAACACCACAGGAGAATGGAACTCCCACCACTTCATTCCAAGGCTTCTGTTTCCGGGAGCCAGGATCCAATGATGACCTTGCCACGAAAGCTGCCATCAATGCGCGGTTCAGCTTGATTGCAGTAGGGTGCGCAAACAGCAACATAGATGTATACGCTGTCAAGGACTATGTCGGCAACATCCCTCTGTCTCACCGGCTCTCATTACCTCTGTCTTTAGGCACGACTGGCAAACTGACTGCCCTGAGCTACAGCCCTGACGGATATTGTCTGTTTGCTGGCTACGAAAAAGGGTGGGCTACATGGAGCATGTATGGAAAGCCTGGCGCAAACTCTTTCGGAATCGATCAGCACTACTCTGGTGCTACCAGCGAAGGCTGGCTTCATGGTGTCCGAGACTGTTTCTGGATTGGTGGCGGATGTGAACTTGCCATACTGGATCTCGCAGGCGAGAGCATCTGGACTGTAGAGATGGCGCGCAGTGCGATTCCTGGATGCTATTCTCCGAGCAATGTCGCCCGTGGCCTGCTTGTCTCCAGCACTGGCGTCATTATGTACTCAGGGCATGACATCGCAGATCTAACTGCTCTCCCTTCGGACACGAATCTTTGGCAGAGTATCCAAATCCCGTCCATATATCTTGTCAACCAGTGGCCGATCAAGAGTGCCGTGGAGTCACCCGACGGCAAATATGTTGCAGTGGCAGGCCGACGCGGCCTGGCACATTACAGCACGGCAAGCGGCAGATGGAAGACATTCGATGATCCAGCCAACGAGTCGGAATTCTCGGTTCGAGGTGGCATGTGCTGGTACCAGCATGTACTCATCGCCTCGGTGGAGGCTGGTGGCAAGTATCAAGTCCGCATGTACTCGCGCGATAAGGCGCTGGGTCTTTCGCAAATATTGCACACTGAAGAGTTGTCGGCACCTGCTATCTCTACGACAGTCTCAGGCTCGGACTCCCTGCTTGTCTACACATACGACAATGTTCTACTGCATTATATCATCGCGCCAACCTCATCATCTTTCCGGCTTGTCCAGGTGGGACAGATCGGATTCCATGGCATCATCAGAGCACCTCCTCGAGTGAGAGCCATTAGTTGGCTGCTGCCTGAAGAACAAATCGAACATGGCGACCCATCTCAGGATGTCGCAACTGCGTCCGTACTGTTCCTTGTTGATGGAAAGCTGGTCCTGCTTCAACCCTCCACGAACGACGTGGGAGAACTCAAGTACGACATGCGAGTCATCGCACAAAACGTCGAGTATTTCCAGCTTATGCGTGACCATCCTGCCACTGTTGCTGCCTTGACACGTACTAGCCCTGGTACTGTTACACCGGGTGGCTTGTCGCTAGACCAGCCTTTAGGACACAGCTTGCGCGACTCATTGTGGTACTTTGACGGTACCGGCATGCACGTGTGGTCTGATGTGCAAGACGTTATCGCCTGCGCCCCTGCTGAGCTGGGCCGCGAACTGCCTCCATCAATCTGCATACCGCTCGACTTCTATCCAGTCGCTGCCCTGGTAGGCAAGGGTATCATCCATGGTCTAGACTCTGAACTCATCCAACGCCGAGACGTGAGCTTCTCTTTCTTCCGTCATCAGCCTCGCACTCAACTCTTCATCAACCAAATCCTGCGCCACCATCTTGCAGAGTACAACTCACCTGCTGCACTGCACCTGGCAAGCTCCTACCAGAAGCTACCATACTTTGCACACGCACTCGAGGTTCTGCTGCATGACGTTCTCGATTACGAGGTCGACAACCCACCCTCGCCGCCAGAGACGGCACTACTGCCAGCGACTGTGTCTTTCTTGTCATCCTTCACATCCTACTTGGACGTAATTGTCAACTGCACCCGCAAGACAGAACTGCGAAGCTGGCAGACTCTTTTCAGCAATTTGCCACCAGTCATCACCTTTTTCGAGCAATCTCTGGCACAAGGCAAACTCAAAACAGCTGCAGGCTATCTGCTTGTGCTCCACGCCTTCGAATCGGAGTCGTTCCAAGTCCACGACTTTGCTCGCTTACTGCGCATGGCGGCTTCGGCACAAGACTGGGACCTGTGCCGCGAGCTTGCCAGATTCCTCGTGGGCATCGACGCCACTGGGAACATACTGCGCACCGTACTGGCAGAGGCAGATCTTGAGGGTGGCGGCTTGGCCAATGGGCACGGCACGCCGTCGCCAGCCGAGAACGGGCGACGAAGAGGGTATGCTGTTCCGGGGGATTATTTCTCGCTTGCACGCCGGTGAAGGATTGATTCGTAATGAGACAACTTCATGCGAGAGGGGTAGACACATCACTGTTGCAGTCCTGGTGCATGTACCCTGCAGCCCTATAATGCTTGATCGATGAGTTCCCACGAGTCAAAGCTCCGAGCAGGATCAGGAGTGTGTGTTGTACCCGCTCTCAAGGCAGTCAATGGTCGAGTTTGGCTTATGTAAGGCTCCTCCATGTGGCAGCCACCGGATTGCACTGGGTACATAGTCTGACATCCTTCCTGCGGTAGACGATGCGCCCAGGCACACTTCATGCGGCAACCTGTGCGCCACGACACTTGGTGGTGCGCTCCTGCAGGCGGACATTTGTGCCATTGCATAATTTGTTGCAACTGCGATACGACACTGCCACGAATGTATCGTTTGATCATGTGGCCTTGTCTCTGCACTCAGGCCCCGGACATAGGTTCACAAGTGACGCGAGTTGCCTGCTCGCTCCGGAGGTAGTCATATGGACACGTGACGACAAACCCACTACTTCGATAGCTATACCATATTGCCCAAAAGACAAACAAAATTTCCCGCCGATCCCTGCCAGTTGAATAGTCTACTCGGTTTGACCTTCCTCCATTGATCACTTACAGGAGTATCAAAAACAGGACAAGGAGCGAATATTTTCCGAATCTTCGCCATCCTAGTCGTGCCAATGCTTTAGTGACGCATATCCAGAACTCGCTTCGCTGGGATATATATTACTCGGCAGCTGGTGGCGCCATTGCCTGCAGCTTTGCGGGCACGTTTTTGGCGCGCGTGCCGCCAACATTCAGCATCATTATCGTCGTCCCGTGGTCGTTGCAATGATCCTATTATGCCACCATGCAAGCCTCGGACCCAAATAGCTGTCTCTTATCAATCGGTATCTCAAGGTGTGATATCGCAACGATCGCACGTGAAAGCTCAGCCACCCACCAAGCTATTGACTTGCGATCTCGCCGTCACTGTACTGTACTGTGGAGTAAGGCAGGCGACTTGAACAATCATCTGAGCTGTGCCCACCGCCCCCGCCAGACCTCAGCCTCACGCGAACCATCAAGCTTGCATCGGTCCTGTGGTCCGCCAGACCGGTGTGTCCTCTCCACCCATGGCGATGGACGATGGGCGATGCTTTCGGGCAGTTTGAATGTTCACCTGCAGCAGTGGCGGCCAACGTGCGGGCGTCTGCACGCTCGACAGCAGGATGTAAGGCTAGAGCACATCGCATTGCTTCCTACCGATCGAGCCGATGTACCTGTACGCTCTGTACAGTACCTGTGCATGATTTGCCTTTGCCCTGCACTCGAACCCTTCACCGGGTTGCATGCCGCGATCGTCGCGCTACCTCTACCGCTACTTCGCCCGTAGTTTGGAACGTTCCGCCTGCGAAAAAGAGCTGTTCCATAGCTGCGCCGCAGTGTTTGTGACGGTGAGGCGCGCTGCGCGATACAGCGACAAGGCAGATAATGACATCTTTTATGTGTGGCGCAAGGTTTTGAAAGAAGGTTCCAATGTCAGCTCTGCTGGACTCAGCCACTTTTTCTGGTCCCATCAAGATGTTATTGCACCCTGGTGCTAGCCGTACATTATCTGTTGCAGCTCTCATCTCGTTTCTCGAGATAACACCCAGAGACAAACATTGACAACAGTGCGGCAATTAAACCAAGGCTTACGTACGCAGGACTGATTTGGCTAAACGAAGCGCGAAGCGAGCTGGCTTGCATTGGAACTTCTCATTACTAACTACTACCGTACCTACCACAGCTTGCCAGGTACACACGAACACGAGCCGTCGGCAGAAGCGACTCTTGGCCAGAGCAAGAAGGTGTGCTTGCTTTGCTTGCTTGTTGGCTTTTATTGCAACCCAAGCGGATTCTAGCTGCGTCGTCTTGACTGACTCTTCTATCGCTTGGAGCTTCTACGCTTCGAGTTTCTAGAACAAGACTCCATCCTGATTTGTGGTGTGAGCAACTTTTGGAGACTCGCAATATATTTATGAGCAGCGGCCATGCCGCCGCCATTCCTTGACCCAAACATGTCCGGCACGATGCAAACCTACACACACACCTTGTCGCCGCCAAAAGACTGCGCAGCAGTCCGAAAGCGCCATGATTCCATGCTTCTCGACCCACACGCAAACTGGACCACGACCGAAATATTGAGAAGCAGTATCAAGGGTAGGCACGACGACGCAAACTCGCTCATGAGGGATGCGCGCGATCCACCGTCGAGCTATGCCTCACGCCCGGCCAAGCAACCAACACCGCAGAAGCAGGATTCCTTCCGGTTCCTCGTCACCACCAACCCGACTCAATTCAAGAACAAGGTGGTCATGCGGGAGAACAGGAAGCACGTCATGAACGATTTCCTACGCAAGGAAAGGCGCAAGACGCCAGGGACACGAGATATCAGAGCAGAAGGACCGGTGGAGGTAGAGAAGCGCAGACGTACCGAGTCGGATGACAGGAAGGCCAGGAAATCGAAAAACCTCGCTGCGCCAGGCCGTGTGCTCGAGTCGGGTGTCCTGACGCCTCAGAGTTCGAATGATGGGGCGTCAAGCTCGCTGTTGTATGGCTCCGACACTGAAGGGACTGTGATGTCACTCGCTTCAAGAACAGCGTCGCGCCATTCACGGCGCGCAGATTCGACCATGGCGCTCATCCCGCGGTCTGTCGTTGGCGATCTGGAAGAAGACGAGCGTCCGATGTGCAATTCCGGTGGCAATGAACGGAACCTCCATCCCAGCTCATGCAGCTGTAACTGGCCCGAACAAGAAGGTCAGAGCCTGAGTGTGCCGGATCTCTTCAGCGTTCTTGGATTCAAAGTGAGCCCTTACCACACCTGGCTACAATCCGCAAACACTGCCGTCGACCTGGAAAAGTTGAAGTACGCTTGTGGCAGGCGGCTGCGATCGTGTTCCATGGCGAAATTGTGGTTGCCGAATCTCATTCGGGCGAGACACTCGTTCCTCAGCACCATTTGTATCTCCGCGGCGCATGACGAAGCCATGCAGAGAATCGTCTTTGGGTCCGAGAGTCTAAGTCCACGAGGATCGAAAAAGGCCGTGGTGTACGAGCGGTTGGCAGTGAAGAGCGAGGTGATTGCCATGATCAATGCGAGTCTCGACGACCCGGACCAAAGGATCAGCGATGCGACTATCATCGCTGTTATGAATGTTTTCAACAGTGAGATCATCGGCTGTGATGCGACCGCTCTGAAGATCCATCAGAAGGGTCTAAACGAAATGATCTCGATGCGCGGTGGGCTGGACAAATTGGGAGTGGTCGGTCACCTGGCACGCACGTTATGTGTTACGATGCTAATAGGTATGAAAACACGACTCTCACATGTTGATGGGTATGTCATGCTAACATCTCGCAGTATGTTCGGGCCTCGCTTCTTCTTACCTTTCCCTCATCTTTCAAGTTGTATGAATGTAGTGGGGACTGACCTGAGAGTTGCAGAATGCCGTACTTCAAGAAGATCCAGCCGATGACATATACCTGCACTACGCATATTCGAGGGCAGCGCTGCCACCATCCAACGGCGCCCTATTCCCTGAGTCGCCGATTTATTGTGGAGATGGATTCGGGACCGTAACGAAGATCCTCGGACGTGGCTCTGACAGCTTGAGGCTGCTTGAGCTTTTGCGGAAGATGACTTTCATGTTCCAGAATGAGGAACAGTCGAAAGCTGCCGCTCTTGGATACTTCCACCGTCAGGTGCTTTCCTTCAAGAGCAAGCTTCACACAAGCGAGTCATCAAGACCAGGCCACATTTACGAAGCGATCCGACTGACCGCCCGTATTTATGCCGATGCTCTCGTGGGCAACATGGAGTTCTCCCGGGCGATTTCATTTTCGGCACAGAGGGACGATTCAGGAACGGAACATTTTGGGAGTTCTGCCGCATTTGTCGAGGTTGTCCGTCACTTGATGCAAACAGATCTTGATCGAATGTGGGGGGGTCTCTCCGGTATCCTATTCTTCATCGTCATGGTTGCTGGAGCCTCGGCGAAGAAAGCTCAAGTCAAAGAACTCACCGAAGCCGCGGATCTGATGAAAGAGAGGCAAGAGGATGAGGCACGTAGATGGCTGGCGGCTGTGGCAGTTCGTTGCTCGATTGTCCTTGGATTTGAGCACGGAGGTTCCTTGCTTGGCACTTTCAAGAACATGTTGTGTATCCAGGATAAGTTGAGCGGGAGAGACAGAATTATGCGGAAGTTTGTGATCGGACCAGATAGGCGAGCCGCGCCCCAGCATGGATTTGGTGATTTTGCATGGGAATTTCTTGCGGAGGACAGGTAATCAGGTCGGGGTCATTTCTCGTGTGAAGCATTCGACATGTCTTCGTATTTGAGACACTCATCTCTTGGCCTTACGCTTCTTGAACATGACAGGAGGAGGTGCTGTGATAGCACCATCGTTCTCATCCTCGTGCTTGGTGACCTCTCCCACTGCGTCCGCAGTAGATCCTGCAGGCTCTGTCTTGATGTCGTCGCCTGTCTCTGTCTTGATTTCCGCCTGGCTTGCGGGTTCCTCGGTAGCTGCTGCTTGTACTGGAGCCTTCACGACGCCACTCAAGAGAGCATCCAGATCATCATCCTGATCATCTTTCTGAGTGCCAGGGTAGCTCTTAAAAGTATTGCCCCAAATCTTCTTTTTAGGCGCCGCCTCCTCGTCTCTCACGTCTTCGTCATCTTCGGCCTTGCGCTTGTGCACTCCCTTGTTCAACGCGGCCGAAGCGGCATCTTCCTCTTCTTGCTTGATGTCGGCAAGAGAGCGTGGCCCAGAGTCTACTACAGACGTCGCGACGGTCTGCCATCCGCCGACTCCCGTGATCTCGCGTTTGAGCTCCTCGGGCAGCTCCACACCGAGTGCAACCAGTTGCTCCGCGTGAGCCTTCCTTTGTGCTGCTGCACTCAGTGTGGGAGGCGCCGGACCAGAAGATTTGCCTAGATTCTTGAGGCCTGATATGCCGGGCTTGCTGTCTGCTGCCGAGGCGCCTTTGCCACCCACGAGTCCATTGAGCCGCGCAACCTCGTCTTTTGCGCGCTGCTGTTCGCGTTGCTCGCGTTCCTTGTTTTTGTGTAGGTTGCGTAGGGAGCGCTGGATATTGTTCTGGTGCTTGCCGGTCGATTCGTGGTTTTTACGCTCTCCGGCCGTGTCGCGAACGTAGATCTCGCAAAACTTGCACCAATACGATGGCGTTGACTTCCAGTATTCAGACATGTTGTTTGCGTGGTAGTGGAATGCACGGATGTCTGTGGTGGTTGAAGTATAGATGGCGAAGGAAGTGATTGCATGCGACGCCAAGCACGAGCTTCGCGCGTCCTTCAAGGGTCGCGCGTTCTTGGAGATGGAAGCTGTGCTACTTTCCTGCTCTACTGTCGCATCACACCTCAACCTGGCTCCACCAACTACGCCGAGCATCTTCTGGTCACATTGGCAATAGCAACACATCACGCACTGGAATCTCGGTCTGCTATGCTTGCGCGCCACGATGCGCTTCACTAAGCCAGTCTGGCTGTGCCATGGAGGGGAGAAGAAGGACCACGAGGTCTACAGTTGCCATGTCTCGCCCGACGGATCAAGGCTGGTGACTGCTGCAGGCGACGGCTATGTTCGAATCTGGTCAACAGACGCTATCCTGAATGCCGCCAACCCAGCATACACCAAGCCGAAGCAGCTCGCAGCGCTGTCATACCACTCCGGCACCATTCACAGCGTGCGATTCAGTCCCAACGGGAAATACTTGGCCTCAGGAGCAGACGACAAGATTGTCTGCGTGTACAATCTCGACCCGACCCCTCCTTCACACACGACCTTCGGAAGCAAAGAGTCGCCGCCTATAGAGAACTGGAGGATCTTCAGGAGATTGATTGGGCACGACAACGACGTGCAGGACCTGGGTTGGAGTTGCGATAGCTCCATTCTGGTTTCGGTTGGGCTGGACAGCAAGGTAGTGGTTTGGTCAGGGAGCACATTCGAGAAGCTTAAGACGCTTTCTCAGCACCAGTCGCATGTCAAGGGCATCACGTTCGATCCCTCCAACAAGTACTTTGCGACTGCTTCGGACGACAGGACAATCAAGATCTACCGCTTCACACCCCCTCCGCCGAATGCCACCGCCTACGATCAAACTTCAAATTTCACACTGGAACACTCCGTGACAGCACCATTCGCGACGTCACCTCTCACCACATACTTCCGTCGATGCTCCTGGTCACCTGATGGCGCCCATATCGCCGCAGCAAACGCGGTCAACGGCCCAGTCAGCTCTGTTGCAATTGTCAACCGTGGTCAATGGGACAGCGAGATCAACTTGATCGGACACGAAGGACCCGTCGAGGTGTGCGCGTTCTCTCCACGCCTCTTCCAGCGCGATCCGCCTGATGAGTCCGCATCGAGCGGCCAACACCCTGTCACAGTCGTGGCGTGCGCGGGCCAGGATAGAACACTAAGCGTGTGGAACACAAGCTTCGCTCGTCCATTTGTGACCACTGCAGAACTGTGCGGAAAACCAATAAGTGACCTGGCATGGAGTCCCGATGGCGAGACGCTGTACTTGACATCGCTCGATGGTTCAGTGGCGGCTGTTGTTTTCGACACGGGCGAGCTCGGCTACCCTGCGCCCCAATCAGACAACGACAAAGCACTTGCTAAGTATGGCGCCGGTCGCCGCGCAGGCATTGTCGAGAACGCAGATGCTTTGCGTCTAGAAGAGGGAAGCAGGGCGGGTGAGCTCAAGGGTGTGCAAGGACGCATGGGAGAGCTAATGGGAGATGAGCATTCCCAGACCCCTGCCTTGACAAATGGCGATACTCAAGTGAATGGCACTGCTGCCAGTGTTGAGAAAGTTCCTACGCCGGCTGAGCCTACACCTGCACCCCCGAAGGACCCGCAGGCAGAGAAGATTGACAAACTCAAGCAACGCGTCACAATCACCAAAGATGGCAAGAAGCGCATTGCCCCGCTACTTGTTTCGTCCAATCAAGGTGAGGCCAATCTGCCTCGACCGCAGTTACAGGCCGCTGTGAGGCAGGGCGGCATCTCAGATGAGCCGGTGAAGATATTGGATTTAAGCAAACCTTACGACGGTCTGCCTAAAGGTGGTCTTGCCAGCTTGCTGCTGGGAAACAAGCGCAAGTTTGCCGAAGTGGAAGGCGATGATGAGAAGAGAGCAGAGAAGAGAGTCC
Source organism: Cladosporium colombiae (assembly GCA_026122715.1). NCBI lineage: Eukaryota > Fungi > Ascomycota > Dothideomycetes > Cladosporiales > Cladosporiaceae > Cladosporium > Cladosporium colombiae. The sequence goes on from JAKZFA010000014.1 coordinate 161,119, forward strand.
ATGCTGTACAGCAGAGTGGCGCGACACCAATCGTCAACAACACAGCCGATGGTCTTGTGGTTGCTGGATCTGCCGCCACTAAGAAAGTTACTGAACTTCCTGAAGTGTTGCGGCCTGCAGTGATCAACCCGAGTTTGACTGTCAGTCAAATAAGACTCGCTGTACCACTCGTTCGGAGCGTCATCGTAAGACCTCTGGACCCCTCAAGGACGAATGCTGAGGGAGACCAACCAAACGGCGCTGCGGATGCCTCAGACGAGGCTTCGGTGTCATTCGAAGCTCGCAATGCATCTGGAGTAGCACGCACTGGTCGTGTACAGGACAGAGAGCCTACACGCATCACAGTTTCCAAGCGCAGTCAGACCTTGTGGCAAGACTTCCTGCCTAGAGCAGCCTTGTTGGTCACTGGCAACCGCAATTTCTGGTGTGTAGCATGTGAGGATGGAAGCTTGCACGTCTGGACACCTGCCGGACGACGCTTACTCAACGCATCTGTTCTCGAAGCCCAGCCAATCATCCTCGACTGCCGTGGCTGGTGGCTACTAGCAGTGACGGCGGTCGGCCAGTGCTACGTTTGGAACATCAAGACGATGAGTGCAGCACACCCTCCCATTAGTCTTGCACCTGTTCTAGACATGGCAAGCCAGACTCAGCAGGGCCACTTGACGGTCGCACCATCTCTCATGTTCGCTCGCCTCAACAGCCAGGGCAAGGTCATCGTAGCGATGAGCAATGGCGATGGCTTCAGCTACAACCCTTCCATGTTCGTCTGGCAGCGCCTGAGCGAGAGCTGGTGGGCAGTCGGCAGTCAATACTGGAACACCACCGACACCAGCGTCCCCGTTTCGCGCCCGGTCAAGTCGTCCAAGTCTACCGAGACGTCATATCTGGACGACATCAACCCCGAAAACATCTCCGCCGGCATCATCCCCCTCCTCGAGCGCAACACAACATCACAAGCCTTGGTCAAGGGCCGTGCGTACTTCCTCCAACGTCTCGTCAAGCAGCTGCTTTCCGCGGAAGGCTTCGAAGGCTTCGAATCGGCCGTCTCCATCGGCCACCTCGAAAACCGCGTTGCTGCCGCATACATCCTGGGCGCCAAAGACGAGTTCAGAGTCTACCTGATCATGTACGCCAAGCGCATCGGCGCAGAGAATCTGAAAGCCAAGGTCGAAGAACTGTTGCGCGGACTGATGGGAGGCATGTTCGCGGACGAAGAGGACGACGGAGGAGAAGAAGAGAGATCCGGCGTGGAATGGGGCGAAGGCGACGAGATCGTCGGCTGGAAGAGGGAAGACTTGTTGAAAGAAGTGGTGGTCGTGCTAGGCAAGCACAGAGACTTGCAGCGTGTCACCGTGCCGTACGCGAAGCTCTTGGGAGTCTTGGAGGATGCGGATACCGCGAGCAGCGACACGGCGATGAATGTGGACTGATTGCTGATCACTTGTATGTATGTGTTAAAGCGCGGCGTTCATGGTGTTTTCCGGTGGCGGAGCAATGGCAATGGGGGATGGGGCTACCTCCCAAGCAGTCGTTGTGCTGCATCGACGGACCTTTTTTTTCCCCCTCTGTCTCAAGCTTATGTATGTATAATTGTAGTCGATTGGGACGCTTATTCGCTCTACTTGATTCCGGTTGGTCTGAGCGTCTCAGCCACGTCGCGAGAATTTTGATTTAGTCTCCTTGGGTGACATCCTGCCTTGTACGAAGAAAGGGGGAAAAACATGGGCAAGATCGTCTTTCGTCTGCTTTACTTGTGCTTTTCCTCTAATTCGCGTACAACTCTAACAATGAAGGTGGCGTTGAGCTATTTGCATCCTCCGAGCCTCCTGATAGCATCGTTCTGCTCTTTCGAACTGATCGTTCTTGACACAGTGGAGAAAGAGACCCCTCGATGATAAGTTGCGAAAACACAAATGTACGGATGTTCGAAAATCCAGGTCATGTGTGAGACGGGTACCCTCTCATCGCCCTCTGCGACTCTGCGATGTGGCCATTCCCACCAAGACAACGAGGGCCGTCCCTCCATCGGGTCTCGGCTGTTGGAAGTTGCAACCTGGAAAGTGTGCCCGTGAACTTCGAGGGGGCGTTGCATTCGTGATTTTAGAAATACGTTCATGAAAAGCGCCCGATTCCTCAGAAACGGAAGAGAGGGGCGCAATCAGGCTTCCAGTGTTCTCTGCTTCGCGATCGCGTCGTGATCTAACAGAATCTTCAAGCCGGTCTCGAAATTCGAGTAGATGGCCAAATGCGTCGGCGTCTTCCCGTGCGAGTCTTTCACGCTTGTCAAGGCGCCTCGATCTAGTAGCAGCCGGATGATCGCATCTTGCCGTTTCTGTACCGCGAGGTGCAACGCTGTGCTGCCGTCGCCATCTCGCTCGTTGATGTCGACGCCTGAATCGAGGAGCATTCGCACCACGCCCTCGTGGCCGCTGTCGATGGATATGTGGAGCAAAGGCTTGCTGTCGCCGCTTTCGGAAGGTGTGTGGTCTTGCGTCGGTGATGGGGTGTGTTTGCGAGACGAGGCTGGGGTGGGAGGGACGTTGGTTCCGGTTCGGCTGGGGTGTGACGATGTTGCCCTTTGTTGGGTCTCTGGGTGTGGTCGAAGGCCCGGCAGGATGCGAGAGGGCGTTGGATAGCTTTCGCTGGAAGCTATGGATGGCTTGGGTGTGGGAAAGGCGTCTTCGGGTGTATGACGAGGCCCGGGAGTAATTGAGGCGGGTGGATTCCAGCCAAAAGTGTGATCACTCATAGAGTGCCCTCGAGAATGCCTCCCAAATAGTCCATCCAGGCTAAAGTTCTCGTCTACGGCACTATTGCCGTCGAGACCAGCAAGCGAGATGTAAGAACCGTGTTGCAGGGTATCGAAAGGCTGGTGGTACGAAGCGGGAGGAGTGGCTATGCTGCTGGCAGCTGTGAAGAAATTGCTCTCATCTTCGGTGGCGAGGTGATATGGAGCGAGCAGAGCGTCGAACTCCGGGAAAGAACCATAGTCGAAATTAGAGCGAGGCGGCGGCGGCGGTGGTGCTGGAGGAGAAGCAGAGGTAGCAGCAGCAGCAGCAGCAGAGGTAGCTGGAGCACTACTAAAGGCGGTAGTAGAAGCAGCAGCGGCGGCAGCAGCGGCAGCTTCACGTTCTTTGATCTTTTTGTCTGCAGGGAAGGCATGTGGTCAGAGAGGTTCATGGATCGATCGCGATCAGTGTGGGATTAGTGTGATGGAAAAGGAGAGGGTATGTCGATTTCGATGAGCAGGTGGGGTGGGAGCTACTGACTTCGGAAACGACGCTGTGCCTCACGGTTCTGTTGGCGGCGGCGTTCGCAGAGGTCGTCTTCGTGTGCGACGACTACTGTAGTGCTAGAGCGTGACATTGCAGCAGAAGCGGGGGTTGGGTCTGCGGCGTTGCATGAGGAGGAGGAGGAGGAGGAGGAGGTCGAGGTTTCTTCGACATCTGGCATGGCGGATGCTGCGTGTGGTCGATAGGCTCTTGATTGTCCTTCTCTCTGCCACTTGTCTATTACTTGGCAAGGGACGAGCAAGGACAAGGCTGATGAAGCGCGGGCGGGTTTATAAAAGCCCTGCGGCCAATCTTATGCCTCACATCGTGCTGAAAGGATGCGCAGGATTGCGACTGCCGCAGCTGAAGGAGTCGAAGGCTGCTGCGTCGAACGCCCTTCGGCCAGCTCTGGCTTCGACCTGCAGCGCTTGTGGCTGACTTAGCCGAGCAGATGTTAGCTACTTTACCTTGCAAGGTAGGTGGGCGAACCATGCCATACACCGGCTCTGTGTCGCCTGGTAGTGGATACCAAGCATACCACGTTCTACGGCCAGCCAGCTACTGCGCCTGGCTTCGCGTACAAGGTGCACTACTACTGCAGCAGCCCACCGCTGCTACCGAACCTTACACGGCCCCCGTCCAGCCTCGTTCAGCTCCGATTGCGTGCGTTTCAGCTTCCACTAAACCTCATGTTACCACGATTGCTGCTGCTTCTCGCGTCTTCTCGCCTTGCTACTGCACTCTACCATGTTTTGGCGGCAACTATCCCGCTGCAGCCCGCCTCAACCGAATCCTTATCCGCCACTAGAAACATGCAGATCCACCTGTGCTATCTATTGTGTCATCTTCAAGCTTCACGCCTGCTTCACTACTGCTACTTGTTGTTCGCTCCCATGCTTACTGTATTACCGTTCATCCTCTTCTCCGACCCCGTTCAAGCGAGAGGCTGCTCAGGCGTCCAATACACGTGGGCCTGAGAAAGCAGGGGTCTGCGTTTCCGATATCCTCATCAATTGCCACGGCTTGTGGTTATCATACTATAGGATACGAGCACTGTTTATGTAATCCACCATTCTTTCTGACCCGACCAACACCCGCCTTGTTCACTCACTTCACCACCACGCGCACGCCCTTGCTATCGTACGGCGGCTGCGGGGTCACCATGTCGTGATGGAAAGACACCGCTTCCGGACCCGTTTCGTACAGCTCGAAACTGAACCGGCGGAACAACGTGGCTAGCGCAATGTAGATCTCGCAATACGCCATTGGCAGGCCCAGGCACGCGCGCGCTCCACGCCCAAAAGCGACGTTGTAGCGACTGAGCAACTTGCCCGTCGGCGCCCGCGGCTCTCCCAGCCAGCGCTCCGGCTTGTACGTGAAACTGTCGGGGAAGAGGTCCTCGTGGTGGTGCATGTGGTAGGCGTCCGATGAGACTCCTGTGCCTGGCGGCAACGTGTACTGCTGGTATTGAAATGGCGAGTAGCGCGACACGCGAGGCGAGCGCTGGACTATGCCGTAGCCGACCCGCAGGGCTGCCAGAAATAAATATGATGATTAGCGTTGTTCCGTCACCTCTCCTTCCTTGTCTTCTCGCCCCTCGGGACTATTGCTCACCCTCTTCAATGCAAGCCGTCAGGTAAGGCAACTGTGAGAGCTGACTCCATTCAGGCATATCGTCACAATCGGGAATGGCTTCTTGGAGCTCAGCGCGCAGCCGCTCGAGCACATGAGGGTTGGCCAAGATGTGGTAAGAAGCAACGGTCAGAGCCCATCTGGTCGTCTCGAACCCAGCTCCGATCACCGACACCGCCTCGTTCTGCAGCCTGATCTCGGTGGCGTGAGCGGCCGGGATCTTCGAGTCCAGGATCTCCATGAACACGGTCTTGTGCGACACTTCCTTGACGTCGACGTTGCGACCGGTGAGGATTTCTCGGATCTGTTGCTCCATTTCCTGCGGTGCTGAGTCAGCTCACGCCACGCATACCTCCACACACATCAACACCCCCCGAATGTATTCGTCCCACTCACCAGACGGAAATCAATGATAGGTGCCATGATGGGTGCAAGAGCCTTGACAAGCTTGTCTGGAAGCAGATTCATCGTCGGGAGCAGCCACTCGAACTGCGTAGCCCAGTGCGAAGTGTGGACCAAGTTGCTTACTGCAATCGTGAAAGGCGACTCCCACTTCTCACTTTCCACGAGATGGTAGGACCGCGCGAACGCCAAGTTGGTGATGACGTCTCCGGATAGGCAGCCGAACACATCGTTCAGCGTCAGCACTTTGGCCCTGCCGGCGTACTCGGTCGTCAGTCGGTGTGAGATCGTGTTGAGCAGCTCTTGCATGAATTTGCCGTGGCCGCGGATCTTGGCTGGCGTGAAGAATGGCGCCAAAGCGGTACGGCGAATCTTGTGGTCTTCGGCGTTGGAGGTCATGAATGTCGCGCGTGGCATGTTGAACCTGTTCTGGAAGGATACGAGCTTGTCGTAGGGCTGAGAGGGAGCGTAGATCGTCTCGTAGTACTCCGGGTCGTCGATGTGGACCTCGTTAGGGTTGATGCGAACGATTGGTCCTGTATGTGTGCAATGTGGTTAGGCGTACGTCCACCAGGGTCATCTAGTTGCGTCCCGTCGATACGCACCATATCGTTCGTGCATCTTCTTGATGCGCTTGGTGAACAATCCACCGCCGTTCGGGACGAGCTCGTAGTAAGTCTCGTACCATTGAGTAACTCCCGCCAGCCATGGCCCAGGGACCTTGGCTAGAGGATGGAAGAAGGCTCGGTAGATTGCCAAACCAACGCTGTAGACCAATAGCCCTCCCGCGATAGTAGCAGCCAATGCACCGGGCGACGCAGACAATACAAGATCGCCAAAAGCCATGGAGATGGAAGACGAAAACCTCGATGGCTGATTGTTTCAAGTGAGGGGTTGGAGTCTATTGAAAGAATAGGAACGTGCGTGGAGGCATTGTCCGACCGTGTTTGTATAGCATGTCGGAGACTCCTTACATGTACTTGATGGGGATAAGCATCCATCTCGGATCTGCTCACTGGTAATGACGATAGCCTCAACCACTCGAGCGGGCATACTGGAGCTGTTGATGCTTACTGGCACGACTTGTGTGGTCATTCTGGGAGCATGAAGCAGAGAGTATAGCGCTTACCGTCGACAGGTACTTCCAGAGGACAACAATAGGTTCACGCAGTGCGGAAGGCAACAAGCGAGAAGCAGGGCGGTGACAGCATCCATGACCATCTGCATGCGACATTGCGTGCGCACGCCAACATTGAGCGTGCTCGAGCGGGCCTCGGCAAGGCGCAGAAATGCTTAACGAACATCACGGTGGGGATGGCACCATGAAACGGTCGTTAGCGCTTACTCGCACTAGCGAACGCCGGCAGGAACAAGGGGATTGCACGAGACGAATCGAGCTTAGCGTGTGAGACCCTGGCATCCTGAGGCTCAAGAGCTTCTATCAAATGACGACAGATTATTGTGTCTGCGGCGCTGGATTACAAACACTCGTCGCGTTGGACAAAGGCACGTCCTGATGCAAGGCAGTCGCAATTGCTCGCTTGCAAAGGCATAAGTAAGGCCAAGTATCTTCCTGTCCAGTCCCCTCAACATCCCCTCAACACACTCCTCTCCAACGTTGCAGCAAACAACAACGCCATCCTCAATCAATAAAGCGACAACATTGCCCTCTCCCTCCCCAGAACCAATCGGCTCACCAAGCTTACCACACATACCCTCGCATCAACCATGACTTCCACCGTGCTCATCACCGGCGCCAACAAGGTAAGCGATCACAAGCCTGCCATGACGCGCAAAGTCTAATCATGCATCTGCAGGGCCTTGGCCGCGGCTTCGTCGAAAAGTACCTGTCCAGACCCAACACCACCGTCGTGGCCGCTGCTCGCAACCCCGATGGCCAAGACGCCAAAGACCTCGTCAACATCCCCAAGGCTGAGGGCGCCAAGCTCATCACAGTCAAGATCGACAGCACCTCCGAGACCGACGCAGCAAACGCCATCGCCTCCATCAAGGACCAGGGCGTCACCCACCTCGATGTGGTCATCGCCAATGCCGGCATCTTCAAGTCTGAGGCCTTCCTTGAAGTCTCCGTGGCCAAGACCTCCGACCTGATCGAGCACGTCGACGTCAACGTCAACGGTCCAATCAGGCTCTTCCAGGCTGTTCTGCCACTGTTGCAGGCTACGAAGCAGCCCAAATTCGCCGTCATCTCTTCTGGTGTCGCTACCATCTCCGGCGCCGAGCACATTCCGTGGGCCGTCAGCTCCTACGGCGCTTCCAAGGCCGCTCTCAACTTCATCCTCCGTCGCATTCACATCGAGAACAAGGATCTCATCGCCATCGCTTTCCACCCAGGGTAACGCTTACTCCTTCACATCTCACGGTATATATCGCTGACACGGCATCGTATAGTGCGGTCAGGACCGAAGAGGGCAACAAGGCCGCTCAGTTCTTCGGCTTCGAGGAGGCTTTCACCGATGTTCCTGACGCCGTCAACGGTGTCGTTGGCAAGGTAGGCTCGCTCGCTTCTGTGGCATAATCGAAGATTTTAGTACTGACTTGAGTATGACAGATCGATGCTGCCACCCGTGAGGAGACTTCTGGCAAGTTCCTTGCCTTCGACGACACCCCTCTTGCCTGGTAGACTGCGCAAGAGCTCATGACATGGTTGAAGCGAAACAAATAATGATGGCAGCGATGAAGTAGCATAGCATAGCCACAGCCTCGAAATGCATCTGCTCTCAGAGCAAATTTTCACATTCAAAGCAAACATCCCACCCACCACTTTGTGCTTCAGCTTTCAGAATGTTCGTCGCCAGTATCGCCCACTGTGACCTCCCAATGATAGGAAACGACGCTTCCTCAGTCGGGAACCATGTCAAAATGGTGGTATCGCTTGTATTTGTGTACTCATGTGCCGCAAAATTATAGCTGGTCAAATCTTGTATGCGTGAGGTAGGGATGTGGAAGTTGGATCACCATCACATGTATGTGCCTGCATGAGTCTATATCACTTGTGCATACACGTCCAAAGTGTGTTTACGTAATTCAAATGTACTTGCGGTTGTGTCCATCCAAGTCCTCTCGACCGCTCGTGTCTGTAATGTAATGCGTTGTATTGATCTGCAATGACATGTTCGACTCGTATATATGCATAAACTAGCGTTGGTACCAAGACAAAGACGCAAGCTTCTTGCTTATTTACAAGCCAGATATACACAGGGCAAATCTTCAATCGCCAGTCCGGCAAAGTCTGGCATTACCATCCTCTGCCCACGCCTCGCTCCCGACCGCGGTACGAGCATAGAGCAGCCCATGCGGGTCATACTTGTGCTTGATCGCGAGAAGCTTGTCGTAGTTTTCTCCATAGAAAGTCTCCTGCCAGTTGGGTTGATTGAAGTTCGCCTCGTTAAGGTACGTGCCGGACCCAGGTGTGAGGGCTTCCACACTCGGAGCGATATTGTACGTGAGATGGTCTTCTCTGCTTTGGATCGCGGACTGCGATGCTTCCCAGTCCCAAGGCGAGTAAAACAGAGTGTGGATAAGGGCGTCGCGCCAGGCAGGGAGGACGGCGTTGTCCCCGGGCTTGTTGCCTGCTGTGGCGTGGGAGGCGTTCATTGCGAGACCGGCGGCGATCCAGTTGGGATCGGAAGTTATGTTTCTGTATGCTGCTATCACTCCGGAGTTGTTCTCCCGGATCACAGAGCGAGGGAAAAGCCGACTGCTCACGAGATGCGAGGTTTCCCAGATACCGGCTGGTAGTGGACCGTAGTAACGGACGAAATGATCAAAGTATGTGGAGTCGTCGGACGTGGTGAATGTGTATGTGATGTTGTGCTGATTGAGGGAGGTCGTGAAGAACTCTAGCTTCTGCTCCAGCCGCGACTCGGAAAGACCAGGCGCGGTGAAGATGCTGAGGAAGTTGGTGTTGGTGATCTGGTAGAGAGCGACTGCTCCACTGTCGACAAGCGGTTCAAGCCCGCCTTGGAACTCCTCAATCACGTCCCAGAAAGCCGACACACCGGCGCTCGATGTGTTGAATGTGAGGGATCCGCCGCTCGTAGGACCGTCTTTGTGGAGCTTGGCGGTCATGGAGACTACCACTCCAAACGTTCCACCTCCGCCGCCAGACAGAGCCCAGTGCAAGTCGCTGTGGTTCTGCGGACTGGTAACAATGTGCTCGCCTTTTGGAGTCACTACCTCCCATTCAAGCACATTGTCGGCGCCGAGCCCGTACAAAGAGCTGAGAGCGCCGTGGCCACCACCTTGCGTATAACCGCCAGCGAGACCAACGGTAGGACAAGTCCCACCAGTGACTCGATATCCTTCTTCATGGGCCGCTTCGTATGCCTGGTAGGCCTGGACACCGGCTCCGAGTTTGATGGCGGGACCAGAGTATGATGGGCTGGTGTAGTTTTTGATCACTTCTGTTGAGTTGAGGAAGTGCGTCCAAAGACCGAGACCACCTTTTCCAGTGCTCTTGCCGATGAAACTGTAGCAGTGTGTTAGAAGGGTATGGCTAGAACAGCTCAGCAACGACTTACTCGTGTCCGGTGTTCTTGATGACAACTCGTAGATTCTTCTTCTCCGCAAACTTGAGTGAGGCTTGCACCTCCGCCGCAGAGCTGAGGTTCACCGAGTAGGAGACGAGATTGCCCAACGTGCATGTCTGGTTAACGGGACGGAATGGGTCACAGGTGCCGTTCTGAAACCAGGGCTGGTCGATCGACGAAGGGTCTTGCGAGCTATGAAGTGGTCAGTCACCGAACGCTGCAAGTCTCTTGAAGCGTGACATACTGGATCCATGGGAAGTCCCATTGCGATTTCAAGTTCTCGCATATTTCGGCATCGTAGAAATCGCCATGACAGGGCTGTGCCAATGGAGTAGTCGCAATGAGCCGCCCGTTAACGGTGGCATTGAATGCTTTCCAGGCGTTCACACTGGGCCAGGCGGTATCTCCGGGGAGAGCACGACAGGAGTGATCTGTTGTGCCATTGTTTTTGCGCGGAAGACCGAACGAGGTGCACGCGAGGCCCAATGAGATCAGCGCGATGTAGTGAGTATGCATGCTGCTGTGGAATCCGATGACTATGATACCGCGCAAGAACTAAGATGAGTAGTGTCCCGATCAGATGGTACCTACCTTTATCTACTGCAAGGGCAATATAAAGAACATTTCGATCTCGCAGCGAACCCATGCGCAGACACATGACCGCCACGCGACAAACTCGCTTCTGCTCTTAATGTCTGCCGCCGGTCACGCAAATGTGGACTGATCCAGAACATGTTCAGGCTTACGCTTCCAGAGCCAGCTCGGAAGTCAGGCACGAAAGATCTGTCGGATCCTCCAAGATGCAGGGCCACACAGGTGCGATTGGAGCAAGCATAGGGTTCACTGCTAGTTGCTGACGACCCATTATTATTATTCGGGCCGTTCAGCCGCAGGGGGTGATCTTCCTAAGGGATCCCGGTCACGGCCGTAGCCGAAGCACGCAATGGCTAATCTGACGACAGCTTATATACCAGTCTTATTAGCCACTGTTCCACGCAATAGCTAATCTGACGACAGCTTAGATACTAGTTTCAGCTACTGTCCCAACAGCGTCTGCGCGTCTTGTCACGTACCACGCAATCACACACTTGCTTGAGTAAGCTTGCAGCAAGCAGACATGGCCCCTTCGGGCTCTGTCGACGCGCTCTGCCTCCGGTCCCGCTCTCTAGATGGAATGGAGTGCACTGGCCGTATCAAACTCACGAGCTTCGCGAGGCAGGCACGTTTTCTCTGATCCCCTGTCAATTCTAGATACTGTTCGTACTCGTGACGCTAGCCGAAAACCACACCACCACCATCGAGGCATTCGAATTCCCACTGTCCCGTCCGTCCACGATGACCGAACCCAACGAGAAACATGTCCCCAATTCGAGCGTCCCTGCCACAGAGCCTTCTGAGCGCGATGAGGCGCTCATTGACTCTGGCAACAGCGATAAGTCCGGTGCACAGGTCTATGCCAGTGGTATTGCCTTGGTCATAGTTCTGATCGCCGACTTGTTGGCCGTGTTTTTGGTAGCTGCCACTGATTTTACGGGATAGCCTGAGTAAGCAAAGCGCTGAGAGAATCCATGCAGGTTGCTCTGGACATGACAATTGTCACGACAGCAATTCCCAAAATCACCGATCAATTCCGAAGTCTCGAGCAAGTCGGCTGGTACGGTTCAGCCTTCTTCCTCACGCTCGCATGTTTCCAGTCATTCTGGGGCAAGCTCTACACGTTTCTGCCAGTGAAGAGAGTATTCTTCATCTGCACTGCAATTTTCGAGATCGGCAGTGTTCTCTGCGGTGCGTAGCAAGCCTCATTATTGTATATGTCCGGGATGCCACTGATGCGATTCCAATCCAGGTGCTGCGCAAAACAGTCCCATGTTAATCGTGGGAAGAGCTATTCAAGGATGGGGAGCAGCTGGAGTTCTTGGAGGATGCTATGTGATCATATCACTGGTTGTCAGACCCAAACTCAAGGCTGCTGCGACTGGAATGGTAGGTGTAGTCTTTGGCCTAGCCTCTGTTGCTGGACCATTGATCGGAGGTGCATTCACGGATTACGTGTCTTGGAGATGGTGGTAAGTTGGAGACGCCGCCATATCGGAAGAGCTCTGTTGAAACGTCACAGCTTTTACATCAATCTTCCCATTGGAGGCGTTGCCCTGGCCATGATCCTGGCTTTTCTGCGCACGCCCAAGTCGATCCAAACAACGACAGTCAAAGACCTGATCAGCCGGCTCGATCTGCCTGGACTGTGTTTGGTTCTGGGAAGTTTAATCTGTTTTCTCTTGGCTACCGAAACTGCAGGAGCCAAACAAGCCTGGAGCTCTTCTGTAGTCGTCGGTGAGTTGGTAGGGTTTATTCTACTGGCAGTGGCTTTTGGCGTTGTGGAATACTACTCTGGAGAGCAAGCGGCTTTAGTACCTCGCATTTTGGGGCAACGGATCATTCTGGTCAGCTCTGTTTACGTTTTCTTGTAAGGTTGGACTGCTTCCCGCGTGGAACATAACTGACTACGTCGCAGCCAATCCGGTGCAAACTTCCTGTTCACCTGTAAGTGATCATTTATCGCGCGCTTTGCTGCGGGTATCTGACTAATTGCTTTAGATTACATCCCAATCTTCTTCCAATCCGTAGACGGAGTTTCTGCTGCTACAAGTGGCATCAGGAACCTCCCTCTGATCGTTGGTTCTTGTAAGCACAGATTTACGCCGGTGAGACATAAATCGTGCACAGCTGACCAAAAGAAGCCGTCTTTGCCGCTATCAGTGGGGTTCTGATCGGAATCGTCGGCTACTATACTCCTTTCCTGGCGATTGGCAGTGCTATCTTCACCATCGGAGGTGCTCTGTTCTCGACCATGGGGTTCAATAGTAGCGCTGGACAATACATTGGCTTCCAGCTGCTTCTGGGTATCGGCCAGGGTATATGCATCCAGGTCCCGGTCATCACTGCACAAGCATTCTCTGCTCCTGAGGATATACCTACTGCAACGTCCGCAGTCCTTTGTAAGTTGCCCGGTCAGCACAAACACTCCCAAGACTTCGGACTAACACAGGCCAGTCTTCCAAATGATGGGCGGCGCTGTGTTCGTGGCTGCCGGTCAGTGCGTTTACAACAATCGCCTAGTTCAAGGAGTCGTTCATGCATCATCAGCACTCGATCTCGCGACCGTGTTGGAAACAGGAGCGAGCGAACTCCGTAACGCTTTCGCCGGAGTAGCTTTGGATGTCGTGTTGAGCGCCTACCTTGACGGACTGCAGGTCTGCTTCATCTTTGGTGCTGTGGTCTCCGGTGTGGCGATATTCATCAGTTTCTTTGCACCATTCCGCAGCATCAAGCAGGGCAGCCCTGTCGTTGCCGCCGTGGCTTAGTGCGACCATCAATTTCTGGCAGATTTTGGCAAAGTGCATTAGGTTGCGCTTGGTACGACATGTCGGGTGCAGGTATAGAGACACGAGCATGACTTATACGTATGCATTGTAGTATCCGCGAGACCGAACTTGAACCTCAACATTTCAATATTGCATGCTCACTACTGAGGATCTTCACTATCCAAAACGAATTTCTCCTCTATCTGTGTATCTTAGTCCCAACAAACGATCGAGGAAGTGGAACGGACTCTCGCCACTACAGAATCTCAGCTCTGATCGTCAAGTCCTCAATCAAATCGCAAATCTCTTCGCTTGCGTACTGCGGGATCTCGTGTCCCCCATCGTGTTGGAAATCTCTGGCATTCGCACAAAGCTTCAGGAGATCAAGACCATGGCTCTTCCAAGAGTCCGAGGCCCCGTAGATATGCGCAGTCGGCAGAGCAAGACGTACGGAATCGCAGCTTGGATGGAACATGTTATAGTATGGTCCACTCGCTTTCGGGAGCGCTTTCTCGCTGGAGGTCTCCGCGAGCCAAATACCGCTGTCAGTACGTGGGAGGTCGACTCGCGCGAGAGAAACACCACTGTCAGTGCGTGGAAGGTGGCCGCTGTTTTGCGATTTGCCTTCCTCTGATGGGCAGTTGCGCAGGAAATAGGCGTCTGGGATCAGATGCTGCGGAACTCTCGTAGGCCGGGCGACGGGAAGAGCTTCTATGTGTGGTACGTTGAAGTGTTGCCGACAGTCGAGTCCGTGGTCAAGCGTTCTTGCGAACGGAAGAGGAGAGCAGATGAAGATCGCTGCTTTCACTGGAGCTGCCCGGCCTTCAAGTTGGGCGTGGAGAAGGTAACTGGCTGCGAGAGCCGCTCCCTACAATCTATGGATTAACAAGAAGATCCATGTATGTGAATGGCATCACAACTTACTTGACTGAATCCCATGATCATCTGATATGGACCACGGGTTGCAATGATGTGAGAAAGAGCCTTGTGCGCAGAGGCCACATTTTCGCTCGATGGCGAGGTGTACCAGCAGCGATACGGGCCAGCATAATAGTCCGCAGCACCCGGTGAAGGGTCACAGAAGAGGTCCGCATCGGCGAAATCGAATATATAGTATGATGGTAGAAGAGAGCGATAATTGCCTGTTGGAGGTTTGTCAGTCCCACTCCCTGCGGAACGATATATTCTGTACCGACTTGTTTGCGCGGCGAATACCTCAGCATTCACGCCCATCCCGTGAAGGCATAGTACTTTGACCTGCATTGTGACTTGGATTGATTGCACGCGAGATTGGATCTTCAAGATCTACGAACGAGTACTATAAACGATGCAGTTCGTACTAGTAATCGATAAGGCATTGGAAAGTGTATGATAGGCAGAAATATTATCATGCAGGGTAATAGCCTTACGCTTAGACTCATTGCTTATCACCGGCTCTTCTTCAAGGCTTACATTCGAAGGTGTTCTCGAGCTCGCGCTAAACGAGCACGCAACTATCTACTGTATGCTAGCTCCAAAATAAGCCTCAGCAGGGCTTCGCATCCTTCGGCTTCAGCTTCAGCTTGCGAAACCATTCCCTGCACACCACAACGCTATCGCTCCAATCACAGAGATTGCAAAAAGCCGATCTGAATCTGCATCAGCTTCGGGAAGCTTTCCCCAGCAAGAATATCCATATGTCCTTTCTCAGGCTCCACATGTCTAAGCTTCGGTCCAGGGATCAAGTTGAAGATCTTTTCCTGCTCCGAAGCAAGACTGATCTGGTCGTTCTGTGGCGTCAGCATTAGTACCGAGGAAGCCGAAATCTGCGAAAACAGCTCGAAAGGTGCCCACGTCGAGATGTGGTAGTAGGTTTGCAGCGTTGTCAGGTTACGATACGTGGGTGCGGTCTTTTCGGCACCCAGGATCAAGCCAAAGTCTTCTTTCGCTGTGCCGACACCGAAGCCGGCCGGGTTCTCGCCTTCTTCTGTGAGCACGGGGAGACCGAAAGGCTCATTTCCCTCGAGCTGCGATTCGCGGTCTTTCTGCGCTTTCGCGAGGACTTTCGCCTTTTTACCGCCGAAACTGAAGTCCGTGAGAGGACAGACGGCGATGACGCCTTTGGCTCGCTTGTCAACCGCCGCTGCATTCGCTGCGACCACGGCACCGAAAGAGAACCCCCAGAAGGCCACACGCTTGGGATCGACAGTGGGTTGGCGTTGCAGGAATGTCAAGGCGTCCGAAAGGTCCTCGATCTGTTTGTGAGGATTGGCTTCTTGTCTGGGCAGGCCCTCGCTGCTTCCGAAACCACGCGGATCGAGAGTAAGAGCCGTGATTCCTGCCTGGGCGAATGCTTCCGCGACGTCAGGCAAAAACATCTCTTTGACGCAAGCGAACTTTGGAGATTCGTCAGAGTAGAATTACTTGCATCGCTTGCCGTGTCACGTACCCCTGGGAGTAGCAGAACTGCTGGCCCTTTCTGTCCTGCAGGGAAAAGTCGACCGACTAACTTGATTCCATCAATCGTAGGGATCTGAACATCTTGTTGCGGGCCCGCGGTGACGGTCATGATTGTGATATTTTCGAGCGTGCTTATTACAGATCGATTTGTATCGTTCAAATGGCAGAAAGAGTAAAATCGCTACTTTTGAACGCATATCTATAGTACGTACGACATAGCTTAGCTTCTCTGTATCGAATGGAGTACAGTTGCACCGGTGTGTCAGCCGTGAGCACTGTCAGCATTTTACATTTGGCGCCTGTAATCTTCTCCATAGCTAGATAAGGGCCTGGTTGAGGTCCTGTGTCGTGCATTCGCTGATCAGCTGACGAAGGGTGATATCCGCCAGATGCGAGTGCAGCATAATGGTCCCTGGTTATTGAGTCTAAATTTGAGACCCACATGAGGTTACACAATGACTAGCACTCTTCAGCTTCACTATAGTGTGATGGTACGATTACGCTGCACCTAGAGATTGATCGGCATTAGGAACGACTCGCAGGCGGGATTGCTATGCAAACGTGACAATGCTAATGCACCTTATGCTCCATACTGTAACATCTGTTGGATTGTGTCATGAAGGTATCTGGTGGCGTTGACATTGTTGGCTGATAGCGTAAATCTGGCCCGAATCAATTGCTCTTTATAAACAGCCAAAGGCAGTGTTTGTCGACCGAACTGAGTACCTTTCATCACCTCGGTCACTACCTCAATTTCATCATTCTCCCACACCTACAACCCACTAAACGCAATCATGGGCATCAACGACAGCGGCGTCCAGATTGGCTACGATGCTCCTTCGGCTGCGGCAGAGCCAAGTCCTTCACTTCCTAGCCAGAAGTATGATACAAAACCAATCTATACGCAAGATCCGATCGCTGTGGTCGGACTAGCAAACCGCCTGCCAGGCCACAGCAACAACCCCACTAAGCTGTGGGAGTTCCTCCTCCGGGGGGGCGTTGCTAAGAATGACCCGCCAACCTCTAGATTCGGGCTCACTGGCCATTACGATGGCTCACACAAACCACACACAATCAAAACTCCGGGTGCGATGTTCCTGGAAGATCATGATCCCGCTGACTTCGATCCGGCCTTCTTCAAGACTACGGTGGCAGACGCAATTTCAATGGATCCTCAGCAGAGAATGCTGCTCGAAGTGGTGTATGAGGCTCTTGAGAACGCTGGTATCAGCCTCTCGCAGATCAATGGAGAAGCTTTCGGTTGCTTCGTTGGCTCATATGCTGTCGGTAAGATGTTTTTGCTTTAGTGCAGTCAATATGTTTGGGTACGACTAACACATGACCAGACTACCTTGACATGCAAATGCGTGATCCCGAAGATCGTGCAGAAGGCATCACCATCGGCGCGGGACGAGCGATTCTGAGTAACAGGATCAGTCATTTTCTCAACATCAAGGGTGCAAGGTATGACCATGAACTCGAGATGCGTAGGTTGCTCCGCTAACAAATGAGTAGTATGACGATCGATACCGCATGCTCGGGTAGCTTGGTTTCGGTCGACGTCGCTTGCAGGTATATTCAGACGGGCCAAGTCGAAGGTGCCATCGTCGCGGGCGCCAACCTGTACATGAGCCCAGACCAGAACATGGACATGGGAGCCATGCGAACAGCGTCTTCAGCGTCCGGAAGATGCCACACTTTTGACGCCAAAGCTGATGGCTACTGCAAGTCTGAGGCCATTAACTGCGTCATTCTGAAACGTCTCGACGCAGCTTTGCGTGACGGTGATCCAATTAGAGCCGTCATCCGTGGCACAGCCACAAACTCTGACGGCTGGACGCCAGGTAAGTAGTGAAACCCTAACCCTGGCTGCTGGGGAGCCACCCCTTAGAACACGACGCGTCCAGACTTCTGACCTCGTATCTCAACACGACAGGTATTGCCAGCCCTGCCGCTGAAGCCCAGGCCGTGGCAATTCGCGCTGCATACGCAGCAGCAAGCATTCAAGACTTCCACGAAACCGGCTATCTGGAGTGTCATGGCACTGGTACTCTCGCTGGTGACCCAGTCGAAGTCGCCGCTGCTGCATCTGTCCTCACCGTGGGCCGTACCGGCTCCAATCCCTTGATCATCGGATCTATCAAGAGTAACATCGGTCACTCGGAACCTGCGGCTGGAGTGTCAGGTCTCATCAAGGCTATCCTCGCCGTTGAGAAGAACAGAATTCCGGGAAATCCAACCTTCATTGACCCCAACCCGAGAAGTAAGTCGCTAACCTATTGTTGCTGTATATCCACCCCACTAACGAGTCCTAAAGTCGACTTCAAAGGTCTTCGCGTTGAAGCCTCACGCACGAGCCGAGGATGGCCTAATCCTAAGAAGCGTATCGCCAGTGTCAATTCTTTCGGTTACGGCGGCTCCAACGCCCATGTGGTGCTCCAGGATGCGGAGTCGTACCTGGGAGACAAGGCCAAGACACATATCTCCTCCTTTGCGGAAAAAAGCGTTGCCAACCTATTCGATGACGATGAAGACGAAGAAGACGCCTCCAACAACACTGCTCTGGCCAGGCCGAATGTCTTTGTGTTCTCGGCAAACGACGAGGCCTCACTCAAATCTTACTACAAGGCTCTGAGGCGCCACTTGATCGATCCGAGCGTCAAGATCAAGCCATCCGATCTTGCTTTCACATTGTCCGAGCGTCGCAGCCATCTGTTCTACCGTGGATTCGTGGTTGCGGACAAATTGGACTTCCAGGAAGATGCACTGATTACAGGCAAGCAGAGCAGCGCGCCGCCAAAAATTGGATTCATCTTCACTGGGCAAGGTGCTCAGTGGCCGCAGATGGGCAAAGGGCTGATCGATGCCTATTCGGGAGCCCGACCGCTCTTAGCCACTCTGGACAAAGCCCTTCAGGCTCTTCCCGAGCCTCCATCTTGGTCAATCATCGATGAGTTGTACGATCTTCGCACACCTGATCACCTTCGACTCCCCGAGTTCTCGCAACCTCTGGTGACGGCCCTTCAGCTGGTGCTCATCTCTGCACTCTCGGAGTGGGGAATATCACCAAGCAGCGTTGTTGGTCACTCGTCAGGTGAGATTGCCGGAGCTTATGCGGCAGGCTTTTTGACCGCCGAGGATGCCATCAAGATTGCGTTCTTCCGTGGTGAGGCCGCAAAGCAGCTCCAACAAGCCCAAACTGAAGCTGTTGGTATGCTAGCCGTCGGCATTGGTGCTGAGGAAGTCGTGCCCTACATTGGGGAGTTGTCTTCGACCGTGCAAATTGCTTGCTACAACAGTGCGAAGAGTGTGACCCTCTCCGGCAAAGCGTCGGATCTTGACATAGTCAAGGGAAGGCTACAAGCAGACTCACATTTTGCAAGGGCACTCCAGGTCAACCTTGCTTACCATTCGACCTACATGACAGCAATCGGAGAAAGATACCAGGAGCTTGTGGAACGCAACACCGGTAAGCCCTTGCCTGGAAACTCCAACATCACCATGTATTCGTCCGTCACAGGCGGTAAGAACACCGACTTGAAGGATGCTCTGTACTGGCGGACCAACATGGTTTCACCAGTGCAGTTCAATGATGCTACCACGGAACTTCTCAAGGCAGAAAATCCGGCGACAGTCCTGATCGAACTTGGGCCTAGCGGAGCCTTGGCCGGACCTTTCTCACAGATCAAGAATGCACTGCCCGGTCAGGGTGCAGGTATTCAATACTTCGCGGCTGCAAAGCGTGGCCCCGATTCTGTTCGCTCCCTCTTCGAAGTTGCAGGCCGTGTCTTCGCTGCGGGCGGTGAAGTGAACATCCGCAACGTCAACACTGATGAGAGACTTGTGGACTCTTCCAAACCTGCTATTATCGTAGACCTGCCAAACTACTCGTGGAATCACTCCAAGCAGTACTGGCATGAGAGCGATGCTAGCAAAGAGTGGCGATATAGAAAATACGTTCACCATGATCTGCTCGGATCAAAAGTACTCGGCACTCCATGGTCAGCACCTACATTCTCCAAGCTTCTTGATCTCAAGGACTTGCCCTGGCTGAAGGACCACAAGATGGGCAACGACATTGTTTTCCCGGCCGCTGGCTTCTGTGTTATGGCAATTGAAGCACTCTATCAGAGTACCCAGGTTTCTGCCCCCATTGATGGTATCGACAACGCAGACCAGCTGAACTACCGTCTCCGAAATGTTACATTTGACAATGCCCTTGTCCTGGAGGAAGGCAATCCTGCAAAGATCAAGACAACGTTGAGCCCAAGTACAACAGGATCTCACGGGCCGTGGTACCACTTCACCATTGCGACTACCACAGATGGGATTTCCAGGGAGCACAGCGCCGGTTTGATTCGCCTTGAGCAAGGCGAACCACCTGTGGTCAGTGACCGTTCAGCTGAACCTTTGGGACAGACAACTTCTGGCAAGCTCTGGTACAAGGCCATGGCTACTGCAGGGTACGGCTTTGGTCCTCTCTTCCAGAAGCATCTCGAGGTGGAGGCTACAAGCGGCCAGCGAGCAAGCCGATCTTTGGTTGATTTGACTGAACCTGACTCTGCGTGGGGCAAGCAGTCACCTTACCCACTACACCCTGCCGCCTTGGACGGAGGTTTCCAGACGGTCACACCTTCTCTGGTAGCTGGAGTCAGATCCAACATTAAGTCTGTACTGATCCCAGCAATCATTGACGATCTGACAGTGTTCGCCAACACTTCGCACCCAGACCGTGGCATCTCGTACACGACTTCGGAATATGTTGGCAAAGGACGACAAGATGATGACAAGAACTACTTGTCCAATGCCACAATTCATCACCCGGAAACCAAGCAAGTCATTGTGCAGCTCTCTGGCCTTCGATACCACCGCTTGGACACTGGTTTCGATCCGCTCGGGGCCCATACGCTCAGCCAGGTTTCTTGGAAACGCGACGTCACTTTTCTCTCCCCACTGTCAATCCCACCGGGCTTGTCTACCAAGCCTAGCTTTGCCGCAGCTTCAGACGACCTGCTTGATCTCATTGCTCATCGGAAGCCCGTATTGAAGATTCTCGAGGTCAACCTCGACAGTGGCGACAGTGAGAGCCTGTGGTTCGACAAAGGAGAAAGCGCTATCCGGGCGGCTTACCGTGATTACAAATTCGCTTCGGCTGACGCTACCGCCATTGTGAATGCACAGGCCAAGTATGAGTCTTCCAGAGCAACTGACTTTGCTTTGCTTGACTTGACCAGGCCCTTGAATGAAGATCAGCATGGTGAATATGATACTGTCATATTGAAAGGAAGGAGCCTTCCCCTCAAGCCAGCAAGCCAGGTCTTGCAAAACGCGAAGTCGCTTCTTGCCGTCGGTGGACACGTTGTCTTCCTTCAAGGCACTTTCGAGCCCATCTCAACGGGAGGTCACCTTGCACCTTTGTTGGAAGCGGACCTCACCTCAACAATCGACAATGTTGGCCTGCGAAACCTCACTCAATATGTGTTTGAAGATGGTCAGCGCATCACTGTCTCTACGCTAGACGAAGCATCACCCCCTGAAGACACAACTCCCATCAAGCTTTTCAGCTTCGACGGTCCGAAAAGTCTCAGTACAACTATCGTGGCGGCACTGAACCAGCTTGGCCACAGTATCTCCGTCTCCGATGGGCAGCGTCCGAGCCATAAAGAAACTGTGCTCGTTCTGGACGAGCTCACTGAACCACTCCTCACTAGGATTGATGACAAGCAGTGGGAGGTCCTCCAGACCCTTATCTCATCTCGTGCAAAGATTCTCTGGGTGACCCACGGATCTCAGCTGGAGGTAACAAACCCGCAAGGCGCCTTGGTACATGGCCTGCTACGTACCATTCGCTCTGAAGATCCTGGCTTGAGCCTTACGACACTCGATGTCGGCGATCCCGTCTCGCCACAGACAGTCACTGCTATTTCTGCGCTACTCAAAAATTTGGCTACACCAGCAGTCAAGTCTCCGGTCGAGACCGAGTACGCGGAACGTCATGGTGAGATATACATCAGCAGAGTCAGCCCTGATGAGAAGGTCAACACGTTCAAGAAGAACGAGTCAACGAACGGGCTTTTGCAAGAGGGCTCCTTGCGCGATCAAAAGACGCTCGTCCGCTTGAGGGCGGAGCGTATTGGAACTCTGGAAGGTCTGGTGTTTGGTGAGACCGCCAGTGAGGAACTTCCTGTGGAACCCAACCACGTCGAAGTCGACATCTACGCGGCTGGCCTGAATTTCAAGGTAAGTATCATGTTTGCTATAATCCTTGTTACATGAACTGACTGAATGAATAGGATGTTGCGGTCACCATGGGTATCGTCCCTGAGAACGAGCATTTGCTTGGTCTGGAGGGAGCAGGTATCGTTCGACGTGTAGCCAGCGATGTCACTTCATACAAACCCGGTGACCGTGTGGTGGTATTCGAAAAGGGAACATTCGCCAACAGAATTCAAGTCACCACCGAACGTACGCACAAGATTCCGGACCACCTCTCCTATACGGATGCTGCGACCATCACTGGCGTGTACCTCACGTCCCTCTATTCTTTGTTCAACCTGGCCAACTTGCAAAAGGGCAACTCAGTTCTGATCCATTCAGCTGCTGGCGGTATCGGTATCTCAGCAATCAAGCTGGCACAATACAAACAAGCTGAGATCTATGTCACCGTCGGAACAGAGGACAAGAGACTTTTCCTCGAATCGGAATTTGGCATCCCACGTTCTAGGATGTTCTCGTCTCGCTCTACGACGTTTGCCAAAGAGATATTGGCTGCTACTGACGGCCGAGGAGTAGACGTCATTCTCAACTCTCTCACTGGCGAACTGTTGGATGAGACTTGGAGGATTTGTGCTGATGGAGGTACCATGGTGGAGATTGGCAAGCGTGACATTCTCGATCGCAAGCAGTTGGCCATGGAACCGTTCGACCGCAATTGCTCGTACCGCGCACTGGACTTCTCCCACAAACAGATCTCGGATGTCCTGATTGCTGAGTATGAAGCTCAATATTTGTTCTTCGAGGATATCATGAACGTTACTGACAAATTTACAGCTTGCTTTCTACAATCTTTGATCTATACGATCAAGGCCACGTCGAGCCGATCCGTCCGATCAAAGAGTTCTCTTTCGCCGATATTCCTTCAGCCTTTGCCTACATGCGTGGAGGCAAACACATTGGCAAGATTGTGATCACAAATGCCCCAGAAGACCAGGTGATTGTCCCTATTCGCCGGGCAGGGAAGCAAGTTGTCCTCCACCCCGAAGCGTCATACATCATCGTCGGAGGTCTCAAAGGTCTCTGTGGCAGTCTTGCCATTTCCTTGGCTCAGCGTGGTGCCAAGCACCTCATCGTGGTCTCCCGAAGTGGTGTGAATGACCAACGATCGCAGACCATTGTCAAGGACTGTGCTTCGTACGGTTGTCAGGTTCACGAAGCCCGCGGAGACATTGCTAGCATCGAAGATGTGAAGGCGGCGTTTGCCAGTGGCCCGTACCCAGTTCGCGGTGTTGTTCAGGGCGCAATGATTCTCAGAGTATGTCATTCAAATATTCAAGGGCCCGGTATACAACTAACAAGATCTTAGGACAAACCATTCGAAGTCATGACCATTGACGACTACCATACCACTTTGTCCAGCAAAGTTGATGGCACGCTCCACTTGCACAACGTCGCCAAGGATCAAGGCATCGAACTGGACTTTTTCACTCTGCTTTCCAGTATCTCCGGGGTTGTTGGGCAGAAGGGACAAGCCAACTACTCTGCCGCCAACGTCTTCATGGACTCGTTCGCAAACTACAGGAATACCCTCGGACTACGAGCGAACTCCGTCAACCTTGGAGTGATTGAGGATGTCGGCTATGTTGCCGAGCAAGGCGGCATGACACAGCACTTCGATGACAAGCAATGGACTGGTATCAACGAAACGGTACTACGAAAGATCCTCGACTTCTCGATCCTCCAGCAGGTCAGTCCGCTCAACGAGGACAGCCGCAGCCAGCTCATTACTGGTATCCCCGTTCCACAGCCTGAGGACTCTGAGCTTGCGCGCGATGCACGATTCAGCAGTCTTTTCATCCCACAGGACGAAAATGCTGCTGGTACGAATTCTACTAAGAGCGATATTGGCAGGGAGGTTCAAGCATTCACAATGCTTCTCAAGTCTGGCGCAGAGAATGCAGCCTTGCTCCCTCCCGTGATTGATATTGTGAACAAGCAATTCACGAAGACACTGCGTCTGAGCGAGCCAATTGAGCCGGCGAAGGCATTGTCAGCCTACGGGCTTGACTCACTCGCTTCTGTGGAGCTCAGAAACTGGGTCAGACTTGAGCTTAAGGCCGAGTTGACGACACTGGAGATCAATACTTCCCCTTCGCTCATTACGTTGTGCGAGAAGATTGTTTCGAAGCTGAAGGCTTCTGCTTAGATTTGTCCGGAAATTGATTCGGGCATCGGCGTCCATTAGTCATATCGGTTATAGAGGTAGATACATGATGTTGCACTGGGTTTTTCTTTTCGCAATCAATTGTCGTCATCACATCGTTCAAAACGCAAGGGTTTTCACTTATTCCCATAAATCCATAAGATACTCAATCTTTCAATCCATGCTTGTGATTCTACAACGTCGCGATGAGCATCTAATTGTGCGCGGCTGGGCACAATACTGTGTATGAAAGCCAAGTTCGGCGTGTTCTCGCTCGAAGTAATAAGCTGACGTAGGATTATGCGCTCGCGACGCCCATTACAGCACAACTGCTATGGATCCCACGCCTATACTCAACATATTACCCATAAGCATCAAAGCACGCAAAAATAACAAATAGCACGTCAATATTTTGGCGAGTCTCCCGCAAGCCGAAATGTCTGTGAACGATAAGAGATTCCCTCTTGTGTCTTCCTATCAAGCCTGCTTACACGTGGTGGTCGTGCAATGGCCTATAGCGAGCGCTCCAACTTTAGACGCGGCTCAATCGGTGTGAGATTCGGCGAGACTTGTCTGCGTACCTCGCTACCACGACCCATACTTCTGTATGCCAAATAGGGAGAAGACCTCTTGCGAATCCTCCCGAAGCACGCCTCATGTGGCTCTGATGGCGTGTGATATTGACTGTAGTCTAGACCTGAGGCAAATGTACATTAATATACTACATGTTATATCTCCAATGGCTATCACCATCAACGCAGATAGGCAACCATGTCGTCTCACCTACAGGCAGACGACGGTAACATCGAGAAGAACAATAACATCGTCACGAGGGCCGGCCCATTCGACAAAGAAGAAGTATCTTCGGACTCTGATCAGTCTTTCGGAAAGCCACCATGGTGGGCGTACATCTGGGATTGGGAACCTGGTCGCACCGCTGAAGAGCGCCGATTCGTTCAGAAGCTGGACATCCATCTCGTCACCATCTTGTCTCTCGGCTTCTTCATGAAATACCTCGACACGATCAATATCGGCAACGCATACGTCAGCGGCATGAGAGAAGATCTGGGCATGCTCGCGAAGCAGCTGAATGTCATCGATGCCGCCTGGACGAGTGGCTACGTCGTCGGGCAGATTCCCTCGCAGATTCTGTTGACGAAAGTGCGCGCGAGCTGGTGGATCCCTTTCTGTCAGCTTGTCTGGACGACTTTGACTTTCTGTATGGCGGCGGTGAAGACTTCGGACCAAGTAGTCGCACTGAGGTTCTTTATCGGCTTGTTCGAGTCGACCTTCTATCCGGCTGCTATGATGATCTTGGGCTCGTGGTATACGCCTAGCGAATTGGGGAAGCGGAGCTGCATCTTTGTGAGCAACCTTACCATCCATTCTGGGGAACGAATCATGCTAATCCCGTCTAGTTTGCAGCCGGTGCTTCTGGAGGCATGTTCAGCGGTTATCTGCAGGCAGCGATATACAAAGGGCTTGAAGGCGCTCACGGGCTTCGTGGCTGGCAATGGTTGTTCATCATGAACGGCGTCATCTCGGTCCCTATCGCTGTTGCAGGAATCTATGCGATTCCCGATCTGCCTGAGAACACTCGAGCGCCGTGGCTCTCGAAGGCTCAAATTGTGGTTGCGCAGCAGAGAATGACGAGAGTCGGTCGCGCTCCTCGCACCGGTCTTGGCTGGTCGACTCTCAAGCGTGTCTTCGGGCGCTGGCACGTCTACTTGCTGTCCCTGATGTACACAATCTTTATCTTGAGTGTGAGTGAGATAATACATCCAAGGATTATGTGGCCGTCTACTAACGTTTGAGTGTAGGTACCTTCCAACAGCATCAATCCTATGGCGCTGTGGCTGAAATCCGAAGGCTACTCGACATACCTTGTCAATATCCTGCCGACGACTCAACTAGCAGTATGCATCGTTGCAGCAGTGACATTCGCGATCTGGTCTGATTACATCCGCGGGCGCGCGCTCGTGTTGTGCGTCTGTGCAGGCTTTGGTCTGTTCTCCTCGATTGTTCTTGCCGTTTGGGATGTTCCGGTCGGCTTGAAATGGTTCGCGTTCGAAGTGTATCGATTCAGCGCGCCTTACGGGCCGCTTTCGTATACATGGGCTAAGTAAGATTTCTCTTTCCATATGAAATTATGTGATCGACACTGACTGTGGACACAGTGAAATTACCGGCGGAGACGCAGAAGAGCGATCGATCGTGTTGGCATTGATGGATGCTATAGCTTACTCGCAGAGCGCATGGGTGCCGTACCTGACTTATCCTGCAAATGCAGCGCCGAAGTTCCATAGTGGGTACATCGCAAGTATTGCCTTCTTCGTAGCGCAATTCGGAATCACTGGACTGGTTTGGTGGATGCATCAAAGAGATTTGCGCAAAGTTGGACGTCCTGATGTCTAGACGCGTCGACATGGACGAAGGCTCAAGATCAGATGGTTTTGGAAGAAATCAGACTATAGTCGAGTTGTTTGTCGCCATACACGTGTTGTATCGACCTGGCTACTGTACCGTGGGAGGTCCCGAGACCTGCAGCTGCATCAGCCAGTATCTCCCGGCCTGTGTTATCCTTTGTCAGTACAATGCTTGCTTCTTCGCTCAGGTCTTGCCAGATAGAAAAAACCAAAGTACTCGATACTGTGCGCGAGCAGTGTAAAGGTCGCCGTATCTACTTTGATGGCCAGTTTAAATTGCCATTATGTCATGGTATCGCCGTTCGTGCCGCCAAGCCTCCGAGTCAAATTGAAAGTTTTGCAGTGTCCCCCTCCTGAAGCTCACTCTCCTCCCTTCATCATCACACATATACCCCACTACCTACGGCAGGTCACGGTCGTCGCAAAGGACAAACTGTCTCTCACGCGCACCTCTCGCTCTCTCTTCTCTTCTCTATCCACCCTTGCCCCCAAAGCAGCAGCAGGCCCTGCACTCATCCTTGCATCTCGCGCCGCCTTTAACCGGTCCGAGTGGAACACCCGATCCTCGACTGTCACCGCAGTCCAGCAGACGCGTTTCGCTAGCAACAAAGACAAGAAGAAAAGGAACATGCCTCCCAAGAAGGTCGTCGAGGAGAAGAAGGTCCTCCTGGGCCGCCCCGGCAACAATCTGAACGCGGGAATCGTATGTACGAACATGTACGTGCTGTGCACAACGTCCTCGGCACCTGTCGCTAACTAACACTCTGCAGGTCGGTCTCGCCAACGTAGGTAAATCGACGTTGTTCCAGGCCATTACCAAGTGCCACCTTGGTAACCCTGCCAACTTCCCCTACGCTACTATCAACCCCGAAGAGTCCCGTGTCATCGTTCCCGATGAGCGCTTCGACTGGCTCTGCGAGCAGTACAAGCCCAAGTCCCAGGTTCCGGCTCACCTCACTGTCTATGACATTGCTGGTCTGACCCGTGGTGCCTCCACTGGTGCTGGTCTTGGTAACGCCTTCCTGTCTCACATTCGCGCCGTCGATGCCATCTTCCAGGTCGTCCGCTGCTTCGACGATGCCGAGATTATCCACGTCGAGGGTGATGTCGACCCCGTCCGTGATCTGGAAATCATCAGCGACGAGCTCCGCATTAAGGACATCGAGTTCGCCGAGAAGTCGCTTGAGAACTACAAGAAGCAAACCCGTCGTGGTGGCCAGTCTCTCGAGATGAAGAACCTCCTCATGGAGCAGGCCACTGTCGAGAAGGTCATTGAGCACCTCAAGGCCGGCAAGGATGTGCGCAAGGGCAACTGGGGTCCCAAGGAGGTACGTTCACGATTTTTTCTTCTAACATGCATTACTAGGATGAATCAGAGGTTTACCTCTTTAATCCCAGCTCTTCGAATTGGCACCTCATTTTTAACGCAGAGGTGCCGTGAGAGAACGTCGAAATCTGAGATTTGCATTGACATGCCCTTGTTCTTGTCGCAACGATGTCCGGTGCAATATGCTGACTTCGCTCCGCACAGGTCGAGACCATCAACCCCATGTTCCTCCTCACCGCCAAGCCCGTCGTCTACCTCGTCAACCTGAGCGAGCGCGACTACATCAGACAAAAGAACAAGTACCTCCCCAAGGTCGCCGCATGGATCAAGGAGCACGCTCCTGGTGACAGCATTCTTCCCATTTCCACCTCCTTTGAGGAGCGTCTTTCCCAGTTCGAGAACGACGAGGAGGTTGCGGAGGAATGCAAGAAGATTGGCGCGACCTCTGCCCTGCCCAA
Source organism: Cladosporium colombiae (assembly GCA_026122715.1). Lineage (NCBI taxonomy): Eukaryota > Fungi > Ascomycota > Dothideomycetes > Cladosporiales > Cladosporiaceae > Cladosporium > Cladosporium colombiae. Next base: position 189,412 of record JAKZFA010000014.1, read on the forward strand.
GGTCATTGTCACCATGCGCAAGGTCCTCGACCTCGGATCCTTCTTCACTACTGGTCCTGATGAGGTCCGCATGTGGACCATCCGCAACGGTACCAAGGCGCCTCAGGCCGCTGGTGTCATCCACGGTGACTTCGAGAAGACTTTCATCCAGGTCATCGTCTATAACTACAAGACGCTCAAGGAGCTCGGCACTGAGGCTGAGATCAAGGCCAAGGGCCAGATCATGACCAAGGGCAAGGACTACATCGTCGAGGACGGTGACATCGTTCTCTTCAAGGCTGGTGCCGCCAAGAGCTAGATTGCTCGTCCTTGATGTACCAAGACGTTTGATGTGATATGAAAAGTGGGAGCTGTGGAAAGCAGCTGGATTAAGATACCACCTCTTTTTTTTGCTCCGGAGAGGATGAACAAAAATGAACTCTTCTGATGGACACCAATGACCTCCATGTTCTCACGCCGTTCTCTTCTGTAATGTTGTTTCAAGTTGTATGCTTGGTAGAGTTTTCTCCTGGTGCTTTGGCTCATGTCTTCGCGTGAAGAGACTTTCAGAGAGTACAAGCATTCATGCAAGACAAACATATTCTCTCGCAACGCCTCGTCTTCGACGTCTTGTGTAGAATTTGTGCGTACACTCAACAGCAGAGCCAGACGCAGGCCGTTTTTCCCCCGAGTCCTTTCAATATTGCATTCGGTTGTTGACTAGATCGCATCACTTGATCAAGGCGTCCTGAACCCTTCGAAGTACTAAATTTTGAAAAAGACAGTCAGCAAGCCACTCATCTCAAGATGCACACAGGACTCATCACACATACCTTCTTTCTGAAATCGTTCAAGTCGTTCGCGGTGCCACCAATGCCAGTGCGATGAGCCTCTTGCAGCTCGAGCCGTTGCACACCATAAGCGGCGAGAGCGTCGACTGAAACTTCGTCGTCTCGTAGACGCCTGTACGTGAGCAGGCGGCGGGACCCTGTTGGTGATATCTTGTCAGCCCACTACTCCAAGAGGAATATCGGTGGATCTTGTGGAGATCTGCTTACATTTGTTAAAGTGCTGCTTGCTCTCCGCCACGAGCGCCAAAGCAGGATGCTGCGGAATCGCGTACTCTTCTGCCTCAGGTTCTTCCTCCTCCTTGGCCTGCTTCTCGAGCTCTTCTGGCGCGGCGTCTGGGTCTTCTTTCGCGCCTGCAACGGGCATCCACATGCACAGCCGCCCGCCATCGACCAAGCGCGTGGCGCTGAAGTCCAAGATGTCGTCCAGCATGCGCACGAAACTGTAGGGCTTCTTCGGCGGCACGTAGTCGTCTTGCAGATGTGCGGGCACGCCGTTATTCAGGATGACTTCGTACTTCAGGCGCTCTTTGACGTGGCCGAGGACTTTGAGGCCCTCGCGCACGCCGTAGGGCGGGTCGCAGACGATGGCGTCGAGGATGCGGCCGTGCACCAGAGGCGTGTTTGTGAGATCCGCTGTCACGCCGCCAACATAGAGGTCTGAGGTGCCGTACTGTTTGAAGTTGCTGGCGACGTTACGGCCTTTTTTGCCGCGGATGCTGCGGCCGTCCAGGTCGCTGCCGAAGACTGCGGCGCCGAAGTGTGCGCACGACACTGGGAAGGACCCGGTGCCCATGAAAGGGTCGTAGGCTAGGGTTCCGGGAGCTGACTGGGCCATATTGGCGGTGACCAGCGACAGTTCTGCATCCATCGAAGTGGTGGCGATGTAGTGCCTCTTCTTGACATTGTACTTGTTCACCGCCCTCCGACCGCCTTCTGCTACTTCCCTGCCGAAGTGCAGTAAGTGAGGTTTTGCCGCGTCGAGCTCGTAGTCTTCAAACACGATGAACTGGTTATCGGGCTTCGACATGACGATCTTGCCCGTGAACTTCATGAAGCCGAATGACTCAATCAGCCAACGCTTCTCCTCATTCGAATGCGTCCCACGGAACGAGTCAAACTCGAAGCGGAAGGTGGCAGCCTGGTAGGCTGGCCAGATGTGTTCGGTGCGGGCTCTGATGTCCGCGTGCAGAGACTCGTAATCCACGCCTGTTCCCCATAGCTCGTAGATCTTCTGCACTAAAATCGACCGGGTCACGAGATCTTTTGCGGTCTGTGTTGGGTCTTCGGCGTCGTCGAAAGCGACGATCGCGAATGGTGTCTGCGTTGCGATTATCAGAAATGAACCATTATGCAGATGTGTGGAGTGGCAACAACGACGGCAGGATTGAGACAATTGGAAGTATTTCACCAACCTTGACTACCATCCAGCAAGTCTTCCGTCCGAGTTGTCAGGGAAATCAACCTACGTGTTCCGAATATGATATCCAGCGAATCTTGATGTTGAACATCTCCGCTAGAGAATCGACTTCAGGCTTGCGGAAGGGTTCGTGCTGGTGCACGAACCGGATTAGATACTCCATCCTAATTTCTGCAATACACAATGAGTGGTATTATGTTTCTTTTTCTTTTCCCTTGAATCTGAATGTTCAAAGTTTAATTGTGAATGGGTGGCAGTCGTTTGGTATGGCATCGATATGTACTTTGGCAAATACAGAGTCACCAGAAAACGTTCAGCAAGGTTCGCTAGCGCGCTTTGGACACCGCCAAGAGGTGGACTTTGAGAGACCCAAATAACCACTACCTAATACACATAAATGATCAAAATACTTTGTAGGATAGTGAAAACTGGTCATGCAAGCAAATCATTTGGTAAGTCGTTGCTGAATCTTGTTATTCTGATCGATTACTCCAGTGTTCCATTCGTTATGCAAGTTTACGCATACTCCAACGCGAAACTCATCCGTCAAAGTCAAACTCTTCCCCCGTGAGATTCTCAAAAATGTCCATAGCGACTTGCTGCCTCAGCTTCGCTTGCTTCATCTTCATGGCCGGCCGTCCAGCGCTGCCGATAATGACTTTGTCAGGCTTCCTGAAACCATTGTTCTGCTTCGCCACTTTTCTGTTCCCTGCTGAAACCGATTCTTGGAGAGTTCGCGTCGTGCTGCTGCTCCTTCTCTTCCTTGTGTCCGTTGGGCTCTGCGGCGATGCGGGAGTCATTTTTGTCGGTGAGCGCTTCTTCGCGCTCGCAGCTTCAGCCACGGCCACGGCTTGTTGAGACGCATATGCAAAAGCGTGCATCTCGTCTGCGGCCTTCGGCAAGTCGATACTCCACCTCCTTCGGTCCACGAGCGCCATGAACTTTGTAAGCAGATCATTGTTTTTAAGAGTCCTCTTGCTCCCAAGGACTACGAGCTTGCTTCTCGCACGCGTGAGCGCCACGTTGACTCTTCGCCAGTCTTTGAGCAGATCGCCGACGATGCCTGCCTCGTTCGAGCGCACCATGGAGAGGATGATGCACTCTTTGTCGCGACCCTGGAAGCGGTCGGCAGAGTCAATCTCCACCTCTGCACTTATACCGGCGACTTTGAAAAGCTGTCTGAGCAGAGCTAGCTGGGAGCGGTATAAAGTGATCACACCAATTTCTCGCCCTGGTACGCCACGAGCAAGTAGCGAGCTGACAGTCTGGGCAGTCAGCGCTGCTTCAATTGTGTTCGTGATATTTTTGCCAGATGTAAGGGTCTCGAGAGCTGCAGAGCCGACCGTATCGATATTTGCGAACACGACTTTATGTTCGGGATCTGTAAGTCGATTGAGGAAGCAGTCTGGGCCAGACGAATCACAGCCCAATCGTTGTTGATGGAACGCGTTGAGCCCGGATGGAATAGGAAGCGTCAGTGTGCGCTTCGCAACCGCCTCGTTGCCGCACTTGAGTTTGCCGCTGTAGATCAGCTCATTCGACAGACTCATTATCTCCTCGCACATTCTGTACTGGCGGCCAAGTGTAGCGACAGCTTCCGGAAAGCGCTCGCTCAATTGCTTGAACATACTGATATCAAGTCCACCTTCCAGCGCGGCTCGATTTTGTACCAGCGGTGGAAGCTGGAAGTGGTCACCTACCAGGACGAACTTTCTAGCATGCAACAACGGGCCGAGCGCGGTCGGTAGTGTGATCTGTGAAGCCTCGTCCACAATGCACACGTCGAACGCGCGACGTTGGAAGAGTGCATGGTTGGTGCCCATACACGTCGTGGCCACGATCTGACAGCCCATGTACGTCTGGTCGATCTCATCGATGGAGTGCCGAGGTGTTGCGGCAAGCTGACAGAACGTCTGCACCTCCGGATTGATTTTCGCTGGAACGCCGAGACGGAGTATGCTCCCCTCCGGTGCGACGTTACGAATCTTGAGCAAGATGTTGTCCACGGCCGTGTGCGTGAATGATGTGAGAAGGATCGTCTTCTTCTCAGCAAGCAGTGCACGGATTACGTGGGCGATGGTGGTAGTTTTGCCAGTTCCAGGCATGCCAAGGATCAGAGCATAATCTTGTGCAGCCAAAACTTTGCTCACAGCAGCTTGTTGGTCATCGTTCATTTGACCCAGTTGTGATGGCTGCAGAGTCGGTAGATTCGATGATTGTGTAAATGTTGGCGGTGCGTCGAAGACAATCTGGTTTCGTAATTTGGTATGAATCGGATGCGATGACATGAGCATCACAAGCTTGTTCCGAATAAGAGCAAGGCCGTTCGAAAACTCGTCCTTGTCAAGCCTGTACAGAGGCGGCGATGTGTTAATGGGTGATGCACTCGGTCTTCTGTCGGTATCCATAACTCCCTTGAACGCCTGGTTTCGCTCTGTGTCAAAATTGCGTAGTCTCTGGCGGGCGTCTCCAAGCCTCCGGTCGACCGCAACAGTGATATACTGCTTTGACGTAGCAATCACATATCCGTTCGCGAGAGCCCACTGTCCTTGTTCAGACGAGACCACGACGGGCTCTCCAACGGTAAGCTGACTGCCTTCGGCGAAGGAAGCACCAGGCTTCGCTTGCGCACGGCTGAAGACATACGTGAAGCGGTTGATCTTGCCGCCACTTCCCTCAATGCCATCCACAATGCTTGACGCCACAGCAGCAGCCGTAGAGGTCAGATCTTGTGCAACGACCAGATTGCCGAAACAGCGACCCGACTCCTCACGCTCTGCAGAAGCCATGGTCCAAAGCTCCTTGCGAAAACGACTCGACTCGCTCTCTTCGAAGGTGAGCAGTTTGTCCCACTTGCTGAACCACGTACGGAGCGCCTGCGCTTGCGTCTTGTTGCCGGAAGAGCAGTCCAGAAGGTGACCTACAGCCTCATGCCAGATGAGACTGTGATTCTTCTTGCTGTCGTCGCTCATCCCCGCTGTCTCAGCGGAACCATTCTCAACGAGTGCGTGATACGTGAAGCAGGATTGCTGCGCATAACACCTACCGCACTTGAAAGCATTGCGGAGAAGCACTGGAAGGCCGGATCGCTCGTATTCTTGTGAGTGTGACACTTCTTGGATCTCTCCCTCCTTAGCAGGATGTCGTGCTTTGTGGATGTAGCTGGCCAGCCTATTCCGCTCTTGGACCATCTGGCGGATCTCGTTGACTGGCGGAGCGATACGAGTCATGTTCGAACTTTCGAGATAGTAGAGTATGCCCGCCTTGACAGCGACATCGTAACGATCAGAAAGCAAAAGAGTGTACAGAGCTGTTTGCGCGCGGTGCGCTGGTGATTGCGTTGTCCTGCCAGTCTTCACTTCGAATGGCGTGACGAGCTGTTTGAGTGGCTTCCTCGGGTCGTCACGCAGGGTTGATTGAATTGTTGCATCGATGTTACCCTTCAGTCCGTACTGTGGTGACCAGACGTGCTCCTCGATCGCAATGACTTTGCTGACGGACATCCAGACCTTTTCGCCATTTCTGTCGTCTACCAGGGAAGAATGTGACGGTTCAGGTGCAACAAACACCTTGGCCCAAGCCGCGAGCTCACCCATCTTGGCTTTGATTTCTTCGGTGGCGAGTACGGCGTCTTGCATACCAAGTTCCCAAAGGCCTTCTACGTGTCCTTGCACGGTCCCCTCGACTAGGTCAGCCAGGAATTGATCGTCCCATTGGTTTGAGCCTAGGGCTTGTTGGAAGATCTCATGCAAGATCTTACCATATATCATTGCTTTGCTTGTTTCACCAGTGGCTTTGATGCGATCCTGCAGGACTGCTTTACGAGTGCAGTCGAATGAGTCCGCGACGGTGGTAGCCGATAGCATGTGATCCGGGTGTACGACCAGGAAAGCGCTCGCCTCACTGTCATCTAGCTGGAGTTGTTGAGAGGTGAAGAACGCTTCATCCTTCGTCTGGCCCGGGAGATATGACACGTGGATGAGATTACCCTTCGCGATTGTGGTGTTCGCCCAGGATCCTCTCAATGTGAGTGAGGCGTGCGAACTTGTGCGATCTTCCTTGGCCACCAGTATCTGCAAGGTGTTAGCATCTGTCATGTCAATTGGAGGGGTTCATACGCACTCTCTCCATGCCCACCCGGCCGCGAGAATCTGTGTATTCTGCTTCGGCTATTTGCTGGACAAAAAATCTTCGGTAATGCTGCCCAGGTAGCATCTTGTTCGCGGCAGACGAGCTTGCGCGTGATTTTGGCGAAGGTTGCAATGAACTGCGTCTTTTCGAATGAGACTGTCGTGATGAAGAAGGCTATACATTCATGAGCTATATACTCCATTATTTGGAAGACGGTCGACTTGCCCTGTACGCTTGAGTTGCCTGCAACTCCGCCTCAAGAAAACTGGTCTCGTCCAAATCGTCGCATGCAAATTCATCATCGTCAAAATCATCGTCAGCGAGCTCTATCAGCTCGCTAGCTATTTGCTGCTGCGCTGGAGCTTGGATCTGTTGCGGCTGCTGCTGTGGAGGAGGATTGGGGTGCGCAGGGATATCATGCAAAGATCGATTTTGCAAGGGCTGCGACAACAACTCGTCCAAATCTTCGGTCGAAAACTCCATGTCATCGCCGAACTCGTCCAGGTCCTCTGCCAGAGTCGGCATGTGCGGACGAATCGGTGCCGCTGGTGGCGCAGGCACAGCCGCTTGTTTCGGGAGCGTGTCGCTTGGTGTACGGCGAATCGAAGGTCGCCGGAAGGCAGGAAGTGGTGCCTTGCTTTGTAGATGCAATGGTGCAGGGACCGCGTTATCCTGTCCATTGAAGGTGTTGACAGCCCGGGGCGTTTCGTCTCTATCCTTGACCGGCATCTCTGCAGCAGCAGCTTGTAGCCGCGCTCCAAAGTGCGGACGAACACTTGGTGGAGGCATGCGTCGGTGGAGTTGTGCATTGTTTACATCAGCCTCCAAGTCGAATGGGCTAAGGTCGTGTGGTTTCTTTACAGTCTTGCTAGCCGTGTCCGGCAGGGGGTCAGAACTGGGCGGCTCGTCTCCAGTGAGTTCCAGTTCAGACTTTGCGAGCTTCTGTGTTGCCAAAGATTCTTGTATCTTCTCGACCATAGCTGCGACCTTGCTTCGGCCACCTGACCCCGCTGTGCCGTTTTGCCACACATCGACTTTCATGTTCGCGTTCGTTCGCCTCTTCTTAGTTTTACTGCTGGGCCAATCATTGCCAGTACTTGCCCAGCGCCGCAGTCCAGATTTGACAGGTGTCTCGATTGGACGTGGAGAGCCGCCAAAAGCTATGTTGATATCAGGTTTGCTGATTCCATAGCGTTGCCATAGATCCGCTGCAGGATCCGCTTCCGGTGTTCGCTGCTCTGCGCTCCCAGCAAAGAATGCAGACGCCTCGGCTCGCTGTGATGATGTATTCGGGCACGAAGGTGACGAAGACCTGGCCCTTTTACGCTTTCGATTCGGCGTGAGCTGTGTTGAAGAGCTATTTGGTATCCAGCCGATGTGATCTTCAGGCGATTCTTCCCTTGGTTCAGGCTTTCTGTTATCATCCACATTTCCAATGAGGTCCTCGAGCGACAGCCGCGCGCCCGGAGTTGATGGGAAGGTGTTTGCGTGGCACAGCTGCGGTGTCTTTGTGGAGTCCGCCATATTCATCGGCGGCGTAGTCTTATTTGGGTGGTGTGGGGCTGAGCTCGATGTCGCATTGTGTAGTTTGACAGTCCGGTCCACTGGTCGAGGGTGGCCTACTGATTCGCCATTCTCCTTGCCTTCGGTGTTCTCGGTGGGCGCGCTTGGTTGTCCAGCTACAAATTGAAATGCCTTGAGCTTTGCTTTTGCTTGCGACGTCGCGGGGACTGGAGGTTTGGGTGGCGCGGTGACGTTTGTGGTGTCGCCGAGGGTGGTTCTGTTCTGGTTCCTGTGCCAATTACCGGGTCTCGGCTGGAGGAAGTCAGCACATCATCGCGAGTAGGATGGTACATGTTTGTCAGCCCAGCTCCATATACAAGGCCGGCATAGTTGCGTGTACGATATTAAATTGGCGCACGGGAGATTGTGGCAGGCTTACCTTGCGTCTCTGGTCCTGTTCGAAGAAGCCTGTAGTGCGCGAAGACATTGGCTCAGCGAAACGCTAGCTGCGTCCAACGTTGACCGTCTTAGAGATCCGGTATCAATATGGTAACGAGCAAGTCCCGTCTTGTGTGGGATGACACGGGGATGGGTGGTATTGCGTAAGTGAGGGCCGTTCACACGCGACGCGAAGGAAGACGCGTTGGAAAGTGCAAAGCCCAAGCGCTTGAAGGGTCGGGCTGAGCTTGACTGAACGCCGATCTCTTCGCGTCCTCACGCTGCCAGAACAGACAAAACGTCTTTCAAGGGTTCTGCGTCTCCCAATGAAACGGTCACAATGGATACATATATTCATCTCTACCATTGAGCTACGTCTGTCAATTCAATCGCGCATGAAACAGGCACGAGCTTCTCACGTGCTCAGACGGCGGTTCCTCGCTCACTGCTATCATCGCCATCATCATTGCTGCCAAGGCACCCGTTACCATTCTTCATACCGGTTCGCCGTCTTCGCCAGGTCATCGTGGTGTCTAGCATACCTACTCAGAATCATGCTAGAAATCTCCTGATAGCTCTGGCGACAAGTCTGCCTAGAATCTGCATGACTCCAAGACATAATACGGAACTCTTCAGTACGAGACGATTTGCCCCAGAATACCCTGGCAAACTCAACCCCCACCCCCTCATTTTTACAACTATTCCAGACGACCCGCCGGTGGATCTGCACCTACTCCGGAGGCCTGCATACGATGGCAGTCATTCATGAACGGTTAAATGCCGATCCTTCGGCTCCTCCACATTTTGACTTAAGAGTCTAACCAGGGCTTGTACTAAATCGTGACCCGTCGTACTACTGGCACATTTGACGTGCCGCTGAGCAACTCCGGTTCCAGGATCATCGGCCGGGCTTGGTATTGTATGCCTGATCTCATATATAGACTGTAAGTACTCGTCCGGGTGTCGTTTCGAGCAGGGCAAGTTTCCTTCACAGCCATGCATTCTTCGGCCCATTCTCTTGTCGGTGTGCTGTCAGCTGCCTCGCTAGCAGTCGCTTCGCCAATTTTCAGACGTAGCCTTGATCCGCATGCATTGGCCGAAAAATACTTTGGCAACGACGCTCCGTGGTACCAGGATCGCGTGCCATACTTTGAGTGCTCCGACTCCGACATCCAAGATGTTTACTACTACCGATGGAAGATCTTCAGAGCTCACCAGCGAGACTTGGGAGAACGGGGCTACATCTCCACAGGTATGCTCGACCATTGGTCAAGGCACCGTCACATCAACTGACACCCTCTTCAGAGTTTTTGGACGACGTTGGCTGGCAATTAGAGCCTTGGGCATCCCTTAACGATGCCACAGGCTTTCACATTGGCGAAGGACGATGGCTGCGTGACCGCCGCTTCAGTGATGACTACTTGAACCACATGTACAATGGCGGCAACGACAGACACTTCACGGACTACATGGCAGACAGCACATGGACTCGTTATCTCGTTGACGGCGACGAAGCGAGCATGGTCGGCCACCTCGACGCTATGATCAGCTTGTACGACAAGTGGAACGACCACTATGATACCAACAAGAGCCTGTACTGGGTGGAACCTCTCGCCGACGCAACGGAGTATACCATTTCGAGCATTGACGCTTCAGGTGGAAAAGACGGCTTTGCGGGCGGCGAAGCCTTCCGACCGTCCATCAACTCGTACATGTGGGCCAACTTCCGTGCAATTGCCAACATTGCGAAGTTGGCTGGGAAAGCGGACACCAGTTCGTCCTACGTTGAACGGGCAGCTGGCTTGAAGAAGCGCTTCCAAGACGACATCTGGAACGACACTTTGTCTCACTTCATCGACCGCCACTACGAGACCACAGAGTTTGTAGACTACTGGGAGCCAATCCGTGGCCGCGAGCTCGTTGGACTCGTCCCATGGATGTTTGAAATGCCCGACAACATCGACAAGTATAGCGCGGCGTGGTCACACTTGCTGAATACTGAGGAGCTGCGTGGTTCATCTGGCATGCGTACAGTCGAGCCTTCTTACGAGTACTACATGAAGCAGTATCGATACGACGCTCCCACCGGACTTCGTGAATGCCAATGGAACGGGCCCGTCTGGCCGTATCAGACAACACAAGTCCTGCTTGGTCTTGCAAACTTGCTGAACAGCTACAACCAGACGGTCATCTCCAAAGACGACTATCTCCAAGAACTGCGCACCTACACCAAACTGCACTACAACAATGGCAAGCTTGATCTCGAAGAGGATTATGAGCCCGACAAGCCCGGTCCTATCGTCGGTCTCCCCCGCTCACACCATTACTTCCACTCTGGCTACATTGATCTGATCATCTCTGGCCTGGTCGGTATCCGCCCTCAGGCTGACAACAGCATCGTTATCAACCCAATGCTACCCAGCGACTCGGACATCTCATACTTCCGTCTACAGGACGTATCCTACCACGGTCACACAGTCGCTGTCCAGTGGGATGCCGATGGTAGTCACTACGGCCAAGGCGCCGGTCTCATCGTCGAACTTGACGGAAAGAAAGTCGCTTCCGCGACGGGTCTCCAACCGCTCACTGCTGAAGTCTCACCTGCTCCTGCTCCAACAATCGACAGGTCTCGCATCGCGAAATCCGTACATTTGAGTAACGCTGAATACCCTAAGGGCAGCGCATCCAGCGGCAACGACACGGCGAATATCGAAAACGCTATCGACGGTCGTGTCTGGTTTTTCCCTGAGCTTCCGAATGGCTGGAACTCCAATGCCACTGAGGAGGACTCGGAGCAATGGTACGCCATCGACTTCGGCAGCGCTACGGCGCTGAGCAGCGCTGAGCTGGCATTCTTCGTCGATGATGGGGAGTATGCTTTGCCATCAAACTACGTCATCTCTGGCTGGGTAGATGGGCAGTGGAAGAAGGTCGAGGGCGATGGTGAAGAGTTGGTGGCAAATGGTATCACCAATGTGAAGTGGGATGAATTGAGCACTAGCAAACTCCAGCTTTCTTTCACGCAAGCTGCGGGTAAGAAGACGAGACTTGCTGAGTTCAAAGCGTTCTAGTCTGTGCCCTGCAAGGCAATTCGGACTGGCCCGGGCGATATGACATATATAATGTGGCTGTAGCGAATTGTCACAAATCTGTATTCGAACAACCATCTCAATAGTACGCAAAGCCGCTTCAGAACCCACTGCTCAAAGTCTCAGCGGAGGGCCTGCTGGAACAACACATCTTCCTTCCCACAGTTCTCTGTGACTAATCTTCCGCGAATATACATCTGCCTTGTGTTCTCAGAATTCATGGTCCACTTACTCACTATACGACGATACCGGAGCGACCATCCCTTTTTGGCTTCCGGCTCGGGCGAATGGTGCCCGATGCCTCGATCTCCACCCTCCCCGCTTGCCGGCATTCTTCACTTTAACCCCAATCGATTAGTCTCGCATCGATCAAATGGATAGTGACAACTTTCTCTCTAAACTTGGTCACAGCCGATCGATTGTTACATGCTACTCTGTAAGTTTCATAGCTCCCTCGGGTAAGCGTCCTCACACGTCACGGGTATCACAAATACGAACATCAAACCCTCGGGATGTGGAGTGGCGTTTGCGGATATACCTTCACTACACTGCGTATGATGTTTATGGAAAGTAGTATGTGGGATATATAAGGTAGGGGGTTGAGCCGTGAAGGATTTGGAGTAGGGACAGCGAATTCTACAATGTTTGCCTCACGCTCTTCTGTTTTGGCTTGGGCCTCGCTGGCTGTTAGCATCCCTGTTGCTAGTGCGGCGAATGCTACTTTTTATCCTAAAATCAACTTGACCGATACTTCTGGCACACTTATACAGGCACATGGCGGAGCTATATTGCGCAGCGCCAGTTCTGATGATAAGAATTGGTACTGGTTTGGCGAGGACAAGACCGGCTTGACGAACAGTGGCAGGTAAGTGGTCGACCAGCCCGAAGATAATTCAGACGTTGACAACAATCTGGCAGTTTCATCGGCGTGAACTGCTATAAGAGCAGCGACTTCGTTGCCTGGGAACGCGTCGGCCATGTCCTGTCCCCTCAAGCAGGCACCAACATCTCCGACAGCAGGATTGTTGAAAGACCAAAGGTCATCTATAACGACAAGAACTCTGAGTATGTCATGTGGTTCCACGCCGACAGCTCTAACTACGGCGCCGCTCAAGTCGGCGTTGCTACCAGTAAGACTGTAGACGGTGACTACTCATGGCGCGGCAACTACAAGCCATTCGGCAACGACAGCAGAGACATGACAGTCTGGAAAGACCCCGACAACGGAGCTGCGTACCTCATCTACGCCACCAACAACAACGCAGACTTCTCCATCGCAAGCCTGGACGACGACTACTACTTCCCTAACGCGAGCTTGTACACTTTCCCGGGTAAATACTGGGAGGCGCCGGGCGTCTTCAAGATCGACGGTGTCTTTTACCTCATCTTCTCCAAGCAGGATGGCTGGACGCCCACAGACAACTTCTACATGACATCGACTTCGATGGCCGGTCCATGGAGCGAGGCTACTCTGCTCGCACCTGAGGGTTCTTACGCATATTTGACGCAGAACGCTTACGATATCGTTATCGAAGGCTCTGAGCAAACCACCTATCTGTACTACGGCGACCACTGGAGTGGCAACCAGCTCGGCTCTTCCACATACTCTTTCCACCCAACTCCTCACGATGGCACCACATTGTCTCTACACAACACCGGCGCATGGACACTTGACCTCGAGACCGGAAAGTGGGACGACTTGCCCTTCGACAGTATCACTGCATCCGACTCCACCACCTCGAAGGAGACTCTCGTCGCTTGCGAAGATGGCTGCACCGGCGGCGTCGCGGCGAACATGACATCTGGCACTTCGTTCTCGTTCAAGTACTCCGGAAGCGCGGGCGCCAAAGTCTTGGGCATTGAGTACGTGTACAACGGACCTAAGAACAGATTCCTGCACTTGGCGGCCACGGTCAACGGTGCTGCTGCAGAGGGAAATGCACTGGCGGAGACTTCTAGGGGCACGACGTTCGCGCAGGAGGTTCCTTTTCCCGTGAAGCTTGCGAGTGGGGATGAGGTTGAGTTCAAGCTTTTAGACTGGGATGGTAATGCGTTCTTGATCGACGGCGTGAAAGTGTATGAGGATTTGCGCTGAACGTCTGGAATGAGTGAGAGGTTTCTGAAGCAATAGTTTGAGAATCTGTATACAATGCTATGGCTCAAATACGACCTCGTAATGATTTCGTCGATGACCACTTTCTGATGTTTGTCTTCCAAGCAATGGAACTGAGTGCAGCCTTCGAAAGAACATCTCCTTAGCCCCCAGCTCAAGGCGCCGCTCCAGTGGGCATGGCAGTACCATTCATCGTCCCGTTGCCACCCATATCTCCCCCACCACCGACAAAAGTAGAGTCGGCATTTACGTGTCCACCATCGGCATCAATATACGCAGCCACAGCGTAGTATTCATCGTCCACATGGTTCGCAGAAGTGTTGACGCCAATCTGGATCCAAGCAAAGATACCATCTGTAATGTCGGCGCCCAAGTAGATGTATTGCGGGAAAGGGTCGTAGTAAGTGTCCGCTTGGACAATGTCCCACATATCTTCATCATTGCTCGTAATGGCTTGGGTGTTGGTGTTGTAGGGGGAGGTTGCTTCGACTGCAGCGCGTATGTCCTCGTCCCAGAAGAGCTGGCCGATGTGGGTGATGTTGTTGTCGGCGTTGATGGTCTGGTTGTCGAAGACCGTGTAGTTCATGTGGGCTAGCAGGTGAGTGTGGGTGGCTCGACCATCCTGGAGAGCATTAGTGGAGTTACCGACAGCGCTGCGACAGTGGACTAACATAGTGACCAGGGAAGATCGTGTCAAACTTGACCACGCCGTCGCAATCGGTGAATTGAATACCACTATCGAAATGGTCAGCACAATGAAGAATGCACGCTTGGGTCAGATCCGAGCAACCCTTACCGTAGATAGGTCGAGTTGTAGCCGCCTGAAGCGTAATTACCACTGGTACTGATGCCAGAGTACACGCCAGTCGCGTTCGCGTTCCAAATGTCCACAGCCACATCGGGCACAGGCTCGCAGGTCTCGATGTCGATGTACTGGACCTCTAGATGAACGTCGACGCCGTCGCAATACAATGCTTCTTTGACGTTCTGGCGAATAACCTCGCCTGTTACGTAGTAAGGCCCATCCGTGACTTCCGGAGTCAACACACAGCTTGTGTTCGCACCGAAGAGGATGTCCGTAGATGTATCGTAGCCATAGTAATCAACGCCAGTCATGTTATGATTCTCTGCGGTACCGTCAGACCAATTTAAATGGACGGAGGTGTCCTAACTCACCCGTCTCGAATTCCTGCAGAGTCGCCAGGTCTCTTCGATACTTCTGGGGCTTGACCGAAAGACCTCGCTTCTGTCTGAGTTTGTTGAGCTGGTCAGCTCGCCTGGAAACGCTACGTTCCATCAGAGCCCTGTGATCGGGATTTTGAGTGCATCCATCCAGGGAGCGACGAGTGTTTCTCGCCAGTACCTCACGCTGACGGACCGAGCGCTCAATGGCTTCATGATCATGGTGTTCGCCAGGATGAGCAACAGAGAAGCCCAGAAGGGTCGCGGCGACGAAACCGTTGGTGAACTTGGAAAAAATCATGATTGTGGAGACGGTTTATGAGGGCTTGTCGGAGAAGGGGGCTGTAGAATGGATGATTGATGAATCTGCAAGATACTTGGATGATAGTTGGCTTCATATACCATGCAGCCGATAATAGTGCACACGCAACACTTTTTTTAGTCATTGCCGATGCATTCGTAAGTTGCGGAAAAGCCATTCGGCCAGGCTGTGTTCCAATAGCCAGTTCAAAATGCGTCGTACGTACGTTGTAGCGTTCAGTCCATTGAGAAGACACAAAAGAGGGCCGTGCTACCGATTCTGACGCGATGCTTATCCAGTGCATTGCAATTGGAGCAGCCTATAGAGTACTACGTAGGGCAAGGCCGCGTGGTACCTGGTATGTTCAGGTGTCGTTCTGGTCGTGGACAGACTTAGTGAAGATATACCCTACCTGGCCGGGTACAAGCCGAAACTCTGGCGTGGGGCAGCATACGCGGCCACAGTTCTTGCGCTCAATTTTCTGTACGGGCTCTCAATGATAATGGCAAGATCATAAGTTCCAAGGCAAATGTACTAGCACTCTAGATTTCGAGATGCGGATGGCGACATGGGCAGTATCTCAGCGGCTAGCATGCTCCCGGGAATTGACTGTAGGCCTATGATGACAGCATAGAGGGATTTTCATAACTTGTGAGAAGTAAGTGAAAACAAGGGAAGGATGATGCGCCACAGCGTCGACGCAAACATCGCCTGATGTGGACGAGGCGCAGCATCGCGCTCGGGCTGGCTGAAATGGCAAGCGTGACGAAGTCGACTCGTCTCCGAGACATTCCCGATGTTTTCGATGCTTCACGGCCACAACACCGCCAGATATCTTCTCCTACACCGTCGCGCTAAGCACTTCCCACATCTGTTGTTTTTGACACGAAGTCATACTATCCTGAGAGTATAGAGCGTCGACGAGACATTCCAAGCAATCCTTCCCAACCCCAACTCCGTGGTGCAACGCCCGTACTGTCAACGAAACCTGCTCGCATTCAGCTTCCGAAAGACTCGGTCTTTCATCTACCCTTGAATCAGTAAATGCTAAGATCAGGAATCTAGTATACCAGCAACCGCTTTAATAATCACGCATCTATCGTATATACCACAAATAAGTCTTATCCTACACTAAGAATGAGAACTGAGACGCATGTGATCTCACCAAATTTTCGTTCAAGGGTTAGAGTTGGTGTTGTGTCCCGAGACTTCATTGGTGGAGTTCGCGCTCTCGTCGGCACGACCTATAGTATGGAGTTGCAAACGGCTCGAAACTTGTTCGCCGGAAGTTGGCAGATGCGTGGAGGATGCAACGGGCAAAGCATATCTGGTCGTGTGACTTTTCGACAATACCCTTGTCCCTGAATCATCAAACCGTTTCCCACACTATACACCTATCCAGCAGTCGCTCTCCTCAAGGTTCAACCGCCGTTCGAAGACCGGGTCTTGGTGCCGACGAGGTTTGCAGTGCCGTCGATCAGCTCTTCTCGAAACTGACCATCATGCGCTCGGCGATGCTGGGAATCGCCCGCCAAGGTAAGGCGACAGCAGAAATATTCTTCTTATGAGATGGTACATATGTACAAAATTTGATTGGCCGGCGTGTATAAATTATGTATGCACCCCTCATCGCGGGGTGATCGGATCGGACTCCATCCGTGCTTCCGGCGCCCTAATGTCCTCAGCAACATCTCTATTACCTTTTAAGGTCCCGGCTTTGAAACGCGCACGTAAACTCCGTTACCAAGTTTCCTATCGTGACTTTGCGCATTTTAAGTAATTCCCCCGATCGAATGTACGCATCTCCGTGGATGCTGCCAAACACCGGCTTCAGGAGGTGAATCTATGTTTGGCATACAGCTGGGTCACTGGATATTATAACAGACAGTCGCGTTGTAAAGTTGGAGCTCGAAGCTCGAAGCTCGACCGGGTGTCTTTTGCTCTTCGTTCGATCGCTACGACTCGTTATTACTCTGGACTCATTGGAGTATCAGACACATTCGGCAGACTTCTTGCTTATACCAGTACGACCGACCTTTAACGTCTGCTCCAATCGAATGCTGATGCACGTCGACCTGCAGCCAATCTAGTCAATCTACCACAATCGCCCACCATGACCTCCACAACAACAACCAGAGAAGAGTCAGCACGAGTCACACGCGCTCGGCTACGAGACCTACAACAAGAAATAGCACTATTCACAAAGCCATCGTCCTCTGGATCTGGGTCTGGATCTGGCGCAAGCAACAGGAGCAGGAACGAAGCGAGAAAGCTCGACGATAGCGATTGGCTGGAAGTGCTTGAGTCGAGAATCACGCACTTGGAAAGCGTGGTCGCGAAGATCTGCCATCAAGCGCACGACTGCAGCGTCTATGCGAAGGCGGAGAACATTGAGCGGTGGTTGTCTACGATGATGGGTGCACATACGCCGAAAGCTGAAAAGCCGATGCCACGGGATCGATGAATTCGATGAGGATTGGGGACGAGGACTGGGCGTTGACGAATTATGACTTTACGGCCTGATGAAAGGGTTGCGTGTAAGCAATATGAATGATCTTTTGTTCGAGACTGAACACAGCCATGCTCTTGTATCAAGTTTACTTCCTCAGCTTGCACTCCTTGGTAACTGACACGCCCTCATCCGACTCCGAGGTCGCTGTCAACCAGATTTTGCCCTGCTTCGTTGCATCCTTCTCCGCGCCAACAGCAACGACGACGGACACAGTCTCACCCTCTTCGGCTGTAGCCAGGGCATTGGGCAGCTCTGCCGTCCAACCATCACCCTCAACCTCAGTGCTGAGTCTGTAGACGTCGGAGCGGAAGTACTCAGGAGCGCTCTTCTTGCCCTTGGCGTTGTTCTTGAGATCGAATGTGCAGGTCGCAACGAATTTGCCATCCCTTCCTGAGCCGCCGACCTTGTTGAGCTTGCCCTTGTTCAGCTTCACAGAGCGCTCAGTCTCGTTCGCGGCATCTAGGGAGCGGACACCGACTGTGTAGCTCAAGACGCCATCTGCATCGCGTGAAGGGCTGATGACGTAGAAGTGCAGCCTGTTCGCTTCGTCGACGTACTCGTACTCACTGCCGGATCTAGTGCCAGCGTGGAAGAGCGCATCGGCCAATTGGCGATAGTCTCCAATAGTGATGTACTGCGCCGTTCCGTTGGCACGGTAGAAGTCGATGAGGCGGATGTCCTGAGGATTAGCATCGATCGTCCACTGGAAAGGAGCTCTGCTGTCGCTGTCCTTCGTCTTACTGATCATGACACCGTGGTCTGGTTGGAAAGAGTCTGCTCCCATGCGATCAACAACCTCGAGGTCGTAGTTGTTGAATCCGCCACCGTCACAAAGCGGCTCGACAGTCTGGTTGCAAGCAGGAGAGAGGTCCTCGCCTATCGCGACATGCACACCCATCAAGCCTTTCCCATCGGGGTGGACTACTCTGGCAGTGATCTCGGCGACCAAGAGTCCATGCTCGGAAACCTCGTCCCGAGAAGTTCTGAGAATGCTGGCGTTATTGACAAGGTTAATGCGCATCTTGTCGCCCATTGTGTGCAAGGAGCCTAGGGATCCTCCCTGGAGCGAAGGAATCTGTACATTGATTGTCAGTGATCTGTGCCTCAACAGCGCTAGTTGAACAATTGATGAACAGATAGACTCACCTGCCAGCGAGTGTGAGGACCTCCCGGCCCGTTGAAGCTTCCACGTGACATCATTGACCAGGGGCCAGTGTATGATCTAACTTGTTGCGTCGCGAAAGGGTTGTTGTAGTTGTCTCCAATACCGAGAAGGTGTGTCAGTTCGTGGGCATAAGTTCCCAAACCGGAGCTTTCTCCCTGGGTAGAAGATCCACTGCCAGCATTTGGCCAGATGGTAGAGGCGCTAGCCCAGGACGACCAAGGCACGTAACGCGTGTGAGCCCAGTTCGGCAGGCTGCTGTTGCCAGGCGGGCCAAAAGAGTCGGGTACGTCGTCTTGGCTTTCAAAGAGCATCTCGCCAAACTCCTGCCAGGTCGAAGACTCATCTTGACCTGCGGAGAGGATGAAGACGAGTTCGAATGCATCGGCAGTCTCGTTGCCTACATCTGCACGCCAGGCTCCGAGAGCATCTGTTCGGAGATCGACAGAGCATGTGCCGGGCACCGGACAGGCATCCTCGTTGAAGCCGCCATCCTCATCGTCCACACCGTACTGATACGAGTTACTGGGCATACGGTAGGCGCCGAAAGCAGTGAGATCTACGCCGAAGCGTCCGCCTGAGTCCTCCATCCAGTACTCGTGCAGAGTGTGGTTGCGGTTGAGGTCATGCGGCTTGTTGAGAAGATCCCGGTAGAAGGCGGGCACATCGTCTCTCTTCAGGCTGTTGGCAGCTGCTTGAGGGTTGGTGAACACGGTGCTGTTCTCTGCCATGGTGATGACGAAGTCGTGGTCCGGGTAGTCCACGGCGACCAGAGCGATGTTGAAATTGCGTTCATAGCCTTTACGTGTGGGATCGTACCAGGGTCGTCCAGGCGGACGAACATAGTCATCCCATGTCACTAAAGTTCTTGTCTCAGCATTCGAGTTTCGCAATGCGCTGTTTTGATTTGCTCACTGTCATCTGGATTCACCCAATTCTGAGGGTCAAGCACCGCGAACGGATCGCTAGACTTCGAGCCATCCTCCACAGGCAGCGCATGAACAACCACCGCTCCCGCAGACAACGCTGCCAACACGCTTGAAGTAGTTTTGACCATTTCCAGCTCAGACGATTTGTACAGAGAGGATTAAGCAAGAATCTGCTGTTGCTTGCTGAGAATATTTATCCGACCATGTGACCGCTACATCATTACATACATTAGCAGTCGCCGCAGCAATATGGATATCGGCATGCGGCTAGGGACAGTTACATGCCTCATCAAGCGTAGAGGTTCTTGGAAGGTCTTGGCTCGATGTGACCTGCTTGATCGAGAAGCTTATCATGTCTATCATGGCTGAGCACAGGCCTTTCAATAGCATGTTCGGCTAGAGTACCGAGGATCCACTCGGAAGGTGGGCACTTCGATTCTGTACATTATTGAGCTTGACTTTTACGCTCGTCGAACGATGGGTGGGTTGAGATGTTGACATGTAGCATGAAGCCCAGGCAGAAGGAGACAATGTGAACTCAAATGTACGCATTGAAGTCAAACGGTAAACAATGACGCACGCAGGTATTACCGAGATCACGTGCAGCAGCACCGACTGAGGTGAAGTTCTCCCGATTTTCTTCCAAACAGTGGTATCGTAGTATTACCATCTTTCGACTCTTTGCAGCGAGCTAATCACAGTGAGCGGATCCTCCGCCATTGACAACTCCACCTGCTGAATTGCGACTTTACCATCTTTATCGAGAGATTTGGCAGCAATCCGAACCGGACCCCAGTATCCAACTGGATTGACTGGACCAACAACACAGCTGATGGCAAGATCAGACGCTTGAGTGGCAAAGGGAAATAGACTTATTAAACAATCAAAAGGAAGCTGGGAAGTGCAAAGATATTGCGATAAACAATCATATTCTCCATTAAACATCTCCATTATTTAGGTTGCTTAGTAGCTTTTGGGGTATATTCATATCTCTAAGGTGAGGCGGAAACGCGCTCCTCGTCTTTGAGGGCAGCGCCGCGACCCTTGTACTTGGTCTTGCCAATCATGTTGAGCTCATCCTCACGAGCGTCAAGCGATCTCCAGGTGAACCAGAAGCCAACACCACCAGCGGCAGCCAGGATGGCGACGATGGCGTAGTTCCACACGAGAAGGGGGTCGGCAGACAAGGGGACAAGGGCCTGACCGAGAGCTGCGGAGAAGGCAGTCTGGAGGAGGTTGACACCCATGACGAGGCCACGCATGTTCTCGGGAGCCTTGCTGAAGGCGTACTCGAGACCTGTGATCGAGGCAAAAATCTCAGAGATGGCGACCAAGCAGTAGGGGACGGCCTGAACCCAGACGTTGATGGGGGCCTTGCACAAAGCATCTCCGGAGACGTGATTGCCAGGGCAGGGAGACAGCTTGTAGATGTAGTATTGCATGACAGTCGATGAGATCATAGCAGCGCTGGCGATAAAGAAACCCCATGTGATACGCTTGAGAGGAGTGAAACGGATGTTGGCCTTGCGGAGAGCAGGGTAGATGAAGTAGTCGACGATGGGGATGAAGATGACCAGAGTGATAGGGTTAAGGTTGTTGATCAAATCGTTGGGAACGCCGCCAAGCTGCATGGTAGCGGACATGGAAGTGAGGTTGTCAGTCATCTGGTTGTATGCGAGCCAGTACAGAGGAAGCCAGAAGAAGACCTTGCAAGCGTTGAAACCACGAGCGACCTGGTCAACCCAGACGTCGTCGATTTCGGCCATCCATGCAGGAGCAGCGTTGCCAAGCACACTGGGCTTCACGGAGTGCCAGAAGTCATCGCGGGTCATGTTTTTGTAGGTTTGGACAGGGTTGACCGACCATGAACCCTTGCTGGCAAGGCTGAGAAGGTTGAAGGCTTTGGAGGTGACGGATCCAGTGGGAGGGCTGAGCCTGTAAAACTTCTTGCAGCCAATCAAGACAAGTGGTGCCAGGAAGAACAGGAAGGTCGGGAGAGCAAATGATAGCCAGAAACCGATGTACTTCTCGACGTAAACCATGCCGATACCACCAGCGAGCGATCCCAAGTTGATCATCATGTAGAAGTACAAGAAGACACGGGAGATAGTGACTTGAGGATCCTGAATAACACGCTCGCCAGACTTGGTGGTGATGACTTTGGGGCGCCTTTGCCTGATCTGCTCAGCGAGGAGAGGTGAGACGTTCGATTTGAAACCACCAACACCGATACCGAAGATGACGAGACCAACAGCGAAGCAGCCCATGGCACCGGAGGGGTTGTCCATGACGGATGGGATTGAAGAGACGATGAGCAAGACGTGACCGACGATGGCGAAGGCGATGGAGATTTGGATGGTCTTGAAGCGACCAAGGTAGGTATCGGCGATATAGCCACCCAGAAGAGGCATAAGGTAAGCCCAGAATTGGTTGAAACGGACAAGACCAGTGGAAGCTTGCTGGCCCTGGCCGAGACCACCAGCCTGGTCACAGGCCTCCCAGCTGCCCATCACGTCGAAGCACTCCTGGGTCATGTTTACGGCACCAGTGCGGGAGCCGTAAGGACGCGGCTGTTGGATGAAGTTGACGAAAATGGCGGTTGTACCGTAGTAGGAGAAGCGCTCACAGAACTCGACAGCCGTGATACTCATCGCCTGCCAGGTGATCTTGCCACCAACACGACGGAGGGTGGTGAGCTCCTCTGCGGTGGGTTCGACGCCATCAACGCCGTCATCGTCCTCTTCTTCGACGATGCTGCTGTCCGCCCTGGTGGTAGCGAACAGGTGCTTCTCGTCGACAACACTGGGGCGTCTGGCCTCGGCCATGGCGGCGAGGTCTGCGTCCATGTTTGATCCGGCCATGTTGGCTGTAAGGTGCTCAAAAGCAACCAAGTAGAATGAAAAGGGCTGGTAAGGCGAGGGTGGATAGACAAGATCGACCAGAAGGCAGCGTCCTGGCGAAGTCTTGAATAGATATACTTGCCGCGGCCTCCACGCTTGAATAAGGTTATCTTGCAGGGAAGCACCAGACTAGCCGTGCGGCGCTGGTGCGTGATAGAGCACGCGAGCGATCAATCATGTGCACTCGCTGTATCTACAGACAATCCTCCGCCGCGCCCGTATTACCCTGGCGGCGGGCGAGGACAGCCAGTCAAGCGGCAGATAATGTAACAGTAACATGGCAAACACGCTCAAGCGAGTGCAAAGCTCCGAACCAGACGAAAAGGCCAAGAGGCGGCGCAATCTTGAAGCGGCTTGGGTCGCAGCACGCAAGCCCAGGCATTGCTTGACCCATGGGGGGGACGTGTCGTGCGTGTGGCGGAGAGGAGTGTGAAGGCGGCTGCCAAGGGGCGGCGGTGCTTGGCGCCATGGCCTGCCATAGCTAATTCGGAAGGAGACTCAGTCCATCCAGCAGATGAAAGGCGGAGGGGGCTCGGTAGGCCAACCGAACCTTTTCTCGAACTCTGCCAAGGAGTCTACGACCGCGGGGCCGCCGCTCATTTAGGCCAAAGCCGATATCTGCAGTGCAAATGAATGTGCTGGTGACCAAATTCGCCCACAGATAACCGCCCGGCGCAAGATGCAATTGGCAGGTTGTGAGGCTATTATGGGGCTTGGTATAGCTGCGGCACGTGGATGTGGAGGCCCAGAACTCTAACGCGTCGAGATATCTCCATTCGAAGAAGCAGAAGCAGAAGGTGGTCTAGAAGGCTTCTTTCCCAATACTTGGGTCGCCCCCACCGGATTTGCCCCCGGGGTCTGATTATTTTGCATGACTGGCGGTTGTGTTATCTAACCATCGTGTAGCTGGGACTTCATCGATAATGCCTACGGGAAGAGGACATGGACATCATAATGTTGCAAGAATGGTATTGATATTTAGAATTTGCTTTCTAGGAGCCCGCCGACGCCGCCGAGTGTGAATATCCTTCTTATCTGCCACAAGACATCGCTAGCCCAGGATCATTTCCACACTCCCGCTGTCGAAGCCTCCTTGCATGGCTTCGTCGCCCTTAAGCGCTGCTAGCTCCTCGTCGCTGACTTGGGTGGCTGGCTTCTGCCAAACCGCCCTCCATGTGCCGTGTACTGCAACTTGATACTTCTTGCCATCCGTCGGGATCCAAGGAGAAGACAAGTCGAGCTCGCGCTCTGCGGATGACTTGGGCGCAATCTCCACGAGCGCATCTCGCGGCGGTGGCATCTTGCGATTTATTTTCATGCCCGGGGATGGGATGTCGGCGTCCGTTTCGGCTTCTTTAAGGGCCAAGACGCCCGTGTTGACTGCTGTTGGGTCAAACGGAGTATCCCATGTCAGAAAAGATATGGTGTGCTCGGGATCGGTGTTGCGAATCGTGCAAGCAATTGTCTTGTTCTCCGGCCCGGGGGTCAGTTGCACTTGTAGTGAATCCGCGGAAGACATTTTGGGAGACGTAGGGCTCAAGTTCCCAAACGGAAATGGCGGAGTGGAGGAAGGATGATGGATGTGAGTTGCTGTCACTGCGATGGAGCATAGAAGCGCAGCGAATGAAACACGTGTCGCCATTTGTGGGCGGGTATGCTTAGCTGGTAGGTTTTTTTGCTCACTTGCACAACGATAGAATGAGTGTTGGGGCCAGAAATGGTGGTACTGCAATGGCCTTGACACTGTGCGGCTTCGCAGACGACTATATAGATAGATCCTACGGAGGTATTTGACATTCTAAAGCGCATCATAGGGGTCAAGGCGTGGCAGGAATGTATAACGGCGTACAAGTAACACCCAGCCGTTGCCCAGCTAACATCAGAGTCTGCTCGGGGGAACTGATCATCGAGGTCTGCAGTGGCAGGGCGAGTTCGTTGGTATTCGATCGCTGCACGGGTGGCAGGATGGCAAGACTCTGACGAGCCTGATGATGATGATGATGCTGTTCTCATCATATATGCGATCTGTACGCGGTTCTACAGATGATGTCGCCAGCTCGCGAATGCGAGGCGGGTCACCAGGGACGCGTCCTCCCGGCGGACCTTGTATTGACAACACTCGTGTTCCACATTCAGCATAGCGACGCCCCTCTGCCATGCGTATCATACAGGAGGGCAATAATGTTTCGAAGCCCCTCATGTGAGCCTCGTTTGAGGCCATTTTGCTCGCCTTCGCTACTCATATGTGGCGCCCACTAGAGCGTAGGCGCGCAGCCTCGCCTGTGTACCCATGATTGCCTGCCGGCATGCGAGAACACGCTCTCGTAATGGATATCTGGGCACTACAAGCGAGCCGCGATCTCAAATACCATCGCAGTAAGACTCATGTCTCAAGTGTGGCCGGCCAGACTTCTAAACTCGCCTACAACATGACGGGCCGATTTTGTCGCCTACGATACTGTCATACTATGATCACATCAGCATCTCATCCGAAGTTGGCCAAGCAGCTCCATATCCTCTACTGCCTCTTCTCTCGTAATAGATTCCACTCAGGTCAATCACGACATTGTGGTGTAGGCTCGGCACTCAAGCGCAAAGACCACGTCCTCGCACCGTGCATCCCCGCCGTTTCCCAAGTCTCATCTCCCAACCCCAGCAACCGCCAAACTTGCATCGCCTTCGCGATGCGAGAGTCGAGGGGCGAACGCGTGGAAGACCTGGGTCTGCGATATTGCCGTGTCTTCCAACGTCTGGCAGAGTCCGTGTACGATAATAGATACATTGCTGACTGAATGCAGAAACAGCCCAGAGGCACAACTCGAGTACACGGTGTACACCAAGCGAGCGGAACCTCATGTTGGTGCTTGGCTCAGGACTGCCCCTACGCGCAAGTAATAATGCTGGGATTGTGCAATGTTACAACAGTATCCGCAAACCGACAGCTCGGCTACCTTGATATCTTGGTCTGAACAATGCATGCAACTCTGCACGATACCGGATTGCTGACGCGGCGATGCTTCACCGACTCGCTATATGTTCACGCTGACGGTGCCCCAATCGTAGCTGAGACACGTTCGCATACTTCATCCAGCCTCAAGAACTGTCGATATCGCAGACATGCCGATTCGCACGTCGCCCACGCATGTACGGACGTTTGAATTCCGTCATCATCAGGCCATCAAACAGTGAACATGACGAGTGTCTTGACGACAACCATGAACGACATCAATGTGTTTTCGACTCCATGAATATGTCGTACTGGGATGATATGGCCGCACAATACAACATGTTTCACCCTGGACTGAGCGGCCACTGTCAGCGTTACTAATTACCTGCCATGGCGCCTATGCAAGCGCCCAAAATTTATGAACTATCATAAACTAGTAGGGTCTAGATGGGTTTGCAATGCAACTCGACCATGGCCAGGCGCTGTCTACTTCTTGCCGCGATTGCACCGATCCGCCCGGGCAATGTCTCAGGTCCTGTGCCATTTGGTTTCACTTCACCATCACGACCCCAGGTTCTACCGTGCGAACGCACACTCGATGGCGCCCTATTCTGACTGCCACAACCGTACACACGATGTCACTGCTGTGTAAATCGCCTGAGCTTTTCATTCTTTTTTTAATCGAAGAGGCGGTCAGGAGAAACAATGCTGGGTATGAAGATCTGGTTCACGACAAACTATGTCATTCTCGGCATCTGTGCCAGCCTTTGCAGAAGAATAGATAAGTCCTTATTCCTGCATCTTCGATAGATTCTCATCACCAATCCAAGCAGCTCACAACTCTTAAGCAAGTCTTCCAACTCCGACCTCACCTACCCACTTCGAATACTTCTTGGACGATCGATATCATGAAGTTCTCTATCGCCTCCATTGCCGTGTTGGCTGCTTCAACCAGTGCTGCTGCTGTCGACTTTTGGGGCAACGGACCTCGAACCGCACCTATCTTCGTCACACTGTCCCGAGTTAGCGGCACTAAAGTCCGCGCCGCAGTCACAAACCGCGATGATGTCGAGTACAACCTTTTCGTGAGAGGCACATTCCTGGACGAGGTGCCAATCAACAAGTTCCACGTCCGCAACAAATCATCAAATGCGAAGTTCGCCGGCATCTTCCAACGCCTCTCATACGACAACCCTTCTCCCGATTCATTCAGAGCTATCCATGCTGGCGAGACACTTGCAATCGAAGTCGAGCTTGCCGAGCTGTATGACCTGGACGTTGATGGCCCTTACGACATCTCAACCGCCGGAAGGATCTACTACGCCGAAGCCAACTCCACTGAACTGACCGGCAAGGCTATGACCTTCAACAGCAACAGGCTGTCGTTCAAAGTCGATTCGTTCCAGGCAAAGATGCATTCGAAGGCCGTAGATAAGATCGCCAAGCGTACCGAGCTACAGAGCGATTGCACAAACAACAAGCTCGAGGCCATTCAGACTGCTCTCAGCAACTGTCAGATGCTTGCCAAGAATGCCGCCGCCGATGCGTCCTCCAACGAAACTAGCAGGTTCAACGAGTACTTCAAGACAACCGACGAGTCCACCCGTAACACAGTCGTCGAGCGTCTCGAAGCTGTCGCAGCAGACTGCAACACTACCGCAAGTGGCCCGACTCGCACATACTGTACCGATGTCTACAACGGCTGCGCCTCAAATGTGCTCGCTTACACCCTCCCTGCGTACAACTACATTGCCTATTGCCCTCTATTCTTCGACAACCTCCCTGCCTTGACCGATACTTGCCACAACCAGGATCAAGCAACCACCGTCCTACACGAAGAGACTCACGCTCCTGACGTCTACGCACCCGGCACTCTTGACAACGCTTATGGTTACGATGCCGCAATGGACCTCAGCACAGATGCCGCCGTCAACAACGCTGACACTTATGCGCTCTATGCCAATGGTATGTTCCCATCCTTCTTCCAAACTCCAAAAAATCAAGTGCTAACAATCATCACTAGCTGTTTACTCCGACTGTTAATCGGCACACTAATAGTGCTGCTACTTTTGCTCATGTTGCACGACACTCTTTATGACAAGCATTGTTCGGCGTTCCGGGGGTTGCATAGATAAATTTTGGATGTAATTGGACGGTGCAGCATTTGGCTGTTTCGTTCTTCAGTTACAAGGGATATTTAGTCTTGCGCGGATTTGATATCACTCTGTATATTTTTAGTTCAATTTAATTTATCACGAAACTTCTTATCATGGGATGTCGTACAACTATTCAGGATGCGAGCCGCATAGAAACGTGACACTTTTAGCCAGCGTATCATTTTGACGACGCGGCAATATCATGGTAGATATTTCCGAAAACCACTGACTCTTGCCTGATCGACAATATGGAGATCCCGACAAGCCTGCAAGCCTGACTATGGCGTATCGTTATCGCAGTGGTGATCGGTGCCTCTTTCCTAGCTTTAGTATTTAGAGTTTACACCCACACCGCCACATGTAAACTTATGTGCACATCCTCTACGCCCCCTTCTACCTCCTATTTCCATCACCATCATCGATCAGTCAATACTCTATAGAAATATGACACAAGTTACATCAAACATCAGCTGCTGGTGTTTTGCAAGATCGTTCGATCTATATACATGTCGCATCGGTGATCTCTCATCCAGGTCCACGTAACCTGAAAACCGCGCTGGGACTTTTGAGACAGAACACGTGCATTCACGGACCAAGGCAACGATTGACCGTTGATGAAAATGTCTGCGAAAAAATCGCACGTTCAGTGTTCATGCATGACATGAACGAGTTCTGTTCTAGAGCTTTGGGTAAACACTGTCGGCTGAATGTAGAATTGTTAAGCGGCAGGATGACCGGCAATGCCGAAGTCCATGTCAGACAATCTGGTCAGCGTGGGGGTTAGGCCTGGCAGGACACCATTACGTTCACCAAGTCAAGTGGACGATTCTACCATGATGGTAGGTGAATATGGCAAGATATGCGAGAGAGATGGTGTGTCTCTGGGGCATCCAACCAGTCTGATGACCAGAGGATCGACTACAGCTGGAGATGTACATCACGAAAATCGTTGGGAAGCCCACCACGAACCCAGACTACCAGCATCGTGCAGCACCGTCCGCATGTCGCAATCCAATAGTTACATTTCATGCTTTTTCGTCTGATCACTTGGTAATTGCAATTTGCAAGTCACGCATGTATAGCCAGTGAGGCACGGCATCTGGGCCTTACGGGTGGTATCAAGCTTCCTGTTCGGTGTAGAACTCCATCCTCGGCTCGCTGCTTGTTACTCAATACACTAATATCGCTACTGTACCGAGATGTTAGCTTCTAAGCTTCAGAGATTCGTGATTTAGATGTAATTAATGCAGGTCCACACTGAGCAAAGGGCAATACGGCCTTCTGTTAAGGGGCGACTCGTGAAGACGGATTGGCCGCAATTGGTGTTGCTTGTGATTGCAATTACACACTAAGAAAGGCAGTCGCAGTAGCGCTTGCATACATCTGGTAAGGTCTTCCAATCACAAGACGTCGTCACCGGGATAGATAGTAGCCGCATTGATAGCACGATTTGACTGTCTTGGCAGCAGGTTGACCTGCTAGATAAGGATGGAGGATCGTGCGGGCCGCACGAGACACGGCCCTTGTGTGGCGTGCCTGACCCACCCGCAAACTACATCCTTCTCGGCCTTCTTCTTTCGTCTATACACTACTGCACGATATTTGCGACTATCATTGACGATCGTTGAGATGCCCTACACACCCTGCACGAGAACAGCGCGGTCGCCGTGCCTGGCTAATATCGCGCCTTGTGATCGCCACCCAATCATCCAGAGTGGTCGCGGATGCTGGCGTGTCTTAGAAATCCCCGACCAGGTTGGCGATAGGGAGAGACATTGAGCACGGCCTTGAAGATGCGCTGGGCTGTTCGCGTGCTTCGAACATCCGTATAGGCGGTGGTTGAAGCGATCTTATAAAGGTTGGTAGGTCTTCCTTGTGTTTTCTTTTGGCAAGCTACTCGTCGTTGTTTCATCTCACTGTATTCTATCATTATGGGTGGTGCACTCAAATTCTTGTCGCTCGCTACGGCGTTGCTCTCGCCGGTCATCCAGGCTTTGAATGTGCCAGAGGCGCCTAAAGTGCCTGGTGCGTACATTGTTGAGTTTGCAGACAATGGTGTAAGTTTTGACGCAAATTTATGGCTTCTGCCAGATACTAATCCCACATAGGCCTCATCCAGACTGTACAGCAAGCTCGACAGCGCTGGAAAGAAGTACAAGCACCGGATGGAGTTGAACTACGCTCTATTCAAGGGTGCATCGTTCAAGCTTGATGACCTCGCCACCGAAGATGAGCTGGCCAAGCAAATTGCCGAGATGCCTGAGATCAAGCAGATTTGGCCTGTCCGCGAATACCCCATTCCCGACGATAAGGTTGTTTGGACTGGAAACAGCAATACCGCTGCACCGGAAGCATCGAACTCTGGCATCAACAAGCGCCAGGCTTCCGATAACACCACGTTCTCACCCCATGTCATGACCCAGGTCGACCTTCTCCGCGCTGATGGCGTCAGGGGTGCTGGTATCAAGGTCGCTGTCATCGACACTGGCATCGACTACGACCACCCAGCTCTGGGAGGTTGCTTTGGAGAAGGCTGCCTTGTCAGCTATGGTACCGATCTTGTTGGCGACGCTTACACTGGTGGCGCCACTCCTGGCGTTCCCGACAACGACCCAGACGATTGCGCCGGACACGGTACTCATGTTGCTGGTATCATCGCTGCCCAGAACAACGCGTATGGCTTCACTGGTGCTGCACCTGATGTCACTCTTGGTGCCTACCGTGTTTTCGGCTGCACAGGAAGCGCTGGCAACGACGTTCTCATCGCCGCGTTCAACCAGGCCTACGAAGATGGCTCTGATATCATCACCGCTTCCATTGGTGGCGCTTCTGGTTGGACTGAAGACCCTTGGGCTGTCGCTGTCTCTCGTATTGTCGATGCAGGCACGCCTTGCACAGTCTCTGCTGGCAATTCGGGCGACCAGGGCCAGTTCTACGCCTCCACTGCTGCTGAAGGTAAGGGTGTTGCCTCCATCGCTTCCGTGGACAACACGCAGGCGCCTGCTATCCTGCTCAACGCCAGCTACAATGTTGGCAACCTCACCACCGCTTCGTTCGGCTGGACTGCAGGCTCTCCTTCTAACTGGGGTAATGTGTCCCTGCCTCTCTGGAGTGTGAACTACAACACCAGCGACCCGGCCAACGCTTGCTCTCCTCTTCCCGATGACACACCCGATCTCTCTGGAAAACTTGTCCTGATCAGACGTGGATCATGCACTTTCGTGCAGAAGGTCCAAAATGTGGTCGATAAGGGCGCCAAGTACGTCATGTTCTACAACAACGCTGCTGGTGCTACTGCTGTTACTGCCGACGTTGAAGGCCTTCTTGCTGTGGGAATGACCACTGCACAAACTGGTGCTCAGTGGATTGCTCTTTTGTCTAACGGCACCGATGTCACCGTCAACATTGTCGACCCGGACTCTGCATCACAATACCCCAGCTCCACCACCAACACTGCCACTGGCGGCTTCCTCTCGACCTACACTTCCTGGGGACCCACCTACGAGCTTGACTTCTACCCTCAGTTCTCTGCTCCTGGTGGTCTGATCCTGTCCACCTACCCGCTTGAGCTTGGTGGGTATGCCGTGCTGTCCGGTACTTCCATGGCTTGCCCTCTTGCTGCTGCCGTCTACGCTTTGGTCTCAGAAGTCAGGGGTACACTCGACCCGGCAACTCTTGAGGCTGTGATCGCTTCCACAGCCAACCCTAACCTGTTCCACAACGGTGTGGCTGCATCTCCATTCCTTGCCCCTACCACCCAGCAAGGTGCCGGTCTCATCCAGGCTTACGATGCTGCCCATGCTACTGCCATCCTCAGCGTTGGTAGCATCTCATTCAATGACACTGAGAACTTCCTCGAGTCCGCCGAGTTTACTATCCGCAACACCGGCGATGACGAGGTCACCTTCTCGCTCTCCCACGTCCCTGCCGGCACCGCTTACACTCTTGAAAGCGACAGTATCTACCCTGCCGTCTTCCCCAACGAGTTCACGAGCCAGGTTGCTTCCATTGAGTTCGCCGAGAAGGAGGTCACCGTTCCTGGCAATGGCGAGGCCACCGTTTCGCTTACCCTGACCCCACCCACCGGTCTCACCACCGCTCGTCTCCCTGTCTACAACGGCTACATCGCTCTCAACGGCTCTGATAGCAGCTCGCTCTCTCTTCCCTATCTCGGTGTCGCAGGCAGCATGCGTGAGGCCACCGTCCTCGATGCCCGCAGCAGCTACCTCACCAGTGACGTTGACACGAACTACGTGCCTGTTGCAGCCAACACTACTTTCACCATCCCTCGCGGCAACTCTACCGGAACTGGCAAGGTCGTCTACCCTGCTGTCGCCATCAGCCTCGCTCTCGGCTCGCCTCTCATTCAAGTTGAGGTCCGCGCTACCGGCAGCAACTCAACTCTGGGCAACATCTTTGGTTTCCCGTCGCCCTACAACCCCCGTGGCGCCACCGTCTCTCGCTGGAACGGTCTCCTTGAGAGCGGCAGACGTGTTCCTGCTGGCTCTTACCAGCTTGTCACCCGCGCCCTGCACATCTACGGCGACGCTGACGATGAGTCCGAGTACGATGTCGCGACCAGCGTGCCGTTCAACCTTCGCTACGCCTGATCTGGTAATCATTTCTCTTGCGCAGCATTAGCATTGCATTAGACGGAGTTTGGGATTTCTCTTCTAGACATATCTACATTTTGGCGAATATCGGGCTGGACGCCTTGGATTTGGAGCGTAGCATTGTATGATCATGATTATAATGAAGACTACATCGGAACCGGACTCAAGATCAAATTCACGTATCCGGAGATCATGCGTGCAAACCCGTGGATGAACGTTGTGACGAATGCCATGTTTTCGATGTACACTTGTAGGCACCACACTGCAGCCCTGTCATCGTGGCTGAACGGCTTGTCTGATCGATCTCAGGGTGGTTCACGATCTAGCTTCGAAAACAATACTGCTTGTCCTGCCGCTGAGAGGCCACTCTGGAGTTTTGAAGACCCCTGCAGTACTGATGCCATTACCAGCGAGCTTAGATGTGCGGATAAAACACTCTACCGCTGAGATGCTGCAACTCGCTCAGTAGTCTTGATGCCACTGTCATCGACTATAGACATCCAGGTACGACTTTCGACTGCTGAGACGCTGTGACTACCTCAGCATCCTTGATGTCATCAAATGTAGATGCCCGCTTGCAACCGTCTACCGCTGAGAGACAAGTGTCGATGTTGCTGCCTCACCACAAAGCACACCGATGGACACAGGGCTGGATACCTTGAATTTGAATCGTGGCATTGTATGATCATGGAAACAATGAAGATCATTGGGGGCGAAATTTACTCCAAGGGGCTGCACTATTTTTGAAATTTGACGATGTTCACCATCCGTTCAAAGGGCCTGCTCCTTGTTGGGCGTCCTCTTTTGTGGAGTTTGCACAGTCAAGAAACATGACAATGGTTCGTATCCACGGCCCCACACCCACACTGTATAAGCCACGATGCAAAACGGTTTCGATCTGGTCATGGGATTCAGCTGCCATCTTCAGCCTGATGCCGGGGGCCTCCAGTCCGAGAACCGACATCTCCCACAGAGTGGTTGAAGAGTCGCACAGCTACCACATTACCTGTGCTGTACGTCAACGAGATTCGATCATCTAAGCACAATATCATGTCATCCGAGTCCGACTATTCCCAGACTTCTAATCATCTGGCGGAAGGAGTTCTCCATCCTACTCGAGATGAGACCTCCGCAACCGCAGTGCAGCACGGCGATCATCGCAACGATGTAATGCAGGCTCCGGCCGAGGAGATTACCAACAAACAGCAGCTAGACAGCGGCGAGCCTGTGACAAGTCTAGAGGACCGTCCCAATGCGTCCGCATCTGGGATTGCAAGCCGAGCTCGCACACGACTCATCGTCTTCATCGTTGAGCGGCATCCACATGATGAGGAAGTCTTCCGCAAGCGAGCCGAAAGACAGACCGGGTGGAAGCAAGACAGCACAATACGTCAGACATATGGTAGAGGAATCGCAGCGCCTTGACCTCCAACCGTACATCCCGAATACGACTGATGTACGCTGTTGCGCAGTCGCAAAAGGCTCGCTAGAAGTGCGAGAAGTGTGTGAGCCGCACGATGCACTGTTGAACCTCTCCAAGTCCACCGCCGGCACAAAGCGACGTATCCCTCGCCCGTGGACCACCACAAGAACACCCTGGTGCGGGCCCGAGATCTGGGGAGGCTGCTGATCGACAGCTTCCAGATGCTCATGAGCTCCGTGAGCGTGCTTCCAAGCGTCCGTCGGCGTCTCGCAAGCAGCCGCAGGAATCGCCCAGACCAAAACCGCCGCGAGCGTGTAGACAAGCCCGCGCAGCCACGCGTGTCACGTACCTGGCTTTCGTCTACATCCCGCTCACGTTCGTGACCGGGAGCTTCGGGATGAACATCCGCGTGGGCGGGGATCCCAAGGATGGGTGGCTTCGTGTGGTTTTCGCCGCTGGTCGCATTTGCAGTCGCCATACTTTTTCACCGTGGGTCTTTGGTTCGCTGCGTCGTGGGTTGAGCATCGCCTCAGCCAGCGACGGAGGAGCAAGAAATCAGACATAGAAGACCAGGCCTGGCAAGGACTCAAGTCCAAATACGAATAAAGCGTCAAACCTCCTAGGGCAGGCAGACATGCAACTCGATGCCAAATCGTGAAGCGAGTCTAAGGGAGCGGATTAGTGCAGTCCGTCCAAGCTATAAGCTCACCTGGTTCCAAGTCTTCCGGGCGCGTCATTTTTTTCCAAGCAGTTAACATAGTCCACGAACAGCCGTAACGCCTTGAGCGCGTGTAGTGGTGGATGACGAATGTCCACCCTTCCCATAAGTGCAGCTTCGCTCCCACGACGGTCGAGCACCTCCGATACCGCATCCGGCCTCAAAACAGGGAGACAAGCGATGTAGCCGGTAATTTCGTTGCATTTTGCGCCTTAGCGCATATACCTGACCTCGAAAGCGAAAAAAACATAAACCCTCGCGCAAATCATTCCCCCAAACTTCATTGCAAACAAACGCCCATCGCAGCGTGTCGTACGCCGCGGCCCATGCCATGCTAGAGTTCCCTCGTTGCAAAAGCGGTGGTGAAAAAAACACATCAGCCTCCCATGGTGCAGAAAACGCGTCCCCTTTCGCGTTTCGGAAAAAATACCCTTCCCGCATCGAACTTCCCATCCGAAAGAAAAAGCAACGTAAACTCCCTGTGCGCCCTGAGGGATAGTGATAATGTGGTTTCGTATCGGACCTTGCGGTGGAATATAGTATGCGTTCGTAGCTGCATGCGATGTAGTGATAAAGAGGCGAGAATCAATTCATCACGCTTGCCAAATCCATGGTTCGCTTCGTGGCGTTGTCTGAGTCCTTTTTCAACCAAGGAAGGGTTCCTCTCGTGATTGTTGGCGATGTGTTGTTCCGCGCATCCACTGACGAAATTTGGTGAAGAGTTTCTGGCGACTGGTTCGAAACCTCGCGCAGTTTGCTCGGAAGTTTGTGAGGCAAATCGCCAGAGATAGGCTTCTTGCCCTCTGCTGCTGTGACGTTTCCTTTGCTGCTGGAGAAGCTGGACTTGAGAGATGCACCCAATTTGGTAGGAGCAGCTTTGGCGGCCTTTCCTTTGGCAGGACGACCTGGCTTCCCAGCGGTGGCCTTTTTGGGCGCAGCCTTGGTCTTCTTCGCTGCGCCTTTCTGGGGTTTGCCCTTGGTCTTGGTTTGCAGTGTGTCGAAGGCTGATAACGCCGGTGTTGAGCTCTTCTGTGATTTCGAAGGCGTGAGCAAGCCGCTCTCTGCAACAACGATATTGTCGCCATCCGTGGCTTGCTCGATTGTTGGAACCACCGAAGGTCGCCGGCTGGTCAGCGGGCTGAAGTCAGGACTGCGTACAGGCGCGCGCTGGTGACGCGGTGTAGTGGGACTCTCAACAGGTGGCCTGAAGCTGTTGTTGATGTGGCCCTCCGGAAGCGGGCTCTCTTCCAGATGCGAGGGCAGAACCTTGCGCGGCACTACCACGGACGCGGTCTTCTCCTTTGCGCGCTGAATCACTTCCTCGTCACTAATATTGTCGAGTTCCGCAGCATTCGTAGGATCGTCCCATCTGCGCATAGCAGCGTGATTGGCAACAGCGTCAGATTTTCCGCGAACGATGAGATCCCAGCACTCCGAGTATTGAGGTCCACTTGGTGGCGGGTCATTGTTGATCCAGATCGTCATGCCGTCCTTGCGGTTCCTCACAACGCCACACATTTCGCGAACAATGCGCTGCACGCCTGGAATCTTGAGCGTGGTGCCCACAACAATCACAGCGTCCGGCCTGCGTCTCAGGTCCTCGCTTGCCACCTTTCCAATTGCCTCGTCATCAGGGTTGTGTTCGTTGTAAAGGACCATGCGCGGTCGCAATCTGCCAATTCCGTGGCTACGCTTTCCTTCAATGTTCGTCCGAATCTCATTTACTTCTTCGCAGTTCTTGCAAATAGGTGCGATAGGACCGTCAAACAAATCCGCGTCGAAATCGCTCAGAACGCTACACTTGTTGCAGACCATTTTGTCCAGGCCGCCGTGCACCTGCACGGTTTTGGGCCATTTTCCGTTTTCGTCCTTCGTGAGGGGAATGCGCGTCTGTAAAGGCTCCAATGCGGTGTCAATTCCGTCGACGTTCTGTGAGTAAAGGCGGAGCAGGCGGCCTTCCTGCGCGAGCGTGGCCAGCATGTGGTGAAAAGTTGTGGGCTTGGCGTCTTTGGTCATGCGCGACATCTCGCTGACCATGGTGTGGAAGGACGATGTGGAATTCGCGTCTCTGTAGACTGAGGCATCGAACAGATCTTTGCCTGAGCCTTTCAGTCCGTGTTGACTTTTCAGGCTTTTGAACAGGCCGGTGGATGAGCGGAAATCGGGGACTGTGGTCATGTCAGCTTGCGCGATTTACGCGGTGGTCGTCGATTGAACGTACTGCCCGCTGCGACCGAGATACCGGCACCGGCTACGACGACAATCTTCTGGCACTTGTGCAAAGTGCGCAACATGTCGTCGAATTGCGGTTTCTCGTCGGGTTTGACTTTCTCATGGCGCAGATCCAGCGAGCGGGTGGTGCGCTCCTTGGGTCCGACGCGTCGTCGCTTGGCGGGCGGAGGGCCGTCCTTGTCGGAAAGCATTGAGGAGTCGACTGCGTCTGGCGCAGGCGAACCGCTCTGCGAGTTTTCCTGGGAGGGTGGCGGCGTAGGCAGGCAGGGGTCGAGGCGCGACCGGGATCGCGGTTTGGTGTACATGGTGCGAACGGCGTCAGAGAGCTCGATTTGAGGCGGTGGTGAGGGGCTGCGGCGGCCAACGGAGCTCAACGGAGAACTGGCACGAGAGTCGAAGGGACTTGCGCACTCAGAGAGCGCGCTGCTATTGTCGGAGTCCATGGCGCGGGAAGGTGCAGCAGGGGAGCAGGAGGAAGGTGAGGTCTGGGTGCAGCGCCGAGCGAGGGAAGGCGCACGGGAAGCGACAGGAAGTGCGCTGGATCAGTGCTGCATGCTTGAGGGAGGGAGGGAATGTATGTGGATTGTTGGCGGGGCACAGAGTCGATTGTCACGCGACGGTGCGCGTGGTGGTCGCTGGCCGGGCGGTGGGCGGTGGGTGGTGATGTAGCGACTTGGTCTTCAAACTCGAGCGGAGAATGAGCGCAAGCATGGAAGCGAGCGAAAGCCCGGGCCTTGGGGAGTGATGCTGTTCTGCGTGGAGACCGACGCCAGACACGGGCCCGGCCGGCTTTTGTTGATGCGGGTCCTGCAAAGCAAAACAAACGGCGGGAGGGAATTATGCTCCCGCAATAATGGTCGGCCGACGACCACAGACCGACAAGGCCGCTCTTCGACACCCATACACCGACCATTGCTTGCAATCAACACATGCGATAAACCCCAAGATAGAAAGAGCGCTCGAGATCAGCGCTGCCGTATCGTGAAAAAGCAACAGCCGTGCATCTCGCACCACCACATCTGCAACCCGCGCGCGCCATCGCTGCCCGTTCCGCACCGTCAGCCGCAGCGATTTTGACTTTTGGACGTGGGGACCCCTGCATGTGGTGCTGATCTGCTCCCATCTCACTGTTGCTGTTGCTGATATGTGCTCGTGAGCCAACTCAGGCCAGACTGTTTGCCTGCCTGCCTTTGTGCGGCGCAGAGATCCTCTTCCTTCCTTTTATCCACGCCACAGCGCCCGCCATGGACAACTCAGGAGTTGACACTTCCATGCACGACATCCACGATGCCGACGTCCAGGACCAGGGCATGATGGACTCCATGGACGATCTGTTTGGCGACGCAAACGATGCAATGAACAATGTCAACCTTTCTCTCCCCGCCGTCACCCTGCCTCCACCACCTGCGCTGATCAAGCGAGTTGCGGAATTCCAGTCATCCGGCGCGTGCGCGTGAGTCGCCTGTCAGTCAGTCAGCAACATCCAATAGCAATCCATATTAATTCAAGGTAGGAAGCTCGCCTGGTCCAACACAGGCAGTCTTGCACGCATCTCTCCCGACGGCCAGAAGGTCACATTTTGCGTGTTTGTCGAGGATCCAAAGACGGGTGCTTGGGCGCCTGGCAAGGAGTCGCCTCATCCCATACTCGCGCCAGAGGGCGCGCACTTCGTACACGTCCAGTTCAGCTCCCTCGGTCACGACCTGATCGTCTTCGATGATGTAGGTCTGGCGCATATGTTTATCGCGCCCACCGGGTTAGGTAGGATGCACGTGAGCATCACCGACTTTGGCTTGGACCGCACCGGGCGCAACAGCAACGACGCCGTTGTCGGTACTCATTGGCTCTCTGTTTGGCCTGCAGAGTTCAAGGTCGGTACTCTTGCTTTATGTGACGCTGCTTAGTTTGCTGACTGACGTGGCAGACCCCATATATTGGGTCCGCCAGGAAATCGAACGGCTCGTGGTCAATACAGATCAAGAATCGAGACCCAAGTGCTCCCAGAGTACACAACCCCATCGATGGCAAAGGTGCTCTTTTCTACGTCTCACGTAACAATGTTCTCACCATGGTTTATCAGCAAGAAAGTGGGAGGTGGTATGCCGTCCACAAGGATCTGGATCACATGGGACTGGCTGGAGAGCTGGTATCACATGCCTCGTTCTGCGAGTACGGGCATCAGCTACTGCTGGTTTCCCATGATGAAGCAAAGCGATTCCGCATGTTGGCTATCACCATCGAATGGAACTCATCTCAACAAGCCCGACCAAACGGTCAGCCGTCGATCAGAGTGAATCCCTCATTGGATATCACGCACATTGCTGGGCTTGATCATGTGGCAGCTCAACATGCCGATGCCACACAGCTCACAAGTCTGACGCTACTGGCTGCTTCTCCAGATATCACGGCTGATCAGCAACTTCCATCTCTGCCGACAATTGTCGCCACCTTCACACACGCCGCCCTTCCGTCAAGTACAACACAACATTTGGTCGAACGCTTCACCACCATTTCAAGATGGCAGCTCGAAACAGTCTCCCCGACAATGCATGAGAGTTACAGTAATCTCAAACAAAATGCGGGTGTGACACCTGCACAACCATCATATCAGTCTTTGCAGCGGCTACCGGATCAGATTGCGATGAAACTGGTACTCTCTCTGAAGCCTACATCGTTCGGTACACTACTGGCATTCATCATGAGTGATGGAAGCGTGGAGTTCCGGGATCGCAACACATTCAACATCATCGAACCATCAATGGATACTACTGTTGCCTCCAGTCTACCACAGTCTGGCTTCGAGCATACATCGGGCTTCCACTGCATAGATGCCGTTGTATCTCACGACGCGGCAGCCATGGCATACGTGCAGCCTGACGGCAAGATGGAGGGCAAGGTCATGGTTTTCCGGCATGGATGGCAGCATGGCGAAAATGACGGTATCATCGACGGCAATGGCTTGGTAGAAGCAGCCGTGATGAGCATTGCCAGGCAACATATGTCACTGACATGGTACAGTGCAGCTACTGCGGAAACGCTGTCACTGCTTCCGAGGGATCTGAGTCCCGCCTCGTACGAGCTTTTCTTCCAACAACTGGCCAGGTTGACACCAAGGACGTACGACACATTCTCTATGGACGAAGCCAAACGTCAAATGAACGTGCTTCGAGATCCTCACCTGCCGCGATCACTATCCGCACAGCTTGTGTTGGGTACCAGGCCACCTTCACAATCACCTACACTTCCCGCACAACTCGCTTGGGCTGTCTTGAATCTCAAGCATGTCACAGTATCGCTGATGACCACGATCGGCCGCGCAGAAGTAACACCCGGACTCGGAGCAGACGTCGTTCACAGCTTACATGGTGCAGTAAGATGGGCGGTCGATGTGTTCATATCCATCCTGGAGGCATTACTTACCGTCGAAAGGAAGACCAGTCAAGGTGTTCCTGCCGCTGAGGCAGTGCAAGCGTACATCACTGAGACCAAGAGTCCGGCGATCCATCTACTGCTATGCAGCTACCCACGCACTTTCTTGCGCTACTTGGGCATCTACCTAGGTCGCTACTTCAAACTCCAAGGCTCCAAGATCAGCAACTCGCGAGCATTACAAGAGAAGGCGCAAATGTCCGAGCTCGCACGCCTCGGCGAAACACTCCCCTACAAACTCAACACGATCCACGACCTTGTCAGTGACACCGAGAAGAGCATCATGGAATCCTACACCCGCACCAACACCTCCGAGCGCACGCGCGGCGAAATCGAACTCAGCATGATCACCGAATGCGCCGTGCCCACACAGCTCCACGAAGCTCTCAACAACCTCATGTCCACGACCCTCCCAAAAATCACGCCCGAACTCGACATTGGCAAGCTGTTCTTCTGGGATACCACTTGGCTGGCGTTGACGCCCAGAGGAGGCGAGGAGCCGCGTTACGACACGCTCAAGAAAACGCCGCTGCGCGAAGGAGTCAAGCTGCGCCGCTGCCGACGCTGCAATAGCGCGATGGAAGATGTCGCTGCTACGATGGAGATGAATCGTGATTTGCCGCCGTGGCTGCAGGCTGCGCAGCGGCAGTGCGTGTGTACTTGTGCGTGGTATCTCCCTTGAAAATGTCATGGGAGAGATCAAAAAGATATGCTGGAATCACGTACCCTCAGCACCATACACAAGGAAAAATCACGAATCATCCAATAAACCCATTCTTCAGAGAGTTTCTCAATAGTCTCGATCGTCCCATCCGATTTCATTCCTTCATTATTATGTGTCCATACGGCATCTCAAAGAATTCCCCATCATTCTCTTCGACCACAATCCTACTACTGCTTACTCTCCGCACCCTCCTTCTCCATCCCCTCGCACCCCGCCGCCTTGCCCGCCAACTCCTCGATCTTGCCGTATCCGTCGCGCTGCGCGTCGCGCTGCTCGCTCGCGGCTTTCATCGCGTCGATGCCGGAGGCCTTGTCGGCTTCCGCGGAGGTGTTCCAGGCTTCGGAGCCGGTGACTGCGCCGACTGCGGACTGTGAAGGATGGCGGTTTAGTACGACGCAAGGGAGTGGCTGGGAGGGAGGGAGGGGAGGAAGCAGGACGTACCTCGGCAGCGCCTTTGACGTATTGGGCGTGGCCGCCGATGAGGGAGGGTTGTTGTTGTTGTTGGGTTTGGTCGGAGGACATGATGTGTGTGTTTGGTTTGGATGGTGGTCAGGGTTTGGATTTTTGGGTGGAATTGGGGTTTGGAGGTTTTTAAATATTTTGTTTAGGAGGAGAAGTTTGGTTGTGATGGTATTGGTTATGGGTATATGTATGTATGTATGCTACAAATAGAGATGGACATTCGCCTTCACATGCCGACGATGATGCTAGTGGTGATGTCATGCTGATCCTGTCGATCATCTGGTACATCTAGGGTTGGGGTTTCGGGGTCGTTGGGATGAGAGGACCAAGTTGTTATTGTCTTATAGGAAAAGTTATAGATAGGGGTGCTTCTCAATAGCGCCCAGCTCGCTCCTTAAAAAGAAAATCTTGGGAAACTCCAACACTGGAATCAATGAGATAACACAACGCTCTCAGGAGGAAGAAAGAGAAGTCAACGTGCTGCCGTGTCAGCCAGTGCCATACAACTTTGGCACTAGTCCGCGACCAATGGGAACGATGTGCTCCTTATCCTTGGATATTTACGCGGGTCTCGCAGTCGAAGTTGTATTCTGATCAAGGTGGTTATACGTGTATGCAGAGTGGAAGAATGGGTCTCAAAGGAGGGTTTCAAAATGGTGACGAACCGTGCTGGGCCGGATACTGACCACACATATGTTACTCGCATTCGCCTTAGGAATATCGGAGTCCTCTAAAGCTCCCATGGTGTTGGTGTAAGCATCTCTGAGTGGTATTACCGTTTCGCGAAGGGGAATATCAACCTGCACCGTCCTCCCAGTCTCATCGGCAAAGGTAAAATTGAGTGATACATCAGCGTCGATATCATCGCAGGATATCAACATCCTCGTGTCATAGCTCGATGTCTTTCTCCCAGCAGATATCTGAAGGAGAGAAGGGTCACGGAAAGTATGGTCACGGCAAAAAATGTAATTCCACTGATAGTCGGCCTGTGTAATGATATTTCTTCGGAAAGCGTGTGGTGGTGATGACCAATGAGGGTGAAATGATGCATGCGAGTGGCTTCATGGCAAGGCGGACGAACAGAGCTCAAACACTTCCCAGATCATATCGCAGGCAATAGCACTCGCGTCTCCGTGATGACACTGAGCTCTTGCCATTACACGCTACTTTATTGGCCATATCTCAATGTTAGTCATGGGTGTTTCTCAATTTGAGTGCTGTGATATCAGCACACTGGACACTAGATCACGAAGTAAGCTCTAGAGGTATCTCCATGGTATCACATAGCAGGGTATCATCTTATGCCCGCCGATACTAGCCTTTTGTCCGAGAGGAGATCGTGCAAGGAAGGAGTTCGTTGCACTCCAGTCCACTGGATTTCCCAACCCCTAACCCTTTCATTCGACGGAAGCGACTCCGGCTTTGGTGACGTCCACCACATTGCCACCGCTGAGATGCCTGGACAATGAACTGCCTTGTTCGAGACAATAACATCGAAAAGCCAGGGCTGTGCGGAGCAATTGGTGTCCTACTATATGGTGTCCGGTTCAGTTATGCCATGCCTGAATACCAACCAACAGATCACGGTGGAAGCCCTTTCACGAAGTCGGAGCAGCCCCCGAGCATATCGAGGCCTGACCTCCAACCAAAATGAATGAAAGCAAGGCGAGCATGTAAGCAAGCGATCGCCTCTATGACACGATCGAATCAGTCGAATATCGTTGAGAGAATCATCGAAGAGATCGAATGTTATCGAGCTGCAAGACCCCCCACCAAGCTGATGTATAGGGGTCATGACACAACATCGAACAGATTAGAAAGGCCCAGTGACGAGCGAGACTTGACACACAGACATCTCGAGAGCGATTCGCACGCAGGCTCATCACATTGTGCGAGCTGCGAAGAGGCGCCGCATTGGAAAGTGGAGTAAACTCATCTCATCGCGTTTGGGTGCTGGTGACGCTCAGTTACATCATCATGTATATTTTATCGCAGATGCACATTTAACAGACACTCGAGGAGCTCTCAAGAACCCTCGCTTTACTCACATCAATCACTCACGAACCTTCACGCCTTTTACGATCCTCCAACTTTTTCTCACAACCATCCAAACCACATATCAAAATGCCCCGCTCCATGGCTCCCCCTCCTTCTGGCGAATTCACCATCCGCCTCCAGAAGCCTTTCTCTGGTAAGTTCTCTTTGAATCTATAATTGCTCGACATGTGGCTAAGTTCTCTTCAAGGCTCCCCCACACACACCGTCGAGGTCATCGGCGAGCCCAACCGCCCTGCCGTCATCCGCTCTTCCCAGTACGAGGGCTCCGTCAAGTCCACAGAGAAGTCCGGCTCTGTCCCCAAGGACGATGTCGCTGAGCTCATGACCCTCGTCAACCAGCTCCGCGGCTTCCCCTCCCACAACTCCAAAGACGTCTACGGCCTTGACGTCTACTTCGAGCTCAACACCTTTGAGATCCAGTGGGCCAACAAGGACGACGACCCCACCGCCGGTGTTGTCTCTGAGATCGCCCAGGAGCAGAAGCAGACTTTCAAGGATGTCGTCGACTCCTTCGAGGCTCTTGCCCGCACTTTCGCCAAGCAGGACTCCGCCATCTAGATCGTTGCATGACTGCATGGGCCCTCGAGCCGACGGCTGTAATGAAGGATCTTATAATACGGAAGGAAAAAGCACAGGAAGTTGCTACGATGTTTTATGTAATGCCCGCTAGATAAGAGCCGCAAGGCCACTTGACGGGATGGCTGAAATCACGCCACGAATGACAGCCTTCATCCTCAAAGAACTTCTCGTTCACTGTGAATGATTGTGAGTAATGTATTGCTCGTGTGATATGAAGAGCATAAGAGATCGTACCATCGAAAGGACATTGTAGAATATATATTCCGCATGCAAACTGCTACTTGGAGTCAAATTGATCTATCTTTCTCATTGTTCCTGCTGCTTGCGTGTCCAGTGTAATTTATTCCTAGTTAATCGGGATGAGCCACTGGTCGACATCGTCGAATCACTGTTACATTGTAAGAAGCCTAGGGTTCACCAAAGATCGCTCAGCTACAATATTGCTGAACTTCGCATGTTGTCAAGCGTTCGGCGCGCGCGAAAATTGAGGATGACTATAAATCAAGACGTCATTTTATAAATGCTAGCACAAAAAGAGCTAGCACATACGACCATAGGTCAGTGAAAACTGGGCATCCCGTCCGCTCTGCCATACATAAGCACTGAACCGGGCGACTAGTACTAGAGTGGGTGACCATCTGGGAATCCCGCCTGTTGTATGTTTTTGCTGTTCTTTCGCATCATTCGAGTCTAAGAATCTCCGCTCGAAGTGTGTCGCAATAATCCTATCGTTCTTCAGAGTCATTTGTCGCGTCCTCACAAATCCTTCGGCGGCCTCGTCCCGATCGTCGCAAAATC
Organism: Cladosporium colombiae; assembly: GCA_026122715.1. Lineage (NCBI taxonomy): Eukaryota > Fungi > Ascomycota > Dothideomycetes > Cladosporiales > Cladosporiaceae > Cladosporium > Cladosporium colombiae. The sequence goes on from JAKZFA010000014.1 coordinate 234,058, forward strand.
ACCATTGATTGTCTTCATGATCTTTCCCAGCCCGCCGTGATCGTAGTCCTTCTGATTCCACTGGTCTTTGTGATACTTGACACGCTCGCTCGGGCCTGGGCCATCTTCCTCGACGGCACGCGCAAGCGTCAGAGTGACAAAGTGATTGACGTCGAAGGTCTTGGGCGATAATCTCGGTGTCCACGCGCGCTTCATCTTGAAGACGATGGCGCCGGGCTTCTCAGTTGCGCTTTCGGGGATCGGTGTAGAGGATACCACTTCGACGGCCGTGGTGGTTGTGGACTTCATGACTGCTGGGATGCCCCACCATTGGCCTGCGACCTTGTAGCGGGTGTCGCAATCTAGGTAAGTTTTGTTAGCTTGTGTGGTTTTGGATGATCCGAGATAGATCTCCAAGACTTACAAGATGCGATATCATCATATACCGACTTCTTCGCGTACACCCTGATGTCCTGATCGCCGGTGGCTGCGTCGTCGTTCTTTCCAGAGCCAGAGTAGAGTCTGACTATCGAGTCGAGAATGTGCTGGCGTTCTGGCTCGAGCTTGATGGAGTTCGCGGGATTCGGCTCATAGTCTTCATTTGTTGGTGCATTGGTTGCTTCCGCAGGCCTGTTGTCGTGCGCGGGTTGTTCTTCTTTCTGGCGTTCACGGAGCTCGTAGGTTTGAGGGATGGAGGGGTTGAGTGGCTGTTCAGCCGTTTGACGCAATTCTGAAGCTGAAGGCATGATTGATAATGTATGTGATAGTGTTGGCATACATCTCGGGGGTCTCGGACAGATGATTATATTTATCACGGTACGGTACGCATCTGTTTACAGTGTCGTCATATCGATGTCGATGACTTCAAGTTGAGGATCGGCGTGAAATCCGACGTGTCAAACGCCGATCGATTGAGGCCATAAAAGACAAGCAGTAAACCCTTCCAGTAGCATTGCAGTTGTACCCTTCAATAGAAATAATCGAGTTCACACTTGGTTAGAATTAACAAGACCACAGTGATAAGTTGAGCGGACATCACTTGTTCGTTGATTGCGCAGGTTCTGCGAAAGAGAAGTAAATCCATGTTCCATGGCTTTCGTGTCATCATTTTATTTTATTGCAGACACTATACTGCAGACGCCAACACCCTACCGCATCTCAAGCAACATGGCAGTAGGCTCCTCTAGCAGCCCCTTGACCTTCTCCGCGCACCTCGCACACTCTGCTCCATCAACAACACGGTGATCCGCACTCCAGCTCAACACAAGCTCTTCCCTTCTGACGAGTTGATCGTTCTCATCGAAAGCCGGCACGACTTTGCTACGTCCAACACCCAAGATCGCAACTTGCGGTTCGCTGATGATAGGTGCCACCACGCCGCCGCCGACAGACCCGATATTTGAGATTGTGAAGCTCGCGCCGCTGAAGTCTCCCGGTGCGAGCTTGCCGTTGCGTGCCTTTTCCGAGAGAGCTTTTAATTGCTGCGCGATCTGTGCGATGCTGAGGTTTTGCACGTCGCGAATGACAGGCACGAGCAAACCGGATGGTGTGTCGACTGCCACGCCGAAGTTGTGCGAGCTGCGGTATGTGAGTGAGGGCTTCTTGGGATCAGAAGTGTCGAGAGCAGAGTTCAGGAGTGGATGCTGCTGAAGTGCCAGACTGGTGGCTTTGATGATGAAGGGCAGGTGGGTGAGCTTCTCGCTTGTTTTCATGGCGTTGAGCTTCTTGCGTGTAGCCGTGACTGAGGTCATGTCGGCGCTACAGCTGTAGAGGAAATGTGGGATGCTCAAAGACTTGGTCATGACCTTGAACATCTGCGTTTGCACTGGAGTCAGAGGCAGCTTTTGGTCTTGGGTTGCTGTGCTCGGGGTCGATGTGCTTGCGGATGTGCTTGCAGGTGATGTCGACGGCGATTCGACTTCCATTTGCTGCTGTGTCTTCTGTGAGACGAAGCGATGTACGTCCTCCTTTGTGACTCTGCCATCTCGTCCGGTGCCTTCGACGTCCGTGATGTTGACATTCAACTCCTTCATCAAGTGGCGCACAGCAGGAGTAGCCAGCGAGCTGAAATCATCCTTTCCGTTGCCATTCCTACGTCGCTCTGTTGGTCTTGACTCGGTCTCGTGCGATGCAGTGTTCACTTTGGTATTCTCGCCCTTGTCCGCGCTAGTCTCCGCCTCCCCCAGCTTCTCCGCCTCAGCCTCCGCCTCGTCTCCATCCATATCGATATCGACCAACGGCCTGCCGGTGACGGCCATGTCGTCCGGCTCGTAGTACAGCTTCTTTATCACGCCATCGAATGGGCTTGTGATCTCCACGCTCGCCTTGTCAGACTGCACCTCGCACAGTTTGTCGAAGTGTTCGACGCGTGCGCCAGGTTGCACGAACCATTGGATGAGCTGACACTCAGTGATACCCTCGCCAATGTCAGCGAGGAGGAATGGTTTCACTACGTCGAGGCGAGAGGAACGGTGGAAAGCGCGTCTGCGAATGGGCGCGTGGAGGGCTTGTCGCGAGAGCAGGCGGCCTATTCTAGGGGTTTGTAGAGACATTGTTGATGGTGTTGTGTAGTCTTTTCTGTAGAAGAGAGAAAGACGAGGAGCAATGGCGGCTACATTTGTTCCTACGGGCGGAATGCTCGTCCTGTTTACTATGTGGTGTCTACGATTTGTCTGGTAAGCCGAAGTGCCAGGACGGCTGGGGGCGGCTCTGACGCTTATCCAAACCCACCCCTGCTATCAATTGCCGAGGTGCATGCTGCGAGTTAGCATTGCTGCATTACTGCTAAGCCGAGAGTGATGATCGTACTTAAGCGGTCTTGTCGTAGGCACAGTGGCTGACGGAAGAATATTGGAACAAGTAAAAAATGGTAGTGATTTGTTACGTCTCTACTTTGTCGGCGGTGAAGCTTCCCACCTACTCTCCTGCAACTGTACTATCACTTCACAAATTGGTACAGTACTTTATCACATGACTGCTATAAGCTCATGATACAAGCTGTCCTGCCACCTGTCTACGACCATCGTATCGGACATATCATCTCTAGACGCGTGTCACTCGAGCCCACAGTTTCCAATAGAATCATTGCATGGGAACTGTCTTCATGTCTGCGTCGAGGAAGCCATGCAATCTGTGCTGGGCATGACAAGCAACTGTGTATGTGCATTTCTTGCAGCACAAACCGGCATACGCTCAATCCTCCTGAGCAAGCGTGACCGACATTGGTGGGCAAGTACTTATCGTCATCTCCTGGAGTCGTGAGCAGATCTAGGTCGAGCATATTACCCAGGCTCTGAAGCGTCTCCCGGAACTCATAAAAAGGTCCCTTGCTATTGCCAGTCGGCGCAATTATTCATTTATGGCAACAAAGTCCACAATCCCCGGTCCATTAGTCTTCCCAGATGCTCTTCTTGGCCTTCTCCAATTCATCCTTCTTCTTCTGTTCCTCCGCCTTGGCCGCATCCCGTCTTTTCTTCTCTTGCACTTTCATGGCCTGATCATATTTCCTCTCCTCTTCTGTACGTCTAGGAGCTCGCTGTCCCAGTCCAGCCGCAATCAATCTCGCCGCTGTTGATGTGGTCTTCTCAGGCCGCTTGTCTGGGTCGGCTGTAGTGCGTGGAGAGGGCTGACTGCGAGCAGCGCTGCCACCAGTGCGAGTGTCGTCTGATGAACCGCTCATGCCGAATGGTGGTAGTGTTTGGTAGGGCGAATTGAAGGCTGAAGTTTTGGTCTTGACGGTCGGAGATGCTGGTGTTGGCGGAGGCGGGCTGGGTGTCGAGATCGGGATTGCGGTAGGCGCTGAAGCGGGATTTGTTGTGGCTGAGCCTTCGTCTTCCCACGAATCCGCGACGATTGTTGTGTTTGTAAGGACCTTGGGGGTCTTGTGAGACTCGGGTGAAATGGCGAGCTTGTCGAGGGACGACTGCAACGCGGAGGCCGATGTGGAGGTCATGTTTGTGGGTTTATGTTGGATATGGAAGAAACGTTTTATGCAACAATGCAGTATGTATGGAACTGGGATACAAACGACAGTGACACGAACAGACCTATTGCTTCTTTAATAGCAGAATGTGACAGGCGGTGCGCAAGGAGTACGCGTGCAACATATTTATAGCAGATGGTCGAGACCGATTCTGAAACTCAAGACGGCAAGGATGTTGTGTCGGAACTGCACCGATTGGAAAAAGGGCAGGCGTGGGGAGGGATTCGGAGGTTGCGACTGTGGCTTTGCGACGTCATCAAAAGAATACCACACCGGCAAGGGAATATCCTAGCAGATCTCCGTAAGCACAATTACCAGCATCGATGCTAAATCGAATTGCTACCTAGGTCCTCAGAGGTAGATGCATTTCACAGACCTTTGCTAACACTCTCCAATGCATTTAGCGGACAATCTTCGAAGACATAGAAGATGGTAAGGCTGAAAGCAAGAAGGGTCAGTCACTGCAGAACCCGAAGTCGGCGAACGGACGATCGCTAGAGTTATTCCCGAGGCCCAAGACACGCCCGTTGGTTTGGTCAACACAAGATATATAACAAATAATCGAGCCATCAAGCGAGTGAACTGGCACTATCCCCCTCTCTTCGATCTACACCCTACAGGCTCGTCATGGCTGCATTGCGAGGAAACACAGCACTGACTGCTGCCACGCGAGCTACTGTACATCGTCGTTCATCCCGGTCGTTATCCTCGTACCGGGCACTTCGACCCTATGACGACACTGTTCAGAACTTGCGGATTGGTAAACATACTCGTGTGATATATCAGGTATCTGACACCTTGGTGCCAATTTCCAGCCGTATCAAGTCTGATGACATTGTCTATAGGGATTCACTGGACGGGTCGCTACTGGAAATGCAAAGGACAGCTTAGAGTATGGCACCAATATTGTGGGCGGCGTAACACCAGGAAAAGAAGGTAGGCTCGCCATGGCGATGAATAAATGGGTCTACAGCTAACAATGACAATCAAAGGCGAACACCTGGGCCTTCCTCTACTGCCCGATCTAAGGAAAGCAAAGGAGCAGCTCAAGCCTGATGCTACTGCTGTCTTTGTTGCAGCGCCGCACTGTGGCAAAGCCATCGAAGATGCCATTGAAGCGGAGATTCCACTGATCGTTGCGGTCGCTGAACATATTCCTCTACACGACATCCTCAGAGTAGGTTTACAGCTCTTGCACAGCAGGACCCACCAATTGCTGACGTCACCCAGGTAATGAGCATATTGAAGACACAATCCAAGTCACGCCTGGTAGGCGCCAATGCTCCTGGTATCATTGCACCAATTGGCAATTGTCGTATTGGTTTCCAGCCACTGCCCACATTCGCTCCTGGCCATGTTGGAATCGCTGCAAAGTCTGGCACTCTGTCTTACGAAGCAGTGGCATCGGTCACGCGAGCTGGTCTAGGCCAAAGTTTGTGCATCGGCATGGGTGGTGACATTGTTGCCGGTACCAACCTCGTAGACTCTCTCAAGGTCTTTGAAAAGGATCCGGAAACCGAAGGTATCATCCTTATTGGCGAACTGGGTGGACGCGCTGAGATCGATGCCGCGGAATGGATCAAGGAGTACAGAAAGAGGGAGAAGAACCCAAAGCCGATTGCTGCCATCTTGGGTGGCATCCAGGCCCCGCCTGGAAGAATCATGGGCCACGCTGGTGCTTGGACGGGTAGGGGCGAACAGGGTGCGACGGAAAAGCTCAAGATATTGCAAGATGTTGGTGTCACGATGGTCGACCACCCGGAGAACTTTGGAAAGGTGATGAAAGAATTACTGAGCAAATCTGGCAGAGATCCGAAGAAAATCATACAAGATGCTGCGAACCAGAAGAGAGGCTACCACACTTCGACAAGACGGCCTCTGGCAGACATGCAACGGCAAGCACGGCAGGTAATGCAGCAGAAGCGTGGACTTGTCCTCAAACCTGAGCAAGCGCCTGAGGTCCTGAAGCCGTACCTTTCCCCGGTCGAAGGTCTCAAGATTACACAAGATGATGCTCCGAAGACGGGCTTCTACATCTCTGTGACGATCGATCGCACCTCGCGCGAACCTGCTCTCGCCACAGCTCCAACATCAGACCTCTCCCAGCTTCGTCACCGTCTGAAGCAGTTCCCATATTCATATCTTGACGGACCATCACAAGATACAATCAAAGCCGCTATCGCCCATGCCCAACTAGACGCGGCTCCTCCAGCTGCCCTGGCACACACTGCCGCGCTCCTCAGCGCTCTAAGCAAAATGTTCGCAGAAAAAGAAGCTGTCACGCTCGGCGCTGTAGCCTCGATATCGCAGAACGGAGACCTGCTCCTCCACGGCCCAAGCATACACCTCCAGTTCGACGACTCAGCCTTTAAATCCGCCAAGCGCCAACAAGACATCTCAGGTCTTCGTCAACCCACGACCGAAGACCCAGAAGAAGTCGAAGCCGAATCAGACGGCATCGTTTACGTGCGCCTTCACCCCGACAACCCAGCCGCCAACATCGGCACTTTGGTCAACGGTGCAGGTCTAGCAATGAACACCGTCGATGCTCTACATATGCATTCAGGCCTGGCGTGCAACTTCCTCGACACAGGCGGCAAAGCGACATCTGAGACTGTGAAGAAGTCTTTCGAGCTGATCCTCCGCGATCCGCGGGTGAAGGTCATTTTTGTGAACATCTTCGGTGGTTTGACGGATGGAGGCATGATTGCCGAAGGTGTCTTGCTCGCATTCAAGGAAGTTGATATGAGGGGCATTCCTGTTGTCGTCAGGATCAGAGGTACCAACGAAGAGATCGGGCAGAAGATCATTGCCGAGAGCGGTCTGGGACTGGAGGCATTCGATGGCTTTGCGGAAGCGGCGGGGAGGGTTGTTGAGATTGCTAATGGCAGGTCATGATCGCTGCACCGGCACGAGACCGTGAACGAAGGATAAAACTCAACTCCACGGTCTAGGTTCAGACTCCGTACCGGTCTCTCAACGGCAGGGCGAGCAGTGCCGCTTTTGAAGCCAAACCACAAGCCCATGTTGTGTCTGATATAATCTGCTGATGTGGACTCTTCATTCTGCAGGCCGGGTGCATCAATTTGTACTTCATTTCCCGATTTCCACACCCAGCTCACAACACCTACGGAGATAATTGATTTGTCTTGGAAACAACATATGAAAATCGCTTCTAAAGCCGATTGGCTCAATGGTAGAGCGTCCGCCTCCTATTCCAGGAACTAGCGGAAGGCTGTGGGTTCGAGTCCCATGTTGGTTGATTCACTGCCCTCATACGGGGAGTCAAATCAAAGCTCGAGGTTAAAGTCCTCGTTATACCACGTTTTTTGTTTTTTTCTTACTTTATCGTTGAATGCGCTGTATTGGACGATGCAGACACTGAAAATTTGATTGGCTGATGAAACAAAAGTTGGTATTCGTGATATGAAACAAGCCGATCTCGGCATCTAGATACGATTGATTTTTTCGAGCAAGCGCCACAAGCGCCACAAGCGCCACAAGCTGTATCGTATGCGGCCGTGTTAGGTCTAAGTAGGAAATGCATTCCTTGCGATTGATTCCCTGGACGAAAGACATACCGTGAATAAAGATAGTATCACCCAGTATTCTACTGATTCGCAAAACGCAATGAGAAAAAAGCCTGCTTTCCGCCCATGACGCTCTACTGGAGTCGTCAGAAAATTGAATCCTTGGAAAAACGACAGGCGGAATGAATCAAAGGAATCGCACATTGTCAAAGCCCTAGCCTCCCACACAGACCGTCATCGTAATGACAGGCCAGCCCCAAAAATTTCATCTCTCCAAGACCGTGAACCTCATGCATCGCGTTATAACAATGGAAAACTCAATTCCTCCTTGGGTGAGCCTTAACCCAACTTCCCGAAAACGCCAACGCTCGTTTTGATCAACAAATACTAAAGGAATAAAGGAGGAAGTATTCGACTCCAAGAAAAATACCTCCTTCGCTCACAACACAGCCACTCTCGATCACCCTTGCTGCTGCCCCTTAGGTTGCATCATGGCCTGGTGCATCGCTTGCGTTGTGGTGATCATGCCCTGGATGTCTTCCATGCCGTCTCGCTCAAGTGAGTCCATGAGCTCTTGCTGCTGCACTTCAGTCAAGCCGTTGTTCCAAGCGTTGCCATCCAGTTCCCAGAGTTCTTGCATGTACTGGTCTGCCACTGGCTGAGGGTCGAAAGCGCCTGGCACAGGGTATGGATACGTGGGCTCAAGGAATGTGGTGGTGCTGTTGTTGGTGTTTTGGCCGACGTAGGCAGGGAAGGGTTGTTGGGGTTGGTTATGTTGGGATATCTGTGGGTATAAGTGTGCTTTTTGTTGTTGTTGTTGTTGCTGGTCGGGATTGGCGTAGGCGTTCTGTTGCCAAGTGTAGTCGGGCATGAAGTTGGGGAGGTGAGTCCATTGATTGGGCGGGTCGTAGGTCGGTTGAGGAGGTGTCATGATATTTTGAGGAGGTGCCATGCTTCCACTGGCGTTTTGTGCGTAGTTGTTGTAGTTATAGTTGTCGTTGGCGTTGTTGTTGTTATTCGTGAAGTAATGATCTGCGCCAGGCTGTGCTTGTACATTTTGCTGTGGGACAGGAGGGCTTCTCACGACAGGTGGTGTCGCGCCGCTCGAGTAAGGCACTGGAGGCGCTTGCTCCACACTTCTCCTAGATTGCTGGTTGATGTAGCCAAATGGTGCTCCGTTGTTACCAGGGGGCGTAGCAACCGAACTACTAGCTACTGTTGCCGGGCTGGTCATGTTGGAGGAAGAGGAGTTCGGGTCGTGCACAGCAGGTGAGGCTGCATCAGAAGGTGTGGCTGCCGATATGGGAATGTCGCCGTCTTTCTCGTAGACTTTGAGAACCGCCTCGATCAGGTTTTGGTACAGCTGCACCGCTGATGCAACACCAGGCCATCGCTCTGAAGCAAGCTTGATCGCGTCCATTGCGCATTTCATGTGCTTGTCTACGCTCTCCCGGCTGTGCTTCCGTCTGACCTCGACGTAACTTAATGACCACAGCATCGTGTTCATAGCCATGAAGATGGCTTGTGTGAAGATCCATGTGAGGTCCACGCTCTTCTTGTCGATCTGTTCTTTCTGTATGTAGATGTTGAACCGGCAAGCCTCGAAACATTTGAGCGCGGCTTGAAGCGATGGCCTTGGCACTTGCGGCGATGGCCGATAAAGGAACGCAAGCATTGTGTTGTATCTCACGGTAAACCAACGTGTGTCGAATCCTGCACCCTCATCCTTATTTGGAGAGGAGGTCCTCCACACTTCGAGCTTCGCGTCCATCTGCTGGAACCACGGGTCGCTGTCGTCCCTGGGTTCAGGTTGTTTGCTGCGGTACAACTTCCTTCGAATCTCGAGCTGCAACAGGCGCATCTTGAAGAAGTGTATAGTAATCCACTTTTTCAGTGTCGGTGCAGCGGCCGGGTCGATGCCGTCTCTCGTGATGTATTTGTCCTCGCAAGTTTCGAACCAGCCGACGTCGAAATGCTCTTGGTCTGTGGCGAGAATTGCAGGCCGACCGAGCGCATGAGACAAGCCGAACTCCATGACAATGATACACCAGAAGAGCCTTCTTCGCATATCGATTTCTAGAGGATCCGCGGGGTTTCCATCTCGTCCTCTTGTGATGGTCTTCTCTTCATGGAGGCCCAAGGCTTGCGCCAGCCGTACAGCGATGCCGACTACGTAATAGATGGCAGTTCTTGTCGGCGTCAGGAGTGAATATTCGGCCATCAAAGCGAAGCATTGGAGTGTACTAAGGTCCATGGGTCGCACGCAGGGTTCCAGATATTTCAGCGCCGCAAGGTAAAAGCTGTCTGCCAGACCGGCGTACTGTGTGTCCATTTTCTGCAGGCTAATTGCGATGACCATGCGCGCGACGAAGTTCTGGTAAGGTGTCGACTGTATCTCCTCGTTGTAGACAGCGTCAATGTCGGCCTCGAGAGTGGGCTCATGCAACGCTGGGTACATGGGCTGGACCTTGAGGATGTAGAGATCGACCAGAATCTTTGCGAGTCCTCTGTTTGGCAAATCTGGTGCCGCGACATTGCTCGTCACTGGATATACCTTCGAAGTGGGCTTCGCTTGTTCCTGGCTGTAGAGTTCCTTGATCTGCTGCGCGCGCACATCCGGCACAATCTCCCTGATACTCTTCGAGTCCGTGAACTGCTTCGCTAATTGCATGACCAGCCGCGTTGTTGTGATACCCGACGACGCTCCCAAGTACTTCGGTTCCGTCGCATCTTGCATGCGCACCGTCGCGGCGCGCATCATGGCCTCTGGATCGTCCGCTGTGTCGCCGCTCTCCTCCCGCTCCAGCTCTTCTTCGAGCTCCTTAACCTTGTGCTGGAGATAGATGACATAGTTTCGATTTAGCACCCGCCCTTTGCTGGAGTCGTAGTATTCGCATGTTGAGCCTGTTCGCTCGCAAGGCCCGCACTTTGGCAGACTCGGATCGCATCTGGTTTTACGCTTTGAGCCGTCAGCCTGTGACCTATGATACGAAACAGGTACTTGGACACTTACTACTCTACATCGTGTGCATGCGGTGAGGGTGTGCGCAACGGTGGTGCTCGAGCTGCCGGCTTCGTTGACGCCCTCCTTCCTGAGGCTCGTTCGACCGGCCATGCCGTGAGTTTGAGTGGAATGGTTTGGCGGCGGTTTGCGTGCTGGCATGTGGGCGGTTAGACTAGGGTATTCACCACGGCCTAGACAAGGGCCGCGACCAGGGCCTCTGTCAGCTCTTGTGTGTGCCGAATGCCCAAGCGAAGGCGTCTATGCGGCTGAGCACGGCGTGGATGCCACGATCGAGCTATAGAACGCGCCAGCGTGGTAAGACATGCACAGAGTGGGGTGAGGGTGTCACGATATGGTGGCTATGTGCGTGCAGAGGGACACAGACGCCACCGCGAAAAGGAAAGGCAAACTACACTTTGCCATCCAGACGCCTCTTTTCACCGGCCAGGAACACGGTACTCGGGTCTACCTGCTGTCGAGCTTATGATGCATGGAAGAAAGTCCGACAGCAGCGCAGCTGGCAGGCAGGTGTCGAGGGCTAGACCTCAGCAAACCTTGGGCCGCACTAACAGCGGCAGCCATCGGGGGGAGACAAGAATGGTTCAGCATTCGGATGATGGGGGGTGAGGTGCCGCTCTGCCGAGGCAGACAACGGCGCTGTAACGATAATTGCTTGTGGCGATAACGATGGTGACAGGCTGTGGTGAGGGGGTGCTGTGCCTGCCTTATATCGTGCAGCGCCATAAATCCTTGTTTCGTCGGGATGGTCTGATAGATCGGATGAAAAGCGTTTCCTGCCACCAAGAGAGAGCTAAAGATATACGGTAGTCGGGAACGGTAGTGTCAACCCCCACCCAAAAACGACCGGACTATCAGAAAGCATATTGGATGATTAGCCTGTTAGCTCAGCCATAACTTACTGCGCCTTATCGCGCGGTGCACTGTTGTGCGTGCTTCTTGTCATCGCTTGCAGAGCAGAGCTGTGCTGCGCTTGCCACACAGCCAGCCAGCAGCCGCAGCGCGAATACACACCTCTCATTCATTCATCCGTCCTCGCACAGACAACCCATCCATCGCCTCACCACCACGCGACACAGGCCACCTGCAGTCTAGCTCTGCATGTGCATTGGACAGCATCCTCCAACCCACGCTTTATGACCGCAAGCCTCTGCTCAGGCACTTTTACGGCCCAATACCCACGAAGGCACGCCCGGTCGGTTCCACAGGGCTGAGGCTGAAAGCTGACCATCGCAGCGGCAGGGAAATACAGGTAGGCAACCCCCCTAGATCTTCCCGCTTGTTCATCTACACGCCCTGCAAACGCCGTGGGTGGTCGCTTGGCTGGTCGTGCTGGGAGCTGTAACCTCCAAACGCCTGCCAGCTGAGTCGCCGAGTCGCCTTTTGAGTCTGACTTTCCACCTCGTGGAGCAAACTCCAGTCTACACCACACATCCATCCCGTCCTTCTGCTAGCTTACACACGTGACAATACGCTTACCATGCCGGGCGTAGACGATATCGATGGTGTGGACCTGATGCCGCTAGAGACGCCGGTTCTGAAGGTCTCCCGGCCAGTGGCAGCATGCTCGAGATGCAGGACTGCAAAGATCAAGTGTGATGGCAAGCTGCCAGTAAGTCAAACACCGCCTCTCTCGAATGATTTGGCTATGTGTTAATTTTTCTTTCCAAGGCGTGCACATCATGCGAGAAAAATGGCCGGGCAGACGAATGTACGAGCACAAACGATCAATTCGCTAGGGGTAAGGAGCGCAGCTATGTATCGACTTTGGAGACTCGCATCGACAAGCTTCAAGCCAAGTTGGAAGATGTCCGTCGCAGGAAGCCTTCAGTCATCTCAATACCCGACGACGATCTGGCGACAATTGTCCCTTCAAGGCGGCCTTCCTACGAACCTCGAGTGCCTTCTGGACCACCAACACCGACCACGAGTAAGGCACAGCGTCGGGAGGAGGCTTCAGCAATTGACGAGCTCGTGTCGGGCTTTGGCTTCCTCTCCGTAAACGCCACTGCTCGAGATTTCTATGGTTTCACTTCTGCAATGTCGTATGCGCGTTTGATCCTTTCGGCTTGCACCAAGGATCCCCTTCCCCAGGGAACTAACAAAGCTCTACCACCGCACAATGTGACCGCTCAGCTTGTGCAGCACTACTTCGATAACTTCTTCCAGCTCATACCAGTCTTCGATAAAGCGAGCTTTTACGCTTCCATAGACAATGTTTATCGAGGACAGCCCGGACAGGCCGAAGCCATCGACCACTGGATGTTGCGAATGGTACTCGCTATTGCGAGTGCGACCCTCTCCGAGCGTAGTGGCGACCATCACTACTTCGAAGGCATTGGCCACGTCTGTGCGGCTCTCGAACACGCCGAGAGCGTCTTGCACCCAGGTTCAATTACTAGTGTCCAGGCCCTGGTTTTGCTCGTCGAATACGCTATGCTTGACCCTCATCATTTCGATTCTTGGAGTCTGATCGGCGCCGCTTCTCGTGCGATGATAGATCTTGGACTCCACCAGGATCCTCCCAAGGGTACCGCTATGTCAAAACACAAACTGGAACTGCGGCGAAGAGTTTTCTGGTGTGTTTATTGTTTCGATAGGTCAACTTCTCTTGTCCAAACAAGGGCGTTTTCTTTCTCGGACCACAGTGCCAAGGTCAAAGTACCCTTTGCCCGACAGTCAGCCTCACAGCCTCAGTCCCCAGCACCTCAGGAAGCCAACGCCAGGCCCTGGATGGATTCACATCAACACACACTTGATTTGATCGCCCTACGCCGTCTTCAAAGCACATGGTACTCGGACCTCTTCCAGTCGGGACGAGAAAAGTGGAATGATCCGGAGCCGTACATCTGGAAAGCATGCGACGAGATGAAAACATGGTTTGAGAACATATCAGCTTCAGCCTCGCCGAACATGCTTGCGTTCTTCGAGTTGGACATGTTATACTCTTATGTGTATGTCCTTTCGCCCTCGCCCAGAGTACCAGTCATCACGCCTTTCGCCCAAACGTTGATCTTCGAGTACTGCATTCGATTTGCAGATCTGATGCTACAGCGAATCAGCCAGCCGAGGAATTCGGCGCCAACAACCTTCTACGATGCTATGCGGGTGTACATGACTGGCCGTCAGTTCCTTGATGTGTTGCAGTCTAACACGGAAGGCTTGCTGAGCGGTGTGATACCACCACGCCCTGATGTCAAAGCCCACGGTCGACCACCTCCGCCGCTTCCCCCCATCAACATCCCTCCAGGAGACAATGCTCAACACTTCAATACAGCTCGAAGCATCAACTGTATAAGGCAAATTTCCGACTGTCTTTCTCGCTTTGGTGTTCGGTGGGGTTACATGAGGTAAGAAAAATAGGTCTTGCCAACCTCGAAAGCACACATACTAATCTGAATCTGCAGCTGGAACCAGCGTTATCAGACCGAGACCTCAGAATTACTTGATGAGCTTACTGGGCGCCTCCGAGAACTCGAAGTAATGGCCGGAACTAGGCGCCCGAGCGTGTGGCAAACCAACTCATCAGGCTCGATTGGAAGCAACAACAGTGGTAGTGCATTCGGTTCCCCAAACAACAGCGTGATCGGTCAGCCTATGTATCAATCTCCACCGGCTATTCAGGGCTTCGGAGATGCATCAAACGCGACGAACTACGTCGCTTCGGGGCCGTCCCGTGCATACAACTCCTCGCCGCAGTACCAAACTCCAGATCAGAATGCCTATCAACGGCGGGGTTCGACCATGCAGCCGAACTTTGCCAGGCGCCAATCAACTGTACCGATGTCAGCACCTCAACAGTTCAACTATAACGCTGCTCCATCCATGCAGCCACCGGTTTTCAACATGAACCCACAATCACAATTCGGCGCCTGGGGTGGCTATGGCGGACCTTCACGGCCTGATACATTGGATGAAGAAAACGCTGTACCGCCCAATGCCGCTCCTTGAAACATTTGATTGTGGTGGTAGCTTTGCTGAAATAAGTTCTCCTTAGCAGCAACCTCCTGCAGCCGCAACGACGTACGAACCGCCAGCAGCCGATAAAAATGCAGCAACTCAGAGCGGCTTCATTCTCCCCAGTGCTAGCTTCCGAGCCAGAAGCATACTGCCCTTCGAGTTTGACGGTCAAGGTCAACGTCGATCTTCTATGCAAGAGGCAGCCGACTTTATGATCTGGGAGACTTTTGGCGGCCCTGGCTCCACAGACCAAGTTATGCTTCCTCCGCAACCTTCGAGGCATGAATCCTCAGATGCGCGAAAGGTTTCCTTTGGACAGCCTCTGCAACTCATGGATTCCAACGTAGTCTTGCCATACTCAGGGAAAGGGAAGGGCCGGGCCATAGATTACGATTCAGCTCAACAATTTAATGCATGGGAACAAGCGAACATGGGCGGTACTGGTGACTTCAATATACCCGGACCCGAGAACCAATTCGTCCCTACACAGGAGTTCTCCGATCCCCCGTCCCACTTCACCTTTGTACCTGGCCAGTTTGAAGCGTGGCAGCCTGAGAACACCATGCATACTCAGTCACAAATGCAGCCTCAAATTACCGAAATCCAACCTCAGCTTCCACAAGTCCCACAAGGCCAGACATTGCCATCTGCGGGCACAGATAGAGGACAGATCGCCCAGCACGACCTCGCTCCAGCCGTGCAATGGCATCTACAAGCCCAGCTACCCTTGCAGCAAGCATTTCAACCACCACCCGGATTCCCGCAGCAGCCTGCATCTCCTGGTCGAAACTACTACCCTGGCAGCGAGATACAGCAACTCAATGTTGAAACGGCGCCGCCGCCACCTACCAATATCCAACCCCTTCCTTCGGTTGAGATCCCAATGCGATCTGGCTACCATTTCCAGCCCGGCCGTGGTTTGATCTGCAACGTATGCTCCGCATGCGTAAGACAGCCTGGGATCCATCGTTTCCAGGATCATAATTTCTGGTGCTATGCTGATGGACCGGAGATGCGCATGGACGACGAGGTCCACGTGCAGAGGTGGCCGAAAAGGGGAAAGAGGGCGAAGCGGGTGAAGATGGACCTTTATATTCCTTGAGCACAGCGGGATATCTCGATTGGATTGAACGGGGAGTTGTCATTCTTTTCGCAGTCGTTAACTGTTTTCAGGGAAGTGGGGGTTTTGATGGCATTTCTTGTCTGCCTTTTCTTTCAGCCAGCGCGCTTGTCATTGCATTCGTCAGGCATAATTAGCAATCAATTTTCCATTGACGGAGACCCCCTCTTGGTGCCGCTTTTTTACGTGCTGTTCAAGAAAAATACAACCTAATCAAACTAACATCTGTTGATTGCCGGTTTCCAAAGATATTCACACTTCTGCTTAGTGCAAGCGGGTTGTAACTGCAGAGGCTATCGATATGTGAGATGGTAGGTGTATATGCCTCATGTTATGAGTGATTGGGTAAAATCATGATACTCAAGAACACCCTAACACCAACCCTAACCGGTCAGAGTACATGTGACCATCGTGATTGGCAATGCTTTTCGGGAATTGTGCTTTAAATGCATGATAATTCTAGTTGTATGCTCCATCCGTGATCGTCCACAACAAGCCAGACCTGCTTAAAGCCATGTCTCTCTAAGCCCATCCTTAAACAGGACCGACCAACCAGTAAGAGTGTTCTTACGTGACATATGGCTGGTAGACTGTACCCTCGAGCAACGACTTCTGGTAAAGCTTCTTGTTGAGGTGTTTGAGGTGGAACTTGAGACTCATCGTTGCAGTAATGGCCACGAGAGCGCAGACCATCATCAGGATGAAAGCCAGTTGGTAACGAGGGTCATCAGACTTCCTGAAGAAGTAGGGCGCAATAACATTGCCGACCTGGCCAAGCACATTGCACAACGCTACTGCGATGGCACGGTTCTCCGGCGTGCGGCCCATGGTGCTGGACACCCAGGTGCTGATGAGGGGGTTTGCTGTATACATACCGCCCACGTAAATGAAAGAGGCTCCGTAGCGAGCGGCGCCGTTCATGGTACACAGGCAGATGATGTAACCGATGCAGCCGAAGGCAATGGGTCCAGCGAAATGGTAGCCACGTTCAGAAGTCTTGTCGGAATGCCAGGCGTTCACGAGCGAGCCGATAGCGGCGCAGATGTAAGGCGGGCAAGTAAGCAGAAGGGTAACCACACGGCTGTACCCAAAGCCTCTGACAATGTTGGGGAAGAAGTTCGAGAATCCATAAGCGGCGGAGATACCGATGTTGAGGGAGACGAGGAAAACCATCTTCCAGTCGAGAGCGGCCATTTTGAGACCAGCCCACACGCCGGATTTGGCCTCCGAGGTCGAGACACGATCCGCGGCGATACGAGCGGCAGCGACCCTACGCATATCTTCGGTCATGGACCACATTGCGCTGCCAGATCGTGAGTGAGGGTAGTCAGGCAGGATCCATAGCGCAATGAGAGCGAGACCAGTTCCGCAGACGGCAAGGACAATAAAGAGCCATTTCCAGCCAGCGATGCCGTATTTCTAGAAGCACATGTCAGCCTTTGCGTTCAATGTGGTCAATCTTGGGTGACTGATACCTGATCAAGAGTGCCGAACACAGCAGCAGCAATGAGGCCTGAAGCACAGTATGCCAAGGTCTGTCCGGTGTAAAGAATGGCCACTCTCATAGCCATCTCACGACGGGTGTACCAACATCCCATAAGATACACAGCTCCAGGAAGCAGAGGTGCTTCAACAACTCCGAGGAAGAAGCGCACGAGCACAAGTCCTTTGAAGTCTGTGGTTCCGCACATTGCCACTGAGACGCCTGACCACACGATAGCCATGAGACAGAGGTAGAGCGAAGGCCTGAGATACCCGATGATCATGTTGCTGGGAATTTGTCCGAGTACATAGCTGGAAATTGATTAGCTTTTCCACGACGTTGAATCGAACAGATGCATACCCGAGAGACAGGATCATAACAGCCGTGTTGTAATGATCAGGTCCTAAGTTCAGATCCTCCTCTAGGGTGTTGATGCGAGCTTGGGCGATGGAGGCCCGATCAAGATAATTGAAAAGATACAAAGTCCACAGACAGGGCATAAGAGTCATATCGAGGCGTCGAACAATCTTCTTCTCGAGAGTCCTCCATTCAGGAATTCCAAGAGCATCAATCTGGTCATCGGGACTGGGGATGAAGTCGGCTTGTTTGTCCAGGGCTTCTGCGTCGACAAGAGCCTCGCTCTTCTCTTTCAGATTCTCGCCCGGTGTATCTGCCGACATTCTGATGTGATGACCGTCACCCTCGACACGGTTTGGGGTGAATTTGTTGTCCGCCATTGTATGAATGATAAAATTGTCGAGCAAGCTGGACCGGTGCGCTGGCTGGTGTGATCCATGACTGGAGTCAGACACTCAAACTTATACGTCGCTGTCGATTTCTTTTTCCGTTCCGGCCCTCACGATTCATTCTGGAGATATGTGGAACAACCAGTGCCATGCCGGAGACCTTCGCGACTAGGAGCCAATGGCCAGGGTGGCAATCGTGTATTCGCAAGTATGCCACCCACAGATTTCTTCTTCATCCCCACGGGCCCTGCTTTCCAAGACACGGAAACCCACCACACGTGCCGCCGAGATCCCCTACCCCCAGATGTGCACCCCCAGTCCTCCGCCCTCCAAGACTGGGACACTCCACAGCCATTCCGACCACCGCAACTTCTCCAGTTGGGACCCCAGACCCCATCGGTAACGGTCCTGGGGGTGGAGCGTTGACAAACTCCAAGAGTCTTGGGAAGATGTGCGTGAGGTCTTGGGGTTGATATGAGTGGGTCTCTTTCACGGACGATGACCGACGTGTTAGCAAACCGCAGGATGACCTCCGGAGGTAGGCAGAATCCTAGCGTGCTTCGACCTGGGCGCGGCTCGCTACATCAACTGGCGGGACTGGGCATACCAACGAGGCATCGGAGGCGACCATGCAAAGTGGAGAAGATTATGTCTTGAAAGTCCCAAGCAAGGGCTTCTTCTTAGCAGCACACATGCTTGACGGTGTGACACTCGGCCGACGTGAAAGCGCATGTCCATCGCCAGTCCGAGTCGCAGTAGCCGCAGTACTCGAACATTGCTCTTTCAGAAGCTAGATCCATCTGTGAGTAGTTCGTACTTAGACATTGGACGGACACAGTAAGTATCGATGATAGCCCTACAAGGCTGGTGGCTTGCGAGCCGGCGCACGCATCGCGAAGGTTGTAGCCGGGTTCGTGCTTGTGCGGGCAAAGCTGGTCGCCAAGTGTTGCATATCCGACCTCCGCTCAATGGGATGTTCCTTGAGTCAGATCACAGTGAGAGCGGCTCTGTGCAGTCGGGGATACATTTTCGGCTTGTCAATTGGCCGAGATCTGAATAGCCGGATCGATACAGCTTGCATGGTGGGAACTTGTAGGACGTTGACAAAGTCATCGTCAACGTCAATGGGTGAGTCGCCTTCTGCACTGCTTCTTTAGCAAGTTGCGTTAAGCTAGAGTTAGATGCCCCTGTCTTTGGCTTGATTGTAATGGTTACCAGTAGAGAAGTCATTTCATCAGTTTTGTCTCTATGCTGCTTGGCTCGAGGGCCACATTGTTTTGTCTGACCAATTGTCTAGTCGGACTTAGCCTTGTGGCTGCCTTTGGGTAGGACACAAACATAACGTATGAGCAGGCCATGTCCCGGCATACTACATCGGGCTAGTGTGGCGGAAAAGCACATGGTGTTTATCCGATCGCTTGACCCTTACAGTAGAAATCTCACTCGGTCTTGAATCGACCGCTAGTACATTTTCATGTTGACTCTAGCAATGTAATATATATGTCAGTACGAGTTCTGTTATTCTCGTATTCGATGTTCTATCTTACAGCGAGCCGAGCGTACCCTACGACACGATCTCAGGGGGTGAACTTGATGCGAAGCCCAAGCGTGAGAGCACCGCTGTCTTCCTGGTCCAACCGCGTCGTTGGCGAGATAGTCCATTCTAGAGCTGAATATCAACAATGGGTGAAAGTCTGCCAAAACGACATGGAGTAGTCGCTGCGTTTCACTACAGGAGTCGAGCCTACCTTTCCCAGTGCTGATGTCATTGATGTTGGAGGCGCGCCCGGAGAGCATCGAAACAGTCGCGGTATGTCCTTGGCCACGCCACCTTCCAAGAAGTGCCGCACACCCAGGGGGCACGATGTGATTCAAGACCGAATGCAAGTCTGCGAGTAGGAATGGAAACCACGGCATGTCTTACACTGGGAATCAGGGGGTACTATTTCGGACTCTGAACAGTGGCGCATTTTCCGAACTGAATGTGACGAACGCTCAGACATTATTGCTAGCATCATAATCACATGGTAAAGTACCTCCTATCTCAAACATGTGGACAATCCTGATGCTATTGGCGCGACAGTAAAAACTGCAAGCGATGGTGTCTCAATACAAGCTCCATACTGCTGTGCGAGTATATGACTTTGGTCATTTCGTGCAGCATAGTCGCTCAAACAGCGCGACCGATCACCCGGGATTTTGTCATCAAGTTAGATTCAACAAGCCGATATAAGCTAAGCCCCAACCTGATATTGCACGTACATCTCCCGTCTCAAAGTGGGCTAAGCATCTCTAAGCGGCTGACGATGCCCGACGGGGCCGAGATCTACATGGATTGATCGCAATGTCTCGAAAACGCAAACGAAACGCAAGTATCTTACCCAGTTGACGTAACTCATCATATCAAAGCCTAAAGCTGATGACGGTGCCTCGCACTTCACCATACACCTTGCGACGGATTGATTATCAGACTTGACGCTTGAAGATAAGGCGATCATCGATATGATCGACGGTTTTTTCTCCGAACTGCAGGTACCCGCCATCGATCAAGCCCGCATTAGACAGATATCATCGCGTCACAGTGGATTCATACCCAAGGTCCTCGAAACCTGAAGTCCGAATCTGAGGCTCAATCTGTTGCACAGTCGAGCGAACTTGGCGGTAGCATGTCATCTTCCACGATTGACGGGCTCAACGATGCGACTTCTTTAGCTCAAACGGGCAACAGACGGGTCAACATCGACTCATAGTTATTGCGGCGTCCCTAAAAGGAGTTAGTTAGACGATCATATCGTGGAGACTCGAACACACACGGACCGGCAGGTTGGCTGTGGTAGATTGCATACGTGAAGATCCACTAGCCTTGTCACCTCAACGAGTGTATAGAACTATATAATACTTGCTAATATTTGCTGCCCTTGCACCTATTGCCAAGAGACTTTGACTATACAACAGATCGCACCACCCCAAACACTTTGCACCCAGCAATCTGTTTTCACTCTTTTGCAGATGCCCGCCTTCTTGAAACTCGCCAGTGAGGCGTTGGCGGCCAGAGGACTGCTCTCTGGGCTCGGCAAGACTGTCAAGGATGTGACCTCAGATCTGGATGGCGCCGTATCAGGCGTGACCGGTGGTACGTTGCCATGATAGCCTGAAGCAATATGATGTACTGACTTTGCCACAGATCTCACATGCCTTGGCATATCACTACTCGGTACCACCGAAGCGACACTCCTTCCTGATTTCCTTACAAACAATCCTTTAATCGATGGTTTTCCTTGGGGAAAGAGAACTTCGAAGAACACAAATTACTACGACATGGATGCGATACCGAATACTGGCGTGACGAGACACTACGACTGGACTATCTCGTCCCAACCTTGTGCGCCGGATGGCGTCACCATCGACTGCGTACTGGTCAACGGACAGTTCCCCGGACCTCTAGTGGAGGCCAACTGGGGAGATTGGATAGAGGTGAAGGTCAGAAACAACCTGACTGAGCTTGAGGAGGGCACTGCAATCCACTGGCACGGTTTCCTTCAGAAAGATACACAATACATGGACGGAGTACCTGGCTACGATCAATGTCCCATTGCCCCAGAGGGAGAGTTCACATACCGCTTCAGAGCCTCGTTGTATGGTTCGACCTGGTATCACTCTCACTACTCTGCCCAGTACGGTAGCGGCATGGTCGGTCCTATGGTCATCTACGGTCCGAAGAACGCCGACTACGATGTGGATATCGGACCTATAATGGTTATGGACTGGTACCACGAGAACTACAAGGAGGCGATTGAAGGCCTCTTCCAGCCAATCCCCAATGCTGTTGTCCCCAGAGCAGATTCGAACACGATCAACGGCAAAGGAGTCTATTCGGACGTCGAGCCGCCGATGATACCGACCTTCAACTTCACCTCCGGCAAGACGCACCGCCTACGTCTCATCAACCCGTCATCTGTGGCCGTCCAGAAGATCACTATCGACAACCACAAGTTCACTGTGATGGCTAATGACTTCGTGGAAATCGAGCCATATGAGACCGATGTCATCACTCTTGGTGTGGGACAGCGCAGCGACGTCATTGTAGAAGCGACCGGCGACTCAACTGACGCTGTTTACCTTCGCGCCTACAGACCTGCAAACTGTGCTCTCAGTAACGGCAACGAAGAAGTCAAGGCGACCATCTATTACGAAGATGCGGACCGCTCAGAGCTCCCAGTATCCTCTCCAGGACCAAACGCTTACAACAACAGCTGCAGCAACGACGACCTCAGCTTGACCAAGCCATACATGCCCATGAAAGCCGAGGACGCCAGTGTGACCGAAATCCTACCCATCGAGCTCAAATCAAACGGCACCCATTTGGTCTGGTACCAAGCCAACCGCACATTCCGCGTCAACTACAACGATCCCATTTTGCTTCGTGCCAACGAGGGACAAAGGGAATTCCCAGAGATTCGGAACGTGCACAACTACGGCACCAACAAGACGCTGCGATTCATCATCGAGAATCCCGGCAACCAACAGCACCCGATGCACATGCACGGCCACAACATCCAGATCCTCGCCCAAGGGCCCTGCACCAACAACGAAACTGTGTTCAACGGTAATCAGACCGACACTTTAACCAACAACGTCAACGGCCTCAACAAGCGCAACATTGGCAACTCCGACTGGCCCGGCGAGGCCGGCGAAACGATGAACCAGTACGGCTCCTGCTGGGACGGCACCATCGTCAACCCCGAGAACCCGCAGCGCCGCGACGTGCAGCTGCTGCCTGCCGAGTCTTTCATCGTCCTGCAGTGGGCGCAAGACAACCCTGGAGTGTGGCCTTTGCACTGCCACATTGCATGGCATCTGAGCGCCGGCATGGTGTGGACTGTTCTCGAGAACCCCGACGCGCTCGAGAACCAGATGAAGATCCCTGATATCATGGAGCAGACGTGCCGTGACTGGGACGCATGGTCGAATCGCAACATTGTCGATCAGATCGACGACGGTCTCTGAGCTCACAGACCCGCACTTACACCAACATCGCAAAAGCGTTTCCTTTTCCTTAGTCAGGGCCGTGTAACGCCCACTTCTACATTCCGTATGTTCGATACTAGATACCTGACCTGTCATACTTGACGTTCTTTCTTTGGGAGGATATGTAAATTATACGAGTGCAGGACGGTAATCTTTCTTTTGATTCTTTATCGCATGTCAGAATAGGGTTGGTCATAATTGCAAACAGTCGCAGCTGGTATGCGCAATCTATCAAATCGTTTCCATCATCATCATCATCATCGAATATATGATTGACAGAAAAAGAAATCGATGGCAATAGTAGCTGTCCCTTTCGCTGTGTCTCACCATCTCCCTCGTCCCCAACCCCGACCACCTCGGGCTTTTCGCGAGCACAGAATCCACCTCCATGATCCATCGTCGTACTTACTCTAAGATCGGCAGTGTAATCAAAATGATTTCATTGGCTGTCGCAAACACCTCGCACTGGTCGCGAACAGATATCCATAATAACGTCCTGTCCCGCGGACATCGCTGTTCATGCATTGGTCCTTGCGGGTTTCACGCAGCACACGGACGACATCGTGTCCATCGTGTCCGTCGCGTTCCTCGCGTTGCGGCACGTTGCAGACTACGATGATGTAGTCTGGTATTTGGCAAGGAGAGCGATGGGATACAAAAAAGGCACTGCGTTGCCGGTTGGAGCAGCTTTTGCAGTCAAATACGCCTTTTCACCCGATCCAGAACATCTCGCATACAGCACTCCACCAACAACATGATTCGATCGACCATTCTTCTCAGCCTGACCGTAGGCCTCGCTTTCGGCGAACAACTAGAGCCCGGCCAATGGCACCCTGCTGTCGAAACTGATGGTATGTCCCACAAGAGGCGATCAACTCAGAGAAGCAAGAGCAACCCTCACTCACCACCCAACAGCAAGAGGCCCATGTCCAATGATGAACACGCTCGCAAATCACGGCTTCCTCCACCGTGACGGCCTGAACCTGACCGAAGACGTCGTCATCAAGGCCTTGAAAGACGGTCTCAACTTCGACAATTCGTTGTCAAAGACCATGTTCAAAATGGCCCTCCCCGCCAACCCCGACCCGAACGCTACTTGGTTCACGCTGTATGTCACGCAGACGGACCCTCTGCATATCGACGACTCCAAGAGAGTTTGAGCTGACGCAACTCAAGCGACCAACTGAACCGCCACAACGTCCTCGAGCACGACGCCAGCCTCAGGTAAGCAAGCGAACAGCCCCAATCAACCCCGAATCCCACACCTCGCAAGTATCAAAACCTCACCCACTGACACCCACCAGCCGCATGGACGCCTACTACGGCAACAACCACCTCTTCAACCCCTCCACCTTCGCCTCGAGCAAACAATTCTGGTCCACCGGCGTCCTCTCCGCCCAACAACTCGCCAACAGCAAACTCGCGCGCCAGATCGACTCGCGCGCCTTCAACCCGACATACACCTTCACCGCGACGATGGAGCAGTTCAGCCTGGGCGAGCTGGCGGCGCCGATCATCGCGTTCGGAGACTCTGACGCCGGCACGGCGGATCGGGCGCTGGTGGAGTACTTTTTCGGTATGCACTCTCCTTTTCTCTCTCTCTCTCGGCGGATCTCGTAGGGTGGTATTTTGAAATAGAGGTTTCGGAGTGCTGATACATCTGATGCCGCAGAGAACGAACGCCTGCCGACTTCGCTGGGGTGGAGCAAGAAGGAGAAGCCGGTGACGCTGCAGGACATCTTGCTGGCTGTGCAGCATATCCGCAATGCGACGAACCTCATCACTGGGAATAGCACTGGGGCCAGCGTGTCCGCTCACGCGACTCGGGAGCTGCACTTTGGTGGTGGTGGTGATTTGTAGCTTGTGGACGGGATGGCAGTGGCTTTTGCAGTAGTGGACTGCGAGTGGCCCAATCTTCGTGGTCGCCTCAGCGACCGCTCCGATGACAAACATGTCATTCGGACACGCTCTGCAATGAAAGACGATGAACAGCAGCGAATGGAGGCAGCGTTAGCGAGAAAGATATACAGCCTCTTCGAGAGATTACGAAAAATTGAGTTTTGTCAGCAAACGTGCCAACCTCACTTACGATGCACCGACGGTCGCGCCTTCCCTCACTGCCAGGAAACCCTATGGATGTAGCAAAACGCGGGCCGGTCCACTCTGATAATGCACCTCGCCGTTACCGCACGGAATTGCCAGAAAGGGTAGTGCGCGCGCGAGCACGCTGAAGGCCTGTGTGTCTGCCACGACCTCACCTGACGACTGGGGTGATTGCGTACGACGTCAACATCCGCTCTCTGGACGCTATGGAGGAGGAGTGCACTGCGTGAGCCAGTAGTGAGTAACGCCAGGTGGAAGAAAAGAATGGGAGAGAGGCGGAAGGATGCTGCACGGCGATTGCAGCAAGCGTGGCCCTGCCACAATGAGCTGGACGCCATGGGTGCCACGGCTTCGTATCGATTTCTTCGTCTCGGTCATTACCATTCCTCTGATGATCTTCTCCCAGTCATCGTAGCCTTCCTTTGCCGCTCCCCCTCTCGTAGTTTCACCAGCCTCATTCTTACACTCCACCCACAAAAAAGCCATGCCATGGCACAGCGGTGCTCCGGCAAATCCTCAATCACAAAACTTCCCTCCCCTCCTCACGTGTCAAACTGCCACTTCTGCAGCCCACCCCTGTGCGCCTCTTTCACAGGCGCGCTCCTGCTCGCCATCTTCACATCCGCCGTCTTCATGTACTCCTGCGCCAGGCTCGCGCAGACCTTCTTGTGCGTCTTGGTGTCGGCTTTCTTGCAGTCGCGCGAGCAGTAGCGCACGCTCTTGCACGAGATGCAGGGTTTGAGGGACGGGTTGTCGGAGTCAGAGGAGGACTCGGGCTTGGAGCATTTGGCGCAGGTGGGCGTGGGAGGAGCCTCAGGCGCTGTGCTTGGGCCTGCTGTTTGGGAGGGTTTGGTGTTAAGGCGTGGATGACGATGGTGGGGTGAGAAGGGAGGTGGGCTCACCTTGCTCGGAGTCGGCCATAGTGGCGTGTTTTTGTGCGGCAGTAGTTTGGGGACAGTGATGTGCTGTTGCGCTGCACCAGGTCTTGGTTTTGCGATAACGATTTTCGGGTTCACGATTAGAGCTTCTACTTGATAGGTGCCTCAGGCTGGTAACATGTGAAATTACTCAAGTCATGTGACCAGAGATGTGAGCACTTCTTCTTTCATGTGATCAGCCTCGGCTTCAGCTCATGAGCATGTCAGAGTCTGAACACAGACGTGCCGAGTTCCACGAAGAAACACAAGCAAGCGCGTCCATTGATCTCGTCAAGCAACACAGAATCGCCCCCTTTCCCATTCCGATGCTCGCCATCAATGGCATTGCCGCTTTTTCCGGGGAGGCCTGGACTGCAGGTACACCGCCTAGCATTTCCTGGCGTGCGAGATAGCGCACGCGATCACTCTAAAGGCGGGGGAGACTTCTTGGGTGACGTTTGTGGGCATGCTTTGGGCTGTTCGCTTGCACGCGGAGGCGATTAACACGGCCACCGTGTGTGGGATGGACGAGCATTGTCTCAAGCAGGGCGTTAGCAGCCTCGTCCCAGTCGATTCGTCTTGACTTCAGTTTTCGTTAGTAAGAGACATGATACTGAATGAAGAGGTAGCCAGGTTTACATCGATTCGTGATCTCTTGCTTGACTGGATTATGGGCAAGATCAGGCGTAGGGTGGAGGGTTTAAATAATCTTCTGGGTGGCTTCCTAGTGGCAGCGCCAGCGCGCATCCCTCATTGCAGCACATGACCGCGCCGATCCTGATCGCTCTGCGTTCGCCTAAGTAGACGATCGACACCTCGTCGAGCTCGTCTCCCAACTCCAAACGTGACCAGCTTCATTTGTGCTCTTTGCGCGTGCAGACATCCACGTCCACAGACTGCTGTGTGAGACTGTACGACCACCGAGACGTCGCGTCGCTTCCAAGTGCCAGAGAGAGTCGGCGGCTAACACACCCTCCCAGCTGTTTCATCGCGCCCCGCAGGACTGATCGTCCAAACCTATTCCTGGCCCTCGGAAGAGCACAATAATAGCACATCATACACCCTTGACAATCGCAGCCATTCACTGCGCCCTCTGAACCAAACTCCTTTGTCCTGGAGACATTTAGACTATTACCACTGGTCCCATCAGATCCTTGGATCACATATCCACACAACCCAACACCCCTCACAATGCCACCAACCCGCCGGCTAAAAACCGCTCTGCTCCTTGCCGTCCTCGCGACCCTCACAATCCTCTACATCACCCAAGGGCCCAGCAACACCTACAGCTCGCCCTTCTACCAACGCACGGTCGCAGCAATCCAAACCCGCCATGACACCGAGGCCCGCGACGCAATCATAGCCGAGGAGAAGACGCGCGCAGACCGCGTGGCGCGCATCCAAGAAGAGCACGAGAAGGCCATGGGCGAGACAAAGCAGAAGCCGTTGGCCGCAGACGCTCCCGCGCCAGCTCCCACCGTGAAAGCCCAGGAAGCTCCCGCCGCGGACAGCAAGCCCGTGGCAGGACGCAAGATGATGCCTACGGAGGGAAACAGCAACAACGGCGGCAAGAAAGTCGTCAACCCGAACGCCGAAGACGACGGCGTCGCTCGAGTCGGCAACACAGGCGCTTCCAAGTCCCGCGAGAGCAGCGCCGCCAAGAAGAACCAGCAAAGCGAAACCAAAGAAGAAACCGACTCGGAGCACGAAATCGAAGTCGAAATGAACTCGATCCTCAAGAAGGGCCCCATAATCATCTTCTCCAAATCCTACTGTCCCTTCTCCAAGAAAGCCAAGGTACGTACTACCCACCCACCCACCCACGTATCAAACCAACAACCATACTGACCCGTCTCCCCCACAACAGCACATCCTCCTCTCCGCCTACACAATAACCCCACCCCCATACGTCGTCGAACTCGACCTCCACCCACTCGGCCCAGGCCTGCAAGACGCTCTCCAAAAATCCACCGGCCGCAGGACAGTGCCCAACGTCCTCATCAACGGCAAATCAATAGGCGGCGGCGACGACGTCGCCGCTCTCGACGAGAGCGACACTCTGATATCGAAGGTCCAAGAGATGGGCGGCAAGCGGATCATGGAGATCAAGAAAGTCAAGATCCAAGAAGGCGAGGACTTGGGAGCCGCGGCGGGAGGAGCGGGAGGGAAGAAGGAAGTGAAGTTCAAGGGCTGAAGATCGGCCTTGGGAGGATTTTTTTGCCGGCTGTTGTTGCCATTCTTTGACTTTCCGTTTTTGTTTTCCTTTTTTTTCTTTTTTAAAAAACTCCCTCCTTCTTTTTATTCTCTTACTCGTCCAAGCGTCGCAAGTCTTATCCCGCTCGCTTCGATGGTCGAGCAGGATCCGACACGAGACGCCCGCTGGAATTCGGAGCACTCCTTCAGGCGGCGAGCTTTGATACCCGATTGGTTATTTTTTTTTCTCTTTTTGATGATTTTCCAGATCTCTCGTGTGGTGCGAATGGGCTCAAAAGGGGGAAAGAAAGAGAGCAGAAGAGACTTGGGTCGGATTTTTAGGCAGTTGGTGGTGGTGGCGGTGGAGCTACTATCATTGGGACCAGCGCTGAAACCAGGCAGGGCAGGTCGATCGGCGAGGTGGTTAGGACCAGACAGACCTAATGTACCTTGTTTCTTGAAATGGAATTCATTACAGCAACAACAACAACAACAACAACAACAACAACAACAACAACAACAACAACAACAACAACAACAACAACAACAATCATTTGACCTGTTGTCTGTCTCTCCACTTAGGAATTGTTCTCGTCCTGTTCGTTGATTACCACTGGGCTCGATTTCAGCGCCTGATTCCGAATACTGGGACTCTTGATCGCGAGGTAGCAATGGCACGATAAGGAACACAAAGTACAGTTGACACTACCGGAGCCTGAACGTGTTCACAATCACGGGATCCCCAAGCTAGAACCATGCGTACAAACACTACTATGGCGCGTTTCAGTCCAGTGCCAGCGCTGCCACAACACTCAAGCCTAAGCGCCCACCTCAACCATCTGCCCGTCCTCCGCATCCTCCTCGCTCCTCTTTCCCTGCGGTCCAATCTCCCAGATTCCAGGATCCTTGCCCTCGCGGTCGCGCTTCGTCCTCCAGATCTTGTGACCCGTACCCTTCAAGATAAGCATCGACTTGGCGCTGAGCGCAAAGCTCTTGACGAGCTCGCGCATACGGCCGGCGCGCAGAAGCGGGCCGGTGAGTTTGTTCTCCTCCCTGGCGACAGCGACGCTGAGGTCCATGGACTTGAGCAGGCTGTCGCGTGTTATGAGATAGCCGGCGGAGTGCAGGACGGTGTTGTAAGCGATGAGCGCTTCGGGGAGGTAGAGGTCTCTGAGGCTGGAGAAGGTGTCGTCGTCGGCGCCGATGCCGTCTGTGTAGATGAGGAAGGAGTCTTGGAGGAGGGGCGCCATGGTCGACTCCACCGCTTCGTAGGCGCGTTTGAGATTGGTTGGTACGCTGGAGGGTTTGGGGATCATGGCGCGGTACAGGACTTCTTCGTCGCGCCAGAAGGCGAGAGCTTCGAAGGCGTGGACCAGCTGCTCCATGTGGAAGTATGCCCGGGATTGGCGGTACATGAGGTCCCAGTGAGCAGCTTCGTTGGCACTGACGGGTCGTCCGCTATCGTCGTTGGCGATGTTGACAGAGCGTCCGATGATGTGGTAAGACTTTTCCTTGGATATCATGTCGTATGGATAGGTCTCGACTATCGCGCGCGCGCAGGCAAAGCGACCAGTGACTGCAACTTGTTAGTAAATGATGATGTACACATCTCCCAAGTGACCAAACTTACACAAACAGTCGCGAAGACCCATCTTGAGCGCAAGGAAGGTCTCCGTCCAGTGGCCTTGCAACTCCTGGAACCACTGGTAGCTCATCACGAATGCTTCTTCCTGTGGCGAGACTTCCGATGGGAGTGCTCCAATCTGGACTCGTTGGCCAGGGTACACCTCATCTTCGGTCGGCTCCAGGATGCGGATGCCATTTGGCTTGGGTTCTGCGGTGAACAACTCATCTTGCAAGTGGTTCGTCAGCTCCCATAGGATGTCCTTGGGGCTCAGGCCGAACCCAGTAACAAGGCTGAGTAGTTCTTCTCGCTCTCGCGGTGAGGAAATGTCCTGGAACACCCTGGACAAGGACGTCGTGTAGCGCTCCTTCTGCAGTCGCGAAGCGTAAATGGGTGTGTTGTCACGCTTTCCAGCCGAGCGGAGCTCCTGAATGTACGCGTCGACTACATTGTCTTCGATGTTTTGCTCGTTGGGTTGCAGTTGGTGGTCACGTAGCACCTGAAGGACGAGAGATATGTGAGTGATGATGCGAAGGCTCCTTGTATCAGTGAGAATTTTATCCTCAGGGTAACCAGAACCATGCTGTATGATAGCCTGAATGCGGTTGGTCATGTCGATCTTGTTGCCTTTAATGTTCTGGACCTCTGCGATCGCCGTGCCGATGGTGTGGACCAGGGATTCGGCTTCGTTGGTCAGCAGATAGCTTTGTAGCATCTTGATTGGTGTGTTTGACTCGTGCTTTGTTGTGCTAGTCTTGCGGAGACCGACGACCAACGTCAGAATCTCGAGTGATGCAGCATTGGGGTCAGCAACATTGTCTGAAGTGTAGCCGCGCTTGTTCAGCGACAGAGGGATGCGTTCCGGGTAGTTCTTCTGGAGGTAGTGGTCGAATTGTTGAATGAGGGCGGCGTTGTAGTGAGCGTACAGGTGGTCATCGACTGAACGGCTGATCTTCTTGACAGCCTCGACGTTGCCACCCAGAAGACCATAAACAGCAGCCTCGTAGTCGCCAGCGGTCTCTGATTTCGAAGCAAGGAAGCACATCTTTCGCCAGGCCGTGTTGGAAGCAGTGTCGGAAGTAGCCATGGTCTTGCCCATAACAACCGCCCGCCAGCCTTCCTTACGCTCCTCACACCAATCGCAGACTTCCGACCAGGATTTGCCACGGCGCAGCATCTCATAACAAGCGATCCATAACGCGCGCTCGATATAAGCATCCTGCTTCTCGAGCGTGCGCTCTTGTCGGGAGGGCGCGTCCGGATCAAGGCTTGTGACGAGCATCTCGTTGTTGTCTGTCCTCCGAACCTGTGGCAACGGCGAGCTGTCTGGCTGCGGCCAGGTCCTCATACGCTTCTCGGCTTTGATCTTCTCCCTCGTGTGCATCCAGCCTCTTGTCCAGCTGCCTTTGCCAGATCCAGCCCGCTCTTCAAGCTCCGCTACAATGCCCTGAACATCACTCTTCTGGTGCTCAGCAGTCTGTTCGAGCCAAGTCTTGAACATCTGTCGCTCGCGCGCAAGATCGTCCTCAACAAGGAAGCGATCGTACAGGTCGCTTTCCGATGTGTACCTGTGCACATTTCCCAATCGTGCAAGCTTCTCTTCCTTGTCCTGCATCTTCGAAGGCGAGTTTGGGTTGTAGTGCAGCTCGAGCACAATGCGGAAGAGCTCCCAGGTATCAGCCTCCTCCTGGCACAGTCTCAGCTCTTCAACCTGCTCCCTCTTCCTCTCAGCAGCCGCACTGCCGATTGCAGTCCTGGCCTTTGCTCTACCAGCGCTCTCGAACGCGCTCAGATGAGCCTGTTCGCTCCATTCTGTCCGCAATTGCTCGCGGACCTCCCTCTCATGTCCTTTCTTCAATTCTTCCACAGCGTCTTCGGCAATGCCCTTGAACTCCAGCACCAGGTCGTGCGCAGCATCGTATTGGTCCTGCGTGGTGGGCAAGTTCTCGAAGAAGCGGTCCAGCGTCTCGGCGAAAATCTCGACCTCTTTGCCCACGCGGTCTGCAATGTCGCGTAGCGAGTCGGTGGCCGTTTGCACGGCGCCTCCGGTGCGGGTGGTGGAGAAGTCCATGTCGGGTGCCTCGTCTTGTTCATCAAGATCCTCGCCGTCGGCTTCGGCGTGTGAAGACTCGCGATCGAGCAACTGCCACGAGTCGGACTGCTCTTTACGTGTGGAAGCAGCGGCGGCGCGAGAACGGCGTGTCACTGGCTTTGAGATGCCCGTCGAGGGTGCAGGCGCGGGTGCGTTTGCTGCTGCCTGAGCAGCAGCTTGTGAGCGGCGCGTCATGGGCGCCATTGTGGTTGTGTTGGTCCGATGTTGGTATTGTCGCACGTGAAAGCGAAAACAATTGACTTCCTGGATGGACTAAGCGCGTGCAAGTCAAACGAGCGAAGCGCAAGAATGCTGGCGCGGGTGAACTTCGAGCTCCGTCGCCTAGCGCTGCACAGAGAGGTCCAAGGTCTCACACCCAGCTGTGGTCTCAGTCTTTCCAATCATCAACCACTGAGAGGTAGAAAGTTTTGTTGCCAGTGCACAAACTGTTCGCAGAGCATTGAGAGCACTCGAAACAAAAATCCATACATTCATTGATAGTAGCCAATGCCTGCTTACTTGCAGATTACAGTATACGTACACATATGTACTACAATCACTCATATCATCCGAGCTAATTGCACACCAGAGTAATCCCATCTTGCTCAAGTCTTCCATCAAAGCGCCATGATATGGATATGAACCCGTTTGCACCACTTCACCGTCCCCCCTATAGCTCATCGTCCCTAGTAACCGAGTCGCCAATTGATTGTCCAAACCACCGCCTCCAACAAGAGCTCCACATGGACTCAAGAGTATCACAGCATAGACACCAAAGACGCAAGCCCTGCAAACCACGAAAGGCGAACACTCTGCTGGAACTAAAATTTGACGTTCCAAAATAAACATGTTCCCATTTCGAATATCTTCATAAACTCCCCCTGTGTCGACTCAAAGCTCAACTGGAAGAAACCAACAGGGGAGTTTTCTACTCTTGTAACTTTCGATCAGAAGGACTCGTCCTTATCCAGAGAAGATTCTTTATTCCATCCTCACGTACACTTCATTCCCAAGAGGATCCTCCATGGCAAAAGACAAGAAAAAGAGAAAGAAGAACTCCGGTGGCTAGATGCATAGTGTCTTGCTTTTTGTGTTTTGCTTCAATCGCTCTTCTCATCGATCGTAGCATCGAAGGCTGCTCCTCGAGAGGACGACTCGACGCTAGAGGCTTGTGGCGAGAAAAGCAATCGCCGATTGAAGTGGCCTCTCTTGGTTTCCTCTTCTTTCCATCTAGTACACCTTCTTCTTCTCGTCGAAGCTGACCTGGCCGGGACCCATGTTGATGAGGAGGAGCAGACCGCCGACGATGGAGAGGATCTGGAAGAAGTCGTACTTGGCGAAGTCTTTGTGGGGGTGGTGCTCGTGGAGCTGTAGACATACGTCAGCTTTCAATCTCTCCAATTCGCATGCTAAGATCGCAATGGTCATCCACTTACCGTCCAGAAGTTGTTGACAAAGACGTTGAACACGCTCAGAATGGTAACGAGGATGATGGCGCTCCACTTAGCCTTGAAGCCAACGACAACCATGACGCAAGCCACGAGACCGACCAGGATGACGGCAACGCGACCAACGCTCCACTCGCCCGCGAAGACGAAGCCAATGAACAGGAAGATGAGCAGAACACGGCCAGCGAGCTGGAAGTACATCTTGCGATCCTTCTCGTCGAGCTGGGGCAGGCCGGCGGGAGCGAACTTTTTGCGCACCCAGCTGTCGGAAAGGACCATGAGCAGACCGCCCATGACGCTGAGGTTGCGCAGGAAGAAGTTGAGGTCGAAGATGAGGCCGTAGCCGAGGGCTTGGGTGACGACGACGCCGATCAGGCCGATGACGGCGTACTCGCTGTGCTTGCGGATGATGATCATGAGGGAGGAGGCGAACATGGCGACGACGTTGACGATGAGGAAGAGGTGTGTGATGCCGCTGGGGACTGGATGTGGTGTTAGCGATTGGTGTATTCTGCATCTCCTGGTGTCCTTTTGTAACATATGCTTGGATATTCCGTCCCCCTCTTGTATTCTCCCATTAGGGTCCCAAAGCAAGCCACCCCAAGAAGATCAAAGGAAATCAAAAGCAACTTACTATGCCTGTAATCATGCAAATACACCAGCTGATCAGTCCATTGCGTGAGAATCCGCAGCGCATCCTCGAGGAAGGTGACGACGATCAAGAAGCGGCCGATGGCGGGCAGGTAAGGCTTGACGGGCTCGCTGAGCGAGTCGAGCCAGTCCTCGATCTTGCTGGTTTGCTCGCGGATGGCGTCGAGGGGCGAAGGGTCGTTGGTCGCGTCGCTGCGCGAGAGCCCGGCGTTGAAACCCGCGTTCTGGCCCTGCAGGTGGTAGCCGGCGGTGCCACGGATGGACATGGTGGGCGAGGGTGTGGGTTGTGGTTGGTGTTGTGGTGTAGGTTGGAAGAAGAAAGGGTAAGGAGGGTGATATAGCTGCTGCACTGCAGCGCGGGAGGAAGAGCTGGAAGTGAGAGAGAGTGTAGGTGCGTGGCTCAGCTATGCTGCTGAGGTGAGGTGAGGCTGTTGCTGCTGCTTCTGCTGCCGCTGTTGCTTATACAGGGCAGTGGTGGTGTGGGAAGACCCGAGTATGGAGGTTGTCTCTGGCAAGCGAGCAAGCAAGCAAGTGTCCAGGTGTCTTTGGGTTGGTGGTGATGGTGATATTTACGGAAGCTGGCTGGCTCCGTTCTAGTTCGTCAGGGTGGGGTACCTGGCAAATGCAAATGCCCGAATGGTTCCTTGTCCTAAGGGGCCCAAGTTTCGCTTTGGGGCCGGCTGGCTGGTGGTTCGGCGGCGGCGCTGCCAGCTGTTCTTTGAACGAGTCTAAGCGCGAGTTCGCTGCTTCAGATTGTCGCGCCTTGTTCGCTTACAGCTCAGGATGAAAGGAGCCCGTCTGACAATAAAGCCCTGCTGCTGTTGCTGCTGCTGCTGAGAAGCAAAAGCGTGCCGTGCAATGAGTCTGTCTCTTCGATGGTAGACCGGACGAGTGAATGCCTCCAAAGAGCAACGTGGCAGTAACGATGAAGCAGGGAAAAGGAGCGTGATGATGCAAAACGAGAGACAGAATGGTCGGCTGCAGGGCAGGGCGAGCGCTATCGAAGATCAAGGTAGTCCGAAGGAGAAAGACAGCAACATCAAGCACGGGGACATTTCAACCTCTTATACACCCCTTACTATGCTCATCCATCATAACAGACGGCATCGAAAAAAAAAAAAAAAGGGATGCCGCTACGTTAAGAATTGCCTTCCGTCTGGCTATTGCCCGTCCGCCGTCGATGGCATAATGCCGCTTTGATTACAACCAGTTCGTCCGCCGGCACCGCTCGTGAGACACTTCCAACGCACCTACAGGTGATGCTTGAATTTCATGCGCGCGTCGACGTGACATGCCGAGCCTCGTACTCGACTCGACCGGGCCTGCGGGTCTGTAGACGTTGTGATCGCAACGGGCGAACGACACACACATACGTCCGCATATATCGTAGGAGATGTGTGAAAAGGAGCGCGAGAGGCCCCACCGTCAAAACACGAAACCAAGATCGTACGTTTCATCGACCAGAAGACCAAATCCCATCTACGGCTGCTTTCCAGCTGCTCGACTGTGATCCTCCAAAAAATTATTTCTACACAATAATCACATTTCCAAAAAAGCCACTTACGAAGAGCGGCTCACACGTGTCCAAATAAGGCCGTCGGCACAGGCGCGAGATCGCCATAGAACAAAGACACCTATAAGGGGTACCCAAAGTAATGTGAATCACTTTTCATTACGCTAAGCTTTTTCGCGCGATATCGATCTACGCCGCCAAAGATCGGGATGCTAATTTCGTACGAACGATGGAGCGAGAGAATACGCGATCCGTTCGGTTCGATCCTTCGATGGCGATAACAAAGCATGGCATGGTGCGGTAGATCACGAGTTATGGGTTCTCGTAGGGCGAAATACCACATGTAGGGACTTGGACAGACAGGACTCAACTGTATACAAGGGCATCACGCGCATACGACGAGACGTCACAGACATGATGAAACCGACAGAAAAAGTCTGGTCACAAGACTTCTCTTTTGATAGTTTTTTCTTCATTTTCCCTTTCTGTAGCAGTTACTACTTTCGGACAACCAGAAACACGACACTCCTCCTTGAAAACGGTCGTTCCAAACAACGCAACGTTCTTCCAGTCAACCAAGCAATCGATCGGGCCTTGCGTACAGCAGGTCCCTTCCTCTGCGCCTGCAAAGTGCGCCCATCCGGTCCATTTTGTGTCCTGGGGGTGCCAATCTTTTTCGAAAAGGAGCGCAAGTGGTACTAACAACAACATGAAGAAAGAGAAAGGACGAGAAGAGAAATAAAAAGAGGTCACGGTGTCTTTCGCGTTCCGTGTATGCGCTCTTTGACGGGCAAAAGCGAAAGTTGTAGACAGTGACGGTTGTACGAAAGCACAGCGCGTTGCCACGCGTGATGGACGCAATCCGTTCCGGCGCGTTGGAATCTTCGTCGTAGCTTTATCGTTTCAGGCTCTGTGGAACCCTTCAAGCGTCCCAGTTGGAAGGGTCGTCAACGTCCAGAGCGGCGAAGCCAGTGGGCTTGCTGACATTGGTGAAGGTGGAGGGCTTCGGAGGCAGAGGAGCGTTGGCCTTTGCTTTGGCCTTGGGCTGAGGCTGCTCAACCGGGGTGGCCTCGCCGCTTGACTCTGCGCGAGCCTTGGGCTGCTTCTTGGCGACACTGACGGTGGTCCAGCCGGACTCGTCCTCGCTCTCCCTGACGGCCTGAGCGACCTGTGTGTCTTCGGTGGTGCTGGTGGCAGCAGTGCTGTTCTCAAGGCCGCCAGTGGAGCTTCCAGTGGACTCGGCATCAAAGGTGTCGAGAAGAGGACCGTTAGAGGCGCCGTTAACAGCTGCGCCGGCAGTGGTGGGAGCAGCGTTCCAAGAGTTGCTGGCAGGAGCGCGAGCGACGGGGATGCCGTTCTTGGCGGGCTCGTTGCGGGCCTCCCTGGCAGTGCGACGCTGCCTCTCCTCAAGTGCCTTGCGCTCCTTCTCCTCAGCTTCACGCTGAATGCGGCGCTCCTCGACCTTCTTGCGGTTCTGACGGGCCTTCTTCGACTCGACAACTTCCTCCTTGGCCTGCTTCGGGGCACGCTGCTTCTGCGGGTTGAGCGGGGCGGTCAGGCGAATAGAGGACGGTCCAGAGGCGGTGGGTTCAAGCATGTCGGAGACGTCACCAGAGTTCAGAGCAGGAGAAGGAGAGAAGTCATCGTCGGCCTCGGCGCCAGTGTCGCCGCCAGCCTGAGAGGATTCAGATGAGAAGATCGGGGTGTCGCGAGCCTTGCCCTGCTTCACAGTCTTGACACGGTTCTCCTTGCTCTTGGGAGCAGCGAGCTTGGAGCCCTGGCGCGCCTGGGTCATTTGCTGGGCGAACTGCGCAACGCTGATGTCCGACTCCCTCTCGGGCTTGTCATCTTGCACAACGACTTCAGGTGTGGGTTCCACCTTTGGTTTTTGCTGCGGCTGTGTCTGCTTCTTAGCAGCTTTCTTCTTCTTTGAGCTTGAGGCGTCGCTCTGCTTCTCCTGCTTCTCGCTCGAAGCTGCAGGCTGGGCGGTCTCGCGCTGCTGGACGCTGAGTCGGCGGTCGGGCTTTGCCTTGAAGTCATTGGTCGAGCGCCGCTTTGACGCAGCAGTAGAAGCGGGCTGGGTGCGCTTTGTTGTGTAGTAATAGTAGCCGCCAATGCCTCCAGCCAGGAAAGCAAAGCCGAGATAGTTCTGTGCAACCTGCCACCCGTCCATGATTGCGGTGTTGCTGTGTTGCTCAGCAAGCTGTCAAGTCTGAAGTCAAAGTCAGTGGGGATTGGTGTTGACCGGATAACGGCACGGAGACTGACGCGTTCTGGTGTGGAGCGCAATGCTCGGGTGCAGCCGTCGGGGGTTGCGATGCGGAGAGTGGGTGTTGATGGCGACGGCAGAAGCGGTGGTGGTGAGGAGAGGTAGAGGAGCGGATTGAGTACGTGAGCGAGCGAGTGCGGATGTCTGTGTTGTGCCCAGGGCTCTCTACGCCAACGCTTGGGTGAAGGTGCGGGAGTGCGGAGAAGGCTAGACTCCTTGCAGCTGCCGCGCGCGGAGGTGTGTGGTGAGGTGGTGGTGGTGGTGGTGGTGGTGCGGCGGAGAGGAGAGGAGGAGGAGGACAAGGGAGACAAGGCTGAAGCGGGCGGTGCGTAGGATGCCAGCTGGCGGGTTTTGTGTTGGGATGCAAGTGTGAAGGGAGTGGCGCTCGTCACAACACGGACAGACAGACAGCCGTTGCTCGTCAAGGTTGCGCGCGCCAAGGGGGCAGTTGAAGGAGTTCTGGTCGCTGCGGAGAAGGCCAGACAGCAGCAGCACAGCACAGCACAGGTAAGCAGGTAAGCAAGCAAGACAGGGGACGAGGCTGTGCACGCCCGCCGCTCGCTACGGATTGATTGGAAATCTATTTGCTCCGGTATTGCAGTACCTCTCGCGTTGCAGGCACTCGTGGTTACCTGCAGAGAGTGTGAGAGTGAAGAATGGCATCAACCAGTTCTACCGACCTCAAGGGTCACCACTCGCTTGATGCGGTCTTGGTCCGCGTATGCCACCAATGGTCGTTGATACAGCTCTCTCGATCATGCCTCTCGTCGCCAAGGTGTACACGTTGAACACGGTACCACATCTGTGCCCCCTTCGTACCAATCCGGTGATTCTCACGCTACCAAGTAGGTACCCGTCCCGCAGCATGTCGCACTGCCCGACACGTGCTACTCTTCACAAGCTTCCGGCCAGATCTGTCCTGAGTTGGCCAGGTCCTGCATCCTGGGTAGTAGCCTCCCTCGTGTTCACAGGCCACCATAACCGCTGTCGCATTCCTCTGTACTACTAAGCACGCGGATTGTCCGGCGGAATCATTTCCAGTCGCTAAATCAGTTGATGAGCACACGGCACCTGCACTCCGGGCCGAAAGCACCATTCACGAGCATCCGGTATCCCTGGATTGTGAACCCGAGAGATCGGCGGCGTGTCAAACGCTTCAGGAATCCCCACAAACTCCATGCTTGACACGGCATCTTTCCATCCGAAGGTGAGTGTCCACGTTGCATATACAGACGTTCTTCGATCAACCTTGTTGCGTTCAATCCTTCTAAAGGATGTCTGGTCACCGTAGCTATTTCCATGAGCCAATGACCCGGTACAGGATCATCAACAGTACCTTGCTACCATGCAAGGCGAAAAGTCTACCTTCAAACACCCACGTGCAGTAGACAAGTAGGATAAGCTTCTAGAAGCCGTGGCTGTTCGATGAGCCGGTCAAGGCCCTGGCATCATCAACTCAATACACTCACGCCATTGAGAGCATGGCTGACAACACCAAACACACTTGATGTTTTCTCGCCTCCTTTATCGCTCAGTCTCTTGACGATACCATTTAGCGGAACATCCGGATCCATCTTCCCGTATTCCCCAGCCGCGCCACCATCGGTTTCAGACGTCATTATTCACTGTCGCCTTCAGCTGTCTCCACGTGCGAGTGCGAGGCTCACCACCGGACAGGAACAACACCGGTCCGCGGACGTAGGTGGTTTCGCCTTCTCAGCTTGCTTCTTCTTGCTGTCTTATATCCTCCAGCATTTCTGCCATCTATTCATTAGTATCCCACACGTGAAACTGCATCATGAAGCGCATGGGAGGCTGGCTGAGCGCCAAAACACCTCTTCCGAGTAGTTCTTCCACCAGATCGTTGACGGCTTTAGATGAGCCACACGCATGTGAGAACCCAATAGTGAATAATATCTAAGTGACCACGTGCTGACATTCAGCAGTAAGAGAGGCACTCGCTGCGGCAGCACACATTCTCAATGATGGTACGACCTGATGTCCCAATCTGCAAGACATGCCACTAACGCCAATCCAGACGTAGATCTCGCAGAAGCAGAGCTAGCCAAGGGAACTTCGCCTTTCCACAAGGTACGGGCTCACAATGTCTTTGATCTTGACATGTGCCACGGCTGATCACAGTTCCAAAGTAGTTGGGCCGCGCTACCACTACCTTCCTACGAGCAACGCTAGGTTTTGAGAAAGAGGTGATCGAGCAGGCAAACATACGGCTGAACGAGGCTGAGGAAAGCGCTTTGGATCATCAAAAGCGAGCTATACGTGATCCGTCCACGGCACACCAGAGCGCCATTTACCCTATCGGATCGGAGTATGCTCTTTGCCATGCCGAGACGCAACTCATGGGTGCTGTGGTTGCGGTGCTCAACGAGAGTCTGACAGAGAGCCTGAGAGGCTTCTATAAGCTACGGAAGGCATTCCAAACACTCTACGAGATCAGTGAAGCTGAGCGGAAATATATCGAAGCAAAAGGCATAAAGGCAAAGGCGGGCAGGTCAAAGACTTCGGTGGCTACTTTCGACACTGGGACCACCTTGGCGGCTTCTGAAGGCTCAGGTACCCGTACGCCAAAGGATACGCGGCAAGAGGACGACGACGACGATAGCGATCTAGAGTTCGAGGATGCCAGGGAAAGAAACTCAGATCTGCCGACGCCCACGGAATACCAAGGACATTTGGAAATGCCGCGTCTGTCGAAGCTAGACATCAAGGAGAAGCAGCCTGTACCACCCGAAGATACTACAACAGGTCAAACCCAGCCGGGAGTCAATGATGCTTCTGCGGGTGCGGCAACGCAGGCAGACAATGATGTGGACTTCCGCGATGTCTCGACAGACGAGATCGATCTGTTTATTCACTCAGGTACAGCTTTGTGCTACGGGCTTCTCCAGCTCATGCTGAGTATGATTCCCCCAACCTTTGCCAAACTTCTCTCCCTGTTCTCTTTCAAAGGCGACCGTACAAACGGCCTCCGACTTCTCTGGTCCGCAACGCGTTTCAAGACCAACATCAACGGAGGCATGGCTTCCTTGATCACCCTTGGCTTCCACAACGGCGCCATTGCATTCTGCGACATCCTGTCCGCCGATGCTCTTCCCAGAGAACGTCTCACTGGCCTTCTCAGAGAGATGCGCCAGCTCTATCCCAAGTCAAAGCTATGGCTGCTCGAGGAAGCTCGCGAGCTTAGTGCAGACCACCAGCTCCAGAAAGCAGTCGACATCACCGCCGAATCCGATTCTCCCTCTCCTCTGAAACAAGTCGAAGCCCTGCGTACATTCGAGCGCAGCCTGAACCTCATGTACCTCCACCGCTACGACGAATGCGCCGCCAGTTTCCTCAAGTGCATCGAGCTAAACAACTGGTCCCATGGTCTCTATTACTACATCGCCGGCGCCTGCCACCTCGAGCTCTACCGTCTCAGTAAGCAGTCCGGCTCCGAAAAGGACGCCATCACGCACGCCGCACGTGCGAAAGAGCTCTTCCAGACCGTCCCCAACCACACCGGCAAAAAGCGCTTCATGGCTCGCCAGCTCCCCTTCGACGTCTTCACGTCGCGCAAACTCGCCAAATGGACCGCCCGTTCCGAGCAGCGCGGCTGCGAATTCGTCGATGCCGTTGGCGTCAGCCCGCTGGAGGAGATGATCTATTTCTGGTCGGGCTACCGCCGCATGGCCGCACCGCAGCTGCGAGACTCGCTCGCCGCGCTCGCTCGCTCCCCCACTGGCTCTGCAGACGCATCCTCGGAGCCTCAAGACGAGCACGCCGTGGCTTCGCTCCTGACCGCCACCATCCACCGCTTCTTGGGCGACCTGCCCGCTGCAAAGGCTGCCTTGTCTCCAGTCTTGCCTCTGACGCAGGCTGCACTCCGCTCAGCAGGTGGCGCGCACGCTGATGCCTGGCCGGCGCCTGTCTCGCATTATGAAATGGCCGTGGTGTATTGGGAAGAAGCGGGACGCGAGAACGGCGATCGGAAGATCCTAGAGAAGTGTAGCGATGAGCTTAAGTTTGTGGAGAACGCGGAAGCGTTTGACCTCGATGCCCGAGTGGGTTTGAAAGTCACCACGGGTAGAGAGACGTTGAGGAGGATCAAGGTCGGGCCGTGATGTGAGAGCGAGCATTGACCGTTTGTACAGACAAAGTACATTTGCATATGTTGCGCTGAGTTTATCGGCTATCTCTTCCAGACAGACAGACAAACCTAGGCATCTCCTCAGTCGCGTCTACAAGATGTCCTCACCAGCCTACTTTGTGTCGACTAACCGTCGTGGTCCAGCGCTTAATTCTTTCTTCCATGGCCAATGTGCCACGCCGTGGTTAAAAGGAAGAACATTTGTCAGACCTTCTAACGTAGCTCAAAAGGAAGACATGATGACCACCATTCGAGCAAAAGGAAAGGTCCTACCCGGAATCGAACCGGGGTCGCCCGGATGTCCTACATCACTGGAAGCAATGTCGATCAGAACCGGAAGTGATAACCGCTACACTATAGAACCGGTTTTACTTGTGAAGCAGGGATCGATTCAGGGCTCATGATCGCTTTGTTTGTGCAGCACAAGTGTCAGATGTCACTGTATGCCCCTACGCCGTTGCAGTCTGACTACTCGGCCACTCCTCGTTGATTTTGTTGCGCTTACCTTGACTCTCTTGTGGTGGAGCCCAGTCATCCTGTGTCGGGCGGAGGCTGTGAACGAGGTTGTTAGTATAGGAACGGGTCGCAGGCAGTAGACGACTATGCCAGAGAAGAAGAAAGTTTGGGTGGCTCAACGCAGACTTCTAGATACAACTAGATCGCAATTGAAAGAGAGCGAAAGTGATACTAGGGTTGACAACCTACTTTTTGGATTTTGTAGACGCGAAGACTAGCAACTCGAATTATAGATGGGCGGTGTCCGAAATAAGCCTGCGATCATCATATCGGCTACTGTTGTTTTTCCTTGAACCTTTATCGAATCATCGAATAGTACAATAGCTGTTATGCTCGATCTATGTTGCTCGAATGACAAGTAACAATCTAACAAGCCCCCATAATCAACACCTTTGCTGTCATGAAGGCACCCGACGCTGCTGCCAGCCCGTATGACGACTATGTTACGGAAGATGCACTATTAATCGCCATCAGTAAGTCCAGACGAAGCATCGTCTGAAGAAGGAGGCGTTGGGCCTGACTCGTGGACGTCTAAATTGGCCCTTTCTTGCCGTTTGCGCGGTTCAGGCTCAGAGTCCCACTCATCAGCGCTTCGTGCTCTCTTCTTCCTCTTCTCTGACCTCCTGGGCATCGCCCTTTGCAGGAGCATGGTCACGCCAAACATGCTTTGCACGTACAGTGCGCCTCCATTAGACACGTGATTCACCATGTCCAAGTTCGTGATAGTGAGGTTCGCTCGTTTCGCCGCTTCCGCCAGACATTGGCCCAATCTCGCAGATTCATGATGATTCAGGATCGGTTTATTCGCAAACTCGATCTGTAGGTAAAGCGAGCTCATGCTGCGATTTGTGGGTGCCGGATGTGGCGCGTTCGGCTTTTGCGAAGCCTCAATGGGTTCTAGCCGGATGTGTCGGACGATAGAGCTCTGCAGGCGATTGAGCAGCTGAGGCGCTTGGCTCGTAAGGCGTCTCCGAATGCGATTGTGCAGGTGATAGGTATCGAAAGATCTCGGCTTGTTGGCCTCGTAATTGGCGTGTTCCTCTTTCAACGTTGCGATGAGTGCATTAGTATATGATCTTGGGCCTGGCATGGGTGTCATGCTGTCTGTAGCAGCGAGTGTTTCAAATGTGCGAGTGTCGTTACCACCATGCTTCATGACTTTAGCTGCATAGCAACAGTCCATAATGCTGAGGACGTCTGCGTCCGCAGACTGGAGGCAGCTGTCGGCGATTCTCCAGTTTGCTCTTGGGTTGTATGTGGTCTGAACAGTTTCGCTCATCTGCCGAGGGTCCATGATTCTGCATGTCAGGACTGATGGTCAGCGCTCTATTGCTAGATGTGTGGCTCTCTTCGTCCCATACCCTGATATGAAGAATTGTTCCTCTCCGGCCACCTGATCCAGAAAGCCATGTCCGCTATAATAAACAATGAGTAGAGTGCCTCTGTGATGTCCATCGTTCTGGTGGACGAATGACGCGACATGATGATTGAGCTGTCCCTCCGGCTTGCTCTGATGACATTCCAGTATGGCAGTCTGAGTTGCGAACCCATATGTTTCTCGAAACACTTTCTCCAAATCGTCCGTCTGACAATGAATAAGATGTCAGCTGCATGCGGTATCGATGGAAGTTTGTAGTACTTACTTCTTTCGCGCACCTCAAGTCCTTGTCGAGTCGGTCGTCCCATCGAAGCAATAACACCGAAACTCGTTGATAGCGATCGGACACTCCAAGCTCTTGGCAGACAGCAGTATTGAAGTGATGGCGCATAGCCTCTGTACGTTTGCGCACAGTAGTTGGGTCTATGTTGTGGCTGGTTGCAGTGTTCCACACTTCTTTGGTAGCTCGCTGCACGAGTATAACGAGTTTCAGTTCAACTTTCAGTGGTTGGAGAGAGATTCGTTCAGACAGCAAACTGTGTTAATAAATGTTGGGTCCTTAGCTTCCACCACAGCCTGATACCATCAAGTGACTATTGCTTCGCCTGCGCACATGTCAGTGTACGTGCGGCATGCAAGGCTGTGTGGCTGCATGAAGTACCGGCGCCAATCGCACCGCTAAGGGTTCAGCCTGGTCAAGACAAGCACGGAGCTGAGCTTTGCAATGCAGAAGGCAGACTGAAAGGTGCATCGATGGTGGTAAGCACTGCATGCATATGGGGTGGTATGAGACACACCTTGGCCGTGCCGCGCTGCCACATATATTCCACACAGCCCCAACGATCAGAACGGGGCGTAGTGCTCATCGA
Source organism: Cladosporium colombiae (assembly GCA_026122715.1). NCBI lineage: Eukaryota > Fungi > Ascomycota > Dothideomycetes > Cladosporiales > Cladosporiaceae > Cladosporium > Cladosporium colombiae. Next base: position 278,628 of record JAKZFA010000014.1, read on the forward strand.
TTGCAATATTCTAGTAACACAAGGCTACCACTCCTAGTAGAAGCACCGCCTCGATTGGTGTTCAAAACGCGCCATTTGTTAGGCGTACGTCGCTACCTCTTCTCTACAGGATGGAGGAAAATGTCAGTTCTGTCATCAGTTCCCTCCTCGAGACTTACCTCATTGACGACAACAGGTTCACGACAATAGCGGATCAGATAACGACACCAAAGGATTTGCACCTCCAGGCCGATGGCAGATGGTGAGTCGTTGAAATGAGAAACCAGTGATTACGCTGGTTGAGAGTGAGCAAGAATTCGTTAGAAAAAGAGAGGACCTGGTGACGCTTCGTAGGGGCCGAGAGTGCGCTGGTTTCGACAATCTCGTCGAGCGAGTCCTGCGGGCGACAGACCAATCCTTGAAATGGTGTGGATGGGAAAAGAATCTCATCAAGGCGAGTCATCATCCATGGAAGAGTCAGCTTTTACGTATACTGACGCCCGAAGTAGCGAATTTTTGTGACCAAGGAGCTCAAGGCGAAGACATCGGGAGATTCCGTCATATATTACGACCCGGATTGTGTCGATAAGCTGGGAAACCTCATCATCATGGCCATCATATTTGTCCTCCTGGTTCTGCCCGTTCTGGCTCTGTACCGGACTTCAAGCATAGGCCAGACATCTCCATTCGCGGCGATAGGGCTTCTGATGGTTTTCACACTTGTCTTTGGCGGAGCGATGTCGAGTTTGACAAGAGCAACCCGACAAGAGCTTTTCGCAGCCTGCGCTGCTTACTGTGCAGTTTTGGTTGTGTTCATCAGTAATTTCAGCACACAGACTGTGGAGATCGCCAAAGGTTGACGCTATAATGGAGGATACGGGTGGTAAATAGGAGGTATGTTAGGAGGCACCGCCGTCATGAAGCGCAAAACACCTGTGTCGCCCCATATTTCCAGGGCTTGACGGTCAAAAGTTGTTGTCTTGTTTCAACGACGACTACCGTAGTCATTCGTGTGTAGGAAAATCACAGTAGTTGAATAGCTCCTCCCGAACAGCTGTTCAACCAACCTCACCTAGCTAGATTCAACATCTATAGTCGACTGTGGTCTGCACCAGGATATAAAGTAATGCGTTTTGATTACACGTAGAAGAAAATATCTTGATGACCCTAACCCTACTTACACTATACTTTCGAGGTGCACATCGGATCAAATCACGTCAAGCGGTCATTCCAAAAGGTAGGATATTTTGTGACGACAGAGCAACCATTGAGATATTCTCAGGTATGCAGTATCTCTATCTTGACCATATTGGAACGTTGGTGACCGATCTTTGTTCATAGTCCGACTCTAGTGAATCGAATTCACAAGTAGGGATAAAAATGATTGTCTTTGGCTTGTGACTGCGTCCGAACGAATGTCACCAAGATGCCGAACCAACCTGACATACCACTAGAGCCCGCTATAAATTTTAGAAGAGGGACTTTTCATAGAACTCGACGTATCTCATTCACTACCTGCCCTTAGCGACGACTAGACGAGCGTATTTTGCAAGATTTTGCTCTCATTGCAAATTTTCAATCTTTATAAATTCGCGTGATCTCAGCCTCTCACCGAAACAGGTCGATTAGCTCAGTTGGTTAGAGCGTGGTGCTAATAACGCCAAGGCCGTGGGTTCGACCCCCATATTGACCATGATCATACTTCTTTTGCCCTTCCGAACTCTTCCAAGCCGGACGGCATGCTTTTGGCCGGGGACCAGTCAACCGTAGCAGACGACCGCATCGTTTCCGATTTTGCAAAACCATTGTAACCGGAATCATAAGGATGGACTTAATGCATTGGAGACAAGGCTGAAGCAAGCGTTGACCGTTAGCTGCCCTCCTAGAGTGATCAGACATCAATGACAGTGAAAGCTCTACGCGCTGGAGTGTAACCAGGAGCCGGCAGATTGAGATAATGAGCTTCGACCAAACTTGTGTGCGGCACATCTGAAGGCACCTTCTGGGATCGTTTCCTGCAGATGGTTCTAAACTCTATGCACCGATCATCCGTGCCATGTGCGCAAAGTGAAACAGCTTAGTGAGATTTCTCCGTAGGGCGAAACTCATGATGACCTTCTGAAACCAAAGCTATCGCAGTAGAGGCTCCGTGCTTGGTTCAAAGGGTCTCACATCGTACAGTAAAATCAACGGGTCGGCAACTTCGTGGATATTTCTTGATTTTCATACAGAAATGAGCTTGCACTCCTGTCTATACATTTCGTTATTTGTCGATACGCATTCTCGCCATTGCTCCGCCTCGGCCCTAGCAGCGGCAGTCTCGCATAAGTTGAAGAAAAAGCAGCATAGAAACGCAGCAACTCTATTGCACAAAACCGCGAGGATAACATTTTTTAGTCGCGAGCGTCATAGCGCCTCGCTCTCGGGGACCAAAAAAACAAACACATCCCAACGCCGAGCATGAAACAACCCAAAAAAGCAATCGTAGGAGTTCGCGTCCCAAATCCAACCACGCATAGAGCAAAGCATACCCAGAACTCCAGAAAGCCGCTGAGAATTTGTTTGAGAGTACGTCCAGGTTTGCACACCGGTGTGTGCGGGTATAGTGGAATAATAAAGATAAAGTTCAAAGTCGCGCGTATATGGACATGGCCACTGCCGAAGCGCTTCAGCCGTCGTCAAGTTCCCAGTCAATGAGTGCGAGTCGGTATAGGTCGCTCGAAACGCCTGGGTTACTGTCGAAGATGAATCGAGCCAGCTAAATTCAGTCGCGCCTTCTTCGCTTTCCAGAGTCTTCTGCGCCGGAATCGCCGTAGTCCACCCAGCTACCGGGCCTCTTTTTGCCGGCTCGATCTGGGCGGGCGTTCGCTGGAGAAGATGGCGCGGATTTGCTGGCCAATGGGCCGGTATTAGCTTTGAGGAAGTTTGAGGTGGCATTCTTACGATCTTGCGGCGTAGCAGAATTAGTATTGCCGGTAGCCTTTGTGCTTGGGACATTCAAACCGAGCTGATAGTTCCACTTGTTGTACTCATCCTTAGGTAGTTTGCCGGGCTTGAAAGATAGCGCCGCATCCAAGTTCGCAAGCATGTCGTTAATCAAAGGTCCTTCGGTATCAGCCCCAGGCATCTGCTCCTGCCAGAGAGTGTTTCCGTTTGGCGTGATATAGTCCCAGCCAGGATCAACCAAGCCTTCAAGTTCCTTCTGGCTCTCAGTAGCCTTGTTCCGACCATGGAGGTTGAGCTCCTTAAGCTTGCCTTCATAGGACTTGCGAAGTTTGTTGACCTTCTGACCGGTGACGGGGTCCACACGTCGGACCGATGCCTGGATGCCTCGCAGACCATACATTTCGAACAGATCTTGCGTAGGGTGCGGTCGCTGGCGCGCGATCGCTACAACAAACAAGGTTTAGCCATGCGCTGAGCAAAGAAATGCTGAGTGCATAGGGAACTTACGTTTTGTGACCAGCTTGTACAAAGGCAACGCAGCCGGGGGCGTCGCATTGCTGCTTCTCTCATGGTCCGATCGCCTGTGCTCCGCACTCCCTTCGCTCCCCATGTTCACATCACCGTCACCGTCCTTCCTCGCTTCCGCGGCCTCTGTCGGCGTGCCAGTCCCACTTTCCACCCCTCCATCACTGCTCGGTCCTCTCCCAGTCATATGTCCGTGGTAGCCAGATGTGCTTGGTGGTGTCGGAAACGTGACACCTCCGCCGTTCTGAAGCGATGAAGATTGCGCATTCCATGTGGGACTCATGTGCACTGATGGCGGCGGGGTGTGAGGGTGCTCCGCAGCAACAAAGGCAAGCTTTGCGGCGGGCGAGGGCGGAGAGAAAGAGCGGCGCTGGCGTTTGGGAGACCGCTCGTCTACAGACATTGAATCGAGGTCGCTTTGTTCGGCGGGTATCGCGAGGCGGCTCGGGGTGGAGATGCAGGTATGCAGGTGGTCTGGCTGGCCTGGCTGATGCGCACGCAGTGGTGACGAGCGAGCGACCGGCCTCACGTGCTGCGCTCCGAAATCCGCAGTCGCATCCAACAATCGTCAGCGTCCAGTGAAGGCGGCGTCGATGTGGCGGGTGGATGCTCGTGTTGGGAGTCGTGGGTTGAGCGAGATGGGATGCTGCGGTTCGCTGGGCGGCGAATGGCGAGTGAGTGAGCGACGAGAAGCAGCAGAGTGATGTTCGTTTCCCTCTCAGCGGCTGGGGCCTCGCTCGTCCCGGACTCACGGTAGCGCGCCGCTTTGGGCTTGGCTCATCCGCTTCGGGCAAGCGCGTCATCAGAGTGAGCGTGTCTCGGCCACTTCACTTGACGTCTTGACGTGTTCACTCAAAGTGTTCACTCACTTGCTGACGAGCGACAATACCACGTGATTTTTGTGATGTTGCTGGGTTGAGTCGTTGACTAGATCGACGCACACGACAGCAACCATGGCTGACGAGATCGAGGACTCCGACTTCGCTTCCATCGGAGTGCCCAGACCTACAACTGCCTCGGCCCCGAATGGGCGATTACCTGGACAAACAGCTAGACCTGGACCCGCACTTGACCGGGCTCCAAATAATGCACCTCAAAAATCTGGTGTCGTACAACCAAAACCGCAGGCACTCCCAAAGCGAACCGGACCTAGCTCGATCATCGTGTCGCCACGCCAGAAGGGTAACCCTATCCTCAATGGCATCAAGCAGGTCCCTTGGGAGTACGGTGACATCGTACCCGACTATATCCTCGGCGTCACCACGTGTGCTCTCTTCCTCAGTCTCAAGTACCACCGCCTGCATCCAGAATACATATACACCCGCATCAAACAGCTTCAAGGGAAATACAGCCTGAGAGTCGTGCTGGTGATGGTCGACATCGAGAACCATGAAGATCCATTGAAGGAATTGTCCAAGACAAGTCTTATCAACAACGTCACTTTAGTTCTATGCTGGAGCTCCGCTGAGGGTGGGCGCTACTTGGAACTGTTCAAGTCATTCGAAAATGCAGCCCCGACCGCCATCAAGCAGCACCAGTCAACAAGCTATTCTGACCGAATGGTCGACTTCATCACAACGCCTCGCAGCGTCAACAAAACTGATGCTGTTAGTCTTGTGAGTCAATTCGGCAGCATCAGAACAGCGGTCAACGCGAGACACGAAGATGTGGCTGGCATTGCAGGCTGGGGAGACAAAAAGGTCGAAAGGTGGTGCACCTCTGTGAGCGAGCCTTTCAGAATCAAGCGTGCAGGGAAGCGTGGACTGTCGACAGAAAACACACTTGCCAGCCAGGCCGTCTCTCGCGCCCAGACACTGTCCAGGGACGCCACAAGAGCAGACTCGGAGTCACCAGTACCTACTGGTGCTGGACTGGGGTCATCTATCCTCACGACACGATCCGCTCACGTCTCTGAAGCCCTTGCAGAGTCCGATGCCGATAAACGTCCTCAATCGAGGCTCGCAGATCAAGTCAGGGTCGATCATGGTTCCGACGACGAAGAGGCTCTGGCAGATGCTCTAACATCAGGTCAAGTGCTACCACGGAAGGTCACCGAGGCTGACCAAAGTGCATCGTCGAAGAAGCGCAAACCTGATGACGATCCCTTGAGCGATGGTGTCATGGCTGCATTGAGCAAGCTTAGGAAGAGCTGATTGACTTCCTGTCCGTATCTTGCAAAGAGCCACCCTTGTCCACTAGTATAAGCTTCTGCTGAACTCGAAGAACGATCCGTCAGCGGCTTTGTCACGCTGGATATCCATATCGGAAGTGTGGAGCCCACGAGTATATCAGATCAGCAGAACTCCACAAACGGCAGCTCTGGATCTGGCAAAGCTGTACATACACATGTATGGTTGTCCATCCGACACTCAGCACGTGCAGCATGCCCTCCTACGTAATCCTATCGATAACGCCGCCATCAGCGCACAGGCCACCTCGGCTGTTTCGGCACCTCTCGGCCCAATTTCAAGCGGGAAAAATCTGGTAAAACGGCCCACGCTTCAATCAGCCTAGAAGGACCAACCTGCCCTCCACCCTCCCATCAACAACACCCTTGCCGGGGTAGCTCAATCGGTAGAGCGTGTGGCTCTTATAACAGCAAAGAGATCAACCTCAAGGTCGTGGGTTCGAGCCCCACCTTCGGCTATTCCTATACCACAAGCTCATCAGAGCAGCTGTTCTTTTGCTTTTTTGCTCTTGCTACCGGAGGGAAGTACAATCAGGCTGGAGATTGCTTTTCGATCATATTGTATGGTATGCAGTCGATTTTTGGAGGCCAGTGAGACCGTCGTAACGGAGTATGAGGAGTCAGCTTTGACCATGGTTTCGACTTTTGATTTCATCAGCGATTTGTTTCGATTGACCGGTCATGTAGCTAGCTAATGCTATATGCCGTGACGGAGTCTAACAACCCCTTACAATTATGCTCTTTCGATGCTCCCCGGCAAGATTGATTGATCGGCGAAATCACCGAGACATTCGGCGAACGAGTGGAACATTGACCAATGGCAGTGCTTGCAGGTCGCAGATGCAATGATAAACCTTCCAAGGATCGCGGGGCGATAGCTATAATGATGGGGAGCTGTAATGATATAATGCTGTCAGCGATATATTGTGCTCATCCAAACATGTCACACTACTCCAGTGCGTGCGAATAACCATGCATCTCATTCCACGCGAGGCAAGTCGAGAGTACATTTGAGATTGGATTACAGAGCTGACAGGACCATAGTTAGACGGACTACTCATCTCGCACGCTGGGTTCGTTGCACAACGACGACTTGCTAGAGGCATCCGACTCAATCATGGCGAGGCAACGATAATGACAGCATCCTCAGACGGTAATGGAGTGGTGACTGATCGGTAGTAGGCTCTTCTTTCGTCCGTGCTACTGGAGGTTTGGCGCCCATCGCACTGAACAACAGAATGCCACTAATGTGACAATAGCTCGTACGAGACGCGAAGCACTCAGTCACGGACTTGATGACGTTCGGCCAACAAATCCTCGGCCGCCGACACGTTGACCCGAGTGTTCTCACCACGCTCCAACAGCTGCAGGTCGAAGGAACTTTTGCGACGGGCACGCACTTGATTACAGTCGACCAACCCATCAGCAGCGACGAAGGCGATCTCCGCAAAGCTCTGTATGGCAGTTACCTTCCGGTCCCATCGAAGAACGACTTTCCTCCATTCGATGATGCGCTTTACGAGGACCAAAACAAGCCTGGCGCTATCGTTGCCGCACAGGCTGAACCGATAGAGCTCAATGCGGGCAGGAAGAGAGTCCGGGTTAAGGTCACCAACAAGGGTGATCGGGCGGTGCAGGTAAGTCCCTCTGCATCATCTCTCAAAGCTAGAAACTCATCACAGTCACTTGTCGCAGATAGGCTCGCACTACCATTTCATCGAAGTCAATCCCATGCTCGACTTCGACCGTCTCAAAGCCTACGGCTTCCATTTGGATATCGCTGCCGGCACTTCAGCACGCTTCGAGCCCGGAGAAACAAAGACCGTTAATCTCGTCGCTATCGGTGGTCTCCGCACCATCAAGGGCGGAAGCAGTATTGCGCCCGGTGTCGTCGACTTGTCAATGGCGAATGCAATCTTGAGGAAGATGAAAGATACAGGCTTCTTGCACACGCCAGAGGGCCCGACGTCGGTTTCAGAGAAGCTCGAGCCTTTCACGATTAGTCGAGAAGAGTATGCGTCGATGTATGGTCCTACTGTTGGCGACACTGTGCGACTATCCACTACAGATCTGTGGGTGAAAGTCGAACGCGACTTCACCGTTCACGGCGACGAGTGCACCTTCGGCGGCGGCAAGACGCTTCGCGACGGCATTGGCCAGGCCAGTGGACGTTCGGACGAAGAGTGTCTCGACCTAGTTATTACGAACGCGCTTGTTGTCGACTGGAGTGGCATTTACAAAGCGGACATTGGAATCAAGGCTGGTTTCATCGTTGGCATCGGCAAAGCAGGAAACCCGGATGTGATGGACTATGTCGACCAGAAGCTCATTGTAGGATCGACGACCGATGTGATGGCCGGAGAGGGTAAGATCGTGACAGCTGGAGCAATTGATACACACTGCCACTTTATATGTCCGCAGCAGGCAGAAGAGGCTATTGCGTCTGGTGTGACGACGATGTTCAGTGGCGGCACAGGTCCGAGGTATGTTCCTGGTCAGGCAATTGGACCGCAATAAGATCACTGACTGTATCAGTACGGCCACCATAGCCGCGAATTGCACGCCAGGGAAACACAATATCCAAAACATGATGCAAGCTTGTGATCACTTACCTGTCAATTATGGCATCATAGGCAAGGGAAGCGACACTGGAATTCCGGGCTTGCACGACCAATGCAAAGCTGGCGTAGCTGGTTTGAAAGTGCATGAAGACTGGGGTTGCACGCCTTCTTCCATCAATTCTGCCCTAGAGTGAGTTTGATGTCCAATTTCTTTGCAACGAGTAACTGACCCGCATAGGGTCTGCGATGAGTATGATATCCAGTGCGAACTACATTCCGACTCCCTCAACGAGGCTGGATTCGTTGAACAGACAGCAGCTGCGTTCAAAGGTCGGACTATCCACGCCTACCACATCGAAGGTGCCGGCGGTGGACACGCACCAGACCTGATCTCCCTAGTACAAGAACCGCACGTCCTTCCCAGCAGCACCAATCCCACATGCCCGTACACTACGGATACTGTTGAGGAGCATCTCGACATGGCCATGTCATGCCACCATCTATCGAAAGACATTCCCGAAGACATCGCTTTCGCAGAGTCCCGCATTCGAGCAGAGACAATCGGCGCCGAAGATATCCTGCACGACATCGGAGCGATCAGCATGATGTCTTCTGACTCTCAGGCTATGGGTCGATGTGGGGAGGTCATATCTCGGACGTGGAACCTCGCTCATGTTAACAAGAAACAGCGTGGCCGGCTTGCGGAAGACGAGGACCTGGGAGCTGACAATCACAGGGTGAAGAGATATATCAGCAAGTATACGATCAACCCAGCGATCACGCAGGGTGTGAGTCATATGGTTGGAAGTGTCGAGGTCGGCAGGTTGGCAGATCTTGTAATCTGGGAGCCCGCCTACTTCGGAGTGAAGCCCTTTGTCGTCCTGAAGAGTGGTTTCGTTGCTTGCGCGCAGATGGGCACAGCGAACGGATCGTGAGTATACATCAGAGGACTTGAGTGACAGCTACTGACCCATGAAAAGTATCGCCACCGTGCAGCCGATTATATCGCGACCAATGTTCTCCGTCAGTGCCAATCCGCTTATGCGCCTCAAAATCTGCTAACGCACAACGCAGCCCATGGTCCCATCGGCCAGTGTTCTTTTTGTATCACAAGCAGGCATCACGACAGGCGCCGTCGAGTCTTACGGCGTGCGAAAGCGTGTGGAGGCCGTCAAGAATTGCCGCCGCCTGAACAAGCACGACATGAAGTACAATGGAGCAACGCCGCAGATGAGCGTGGATCCGGAAACATTTGTATGTTCCTGATGTTACTTTTCACCAACGCGAATAGATGTGCTGACCAGATTCCCAGAGAGTGACAGCGGATGGGATGGAGTGTAGAGGTGAGGCAGCGACGTCGCTGCCGTTGGCGCAACAGCACTTCTTCTATTGATCGAGATCCTGAGAGCACGAAGAAATCGCATTGCGTTCATCGATACGGTCTTGGCAGAGTATGAAATAGTTTGACAATGATGAATGCCTAGGACCAGTAACGCTGTATCATACATTACCAAGTCGGAATATGTAGATCCGTATTTGGCGCCCAGACCGGTCTTGGTAACACTTTAAGATGGGTTGTAGTCGCTCACCAGAAGTTCCTCACCTGTAATTATTCAACAATCTACCATCCATCAACCAGTATGACATCTCATACACGCGACCATGCGCCATCCGCAGCCTATGGACCAGCAAAGCACACGAACGTCTGTCCCAGCTTTTACGATGTATTTTGGCGCCGGGCTCCACTATTTCTCTTTGCAAACTGTCTCTCGATTCTCTTTTGCTCGTTCTATGGGTGGCATTGGCTAGGCCTAGCATTGGCTGCGTGCCCCGCGCTCGTGCTTCTGGCAGCCCTTATAGCGGAATGTGTGGCATTTGACCGGCGTTGCGACACGCCGTCCGACAAAGTGCGTCCATACATTGATATCAAGGAACAACTGTGAAGTTCGACATGGATGCTGATGTGCCATCCACGTGCACAACGAACAACAAGAGCCATCGCACCGCCTTCTGTGATCGGAAGGAAAGCGTTTGCGTGAAACAAACTCAGAATCGATCAACCTCTACACCTTAAAATCCGCAAACCACCTGTCACCATCGCGCAAATACCCATTCTCATCAAACTCGACGCCCTCTTCGCTCAGCAGCGCCAGCTTAGAAGTCTGATTCTGCCCGCTCGGAGCCTTCTGCCAATCGCCCATGAATCCTCCCACAAAACCATTGGCTGCAATGCAGCGGTGGCAGGGCTGTATGGAGCGTCAGCGCGATCACGGCTTGAGGTGTCTGGAGGATTCCTGGGTGTCGGACTCACCACTTCAGGCGCGAAGGGATTCCGTCTCAGTGCTCCGCCGACGGCGCGAGGAGAGGATTTTAGAGCGGAGGCCATGGCTGCGTAGGAGCAGACGCGGCCGGAGGGGATTTGTTGCAGGAGGGCGTAGACTTTCTGTTGTTGGGATGGGTGTTAGTGCATCGGTGTTGGTTGGAGGTGATGGTTTGTTTTGGCTTGCCTCTTGGAATTCTGTGACCGCCATATCGTTGTGTCTGTTAACTTGACTGTCGAACGATGTTTTGTTGTTGAATAGGATGGCCTGAGGAAGCGTGTCCAGGAAGTACCGTGTTACGGTTCGACGTGTTTTGCAACTGCTCGATTCACTTTCAATTCCCAGAGTGACGGCTATTGTTGAAGGAAGCAATTGCGAAGGCGTGAATTGAGCTGGACGACAGCAGATCTAATACATTGTCCTCAGACACTGTTGCCTGCAGCTTACAAGCAATGACTCACACTTTCGACGCTTTCTGGTCGGAGTAATATGATATTAATAGTCGAAGCAAAGATGCGGTGTCTAAAGCCATGTCACTGACAGATTAGAATTGCCCTCAAAGTGGCCAATCAGCGTCGCTGATGGCGGAAACAAAGTTTCGCGAGCAAGGATCAAATATACATGTCTATTTTACACTGAGCGTCACTAACCTGTAGTACTCAGAAAATTTTAGGCGTCAGCGACACGAGGAAGAGGGAGTGTAGCACAGAATTTACACGTAACTAGCCAGATTGCGACGCTGATTGAACATTAGCTTCTATAGCCGAGACTTACCTCACACTACGTGACTTTCTCAGCAGATGATAGTCCGTACAATCGTACTCCAAATCTTGTAAGATTGTGCGTGTCAGTGGCAATCGGCGCATTTCATTAACATCTCTGTACAGCGGCTGGTAGGCCAAAAGAGCGCTTTTCTGATTTTGTACATTAAAGATCCTCTAACGTGGCTGAACACCAGACCTTCTATGAGTCTTTTAGCACGTGTACGCCGGTAGATCCGATACCGACCGTGTTGGATCTATTTAGATCTTGACACTGTGAAGGTTGTTAGTAAAGTTCATTAAAAAAGTGCGTTCGCTGAGCCTTACCTCCATGGGTGCTCCTCCTCACCGTACTGGATACCTTCGATCCAGTCCTTGAAGCGCTTGGTGATCGGGCCAGCCTCGATGTCAGCAGTCAAACCGCAGCTGACCAGCTCGTCGTTGTACTGGATGCTCCTGACGGGGCTGACGACAGCCGCGGTACCAGAGCCGAACACCTCCAGCATGCGGCCCTCCTTCGCTGCCTCGGCGAGCTCGCGCATGTGGAATCTGCGCTCGCTGATCTTCCAGCCTTCGGGGACAAGTCTTTCTTGTGCGAGCTGGAGAACGGAGTTCCTGGTGACACCCTCGAGGATGGTTCCGTCGAGTGGTGCGGTCATGAGCTCCTTCTGGCCGTCCTTGTTGATGATCGCCGCGAACAAGTTCATTGTGCCGACCTCGGTGACAAAGTCCTCGACCTTGCCGGTGGTAGGGTCCACGTCCTCGAACAGCCACAGGTTCTGCTGGAAGCCACGAGATGCAGCCTGCATTTGAGGAACAATGCAAGGAGCATAGTTGGCGCCGAGCTTGCTGTTTCCAACACCACCGGGCCATGCGCGGACGGCGTACTTGGTCGCCTCAAGCGAGATGGCCTTGAAGCCAGTGGGGTAGTATGGGCCGACAGGCGAAGCGATCACGTAGAGCAGGGCGGAACCGGGAGGTCCCACGCCGAGAGTGCGCTGGGTTCCAATCATGTTGGGTCGGATGTAAAGGGAATAGCCTCGTTCTGAAGGAATGAAACGCTCCTCCATCTGGCAGAATTTCTTGATCAACTCGATGACCTTCTCGCCGTCAAATGTGGGCAGCGCAATGCGTGCAACACTCCTGTTCAACCTCTTCATGTTCATATCCGGTCTGAATAGCCTGACGTTGCCCTGCTTGTCCTTGTAGGCCTTCATTCCCTCGAACGCCTCGAACGCGTAATGGAAGACGCAGGTTGCAGGATCGAGACTGAGGTTCTGGTAGGGAGTAATGCGCGGGTCCATCCATCCATCTGCTGCGGTCCATTCCAGCGAGAGCATGTGGTCGGTGAAGTAGCGGCCGAAGACGAGGTCATTGTTGGACATGACCTCCTTGGGAGTAGTCGTCTTTTGCACCTGTAGCTTCGACAGGTCAATTGCCTGCAGCTTGGGATCGGCAGCGTCGGGAGCAGCAATGGCATAGCTGCGTCGTTGGGCGAAGGCGCATCTTTGGGAAGTCCAGGCGCGTGCGGAGGGGGCGGCGAGGATGCTGCGGCGCGGCAGCATCTGGCGGAGAGAAGAGGCCATGGTGTGTAGGAACCCGCGACTGTGGCCTGGCGAGAGTTTGGAGGAGGATGGTGGGTTCAATGGCGCGGTGTTGGAGTCAGCGATATATCTCGTCGCGATGCCATAGGGCGGCGGCACTTTCACGCCGACCTCGGCCGTGGCTTCGGCTTAGGCCGTGATAGGTAATAGGGCGAGATAATTGATTAATCAATTGATTGGTCCAGCGCATACCGTTACACTACATAGAATAGGCGTGTCTAGATATTGCTACACTGTCTTCATGAGCTCATAGCTGATTCACATGTGATGAATTGCTGGTTGACTTGTACACGAGCACACTCACGACAATCGAAGTGCCTCCATATAAAGCCACATCGCTGTCCATACAACAACCGCAACAAGCTGAGCGGGACCGCCCAAGGCAGCATCTTACCTCACGCAACAAACCGCACCAGCTCAATGGTCACATTCTCTTAACGCCCCAGGCGCAGTAATATACCTCCACCTCACATGCTCCCCACCCACACTCAACCATGTTCTCAAACGCCCTCAAGTCCTTCACCTCCAACATCTCCGCCAACTACACAATCGCGCCCCAACCCTCTTCCACCTCAGGACCATGGCGGATCTTCGACGCCAAGCGCAAATCCACAGGCAAAGCCGCCTCAGTGTTCGTCCTCGACCGGAAAGCTCTGGAACCTCACACGGGCGGCTTGGGAGGCAGTCGCGGCGGTGGAAGCTCTCTCAAGCGGGCGCAAGAGGAAGTGCTGGAGCGGCTGAAGCGTGAGGCTAGCAGTCTTGCGCGGCTGCGGCATCCGAGTATTCTGGAGCTGGCGGAGCCCATGGAGGAGACAAGTAAAGGCGGATTGATGTTTGCAACGGAGGCTGTGACTGCCAGTTTGGCGAGTCTGCTTAGCGAGAAGGACGAGCAGGAAAGGTCGGGAGGAGTGGGTGGGCGTGGGAGTCGGTTTGTGGTTGAAGAGCAGGATGGAACGAGACACAGGCGGGAGCTGGAAATCGACGAGCTGGAGATTCAGAAGGGCTTGTTGCAGTTGGCGAAAGGGTTGGAGTTTTTGCATGAGAGTGCCGGGCTGGTGCATGCGAACTTGACACCAGATGCTATTCTGGTCAATGCCAAAGGAGACTGGAAGATTGCAGGCCTTGGGTTCTGTGGACCACATGAGACGAGCACAGCAGCGACTAGCCTGGCGCCTATACAACTCTTCGAAGTGCTGAACCATGATCCAAGGTTGCCGAGAGGTGTGCAACTGAACCTGGACTATACATCACCCGACTTTGTGCTGGACAACAGCTTGGTGCCTTCAGCAGACATGTTCAGTCTGGGATTGCTGATACTGGCACTGTATAACTCCCCACACACATCTCCCCTCACCACCGGAGGGTCTCTATCAAGCTACAAGCGGATATTCTCAAGCTCTGCCAGCGTGCCCACACAGAACAACAACTTCCTCGTACCCACCACACACCCACTACCTCCAAAGCTCAAGGCCGAACTCTTGCCCAAACTCATTACCAGACGCGCGGCGAACAGATTGTCAGCTCGAGAGTTCCAGGAAGCGAGCTATTTCGACAATATCTTGGTCTCGACGATGCGCTTCTTGGATGCTCTACCTGCTAAGACACCGAACGAGAAGACTCAGTTCATGCGCGGTCTGCCACGTATAATGCCACAATTCCCCAAGTCCGTTCTGGAGAAGAAGGTCCTTCCGGCTTTGCTGGAAGAAATGAAGGATAGAGACATCCTTGCTCTGATTCTGACGAACATTTTCGCGATGATCAAAGCTATGCCAAGTGGCAAGCGCGCATTCACAGAAAAGGTTGTGCCTAGACTAAGGGAGATCTTCTTGGCCAAGCCTGTAGCTGGCGCGGAGAAGGACACAAGTCGAGATGCTGGTTTGATGGTCTTGCTTGAGAACATGGAGACCGCAGCTCAGAACTGTGCCGGAAAAGAGTTCAGAGATCACATTTTGCCAGTGCTCCTGCTGGCTCTCGAAAGCCCAACTCACAGCTTGGTCGACACCGCTCTACAGACTCTGCCCCACGTGCTGCCGGTCTTGGACTTTAGCACGATCAAGAACGACTTGTTCCCTGTGATCGCCAACGGTTTTGCGAAGACGAGTAGTCTGGCCATCAAGATCCGCGGCTTGGAAGCTTTCTACACACTGTGCGGTGGTATGGCGGACGGGAGTGATGACGACCTCAACGGCATTGGTGTGTCGGACAAGAAGCCTTCGTCCAGCAGCATGATTCTGGACAAGTTCACTGTGCAAGAAAAAGTCGTGCCGTTGCTCAAGGGTATCAAGACGAAGGAGCCAGGCGTCATGATGGCTGTGTTGAGGGTCTTCAAGCAGGTTGCCGAGGTTGCAGATTCGGATTACCTGGCTATGGAAGTTTTGCCATTATTGTGGCAGTTTAGTCTGGGTCCGCTGTTGAATCTGCAACAGTTCCAGGCGTTCATGGCGCTGATCAAGGCTTTGTCGGGCAAGATTGAGCGTGAGCAGACAAGGAAACTGCAGGAGATGGGTAGCACGAGCACCAGAACTGCCAATGGCGCAAGGTCTGCTAGCGCAAGATCGGCTGTCACGTCATCCAACATGAGTGGAATGGGCGGCGGCGAAGAGACCGATTTTGAGACTCTTGTCTCTGGTCGGAAACCAGCCACGAATGGCAACGATGACCTGATGAACGACTGGGGCGCGCCTCAGCAAGCGAGAAGCACAAACGCGACATCACAATATGCCAAACCTTCCATGAACACGACACCTACATTCTCCTGGCAGACTCCCGCTCCAGCACCCTCCCAAGCAATGAACGCCCTTCGCCCAGCCATGCAGAACCAAGCATCCAGGACGGTGACCCCAGACCACACGCTATCCTCTTTCGCCACTCTCACTCCCGCAAGCCAATGGTCCCAACCTCTTCAGCCTTCAGCTCCTTCCACCACCATGCCACACAGACCCGCTCAAAACACCGGCTCTTCAACTCCCGCTATCGATTGGTCTTCCGCAATGAGCAATAATACTTCGGCTTGGGGAAGTCAGAAAGCTGCGGCACCGCCTGCTTCGACTTCGAGTATGAGTTCTTTTGCGATTGCGCCGCCGCCGATGAGTCCGCAGGCAACCGGGTACGGAGGGGTGTTCCAGCAACAGCAGCAGTCGACAGGGCAGAAGAGCGGGTTGGATAAGTATCAGAGTTTGATCTGATACAGTAGTTTGGGGATTGCCGATGAATTCGTTGTCACTGGTGATAATTCGTGATACCCTTCTCGTAGAGAAATATGGACAATTCGAGACAGCGACGAGAACTGCTATGGTGTTTTCCAATCCACCTACAGCTGCAGCGTTGATAACTAATTGCATCTCCTTGCACCCATCACTATCGCCGCCCTCCGATTCAGAAACGGCCTCGTTTCCGAACGGAAACGCGGACAAGGTTTGTCTTCGGAGCCCGCCTTCGCTGGCTTAAGGTCAAGTGACGGGACAAGGGGACGCGACGACAAGATGAGGCGAGCTCAGCTCTAGCTCTCTTGCTAGGGGTACCTGACGATCGCGCAAGCTCTCTTTCAGCCGCAATCGCGCGAGCTGTTGTTGGCTTGGACATGGTTTCAGGGTGTTGCTATCGCAGTCACGTGTTGCACACAACTTTGAGCGGTGCTCGATCTTGCATCTCATGGCGGCCTGTGTCGTCGTCGTCGTTAGTGGTCGTGTGCTTTCACCAGCATCATCGCAGCCCGTGCGTGCAGCTTCCCCCGCATTTTAGCTTGCGGGGGAGCCGGCGCTAAGGCGCGAGTTTAAATTCGAGCTGGCTCAAGACTGGTCGTGTGAGCAGTCACGCGATAGGCTCGATTGAGCATGTCTGGTTCTTGGACGTGGTACCTCTGGTCGAGCTGTTTAGGCGTGAGAGGATGTACCTTTGTACCTCCGAGGATTGTCTTGTTCTGAGCATGATGCATTGATGGCGATGGGAGTAGCTGTGATGAATGGAAGGATGGTTGATGATACGACGACACAGCGATCTCAATGGCTTACTTACCAAATACCATTCGGCGTTCGGCGAAGAGCTTCAGGCATGCTTATAGAGAGGCAAGGAAGGTACGAAGGACGCGGCCGGCCCTAGCTGGCATGGATCAGCGGCAGTCACGAGGTCGCCGCCGCACCCCGCCTCGAAGCAGAGCATACGAGCTATGGCCTGATGCGCGACGATTGACCTCGAGCTGTTCTTCTGTTGTCTCCTTCTTCTCTTTCCTCTCACACACTCTGCCTCACCCAAGCAAGCCTGTGTACCTGACTAGTCTCCTCGAGATTGCTCGTCTATCAATCAGCTTTTCCCTCACCCACAAACCCACCAAACCACCGCTTCAACTCACCCACCCATTCCAACCATGTCTGCAGACATCCAAACCCACTCCCTCAGCAAGGTCGACTCCGCCATCGACGACGCCCCGGCATCGCCGACAGAGAGCAAGATCAAGCACCGCAGGACGAGTAGCACTGTCAGCGGCGTCTTCAACATCAACGACCTCGGTGAGTGATGACAAGCATTGACAGCCGCTGCGGATAAACCGGAACAGCAAGCTGACATTGAGAGCAGAGAAGGAGAATGTCGATCTTCAGATCGCACCCGAGACACAAAAGCTCAACTGGTAAGTTTTCATGACTCTGCTGTCGTGACCTTCATACACGCTCATCACTCATCTGATGACCCCTGCTTGGTGGCGCGAGACGCACATCTCACTTGCATCGCCACAGTCGCTGACTCATTCCTCCCAGGAAGCTCAATTCCTCACCATCAACGGTCGAGGACAAGGACATGCTCAAGAAGATGCTCACCACCCCACCAATCAAGAAAATCGACCTCGTCTTCCCTCTCGGCCTTGAAGTCACCGCTCGCAACCTCCGTGGCGTCACCATCAAGGATGCGCTAGACGCCATCTACAAGCAGTTCAAGAAGAAGGTGCGTTACTGCGATTTTGCCACCCGTGCTCGCCCACTGCCAGCGTTCATAAACTAACTTTTCTTCCAGGCCGACGACGAGCTGACAGACCCCTACCTCAAAGGCTTCGAGTGGGATCGCGAGGAGTGCTACACACGCTTCATCGTCCACCAGATGAAGACCGGTGGCCAGCCTGCAGGCGAGGGCAAGAAGAAGAAGAAGGGCAGCAAGGCCGAGGAGACCTACTAGGCTCCCTTCACTGTTAATGACGCACGCCGCCTGCCTTTTGTTTCTGCGACCGTCACTCGCTTCGGTTCGCAGCAAGGTATGGCTAATGATGGCTGCGTAGGGAGGAAATTGGGAAATGGACTCAGATTCCAGGAATGGCCGATGAGGGCCCAGGGCAACTCCGATGACTGCGGATGCATCTGCCGGTGTACTACTGCTAGACCATAGCGATGTGTTAGTTACGGTGAAACGATCCTTTTATGACTTGTACTTTGGCCTCTTGGTGTTCACGCTCGCGACTTGGCAGGGTTCTTGCACATCACTTGGATACAGATCCTACTCATCCGCAGTGAATGCTGCCCTGCGAGAATACCGGCGAACTGAGGTGTCTGATTGTGTTTTCCAGATGCGAGACGAACAGCGTTGAAGTCCGCTCGGAAGCGCGCGGTTGAGCGGCCATCTCTGCGTGGCCAATCAGTGGGCGACATGTGGGTCCGCCTGCCTTGCGAGGTGTTTCTCGAACTTGCAGGGCTGTGACATCTTGTTGCCTCTGTTGTCCACGGTACTTCAGACTCTTGCGACAAAGCACGTTTTCGTTGATCCGAGAAGAAAGTCTCCATGGCGCGGACACCTCAGAACACCACGACGCCATTTCGGCTGGAGGCTTCTCAATATCGCTATGCGAACTGCCGATCAGGTTGCGGCTGTGTTGAGACACGCATCCTGCCCAGCGCCATGAAATGTGAGCTGAGCTGAAAGGAACGTGGCCAAGAGAACTCTGGTGCCAATCTTGCGCCATGATCTTCTTCTCTCTGGATCCTTCCCGCAGCTAGTCTAGCTATGCCGCGTTGGGCATACGTTTTGCGACGAGAGGCTTATAGATTTGGGTCGTCATATGCCTCCTACGCTGCTTCGTTGCCTGCCGCTGGCTGAGCCGCCCTATTTCAATCTCCGATAGCGCCACCGTCGCAAAGGAACTGCCTGTTTTGAAACTTTATCTATCGTATTTACCGCGATGGTCAATCGTGGCCAGTCCGCAGGATGCTTGACGTGCAGGCAGCGTCGTGTCAAGTGTGACGAGGCGAAGCCTGGATGTCGAGTGTGCAAGTGCCTTGGGATTCAATGCGAGAGCTATGCCAGGCCTGTTCGATACGCTAGGCTCAGGTTCAGAGACGAAAATCACACGTTCAGCAGTAGTGGTTCCAAGAAGATTGTTACGAGTAACGTAAAGGTCTCCGAAGCGCCGGTTACCACAGCTCGGTCGCCTGTTCCTTGTTCTGGCGGGAGCCCACTGAAATTGTGCGCCGCCTCCCCGGAGCTGACACGGCCGCGTTGTTCTACCTCGATAACTACGCCAACGTGGGTCGTGACATTGGGTATACTCGAGGCTTCTTCGAACTTCTGATTCCGATGTACTTCGCACGACCGCAGGACTCGCCATTGGCGCTCGCAGCCTCAGCCTTGGCTTCAGAGGTCTTGTCAATGTGGCGGCACGATCTTAGCAGCTTTCGAACGCCACGACAATCTTACACTCGAGCGATCATACGTCTTTGGGCTGCAACAAAAGATCCTACAGAATGCTGTCAGCCGGCTACTCTGCTGGCCGTGCGGGTACTCCAGATTTACGGAACACTTCTGCTGTGTTCGATCTACGCCGGGCTTCGAGCGTTCACCATGATGGTGCGGCATCATTGATTTCATATCTGGACACGGATGATGCAGATGTGATCGCCCGCGCCTACCTGCGCAAATTTATGCTCCATACCGAGGTCTCGACTGCACTGCGACAGCGAAAACCAGTGAACGACGTTGCATACTCATACCTCAGGAGTCAATACATACCTGATGTGCCAGAAAATCCTAGTGCAGCCCTGGATGTCAAAGTATGTGCAGGCCATGTCGCATGACCTTCTGATGCCACCATGCGTCTTGGAGAGGTGGAAAGTTGAGATACAAAACGTGAATGCGAGGCTTCTGGCGTGGTCAAAGACCGTTCCGGAACATTGCAGACCACCATCGTTGTCAAGGGGTCGGGACTTCGATTGTTCAATGCCCAGCTTCCATTCTACCTGCGACATCTATCCGTCCTGCCAAATCGCAAGCATCTGGGACTTATGGCGCTCCTATCGAATCCTCGTGTTGAAAATTATGCTCAGCCCTTTCTGTAGCGTCTCATCTTCAGAGCAGATTGACTCTATAGGCGAGACGATGCTGGACTTGAACATTGAACGACACTGATCACGAGGACTTCATTTGTATGGCAATACATACCATCTGGATCGAAGGCTACTGAAGTGTCTGCGATCGTCCATTTGCTTCGCTTGTCCAGTTTGGGCATGCGCTGGGTTTCATATCGGCCACGCGAGACAATTGTTTGTGCCAGATCACATATTCACAATGAAGTCTCAGTGTGAAACAGTGACTTACATAGCAAACAGAACCGCGCTTCGAAGCGGGACAGCATCTACTTGTTCGGTGTCTCAGATCCGGCTTGGAGCGGACATGTATAAGGTGTAGATGAGAGCTATGGCAGCACGTCGAAATCGAGACAGCGGAACCAAAAATGTCACTACCGCCATCGGATCAAGATGCACACCAGATCTGGGAGCGCGTGATGGAGGCTTCGCCGCTGCCCAGAGAGTACAAAAAGACTTCTGTGTTGTTCCTGGGCTGGGCAGAAGAAGAAGATGACACTGAGGGTTATGACGAGGTAAGGCCCTATCAACATCCTACCAAGAGTAAGATGTGGGATCATAGCAGCTAACATAGGGTCAGCTCCTAGAACTCGAAGGCCTGCTCTCATGGAAGTACGGGTTTGATACGCGACTTGAGCGGATGGATCTACGAACGCATCCACAAGTCCAGGCGGCCAAGCATGTTGCTGGTCTGGTCTTCGAAAAAGACGATCCGGAGCATTTACTGATCATATACTATTCGGGCCATGGCTTCGCAGGCAACAATAGTCATCTCATGATGCATGGCAGCCGTCCAAAGGACGAAAATGCAAGAGAGATGTGCATCGACTGGACCGAAGTGGAGACGTCTTTGGGCAAAGCCAGAGCGGATGTGCTTGTCATCCTTGACTGTTGCTATGCTGGGGTTCTGCAATCAGCAAGGTGTCCAAGCTGCTCCGCACGGAGAAAGTACCAATACATCGCGGCGTGCAGAGCCGATCAGGTCACCACGAGCGCAGGCAAGGATTCGTTCTCACGGGCGATTATCGAAGCATTCGAGAGTCTAGCGGTAAAGCCGGGGTTCACCACCAGTGAGCTCGTGCGGACGCTCACAGCCCATGAAGACTTCCCACGCAACGACCAGGAAGCTCTCGTCTTTGACAGCAGATTTGGTCCAGTCGATGAGGACATATGGATCGCGCCATCGACAGAGCAGGCCACCATTGCTGCTTTGCAAGAGCGCAAGAGGCAGCGAGAGAATGGTCTCCCTACAGCCGATTTCCTTGACTTGCGCTTCCGTTTCGCTAAGCATGCAACAGAGTCGGACGTAGAAGCAACAGCAGAGGCGTTGAAGAAGCTGATAGGGTCCACTCACAACTTGGGCTTCCACAGAATCTCTCTATTGAGGCGCAAATCGCACGTCACAGCTGCGTTCCGACACTGGCGTGATGTCGTTAGCAAGAACAGAGATGCAGTGAAGGCCAGATACAAGACACCAGAAGGACGTACAGCAAGAGCTCTGGAAGAGCCCAGAGAAACGAGAAACGCCAGACTACTGGATGTGGTTGGCCGGCTGGCGAGCTTGATGTTTGCTGGCTGTGGTACGGTACCTGCGTGGCACGACACGTCATTCGTGATGGCGTGGTAGCCTGTTGCCGGCTCCTTCTAGCACTGTCCCCAGGCATGTTCACTTGTGGGAAGCTCGTGCCACGCAAATCTAGGCTGAAAAGTATTGGGCAAAATGCATTCCATGACGGCAAGTCCTGCAATGTCGAGATGTTGCTCTCCAGGGGCGTATTACTTTGGTGGTGTGTACGAATGGAGGGCCTGGTTGTAATCTCGAGCTCGCTGTATTTATCGTATCGGCAAACTCAGCAAAGCGGATGCCAGATCGATCCACCAGGAACATGGACATGCAATACTACATGTATAAGTGGACACACATACAAGCATGCTTGCCCTCAAGCCGAAGATTGAGTTCCAACACTAACCCTGAGCGTCTTCACGTGATTGAACACGTGATTACCAACCTCGCTCTCATGCTATCGTGATTTGACCGCCTGATTGCACCCTGTAAGATCTACTATACAGGCGATACCAACATGATGTCAGCATTTCGAAAAGACGTTCCATGTAAAGTCTACCGCAACAAGCCCCCATCGCACAACATCAATTGCAGAAACACAGAGTACCAACGGCCTAGACCCGTTCGAACCATAGTACC
This sequence comes from Cladosporium colombiae, assembly GCA_026122715.1. Classification (NCBI taxonomy): domain Eukaryota; kingdom Fungi; phylum Ascomycota; class Dothideomycetes; order Cladosporiales; family Cladosporiaceae; genus Cladosporium; species Cladosporium colombiae. Next base: position 301,053 of record JAKZFA010000014.1, read on the forward strand.
ACGTGCTATGATGTTCTATCGGTTGGGCACCTTCGTGCAGTAGTCTGAGATGGCGTTCGCCTTGCCCTAGATGGAAGTAGGTACCTTGAATTGAGTTCCAAGGCACGTGCGAAATAAGAGTTCAGCCCTCGGCATGCGGAGGTGCGCGAAGTAACCACACCACGCCCGCCCGCTCGACCTATGCAGCAGCATACAACGTACCTACATTTGTCTGCAAATATTCTTAGAGTCGGAGCCGCTGCTTGGGACGAAACGATGCTCTGCCCTACGCCAAATTGTTGTCCGGCACTTTCCATCGACTGCTGCCCTATCAATCCCGAAATAGCAGCAGATGTTGTTCTTCATCTCCCCGAGCACTCGCGCCAGTACGTTTTGGGATCTGGAGGATCACTGCGAACGCCTGCTATTGGACAACACGGGAGGCTACAGAGCAGCTGAGCTTTAGCTGCCTGCAGTTCACGCACCCACTTCCAACACCAACAAAGCCCGACAACTCCCTTCCAACTCCCAGGCGCCGCTTTGTGCATGTACACACGCGGCTACGAGCCTGTCTCAAGCCGCTGCAGACGCCCGTGCTATGCTTCAAGCCAGTCAGGTGACGATGATGTGAGCGGGGAGGCGTGGTCTTGCGACACCGTACACACCATCAGGCCACTGGGTAACGTTTTGCGCCTGCAGCGACTACTGTAGGTTACAGCCTCAGCTGGCTCTGGCCCCCACAGGGCTAGTGTCTAGTATGAGTCTATGAGATACACATCAACCTTACCACTCACCGGTGGTGGCGTTTGCGCCGGAAGGGTAGTCACACCCATACCCTGCTTAGTGGTGATCCTTCGCTCCTCTGTTTGCTCGTTCCTATCTCACATAATTCCTCTTGTCTTCTTCCTCTTCCTCCAATCACACTGCAAGAAAGTTATCTACTCACAGATTGCCGGCGACTTGCTCACTATCTGGCACGGTTTGGCAGTGACGCATCCATACAAGACTGCGCAAAAACCATGGCGTTTCTGGGCGACGACGAGTGGGACTACCGTTACAGGCGTCCATCGGCCCGTCAGCAGCACAGCTACAACTACAGCTCGAATCTTGACCCGAACGCCTACCGGCGCCAGGATCCAAATGGCCTCCACCGCACACGTTCGACTGGCCACTCACCAGCGCCTATAGTAAACGTTTACAACGATGTCTACCAGGGCCAAGACGCGAACCTGCGCGCCGACGCTCACTCGCCACCGCAAGCTCCCATGCCTCCATATCCTGCCGCGGCTCCTCCAGTCGCATATCCCGCTGCTATGCCAGGCGCGTTCCCGGCTGCCGTCCCGCAGGCATACCCAGTCCCTGTGCCTGTGCCAGTTCCTGAGTACAGAGACAGAGACCGCGGCCGTACTGACAGACTGGGAGCGGACTTGGCCGAAGAGCTAGCTGAGATGCGCCTCGAGCGGCGCATGCGCTCACGAAGCCGCGGTCGTAGCGATGCCAGCTCGTATAGCAGCGACGGCCGCGGCCATAGCAGAGGCCGTAGTGAGTACTACAAGCATGAGCTAGATCGTCTGGAGCGCGAGAGACGCGAGGATGAGCAGAAGGAAGCCTGGAAGCGCGAGGAGGCGCGCATCAAATCTGAGATGGAGATCAAGCGGCTCAAGGACGAAGCGAAGCGCGCCGCGGACGACGAGAAGCACGATGCGGAGAGGAAGCGAGTGATTGAGGAGTACGAGCGCAAGCAGCGCGAGGCCAAGGAGAAAGCCAAGGCAGATGAGATCAGATATATGGAGAAGAGAGAGCGCGAGAAGAGGGAGGCTAAAGAGGAAGAGCAAAGCTTCATTGAGAAGATGGAGCGTGAGAAGCGCGAAGCCAAGGAAGAGGAGAGACGAGTGATTGAGAAGGTCGAGCGTGAGAAGCGTGAGGCTAAAGAGCGCGAAGAGCGCGAATGGGCGGAGTTCGAAAGACGGCGCAAGGAGAAGGAGGAGAAAGAAGCCAAAGAGAAAAAGGAAGCACAAGCGAAGTTGGACGAAGCGATGCGCAAGCGTCTGGCGGAGACAGGCTTTACCCAATCGCAAATCGACGCCATCATGGACAAGGAGAAGAAGAAGCAGGAGCCTGCTTCTAAGACAACCACAACGACCACCACGACCACACTAGCACGCGTGCCACTGCGTCCTCACGTCCCAGTCTACGCCAAAATCCATGTCGATTACATCTCCACCGAAACGCTACGATACTATGACATCCCTTGGGAATACGACCGCGTAAGAATTGACCTATAACAACTCCGTCCTACCAGAATATTCTTCACTAACATGTACTCGCAGGGCGACCCATCGTACATCATCATTTTGCGCGAGATGGACAAACACGAAACCAACATCCTCTTCGACCACACCAAGCGCCTGCGCGAGGGTCGCTTGCTGCTCGAAGCGCCTTCGAAGGAGAAGCGCCCCGAATATGCCTTTTACCGCAAGCGCAGCAAGAGCCGTGCGAGAGAAGGGAGTGGCGAGTGGAAGAAATTTGGCATCCTGGAGTACAAGAGATGAAGAGACTTATTGCTACGTCGTGGTTTTGCGAGTCGCGCAACGATATCGATTCTCGATCGTTGTTCTGACAAATTGGCTGGACAGGGCGGCTGTTTATACCAGATGTGCGTTCTTGCAGAAGAATCTCCAATACTTGCGATTTTATGACCTGTTATCTATTCATGCTTAGAGCGTTGCAGATCGAAACCATTGCTTCCACTTCGTCTTCATACACCAAATATCGTCGTGATTCTCTGGTGGCATGGTCTACGTCAGCTTATCAATGCGATCGATCTAGTGCCACACAAGCCAGCCAAGAGTCATCCGTTTAGCAAAAACCGCTCCTCCTGCGCATAATGTTCCAATCAAATGCGTAGCTCCAAATAGCAAAAATCGCCTTGGGAGCTCCCTTTGTAATTTTTTGGGCAACCAATGCAACACGCGTCCGCGGAAGGTTCGAGCTCGCGTCTCTTCTCATCAACATTTCTCTTTATGTTTCTTGCATTCTGTCGGACGTATCGTTCGACCTACCATCACCTCTCTGTTCCTCTTAAATACCTAGCAATTCTAATGACACCTAATGTCTGATCAACAGAAGCGGAAGCGCGACGCCACTGCAGACGAGACGAACAAGAAAACGCGTTCAGCGGATGGCGGTATAGTCCTACGATTAGAGGACGTGCCCGCGAACTGGATTCGAAAGCCTGTGGCAAAGACTCGTCACGAGGTCGCGGCAGTGAAAACGCGTGACTTCTTGCTCTCTACCAGACTGCATCTGTGAACTTGGATCTGGATGAACTGATACAGACAAGACTCACGAAGGGCAGATTTAGCTGTAAGTGATGATGGCTTGCACTATCGGGGTCATGCAACAATCTTCTAACGATCACATGTAGCTGTCCAAGAATGGCGCGCAATGGCTTACACAGCGGCACGAGTCTGTGACATCTACACCTTCCACACGAAGCAGCATGATCTGAACCAGCAATTCGTCGCCATCGCTGACGACCGAGACATTGCCAGAAGGGGTCTTCTTCTCATCAATCTCAACTACAAGGGCACGCCAGATACGATCAGGCAGAAAGCTCACGCCATTGGCGGATTTGTCAATAATGAGCTCATGGACTATGATGGCGATTATGCAGAAGCGTGGTGTGACCACGTGGTCTACAGGACCAGCACGACCCTTTACCCGCTCCGCTCTTTTGCCATATTTGTGGCAAAGTACTGCACTGATCGCGAGATGATCTCGAGCGAGCTGGGCAGTGCGATTTTCTGCGGCAAGCACACCGGCTGGAACAGCAGGCATAGCCAGTTTCCCTCTGTGCTTGCGCAGTGGGAGATGTTGACGAGTAGCGCTTCGACCCAGCACGAACAGTGGCGCATTGAGAAGGACTGGAACGAGCTTTACTATGTTATCGTTGGAGACGGCCTCATGGACGATGCGGAGGTTGAGATCATCAGCGTCAAGTCTCACAAGCGATGGGAGTGGTCGGTTTCCAACTTCTGTGAGATTATGCATTACCTCACCATCAGATTGATCACTGAGGAGGAGCTGAGCTCGCCTTGGAAGGCGCAGCCGGAGCTCCTGCGAGCGCTGTCGCCAGCATGGTTGCAGGGCTTCCAGGATGACATTGCGGCGACGAGTGATATGGAGGACAGCGACAGTGGACTTGATGATGACGAGGCGGTGAGAGAATCACTCGCGAAGGGCTATGATCCGGATGGTGACATTGTTGAACTCCCCAGCATGCCTGTATGGATCTGATCTGCAGGTGACCTTCTGTTTGCTTAGACAGTCATTGAACCTCGCACCACTCTATTCTACTTCTCCCGCCTGTTCAGCGCCCAGTATAATTCCCTCCATTGCTTAACTTGCACTGCCCGAGCGTAGGCAAGTTCGGCTCGATGTTGACAGTCGTGACTTGCACGCTGTTGTTCGCACCGCCCAAATGGCCACCGCCAATGATCATGATGATCGCAGGATCATCAGGCATGACCATTAGCGCGCGCGTGTAGCCCGAGGCGGCGGGCGTCTCGAGCACAGTCCACGCACCACCACCTAGGTTGTGATTGAGGTAGAGCTCAGGGTTGTTGCCGTCAGATACAACGATCGTACCTAATGGGCCGCCGGCGGGTGTCCATACATTGTAAGGCGAGCCTACAGGGATGGTTCCATCAGTGGCAATCAGAGCGTGGTCGGGCTTAGAACCGAATGTGCGCGGGTCGCGAGAGATGCGATAGTACACTGCGAAGTTCGCTTCGACTGCCCCGTAGAACTCAAAGGTCATGATCCAGCTGCCGAACGGCAGCTCGCTGACTGTGGGCATGCCCGGTCTCCAGGTAGCGTTGGAGTAGACGATATCGTCCACTACTGGACCCCAGTTGTGCAAGTCTGTTGTGGTTTGGTGCACCATCTTCTGACCAAGCGTGTTGTTGGGGTCGCGCTGGTCGGAGTAGTAGAGGATTAGTTCGCCGGCGTATGTCAGCATGAAGGGTTCCCAGACTGGTTCGTATTGGTTCTCGGGGAATGCATCGCCGCCTCTTGCGACTGACGAGACGAACTCCCAGGTGTATCTGAACGAAGATTGCATCAGCAACAGCCACAGATATAGAAAAGATTGGATATGACTCACCCCTTGTCGGTCGAGGCGTAGACATCAATCTTGGTCTCGCTCAGGTCGGCTGGAATGCTATTGGCTGCCATGAGGAGAGTGCCAGCAGAGTAGTTGCCAATGCTCTCGGTCATCTCGTAGAGATCCGGCTGGTAGCGCAATCCCCAGCCATTCTGTGTGTCGTAGATCCTGGATCTTTCAGACCATGTTTTGCCTAAATCAATCGACTCCCAGATGGGAATATATGGGTTGAGTGGACAGTTGTCTGGGCACGGTGCAGTGTTGTTCTCAGTGGGCAGGTAGTTCTCCCAAGTGGCGAGCAATGTGTTGCTTCCATCGCAGTCGAGCTTCCCGACGCGGGCATATAGTGTTCGAGGCACGGTATAGTTGCCTGGTGGGTCAAAGACGGTGACATTGGTGAGTAGCTGTCGAGTGGAGCCACCACTTTGGGCGCTCACTGATGGCAATACAAGGGCACAAAAAGCGCCAAAACGCGCTATAGAAGACGCCATCTTGACTCTCGCTAGATGCAGATGTTTAGGTGATCCAATGGCAGAAATCTCATGCTCGAAGCAGCATCATGTCCATGTATAAGTACCTCATCGCTTGAACACCGAACGCTGCGCCCTGGCAACGCAGATTAGTGACGAAACGGAGAATTAATGCCAGGAACCGGCTAAAATGCACTCAGAGTCTTGGTAAAGCAGGCATATCAGTATCGGATCGGGTGTCCTCAGACTCAGGGCTCTCGCAAAAGCCTTGGAGTTGGTGTATACAGTCAACAACAACGGGCTGGTACGTCGGTAAAGCATCGACCCCTCACCACTGCACAGACCTGTCGCCTTGGTCTTGCTTGGCATGTTACAGATGCGAGATACGACCTTTTCGCAAAGGACTACATGGCAAAGATGTAGCACATGTCTCATGGACTTTCTACGTTGACGGACTATCCAGCGTTTGGCCTGATTTGGGGCACGAGGCCGAAAAACCTTATCCATGTGTTCATTCGCCACTGAAATACTGTATGCTATTCCCCTAGACATGACGCGTCTGCACCGCAAACATCATGCAGTATGCTAACATGCAGACTTATTGTATGCTGAATTTCTCTCGTAAGAAAGAATAACTCACAGTTTTGTACACGAACTTGCCCATAGCTTAACAGATACTTTCACCGAGGACACTTGCAACCCCAATGGTGGACTAAGACCAAGGACCCTTTACTGTACCATTTGTTATCGCCGAAAGCAACAGCCCCCCAGCATCAGTTGTGGCGTTGACCCGAAATTCGCGCAACATGCAGAAACTGGGTGAGCCTGGGATCTACAACATGAGGGCGAGGACATGAGGGCGAGGACATGAGGGCGAGGACATGAGGGCGAGGAGCCCTGAAGCCCGCGTGGTTCCACAAGGCCTAGGTAACCAAGGTCTTAACTCGGAGTACGACTTCTGAAGTATATTCGATCAAGGTGGCAATTGCGTTTGCGGCAACTTGCATCCGGTGATGATTTTAGTTAGGCGTCCCATCAAGCATGGCAGTTAAGCAACCAACACGCGCGCCACTTTGGCTACATCGTCTTCTTCCAACCATGCTTTCTTTTCTTGCTCTTCATATACCAGCAACAATGCCGATTTCCACACGCTTGCAGATATGGAGCTAAGATTTGTCAAGGTGTCCCGCTCTGACACGACTCGCCATCACGGTACGCTGCGCCTGGTCAAAGATGAATCCGGTCGCGTACGAACACAAGTCATATTAGACTCCCATCGAAAAGAGCGCCAGCAAGAGACGGAAGACTCGCCCGACTGCGATCCTCGTCAGCTCATACGGCGCCTGCCGCCAGTGGCATACACGATCCACAGTCCAGAATTGTGGAGAAGCTCATTTGTTCAGGCAATGGTCGCAGACTTATTCCCAAAAGAGATCGGTTACGGGCGATTACTGGCAGATGATTTCGCTTTCCATTGTTCGAACAACGCATGGGCTCCTGTCATTGCTATACACGATGCTATGGCGCTGTTGCACGTCGGCTCGACCTCGAACGATGACACTCTCCTGCTCGAGGCGAAGAAACGCTATGTGTTCACCATTAGCGAGCTGAGACAGGCTCTGAGCCCACAAGGACCTCAAGTATCTGCAGAAGCCATTCTTGTGGTGTCAATGGGATTGATGTTGAGTGAGGTACTGCCCCCGGAACCCTCAATCATTGTCTAGCAAGCTAGAGATACAGCAGGTTCTGAAATGCTGATCGATCTGAAGATGTACTCAGCCATTTCGCATGGCGAGCATATGATCACTTGGTCCCGCCATGTGGCTGGCATATCCGAATTTTTGTCCATGTCCTATTCAGACAGCTTTGCTCTCCCATGGCCGAGATATCTATTACAGCAGGTTGAATCAGCTCAGGTAAGTACCTTAGCGACTGCTCGGGGAGCCGAGTCGCAGACTGATCATATGAAAGCTCATTCGCGCGCTCTACGAACGAACACCATTGCCTGGCAGTCGAATCTTCCTACAAGAGTTCAGAAACGACTCTCAGTTATCTCTCCTATATGACCTGGCCGCTCGCGTACCTCCACTACTGCAGGCATTCGACTCAATATCAGAGAGATCTGACCATGCGCTACTCGATAGTTTGAGCATCCTACAGCAAGAGTTGGATAACTGGATAACTTCTGCTTCTGCAAGCCAGCGAGGAATCGGAAACTCGCACCTGGATGCGGGGTGTGAAGATTTAGAACAAGGTGTCCAACCCGACGGAACCAGAGCCGCTCTTTGGATCCTCACCCGCGCATCTCTTTGCCGTATATGTCTTCTTCTGGTGGCGGAGTGTATCGATGCGCTGCTAAGTCGCACGTCAATAGCTACGCACCCGGCCTTTGCTGCAGAAATGCGCGCAGTACACCTGAGACGTACCATACAGTTACTGGCTCGCGCTGCTGGAGTCCCAGTCTGTATCGCTAGAGCAGTCAACGCCCCGCTGTACTTCCTCACGCGATACTATGCCCGGGTTGGAGACACTGCTGGTCTGGAGTGGTGTGCACAGTTCAAGGGAAATATCCTCAAAAGCGCACCGTGGCTACGCTGGGACGTACTACTGCCTTGGGGCTTGTTGACTGTACACGATGTGCCCATGTACAGAGGATAAAAACAGAAGAGTCTTCGATCGGATTCCATTTGTACAAAAAAGCGATCCAAGATTCTAAACAATTATTGCACGGCTGGCTTTTGTGGACCAAGCGTCTCTCACTATCGAAGGCTTTAGCTCATTGGAGATTCGATGATAGGAATGAGAACTCTTTCCGGCACTCCGTTGTTGAACACATTGAAGAGCAATGCAATGCATCTCTTCGGCAACGGACAAATGCGGAGAGACTCGCCCGATATTGCGATATCGCATGACGGCCTTGTATCGCGAAGACCAAAGCATATGGTGCCCTCATCTGGACCCTTTGGACCTTACGTGTGCTCTTTCTCGACTCTGAGAATGACTTACAGTACATTGACCGAGCTCAATAAAGCGACCAAGGAATTGGAGTCATCAAAGTCTGATTCATGTTCAGGAACATAGAGCCTTCGCCATGAGACAGTCACATATGCCATGTACGCTACCAATTTCTGACACTGAGACCTGTGTAAAGCGCTCAGCTACTTCTTCCCATCACGTAGGAATCACGCCGCGTTTATCGTTCGATGTTCGCGCGAGCTCGCACGGATACTACCGGAACCGCTTCCGTCTTGTCTCGCGTTCGCTTGGTCGGCTCCGACATTTCGCATCGAATTAGGGTGCGCTTCCGGAATGACTTGCTCGTATAGTGTACCTTTTGGGATAAGTGTCGCATGTATAGGGCTTGGCTTATCAGATTTTTCACGATCTGATAACACCATCACCCGGCCTGCGCATCCACACCAGATCATTCATGCATTCGGCAATTAGCTTGTTGAAGCAACTTATCCTTGTCTGAAGAATATCAGTCAATCCTGGAGCTTCTTTGGTTCAGCATTGGTGTCACGAATCCCCGAAATGATGGCAGACGAAGCCACGCCGACCACAAAAACGACTGCTGTCGTGCGAGGAAGTCCTGCAGATGTGACCGATGCGCCGAGTAACAGCAGCAGCGATGTTGCGCCGATTGAAGACGAACGCTCACCTGGTGTTGCGCGCATTGCTGCTATCAATCGCAATTTGACCCGTGGAGACCGCATCGCTGTCTTTATTGGAGTGTTCCTGATCGCTTATGCCTACGGCTTGGACGGGACAATTCGTTCAACATATCAAGTATAGCATCAACAAGATTTGGACCTCTTGCGAACGATTGACTGACTTGGACGACCCAGACAACCGCTCTAGCAGATTTCGACAATCATTCCCTCATCTCAACGATCAACGTTGTGCGCACAGTCATCGCCGCTGCCGCACAACCGGCTGCTGCAAAGATTGCAGACGTCTTCGGTCGCCTGGAGCTCATCTTTGTGTCGATCACCTTTTACGTCGTCGGAACCGTTATTGAAGCATCATCACACAGTGTCAGCACTTTCTGCGCGGGTGCAGTCATATACCAGATTGGCCTCACAATCGTTACCTTCCTGGTCGAAGTTATCGTAGCAGACATAAGCTCACTGAGGTCACGCTTGCTCTGGTCATACATCGCAGCAACCCCTTTCATTATCAACACGTGGGTCAGCGGCAGTGTAGCTCAGAGTGTGCTCGAAACCACAACTTGGAGATGGGGAGTCGGGATGTGGGCGATCATCTACCCGGTTTTATCCATGCCACTGGTCATCTCGCTGCTTGTAGCTGCCCGCCGCGCAGGAAAACGAGGGGACTTGGATAACTTGACACTTCACGGTCGTAGACGCAGTTTCAGATTACGATGTCTCGACCTCTTCTGGGCTTTAGGTAAGCATTCTCTCACAAGAGTTCGCGTCGCATTGCTGATAGTGTCTTGTCAGATGTGATTGGCATTACACTTATCATTGCAATGCTTGCTCTGATCCTAGTCCCTTTTACGCTCGCTGGCGGACAGAGTCAGAGCTGGCGCAGCGCACACATCATCGCACCTCTGGTCATTGGGCTCTGTACAATTCCTGTGTTCATCATGTGGGAATGTCGAGCACCACACCCTCTTATGCCATTCCACTTGCTAAAAGATCGCGCTATCTGGGGCGCGCTCGGTGTTGCCTGGATGCTGAACTTTATCTGGTACATGCAAGGCGACTACCTGTATACTGTGCTCATTGTCGGCTTTGATGAATCCGTCCAATCTGCAACTAGGATCGCATCACTGTACAGCTTCGTCTCCGTCATCACCGGTGTGGCTCTGGCACTCGTTATCCGTTGGGGAGTGCCATACCTCAAGCCCTTCGTCGTCTTTGGCACGCTCATGTTCATGGTCGCTTTCGGTATTCTGGTCGAGTTCAGAGGCGGCACTGGGCATGGAAGCTACGCTGGTATTGTAGCAGGCCAATGCGTGCTTGGTTTCGCCGGCGGTCTCTTTCCGTACCCAACGCAGGTGCTGATCCAAGCCGCGACAAAGCATGAGCACCTGGCTTTGGTGACTGGTCTCTATCTGGCATTCTACAGCGTTGGCTCGGCATTCGGAAACGCTGTCTCAGGTGCCATCTGGACGCAGACTTTGCCTGCAAAGCTCAACGCTCAGCTTGCGGCAGTCACTACTAATGCGACAATCGCGATCACTGCATACGGCGATCCGTTCACCTTCGTTGCTGAGTATCCGGTTGGGACGCTGGAGCGTACAGTCGTGATAGATGCCTACCGCAGTACACAACGACTTCTTTGTGTGTGCGGTATCTGCTTGTGTGCATTGCTAGTCACGTTCGCCATGGTATTGCGCAATCCTAGGCTGGGCAAGGCGCAGAGTCTCCCGGACGCTGAGGCCGGTGGGCGCACGGAGAATGTGTCCAGCCGGAACAAGCACTCAGGACATGAAGATTGCATGTAGATGGCAGACTGGACAGCACCAGGTGAGCAAGCTATGCGACTTGCGTTGAAAATCAACAGCAGATCAAAGTTGGCAATGGAACAGATGTCAATGCAGAAGTCGGGACGGATGACTTGGTGGACCCAAGGCTCGGGAAGTCGAAGGTGAAGATCTACTGCGTCGAAGTAAGCAATGGCACAATCAACTTCCAGCCATATGGCTATTCGTATTGCAATCCTGATGTGTCTCAAAGCGACATGGACGAGTTCAAAAGAGCGCTGAACACTTTTGACTCATGTATTCACAACTCCGGCAACAGCCGTCCAACACCAGGTCGGCTTCGAGGTGGTGTGCCTGTTTGCTTACAGGGCGATTTGCGTTCTTCGTCTTGACCCGAGTGCAGCGCTGTTTGTGCTTGACTTCAAGAGCTTAGTGATCTCGGCGTTATTGGGTAATGGCTTTGTCGTGGTGTTGTGGTGGCGCTCAATCCCTAAAACAATCAAGACGAAGACGGAACTATGTCACACGCAATATAAGCCTCGTTTCCAATTACGCTCAAGACCTGCTACGATTCGTACCGGGCTACGCTCGTATCTCTCCGCCCGTGGGTTTGGCTTTGACGTTGGTGACATCCTCTTCACTGATTGGAGGATCAACAATGCAGCGTGTTGAGTAATAAGCCGGCATGGTGTAACGACCAATCGGTAGATGTGCTCCAGAGGCTACAGAAGCTTAGAAGAGCTTGGTGACGCTTATTCCTGGGTAAGTTTTGCCACATATGCGACGATCATCCACGGTACTTCATAAGAGGCACGCCTGACGGGCGGAGTTGATTTCCGGATGTAGTAATATTGGGTGATTCGCATAACCTTCGTCTAGATGGGCGTATCTTGGTAATGCCACTTTGTGTTGCCTCCGTTCGCAATTCGAGCGGCGATGTTGTCGTGTTTATGAGCATCAATCCTCTGCCCCGAGGACGATGGCGATGCCATGTCAGCCCGCCTGCGATGTCCGCGATACTTACAAGGACTGAACTATCGGTCTATGCCACCGCCTGCGGTCTGCTACACTTCCATATGTCCTCTCCACCTTCTCATGTCGCAAAAAGGAAGTCAAGTCTGTTCGCCGCATTAGTGTTGATTCCCAGTGATACGAAATTGGGAACAACTCACCTCTTGTTACCGGTGTCAGTTGTCGTCTGTCTATATTCGTGCTGCTGCTCAGGAGTCATAGCGTCCCACTTCTTCGCTTTGGTGCTATTTCTCCATCGGTAGTATAAGAACGTGCCCGGGTATTGTACCAGCTGCGTAGTTGGGTCAGCTTCTGAAGGTTATCTTCCGAGTGGAGGATATGGAGTCACACTTACACACATCCAAATACAGATGACCAGCAAGCCTTTGTTTGCCTTGAAGTAGCGCGGTTTGTCGGATGGTTGGTAGACTGGAACTGTTAGTGAAATATGTTCTTCTTGTTAGCCGACGGTTGACACTCACTGTTGGCTCCTATCATGCCGCTGACTTGTACCCACATGTTGTAGAGGCTGTTCAATTGTTAGCGTTATTCTCAAACTAGCTCTCATATAACTTACGATGCCGAAAATGTCCTGTTCTGGACGGTGCCAGCATTCCTGCTAGTCCAGGCGACCTGGATGGGATGTGTGCTGATCGTTGCCAGCGAGCATGCTTCGGAGCCGATCAGAGATATCGGCACTTACTAAGGGAACGAGAGTAGAACTGTAGCAATCGCAAAGTACACCCAAGGTCCGATCGGGTCCGGCAAAGCGATCAAGGCCATAAAACAAGGTAGTAACCAAGCATCTTCAGCCATCGATACGAAACTTCTATTGTTCACCAGCTCACTCAAGGTTGTGATGAGTAGCATAGTCACGCAAGAGCAGACGATCCAGGGGATCGCCAACAGGTTGTTTTAGATGACATTGAATCCGAGAGCCCTGAAGGACAATGTCAAGTATTGGTTGACGGGATACTTTGGTGAACCAAACGATAAGCCGAGTGCGTAGAGAGGATACATGTCATAGTCCTTGGCACAGACCCAGATCTGCTTGAGAGACAGACCTTGACGATTGTACATTCCGCCCTTCTGCGGATCATCTCGAATGACTGTTACATTATTAGTGTCTGTGCTAGCTCTCATATGTCTATATACGGAACTCACCGGAGTTGACAATGATCTTCTGTTCCTTTTCGTTGAAGTAACCATTCGGGAACCACCAGCTCTTGGTCTTCGCCGGCGATTGAGGCATCAAGAAGAAAGACATGATCCCAATCAAGAAGGTGAAAAGACCCTCAATAAGGAACATCCAGCGCCACCCTTCGTAACCCAAGATGCCACGCATTGACAGAAGACCGACCGCGGCGAAGCCGACACCAATGTCTACCAGTTGAGAGGACATCCAGTACCAAGCCAGGCGGATTGGCAGCCTTGTACCAGTGTAGAAATAGCTCAAGTACAATATAGTATCCGGAATGAAACCACTCTGGAAGGTCGCGATCAGGTATCTGGTGGCGAGAAAAGAGGCTCTGCCCTTGAGGGAAAACTGCATCGCAGAGATGAACGAGAAGGCGCAAATTTGGATGGGGACCCAAACGTCAGGGCCTATCTTCTTCGAGATGAGTTGTGAAGGGAGCTCGGCAACAAGGAAGCCAACGCGAGAGATGGTCTGGCCGATGTTGTAGTCGCTTTGGGTGATGCCCAGATCGTCAAGCATGTTGTCGCGTTGGATATGTTGCCTCTGCAAGATGTATCAGCCACGAAAACTGCAAGAACCGCCCAATTGCATGGCTGCTAGCCTTACCTGTCGATATTGAGAGCTGCAAACATAATGCAAACCCACACCATGATCTTCCAATCAACCTTATGCCTCACCGCATCCTCTTCCTTCCAAGTCCAAATAAAGCTCGGGTCGAAAGCAGCCCAGTTCTCCCATTGCGGATGGATATATAGCGCCTTGTACTCTTCGATGTTCTCCGAATCCCAGATACTGGGTTGTGTCGCGATAGCATTCGGGTCGTGGCTGTTAAGCTTAGGGCCTTTCCGGATGCGCAAGAACCTCAGCACTGCGCCGCCAAGGACGGATTCCATACGCTGGTTTTGCTGTACAGTGCCATCGGGTTCCGGCTTGACGGAGTGCCCATCTTGCTTGTGGCCTGGAGCAACCTTGGAATCGATACTGTCATGGCCAGTTGGGGTGGCGAAGTCGGCCGGCGATGCTGCAATGACAGGCAGTTTTGCAGGCATGGCCGCGTTCGATAAGAAGTATGAGAGAGAACAAAGCGAGATTAAAAGATCGAGTCAAGCGAAAGAGAAATACTTGTACCAGTACAGATGACATCGTCCATCTCTAGATCGATCCTGCAAGGCAACACGGCTCATCGTCTTGAAGCTATTACACAAGCCTCTCATGGGTACTTTCTTTCAACAAGTCGATACTGTTACTTGGCCTGGTAGTAACCCACTGTTGGTAATGGCGACATTGCGCTTAGACACTCCTCTGGTATTCCGGACCCGTCATAGTCGAGACATCCCCGCGGAGACGATGTGGATGCGTAGGTGCAGTAGGCATTCTTGTGGCATTGGGCGTGAGAGAATTCGCAACTTTGCTCACGTCTTGCGCCATTCGCTTGTGCTTGCCAGTGGGGATGTCGTGACTGCCGAGCATCTACTATTGGTGTATTAGTGGAACTTGCGCCCAGAAAAGTACATGACCAGCACTATCTTTCACGTGTCTAGCACGAGTATTCTCGTCGTTTGCCGGATCATTATACGGCCAAAAAAATGCTATAGATGTCAAAGATCTCACTACCGAACTCAGGATTAGACTTCAGACACGTTACAGGGCAGAGACATGAAATTATTAGGACTTGCAAATTGTCATTGGTTCTATCTCTAGACTCTATTTTCTTGAGTAGTCTAACCTCAGGGCTAGGGTGATGGTGGGTTCCGTGGATCAAAGCGCAAAGCTCCAACCGTAATTTCTTCAATCATTCCTTCCCTGCTGCACGCACTGCGTCATGGTAACAGGTCGTCAAAACTTCGCTTGTTGCAAAGCTATGGCACGTGAAAGTGCCTGGTGTACACTCTAGCCGCTTGATTTAGTGGCAGGTGTACGACCGTGTGGATTGAGCTCGGTATTTCCACGATTCAGGTTCAGTTCTTGAGGACAAACCTGTACCTGGGCGCACCCTTCTCGAAGTCGACAATGGCCTGGTTGGCATCGGCCATAGGCCTCTCGTTGATCCAGGGGTGAATCTGCTTGTCGGCGGCAAGCTGCAGCATCTCCTTGATCTCGGCAGGAGAACCGATAAGGCTGCCACCAATCTTGACCTTCTTCAGGATAAGGGAGAAAGCCATGAACTGAGGGATGGGGTCCTCAGGAGCACCGACTTGGATGAATTGACCGCCAATGTCGAGCAGGCTGAGGTAGCTGGTAAGAGGCAGGCCAGGTCCAGAGACAGTGCTGACGATGAGGTCGAGGGAGTTGGCGTACTTCTTCTCGTAGCCCTCCTCAGCGGTGGCGATGAATTCGTCGGCGCCCATCTTGAAAGCGTCCTCCTTCTTGGCGTCAGTACGGCTGATGGCAACGACCTTGTCGGCACCAAGAGCTTTGGCCCAGAGGAGACCGAAGTGGCCGAGACCGCCAATACCGACGATACCGACACGCTTACCAGGACCGCAGCCGTTGGCCTTGAGGGGAGAGTAAAGGGTGACACCACCGCAAAGCATGGGAGCAGCCTCTGAGGAGTCGACACCGTCGGGAATGGGAATGACGTGGGTAGAAGCACCACGCCAGTACTTGGCGTAACCGCCGTATGACTTCTCGCCGGATGGCCACTTGCTGTTGTAGGTACCAGTGGACTGCACCTGGCAGTAGTTCTCGTTGCCATCAGCGCAGTTGGGGCAGTCACCCTTCTGGTTCATGCAAGCGCCAGACTGAGCACCAACACCGACACGGTCGCCAACCTTTACGCCGGTCTTGACGTCCTTTCCAACGCGAACAGCCTTGCCAACAATCTCGTGACCGACGACGCAGGGGTAGTTGGTAGGGCCCCAGCCGCTCGAGAGGGTGTGAATGTCGGAGCCGCAAATACCGCTGTGGGTGATCTCGATATCAATGTCGGTCTCCTCGAAAGTCTTGGGCTCATAGCCTTGCCAGACCATGTTGCCCTTGGCGGAGTTGGCGTCGAGGCCCATCCATCCTTCGAACTTGTAATCGGTAGACATGTTGTGTGGTTTTCTCGTGCTTTGTGGCTGCAAAAGTGGTGAGGGAGCAGGCATGAGGACAACAGGGCTGGCGGACGCTTAAGTAGACCGTCTTTCACAAGACTCCATAATTGAAATGCCTATGACATCTTGCGCTTTTTTCTACGGGGATAAACACTATCGCCGTTGCCTATGAGAGCGGACGGCGCGGGTCCGCGTGCGGTCGTGGCGATAGGGTCTTGATTTCGTCATGATATCCACTCAACACTGTCAAATGTGGCCTCAATTAGAAGTCTGAAGAGTCCCGGCACGTGGCGATTACAGACAGCTCTGAGCCGGGTTAGTGATATAATCACCGTAGGCCAGTATTCCATTGTTACACAGGCGCAGTGATCGCGGCATTCGTGCACATTCGGCGACCAGGCACAAATTGGTGGTGCAGTTTCTTTCTCAAACTCCTCATTTTTGTCCGAGCGCAACCCGAGATTTGTCATCAGGAAGCGAAGCCTTGACGATAACGATGGCGACTTGACACGCGTAAAGCGCCGCCAGCCTTATCGAGAGCTAGGGCATGTGGACGGTACCATGCAACAAACACTCCCAGCTCTTTCGCTTTGTTCACATGATCCTTGGTGCGTTGGCTGTCCAGGTTATGATTACTGCAGATGCATGGACGCTTGAGCGCGTGGAAGAAAGGTCCGTCAAGGCCGTATCAGATCCAAGTGCGTCCGGTCGAGGTGAGAGATCAGGCTGTGAGCCATAAGTCGTCCATACTGGCCATAATGTCGAAGCAGTAGAGGAAGACACGAGGGCGTTAGAAGAATTCAATATAAGAAGATAGTTGACCATTGAGGTAGAAGATCCCTGCGGCTGAGGAGGCACCAAGTGTCACCTCGGCTGAGACAATCCTTCCGCAGGCAAAATCATCAACTCCAACCTCAAGAAGCAAAATTCATCATTATATCGTCTTCTGACGACTGGCCTAGTTCATGAGCGATGGCAAATACTTTGAGAGATACACACATGGTGTCTCTAATCTTTCGGCACTGCTGCTACGCGCCCAGCTGCCAAGAGCCCGTCGATCCGTTTTGGCGATGTTACCATATCTTTGCATGTGGCGCAACACCTCAACACATGCAGCAAAATCGTGCATATCGTTGGTAGCAGGATATCCGTCTCCCGAAATTATTCCCACTGAAACAGCAGCCGGAGAAATGCACCTTGACGAGCACATGAACCGTGAAGGTTACACACACGCACGAATGTCATCCCGGGCCAAAGACGTGCCTGCATGGCTCCTGGACGCTATCAGAGATGTTATTGTTGCATATGATGTGGTTCCTCCAAGCAAGCTACCAGCGCCCCTCTCAGAGGCTTCTTTTCCGGCGTCCCCACTTCAAGCATGCTGCACATCCACTACCATTCCGCTTACTTGCTGTATCAGACACTGATCCCAAGCTCGTCATGTTCCAGGCACCAAGATCACAATTAGTAGTTCTCGTCTCCGGCAGATGGACATGGGTAAACGTTCCTATAGCGGATCGCTTCAGACCAGTTCTTGCAGGTTAAGTAGATAGCGATGGCTGCTCATTTGTTTGGGTTGGACTTGCAAACAGATTTTCAGTCTACTGACTTTTCGTGGCTGAGAGTGTGCTCCGAGGGGAAACACTACACGTTCGAGGCATGGGTATTCTAGCAGCTGTGAAGAAGAACAAGGTCGGAGCAGTAGTGGTGTCTGTCTTCGATTGGTATCGTACGTTTGACGAGTTGAAGAAAAGGTTCGGATGAACTGACTGACCTTTTACTACAGCTTCCCATTATCCAGCAGAAGAGAAGAAGCTTCTCCGAAAGCTTGATCTGGCTATCTTGGTCTTTGGTTGCTTGAGCTGTATGTCTCACGAGAGGATTTCGCACACGATACACAGAACTGACATGAATATTTTCTTGCAACAGTCTTCTGCCGGGTATGATCAAGAATATGCACAACTTACCGATGCCTATGTTGACTGTCTGTACACAGTTCCTTGGCCAACAAAACGTTATCAATGCATACGTCTCTGGCATGAAAGAGGATCTCAACGCTCAAGGAAACGAACTGAACTACTTCGTCGTCGCATGTATGTCTGACAGAGCTCTTGGTAACACTTCTCCGATACTGACGATACAGACAATACCGCGTATGTCTTAGGCCAGATCCCACTTATGACTCTGCAGACAAAAGCCAAGATGTAAGTGTATTGATCACACAATACCGCGTCTTCTGTTCAGTTCTGATCATGTGCAGTGCACCGTATCTATTGCCAACACTCCAAATCACATGGGCGATTATCGCTTTCTGTCAATCCGAGATCAAGCATAGCTGGCATCTCTATATCTTGCGTGCCATCACCGGATTCTTGGAAGCGTCATCATTCGGTGGCACTCATCTGATTCGTGAGTTTAAGCTACCGCGACACCCTGCATGGGGCATGCTGCCCTACGAGGTCGCATAGCTAATTTGTGCAGTCGGATCATGGTTCAAGAATGAAGAGCTCTTCAAACGTGCCGGCGTCTGGTTTATGGGCAACTCCCTCGGCTCCGTGTTCTCTGGATACCTGCAAGCAGCCGCATACCGTAATCTTGACGGCGTTTACGGACGAGCGGGCTGGCGCTGGCTATTCATCGTGCAAGGCATCATCACACTGCCAATCTCGTTTCTCGCATACGTGTACTGGCCTGGTCTTCCTATCTCACCCAAGAGATGGTACTTCACCCCCGAGGAGCACGCTTTGGCCCTCAAGCGTATGCCGGTTGTGGAACAAGAAGGCATCACGTGGAAGACTTTCAAGTACACTTTGAAGAGACCAATGTGGTGGTTTTGCGTTTCTTGCTACATGTTAGTCGCGGTCAAACCCATTCATTTTCACTTGGTGGAGCTGACGATCGCGCACAGATTCCTCGTTCAGGCACACTACTGGACCGGCTACATGGCTCTATGGCTGCGGTCCGCCGGCTACTCCATCGGACTGGTCAACATCCTGCCGACGTTCATCGACCTGCTCCGCGCACTTTCCTCGTGGTTGGGCACGACTCTGGCAGGCTGCCTAAGCTTACGAGGCCTCTGGACTTTCCAAGCATCTCTAGTCTTCTTCGCCATTATTGTGTTATCCATCTGGAACGTGCCCGACATCCCCAAATTCCTAGCATTCTACCTCGGTGGCTTCAGCGGCATGGCATCGCCAATCTTGTACAGCTGGGTCAACCGCACACTCGCAGACAACTACGGCGAGCGCGGTCTGATCATCTCATCTATGATGACTTTCGGCTTCTGCACGCAGATTTGGGTGCCTTTGTTTACCTTCCCTACCGTGCAGGCGCCGCGATTCCCGAATGGATACCCTGCAGCCGTGGTGTTTGAGTTCGCGATGTGGGCGATTCTAATGGGCGGAACGTTTTACATGAATTGCTGGAAGGCTAAACATCCTGATTTGGAACCTACTGTATTTACCGCAGACGCGGATGAGGCGTCGAGCACTGAGCTCAAGTCTCAGACCGTGAAAGTGGACACTGACAAGTCCGGGGGCAAAGTTGGTGTGACAGGGCCGGTGTGAGTCGACACATATGGTTGCTGGAATGAGGATGCGACAACGTAAGATCATCAATTGAAGTATACATAGCGCTCAGACCAGCCCATATACCTCATGAGAACGTTCTTTGTTCTTCAAAGAGATATCAATTCCGGCTCGATCATACACTCTTTGACGTCGTAAGTCGTGCACCTTCACTCAACAACCCGCCAAAGGCCACCCATCCGCCACCGCCCTCAACCTGAGCTGGCCAGACCAAGTCCCGCCATAGCTAATCCTACAACATCCTCTCACAGCACAAGCCTCATGCAGTCTATCAGCACACTCGCCCACCGCGGCACGAATAGTCTCGCACGGAACAATCGTATCGCAATTCGAGCCGTTCGAAATCGTCTGATAGGCGGAACCCTCCCAGATTTCGCCATCGAAGTCGATTCCATATCCCATTTTGCAGGAATCAGCGTCGGGGCTAGTGGTGGTCTTCTGCGTTACCCAGTCGTAGAACGGAGTGGTGGAGTCGGAGGCCATGATGAGGGTGCCGTGCGCGGCCAGGTTTGTGGCGTTGGTCAGGACCGCGTCGGCGGAAATTATTTTCTAATGGATGCCAGAGATTCCTAGAAGCGGCGACGTGCCGAGGACCTTGTCTGTTGTGATGTAAAGTGATAGGCCGGAGTCTCCTGGAGAATCACGTTGGCGGTGGCGTCCTGTCACTCGTACCTGGGCAAGCGCCGTGGCCAAGCTTGCAATGCAAAGAAGCTGAAGGGTTCGATTCATCGTTGTGACCAAACTGACAGTAGGCCTGGTGGCAGGTCTTGCTTCTGTGGCAAGTTAACTGAACAGGTAACTATAGGGCTAGGTGCCAATTTAGAGCGTGAACAGCTAAGCACATCAAGACTTTCGTGGAGATGGAAGGTGCTCTTATGAGATCTCCTAGGTGGTATCAATGTGCCATTGTGGAATACTTCCGATCTTGCTATCTAGTGTCGACCAGCTCATTCTTGTGGGAGATGCACAAACGAACGGCGATGGGGTCACGAGACGCAAGTGCGAGTGCAAGTGCGAGGAGAGAAGTGTACGCGGTGGGAATGAGTCGTACAAGGTTATTCATTCATCACCCTGGTCCGGATTTATGACAAGCCGGTTTCAAGATATTGTATGCTGTTACGCACGACAATGTAGTACTTTTGTACAAAGCAATTCAAGGGGCTGGTGCAATCGTCGCGATCTTCTCCGCTGTCAAACGTTTCACACGCATGGACCAAGGAGAATAGGGTTTCTCGTTCTGGACACACCTGATACAAACACCTTGCAATCCAACTTTCTACATGAAACTTGGCCGCGTAGATGATCCACAAGCGGCACAAATAAAGTGAAGATCGTTCCCGTTCCCAATGGCAGTAGTAAGTAGATCTTGGTACTCAACACACTTCACACACACTCCACACACACACTACAATCACGCAAACTCTCACGATACAACAATCAAAATGCTGTCCAACCTTTTCACCCTCGCATTAACCCTCGGTCTCGCAACCGCAACACTCGCACCGGCCAGCTCAAACACAAAGGGAGCCTACCCGGCCTCACCAGACTGCTCTCCTGCAAAGACAAGCAAAGCCATCCAAGCAGCAGAGTGCAGCCACAACACTCGCACCCACGAGACCCAAACTTTCGCCATCTTCAAGATCGACCACCAGTACGACGGCAACAACGGTGCTCCCTACGGAACATGCGAAGCGTACACCTGTACCGCCCCGGCTTCCTCTGAATTGAGCGCCGACGAGGACTACTGGACTTTCTTCTGGGGCAGTGAGGGCGAGAGCAGTGGCGAAGGCGCTGGTTGTATCAAGGACCCGCAGACTGGCGAGTGTGGATGCGAGAACTCGACCGGAGAATTCATTGCAGGCTCAGACAGCTGCACTTAGTGTGTTGCTGGCTGGAGCAAGCACTCTGCACTTTCAGACCCACAAGATACCAATACAAAGGCTTCAGAAATTGTCAACGCGTAGCCCGATGTTCCTCGATGCTGCCATGCTCAACAGATGCTGCCCAATAGCAAGATCCATGACCCCAACACCAACACTTTTGTAGACCACGAAGCCATCTTGCAACCATGTTGACAGCTCACCAGAGTCACTGGCAGCCTTCTCTTGCAGCAAAGAGCCTACCTCTAACATTCGCTCGACAGGAACGCCAGCTTTCACGAGCTCTCCAGCCTCACCCAAACAGCCTTGAATACTGTCCACGGAGATGACGCCACCCTTATAAGTCGGGAATGGCAAAGTGCTTGAAGAGTCTGTGAGAGTCTGCAGGAGTTGCGGATCGATCTCTTGCATATCCAGGCGGTACGATCCAATGGCTGCAATGTAGCGTGGCTTCTTTTGAGCTTCTTGCGAAGTGAGGAATCTGGATGGGAAAAGTGGTTGTGTACTCGGCGTCGTACAGAAGATTGCATCAGCATCGAGCACAAGTGCTTCCAGTGCAGCGTTTCGATCACTGCCTTCGTCGAACGCTCCGATCGTGATGTGTGGAGGTAGAGCGACATGCTCACTCTTCAGTTCGCTGAGCAAGTCTTCCGTCCTTGCCGCTGACCGATTAACAATGGTGATCTTCCGGATGTCCTTTCCGCGAAGAAGAACAGCTAGCCGGATATGCCAGAGCGCTTGTTTGCCTGCGCCGAACACAACGATGTTTTCTACTATCTTCCGAAACCTGAAGAGCAACATCGAGCCCAGTGAAGTGCGAAATGCTGTAAGACCGGCAGCGTTGAGCACACCAATAGCGTGGCCATGGGCGTCGCAAATTGTCAAAACACTTTTGAGGCCTGGCTCTGGTTTCTGACCTGCTTTGGCGGGAGCAGGTGTGTCGCTCGGGCGAACGCCGACTATCTTCACCCCGATCATGTCCTCCGTAGTTGCCGGCATGAACAAGCTGACCTGTCCTCCCGGACGCGTCACGGCAGCTCGTTCTGACTGGTATGAGACGCCATCTCGGCATGAGTATTCTGCAAGCGCATTCTCAAGAGCATCAACGAATCCGGTAAGCTGTTCAGAGTCGAGTGTTTCCAAGATCCGTGCAATGTCGGATCCTGTGAGGAGGGTGAAGGCCATCGTGATGCGTAAGTGGCGATCTTACTATTCTTCTTCAGTATGTACGCTAACGAGCGCGATTGGGAGACAATTGCCATCTATATACTCGTCCCATTCGGTTGACCCCGGCTTATCGTGGACAACTTCCTGCGATGTCGGATACCCAAGAAGCCATCCCTAGTCCTCCAAGCCTACAAGGGTTCCCGCATCCATTCTTGATCCCCACACTTGACTCTTCGAGGAGGGGCTGTCGCATGCTTCATGACGTGATGCAGATCGTTGTATAGCTCCAGTCTTCGAGCATGTCGGTGGACCTTACATGTATCTAATAGTTTGCAGCCAACATCCAAACTTCCTGAGTCATCCAACTTTACAGTAGATCACCAGTACTCTCTCAACAATAATCCAAACACAAGCAGCAATGTCTGCAGCCCCACACACCTCGACAAACCCCGCCACTGAGACGCCTTCGACCTCAGAGACCGGCGGACAGAACCTCTACCCCAAAGACAGCGTGCCCGCCGCAAACGTATCCGATCAAACAAGCAAAGTTGGGCAGACAGGAGTTAGCCAGGGCAGTGCTGAGAAAGCAGCAGAGAAGCTGTATGAAGGTAAGTGGCGAGGGTATGGGGCTACTAGGGTCGTTGCTGATCATACATGCTTGCGTAGAAAGGATCGAAGACGAATATGCAAAGCGCGAGGGAGGCGCTTGAATTGTGGACAGATCAATAGCAACGGGGTCTTTAGGTAGCATAATGGCACAGTCACGGCGATGCTTGAGGCCTGGACAGCTGTGAATATTGGATGAGTTGAGATCATTTGAGGCTAGTTCCTAAACACAACATGGCAAATACCCGCAAATAAAAGCAAGCCCCAGTCATGTGTGACATAGATAATTTGGTCCACCAGGGACATCGGCGACTGGGGCTGTAGCATGGTCGACTCGCAAATTGACAAAAAAGACACTCGATCGCATTTGCAAAACATGTTCAAATAAAGGTCAAGACACAATCAACAGCATGAGCAAGACAAAGGTGCAGAATTCCTTCACGGCACATGGCTTGAGGTCGGCGACTTTGTCGCGGTGCCAGAGCAGGTATGCTGATGCTTTGAGACTTCACGTGCAGAGCCAGCTTTCAGATCTTCAGGACTCTGACGTGCCTCCAGTTCTTCTTCGCCCGGCCAGCGCTTATCTTTGGTGGAAATCTTGGCGTTCTTTGAAGCATTTGGGTCGCCGGAGCTAGCAGAGCCGCCAGAGCCCTTCACACTGCTAGAACCAGACGAGCTTCAAGTTGAGCCAGACGAGCCCTGAGCACCGCTCGAACCCTTGGACCCGGCTGAGCTGCCCTTGGAAGCCGGACTGTTGGAGGCTTTGAAACCTCCAGAGCCCGCCGCACCGCTGGGACTTGCGCCACCTACCTTCGCGGCCACACTTCCCTGTGGAGATGCAGATTCGGCGGCAGCTGGAGCACCTGCGCCGGCGCTCTGACTTGGCGACTTGCCTGAGCCCTGCTTGACATCGCCTTCAGCAGGTGGAACTCCAACGGTGTCTTCGGCCCACATCTTGTCGTCGTTTGGATCGAGAGTGACGCTGGGATCCATGGCGCTACTTGCTTGACTTGGTTCCGGAGCGGCAGCAGGAGCAGCAGTAATCGTGATTTCTTTGTAGGCGCTATACGCTGTCCTGCCACCGCCCACGAGAGCATCCACATTGCCTTTGTTAAGTAGACCACCGATACCACCTTTGGCTGCTGGGCTGCTTGCTGATGCTGGGGTTTTCGCAGCGGCTGATGCAGAGGCAGATACCGCCGGAGGAGCCTTGGAAGCGCTGGCCTTGCTACCAGCTTTGGCGGCGTTTGAGGCTGAAGCCTTAGCTTTACCAGAACTGGTCTGCTTGGAAGCCTGTGTAGATACCTTTGGAGCAGAGCTCGCGGCCTTGCTGGTTGCCTTTCCCTTCCCCTTCGGTGGACCCGGCGTTCTCTTGCGGTAGACTGTCGCCAATGTGGTGGGCTCGTCTGAAATGTTGGTAGGTTGTAAGTTCGAGCCGTCGTCGTGATTCTCGCTCGAAATCAAGGGGTCATCGTCGCCGACCGGAGCGGCGTCTTCAGCAGGTGACGAGGGGATCGAGTCAGAAGTGGTGATACCCATCGCTTCCCCGATCAATTCAAAGGCACGGTGTGCATCTAGGGGCGTAGGAACCCGTGGTGGGCATGACCATATTGTCCGGAAACCTGCTCCACGTTTGCGCTGGAGCGTTTAGCACGTTTGCCATGGCCGATTCGCTCGAATTGTTTTCCACAAGCACATTAGAAACAAGTGCCGTCTTATGAGACTGTGGCGCCGCGTCGATCGAACGGGCCATGTTGCTGGGCGGCGCTGCAAAGGTCGTAGTGCTAAAAGCGCCAAGCGTAGACACTAGACGCCACAGGCTTACTGACATTGTACCGGAGTCTTGTCGGCGCTGCCTGGCTCTACGGCCGAGCCTCACAACAGCCGAGCCATTGGCTGTGATCACGGTCTGCTCTTGCATCGAAGCGTTAGCGAAAACGGCTGACTCCTCAGTTGGAGCAGCGCTGACAAAAGCCGACTCCTGGTCCGGAATCGCAATGACAGTGTTGAGCTGTTGAACCGCAGTAGCGGTGGCAATGGCCGGAACCTGAGTCGCAGTAGCATAGACAGTGACTTGAGCAGGCTGCTGTGGTGCAGCAACGATGGTACTCGCGGCCACAGCTACAGCCTGAGAATGAGCCTGGAGTGAGACCTGTGCTTGCAACGAAGAAAAAGAAGCAGCCTGTGCTGAGATCGAAGAGGCAGCCTGCACCGAAGAAAGAGAAGCGGCCTGTGCAGAGATTGACGAGGCGACAGAGGCAGCCTGCGCGGAGGCCGACGAGGCAATGGAAGCAGCCTGCGCAGACAGCGACGAGGCAACAGAAGCAGCAGAAGAAGCTGCAGCAGCGTCTTTCGATTTCTGCTCCTCTTCTTCTTTCTCTTTCTTCTCTTTCTCTTCCTCCTCCTCGTCCTGCTTCTTCTTCTTTTCCTCCTCCTCGTCCTCCTCCTTCCTTCTGTCCTCGTCCTCCTGCTCCTGTCTCTGCCTGTCCTGCTCGGCCTGCTTGTCTTTGTCGTCGCTCCCACCTCCACCGAACACGACGTTTCCAACGCCTTTCGCCGCACCGCCGACGAAGCCTCCTATGGCGTTCCCAACATCCTTAGGTCCCATTTTGGGTAGAGGGTTTGGATGCAAAGCTAAAAGATGTAAATGGGTGTCCGTGAAAAAGGAGGAACAAGAGTTTGAGGGAAGTTGTGACGACGGGTCAATGATGAAGATGTGGAGTTGAGTGCGGTTGATATTATGATTGGAGAAAGTTGTTGTGATATGGTGGTAGAGATTGATGGTGGTAGTGGAGGATGATTCTGCAAATTCAGTCAAGGGAGGTGAAATCATTTCGCAGGGCATAGATGGAAAGCTCGGCGGTCTTCGAACAAAACATGCAGACAGCACAAGAACGTTCTGCGAACTTTCTGCAAGCACTTGTTGAGGATCGGGAAAATTGGCGGCTTAACAAGATGTAACCAGAGAATAGTCTTAAGTCTTACTTCGACGTCCAGAAAGATGGTGGGAATTCTTTGAGCGATGTGCTGAACATGGTCTTTCGAGTACGTCAGAGTTCCCTCTTGTTTGTTCCTCACTGCAGCATAACGAATGATCAGCAACACGGTCATTCGAGAACATTCGACCCATACCCAAATTTTCCCACACAAGTCTCAGACTTGCCTTTGGAAGTCATAGCTGCGCTCCACAGCCGAACCACAACTTCCAACAAGTGCAGGCGGGTTCAATCCATGAAGTTTGGATTTCCTCTTGAGGAAGCAGCTCGAAAGTATCTGAGACGGGCATACCCAAGTACGCTCCACCCAGTCATCACCGTGTGTGTTGAAAAAACCGAGAAAAACCATATACATACCTGCGATCATGGCTAAATTTATGACAGTGGCGTCGTGCCTTTGCTTTTACTATTCGTCATCTTCGCTGTGCGGGCGCCAAATTGGATCTGTAAGACATCAGCTCTGACGTCCCTTCAAGCGCAGGAAACATACGTACAGCTCGCTTCTTCTCGGACGCGACCTTACACATGCCCAACCTCCAGGCAAGACATCTGAGCACTTTCTTGCAAGACTCGAGTTCTGCACTAGGATCATTGTCGGCGCTGACAGCAGCACCGAAGTCGCACTTGTCGGAGACTGGAGCAGCAAGAGCCCAAGCAACGAGCTTCTCGTCAAGGAAAGGAAATCTGGCCTCCTTGCTCCAGTTTGTGATGACACGATCATCACGGCCAAGGTTTCTCTTTCCAAGTCGGCCAATGTCGAGATTCAGCTCGTCAAGGAGACCTTGAGAGCCTTGACGGTTGTAAGCCGTAGCATGGCGCGTGTAGCCAGCGAAAAGCTCATCAGCACCCAGTCCGGAAAGCAGGACACGGGCATTCGTGGTATATGAAATGGACTGGTCTTCGTCCTCCGAGCACATCATACCTGTGCCTCGCGCAGCGAAGTACAAAGCACATGCTATGCTGAGGTCCATTTCGGTGTTGTGCGGATGCATGAGTGTAATGACCTTGTCCTGATGCTCGACAGTCTCGGTGTAGGGCACATTAATAGCAACAAAGCGCCATTGCCTTTCTGGGCATACATGGCAGAGTTCAGCGTAAGAAGCTCGTCCTGTCATTCGATCCGGACAAGACTCGAGGGCAGCCTCGAAAGCTTGAGCGTCGGTATCCGAAGCTTTGTGTATACGAGGGTTCTGGAAAGCTACGTTGAGCAGATCAATTGGCTCTGATAGTGGGAGCAGCTCATGCGAAAGCCGGGCAAGCACTGTGCAGTCCAGTCCGCCAGAGAAGAGGATCGCGAGCCGTGTAGGCGCTGTCAAGGTGTCTGCTGAACTGGAGCCAGGTAATGGCGGGGGATCGGGGATGTTCAACACACGAAGCGCGAGTGAATCTCGCAGAAGTTGCTCCAGTCGTATGACGGATGAAGACTGTTGTGTGAGTTGGGTATAGCTTGCTACTAATTCTTCGTTGAGAGTCAAAGATGGAATCGCCTACCTTACCATGAGCTTGTGCCGCTCATAAAGT
Organism: Cladosporium colombiae; assembly: GCA_026122715.1. NCBI lineage: Eukaryota > Fungi > Ascomycota > Dothideomycetes > Cladosporiales > Cladosporiaceae > Cladosporium > Cladosporium colombiae. The sequence continues at coordinate 329,122 of JAKZFA010000014.1, forward strand.
TCACTGGTCACCTACAGAGAATGTTCCGGATTTTGTGCTCTCGTATCCATCAGCGGCGACGTGATACGGCACGTTGGAAATGGCAAAGCTACTGGGGAAACCAAGAGCTTGGTCTTTGGTATCCGCATGCCCCGATGGCACATTGAGATCAATGCAATAAATTCCATCGGCTTCTATTTCTGACCAGGCATTGTCGTGTGATCCAGAAGTGACGCTGCTGATTAGCAGATCGCCAGATTCGGTAGTCCTCCACAGCAGAGCTCGCCGACCAAGGAAGTCACGTCCCAGGTAAATTCTTCCGGCGTGTTTGTCGTAGAAGACGAACGCGTGTGGTCCTGCGATTGTTGCCATGTATTTGGCAACAATATCTGTCGCATCCTGGGCACTGACATCTGCACCATGAGCTTGAGCCGCGGCGGCTGAGAGTAATTCGAAGACTGCTTCAGTGTCGTTGCCTCTCGCTGGTCGGCCAGCTATTGACCATGCCTCGCCATTCCAGCACAAGACGTGGGAGCCATCTGAGCTCTGCAGAGGCTGACTGACAGTGCGAGAGCCTCGTAGCGATAGTACCGTGGAAGTGAAGTTTAGGAAGACATCGCCACCACTCTCTTGCTGTAGTGAGGCCTTTTCGCAGTCGTGGCCATAAGTGTGCTGTGCGCATGATGTGCTATCCGGACCTCGCCTCTGCAGTAGTTGCAGCACATCTGCATCAGGCGACACATGCGATGTCCTGCTGAGTGAGCAGAAAATACCGCACATGGTATATTTGGTGGTGGTCGTGGTATATGTTTTGTCAGGCCCTCTTTTGCGTGATAATTCATGTCACGAAGGCTGAACCCTCGAATGCATTTCGTGAAGAGCTGAAGGAGCTTTGGTGGCACGTGCGAGCGCATGGATCGTCATCCCGCCAACACTGGAGGTGCATCTGGGCTTCTTGTCGCTGCAGATGGCCAACACACCACATGGCCTACTAATTTCCTGATCGATCGAGCCGGCAGACACACGACACTGCTGTACTGAGGATACCAGCCGGGAACGGGATGCCTGCGATTTCAACAACCACCAACCTTCACCGATATCACTAGATTGTCTATGTCCAGCCCAGACCGGCAGGCGGAGAAACCAGAAGAGCGGGAGGATGGCCAGCTAGTGGATAAGAGCGTACCTGCGGCGGAGAGAAAAGATGTGAAAGACCTGCCGAAGCTGTCTACTGGGGCGGAAGACCAGGTGCAGCATGCTGTTACAACGACAGGAGATGCCTCCCAGGCGGCAGCCGTAACAGACACCGCAGAAAGTGACCCACCAACAAAGAACTCAGAGGAGAACCCGCTCGGCATCTCTTTGCCAAAAGATTCAGCAGCATCCCCGGACACGGACACTGAGGAATCGCGCAAACAAATCGAAGAAGAAGCAACCCTCCACTTGGCGCAGCGTGCCGCAGCTATGAGCATGGACGAAAAACCCAGTGAGGCTGCAGAGGCGACGGCGGAGAACGAGAAGCAAGAAGATCTACCAGCGAGCCCGCCACCTCCGCCAGTCCCTCAGAAAGACAGCGTGAAGCAACCAGGAAAGCGGAAAGAGAAGGCAGCGAGTAGATCCGACAGCGAAGAGAAGGATATTTCAGAAGAGAGTGATAACCAAGAGGTGCCCGAAGCGCCCCAAGGGACAGCTGAGCAGACTGGCGAGGAAATCCAGACGATCATGCATCAGTTCCAGGAGGACGAGGCGCTAGGCGAGCAGGAAATTATGTCTCCCCGATTGGAGAAGCAGCAGCCTATATTTCACTTGCCACCGCGCACATCTAGCCTTGAAAATCAGGAGAGTCACAACGAGGATCCAAAGCCAGGTATCGAGCGTCGGGCTACAGAGACTTTCTTTGGGTCACCACTCCTTGCACAAGCACCATCCCCCCGGCCAGAGAGGAAAGAATCAGCAGACGACAACGCTTCGATTACCTCACGAAGAACATCTCTCTTCCAACCTCCTCCGCCTTCACCAGATCCTGAACCTCCAGCGGCTTTCGACTTCCACAAATTCCTGGAACAGCTCAGACACCGTACTGCTGATCCTGTCGCACGCTATTTACGCTCCTTTTTGCAAGAATTCGTGAAGAAACAATGGGCAGTGCACGAGCAAGTGAAGATTATTGGTGACTTCCTCGAGTTCATCACGAAAAAAATGGCACAATGTGAGGTCTGGGCCACCCTCAATGATGACGAATTTGACAACGCTCGAGAAGGTATGGAGAAGCTAGTAATGAACAGACTATACGGCCAGACCTTCTCGCCCGCCATTCCAGCTCCTGCCACACCAACTACACCCAGAAAGGGCCGAAGCAACCGCCACGCTGCCGATGCTGCAAACCCCAATGGTCCAGGCCGACGAGGACAGCACGAAGAAGACGTCGAGCGAGACGATGTGATTGCACAAAAGATGCGCATCTACGGCTGGATCCAGCCAGAACACCTCGATATCCAGCCCATCACCGGCGAAAAACCACGGAAATTCCTGAAAATGGCGCAACAAGAGCTGCTCAAGATCAACACCTACCGTGCACCCCGCGACAAAGTCATCTGCGTGCTCAACACTTGCAAAGTACTCTTCGGCTACCTCAAGAGCAGCAAAGCAGACCAATCTGCCGACGCCTTCGTGCCCCTACTTATATATACCGTCCTACGCGCCGCCCCAGAACACCTCGTCAGCAACGTACAATACATCTGGCGCTTCCGCAACCAAGACAAACTCGGCGGCGAAGCAGGCTACTACATGTCCTCGCTCATGGGCGTCGTGACTTTCATCGAAGGCCTGGACCGCACCAGCCTGACCATCTCCGACGCCGATTTCGAGCACAACGTCGAGCAAGCCGTCAGCGCCATCGCCGAAGGCCACCGCGCCACAGAAGAGAAAGAGAAAGAAAAACCCTTGCCCACCGCCCCGGTCCCAGGCCTCCACCACCTCAGCGAGAAATCCACCCCAAGCAGACCAGAAGTCACGCCCCGAAACTCCATGGACGGCGAGCGCTCATCGCCTCGCAAAAGCTCTTCTCAAAACCACAACAACAACCAGCGCGCCCCTTCCTCCCAGCGGCAGCAACGGCAGCAACCGCAGCAATCCTCGGACACAATCTACGGCACAGGCATGCAAGACGAAGAATTCGACGCCGTCGGCGGCCTGCTGCGCTCCATCCAGAAACCCCTATCCAGCATCGGCCGCATCTTCTCCGACGACGGCGCCAGCGGTAGTAGCGACAGGCAGTCGCCACCGCCGATCCCGCCGCGGATGGCAACGAGTCCCTACCCAGGAAACAACAAACCTAACAACAACAACAGCAGCAGCAGCAGCAGCACATCCCGCGAACGGACAGACGAAGAGCGGCAGGTCGCGCGCGCAGAGCGCGAAGCTCTCAAGCGGGCGAGCGTGGAGGCCGAGGAGGGGAGGAAGGCGAGGGCGAGGGAGTTGAGGTTGGTCGTCGAGTGAGTTTTTCCTTCCACTTACATCCTATGGTCCTTTTCTTTTCCAGAGACAAGGATGCAATGTGCAATGCTAATGATCGATCGTCAGGACGCTGCAGGGCATGTTCCCCAACCTCGACCAGGAAGTCATCATAGATGTCGTGCGGGCGCAGGACGGACACGTGGGCAGGGCGGTGGATGCTTGTTTGGCGTTGACGACTACTTGAGGAAGATTTTAACCTTATCGGCGTGGTCCTGCGGAAGACAATGTGATTTCCATAGGTCGTTTATAGACAGGAGCAGGATGATGTTGTGAATAGACCAGACTCTAATTATCGTCATGGATGCACGTGGAGAGATGGTGCTCTTCGCCGCTGAATGTGCTCCTTCTCTGTCTCTACGTACCTTCCATGTATCTCACTCAAATGTCCACCTGAGACTTCGACAGTCTAATCCAGCATTCATATCGACATATAATTCAGCGGATGGATGGCATTCACAAAGCCGAAGTCCTCGTTGCTCGACCTTTAACAATCGCGGAAACAAAAATTCGTCAGGTCGTAGACTCTTTTCATTTGATTCATGTGCATTTATATATTCTTTCTTTTTTTGATCCCCCAGGGAGATGCATCGAATAATTTACTTACTCGACAGAGCGGAGACACCAGGCAGCTCCTTGCCCTCGAGCAGCTCCAAGCTGGCTCCGCCACCGGTGGAGACGTGGCTGAGCTGGTCCTCAACCTTGTAGTTGGCGGCAACAGTGGCAGTGTCACCACCACCAATGATGACGGTCTTGCCGGCCTTGGTGGCCTTGAGGGCAGCGTCCATGGTCTTCTTGGTGCCGTTGGCGAACTTCTCCATCTCGAAGACACCAGGGGGACCGTTCCACAGGATGGTCTGGGCCTTGTCGATGGCGGCCTCGTAGAGCTTGATGGACTTCTCACCGCAGTCGAGACCCATCCAGCCGTCGGGGATGCCGGCCTCGTCAGTGGCGGTGGAGGTGTTGGCGGTGGCGCTGAAAGCGTCGGCGGTGATGTAGTCGACGGGCAGGACGAGCTCGACGTTGTTCTTCTTGGCCTTCTCGACGAGCGCGGCGACCTTCTCGGAGCCGGCCTGGTCGAAGAGCGAGTCGCCGATGCTGACGCCCTCGAGGGTCTTCTTAAAGGTGAAGGCCATGCCGCCGCAGACGATGAGCAGGTTGACCTTGTCGAGCAGGTTGTCGATCAGCTGGATCTTGTCGCTGACCTTGGCGCCGCCGAGGATGGCGAGGAAGGGGCGCTTGGGCGACTCGAGGGCCTGGGCGAAGTAATCAAGCTCCTTCTTCATGAGGAAGCCGGAGGCCTTCTGGGGGAGGTCGACGCCGACCATGGAGCTGTGGGCGCGGTGGGCGGTGCCGAAGGCGTCGTTGATGAAGACGTCACCGAGCGCGGTGAGGCCCTTGCGGAACTTCTCGACGGCGGCCTTGTCGGCCTTGACCTTGTTGCCCTCGGCGTCCTTGCTGCTGCCCTCCTCCTCGGCGTGGAAGCGCAGGTTCTCGAGGAGCACGACGCCGCCGTCGGTGGTCTCGTTGACGGTCTTCTCGGCGGCCTCGCCCACGCAGTCGTCGGTGAAGGTGACCTTCTTGCCGCCGAGGAGCTTCTCGAGCTCAGCAACAACGGGCTTGAGGGAGTATTTGCTGTTGGGCTTGCCGTCGGGGCGGCCAAGGTGGGACATCAGGACAACGGCCTTGGCGCCATTGTCGATGGCATACTTGATGGTGGGGACGGCGCCGGCGATACGCTGGTTGTTGGTGATCTTGGAGTTGGTCTCCTTGTCGAGGGGCACATTGAAGTCAACCTGTGACGGGCATTGTCAGTGGGATTGTTTGGGAGGTGGCATGGCAGTGTTTCGGATGGCCGTGTCGTACGCGGATGAGCACCCTCTTGCCCTTGAGGTCGACGTCGGTGATGGAGAGCTTGCTGGAGAGAGACATGTTTGCGGTGGTGGATGTGAGTGTTTGTCTTGGAAAAGTTCGAGCTCACCTGTTATCTGTATTCACAATTGTTGAGTCAACCCCACCAACCCCCGCGATCTTGTGCTTGAGCGTCACCATAGGCCCGATTCGCCTGCTTCCGAAGTCGTCCATTCGCACTCCGGGAGAACACGGGGTATGACCACAGCCATCACGGTAGTGCAGTATAGACGAAAATAATCAGGCTCGTCAAAGGTAGTGCCGGGGAAGTAGATACTGAGGAGCGGAGAGAGGCGGGGGAAAGAAGGGAGAGTGTGAGTGGGAGATGTAGCTGTGCTGCATAAATTCACGTGCGGCCTGGTCAGATGCGGAGTCTAGGTATGGTTGCGTCAAGTGAACGTGGAATGTTATGAGAGTGCTCGAGGCAATTGCAATCAAAGTATGCTAGGACCAAGGAATCTCATACGAATCACAGGGTATCACATCTATTCGAATGCGCAGGTACAACTCGCATGGCAATCTGCTCGCAATCGCCAATGCTTCCCGTCCTGAAAGCAATGCTTCCCACTCCGCAGCGCAGAAAAACAAAATAAACAGAAGAACTCCCCAGCGCCATACAAAAAGTCAAATGTCCCAGTGGCAGAAGCAATCCTAATAGAGGAATGGCGCCCAAAAATATGTGCAGAGAAGAAAGAGGCTATCCAGTGCAGTCCGAGTCAAAAAGGTTCTCTCAAAGTTCGCAGAAGAAAAGGCAGTCGTTCGACATGTTTTCCTAAGGTGTCGAGACTTCCTCAGCTGAGTTGGTGAGGGAGAGGTAAGCTGTCCAGGCGATACCGACGGTGGAGACGAAGGGCTGTGGTTTACATGTTAGACCATCATGACTCAAGTTGACATCGTGCTATGGGAACTTACAATCTGGAACTGAATGGGCATGATGCGGAAGTTGATCAACTGCACCGCGGGCCAAACAATAAAGTTCGCTTTGAGCGCCGGCACGTACACGTCCTGGAACTTGCGAGTGATGGCGCGCCTGCCGCCGCCCTCACAGACGGTCATGAATGTGAAGAAGCACCCCAGACCTGAAGGGTTGTCAGTAAGATCTTCCTGCAGTAGGCTGAAAATATACCACTCACCAATAGGCGCAAAGATGAACTGATCGAAAGCAACACGCTTCAAAGCAGCAAAGGTGTTGCTTGCGCCAGCCACGCCAATAGGGAATGTGCTGTTCAAGAAAGCGAACCACCTGAGCTGCACCGGCGCCATGATGCAAGGGTATGCCATGAACCTGACCATTCTTTCGAAGTCGAACGGCGGAGGCAGCATCTTCTGCGCCTTGGACGACAGAAGATCCGGCTCATTCGGCCACGGCACCTTGCCTTCCAGCTCGTGAATCTCAACATTGAAGAAGTCGTCCTTGTGTCCGTCGTGGCCTTGGGGTCCCATGGAGTCACGGCGGGCCTGCTTCATGCGAGTGGCCGTGAGTGTTTGTGCGACCGTGTCTGCGATACCACCGAGTACCTTCCGTGTATGTTAGCAAGCTGCTGTGGCGGGGTTTCGAGGCGGTGTATCATACGGCGTTCGTGATCATGGTTGTGAGGAGTGGTCGGGCGGCATAGTAGGCGTTGAACTTGCGCACAAGTAGGGAGACCATGGTCATTTGAATAAGGAAGACGATGGCGTGGAGGAGTGGCTGTGTGAGGAGTGAGTGTCAGCATGTGCATGTGCATTCCGTGAACAGCCTGGCGCTTGCTTGCTTGCTTGCTTCCAAGTCGCAAAGTTCCTCGAAGCAGTCTTTTGTGCAACTCGGATCACATGGCGGACGTCGGATAGGCAAGCTTGCGCCGTGGTGTTTGCGCGCGGGAGGTGCTGGGAGTGCTTACAATGCGGCCCTTGATCCAGCGCGAATTGAGTTGCCGTAGAAGGCGTTTGCGGGTTTCGTTGACGGCCATGTTGGCGAAGAAAAGAGTGGTCGGGCGGCGGGCTGGTAGCGCGTACGGGTAGGGGGTTGTCGATGTCGATTGTCGGACTGGCGATTAGGCAGGGTCGGTGGTGACCTGAGGGAGTGGTGACGAAATGGAGAGGTCACTTCGGCTCGTGCGCCAGTGGAACCGTATGTACCGGCCAAAGGGAGGGGAATGCTGTCTTGGGCGGAGATGTCTCTGTGGCGGGAGTGAGTTGTAGCAGTAGTATCGGACGGCGGGAGCAGGATAGGGGGTGCTGAGTGTCGCATACACCTGGCAGTGGTGTATCTGTCGTGAGGCGAGGCAGGGTGAAGCAAGTGCAGTAGTGCACTACTGCTGTTGGAGGTCCATCCTTAAGGCGCCAGGGAAAGCCGTAACCCGCCTGCTCCACCCAAGGGCGATCTTCCGACACAAGCGAGACGCGCTTGAGACACCGACGGCATAAATGTTTAATGCAGTCTAACCAAAGCAAAATACCCCCAACTCTCACCGAAGACACTCCAACCCTTGCGTTCACCACACTAGGGTTGTGTCGTATCAGTCCTCGGTCAACGACGTCCTTGACATCCTTGACATCCAATACCAAGTATATTTCAAGACTCCACTCCCCCCCCCTCCGCAACAACCGTTTCTCGCGCTCAGAACATGGCGATTTCCTGGCAAGACTTGGCTGGACAGGAAGAGCGGCATGACGTCTCAAACAATCACCGTCGCGTCTATCTCAAATTGACTTCACTTCCGCGTTTGACCTGCCTTATCTCTACATGTACCACCACTCCAGCAATCAATAGCATTGCTTTTTGCCCACACGCCCAACCCTTGCCATTCCCTCTGCATTAGTCCTTCTTTTCGGCATACGCCCCTGCTTTCTCACCTGTCTTGTTTTGTCTTGGTAGCCCAATACCACCCTTACGTCCACCGTACATCATGGGCCAAGCTACCGAAGAGTTGCTTATCCCCTTCTTGGGCGCCCTGCAAGCGTCCATTGCCGTTTTACTAACCATCTTTGTTGGAGTGATCGCCTCGCAATTCCAGCTAATCGGCGTCGACTCTTCGAAAGAAATCTCAAAAGTCGCCGTGCGATTGTTCCTGCCGGCATTGCTAATTGTCAATGTGGGAGGTCAGCTGCATTCTGATACCGTATGTGTATTCATCAATAGGATCCCAATCCGCTACTCTCATCCCCATCAAGCCTTGCTAAATAACCACCACTAATACATCACGAACTGACAACCACCCCAGGCCTTCCGCTACATCCCAATCGTCATCTGGTCCGTCTTCTACCAACTCGCCTCCCTCGCAATCGGCGTAGCAGCAACCAAACTCTTCAACCTCCCAAAATGGGTCACTCCAGCCTTCGCCTTCAACAACACCACCAGCCTCCCTCTCCTCCTCGTCCAATCCCTCGACGCAGCCGGCATCCTCTCCGGCCTCGACTCTTCCTCCGACGCCGTCGACCGCGCCAAATCCTACTTCCTCGTCAACGCCATGATCTCAAACTCCCTGACATTCGCCCTCGGCCCCAAGTTCCTCGACTGCCCAGATGACATCGAAGCCTCCGACCCCAAAGACCCCCTGAACGACCCCGAGGACGCCGCAGACCTCGAATCCCAAGAAGAAGACGCCGTGCAAACCAACGAGCAAACCTCCCTCCTCCCCCAACGCGCCGCCCGCTCCGCAACCCACACCTCCTACTCCCTCCTCGCCCGCTGCCAAACCGCTTTCGCCGCCCTCCCGACCCCCCTCCAGCGAACCCTGACGTTCCTGACCATGTTCATCAACCCGCCCTTCATCGGCACCTGCATCGGCGTGCTCATCGGCCTCGTCCCGTCCCTGCACACCCTCTTCTTCTCCGACCAGCAGCACGGCGGGTACCTCAACGCCTGGCTGACCGCCGCGCTCAAGAACGTCGGCGACCTCTTCGCCGCGCTGCAGGTCATCGTGGTGGGCATCAAACTCTCCTCTTCCCTCCTCAAATGGAAGAAAGGCGAAGCTTCCGGCGCGATGCCCTGGGGCCCGTGGGCGCTCGTCACGCTGGTGCGGTTCGTGCTGTGGCCGGCGATCGCGATCCCGCTGGTGTACGTGTTTGCGACGAAGACGCAGGCGCTGGACGCGGAGCCGATGTTGTGGTTCGCGATGATGTTGATGCCGACTGGGCCGCCGGCGCTGAGCATCACCGCTATGGCGGATGTGAGCGGGGCGGACGAGGAGCAGAAGTTGAGCATTGCGAAGTTTTTGACCGTGAGTGTCTTTCTTGTCGTTAATGTCCGAGAGTATTGTTGTTTCGACGGGAGGTTGGCTGACGTTTTTTTCAGGTATCCTACGCCGTCTCGCCGCTGATATGCTTCGCCGTGGTGGGCGCCCTGAAAGCCAGTCAAGCTGCTGTGCAGACCTTGTGATTTGAACTAGAAAACGGGTCTCTGAAGGGTGACCATCAACGTTATTGTTTCTATAGCTTGCGAGATATCCCGCTCCATCGCCTGCAGCATTACCTGCCTCTGAGATGGGGATGCCAATCGCAATACCATGACAAAAACAGCTAGGAACAACGTTGGCGTCAATCCGGGCGACCTTCTCACCCCCAAGTTTCTTCCATGAGTGAACTGTGTTGTTCCGATTCAAGCAGAGGCAGAGCAAAAGTTTTGTGTAGTCTGGGTGTGACAAATCGGCTTCGCGTGTGCGTCCACTTCGACCCGACAGAGTCGTCGTTTGTTCGGGGGATGAATCAATTTCCGACGTCAACATTTCTTTTCACATACCACATCAGCCGACCTGGGAAGAGAGCCAACGGTAGAAGTTGTTAATGATACGTCTGAATTATCATCATCATCATCATCATCGTCGTCGTCGTGGGGTTCAGACCCGGATGTACACGTGTAGGATGAATGTCCAGAAACATACATACATGTACCAAGTAAAATGTGCAGATTGGTTCGAGTCACGACGCGCGAGACCCAGCGGTTGTTCTTCCATACTTGACAATCGACCTGAAGAGTCGACTTTTGAATTCTGCTATGTGCCTGTTCTTTCTTGTTTGTTCTCTTGATGTTACACTGGAAAAAGAGACGATCGTTCTACAAAGGGAGAAAAAAACGCAAAATCTCATCTTCCTCTAAGCTGCTCCCCATAGTAGGGGTGGTGGGGTATTTCCAGACACACATAGAAAAAAAAACAATCATCGCAAGCGAAGTGGTTTGGCTGCTTTCCGTCCACCGGACGAGTCGATAGTGGTGGCATTGACGCGACGCTCGAGCGTGGTGTCAAGTCGCAGATCGCTCGAGCTCTGACTTTGCTCTGTTTATTGAGCAATCGCTTGCGTCATGCTTCACGGCGACAACCTCAGCAGCGGAGAGAAAGTACCTTTCGGGCCAGTTGAACGGATGATGACCGGAGAGATGCTCATCCTGTCAAAAAACCATTTATGCCTTTAGAGCCGATTTCTCAGATACGTAGCGCTCCTGGTCTTCTTTGGCAAGCTTGTGGTATTTCTACAGTGTGCATTGTCAGCATTCTGCTCATGAATGGAGCTTTCTCCCGGGAGACCAGCTGCAGGCTAACCTCTTTCTCCTCTGCATCCAGAGCCTTCCACTCTTCTGCGATCAGCTTCGCGCGGTCAGTCAATGCGATGTTTTTGAAGTCGCCGGAATGTTGACGGGCGGCGCTGAAGGCGAGATACGCGGTGATACCCTTCTTGGGCAGGCGTTCGTCTTCAATGTTGCGGGTTGCTGTCTTCGAGAGCTTGTGATCCGTGCGTTTCCGCAGCGCTCTGCGTGCGCTGTTGGCGATCTTGATTTCTTCAATGCTGTGGGACTCGACCCAGCGCTTGAACTCGCCAGTCGAAGCCTCTTTTCTCACGCGAGCAAGGTGGTTGTAGTGCTATGGCAGACAGTCAGTGTCGTTGTCCTATGCTCGAGCGAAGACACTCGGGTCGCCGCATCATACCTCCATCTCCCCGGCCGAGAGCGCCCTGTACGCCGCCGAGGTCTTTGCAGCGTGCTTGGTCATGATAGACTTGACATCCTCGCCGCTGATCTTGGTAGACGGATCGAAGAAAGTCTTGAGCTCCGCGCCCTTTTCGCCAAGGAACACGCTGTACGCGTTCAACTGGCTGGGGAAAGGCGGTTTGAGGGCAGCCTTTTTGAGATCCGAGATCTCGCCCCTTTGCAACCTGGCCTTCACCTTCTCGAGCTCCTCGGGCGTCATCGCAGCCTCCTTGGCCTTCTTCCTCTCAGCAGCATTCCGTTTCCTCTGCTTCTCCTTTGCGGCGCGCTTCTTCTCGGTGATCAGCGCCTCCTCCTCGGGGGTTGCGGGCTTCTTTGCTGCCTTCTTCGCGGCACGCTTGACTGGGCGGCTGGGCTCGCCGACGGCCTTCCTGGGACGACCAGCGGTATCGAGGAGACGAGGAGCGTGGGTGAATGTGCGGATAGGGAGGGCAAAGGGCGTCTGAGGGGCTGCAGTGGTAGGGAGACGCGCGTGGAGCGGTCGGCGCAGGGCGGCCGTGACCTGGCGGCCGAGCATTGTCGTCGAGATTTCGGTGAGATGTGTTGTGGTGGTGTATGCGACTGCGATGTGAGGTGACCTGGCGGGTGGTGGTTGTTGTTATTGTTGTGTGGTGGGACGGTAGGGGTGTGTTTCGCGTGGTGTTTGGGAGCGTGATGGGCAACGCGCGACTGCATGTGGATGTGGCTGGAGAGTTTGAGCTTGGAAGCCGGGAGGAGCTTGGACTTGACGTGACTTTGGCTTCGGCGTGGTGCGCAGGCTGTGTATAGTGTGGAGTGTGTACACCTCACGTGCAATTGATAACTCCTCCTTGTGGATCGTATACTGTTGTGCTTTCCGTAGCAACAATCCCGTGTTTACTAGGGTTCAAGGCGTGTCCGAGTAGCAGGGTATTTCATGCTTATGAGCTCCTAACAGCTTCGGTTCCAGTGTGCTGGAACAGCTGCGAGCAGGGCGGTGTTGTTGCGTATGGTCTGGTTAGCTGAGCATTGATGGAACATAAAGAACAGACCAATCGCAAGCATTCGCTTTCTACGCCCTGCCCTCTCTGCAAGCTTCTAGGTACCTGAACAACCTTTCCCGCTCACGGCGTGCTTGCTCTCGACAGCTCGTGCACGTGAGCGATGATGCTGTGGTGGAGGAGCTTGAGCCAGGCTGAGCTTTTGCGGGGGAACAACGTTAAGGTTGCCTTAGCGTCCGCGACAATCTTCATGTTCATGCTCACTTACCATCTTCCATGCGCCACAAGGCAAACAACTAGTGCCTGATCTTGCGACATTGGAGTTACAGCCCGCTGCACCAAAAGCAGTTTTTTCCCCCGGCATACACATTACGGAAACCGGGCGTGCCGGCGAAGACAGTGACAGCAGGAATTGGCAGGAAAGAGAACAGGCACATAACAGGCCAGGCCAGGCAGGCAAAAGTACGAGCAGTCGGATCGGTACAGCGACACCACCATCTGCGGCGGCGAAAATGGCGTACTCACCATCCCGCAGAAGCGAAGACCGCCATGTGCGCGACCGCCGCGACGACCGCGGCGCCAGACGTCGCTCTCGCAGCAGAGAGGTGCGTGGCTACAGGCGCCCATCTTCCCGCAATCGCATCCCCAGCGACCTAACATATACCCAGCGCGACCGCGACTCGTACAGAAGACGCGACCGCTCCTACGACCGCTACGATGATCGCCGCGATGACAGGCGCTCCGGCCGCCGCGACCGCTCAAGAGACCGCAAGAGATCGCGCGACAGAAGTCCGGTGAGAGACAGGCGCGATGACAGAGACCGCTATCGTGACTCTCGCGATTCCTACGATAACCGCGACAGGAAGCGACCGAGGCGCAGCCCTTCACCCAGGCGTGATGACCGCGCTCGCGATGCTGGCAGAGACAGGAGGACTCCAGCGAGAACAAGTGAGAGAGGGAGCGAGGTATGTCAGGATGTGAATGTTCAAAGCAGAACAAAATTGCTAACCAAACAGACCCCTCGACCTTCGACCGCAAATGTCGACACCGCTGCCGTTGAAAAACAAACTGAGGAGAAGAGGAAGCAGGAAGAGAGGCGTGCTAAGATGGAAGCTTGGAAGGCCAAGTTGCTTGCGGATAAGGCACAAGCTCCTGGCTCTACCGCCTCTCCATCAGCCGCAACTCCCGACAATGTACTTTCAAAAGAGTCGACCCCAGTAGGCAAACCCGATCCAAAGGAAATCCAAAAGCGAGTGCGCGCAGCGAAGGCGAAGCAGGAAGATGCGAAGAACAAGCCGCTTGGAGGCGACGTGGCTATTCCGACACCTTTACCAGAGCAAGTCGCCAATGGCTCAGGACGTGGCTCGTCAAGTGCTACACCCGAGACTGCGATGCTGCCCACTAAGGTCACAGGATTCGGTCTGAACAAGGTCGCCGAAAAGTCCGAATCACAAGCACCTAAAGCTGTTTCGCAATTGGATGAAGAGGAGACTTCGGTGCGAAAGCTGGGAAAGCTCCCCCAACTGACGGACGCTTCCATGGACGCTATACCCGAGCACGCTGACGATGATGAAGACGAGGAGAACAACGACTTGCGAAGTGATGATGAAGCCGACGAGGCTGACCGCTTAGCTGCGCAGAGACGCGCCCAGCAGGTTGAACAGACTGCGGCGATGAATGCATCCTCCGCTAATGACAATCCAACAGCGAACGACACCAACGGAGCTATGGACGTGGACGAAGACGACGAGATTGACCCGTTGGACGCATTCATGAACTCTCTCGAAGCACCAGAAGAGTCTGATCCTCTTGATCGCCTCGGCTCTGGTAGGCAAGAGGCTGTCGTATTCAACAGTGACGACGAGCCTGAGCTCGACGCAATGGGCGATGCCTCTGACGATATCGCAGCCATGATCAAGAAGAGCAAGAAGAAAGAAATCGGACAGGTCGTCCATTCGAAGATGAACTACCAGCCTTTCCGCAAGAACTTCTACTCCGAGTCTCTCGAGATCGCCGAGATGACCGAGGAAGAAGTTGACGAATTGCGTGCAGACCTGGAGAACATCACAGTGAAGGGCAAGGACGCGCCTCGGCCGATCCAGAAGTTTGCCCAAGGTGGCTTCGGTGCACAGATCATGCAGATTATCAACGACCTGAAGTTCACCACTCCTAGCTCGATTCAGTCACAGGCTCTACCCGCAATCATGTCGGGCCGTGACACCATTGGTGTTGCCAAGACTGGCTCCGGCAAGACCATGGCATTCGTCCTTCCCATGTTCCGTCACATCAAGGATCAACCTCCTCTCGAGACCATGGATGGCCCGATAGGCATGATCATGGCGCCGACCCGCGAATTAGCTGTGCAGATTCATCGCGATTGCAAGCCATTCCTCAAGGCACTCAACCTGCGTGCAGTCTGTGCTTATGGCGGTGCACCTATCAAAGATCAAATTGCCGAGCTGAAACGCGGAGCTGAGATTGTTGTTTGCACACCCGGTCGCATGATCGATCTCCTTGCTGCCAACAACGGCCGTGTCACCAACCTTCGCCGCGTCACCTACGTTGTAATGGACGAAGCCGATCGTATGTTTGACATGGGTTTCGAGCCGCAGATCACGAAGATTCTCATGAATGTGCGTCCCGATCGTCAGACTATCTTGTTCTCGGCGACCTTCCCACCCAAGATGGAGACCATGGCCCGAAAGGCGCTCAGAAACCCAGTCGAGATCTTGGTAGGAGGTAAGAGTGTTGTCGCTGCAGAAATCACTCAGGTCGTCGAAGTCAGAGAAGCCAACACCCGCTTCACCCGTCTCTTGCAACTACTCGGCGAGTTGTTTTATGAGGACGACGATACTCGTTGCCTTGTATTTGTGGAGAGACAGGAGACCGCGGACGAGTTATTCAAGGAGCTGCTCAAGAGGAACTACGCTTCGGTGTCCATTCACGGTGGACGTGAGCAGATTGATCGTGACGAGGCCATTCGGGACTTCAAGGCGGGCGTGTATCCCATCATGATCGCCACTTCTGTGGCTGCTAGAGGTCTGGACGTCAAGCAGCTGAAGATGGTCATCAATTTCGACTGCCCGAATCACAACGAGGACTACGTGCACAGGTGTGGTCGCACTGGTCGTGCAGGTAACACAGGAACTGCAGTCACATTTGTCATGCCTGATCAAGACCGCTTCGCTGCGTTCTTGGTCAAGTCGCTCACGGACAGCAAGCAAGAAGTATCTGCCGAGCTCAAGGCTATGGCCGATAAATTCAACAAGAAGGTCGAGGCCGGTGAGGCAAAGAAGTACGGCGGCGGCTTTGGTGGTAAAGGTATCGAGCGCCTGGATGCTGCTCGCCAGGCCGAAGAGGGTCGCATGCGTAAGCAGTACCGCACCGAAGACCAGCCCGAGGAGGAAGAAACTATAGAGACCAACAAGAAGGAGGGCGGCAAGGAAGAGACCACCAGCAAGGCCGCCGAGGTGACCGAGTCGATGGTTCCCGCCCATCTCGCTTCGATCCTGAGGAACGCAATGAACGTGCAAAAGGCCGAACCCCCAGCACCCTCCGCGAACGAAGGTCAAGGCAAATCCGGCGGCCGATCAAAGGGTCTCGACCCAATGGAAGCCGCCCGCCAAGCCGCAATGAACATCACCAACCGCGTCGGCGGCAACAAAGGTACGTCCCATCGATATCCTCCCACCACGCAAAGACCACACACTGACAGATGTTCTACTCTAGGCGCCGCCCGCGCAGGCCAACACGTCGACAACCACGGCCCCGACGCCGGCGCCTTCCACGCCACGCTCGAGATCAACGACTTCCCCCAGCGCGCCCGCTGGGCCGTCACCAACCGCACCAACACCTCCAAGATCCTCGACACCGCGCAGGTCTCCATCACCACCAAAGGTAACTACTACGCGCCACCCAAAGTCCCCGAGGAAGGCGAACTGCCGAAACTGTACATTCTGGTCGAGGGCCCGACGAAGATTATTGTCGAGGACTCGATGGCGGAGTTGGTCAGGCTGTTGAAGGAGGGCACGATTGCGGCGTTGGAGGGCGAGGCGAGTAAGCCGCAGGCGGCGGGGAGGTACAGTGTTGTGTAGAGAAGCAAGGGGGATTTTGGGCTGTGGATGGGATGCTTTCTCTCTTTCGGTTGGGCTACTTTTGTGAGTGATTCATGCTGGCTGCCGAGGTACCACCAACAACTCTTTAACATCTCATACGTCGCCACGCTATTGCCAACAGAAGCCCGTTCATGACTTTTCAGAGCAATCGACAGCATCGAGCTCAGCGTAAATGTCAGCTTTGATCGACCCCTCAGCCCAGCACATGTCCACTGCGTTCTTTGCCAACTGCACCATCTCAGCTTTACTAAACCCACAATACTTATAAACCTTCTCCATATTCCCACTGATCCACACATCGTGCATATACACAGGATCATCACTATTAACACAAAACTTCACACCACGATCCAGCAGTTCCCGCAGCTTCGGGAACAGCACTTCAGTCGCTGTGCGACGGTGATAAGCATGCGGGCAGAGCGTCAGGCCGATGTTCTTGTCCACCAGCCCTTGATACAGCTCTGTCCTATCGAGTGCGTCCAAGCCGTGGTCGATGCGTTCTACGCCGATGTCGAAGATTGCTTGCCGCGTGTGTTCGTGCGTGTCCTTCTGCCCGAAGTCACAGTGCGTGGTGATGTGCAGACCGTCTTGCCGGGCGCGCTCGAATGCAGCGTGGAAGAGACTGGGCGGGCGTTCGTAGGCGTTGCTGGCCAAGCCGACGGCGTGGAAGAGTCCGTGGCCGTGTTTCGCCCAGGGCAGAGCCGTCTGGTAGGCTGCCTCGCCATCTGCCACGGGCTCGTCACGGATGAAGCAGAAGATCCAGTTCGATCCGACGCCGTGTTCCGACGCGCCGTCTCGCTGGGCTCGCAAGTAGCCGTTCAGAACCGTCTCAGCGGGCACTCCGCGTCGAGTATGAGCCTGGATGTCGAAGAACGGCTCCGCGTAGCGGACGTTCATCTCTCTGCACTTCTTGAAGTAGTCCATGGCCATGTCGTAGAAGTCTTGCTCGTGCAGCAGGACTTCGCAGCCGGCGAAGTAGGCTTCGAGGAAGGTCGGGACGTCTTGCCGGCCGCCTTGCTCGGGGCGGTGATTGTAGGTGACGTTGTAGGATTCCAGGAGTTCTTCGTATGTATGGTATACGTGCCCTTTGAATTGCAATGTGATATCGTTGCGCTGGGCTAGTTTCCATCGGAGGGCGGGTTGGAGGGTGCCTTCGATGTGGATGTGGAGTTCGACTTTGGGCAGGGATGCTACGAAGGGAGAGACGGTG
This sequence comes from Cladosporium colombiae, assembly GCA_026122715.1. Lineage (NCBI taxonomy): Eukaryota > Fungi > Ascomycota > Dothideomycetes > Cladosporiales > Cladosporiaceae > Cladosporium > Cladosporium colombiae. The sequence goes on from JAKZFA010000014.1 coordinate 346,771, forward strand.
ACTGCGTCCATTGTGGATGGTTTTTGTTGTTTGGAGTGTCGAACTGTGCTGGTTTGATGTCTTGACCTCATGCGCTTACGGTTGCGTGTTTAGTCGATGCTTGGATAAAGCTCCATAAATGCTTTCCATCATGAACGTGGTAGATTTGTTTGATGGTATTGCCTTCCCGATATCGGTATACTTATCTCATTGAGGTTACATCAGCTGCTCTGTTACCTAAGTCTGGTTGATGTTGTAGATGGTTGATCAGAAGTCTGGATGTAGCATCTCGCTGGAAGGGCTCAGCGGTGCTTGTTCTATGCACGGCTGTAGAAGCCCACGACTCGCTGGGATATTGAGAATGGGTCAAGGCCTCTCAAGTATGACCGTCTGTCGATAGTTTGGTATCCGATGGCGGTGCATCAAAGAGATAGAATCCATCCCATCCATTCATGATACCATATGCAAATTTTCGTGGAAGCCTGAACTCGCTCTCGGGCGTGACTCCATGGGAGGGGGCAACTGTCTATGCAGCCAAGATAACAAGACCCACAAGCATCGCTTGGGCTGATTACGGAACACGCTCTGAGCATTCTTCGACCTCCTTATCTCACGCATTCCCTCTACTATTTCCGGGCTTCGCCGTATAGGGCTCATTCGTTTCACAAACAGATGGAAGTCTAGGAATTTCAGCCCTCTGATCAAGGTACCGAGTTGGTTAGGGTCGTACTAGTCGATCGTCGGCCAAGATGATAAACATGCCCTTCGCTGTAAACAGCAAGGCGAACCTGCGAGCGAGGCCGGCGAGATAGGCCTGCGGCGAAGCAGTACCGGGTACAAGGTCGCGTGGTATATACCTCCTGTGCAAGTCACTGACTCTGTTCCATGTTGTTGCGGATCCACGTGAAACTTCAGTCTCCATCTTCAGCGTAGCAACATGGAGTCCTCCGAGATGGGCGTTGGGCCCTCGTCGAGCGCAGCACGAAAGGTACTCAAGAAGATTGATCGTGTGATCATCCCCCTCTTGTTTGTCACTTACATGCTCAACTTCATGGACAAAACGATCTTGTCGAGCGCTGCAGTTTTTGGACTCCGAGATGACAATGTCAGTGACTCCAACCTGTTGCTCCGATCCTTCAACTAACGTATGTTTGTAGAACCTCGAAGGACAACAATACAGCTGGGTCTCCAGTATCTTCTACTTCGGATACCTCATCTGGGAGTATCCGACCACGATCCTCATTGCTCGGCTACCCACAGCCAAATATCTCACTGTGAACACATTCTTCTGGGGAATCGTCGTCGCAATGACAGCAGTATGCACCAATTTCGGTGGCCTAATGACTGTCCGTTTCTTGCTGGGCGTCGCGGAGGCAACTATCACTCCTGGGTTCATGTTCTTAACCTCAACCTGGTACACTCGTGACGAAATTCCTGTGCGGATCGGCATTTGGTTCGCAGGCAACTCCATCGGAGGCATGCTGTCGAGTCTACTAGCCTTCGGCGTGGGGCACATCGATGATCATGTTGGACCTTGGAGATGGATCTATATCATCCTGGGACTGGCCACTTTTCTTTGGGCAATCCCGATCTACTTCCTTCTCCCCGACAAGATCTCGGAAGCCAAATTCCTGGATGCAGAGGAAAGGCAGATCGCTGCCGACAGAGTTGTGATTGCTGGAACCGGTAGCACTGAGCACTCTCACTGGCGTCTTGACCAAGTCAAGGAGTGCTTCATGGATCCGAAGACCTACTTCATCTTCTTCATCGAGCTGCTCACCCAAATGCCAAACGGCGGCACACAATCCTTTTCGAACATTGTGATCACCTCGTTCGGATTCACCAGCCTACAATCCACCCTGATCAATATACCTTACTCGGTTTTGACGGCAAGTCTCATTGCTGGCACCGGATGGCTTGCAGGTCGCTACGAAACACTGAACTGTTTCTTGATCATTGCAGCAGTGATTCCGTGCGTCGTCGGCGCTGCTGTTATCAGCCAGAGAGACTCGGTGCCCCATGGTGTCCAGCTCTTTGCGTACTTCCTCCTCTCATCGGGTCCGGCTGCTATGCCGCTCAACATGTCGCTCGTACAGTCGAACTATCGTGGCGTGACCAAAAGGATGACCATGACAGCCCTCCTCTTCTGTGGCTACTGCGCGGGCAATATTATCGGGCCTCATTTCTTCCGTAAAGGCGAGGCTCCACACTACTCGACCGCGTTTCGGGCTATCATGACCTGCTACTCCTTGGTGGTGGTTTTGGCGCTATCGCTACGCTTCTACCTACAATGGCTCAACGCGAAACGCACAAGAGAAGAAGGATTCGAAGGCAGTGCTAGCTCAGCGGGTGCGTTGTCAAGTGGCAAAGTTCCTGAGGTCGTGGGTGGTAAGGATGTTGCGCAAGCCGTCACCGAAGTCCAACTCAGGCCAGAAGACTACGATGACGTGACAGACTGGAACACTGTTGGTTTCAGGTATCGTATGTAGAGTGGTATACACCTGAGAACCATGATGGCGTTGCTGATAGATCTTCATGTCGTGATTGTCATGGTGGCCACGTCAAAATCCGTGCTCCAACCGTGGCTGCCACAACTTCCTGGTTCACCAACGAAGCGACAATGATGACTTATAGCAACAAGACATCTCTCAGTGGAAGCAGTCGCCCGTGCATTTAACTTGGCCAAGCGGTGGAACAATCATGCAGAGGCTGATGAGCTTGATCGTAATTCATATCTGGTATTGTTACACTAATATCATCGTCTCATTCATTTATCGAGTACCTCCAAAGAATTAATAATCATTTTCCTGATGCGAGATGATCGCTTTTTGGAAAACATATTGCGCATCCAGGAGACAGCACTAGCGGCATCGTTGTCTTGGATGCCAACAGCATGCATCACGCCCGGCACACCCCCGCGAACCAACTGCCATGCTAACAAAAACGCTTTGTATGCATACAGATCCAACCACGGTGCTTCTAAGACTCCATCGTCAAAAGTGTCAAGATATCGTAGGAAATAGTCGAGGTGAGGTTGGATAGAAGCTAGAATGTCGGCTCCGAAAGGAAGTTCGCTCGACAATGCCAGACATGTCGAATGACTGAGCACTCCGTCGACGCTGGACTCTACAATTCCACCTGTATGAGAGGGAGACCAGATATTCAGTTCGATCATGGCCATTTCCCAAGTCGCAGCGCGGGTTGCGGCGTACGAGCCTGTTGTTGCACCTTCTCTTGGGCAGATAAATGGCGCCAGTGAGACCAGCGATGCTCTCAAGGGCTCAAAACGCTCCAAGCTGACTTGACCAGTCATTGTGGACCATCCAGAGACCTCCCGCGCACTAGAAAGCAGAAATTGTGCAATGTTGACGGCGCCATATGGATCGAATTGTGGGATGGCATCAATATCTGGACTGCGTGAAAGGAACAATCGTACCGCTTCGGTGTATTGCACCGGCCGGGTATGTGACTGAAGCAATTGTTGATGTGCCCAATCAGCAGCTGTGCTAGTATTCCAGCAGTTCTCGGGACATGGCAAGTCTTGTTTCACTTCGAGATGCGAGAGACATCGCGGTATAGATAAGAATTGATACCAAAGGGCGTCGATCTGATGTGCAGCCAGGATTGTCCGTTTATGTGATTCGGCTTTGATGGCTTCTCGCCACATTGAATCCAGATCCTTGGTACCGGCGGTGGCTGGTGAGGATGTGCGCATCAGGCCTGTTGATCGCGCGACGGAGATCATCCTAGAATGCATCTTCAAGCCCTGCGTCGATATCTTGCCGCATATGTAAAACATGGCGCAAATCTCCAAAAGAAGTAAGGATTGTACAAGTGCAATGTTGTGCGGCAGGTCGTCTTCTACCTCTTCTTCTGACGCCACTAGGACACGAGCTCGGTGGAAGCAAAGCAGCGAAAGCTTTTCTCCTGAGCCCAATTCATCCGGGTTCGTTGGATCCTCCGCATACTGGTAGGCCAGAGAAAGAATGCTAAGGATGAGATACGTAGGAATACAAGCTGGGTCCAATGTCGGTCGATGTAAGAAGGGAATGAAATGCGATATGTGGGCGAAGTAGAGCTCTAGCCCCCGTTCGACCTGCACTGTAGAAGGGTGCCAGTCGCTCCGTAAGTAGGGTAGGTCTTTGGGCGATAGTCCTTCTGGAAGCCCTGAATGTAAATTGGTGCCGTCGCAACTTGATCCTGGAGATGGTGTGGAAAGACCAGTGCCCCCTGCTACGGGAGCACTGAATTGACGAAGGTGGTGTTGATTAGCCCCGTTCGAGGATATGTCCATGTATGTTCCATGTCCAGCAAATCCTAGGCTCGGATGTGATGTTTGTCCTGGTAAAGAGTTGGAAAGATTGACCTCGTTGACACCAGGCTCGTTCCCTAAGTCAACAGTGTTCCCGAGGCTTGGGATCGTAGTACGCATTATATTGAAGTTCGAACCTGATGAGGGAGAAACATGAGGCAAGGCGGTATCCCAAGATCCAATGCCGATGTCCAAGTAAGCGCCAGTGTCCCATTCTCGTGGAATTATATCGTTTTGTTCTACAACGGGCGGAGTCGAAGACTCTCTCATGCCCGAAGGCTTCGGCACGCTTTCCCTACGAGCCTGTCCCACCGATATCACAGTATCTCGTCTAGCAACTTTGGCAGGCCTCTCTTCCTCGTGACCCGGATGCTTCCTCTTCACATGACGGTCTCGGAGATCTCGACGGGAGAATGTCGTACGGCAGAGGCGGCAGGCGAAAGACGTATCGCCTTTTGGGCGGGTATGCAATTCGGAGTGTCGTTTGAGGTTCTCATGGCGTGTGAAGCGACTATGGCAGACATCGCACTCGAATGGTTGTTCTCTGCCAACTGTCGTAACCGTCGCCATCGTCGCGTTGCGAGATATGTTGGCAGGACGTCCGCGATCGCAGACCAGTGGAACGAAGCATGATCATCGGGCACTTGCCATGCCACGGCCACGAGGCCATCGGGAACTGAAGGCTATTATCGCGGCTATCAAAGGCCAGAAAGGTTACAAACTAGCCCTATTCCCCAGCCCAGATAACTTATCTTGCCACGTTCTGATTGGCAGCGATTAAAAGCTTCGACACCAACGAGCCGATACCGTCAGATCTCCCCGCACGCTCGGAAGCGTCTCCTGTTTCCTTTACGTATCTTGGACACAATCGTTTCTCGAGCCGAGGGGTCCTCGTGGTTGCCAGTCGCCGGCCCGATGACGCGACGTGGTCTCGATGTACGATGTTGAATGGTCATGCCCCCTGCTTACATGGGGTCGTTACCCGTTGAGTCGACCTGTTTGGTTTGTCAAGGTGGCCGAATGCTGACATGAAAGCGATCAATTTCTACGGTGCTCATTGGCAATAGAAAACTGTTCTGTGAGATTTCATATTTCGAGCATAACTATACGGAACTTCTCTAGACTATCACAACGACTCGAATAAACCGATCCGATGGCTGCATCACACCGGCAGCACGACCTTAACGCCCATGTACTCGCGCTGATGCATCAACTTTCCATCAATGAGGACCTGGTCTGCACCAATGCGGTTGCGGACGGTATCGGTCGGATCGGTGACTGTCGCGATCTGAATCTCGCGCCATTCCTTGTTCGAAGGCACGATCTGACCTGAGGAAGTGAGCCTCTTGAACTCCTTGTAAACGCCTTGCTCCTCCACGCAGCCCTCGCGCTGAATCAGGGGAGAAGCTAAGCCACGGTTAGTCTTGTACCTGACACGTTGAAAAGATCTTGCTTACAGTATGCAGGCTCCATACGGAGGTCACCAACAGAGCTGTTGAACAGTACAAGCGAAAGGCGCTCCTCATGCAATTGATCCACTGGCGGCTTGTAGACGCGGTGTCGCGTGGCCTTGAAATGCCCACCAGAGACAATCTCGAGAGTGTCGCCAATGTTCACAACCAAAGCGCCGGGCTTGTAAGGCACGTAGTACCACTTTTCGTCACGGCCCCAGATCTGCAAGCAGGAAATGGGCACCGAGAACAGCAGTGTGGTTAGGCCAAAGTCTGTGTGGCCATGCATGCGAAGTCCCTTCGATGCTGCTTGTGTCGATTCTGGGACGGGTCTGAATAGTGCGTGGCGGAAGTATCCCTCGCCAGTAGGACTACCGTGCGATTGAACGTTGTCCCAAAGGTAGTCGTCGGGCAACTCCAACACACGAGAGAACAACTTGAGCAACCGGCGATTAACTGATTTGGTCAAGTAGTTGCAAAAGGCCTCGATCTCGTCCATGAATGGATGGAGACATTTGGGGGTACGCTCAATATCTTGCCAGTCGCGACTGTACCAGTTGAATTGCTCGATACCGTCCGGCACATTACGGAAGCGCTGTCGAGGTTAGCCTACAACATTCCGTTGAGGTTAGATTATGACGAACTTTGAATCCATACGGATGCTTGTAGCCGGACCATCGGCCAGTGTCTGGATCGAAGAGAAGACGCTCTTTATCTTCATCCGTGATATTGTTGTACAAGTATTGGGCAATGGCAAATTGTCTGTGGAGCTGTTGTTCGAGTTTTCATCAGTGGTGCGACCTATGTTGTTCGTCTAATGGACGACCCACCTGTTCCAGTGAGACGCCATAGTCCTCCAGAAAAAGGAAGCCATCGTCACGGATGGCAATCTTCACTTTTTGGACAAGACCATCGACGACCGCAGGGTCTTCCGAATCGAGCAGCGACAGATCAATCGATTTGAGTTGCGCAAAGTTGTGCTTCTCTTGGGTCACAGGAGGGGCGTTCCATGCTGGCACGACAGGCTTGCCTGGCAAGTCAGCGGCAGGTGGGTTGAATGGAGCGGTGGTAGGCATGTTCTTTGATATGTTTGAGGATCTTTGTAGCTGTTTCTTTTCACATTCGCTCACGTAGCACTAGTATATATCTCTCAGGCTGTAGCTACGACGAGGCCGAGTGTCACTCTCGGTGGAGCCACAGCAGCAGACATGTTGCGTTCCAGAGCTCCGTAGATCGCCGTGTTCACGGCCAGCGGAGCACGTTGACTTTGCCATGCAAATGATAAGACGCATGCTCAGACGTGCAGATGGACATTGTGCTCCTCTGGCTACAGCCCTGATACACTGCTATCTTGCTCGTCCACTTCAGGTTCACGCATGCTCTGAATAGACCACTTCATCACCATGCTCCTCCGCACGCTAATATATTGCTAGCGTTGCCGATCTATGCTAATTTCTCGCGGATCGCATTAACGAAGCCGAGGAGGAGCTCCTCCCAACAGAGGATCCCTTGGACCCTCAGAATGGCACATGCATTTCTTCGACTTGCCCTTAATGAACTAGATACGCGATCATGTAGCGACTATGACACTGCGCTAAGCTGTATGCCATGAGGATCGACACTAGTAGAGCTCCTCCTCGTAGATCTGAGTGATGTTGAGCTGTCCACATCACAGTACTTATTTCCAATCATTGTCATTCACAACAGACCGCATAATTCATCTAAAAAGTGTTCTCTCTTGATCAACCGCCGACTCAACTACCCTAGTCAGCAAGAAGCAGTAAACATGTCTCGTCAACTCATCTCCAGCGAAAAGTTTCCACCCAAACCACACAACTGTACGTAAACTTTACAAGACGTTTCGGATAGACATCTCAGTTGACAATTGTATTCCCAGCTCCTGCCACCAAGATCCCGGGGCTAGTATTCTGCGCCGGACAAACCGCAACAGGCGAAATCAAAGAGGCGACAGTATGCGTTTCCTGCTTGTGGATTTCATTGCGAATACTTTCTGATCATCGTACAGCGCAAAGTCCTACAGAACTTGAAGGAGGTGTTGGAGCTCTCAGGCTCATCTCTCGAGCAAGTCGTCAAGTACAACGTCTACCTTGCAGACATGAAGGATTTCGCCGCGATGAATGAAGTCTACATTGACTTTCTGCCGCAGCCTATGCCTTCAAGATCTTGCCTCCAAGCAGTTCCACCCGGAGATGGCACAGTGATCGAGATCGAGTGCATTGCGCAGGCATAATAATTTCCGATACGGCACAGAATTGGAATAGATGATCAATAAATGAATCAAATTGTCATAGCTCTGGTATCTGTCAGCGCCCAGGAAGAAGCCTCGACCTCTCAATGGCAAGCATTACAGCGTATTGGATCCAGATCCGATGCCATTAGCTTTCAGTCACAAGGTTACGTACCATTATCTCAGCGGCCACACCATATAATCATGGTTCTATGTACGAAAGCAACAGCACTTTATTCAGTTGACATCATCAAGTACTAAGTTTGGTTTCAGCGGTAAGGAGAATACGACTGATATCTATATTTGATAGTATCACCTTCGAGTCACGAGTCTGCGTATGGGCATCTCAACGGCACGATCGACAAAGTTATGATCCTATGCGTGAAGGTAATTGCATTCTTATTTTTTTGCAGGCATCAGGGCGAATGACTTACTATGTAGAGGACATAGGGCACATTTTTCGCATTACAAGGTGTCCAGATGAGTAGAGGAAAAACATTGATGATAGCTGCGGTATATATTTATGCAAATGCTTCGTCTGATCCAACTTTCAAGCCCGAACCTTCTTGATCTCTGCAGTGTACCAATTCTGAATAGCCTTGGTATCGCCGGTCATAGCCACTGTGTCGTATCTCTTTCTAGCGTCAATAGCTGCTGCGCCGTCGTTCACCATGCGGCCAAACCACTTTCCATGCTTCCGTGCCGCGGCTTCAATCGCATCGACGGCTGATGTGAACTCAGGCTCGTCACCACGAGCAGGTGTGTAGCCCAAGATCGACTGAGCAAGGTCGTTGGGGCCGATGAAAACAAGGTCGACGCCGGGGACGGCACAAATCTCGTCCACGTTCTTAACGCCCTCTTTCGTCTCGATTTGAATCATGGTGATGATCGTCTGGTTGGCTGACTTCATGTATTCGGGTGTGGTGAGGCCATGGCCGATGGCGGGAAATGCTGAGCCTTGACCGCGCACACCTTGAGGAGGGAAGCGTGAAGAAGCAGCAACCGCTGTTGCCTCCTCGGCGTTGTTGATCTGAGGCACCATGATACCGTGTGCGCCAGTGTCGAGAGCTCTCTTGAGGATGTCGTGTGCTGGGCCGCGTACGCGGATGATAGGTGATACTCCGAGGGCTGAGATGGCGGCAACAGAGTTGTGAACAGACTCATCTCCAAGGGCTCCGTGTTCGGCATCGATGATGATACCTATAATCAGTGTTAGACCATGGGCTGCAGCGTTGAACGGGTCATGAGCATACCATCGAAATCGCAAAGCGCAACAATTTGAGCAATTCTGACAGAAGAGAGAGCCATAAAAGTCATGAGAGGGTAGTTGCCATCTTTCAGGACATTTAAAAGCCTCAGCCGCGGGTTCGAAATTGTGGTTGTGAGCGGCGTAGGGTATTCGGTGGTTGCTGAAGGCATCTCGGAGGCACGATCGTGGCAGATTGTGCAGATAGTGGTGTAAAGTAGCGTGTGAGGTTTAGACCTGTGATGATGATCTTGTGGTACTCTCAATTTTTTAAGAAGAATGAACAAGATATATGACGGAATGGAGAACCTCACACCTACTGGAGACTATTAGACCTCCTCGTTGATTATGCCGACACCGGGCTCGGCATGCATCCCGAGGAGCATGCCATCTCTTGGGAGGAGCATATGGAGGGGTAGCAGGGTGGGGCAATCAAAGACTCTCCGTCAGAGTGGTGATGGTACGAATCTCAGAGGAGTGAGGGAGGAGGAACTTTGGGAGGAGCAGGGAGGAGTGAAGACCTTATCGTTATCTGTCTGCGGAGCAGTGCACGGTTGGGGAACCACGTGATAGATTCGAGCCCTGAAGTGAGATTTGCGCCGATACTCCTCTGGCCGAGTGCGAGGCGTCGCCAAATACGGACGATAGGAAGATACCGTCCTGTCCTCCCTGCGAATAGACCATTGAGTCGTGATGCTGTGTAAGTCTTGGACATCTCTCGAGCGTCGGACTCAAAAGCGACAACGTCCGCCTGTTCTGTAGGTACGGACGCCCCCATCGAAACTACTCAACATGGATGACCTGAACAAGAAACCAGCTATCGAATCCATCAAAGACAATCTGTCTTACGCCGAAGGACATACTGAAGTCCGCAACGTCGCCGGCAGGCTTAAGCCAGAGTCGCTATGTAACCTCACCGAGGAGGAGACGAAACGTCTTGAGAAGAAGCTTGTTCGCAAGCTAGATCTATTCATCTTGCCAACCATTGGCATACTGTACATCCTAAACTACATTGATCGACAAAATCTGTCGGCTGCCAAGCTCCAGGGTATCATGGAGGACTTGAACATGAATGAACAACAGTTCGCAACGGCGATCTCCATCCTTTTCGTTGGGTATGAATTAGATCTTCGAACACACGACCATCGACTGACTCTGCGCAAGGTATCTTCCATTCCAGATCCCTAGCAATCTCCTCATCACCAAGATCTCGCGCCCCGGAATGTACATCTGCTCAGCTGTGGTCATTTGGGGTTGTATCTCGGCCGCCACAGCAGCAGTCAAGACATACAACCAACTTCTGGTCGTACGAACCTTTCTCGGTGTCGTTGAAGCAGTTTTCTTTCCTGGAGCCGTATTCTACCTGTCTGCTTGGTACACAAAACAAGAATTGGGCAAGAGACTTGCTGGGCTATACATTGCCCAACAGGTTGGCAACGCTTTTGGTGGACTTCTTGCTGCGGCCATTCTCCAGCTTGACGGCACGCACGGTAAGCCTCGATCTGCGAGTATTCTATTGATAATTAGACTAATATTGCTTCTGTAGGCTTGTCTGGTTGGCACTGGTTGTTCATCATCGAAGGTTCCGCTACAGTCGGCATCGGGGCCATCTGTGCATTGATCATGCCCGAATACCCACACAACAGCAGAATGCTTACTCAGGATCAGCGCGATCTCGCAGTCTGGCGTATCGAGTCTGAAGCAGGAGCAGCCGAAGGCACAGAGAACGAAAGCGTACTCTCCGGCTTCGGCAAAGCGCTTACTGACCCAAAGCTCATACTGCTCATCATGTGCAACATGTTCTCGCAAGGCCAAGGTTCTATTGCCAACTTCTTTCCAGCCATTGTGGCCAGCCTGGGCTACTCGCGTACAATCAGTTTGCTGCTGACTGCGCCGCCGTACATTCTCGCTGGCTTTGTCTACTATGGCATCACCTATTATTCGGACCGGAAGAACACTGTCTACCCGATCATCATCGTACTCATCTCAATCGCCATCGGCATGTACATCATTCCAATGGCTACAATCAACGTCGGCGCTCGCTACACCTCGATGATGATCCTGCCCTTCGCCTCCGTCGGACCACAAATCTTGCTATACAAGACGATCAATCTCCACCTGACCCGGCCTATCTCTAAAAGAGCTGCTGCATCTGCTCTGGTCAATGCAATCGGAGGCACTGCCAATATCTGGACTTCGTACCTCTACTATGCCCCACCACAGTATTACGCAGCGTTCGGCACTCTGATGGGCTGCGCGTTCTTATTTGCTGGTACTCTGACCTTGTACCGATGGCTGATTCTGAGAGAGAACAAGCGCTTGAACTCGGGCGACCAGACTCTGATCGCCAAGGTGATGAAGGGCGGCGTGACAGAGGAGATGGTTGCGCTGAACTGGCGCTACGAAATGTACTGATCGATCATGATGCGCAAGGGCACTCTTCGATTTATAGACACACGCATTTGCTAGGGATATTTTCGCTTATGAGTATGTACGAGGTGCATCTCAGCTAAAATCTAGTATCCTCGTGTACTAGTTCCATGACCTCCTGACACGAGTATCAGCTTATCAACCAATGAGACACTGACAGAAACGCCTATCAATCACTGTCCGTTACCAAAGATAACAACTATATTGCCCAGACATTACTTCTCGGCATCTCCATCTATTCTAAATATCCCCAGATGAGATTCTTCAATCATATCCTGTTCTTGGGAACTGCATCAACAATCGCCGTTGAAGCAGCACTGATCCAAAAATTGCAAAAGTCTCACTTTAGTTCATCGATTTGCGCCCGGGAACTGGTTGAAGAGAGCTTTTGGCCGTGTTAGCATCATTCCAAAAGAAACAAGTGTTCAGACGCGTACTATTATCGAACGTCGCAAGCTGTGGGCATCCAAGTCTCTGCATGTCTGGGCCAAGCTGGTTGAGAGCCCAACCAAGTATAGACCCGACTGCACCGAGCACAGGAGCGGTAGCACTATTGATCATCAGTCAATCTTTCCCAATACATGCGTATAGGCACCAGGATCACTTACCTTGGCATGGCAGCCAGCGTTGCCTGGTACAAGAAGCACGCTGCATTGTTGCCATCGAAGAGCGTCGCGGAATTGAACACGCCACCCGTCAGATCCTGCAGATCGACGCCGGTGAAGCTGTCGGTGGTTCCTGTGTTCCCTCCGACGCGAAGGATACCTGGGTAGGCAGCGTTGCTGATCTGGAGGTCTGCGACTACCTCGACGACGTTGTATTGAGAAGTCGTAGGGCGACGGTACCAATTTAGAGGGATACGTTCTTGGCCAGGTCTGTGCGTCTATCCGAACGTTAGTGGGGTTCTAGTGTTGGGTTCTCATAAAAGTTGTTCTTGGTCTCGGGGAGTTGAGGCATACTGCGAAGTCATTAGCGACCATCCCTGGCAAGGGCTCGTGGCGTCTCAGGCTCACCAAAGCTACCAGGTTCGCCACTGACAGCGAAAAACGCCTTCAGAGCCTCACGATCCAAGGTTCCGCCGGGCACTTCCTCGCTGTGATTGGACATGAAGTTGATCACAAAGTTGTAAGCCCCAGTAGTGACGATTGAAGAGACAGGCCCTGAAAAATAGTAAGGATTGTTGAGAATTGACCACCGAGTGTTGTAGTCGCTGTGGGCGGCAGCCTCAGCTTGGCTGTACGTCTCCCCCATATCGTAGAATCGTTGAAATCTTTCGATATCAAACGCATTCACATTGCCTCCATTGAGGTAAGCATCTCCCTATAACCGCAGTTAGTACCGCTCATCTTACGATTCCAGGAGACATACGCGGCCAAACGATGCATCGCCTTCCAACTTGTTGTGTCCACCCAATATGCCAGCGGCAGAAGTCAGCGGCAGTACCGGTGTGTATCTACCACCAATCGACCACGACTGGGAGACCGGATCACCAACGAGCGCTACAGCCGCGACTGCCAGAACCAAGGCTAGGTCTGGTGCCATGTTAAACGCAGCACCGAGGCCAGTGATGGCTATGTCAGTGTCAGCACGCCCAGACTCTAAACAAAATGAGCACGACAAGCGTACTATCCGCAATTGTTGGTATTCCGTTGCGAGGGAGGAACCCATGATTGGCAGCTGCGTTCAGCCCAGGACATTGCCCACGTTTGTCGCCTGGTCCAGGTGCCCTGAAGGGATGCGGACCGTCGTCAGTGACGTCGACATACTGGTCTGCGGCGTTGAACCCGAGAGGTGGTAGACCCGTATTGGGGCGATCGATCTTGAAGTTTGGTGCTCGATATGGCGGGTCAACATCGCGCTTTTGCAAATAAGAGAGTCGTTCTCTCAGTGCATTGTCTGTCTTTGTAAGATGAGGAAATGCTGCTACAGACGAAGCCGCAGTAAGCAGTGCAAAGGCTTGGGATTTCACCATGATGACGATGTTGGAATCAATGTAAGGTCTAGTAGAGAATGAAGGCTATGCAATCGATTAAAAGGTGATATAGCTCTTCACGTTCTATATACATTTTTACAGTCGTCGTCCGACAAGAGCGATGTCCGCGCACCAGGAAGGAAGTGCCCAATCACAATTGATCGTTTGTCAACTTTTTGCACTGCAGCTCTTGGGTCTACCTTGGTATCGTAGTGTCGAAGTATATTCAACGACTAGTCCATTGAATAATTGGTGGGGGAAACAACGCCCCGTGATGCCAAGGTGCCCATTCTGTCATGCGGTTGGCATCGTGCTGGCCAGCAGACTGTTCGGTGGAATTAATCACAGCGCGGCGCTGTCGATCATCTGCGCCTCTGACGGATATAGCCAAGTTCGTGATGAATCCAGTGAATCAACAACCTTCTTTCCAAGATAGAAGTCACCCCGCGCCACGAAGCCACGAAGCCACGGTCATGGTTCCGAGGTGGGAAGGATTTCTGCACTTAGACTACTTGTGACGCGCAGGGTCGCTGGCTCAATGTTTCTTCGAACCTTGCAAGTCCGGTGGAATGACTTGGACTTGAAGCCTAGATTTGTCACGTCCAAAGATTACCAAGCCAGATTGAAGATTGATGGTCGCGTCGGGCTTGCAGAAGGCTGGCACACAATGGCACAGCTTTGCCAATTTTCCAGATTCCTGGTCTTTCGTGGGGGTCTTTTATTTTAACACCAGTAAACATAGCAGCGATATTAAGCACTTTGGTCCGATCACTGCCTAACGGGCTTGTCAGGTCACGCCAGTGGGTTTTGCGTGCTCTATCACAAATTCTTTGTGACCTTCTCCTGGGCAGTGCATCAACACGGTACCTGCTCATCGGATGACCAGGCAGCAAGGCACGTAAAAAGTGCGCACATGATATTTTCATAGGTCGGTGAGGGTTGTTAAACTTTACAGAGCCTCGTGGCTTCCATGTATCGAGAACCAGATCACCGTTGAGCCGCCTCCGTGGAAGTAACAAACGCTATGGGCCGTCAAAACATGGAAACGTGACATGAAGGGCATTCCTGCACTACCAAGACAAGCAACGAACGACCAAATGTACATTCCCACGGAATCAGCCCGATCCTGTTCCACGAACTCGGTTCCTAGGATGCTGACTACTTTCGAACCCCAACCCTGATGTTGTATACCCATTACGCTGCTATTCAATCGACTTTAGCCGGCATCCCGGCGGCATCATTCGCCGACATTTGCTGTCGAGCTTTGTGGCACGTGTCGCCGTGAAATCCCGCATTGATGTGCGCAGTCAAGGGACTCGCGAGACTCATTATTATTATCCCATACAGCGGCATAAATCATGCGCGGTAAGAAAGAAGAGCTTCCTTGCACAAACCAAACCGGACATCACAAGCTGGACAGTGCGTCATAGCGGCTGGCTGCAAACCTCGGTGGTAATTGTGGTTTTCCGCGCAGTATCTACAGTAGCACGGGTGAAGTCGACATTCACCTCGTTGAGACTCCCGTCATCTCACTTCCTCCGCATGACTGCAGCAAAGCTGGAGGGCTGAAAGGCAGAAGAATCTCCCACAAGGCCCGCAACTCCGTAACGTACCCTCGTCCTATTTCCTCCACATCTCCCGGCCCACATGGAGGCCACGCCTCTATGCACCCCATAGTCTACCTCTTATATTACGACACCCTTTGCATACGATTAGACGTCGGGATTATGGGATGTATCGACATTCATCCATCACTGCCTACTCCAGAAAAAAGCAGCCTTGCATCCTTCGATGAGACTGCTTCATTCTTGGTCAAAATACCAACACAGATGGTTTGTCGGGGATTTCCCAAAAATCGATTCGGTCGATCTCGGCGGGTGCAAGATGGCCAATGCAGACTCCCTCGACTGCCAATCACAAGATGGAAAGCAGGTCGAGAGGCAGCCCCCCACTTCTCCAGCTTCTCCATCGCCGGGTTCGCCTGCCGTCGGTCTTTGATCAAAACCATGGGCGTAGACCGACACCTGGGCCACGAAAGAGGAATAAAACCCTCAACCACTACCTCTCTCGTCGTTATCGTCGCCATTAATCAGCCCTGCCTCACTATCGTTCAGTCACGTGCATTTCGTCGATCCGGCCTTGACTTCACTCTCCCTGTCGAACATCAAAAAGGAAGCCCTCGGAAACCCAGAATACTAGAGAAAGTCGATACATCCACACTCTAAACGAAACCTGCGCTTGCTTGCGGCCCCTCGAGAATCAATCCACAATCATGTCTACCACTGCTGTCCTTCCTCCGACACCTCCAAACGAGAACGCCTTCCCTGCTGAGGTCAAGGACATCTCGAGTATGGCCACTGCTCACGCGCCTTCGAGCGCCGCCATCCCACCGCCACCCTCAGAGCACCAGCACATCTGGATCATTACCGGCCCAGCAGGATGCGGCAAGACATCTGTCGCGGAGCACCTGCACCAAACTTACAAGATGCCTTATCTCGAAGGCGATACTGTAAGTTTTCACCATCTGCTTTTCTCGTGATACTCTCTGCATGCGCCTCTAGTCCTCTAGTGTTTCGATGTTTCGACCTATGACGTATCTGCTCGCGTGCTACAGGAGGATGTACCGAGTACGAAAACATAGCGCATACACATATCAAACAAAACGAACACACACACACACACACACATATACACATAGCAAACATCAAACCACTAACATCATGCCCTCCAGTACCACACCCCCCACAACGTCGCCAAAATGGCCCGCGGCGAACCCCTCACAGACGCCGACCGCTGGGACTGGCTAATCCTGCTCCGCGACGAAGCGATCAAAACCCTCCTCTCCTCCCAACAACAACAACAACAACCTGGCAGCCACCCCAACAGCGTCATCGTAACCTGCTCCGCCCTAAAGCGCAAATACCGCGACATCCTGCGCATCGCATCGCTCAAGCACCCCTCCATCAAAGTGCACTTCGTCTTCCTCAAAGCCACCGAGGCGCTGCTGATGGACCGCGTGCGCGCGCGCAAGAACCACTACATGAAGGACTACATGGTGCGCAGCCAATTTGAGAGTCTGGAAGCGCCGGCGGAGGACGAGGGGGATGTTGTGGGTGTTGAGGCTGGGGGGAGCAGTGAGGAGGTGAAGGCGTTGGCGGCGGGGGTTGTGGAGGGGTTTATGAAGGCTGATGCTTGAGGAGGGGTGGGAATGCCTTATCTTTTCCGTTTTCTTTCTTGTTGATGTTGGGTTGGTCTGGCGTTTTGGAAGGCGTTTCCACATATATCCCGAAGAATTCTTCTTCTTTGGTTGACTCGATGTGTCTATAGAAAGTTTATACTCCAGTCTTCGAACGCGACTGTCAGTCCTGTCTTTTTGTGCTGGGTATCAATCAATCGTACTTCATCCGTGGAGAGAACCACTCCCCTCTTGTGTGATTGTCACGAGGACCGCCATCAAGGCCGTGACGCTTTGGCTCCTCTCAAGTCAAGACAACAACGCTCACTCCACACCCACCCTCTTCGCCACCCCATGCTTGGGATCCATCACCCTCGACGAAGAAGCAATGACCTCCAACGCACGCAAGATCGCTCTTCGTCTATCAACCGTTTCCCGCCGCGGGTCGCTATCATGCCTTATCGGTATGACCAAAGGAGGTGGACGCGCCGCTTTGGCCCGCTCTTTGGTCTTCGTGTGGATCTTCTTCTTCGTCCCCTCCTTACTTCTCGAGGGCAATTCAATCGGCTTCACGGCCACACTGGGCCTCTTCTTGGGTTCTTCTTGTTGCAGAGACTGCTGCTGCTGCTGCTTCTTTTGATCGGCGGCAGCAAGGGCGCTGATTCTACATTAGATCAGCACCGCTTTCCCTACCATTTACATTCCTTTCTGGAGCATTCCGCGAATGATTCTGCAGTCACTGCTGCTGACGAGGGCGCACGTACCCTTCGACTGGCGTTGTCTGCCGACTGTTTGCGCTCTGGCTCCTGCGCCGGTAGAGTTCCTGCTCGGCAGCTTCGAGCACGCGACGCTTGGCCGCCTTGTCGGTCTGGGAACTCATTCCTGTCTTGCCGCTAGCGCGGCTACTGAGCCTGCTGATCGATGGCGAGAGTGTTGTGGGTGCTGTTGTTGTCGCGCGGTCATTCTCTCGTTCGGAGGTTTCTTGCGATGGGTCCTCGGGGACTGTGGAGAGCCTGTCGGGCGTACTGCGGTAATGGACAATCGGCGAAGGATCGAGAGATGGGCGACGAGTGGTGTTGGCCGTCGATGTTGATGGAGGAGAAATCGCTATCGTCCGATCGATCAGAGGAAGATTTGGCGGCGCCCGGGCCCGTGGGACTTGAGCTTTGTTGCCATTGTTGCTCAAGTTCGGACTCGACTCGTTCGAGCCACGTTTGACGATCCCGCCGAGAGCTTGTACGATCGTAGCCGCATCCGCGAACTCGTCATCATCCAAGCCTTCGCTCGAAGAATAGACTTCTTTGATTGTGCGCGCGGCGAGGGTGCGTGCTTGCTCGTGATCCTTGAGGCAATCCCACATGAACGCAGCATGCTCGAGTGTCGCCGCAAGACGCAAAGCGTGGGCTGGTGGGAGCAAAGTCGTGGCCAGATGTTGAGCGGTTTCGAAGTGCTCGCGTGTCATGGGCACAAAGTTCAATGGTGGCAAAAGGAACGAGGCGGCCGCTTGAGGAGATGGGATCTTGATAGGTTTCAGTCCCGGAGGTCGTGAAGGTGTCCTGTGCGCCTCTGGCGGCAGTGGAGGCAAGGCTTCGGCTGGCGGTGGTGATGTCGGCGAAGCGAAAGGATTCGTGATGTATGATGCATCTGAGGTGATGGAAGGAATGGGATCACGCAGTCCGCTCTTACTCGATCTACGTCTCCTGGTTCCGTTGCCGCCCTTGCCATTGCCCGGCGACTTACTTGAAGATCGTCCCGTCTGGCCACTGTTCTGTTTTGGTGAGCGGTTACTTGAGGGCGGACTCCCCGATGAGCTCGAATACCTCCGCGTGCCATTGACGGGAGGGTGGTTGTGGAACAGGCAAAAGATGTGGTAGAATGATGCTCGAAGCTTAGCCGCCATGACTCTGCATTCTGGACCCTGTTCCCCATCCTGACAGTATGGTAAGATGTATACCTCTGTGATTGACAAGCCCTCTCGTGCAAGCCAGATGATTTGATGGTACAGTTGTAATGACTTGGTGTCGCGCGTGCTGTCAAGCTTGCGAAGCTTTTTGGCTCGGTATAGCTTTTGCGACAGCAGTATTGAAAGCCCGAGAACCTGGTAAAGATTCGCCGCGAGCAATGAATTGGATGCTTCTGTCTGTTTCGCAAGCTTTCCCAAGATCTTTTCTTCGATCTGTGAGATGGCCATGTCGAGGTTGCTTGAGTTAATTGTAGGCCTGGAAGCAAGACCAACCGAGAGATCTTCCTAAATTAGTGTATTGTCGTAAGGTGTAAAAGAGACTCTTGAACTTCGTGTAATCGTCAGCGTGAGGATCGGCCGTAGTCTGTACAGTAATGCGCAGTCGCTAAGATCGCCTAAAGACTCCAATGCGAACGCGTGTGGGCGAATGATCAAACAGTGTCAGTGCCCTGAACTTGCGAACGAACCCAATCCGGATGTATGTACACAGACAGCCAGCCAGCCAAAAGAAGAGCGCCGAATGAGCGACGACAGATAATGTATCTTGGTGAACCGAGTGGCGTTAAGTCGACGACAAGGCACGATGTGGGTCCTGTCAGACAACGTTATGATGGGAGGAGAGCAGCGCCCCAATCCTGATGCGAGCCGTTTGTTCTTCAAGCGTATCCACAGTAAAGGCCAATGCACCTGTCACGATAGAAGCGAAGCGAAAAGCGACGTGATTTGCAGTGGGCCCAAAGCGAGGAGCCAATGGCCAAGCAGATCCGCTGGATATCTTGCGTGGCGGCCTGAGATGCCAGGACGTCACACGTGGGATTCCCCGAGCGAGCAAAGTGGCAGTGGCAGGCAACGATGATGTCGAGGCGCAGGCTGATGGTACAGCGGATTGCTTCGCTGGCGTCGCGCCTAAGGTTCGGGGTTCGCAGGAGTAGTGGTAGTAGTGTTTGCGGGCCGCAGTTGGTAGTCTGGCAAGGCAGTAGTGAGAGTCCCGTTGGCCGGAGGAGTAGTTGATGCGAGTGCAGTCCAATGGGCTCGCTGGTGCCAATATAGCGGCGGGCAGTGGTGAAGCTCGTTCGTCCAAACAACTTCTTGGGCTGATGCGAGTATGCAGAGTCCCAAAAGCCAGCTTCCCCGTCCTGCAAGAGCGCCTGGTGCTCTCAGTGGACGATTTCTCTCGTATTCCCGTGAGCGCAGAAGGAAACGGCGCAGAACAGCCGAAGAAAATCACCAGCGCCAGCCCAACAACACATGCATATCCTCAAGGCAGCAACAGCGGGACAAAAAGCAAACGACGGTCAGTCAGTCAGGAAGCAAAGAGCAAACGCGCGCGCGCGCCCAAGAAGACTGTTGGAATACTCAGCGCACGCATTGGGGACTGGATGGCCGGTGAGAGGCGCAAGCAGCGCAAGGCCCAGTGTGCGCGCACAATGCAATCTAGGGCGCGGTTACCTGCATGTTCTCCACTTACTAGGTCGCTGCACTCTCTGTACTACGTGGCAGTGGCTTGCGAGCTTTGCGTGCAGTCCGCTACAGTACAGGCGCGATTCCCGAGCGGAGGTGACAGCGCATAGGGCATGGCCGGCGGCATCGGACGACTTGACCCTTGGACTGACACGCCCAGCATCACGAGAAGGATTGCGCGCGCTCGGTTTTGCTAGACTGGTGTAAAGTGATGTTGGCGAGAGGTGACGTCGGCCTGCCGTTCGCACACGACGGATAACCAGCTTGCGACCAGGATCTTGACTTGGGCGCGCTTGTCGGTGAGCGCTGTGCTGCTTGGGGAAAGTCTGATCTGATGATGGCATCCTGGGCACGGCTACGGACATGGCAGAGTCTTGCTATCAAGCTGTCATGTGCGCCGATGCAGGTGGAAAGAGGTATCATATCGGCACTGCGCAATAGCAGCCAGGCACTGACTACATTTCCTGATGGGGTGATGTCCAACGAGCACGGTCACCTCGTTCTCCCACAGCGTGCGTCACTTGCACGATTCATCAGTGTGAGACAACTCTAGTGAGACAGGTCCACCATCCACGAGCTCTTCAATTTCCACGCGATGGATGGACTAAAGACTTCCCAGGCGTCTGTCTAGTCCTCTCGCCTTCTCGCTCCCAACACGGCCAGACTGGACAAGCGCCAGTCGAGCCAGTCCATTCCACTGCAGGCACCAATGCGCGGTAAACGCTGTGCTCGCAGGTACATGCAAACTCTACCTTGCACCTCGCCCAATAGCGCCCACATCTATCGCCGCAACTGCCGAGAACACTTTCAATGGTCGCACCTCCATATGTGCTGTTCGATGTGGCGGCCTTGCACCGCGCCATGGACTTGTCGCATTCCTGCTTACACCAAGAGTGATACAAATCACGCGTGCCCGCCACAAAACCAGAGGCGAGCCCCTCGAAACGATGCAAATCTGCGGCGCAACTGTAATATGTACGTCTATGCGATCTATCATCTCGCTTCGGCACTTTGCGCCTGCGTGTATGCATGAATTTTTTTGGGCGATCCAGACTGTTGGTTCACCAGCCACGCGAGGGACTGAGTTTGAGCGGTGAGCCACGTGATCTCCGGACTTTCAATCTTCCCAACCTCACATTCAAGATATCCTTACTATATCACACCACATATGCCCATTGCGATGAGAATTGATAAGCATGTGTTCTGGTGGCCTGATACTCGACCACAGAAAGTACAATCCGTCTTGATGGTAAGGAAACCATGAGGCAGACTGTCGTAGTCGCAAACAAGCGCTCATTCGTGCCCATCCTCAGCACGGAATTGGCCCAAGATAACCTCACGCCTTAGCAATGCAAGCAACGTCAAGATACTGAGAAGATTCTGACATTCGCACCACGTCCGGACGGCCTCGCCTCAGTGCTCCGATCCTCAGGCAAACTTCCACATGCTTTCCCAACCCAATGTTTGCGTCTTCCATGTTCACCGGATCCTCTTTCTCCCCGAGCGCGGAACGGCCACTTGCATCCCATTGAACTCCTTCCCACAGCTTCTCGAATCCTTATACACACACAGCTCTTCTGTTCACTGAGGATGCGGTTACATGCTTCTCCGAGACCACATCTCCAGTCTCCCCGAGGAGTCCATCGTGCAGCCTGCCGCGGCATCCTCACTCCCACGCGCGCAACAATGCCCCGGCCAGATGCGACCCGCGATCCCGACTGCGCCTATCCACCAGCGCCGCGTCCGAAACACATGGACCGTGGATTCCGGCTGCTGTGCGTATACGCAAAATTGTTTACATACTCCAAGGCTCGTGGATCCCGAGGTTCAATGTTCATCTTCACACTTCCTGCCTAAGGGTTTGCTGTCAATGGCACTCTACCTCCCCGGAGAGCCGGAACGAAGTCCGCAACGCCGCCCAGGGTAAGACCAGTTTTCCCAGCACCACCGTGCTGTGACATCTGAAGATGACGGCCTGTTGTTTGGTATCGTAATCTCGGCGACGGGGAACTTTGGGCGCTCTGCAGGAAGGTACGTGACATTCACGGGTTATTGTGAGAGGTTGTACGATTGCTTCCTCGATTGCGGAGTGACGACAAAGGAACAGGTGGGTGTACGCAATTTTGATTGTGTCTTCGTGTCGAGAAGGGCTGGTTGATTGATGATGGCGGATGGTGGAGAGGTGTATAAAGAGGGATGTGAGCTATGGCATCAGGATGTCTGTCGTTCGTCAACATCATCGATCAATCATCCAGTCATCCAATCGATCGAACTGGCGAACCCTCCAACGAGCCAACCCAACTCACAACCATTCACACCACAAGGTCGTCAGGTCCTCAAAACCACCACCTCAACACCTGCAAATCAGATCAACAAACAGTAATCCTACCCTTCCCTCCGACTTCCACTCAACACACTAACCACTCTTCCGTCCAGACCCAAACGCCAAACCAATAGCGGACCTCGCAACAATGTGCAAATACTACGCCCACACCCACCCCTGCGGCCACACCAAGACCGTCTTTGCCGCCTTCTGCCCCTCAGCCGCTCTAGTCCAACGTGCATGCACCGGCGGCGAAATTTGGGCGACGGTCAAGATAGAAGCCGATTGTGCGGCTTGCGGTGCTGAGAAGGGCGAGGGGGGCGAGTATTGTGGCGTCGCAGTGGCGACTGGAGCTGGGAGGAGGAATGTCCGGAGTGCTACTGCTGGGGGAAAGAAGGCGAGGAGGTGAACGACGATCGGCGATGATGAGAGGAGTGGCATGTCTTTTTCGACTTTGCGGGTCCGACCTTGATATGTTTTCGCGTGTTATTCCGGTCTGCGACGTGGAAGAGAATCGGCAGTGGAGGAGTGTTGGTCCGGATGAGGGTTTACCTGTGTATTTTTTACGACAACTTCGAAGCAGCGGTATTTTCGCCCCCTTTTCCAGAACGCTTTCTTTGGTTCTGTGCACATGGAAGTGAGAGCTATGGTGCAATTATCTGATTTGGGTTTCCCGGCCTCCACCGGACTTTGACTTTTTGCAATAACACTATCTAGGAAATTGAAGGTAGAAAAAGCGTCGCATGTCGACTGTATCATAGTAACCCTTGATCAATGTACGAGTTCGGTAGAATCCTCGAGTCAGAGCCGCTCATAAACACAGATATCGCGCTTCAGGATGTCAAATCAAACCACGTGATCGCCATCGTGGCGCTTCCAGCAGGCACTACGTAGGGCCACCTTATGGTAGCAAGATTTACTTCTCAAAGCTCTGTTGGTAGTCTCAACAGATCTTGCAGAGAAGCCTCATCTATTGTTCCGCCACTGTTGTCAGCTCGAGCGTATTCGGATAGCCGATTGGCTGCGCATTGTGGCTTGCATGCAGCGACGGGACAACGAGCATATGATAGCTTTTGCCGCTCGCTAAACAGTACAGCCTTGTTGGCCCAGCCTTGCTACCGTCTTCTTCCTGGTTCCTCTGTCCTTCCTTTCCTCGCACCCTGCAATGGCAGCCGCTTCGATTTGCGGTTTCCATTAGAAACACGATCAGAATCGACCCCAGCATCCGAAACCCTTCGTTGTCGTGTTCGACAAGTCTGCAACATGTCTGGCAGCATCGACTGGGTAGCTGGACAACGAGAGTTTGCAGCGTTCTGCAACAGCAGCTGTAGCCCTACGCCTTTGACGACTGCGTACGGACAACCGGACTCCCGTCCGTTTATATGGCGTTACTGGCGGGTACACAGTCTCGTTGATCAGGAACGTGACGGCCACTGCCTGCGCCCCAACGCAATGGATCCCAGATTGCCAGAGCTGTCCCGGTATCGATGACACCTCGAACGTCAGCACCGGCGTGTGCCCAGAAGATGCGCCAGCAGCCAGCACCGGCATCATTGGGGGCGTGACTACGCACTACTACTGTCCGTTGTAAGCAAGCGAGCGAGCCGCCATGGACTCTCAGAGGAGAACGAGCTCCGCTGACGATAGCCTCGACAAAAAGCACAAACGCGACCTTCGTCCAGCGACCGTAGACCACCCCGGCACGATGCTACCAGACGTTCTATGGGTTGCGGACTCTCCGCTACGACGTGACGATCTACACCTCGACGTGGTCTTACATTACCTCCGGTGATGCAGCATCTACCACTGAGTTCCCGTCGTTCACGACGTGGAACACCACATCCATCACAGCGACCGCGGAGACCGTCTTCTTCAAACCGGACACGCTAGAGGCGGACCCGTTCATCGTTCGGTTGAGAGAGGCTGATTTTCAGACGAGCAGTAACCCAGCTTCAATGAGTCCGGGCACTGTGCGCCGCATTCCGATCCCGCAGCAACCACAAAAACGAAGTCCAAAGACCAAGGCCTCACAGCCGGCGCGACGCTGGGCGCTTTACTGCTCCTCGCCATCGGGCTGGCAATTTTCTGGCTCCGGAAAAAGAAGAGGAAGAACGGCAGTGGTGAGAAAGCCATAGGCACGCCAGAGTGGAACGTTGAAGTGGACGGCACTCAAGCTCCAGGCGAGCTGCCAACGAAATGGCCGACGGCTGAGCTGCACGCCCAGCCAATGCCGCCGAAAGAGTCACACGCCAGTCGATATCACGAGGTCAATTCCGATGAGCCGGCGGAGTTGGGGGATGCTCCCACGTCTGGTCGGTAGCATGCGTAGTGGCGTTGCGCACATTCTTGAGGATTGCACAAGGATGACGATTGTTTTAGTGTGGGCATGTGCATCAAGAAGCTTTAATTTCGATCTGGCAAGAACGATCAACGTTGGGTCCGGATCACGTCTCTAAGTCGTGCTTCTGGCAGTTTTTAGGGTTAGAGTTGACGTAAAGTAAAGCTCAGTTCTTTGGCTCTATCTCGATGGTTTTCGGGTACTATCGGCGCGGTATAAGTGTCGAAGCATCCAGAGGCACGTTACTGATGATGAGTGACTAGATATTCGAGATGAGAACGCAAGCAGCGCATTTTTGACCGTCGTGAGCCCACATTTTGGAGGAAGTCTAGACCATAAAGCTCGGGTCAGGAGTGACATGCGCAAATGCTCTGCTATCTTGTCAGCTTGCATCAGAGCTCCGATAGGCTATCAGCATGGAGGATTTGGAGAGTAAATTCGCAAAACAACAACGCCAAAAAAGCGATATATTACATCGCTGATATCTGTAACTCTGTGACTCCACGTGCGAAACAGGAAACTCTGATCCTCCTTTCCAAGACTTCCAAGATTCACTCAAGCATTCCGGGGATGCAAGTCAGCCGTTGCCAGAGCAGTCCACGATGCAGTTGGTCAGAGGCAGCATGGGTGGTATCCTTCGGTGGCCTTGGCCGTTGCACCACGCACGCCTGAACGTTGCATTGTGCATACCAAACGCAGCCATGTACTGCTCGTAGGAACAGCCGCTGGCGTCAAGTGAGCGAAATATGCAGAGCTGAGTGTGGTGATACGGCCGGGTGGAAGGGAGGTGAAGCTGCTCGCTCGGGTCATCATCGCAAGCTTACAAGCATTCGGGATGCTCGGAGGAGACAAGATTGAGCTGACATGACGCAAACCGAGTTGATTTTGCGAATGAATGGATCCCCTGTGCAAAAGAGGACAAAAGCGAGAGAAAGACAGCGGGATTGCGAAAGGCGCGAGCCGTTCCCCAGTTTCTGGACAGACAAACGCTAATAGACAAGCCCTCCCTGAAGCGAGCGAGACGTTTCAGGGTCGTTGATTGATGATAATGACGCAAGGAAATTGGCTCGTCTGTGAGACTGAACCACGCTTCTCTTGTTTGGTATGCGCCGTTGTTTCCCAGCGGGCGACTGCACCGGCGGAAACAGGATCGTCAACCACGAATACGATGCAGACTGCGCGAGTTTGTACCGACATCATCATCGATGGCAGAAAATGGCCATGCGAATGACAGGCGCGAAATATAAGCTTGCGGGCGATTGAGGCTGTGCAAAGGCTTGGCCGTCGTCTAGACCTCATTCGCGCATCCACTCGCCTCGACTTCCCTGGATCCCGTGCTGCGATTCGAGGACTGTTCGGTGGTCGCCTCCCTGGTCCTGTTGTCTCGCTGGTGTAGCGTTTGTTGTTGTCGCCGCCGCCCTGGTGTGTTGAGAGCAACAAATTCCACACTAACCGCCCCGACGAGCGCTTGCCTGCCTGCTGGTGTTGACCGCTGAGGGAAGCGCTGGCTGTATTCTCTATTCTGCACTAGCCCCGGCTGCGCTGTCCACCGCATAGGGTAGCTGTGCACCAAGCTTTGCGCCAGCGCACTCTCCAGAACGTATCGCTGTCGTGCCTGTCCAGCAGAACATTATCGCCCAACCGCGACAACGACTATTTCCTGTGCCAGCAAAAGAGGCACATCATGACAACAACAAGACCACCGTGCGGAAAACGCTCATCTTCCTCGCTTCACTTTATACCTTTCTCCACGAGCGCCGGGGCCAATCGCATCTAACCTCCGCATCTGTGCGTTCAACTGCTTTGCACAGCCTCACTCGCTGGTGGCACGACTCAAAACATCAGGTGCCCAGCGATTGTAGCGGCAATCTACTCGCTGCATGCACGAACGCACCAAGCTCTCTCATCATCGTCATTCTCCTATCCTCCATCCTTCTGACAATACACCGCTGCCGTAGCGTATAGGCCTCGACTGCCTTCTTACGCCTCCGCGTAGCACCTGATCTCGGCTTTGTGCTTGCCTCTGTCGATTCGCCTCCGTCGACTCGCCTCCTCGCAATCGCACTTGACATACGTGTGCTGCCTACGCATCACACCCTCTAATTATTCTTTGCTTCGCCTCTATTGCGACGTAACAATCAACCGCAGCAATCACACTTTGCTGACCGGTCCTGCCGACAACTATCTTTCAGCCTGCAGCTTAACGCATTGCGACTTATGGATTTGCGGCTGCGTATCCCTTGACAGACCACAAGGCATCCCGGATCACTCCTTGCTTACGGTCAGGCACGGGAGCTCCGCCTCGCACAATCAACATCATGTCTACATCGTCAGGGCAGGGTCGCCGCCCCAGGGCACCCACCATCACCATCGACACTTCTGCAGTAGGTCGATCATCAGAGAACTTGGTCCAGCCCGAACAGGACCACAGCCAGGCAAGTAACGACGGATCATCGCCAATGTTACGACCGACATCCACCGGCCAAGCAACGCCTCCAGAGCTGCGCAAAAGTGGTAGCTTCGAAAGTCGCGAATCACGACCAGTCAGCCCACATAACATCTCATCCCCTACACAGATCAGCCATCCCCAAAACTTCCTCGCCGTCCCTGTGCAACGCAAGAGAGGTGGAAGTGTTGAGTCCGATAGCGGTGATACCATCTCTACCACAGATACGACTTATGTCGGCACCGACCATCAATCGAAGGCTTTCGGCGGCGACGACGTAAGACACGGCGCCGGCGACCACCCAGTACTACCGGACAAGGATGCGCTCACACCCGATCCCGGCACAGAAGCCGACTTCGAAAGAGACAACAACCCTTTCGCATTCGCTCCTGGACACATGACCAAACTATTGAATCCGAAGAGCTTAGGCGCGTTCCATGCGATGGGTGGACTCGTCGGTCTAGAGAAGGGACTTAGGACCGATAGGAACAGCGGCCTTAGTGTGGACGAGCAAGAGTTGGATGGAAACGTTACTTTCGAGGAAGCGACTGCTGCTGCATCGAGTCCCGCAGATTCCGATATAACAAAAGTAGCGCCTCCGAGAACGCACTCGCACATCGGCACCGGCAAGCACGGGTCATACGAGGATCGCAAAAGGATATTCAACGATAACCGACTGCCGGAGCGCAAGGCGAAGAACATCTTCCAGCTGGCGTGGATGGCATACAACGACAAGATCCTAATCCTGCTTACAGTAGCAGCGGTTATTGCGCTTGCTCTAGGAATTTATCAGTCCACCCAGCCTCACCCAGATGGAGAAGCTGGTGTAGAATGGGTCGAAGGTGTTGCCATCATCGTTGCCATCGTCGTCGTAGTGTCAGTTGGTGCCGTCAACGATTGGCAAAAAGAGAGGCAATTCGTCAAATTGAACAAGAAGAAAGATGCAAGGAACGTTCAGGTCATTCGCTCAGGAAAGGCTCAGGAAATCAGCGTACACGATCTGCTCGTTGGTGATCTTCTGGTCATCGAACCTGGTGACATCCTTCCGGTCGACGGTATCTTCGTCACTGGACACAGCGTCAAATGCGATGAATCGTCCGCAACTGGAGAATCAGATGTCATCAAGAAGTCGGGTGCAGATGAGGTCTACAAGGCTATGGAGAGGGGCGACAATCTTAGGAAGATGGACCCGTTCATGATCTCTGGAGCCAAGGTCACCGAAGGTTTCGGCCGCATGATTGTCACTGCTACTGGCATCCACTCATCTTACGGCAAGACCATGCTCGCTCTCCGCGAGGACAATGAGGCTACGCCTTTGCAGATGAAGCTGAACAACTTGGCCGAATATATCGCCAAGCTCGGTAGTGCTGCTGCATTGCTCTTGTTCGTCGTTCTCCTCATCAAGTTCCTGGCGCAACTTCCTGGTAGCGACCAGACTCCTGCTGAAAAGGGCCAACGTTTCTTGGATATTCTCATCGTCGCCGTGACCATCGTCGTGGTTGCAGTGCCTGAGGGTCTGCCGCTTGCTGTGACACTGGCCCTGGCTTTCGCGACAAAACGCATGCTGAAGGACAACAACCTCGTTCGTGTTATGCGATCTTGTGAGACCATGGGCAACGCCACCTGCGTCTGTAGTGATAAAACAGGTACCCTTACGCAGAACGTGATGACTGTTGTTGCAGGCACCGCTGGAACTACGAGCAGATTTAGCAACCGTGCCAACGTGCAAGTGGAAAATGGAGAGACCATTGAGAACACACAGCACCACAACGATGTGGATGGTGTACCTGCTTCTGAATTCGCAAAGACTCTGGCACAGGACACGACTGCGCTCTGGAAGGACTCTATTGCTATCAACTCAACTGCTTTTGAGGCTGAGGAAGATGGCAAGGTTGTCTATGTTGGTTCGAAGACCGAGACTGCCCTTCTTGGATTTGCCCACGATTTCTTTGCTATGGACAAGATTAGCATCGAGCGCGGCAACTCCGAAGTAACGCAGCTCATTCCCTTCGACTCTGGCCGCAAATGCATGGGCGTTGTGATCAAGCTCCCCAACGGACGCTACCGTTTGCTCGTGAAGGGTGCCAGTGAGATCATGCTCAGACACTGCAACAACATCGTCCAAGATCCCACGAAAGGCATCGAATCCATGTCGCTATCTGGCTCTAACAGGGAAATGCTCGAACACTTGATCGACGCTTATGCATCGCAGTCTCTTCGTACCATCGGCTTCATCTACCGCGATTTCGAAGCATGGCCGCCCAGAGGAGCGCGCCGCGCTGAGGACGACCGGACCCAGGCTGTTTTCGAGGATGTCTGCAAGGACATGACTTTCCTTGGTCTTGTCGGCATTCAGGATCCCCTCCGCAAGGGTGTTTCTGAGTCTGTTGCTGACTGCATCAAGGCTGGTGTCTTCCCCCGCATGGTTACTGGCGACAACATCAACACCGCAAAGGCTATCGCAAAGGAATGTGGCATCTTCACTCCAGGCGGTCTCGCTATGGAAGGACCCGAGTTCAGAAAAATGAGCAAGCACGAGCAGCGTGAGGTCATCCCTAAGCTGCAAGTCCTGGCGCGTTCTTCTCCCGAGGACAAGCGTATCCTGGTTCGCCGTCTTAAAGAGATGGGCGAAACTGTAGCTGTGACTGGCGACGGTACCAACGACGCCCCAGCATTGAAGGCTGCAGATGTTGGTTTCTCGATGAACATCGCCGGAACTGAGGTCGCGAAGGAGGCTTCTGACATCATTCTTATGGACGACAACTTTACCAGTATTGTTAAGGCGCTCATGTGGGGCCGCGCAGTCAACGACGCAGTGAGGAAGTTCCTACAGTTCCAGATTACGGTGAACATTACTGCCGTCCTGCTCGCTTTCATCACTGCTGTGTCTTCTGACTCTGAGGAATCTGTCCTCACTGCAGTCCAACTGCTCTGGGTGAACTTGATCATGGACACCATGGCTGCACTCGCTCTGGCAACCGACCCTCCGACTCGCAAGATTCTCGACCGCAAGCCTGATCCCAAATCTGCGCCACTCATCTCCGTGAACATGTGGAAGATGATCATCGGCCAAGCGATCTATCAGCTCGTCGTGACGCTCATCCTTTACTTTGCTGGCCCATCTATCTTCAGATATGAAGGCGAAGACGAGATGGACCAACTGCAGACCATGGTCTTCAATACTTTCGTCTGGATGCAGATCTTCAACTCCCTCAACAACCGTCGTCTTGATAACAAGTTCAACGTCTTCGAGGGTATTCAGCGCAACTGGTTCTTTGTCGGCATCTTCCTCATCATGGTTGGCGGGCAGACTCTGATTATCTTCGTTGGTGGCCGAGCGTTCCACGTCCACGGGCAGGAGGGTTACCAATGGGGTGTTGCGATAGTACTCGGCGCCCTCTCCATTCCGATCGGTGTGATCATCCGCCTGGTTCCTGACGAGTTCGCCGCCAAATGCTGTCCTGGATTCATCAAGCGCTACGCAAACAGGTCAAAGAAGGACGACCTCATCGTCACCGATGAGGAGAACCCTTGGCAATTCAATCAAGGCCTCATGGATATCAAGGAGGAACTCGCCTGGCTCAGGAAATACAAGGGCGGCCGTCTGCGCAGTCTCAAGTTCGCCGTCGCGCACCCCAAGGAGCTCCTCCTCGGTTCCCGCTCTCCTAGCCGCAGCCGCGCTTCTTCTGAGGCCCCAGGAACACCACATATGGACGACGGCGCTTCTCAGGTCTCCCACTCGCCCGCACCTCCCACTCCCGAGTCTCGACGTCGCCGCAACCGCTCGCGCTCAGGCTCAAACGTTGCCTTCGCTGGCGCCGCCATGGCGGGTATCGTCGCCGGTTCTATCGGTGGTTGGTCGCCCATCGAGCGCGGCCGTGACGACGCTTCGCAAATCTCTCGTGACCGTTCCAAGTCCGACTTGAGCCGCGAGGTGCGCAGGTCTGCTGAAGTGCATCCCGAAACCCGTGAGAGCGATCCTGTTGTCGTCAACGACCCCCTCCAATCTGGCAGCGATAGCAAACAGCCACCAAGTCAAGCAACCGACACGACGCCTGCTTTCGGCTTTGGACCGTTCGGCGACCAGCCTGCCGCCGACGCGGAGGCTAGGAAGGACGAGGACAAGAAGCCTTGAAGAATATGATCCCGATTCCTTATCAATGAATGAGAAGATCAGCAATCTTACTCCCAAACACATATACCAGCAATAAACCCCCGTCGCACAACCGACACCGCGCCAACCGCGCTCAACCCCCACAACGCACCTTTTCCACAACACCAGGAAAACACACATTTTTTTTTCAGCATCAGCGAACGGCGTTCTATTCTTTTGGGCAAGACACTAGGGAAAATGGCAAGGAGAATTTGCCATTTTGAAAAAATTAGCCGCAAGAGAGATCGGGACACACAGAACGGAGGAGGAAAGTCACAGGCGTGGGGGAGGACACACGCTTTTCGCTGTTTCTTCCTTCTTCACTATTATCATTGGGTTTTTCTTTTCTTATTTCGCTTCGAAGGTTTTCGAGGTTTGGAGGATGAAGGATGAAAGGCGGTGTTTCTGTGGATATTCCCCATCCATCGCACAATTGGAACTCAACTATTTTTTTTTCTGGCTCCGTTGACATGGTTGTTATTTCGTTTGATTTGTGATTGTTCTTTCTGAGGGAAGGACATCGGCGGGCATGTTGGAGCAAAGCGCGGACATTGCGCTCGAGGCTTGTGTGGCGAGAGGCGTCTCGATGGCCAGCAATAGAAACCAGTATACGGTTGGAATAGCACGAGCACGCTATATCCTAAGCTCTCGTGTGTGGCGAGTAGACAACGAGAGAAGAAGCGTAAAAGGCACGCGACGCTCAACGGCCGATCAATTGAAGCGGGTGTTCATTTATTCATTCAATCGTCTAACCGTTCCCCTGGTGCTTTTCAATAATTCGCGCTCTCCCTTCAAATCATCGACAGCATGACCTGCATGCCCGCCCAAACTTCCTCGCAGTTCGGCTTGATCTGCTCAGGCGGCAGGATGAAGCCGTAAGTGCCCGTATCCCTCAACTCAAACGCCAAACTCCACTCCGAGCCCGAGATATCGTAGACGTAGTCCGAGCTACCACCGTTGGTCGCGTAGATGGTCTGACAGGTCGGCCCAGTGGTATACTTCGTCCCGTAAACAGCCTCAATCGCGTCCGCCGTCGCAGCCATAAGCTCGACGTGCGCCTCGTTCGTCTCAGGCACAACCTCACAACTGTACCCGTACGGGCTGAGTATGAGCTGCGAGTAGCTGTGCCAGTCGATGAAGAGCTTCAAGCCGTGCGACTCGGCGAGCTTGTCGGCGAAGTGCTGCATGCCGGACATCTCGGGCTCGGAGCCGGGGCTGGCGCCGCGGTAGGTCTGCGTGCAGGAGTTGTTGCTGGAGCCGACGCCGTCCCACTCGTGCGGCCAGTTGCGGTTGAGGTCGACGCCCCAGCAGGGGTGGGAGGTGTTGGCGCCGGGGAGGGGAGGGGCGCGGTTCTTGCGCCAGAGGCGGTCTTGGGTTTGGGAGTAGACGAAGCCGTCTGGGTTTACTACGGGGATGAGGTAGAAGTCGTAGTTGTCGACGAATGATGTTACGTTTTCGTTCTTGCCGTAGCCGGAGATGAGCTGGTATGCCAGGTACTCGACGGTCATTGTGGTGACCCACTCGCGGGCGTGGACGGTACTACCAGAAGTCAGAGACGTGTCACAGTGAGTGCTCGCTTCAACCTCGACTTACCCATGCCACAAAATGGCAGTGTTCTTGTCCTTTCCGCCTTTGCCCCATATGTGGATACCCTTCTGCTCGCGGCCCTCAAGAGACTCGCCGGCAACGAAAACCTCAGAGTTCTTCGGGAAAGCACTCGAGAGGTCGTCCAGATAGTCAAGGTGTTCATCGTAAGAGTGGTAGCCATCGAACCAGGAAAGGTCAGGCAGATCCTCGGGCTTGTCCTTTGCTAACAAGACAAAATCAGCAAACGCCACCGAAACACTGTGAGCTGAAAAGACCTACGCTTGTAACCACACGGCTTGCCTTCGTTTGCAATGTCCTTGCCCAAATTGCCGTGCATCTCCTTGAACTTTGCTCCCAAGCGCTTCAGCTTCCTCGCTTGGTCTGCAGGGAGGGAGAAGTCAATGTGCTTGGAAGTATCGTGGCTCCATTCCTCGTAATTGAAGCCGGAGAGCATCTTCTTGACCTCTTCCAACTTATCGCCAGTCTCCATGCGGAGAACCTTGTAGCCCTCATATCTCGCAGCCCTGGGCTCGAGGTGAGGCAACGCCGCAGCTGCAGAGACGAGCAGAGCGCTCAAAAGACCAGTCTTCATGACGGGCAGAGATCAGAACACCAAGGTTCGTTCGATGGGAGCCCAACGGAAAGATAGCAGCTGCTGGTAATCATATATATGCGGCCGGTCAATCTCGGAAGCCCAGATCAGCTTCGGCGACAACAAATCCCAGATTGGTAGGTGACATTTTGCGTCTTGGTTCCAAGCCACGGTATAAAGTACTTGCGCACGTTTCAATGCTGGATCCTGCTGGTAAGAATGTCGATCCATGCAATCTAGCTCATATGTCGCGCGGCCCTAGCGGTCGAAGTGAGATGCCAGCCTCACGTGGCGGATAACAGCAGGGCCAACGGCAGGCCCTCCTGCCTGTTCTGCTATAGTCGGCCATGGCAGATTACGTCGGTCCAAGACGAACGAGGGAAATGGCAGGGGCAGCTCGTGAAGATGAAGGCAGCTGTGCATTCGGCCTGCAGACTTGGCGAGCGGGGAACGAAACTCTTGGTCTTGGACATGATGCAGGAACAGGCTCTCGTGAGTTTTGGTGGCAAGTCTGCGTGCGCTTTGTAACTAGAATGCTGTCATCTTCCAAGGTGAGCATCTGAACGCGATGGCTAAATGCCATTAGGGCATCCATGTCACAGCCCGAATTTGTACTGCAGCCATTATGCTTGGATATGTAGAACAACATTCACCAGTGGGATAAATCATGGAAACTTCAAAGGCTCATCGTATACACCTTTGGAGGAAGTGGGACGAGGCACGTTCCTTGCAGTGACCCAATCACATACACGTAGCGGCTCGGGGTGAGAGTTCAAGGTTGATCACGAACCACGCCCAACGTGCCTCTCACGACGGCCTCATCTCAATGCCTTCTTCATCCGCATATTTGATCACATAGTCGCGCACCTTCGCATCAGGCGCCAACTCGATCGCCAACTTGTCCGTGTTATCCCTCTTATCAGTCTCCGCGCCCGCCTTGAGCAGCACCACAGCCAGATCTCCATGTCCCTCCGCAATAGCGTGGTGCAGCGCCGTGCAACCATCCATGTCCGTCGCATTCACCGGGCTCTTATTCTCCAACAGCAGTTTGACGATTGGCACGTTGCCCACAGCCGCAGCACGGTGTAATGGCAACTGCCCTCGCTTGTCCTTTACTCTTGCCGAAGCCTTGTGCGCGATGAGCTTCTTCGCAGTGTCGAGGTTGGACTTTGAGGCGGTGAAGTGCAGGGCGGTCTGGCCGTTGTTCGTCTTCTCGTCGACGTCGGCGCTTTTGGCGAGCAAGAGGTCGACGAGGGCATCGGCGTCTTTGATGCTCGAAGCCATCATGAGTGCGGTCCAGCCGGCGCCATCTCTGGCGTCGATGTCACAGCCTTTGCGCTCCAGTAGAAGTTCGACTATGGGGAGGCGGTTGTGTGAGGCTGCCCAATGCAGTGGCATGCGCTCATCGTCATCGCCGCGTGAGATAAGCTTGGGGTCGGCGTTCAGAAGGGATTCGACGACATTCGCTGAAGATCGTTGGTCAGTCTACTATTCGATGGCTGATATTAGGTCTGAACATACTCTGCCCATCTCGGCATGCCTGATGGATGGCAAACTTGGCCTGTTGTGCTTCGGCGTCCATGTTTGGGTGCGTGTGTTGGTGTTTGAGATCGAGCGCGGGGCAACTTCCGCTGCATGATCCCCTCGATCTCGGGTCACGTGCAGAGTTGTGTGAGCTCGGGGATAGTTGTTCAATATCAGCTTCATACACTACTTCCCTCTTCTCATGCCTTAGCAGCGGGTACCCAAACACCTATGCCACGCTGAGGATCAACTCTCAGGCCGGGCCCAGCAGCTTGCACGCGTAATGACTTCTGGAAGTAAGAGTCAACAACTTGCAAGACAGGCCATACCCAACGACCCGGTCCATCCGATTGCTTAATCTCGTCGCGACTGCCGTGGACCAAGAGACTGTACGATATTTCTTGACGACTGAAAGGAGCAAGACTCAAGGCTTTGTGCTTCGGGCCACTGAACCCGAATTCCTCACTGGCGTCCATCGTAATGGCGAAGGTGAGATAGTGCATTGAAAAGTTCTCCAGATAGTATCGCAAGACTATGTCCGTATTTTCATCGTCCGAGCTCGATGCCACGCAGAGCACTCGGGGTTCTGAAGAAGGTATGTTGAGTCGAGGTACAGGGATCTTGGTGGTGCAAACGGCAGAGTCCGAGTGTCGCGTCCAAGTGATTGCTAAAGATAATTCCATGATTGAGGGTCTTCGATCATCGAGCGAGAATTTTTGCGTCAAGACCTGGAAAGATTTGTCGAACTTCGACTCTGGCATGATGAGTTGGTCTTCAGATTCGCCGGACTCGAGCACTTCGAAGTCTGTGTCGCTATTCGCTTGATCCATGATCATGTCTGCTCCCTTCACGACGATCTCATCGGACGCAACGGAGGTGATGAGACTGCCAAGCCGCCAGCGTTGCGGAATACCAGAAGCATGGTTTTCGGAGGTTGTCAACGGATCTGGGTTGAAATAGCTTGGCCATTGCTCATCATGAACCAACGGTCCAAAGTTGAACTTCGCTTCAAACAGTGGCACATAATTCAACTCAACCACCACGGTCTTCTTGAGCGGGGTGTCTGGCTCGGAAGCCAGAGCATAGTTGACGTCAATCTTCAGCGTGTGAGGGATCGGTTCTGCAGGCGCGTCGACATGTAAGCCGAGCCTTTCAACCTCGGACGGCCTGAGATCTGCAAGCTCACGCAATGTGGCGGATGACTTGCCAGTCTCTCCAACGTCCGCTGAGTCCTTCGGCGATGCGAAGCGCGATGGCAGCACGATATCATCTTGAGCAATAACGACCTGCTCAATGCTACCGATCACAGCATCTACCTCACCATTTGTTACCTCGACTTGAAGCTCAATTCGCTCGCCAACGTAGTAGTGTTGATGGAGCCCGTGTAGGATGACTTGTACCTTCGGTGGCTTAGGCAGAACTTCGACCGTGGCTGTTTCATCACGATAGAGGTCGCGCGAAACGAGTTGGTCGTTTGGCTCCGATAGCCACACTGAACTTGGCAACAGTACTTGATCGGAGAAGCTATGGCGGATGGTGAATTTGTCGGTAGCTAGGTATATGATCGCTTCTTGTAAGTGGACGGTCTGTGCTTCTCTAAAGATCAATGAGAAGTTGAAGATGCGGGCTTCTTCGGGTTTCAGAGCGAGGTGGGCTTGCGCAGTTGATCGGTCGTCAGCTTCGTTGAGTGATAGAGTAGTCGTGGTCTTCGCAGTGCCGTCATCATCGTGGTGAATCGTGATGGTCTTCCCAGAATCAATCGCGAGTTCAATGGTTGACAGCACAATTGGCTCGCCAGCATGCACGTTTGAAGTAAGAGTAAGCTGGCAACTCAATGATTCTCCAACGAAAGCCTGCTTGTTGGCAAACGCGAACTTGACAGCGACTGGGCTCAGACGTTGTCGATCCTTGCACTCCACAGACAATTTTTCCGAGCCGAGTGTGAGATTGTCGAGGCACTTTGTGATATTGAGCAATCGACCTTCCTGTCTAGTCGATTCGGCGCCCAATAGCTCCCACGTAGTTGCAACGATCAGTCGTGCATCTGTTCCAACTCTTGTAGCGCAGTCGTTTAGTTTAGATACGAGCTCATTGTAGAGCGCATACCAGCCATCGCCGCGCCATGTGCAGTCTTCCCACAATGAGACGAACAGCTTCAGAGCCTCTTCGAATCGCTCGGCTTTGATAAGATCATTACCCGTATTGAGAGCAATCTTCTCACTCAGGCGGATCTGACCTTTGGCCACAAACTCTCGAACACAGAGCTCTGATAGCTCAGACAAAGCAGTGACATGGTCAAATCCTTCCCCGCCTGGTTCGGGGAATTCTTTGTGCGGAGGTGGTACGAGGTACGTATCGTACGCTCTTGATCGCTTGGCCACAGCGGATGCAGGTGATCCATCAGGTGAAGATCGATCTTCTTCTGGTATCAAAAGCGAGCGCTGCCAACGATTTCTTGTTCCATTGAGCGCGAGACGTAGCCAATAACCTGCATGGTGTAGCATTAAGAACGGTGGCAATCTGTCAACTAAGGACAGAGCCTTCTCGGGTGGAGCGTATGGCAAAGTGCTTGGTAGCTCGTTTTGGCCAGTCTTCTCCAGTGATGGTAAGGCTGCTCGTCGCGTAAGCTCGGCCATGATCTTGGCCCATCGAGACTCCCAAGCTTCCCAACCATATGTCTGTGAGCCTTTACCACGGCGATCGACAAGGTCTTTCATACGCAGCCTGTAGTTCGACCATGATTGAGTCGCGCCAGAGGACATGCCATTCCACAGCTGGCACCTGATGACTCGCAGTGCCAAAGAATCAGCTAGTAGCCTTGTCTCGCTCCATCTTGGGTGCCAGCTTGGAGTGGTCTCAAAAATCCCTTCGGGGTTAAAGAGATCTTCAATGGCTTGGGAATAATGACGTTCTGCGACGTCCATCTCCTGACGAAATTCGGCAAAGACTCCTTGCTTGACCTCGTACCGAGCGTTCCATCCGATATTTGACAGCGATTGTGAGGAAGGCGTCGATACTGTAGCTGGGATAGTTCCACGCGCCTTCTTACGACGAGCGTGCTTCGTGAGATCCCGGTAATACTCGACGATGCTTGGCTGTAGCGTACTCAGTACTCCCTGAACAAACGCACTCATTTCCGGCTGCGATGAGACCGGAGGCATGAAGAAAAGACCAGTCTTGGAGTCCAAGTTGGTGGCGCGTCGAATACTAGTCAGACGATCTTCCAATCCAGCGGACTGTAAGATGCTTTTGTCGCTGAGAAGGACGGCGGCAAACCGGGTCTTAAAACCGGAACGGCCAATGGCTGAACGAACAGCATTGATGTCAGCCTTGATCTGGTCGTCCTCAGCCGTGCTATCGCCGGCTCTAAAATCGAAGAAAGCAAGAAACACAGCGGGAACTTGTTGTTGGTGTTTTGCGAGCCATAATGACGTGAATACGCCATCCGGGAAGATTGGTGAGCCGGGCGACAAAGGCGAAAGCGGCGAATGTAGCTCAGCGCTCTTGGAAGGGCTTCGAGGTCGATTGACGGCATCGTCAGCAGACGGTGATTGCGCGAGAGGAGCTGCTTTCCGATACGGCAGTGCATATGTCTGTGACAATATTAACTTAAATCATCGGTTGCTAAAATCAAGGAGGCATGCCTACTCTCCCGACTGATTGCATATGATACTTCAGAGATCCATTGGGGCCCGCAAGACAGTTCGTGTTCCATGCCGAGCCACGTCCGTCTCTGGCTAGGAACTGTTGCCGGAGATTAACAGCCCTCTCTCCTTCACACTCTAGCGTTTGCATAGCCAGTCGAGTTCCGCTGACATTTTGCACATCTGAATTGCCATCGTGACCAAGTCCGGAGAGAACCAAGAGGGGCAAATCGTGCTCGGTGTATTCTGTGGGTAATTCGTCCATGGCTGGTGTTCCGATATCAGAGACGCTTATACATTCATCATAGAAGTACACGGAATTGCAGTATATGCTCGCCTGCAAGCAATGATAGAAGAACAATCGTCCGAGAGGGAGAGAGGCAAAGGCTAACGTCGAGGAGTCGGAGCGAGTCGTCCTTGGTCGTCGTGGCTTGAGCGCAAGCCACCGATCGATCCTGCCTGAGGCAACAACAAACAACATCCAGCGTGTCACGAAAGATCGCGATAAATTAACAGGAAGCACAACAACTAAAAAGAAACCTCAAACTCGACATCCCAAAATGCCACCCGCCGCAACCCCCACAGCAAGTGACCCCGAAGCCAAAAAGAGAGCCGCCCGCGAAACAATCGACATCTTGCATGAAATATCTACGCTTCTTGTACGTCAAAGCCCGTTTCCTCATGAACAAGCCCACAGCGCGAAGAGAACACTGACAATACCTACCAGAACACCGATCTTGACCGCCAATCGCTCAGCTACTGCGTATCTCTGATCGAGAACGGCGTCAACCCTGAAGCATTAGCTGTTAGTTGAGGCTTTCATTGCGTCTTGTCCGGACCACCTTATTTGCAGGCAACTGACAAGCGTTACAGAAAGTCATTAGAGAATTGCGAGCGAGGCAGGAGAGTCAGGAAGCACGTATGGGCGCGTGAGAGGCGATTTCTGCAATTCTATTTTTGTTGTTTGCGACAGTCAGTGACTATGGTTTGGCGTTTGGCGTGCTTGACTGCACGTCCAGTGGCGTTGTCAATTTACTTATAATACCCGGGAGTGGGCGTGTTTGGTAGATGAGTATCACGAATAGAAAACGGCAACCAAGGCTTCAAAGCTCAACATGAGCATCATTCATTCGATTTCACGAGGGTATCATCGCCCCTGACAATGGGTTCAACCGGAATCCAAATCTGGCTTGGTGGCGATCATATCATTGCCTTCTATGCATGCTCTCGCCTCAAGCCGCACCATTGACATCCAAACCAGCCATGGCCTCAGCAGCACCATCAACGCCATTCGCAGGCCTCTTCTTCCTCGTGGCGCGCTTCTTCTTGCCCCCCATGGTCAGCGGCGCCTCTCTAATCCACCTCGCGATCGCTTCAGCGCGTTCAGTACTGATGAGGTAGTCCTTCTCACCGTCATCTTGGGCTCCGTTTCTCGTGCCATTACCATTGGCCGCCGAGTCTGGAGTCGAAGGCTCCTTATCCTTCAGCGGCCCAGACAGGCCTTCCTCGTCTTCGATCGCACGTCTCTCTCGCGCACGCACGGCGCGCTGGAAGCTTTCTTCGTCGACGACGCGGTCGTCTGAGAGCGCGTCAATGATGCTCTCTTGCTTGATGCGTTCTCGCTTTTCTTCGGGAGTTTCTTCTCGGCTGTCGAGTGGGGACCTTCGTTTCGTAGTCACCAGAGCGTCACTTGTTGGCGACGAAGAAGCCGGCGAGGATGAGCCGCTCTCTCTCGCCCAGCCACCTGCAGCGTCAGGTAGAGGTGCTGGCGCGCACAGCTTTTGCCAAGGCATGCTGAGGCCGATCCAGTTGTTGGCTCGGCGAAGGACCTCGATCCAATCGGCTCGCGCAGGGCTGCGCGCAGGCTGGAAGATAGGATAGCCATCTGCGATCCGCGCGAGGCGAGCGGCGTTGTGTGCGTGGCGGAGATGCTCTGTGGGACTTGTCTGGACAAGCGCGTGTGCGAGTAGTAATGAGTGCAATGCGTCGATGAGTAGCGGATGATAAGTCACAGCCTCGCGTGAACCGAAAGCATCGTGCACTGGCTCTCTGGTTCTGGCATTACCCTCGGCATCGAAGTCTGGGAAGACAGGAAGATCCGGCAATGGTCTCTCCGCGAAAAGAGCACTCGAGGAGTAGATCTTGGGTGTAGGGAATCTGGGCCAGCCATCTTCGCCCAGTTCGAAAGGCTCTGTCTTGGGTTTGGTGTGCTTCACAAGAGCACTGCCATTGGTGTTGCCATCAACCGAGCTTTCACGGCCAGATTCATCGTCGCTCCCATTGACTTCAACGAGACGATTCTTGGGCAGCGGCGTTTGCGTCTTGTTGCCGTTCGCAAGGTCGTAGACACGCCGCATGATCTCGTTCGTGATCTCGAAAGGAAGTCCAGGGGTATAATCGAAATGTCCAAGAAACGCCATGTAATCCTTTATCGCTTTCTTCGCAAAGCCTTTCACTCTCTTCCTGGCGTCCAATCTGGCTTCCTGTGCTTTGGTTTCCGCCCCATTCGCTTGGCCGTTCTCCTGCGCGGTCTGGTACTCTTTCAATCCATCCAACGCAACGTGCACACTCTGGCAAGCAAGTGCCAAGTACACCCCAGCTCTATTGAACAGCAACTGCTTCTCCAAACTGCTCGGCTGATCCTCGTCCTTGAGTTGCGGCACGGTCTTCCAATCTCGATGTCCTTTGCTCCAAGCTTCTTGCTCCTGACGCATCCTGCTCGCAAGTTCCAACTGCTGTTGATCCGGCTTATGCGACAACCTCACTCCCTCCGTTATCCGTAGTGCCTGCGTCAAGTCCAGAATCGCACCCTCCCATTGCCGCTTGAAGATCTGGACGAGAGCGCGAGTCCGTAAAGGCGGTGCTTGTCTTTCGATCGGCGTGGTTGACAAGACATCGTTCAGAGGATCCAGCGGCGTGTATTGCTCCATAGCGCGCGACGGGATCTTCTCGAGGAAGAAGTGCACGTACTTTGCATCTGCAGAAATCGCGCAACAAGCTTTGTCAACAAAATGTCGAACCGCCCATCCATCATGCGCATGTGTACGCACCAGCATTGTTCGGCTCTCTGCGCAAGACGTGCCCGCCCACATCCTCAAGCGTACTCGTCGCCGCCATCGTCGCCACGCTCGTAGCAACCTCGTCCAGCTCGAACGCCTTCGCCAGCAAGCGCACAGCTTTCTGTCGAATCTTAAACACCCTCTCTTTGCTAAGCTGCGCGCCTGCTCCTCCGCCCGGTGCACCGAACATGTCCAGGCGCCCGCCGCCGTTGGTCGCATTGTTCGCGACACCATTGCTGGCGCGCACCGAGTCTTGCGAAGCTTCGTCGACGGCCTTACGGATCTTGACGACGTCGTAGAAAACGGACGGGTCGATCAGGCGGGGGGAGGGCATGGTGTAGTTCTGGTGGGCCAACGAGGACAGTATCTCGGGCGGGAGTTGGAGCCACGGTCCGTGGAAAGAAGAGATGTAGCGCCAATGTCTGCGCGATCGCGATGAGTATGGTTTCAACACTTCGTCTCGAGGTGCTGCTTGAGCTGCGCGTAGGACTCGAGGTATAAATGCTGTAAAGAAACAATGGCACGTACTTACTTGTTCCTGCATATTATGAGGCTTGGGCCGGCAGCCTGTTCAGGCGGCACGGCGGTCTTCTTCTTGGCCATTGGGCCGAGTCGAAGATGTATATGGCGCAAATGTGCGAAAAGAACGAGTGTGGATGTTTCGAATATAAATGTTCGGGCGTTCAAGAAAGTCGGATCGGGTTGGCAGATGAAATGCGGGCAGCTCGGCTTGCGATGCGACGAAACAACAGGAACGTGATTGGATACCACTTCTAAACCTGACCACCTCATCCATAGCCAGTGACTCGATGTTCGGGAAGCTAATTCTTCTGAGTTAATCAAGCTACATCACTTCACTCTGACTTCCGTGGGTTCCTGTGATCGTGACCTTGAGTGCTAAATCAAGAACGTCCACCATTAGATCACGTTGACGTTGAGACCCGCGAACCCGGCGCATTAGTGTATTCAATCTACTTCAAATATAGAAGGGTATCCGCTAGCAATAGTTCTCTGGAAAATAGCTCAACATGCCCGCTAAATGCTAAATCATTTTTATCATTAATTGATTGCCGTCCAGGTCCTGGTATAATCCATCATGCCCGAGGCCCTTTTCCTTTCCACCGTGACAAATGAAAATAACACACTCAAGTGCGCTGACGACCATCGAACTCTTCGAATCGCTGGAAAGGTCGCTCCGACTCAAGCAGCATGGAAACAGGCGGCCAATTCTTGCGGGATGTCCCTGCGGTTGCAGTAGAAGGGGCGGCGGTTGAAGGCGCAGGACTTGAAATATTCGTAGCTTCGATGTCTTCTTCGGCCGCCGCAGATTTGAGTTCACGAATAGAAGAGTTGTTGCCGAGTGTGGTGCTGCCGTCGGTGTAGTGGGAGGAGTTGCGGCTGCGTCTGTACAATGTGCGCACACTGGGGATGCACACTGCGACGATTGCCACTGTGGGCTCGATGGTGGTCCAAACTGCGACGTCGATGACGTTGTCTGTTGAACAGGATCGTTAGCGAAATGCTCATTGATCTTTCTGCGCACAGAGCGCATTGAATGGCTTGGACTTACAGGTGAAATCCGCCATCTTCGTAGGGGCAGTAAGCTCCAGCAAAGCCACAAGGCGAATGATATCGAAGATCAGAGTGATGACACCCAAAGCGAACATTGTGATTGCTCCAGTCTTCAGTCTCTTGTTGAGCTGCAGTAGCATGACCTCCCGAATCGGTACGATGATGATCAGCAGATCAGTGAGGATGTTCGGGATTTGCAGGCCGTAGTAGAATGGAATGATGGG
Source organism: Cladosporium colombiae (assembly GCA_026122715.1). Classification (NCBI taxonomy): domain Eukaryota; kingdom Fungi; phylum Ascomycota; class Dothideomycetes; order Cladosporiales; family Cladosporiaceae; genus Cladosporium; species Cladosporium colombiae. The sequence goes on from JAKZFA010000014.1 coordinate 390,470, forward strand.
AATGCATGTTCCCTCAACTTGTGGGTACCAGTTCTTCTCCATCGGTACGCAGAGGAAAAAGGCTGTCAGGATGATACCCGCGCCCCAGACGGCGACAATGGTGATAAGGACGTTGATTTGCCAGTGGAAGTTCCTCGAAGTGTGCGAGAACAGGCGGCGGTACTGCATAAGGATCGATAGCTTGACGAAGGTGATACAAGCTGGGTACAGGAACGATCCGGAATATTGTACCTGTATATCAAATGAGTGACTGCGTTACACTCGGTACAAAAGCGGACAACATACTTTAGCGAAAGTGATCAGCTGCTCAGGTGTCAACAGGTCGATGTGCCTTCCAAGACCGTTGTTCAGCACTGCTTCAGTGTCAGTCTTGAACTCATTGAATACTCGTATAATTTGACTCACGTAGAATGCCACCAATGTCTATACCAAGCTTGCAGATCAGGCCCATGTAGATGAACCAATCCTCCCAGTATGTCCTCATGCCCTGGTATCTCCGAGCGATGAAACGCATAATAACTGCTGCGAATGCAAGGAACAGTGCTACCACAGTGGCAGCCACCACCTTGTAGCCGACGTTATCGGCGGTTCTGGACACGTCCGACATCTTGATAGCACACCAGATGAAAGTCCTGACAACGCTCTCGCAGCAGCTCAGCTCGAAGCCGGTGTCAGGTGCAGGATTGAAGAAACCAAAAGAGAACGACGACGGGTGCCAGACGACTACAGTGGAAGATGAGAAAGGTGAACTGGAAGGGTTCTTCAACGTCTGGTTTGACCTTGCGTGGCGTAGCTCAGGGACGTGCGGTGATGGAGGCGGAGAGGAGATGGGGATGCACAAACAACAGATGTGAGACATTGAGGTGGCCCATGAAAGCTATATGTGCCTGCCAACAGAGCCTCGCGCGCAGTCATTAGCGGCCGATACTCCCGTTTGGGGCAGAATCTTCCCTACTCGCCACTACATCCCACGGGGAGGCAAGGCCATTGCGCCCGAGGCGTGGGTATGCTGTGAGGCGACTGAAGCGTGCACTGCTCCATGTCGCCAGCACTGCAGGGAACAATCAAAGCCGAAACCCAGCAAGACCCGTGTTGTGGGCACTGTGGACACAGGGATCGAGACGACGATGCTAGATGCGGGCCGAGTCCCATTGGCGAGGGCAACAACCACGCCGAGTGTCCCAAGGCGTGAGCGATCTGCCAATCGTGCGTGAGAGAGGGAGGGGGGATTGCTGGATTGATGCTTATGTCGAGGCGCATATACTGATGTCCAAGATGTGCGGAGACGCTGGGCGAACCGTTGCAATCCCTTCCCCACTCCCCGGTAGGCCCTTGCGTGGTTCACTAGAGCAAGTTGAGGTCGCGCACGATGACAGGCTTTGACAGCTGCAGCTGGAGCTGCTTCCGTTCGGAGAGGCGCAGAGGCGGCGAAGAAGATTCCTAGACCTCATGAAGCGTCTGCCCGCGAAGCTGCTGCAAACATGGATGTGTGCATGCAAGCGAGAAGCTGAGGAGACGGCGACGCATGATTCCGGGGTCTGCGTGGAACCTCGACTGCGCCAGACATCATCCTGGTATCATCGTGTGGTGGAGGATCCATTATGCGCAGTAGGGTGGGAAGCTGATATAGGCCGGGAGCGGGCCCAACGGCGCGTGTCTGCGTGCTGTGGAAGAGAAGTCTGATAGATTTCCTGCAGCCGGATCAAGATCCCACCTATGTGGCATCTCGCGCCAAGAGATCTTATTGGCCACGAGCATATTGGAGCCCACGCGGCCCGATGAGATCCATCTGCCGGAATCGTCGGGTTTTGAGCTTAAATGGCTGGTGCGATATGTCATCTGTTGTATACCTTAGGGTAGGAGAGAGCGAGATTCTCACTGCAATGCCGTCTCACCTTTCGCAAGTCCACAACCGACCCTACCCGAGACCCCTTGACTCGGCAGGGTGAGGCAATCGACCAACACAACCGTCCCAGCTTCGGCTTGCCGATACAGCACTGCTTTCTTCGCACTTACTACACCCGTGTACATGGGTACATGTATACACATACAATGTATCGTTCGCTCCAACCCAGCACCAGTGACGACCGCATGCGGCAAGCCTGCATGCATCCTCCCAATGACGTGTCGTGCATATGCGCTGCAAAGACGATTGTGCCTCGCATCTGCATGTGGCGGCACTGCCATCGCCAGAGCCAGCCAGCTGCCGGACGATTCTATTCCTTCCTCCTCACACGCGCTGCATGCGCCATCCGTGATGCCCAGCCATGCTTCCTCGTCATTCTAGATCTCACACATGCTGTCATTCTTTCATCCCATGTGAGACAGCTCGGACAGACACTGCGCCCAGGACTGGCGGCGGCAATCTCCGAGTCTCGGCCTGACTGTAGACAATGACCTTTGCCAGTGTCATCATGTCATGTAGTGTGTAAGGCTCAGACGCCAGTACGTGTGCCCACCGAGTCAGGTCTCTTGTGTCAGCATGTCCCACCGTGTCGTACTCGTTGGGCTACACCTACATAAGTACTGAGTCAGCATTGTATCTCGTCCACCCCACGCGGAGAGGCTCCGACGCAAGTCCTGCCAACTCAAGTCCATCGTCCGTAGCCGGGTCATCGGTAGTCCCGACAAAAACCACAAGCGGCACATAAGAGACGCAATCGTATGTCTCTAGCAAAAAGCTTGAACGCAGGTGCATCATGTACGCGCCGCCAAGTCCATCCCACTGCTTTACGCTCGCATGCACGAGGATAAAAGCCGCGCCAGTCGTGCCCGGCGATCTCGTGCACGTTATTTCGCCACGCTGAGAACATGCTCAGCCTCTCAGCCTATCCTGCACGTAGCGTTTGAAAGCACATTGTCAATGTTTCCATTATCACATTTGCTCATTTATACATGAACACGCCATCCCCTTGCCACCTCCCTTCTTCCTTGACTCGAGCCATTGCTCCTTTCAAGGCCTTCGCCACAAATGGTCCATATCTCGATGGGTCCATGGGTCGCTTCATTAACTCGTCTCGATCCTCCTCGTTCACGCCGGCTGTCATCCAAGGCACGTCCAGTGTGTCTCCGCATTGCTTGCGCAGAGCTTCGACCATTGAGACGGTGAAGTAGCTGCCGACTATCACGGCTTGGGGCTGCCTGGAGTAATTTTGCGTGCCTATGTCGAAGGCTGGCGGCTGTGCTGGCTGTTTTCCTGTCAAGAGAAGGGGCAGTTCGGTGGCTGCTATTTCGGCTGAGGCGAGGAAGTGCACAACTTTTTGCTGTCAGATGGCATTCTGTTCCGTGGCCATTATGGTATTGGGCATGACTGACCTTCATACTCTGGCTTGAGCGCCTCAGTAACCATCTTGCCGACTTCGCCAGTGCGGCCGATAAGCACTACCGGTATACCCTGGTTTTCCATGCTGGACATGGACCGTGATATAATGCTTCTCCTGTTTATGCTCGAGCTAACTTTGACGGCTGGACCCACAGCTCTCCTGATTAGCACGAGCATCGCTGTAGGTTTATATGTGTGATGTGTCGTCAGCTGCTGACATCTACCAAGGATACATGCTCGGCGTACAGCTTGAAGGATTCGGACTCCGTCGTTATTTGGCCCGAATCTTGGCTTGTTGTGATCGCGTTCGCGTTCCGGCTTGATAAGGACTGCGTAGAGCGGACAGTTCCTACGTCCGCGGACTTGTACTTTGTGTACTGCGCCTGGAGGTATCAGGTTGTTCCACAAGAGGAAGAATGCACACCAGTGGGAAGACTGTGTCGAATTGTAAAAGCCGTGTAAGAACGCGTCATTCTTTCGCAGCTCCGTAGATTGACTTACGAATATGTCAATGATATACAGGAGACTTGCATTTGCCCTTTTCATAGTCCGAGATATGGCGATCAGGTAAAGGCAATTCCTTCAACGAACCCACGCATTTACACTTATGGCCTAGGGTGTGTGAATACATGTTTGAATACATGTGTTTGACCCACCATCTTGCACTTTAGGGTATGGGGTTACGTACATGACTGCGACTTTTGTGAACGGAGACAATAACACCACAACAACAACTAATTTGCAATTTGCATCACCTCTCCCGCATAACACACACCGTTGAAGCTATATAGACTCCTACAGAAAGTCATTAACGACCTCAAAGGCGGCATGGCATGACAATCACCGACTCCCAACGCCGATCTTGGAACTCTGCTTTGCTCGATGAGCTCTTCCCACGTCTCCCTCCCGCCACTTCGGAAAAACTCCTCGACCTCTGCCTCTCCAAAAATGTGATCTACAACCTCTCCGAGTCAAAACACTGGAACAGCATCCGAATCACCAGCCTGACCGTCGCCCATTGTCGCCACACGTACTCCAACTACGATGCCTTGCTGCGCGAGGGCGTGGAACGCTTTGAGGCGCGGAAGAGGACGGCGGATGAGGTGTGGAAGGTTCTGAGGAAATGGTGTCCCTGGGAGGATTCTAACCCGGTGCTTGAGCGGTGTTGGCGGAATACGGTGCTGAGGCCGGAGGAGAGGGAGCCAGGGTGGGATCCGATGGATTTGGACGAGAGTGAGGGTGAGGGCGAGGGTGAAGAGGAGTACGATGGTGAGCCGATGGATCTTGATTGAGATGTGGGAATTCATAGTGTGGCGCAGTCGCTGCGTAGGAGTCTGTGTTCAGTGATCTCATCAGAAAATAGGATACTATTCACCAAGTAGAGTTCTCTATGCGAAAGGGTCTACCACTGAGCTACTGTCCAAAACATCGGGATACTAGCATTTTTCGGAACGCTAGTACCACCTGGACGAAATGTGTATATAACTGCGATCACTGCCAAGATACTGTTTAAGCGTTGCATTTTGTTTGCTATTCAGGACGCTAGTACCATCACGCAAAGACGATGATGCGTCCGCCCTCCAACCGAGATACTACACTTCAGCTTGGCTTCTGTCCCAGGATCTGGAACGGTGACATTATCACAGTACATTTTGGAGACAATGATGCTTGCCTGTGAGATACAGCTAGTGACAGCGTCTGAAACTATAGTCATATCCGTGCGCAAAATTTGTATATTTGTCTTCGCTTTGCTTGAAACTCGCTGCTGTTGGTCTGTGAACTACAGTTTTCTACAAGATAAATTCCCGAGCTAAACTGTGAAAATGCTTGCAATGCTGTGCAAGGCGTACGCCAGACGCCGAAAATCTTACAATGTCCCGTAGACCCATGTGGTATTCGACTCGGATCAATCAGTATGCAGTGTCGTGCTGTCAGATGCTTCGCCTTCCCCCTCTCCTGGCATCGAGCCCGCAGCTAGGTCGACGGCTGAAGTGTGGGCACCTTTTGCTCCTTCCCTCGTCCGGTTGCGATGCTCTTCGACCAGCTCTTCATCTGGTTTAGAATGCAACCAGACTTCGTTGCCGGTATCGCCCTCTTTGCCCTCATGCTGTGCCTTCGCACGCTTCACCTTTCGGAAGAGCTTAGGGCTCATGCGGTATGCCCATTCGTGGCGGATCTTGAGCCGCGCAGCAACCCATTTCTCGTTAGGTCTGTGGAGCTGCGAAGACGGGATTTGCTCGAGTGGGCTAAGATCGCTCTGCAGAAGATTCTCGTTGTCGAAAGCTCGGAAGCCACCGGTAAGATCGTGCGGCATGACCTGCTTGAGGAACTCAAGGCTTGCGTTGACGTTGATGTCTAATGCTCTGCGCGGGCTAGCTACTGCTTTCAGCAACAGAGAGCACAAGTTCGGATAGAGGAGCACGAAGTCGGACTGTGAGATGTGCACGGTGCCTCGGACTGTCATTAGCCACGCAGGTGCTTTCACTGGACCATCCTGTGCTTCTTTGACCAGAGTGTCGACCTTTTCGAAGTTGATTGGCCAATAAGTGAACGCCTCGCTGTTGATGGCGAGCAGCGGCACCTGGATGCGACGATCGGGATCATCTTCGCTGGGCGGGCGTGTGCCTGCACCCCAGATGTCCAGGATAACGGCCTGCGTAAAGTAAGGAAAACGGTGGTGGCTGCGTAGCATCTCCACGACCGTAGCAGAGCCGAAGCTGTGTCCACAAGCTGTGATGTGATCAAGCTTGACGCGACCTTTCCACCCTGCCCAGTCGACGCCTTCGAGCCCAAAAGAGCTGGCGCCTTTGAAGCCCTTCCGCCGCAAATTGCGAGAAGCGATCTGCTGACCGTGACCAGATGCAATGATACGTATTACCTTCATGGCTTCTTCCAGCTCGGCCATTCGCAGCTCAATCTGTGCTCCTCTGAGCTCTGTGTCGACTCCCTTTGGATTGTTCGGCCCGGAGTCCATCGGATTGTCTTGCGGAAACATGTAGTCGACAATGTCGTAGTCGTGGTGGTTTTCCTCATTCCAGTGATCCACCTGGCCAGTCTCTTCGCGTTCCTTGCGGCTACCGTAGCCAGACTCTGGGTGGAGGACGAAACTTCGTGGAGCAGACCCGTCTCTATGTTCGACTGCACATACGATGAATCCATAGCTGGCAAACTCTCCGCACAAAGATGAGTACATTGTACGAGTGCCACCAAGGCCGTGTGAGAACATGATCACGGGGAAACAGGGCATCTCATCCGCATCAGACGGCTTCGTGCCTTCGGTCGTCTTGGCTTTCGCCCCTTGAGATTCGAAGTTCGCTTCTCCAGCCCAATGCCGAGCAATTTTGGCGTTGCGATATGCAGGAAGTTTTGTAAAGAGAGATGGCAAGAAAACCGGCGCCACGATGGATAGAGGCAATCCGGCGAATTTCGCATAGCCTTGCGCGATATCATAGCGAGGACGTCCAAACCACAACTGGCGTGACAAGCGCTCGGTATGTTGTGGATCGTGGCTGTCCAAGCTTGCCGGGTAATAAATGTTCATCAGCACCGATTCCAGCTGGAGAACGTGCTTCTTTTTCCGGGTGATGTGGGACGAGATGACTCTTGGATCTTCAGCTGGCACTTCAATCTCCATGGTACCAACACTGTATGGTCCAGTATATGTTGGCAATGACCGGCCGGGAACCCAAGGTTTGTCGCGGAAGCCTCGTGGAGGGCGGGATTTTGGTTTCTTCGCATTTGGAACCTTTGTAGTGTGCTCACTACCCAGCACGGGGTGTTTGGAAGGTAGGGGCATATTCGATATCCGATTTTGCGCGATGATGGCAATCGATTCGAGGATCTGTAAGGTGTTGCACCTGCTGAACACGAGGTTGATACTCCGCCAATGCGGAGCGGCGACCAGGACAGCACCCTTGTGTTACGCTAGAAGGCGGATTTCATATCTGCGACGCCTTTGTTCAGTCTCAGATGCGGATAAAAGCTGTAGATATGGACATGGGTGTCATTACCATTCGTGTGGACATTCAAAAGATACCCGTCTTCAACTCCACTCCCTGAAGTCTGGTGTGGCTATGCTCGAATCGTCATCTCGCGGAACGCCGCGGGAGGAAGGGATGTTGAACAACGAAGTTAAACTGTAACGACGGATGAGACGCCACTTACTCAATATAGATACATATTACGACGAAGACCTTCATGTCAGTCGTGTTGTTCTATGGTGAGCATCTGAGATGCACGAAAACAGAACAAGAGACCCCTAGGAGGCAGTCCTTCGATGAGGTCATATCATACGACAAGCGCCTTTCGGCAAAACCGCCAGGAGATTTGGCTTGTATCTCGCTGCATCGTCCGGTACGAAGGTATATACAACTATACTTTCAACTTTCGGAGGTACAGAAGTCTGAATTGCACCGGTGTTTGAGATGAGGTTCTGGATGAAGGTGCAGTGCGCGAAACCTGCAGTGTCACTTGGAAGAAGCATTTCCTTGGCACGTGACTTGGCTGGCTTGCGAAGAGGGAGTTCCCGGTCGTACGTGTTGCTGTGGCCTTACGTTGAAATGGTTATGGCTATCTCAATATACAATATCACACCTTTCCAGTGGTGATTCTCGAAGAGAGGGATCCTGGCTTATCAGTGCATTTGGTGAGAGCATGTATAACAAACAGAAGCAACATCGACATCCCACGAGCATGGCTGGTGGCGCACGGATCGGCTGATGCGAGATCGACAAGCCGTGTTGGCGTTCTCCTTTCACGCCCTTTTCGCGTTCCTGCAGCACATCCTGCACCTCATCTGATTCGAAACGGTCGTGTCTACCGGACAGCGAGCACATAATCTCTTCATGGCGGCAAAAACTGTTGAATGCCGCAGCCACAGAGTGTGAAGATTCCCAGGGTCGGCTCTAGACGCTTTACCCTGCCGCGCAGTGAGTCCTGTCATGTCGCAGAGTGAACATAAAACACCGCAAGCTGCCGACATGCTCGCGTATTCTTATCTGTGATATATCTCATGCCCTGCGGTACCTACCTCGCCTGGTGTGATACCGACGAATCTATCCCCGTAGCGGCTAGGCGACCTGTCACCCAAGAACGCCATGCAGCGGCCCGCTCATCTCTGTTATCAGTTACACTGGCGTCCACTCACAACACGCTCACGCACTTCGACACCACCGCACATGCTGCCACCCGAGGAACGTTCCCTGCGATCCTTCCAACTTCTCTCCGGGGAAAAGGCTCCATTGATGTGCCTCCCGGCATGCGCAGCTGAGTGTAAACCACGCAACACTCACCATCCTAGTCCCGGGGAGCAACAGCCGCCTTGCTGGGCGGCCTGGCAGTGTCCACAAGAGGTCGGTCTTGACCCTCGTAACAGGTGAGCGTAGGGCTACCTCTTACCGTCTGCGTAGTATGTACCGACGTATTGGCACCCATAAAACCAAGTCTCTGGCCCCTCGAGCGTACAGGACGCTTCCCGCTATGGACCTCTTGTTTGTGATTCCTTATCTGAGACCGTCGAATTGAATCCTTCGGACCCTAAATGAATCTCAGGGCTTGTCATTCCTGCTTATACCTCGCTGCATCTACTTCGTCTTGCCCGGAAACGTTTCGCTGCAGAATTGACCACAAACAGTTGCAACGCCACGGCTATCACCTTGACGGATAGGTGCAGAATTGACAGCTCGGTAACACTAGTTTACATCCTGGCCTCCACGAGTTCGTCACACTGCTACATTGCAGGCGCCACTTCCCAAACAGAGATTCAAGTGCATGAGGTTCGCTTGCAACGACCTTACACGAAGCAGCCGTTCTCTTCACAGCGCCTCCCACTTTTCTTAAAATCAACATCATACAATCATGTCGACAGCCTCAGCAGCTGCTGATCAGCAGCTCAACAACCTTCCTTATGTGCCGTGGTACGAATACAATAACACGGCATTGACTGGTGGCGACTCACTCCACGATGACCTGAACATATACTACCAAGCTGGCGACATTGCCTGGATGCTAACGTCGACCGCATTGGTTCTTCTTATGATTCCAGGTGTTGGGTAAGAGTTCACGCAATGACATCTTTCTTGCAATTGTACTGATCTCTTCTACCTGCAGGTTCTTCTACTCTGGCCTCGCTCGTCGCAAATCAGCACTTTCTCTGATATGGCTTTCAATCATGTCTGTGGGAGTTGTTAGTTTCCAATGGTTCCTTTGGTAAGCACATTGACTGCCTGATAGTCGAATGTCGATTACTGACGATGCTTTCCAACAGGGGATACAGTCTCGCCTTCTCACACAACGCCAGCTTCTTCATCGGCAACCTCGACAACATCGGTTTCAGAAACGTACTTGCAGCACCTAGTGTGGGAAGTGCTAAGATCCCGGATCTCATGTTTGCAGTATATCAGGGAATGTTCGCTTGCATCACTGTTGCACTCGCAGTTGGTGCTGTTGCGGAACGTGGTCGCATGTTGCCCTGCGTGGTGTTCATGTTCGTGTGGTCGACCGTTGTATACGATCCGATTGCATGCTGGACTTGGAATGCCAATGGCTGGGCGGCGAAGATGGGCGGTCTTGATTTCGCAGGTGGTACTCCGGTGCACATTGCTTCGGGTGAGTTTCAGCCAGGCTATTCGTACTTCCTTCCGTCGCTAACTAGACGATACAGGTGCCGCTGCACTCGCATACTCTTATGCTCTTGGAAAGCGAAGCGGTCATGGTACTCAGACGCTGAATTTCAGACCACACAACGTGACACATATCGTCATTGGCACCGTATTCCTTTGGGTGGGCTGGTTTGGTTTCAACGCCGGCTCTGCTATGAGCGCCAACCTCCGTGCCATCATGGCCGCATTCGTCACCAACCTCTCTGCCGGCGTCGGCGGTATCACCTGGTGTCTGGTCGACTATCGCTTGGAGGGCAAATGGTCCGTAGTAGGCTTTTGTTCAGGTATCGTTGCAGGTCTCGTCGCCATCACACCCGCCTCCGGGTATGTGCCCGCGTGGTCGGCTGTGCCCGTCGGCGTCATCGCAGGCATCGGCTGCAACTTTGCCACCCAGCTCAAGTACTGGATCTCTGCGGATGACGCTCTGGACATCTTCGCCGTGCACGGTATTGGTGGCGTCATTGGCAACATCCTGACTGCATTCTTCGCGGCAGATTATATCGCTCACCTCGACGGAGTGACTGAGATTGAAGGTGGCTGGTTGAACCAGAACTGGAAGCAACTGGGCTACCAGGTCGCCGATTCCGCAGCTGGCATGACTTACAGCTTCGTGCTCTCGATCGTCATACTCTACGCGCTCAACTTGATCGGGCGCGTTTTCCCAGCCATGAGACTACGCGCTACCGAGCATGAGCAGGAACTTGGAATCGACGACGTTGAACTCGGCGAGTTCGCCTACGACTACGTCGAACTAGTCCGCGACATTAAGCCCATTTCTATGATTGGCGAGGAGTACGACGCAGACGAGATCGACCAGCAAAGCCAGCGCAGCCACAGCCAGGTCACCATGATGGGCCCCGAGAAGGGAGGCAGCTATCCCATGCGCTCGCTCAGCCGTGGACCCGGCAACTCACATCCATACGAGGGAGGCGTTGGCATTGCGTCTTGACAATCAAGGAGGGAGGGACATGTGAGGCTTCCGTCGGTTGTGAAAGAGATGCAGTAGGTGCTGGGTCTTTTGCGCCACGCATTCGTGGCAATTCGGGACGTCGTTTGACGCTGGGTGTCGGGACGCCATGCCTTGAGATTTTTTTTGTGTAGAACATACATTAATAGTAAGAAAGTTTTCATCCCTCCACGTACATGTTTCTCGTTCTCGAGCCTTCGCCCAGGGTTTGTCCGAATTAGGCAAGGGTACTGGGCATCAGTGGAAACTTGAGATAAAACCGTATCAGCTTCGTGGGGGCGAGGAACTGACTGACCCGATTCGCAACATAACGCCGTGGACTGTTGTGGCGAGGGTGAGATCTCTGCCTACTTCGTGCCATTGCGTTGTGAACTTGGGTCGTGCCTGCCTCACCTCAGTCGCGGATCTATCACGACTTCATTCGAGCATCCGCTGCCCGTGATGTCGCTTCATCAAACACAACGCAACACCATGAGATCTGATTTCGCGAAGTCTCGCCTGTCATCGAGGCTTCGACCAGCATAGTCATTGGCCGACATGCCGTTCCAAGAAAGTCTGGTCTTGCTGGACTCACTGAGCGAGCTCCAGCGGAAAGAGGCGCGGTAAGAACACCACATACTCGCTCGCTGACACCTGGCTTATTTTCTACTCAGCTGGCACGTTCTTCAGGCTGTAGCTGAGCTCAGACGCAACTACCGCTTCACGGCGGCTGAATACAAGCGCTGGGATGCCGCGACATGCGAAAGACACGATGCTCGATCACGAAGCTGCAAAGCGCTGCAGGACAGCATATATGAGAGCGAATCGCGTTCGTTGTCGCTCACCACTGATATTGGACGTCAAGAGCATTCTATGCATCTTGCGTGGTTCAGAAAGCTCGAGATTGAGATCCAGGAAGAACATGTATGTCCGCCGTGGCTTGCCTCGCTCTCGAAAGATCGACAGCTGATTTCATCGCAGCTTTTTCTTCACCCCTATCTGAACAGCGATGTGGAGGAATATAGGAAAGCGCAACTCGCGGCTTGGGAAGCCAAAGCTGCGCCCACGCTCGAATGAAGAAAGGAGGCTGTTTCGCTCGTTCTGAGATACAAAGCTGATATACACACACGCCGAGAAGCACGCGTTGTAGACACTATGCGACGGCTTGTAGACCCATCATTTCCACGGGAGTTACTGCTGGCCGTGACAGAGGCCGCCATTGGGTCACGATCTCTCCATTGGAAGCCATCGGATGAGCACTCGCTCGAAATGCAAGCTTTTCGCTTCTTTCGCTGGCCGCGAGGAGTCGAGGGCAATACGAAGATCTTTCTTCGCCAGACAGTGGCGAGCGTTTTGCTGAGGGCTTTCCTCATGACGCTCTCGATGAGGTTCACGCCTCAAGGCAATCTGATCATTCCGCAGGCACTCCAGCGGAATTCTATGTCTCGGTGGCATCTCCGCCGTCTGGTTTTGAAACCACGAACGCTTACTCTTGCAAGTGGCGGAGAATTGCACGGGCTGAATGAAAACATTGACGGCGTGAAGTTCTCGGGCAACTTATTCCCAAGACTCGAAACTTGCGTTTGTTTGCTGCGCATGAGCACACCTTGGAGCTGGGGCTCCTATATCCTGCGACGGGAGGAAATTGTGTTGAAGGAAAGACTTGTGGAATTCATTGCCGCTTTCCAGCGACACGGGCCAGGGAGAAGGAAGCTCATACGTCTACATTTGGACGGCGCCGTCGGTCCTCTGGTAATGCTCGATCACTGTGAAGCGAATTCTGGAAAGGCTTCAGGGGAGACTGGTGATGGAAAAGACGGATTTTCCTTGAGCGCCGAACGCACCCTTCAACAAGCCTACGTGTTCCCGAAAGTCATACCAATATGGTGAGAGATGCTGTTGCAAGCGCGTCCTCTGTCGCAGGTACAGGTATAACGGGTGATCTTGCACTACGCCAATAATGGCTTCGCGGAGAAACGCTCAACTATCCACGATGAGGACGCACCGTAATGATGATGAATAGTACACACGCAGCAAACAAGCAATCGTACCACTTCAACCATCAAAGTAAAGAGAGTCAGTGCGTTGGTCCGGACACCCTGGCTTCTGCGGACCCGCTGCTGTCCGACCCCACGTGCATGAGTGATGATGTTCGGTGACCGACTAAGCCGAGGGGGCTGATTGGCGACGCATAGCAAAGCGCTCTCTATTGCAGCAACGGGGGAACAACAATTACCGTGGAAGACTGAGGTGACTATGGACCGGATACAAGCCGCTTCTATATTTCGACGCAGATTTGAAGGATTGTTAGGGACTACTACAAAAAGCAAAATACCTTGGTGATGATATCAAGGGACCTGAAGACCTGAAGCGGGGTTCAGCGCCAAGGCGAGGCTCTTGAGATTCCTGCAAGAAACAAGACGTGCTTTGTTTGCGTCTCTTTTTCGATGTGGAAGTAGGCCTCACGTGATATAACTCGAGAGCGAGTCGTTCCTTCCTGTGATTGTCGATAAGCCCGGTAAGTGAACGGCCCGGCACAAGAATACATGGTCATACCAACAGCAAAAAATAAACAGAATCGGTGAAGGGAAAGAAACTCAGTCGGGTTGAGGCGCGGGGCCCTTAGTGGGAGAGTGGATCGACCCTTAGTCGGCAGATGGGATTTGGCTGAGAGCGAACGAAGCTGGCGGCGTGGTGCCTGGTTGGCTTGAGAAAAACTCCCTCCCAAAGCCTGCCCCGCGCCTCGCGTATACATTAATTGCACTTTTCCCTTTTCACTTCCCATTGTTCTCTTCTTCCTCCTCCACCTCCCTTCACACCTCTTTCTCCCACAACCCCCCAACAACACCACAGCCATGTCTTCCGAGCCCGCCAAGCAGTACAAGGTCGCCGACATCAACCTCGCGGCCTTCGGCCGTCGCGAGATTGAGCTCGCCGAGCAGGAGATGCCCGGTCTCATGGCCACCCGCGAGAAGTTTGGTGCTGAGCAGCCTCTTGCCGGCGCCCGCATTGCTGGCTGCCTTCACATGAGTGAGTTTGTCGTGTTTCGTGAGCTAGAAATGGCTGTCTGGCACAAACGCTGACTTTTGCCCCTCCACAGCCATCCAGACCGCCGTTCTCATCGAGACCCTCAAGGCCCTCGGTGCCGAGATCACCTGGTCTTCCTGCAACATCTTCTCCACCCAGGACCACGCCGCCGCTGCCATCGCCGCCGCCGGTGTGCCCGTCTTCGCCTGGAAGGGCGAGACCGAGGAGGAGTACAACTGGTGCCTCGAGCAGCAGCTCAGCGCCTTCCCCTCCGGCAAGCCCCTCAACTTGATCCTCGACGACGGTGGAGACCTTACCGCCCTCGTCCACAACAAGTTCCCCGAGATGCTCAAGGGCTGCTACGGTCTTTCCGAGGAGACCACCACCGGTGTGCACCACCTCTACCGCATGCTCAAGAACGTCGGCAAGGAGCACGGTCTCCTCGTCCCCGCCATCAACGTCAACGACTCCGTCACCAAGTCCAAGTTCGACAACCTTTACGGCTGCCGCGAGTCCCTCGTCGACGGCATCAAGCGTGCCACCGATGTCATGATTGCTGGCAAGATCGCCGTTGTCGCCGGTTTCGGTGATGTCGGTAAGGGCTGCGCTGACGCCCTCAACTCCATGGGTGCCCGTGTCCTCGTCACTGAGATCGACCCCATCAACGCTCTCCAGGCCGCCATGGCCGGCTACCAGGTCATCACCATGGAGGACGCCGCCCCTCAGGGCCAGATTTTCGTCACCACCACCGGCTGCCGTGACATCCTCGTTGGCAAGCACTTCGAGGCCATGCGTGAGGACGCCATTGTCTGCAACATTGGTCACTTCGACATTGAGATCGACGTTGCCTGGCTCAAGGCCAACGCCGTCGAGAAGGTCACCATCAAGCCCCAGGTTGACCGCTTCACCATGAAGTCCGGCCGTCACATCATCCTCCTCGCCGAGGGTCGTCTTGTCAACCTTGGCTGTGCCACTGGCCACAGCTCCTTCGTCATGTCCTGCTCCTTCACCAACCAGGTCCTTGCCCAGATCATGCTGTACAAGGCCGGTGACAAGGAGTTCGCCAAGAAGTACGTCGAGTTCGCCCGCGCCATCGAGGGTGATGCCGATGTCGAGACTGGCCTCGTCAAGAAGGCCGACGAGTCTCAGGTCAAGTCTGACGTCAAGCGCATGGACATTGGCGTCTACGTCCTGCCCAAGATCCTCGACGAGCAGGTCGCCCTTCTCCACCTCGACCACGTCAACGCCAAGCTCACCAAGATGACCCCCGCTCAGGTCGAGTACATGTCCCTCCCCGTCGAGGGTCCCTTCAAGCCCGACATGTACCGTTACTAGACGTCTCGCGCACGATCATCTATCGTGTGTGGTCTTTTAGCGCTACATTTCTGTTTTATTAGGTTACGCATGACACCCTTCATCAGTCCTGGCTTTTGCGACGAGGGGATGAAAGTCACACGATTCAACAATGACTCCTTTTGCACGATACCATGTGGGGGAATTTCTGTCTTCAACGGCATTGACCGAAATCCGGTCAGGGAAAAAAAAGCATCGCATGGCGTCGTCGGAGTTTCAACAACAAGGTTCCACTTGTTTTCCACGGTTATTGGTTTAGATGATTAGATGAAGTTCAGACAGCATTCCTCTCGTCAACCTGGCTTCAACCCGTGGATCGAGAGGAGAGGCTGCAATATTTTTTTTGAGGAAATCGGGGTCTAGATAGATCACCCTTCTTATCGAAAACTCGATTTTTGGGCGGCTTAGTGCCGACCAACACCTCATCTTTGACTTTTTGACATTGCTTGATGTTGTTTTGTTTGATTACATATCTGAAAGCGTCGTCTTTGAACACGACGGTGCCCTTGGCATTGAAGTCGGCCTCTACGAGATTGCATGTGGAGTGTTGTTGTCTGTGGATGATGTCCTGCCAGCATCCTTCCCAGAGAGTGAAGCGCTTACACTTGCTATCGCCAGATTGTAATACAATCCACACGCAGACTAGAACAGCCGGAGCCAACACTATCTCATAAAGTGCCATCATATTCTGCTGAATGCGGCCGTCATCTCTACAATCTCCAAGCCTCAGAGAGGCATTGCTTGGCAGACTCTTATCTCCCGCCATCGCTGCTCGCTGCGCCGGCCGCAGTAGCCGATACCAACCACTCCATCGCGGCCAATGTCCTGGCCATCGGCCAACTTCAGTCCGAAGGTCTTCGCCCTATCAAGCTTGCCAAGCAGCGATCTTGGGATCTCTCGGATTCGTACCTTCCTTTTCTGGTCATGTGGTAGGTGTAGCTGTATCTGTACCTCTGGTATCGCTGCGGCGAAGGGTGTACTTCCCCTCTTCCTCTTGTCGATGCTGGAGATAGGTGTGATGCGCAATGCGGCTATGCGGCGGGCGGGATATATGTTACGGTTGCGACGAGAGGAGTGGGGTTTGATGCTGGGATGCTGGAGTACTTATACTCGTGATGAGTTCGGGTGAACCATGGTGGTGCTCTGTTGTTTCTTCTTTGGACAGTTTCTCTATCATCGGGGTTTCTTTTCGCCACCAATTTTGTCGTTCACGTGTGTACGTCGTGATCATGGCGCCCTCGAACGATGTCGTGTACCGCTCCCATTCTGCTACCGAAGGCTCCATCGAGAAGCCTACGTTCAAAGATGGCGACAAGGCTTTGGAGTTCTTGCGCAGCGAGGCGGAGGAGGGTGAGACAGATCTCATTGATGAGAAACAGTTGGTGAGGAAGATTGATTTTATGATTGTGTAAGTTGCGCTGTTCCATTTCATACTTGCGATGCCATTGAGATGAAGCGTGCTGACCGGTGGTTTGTACGCAGGCCTATCATGTTTGGCTGCTATTGCTTGCAGTATCTCGACAAGAGCTTGCTCAACTATGCTTCGGTCATGGGGATTCTTGAGGATGCAGACCTCACTACTGAGCAGTATGGAACGCTGTCGCTTATCTTTTATGTTGCTTTCTTGGCATTCGAGATGCCCCATGCATACTGCCTGGTAAGCAATATTGCATCACATATTGGAAAGATTAAAAACTAATTGAACGATCTAGTACGTTGGTTTTGGTCGCCCATGACCCAAGACTATCGCTTTGTACTAACATTACACGACGTAGGCAACGATTCCCTACCGCCAAGTACCTTGGGACGATGGTTTGCTGCTGGGGCGCAGTGGTAGCTTGTACCTCTGCCTGCAACTCGTATGCATCTCTGGTCGCGACGAGATTCCTGCTCGGCATGTTTGAGTCGTGTATTAGTCCTTCGCTGATCTTGATCACTTCGATGTGGTAAGCTGAACTCTCAGCCACGAGCATTGCTAATAGGGCTAAGTGGCAGAGTGAATACTGACCAAAACCTACAGGTACAAGCGTGACGAACAACCCAAGCGTGTCGGCTTCTGGTACATCGGCGTAGGCTGCGCAACGATCATCGGTTCCCTGATGTCCTTCGGCTTCCAGCATTACACCGGAACTCTTTTCAGCGCCTGGCAAATCATGTTCTTAGTCGTAGGACTGATCACAATCTCGATGGGAGCAGTCGTGATCCTATTCCTGCCCGACAACCCCATGTCCGCTCGCAAGCTATCTCACGCAGAGAAAGTAGCGGCCGTGGAAAGACTTCGCGAGAACCAGACTGGTGTCGAGAACAAGCACTTCAAGCCTTACCAGGTCGTGCAATGCTTGACTGATCCGCAGACTTGGCTTCTCTCCATCATCACCGTCGCGGCTTCTATTCCCAATGGAGCAGTCGGCAGCTTCCAGTCGATTTTGATCAAAGGCTTCGGCTTCACAAGCTACGAAACGGCGTTGCTGCAGATTCCTGGTGGCGTTATTGCGGTAATCAGCGTTCTGCTTGCTACGTGGAGCGCGGCGAAGTTCAATGCTCGCGCGCTCAACATTATCTTCTGGTCGTTGCTCGGTGGCATTCTTGGAGGTAGCTTGCTTGCTTTCACAGCGGAAGACAACCGTGCGGCGAAGATGGCCGGCAACTACCTCACTCACGTTGTTGGGTAAGTGAACATAACCTCAACCGGGTCCTCAACGTCAGCTTACTAACGTGACTCTGACCAGATCATTCCTCCCTTGCGCCTATTCCTTCTCAGCAGCGAACCAAGGCGGTCACACAAAGAAAGTCACCATGAATGCCATCCTCTTGATGAGTTTCTGCCTGGTAAGATAACCGCAAATGATACACACTTGGGCTGTTTCCGAACAGTGTACTGATCATACGATTCCAGGGCAACATCCTAGGTCCACTGACTTTCCGAAACGAGGATGCTCCCCGATACATCCCTGCAAAGCTGTCCATCGTCGTGGTAGACTCGGTAGCGATCGGTACGACCGTGCTTCTGCTGCTGTACTACCGCTGGCAGAACAAGAAGCGCGACGCTGCTGCGGTGGAACATACGAGGGACGTAGAATTTGCAGACTTGACGGATCGTGAGAACAAGGAGTTCAGATACAAGTATTGATGGGCTGAATGACAGTTTAGAATGGTAATGGATGCTGGATTAGTTGGATCGATTGAACGTTCTGTCGGAGCAGCAATCGATTGACCTACTAGAGTACTCCTTAGCACCTGTGGTTGTTCGCGGTCTGTATCCGCCATGGTCCCGAGCAGTATTCTGAGATCGCTTCAGATGTGTAGTACTGGGACGAGCTCATGTGTGTACCTTGAGCAAAAGTGTGTATAGGAGAATGGTGTAGTTCGTGAAGGAGCTCCAGCTTTGTGCCTCGGTCTGATGAGCTGGCTTTCCGTCGCGTCCTCCTCTCAAATATCGTGACGCGTAAAGTACTCAACACAATCAACCAAGATACCTCGAACGATTGACAACAATCATTGCTCCAACCATACCGAACAGCCACTAGAAGACTCTGCGAAAATGCCCGAGGTCAGATTCCTTCTACAACACTCTCAACCTACCACTGACAGCCTCCCAGATCGGCGAAGTCGCCCGCGTAGTCCACTACCTGCGCAAATACACCCTCAACCGCACCATCGCCTCCTGCACCGCACAGGAAGACACCATCGTCTACGGCAAAGTCGGAACGTCTGCCGCCGCATTCCAAGATGCCGTCGTCGGCAGGCGCGTCACCGGCGCCGCGCAGCAGGGCAAATACTTCTACATGACCTTTGACAAGAGCCCGCACGCCGTCATGCATCTGGGTATGACCGGCTGGGTCAAGTTCAGCAGCGAAGAGACGGGCTACTATAGGAGCAAGAAGGAATCACAAGAAGAGGCGGAGTGGCCGCCGAAGTACTGCAAGTTCTTGATGAGGTTTGAGAAAGAGACGGTACAGGGAGAGGAGAAGGATGAGGTTGAGGTTGCGTTTGTTGATGCGAGGAGGTTGGCGAGGATTAGGCTTGTGGAGTGCGAGGCTGCGGAGATCAGGAACAATTCGCCTTTGAAAGAGAATGGACCAGATCCTGTGGTGGACAAGGAGAGGTTCACTGTGGAGTTTTTGGCGAAATTGCTGAGGAAGAAGCGTGTGCCGGTCAAGGCCCTTCTGCTGGATCAGGCAAATATTTCAGGTGAGTTTTGGGGAACAGTTAATGCGGCCCAATCAATTGCAACCGATGTACTAACGTCAAGACGCAGGAATCGGCAATTGGGTAGCAGACGAGGTCCTATACCAGTCCCGCCTACACCCAGGTGAGTCCTCATGATCCTACGATATTAGTGGCATTGACCTGTACTGATTGAGACCAGAGCAATACAGTAACACCTTCAACGACGACCAAATCAAGACCCTCCACGACTCGATCATGACCGTCTGCACAACGGCATGCGAACTGCTCGCCGACTCAGAGCAATTCCCAGAAACCTGGCTTATGAAGTACCGATGGGACAAGGGAAAGAAGGACTCGAACGTCCTTCCCAACGGAGAAAAGATCGTACACCTGAAGGTCGGTGGACGGACATCAGCTATCGTGCCCAGCGTGCAAAAGAAGACTGCTGCGGTTGCTGGCGACGTTGACTCGGCTGATGTGTCCGAAGCTGAGAAGCCGGTGAAAGGACGCAAGCGGAAGATGAAATCGGAGGAGGACGAGGATGAAGAGGAAGAGAAGAAGCCTGTGGCAAAGAAGGCGGCAGCGAAAGGGCGTGGGAAGGTCAAGGACGAAGAGGACGTCAATGGTGGAGCTGAGGACGTGGATGTGAAGCCGAAGACAGCGAAGGCCGCGTCGAAGAAGGAAGTCAAGCCTGCCACGCCTGGTAGTCGGAGATCGACGAGGACAAAAGCGACGTGAGATGAGAAGCTGTGGGTGGGCTGACTGTATAATTTCGTGATCAGTTAGCGAATAAGATGATACCCAAGTTGTGTGATTGCTATGTCGCCACGGCCGGTTGCAACTCGCCAACATGTCAAAGTGCTTCTGCAGAATTCATTGCCTGCCTGAAGCTAACCAGTCTGACGAATGCCCGATGTTGTGAGCCATCACAATATCACGAGCACATTGAGTGTAAATAACATGCATTTGGTTCGTGAGATCAAGACAAAGACATATATGTACGTACATCCCTGTCAAGCTATCGCCAGTATCTCATTGGCCGAATTCGCGACGGACACTAACGGTTTGTCGCAAGATACCAGGTAGCACATGCGATCCACATGCCACCTGCATGCTGGCCACATGCCAACCACGTGTGATAATTCTTCATGTCTCACCCACGCTGAACAAGTCGTTTGATTTGGTGAATTTGACCAAGCTTGTCATACTCTGGCAACGGTCATCACAGGTCCCCCAACAACACCAACATCAACGGGACAAGTGTACCAACCCAGCAAAACATAAACAATGGCAAACACAAACTGGGACTTCGAGGCCATAGGAGAAGGCATCTCATACTTCCATCAACCGCTCCATAAGGAAACCCAAGATGGCCCTTCTTTGGTCGTACTCTGCACCTGGATGTCAGCTGCTCGCAAGCATATCTCAAAGTACACCCAGCAGTATCGCCAGCGGTACCCGGATGCTGATATCCTCGTCATAGAGTCTGGCGTTGCTGAGATGGTCTACCGCTCGAACCCCTCTCAACAGCTATGGCTGCAGCCAGCACGCGATATTCTGCTATCTCACACATCACAACATGCGCGGGGGCACAGCCAGCGACGAGCAGTTCTACACATCTTCTCAAACGGCGGCTCCCAGTGCGCCATCCAGCTCGTTAGCAGCTTGCCAGAGAACGTCCGCCATCAGGCTTTCAGCGCCATCGTTTTCGACAGCTGTCCAGGCACGGCGACCTACCAACGAACCATCCAAGCCCTGACTCTCTCAATGCCCAAATCTTCTCTGACAAGATACCTCGGCCCTCCCATCCTGCACATTGTGCTCTGCTTGTTGTACCTGGCACTCTTCCTCACTAGAGCCGACGACTCCATTACGCGGATTCGAAAGCAGCTTAGTGATCACAAGCTGTTCAATCCAGAAGTTCCCAGGCTGTACATATACTCCAAAGCGGATCAGTTGGTGCCCTACCAGGATGTGAAGAGTCACGCTGATGATGCGAAGGTTCAAGGGTACCGAGCGACCAGTGAAGTACTGTTTGAGACAAGTGCACATTGTGCGCACGCCATGGCGTATAAAGAGCAATATTGGGAAGCTGTTGGTGGATTGCTCGCGCCTCACGCTTCGGAGGCGTCAGATTGAAGCTATGGGTTTTGCGGTATGGAAGCCGGCTTCTGTAAGGACTCCATAGGTTCAAGAAGGAAGCACAGTCGTTGTATCCATCACGGCTAGCCACTTGACATCAAACACATGCTCACAACTTTGCCTTCTCGCTCATTTCCGCGAGTTGCACGTCAGCCTTGACCATCTCGTCGTCTTCTGTGCCTCCCACACTGTTGTGACTGTCCTGATTAGCGGAGGAGAAACTGTGCGCACAAAGTTAGCAAACCAGAAAACTTTATGAAGCCACCGCAAGAAGATACAGACGTTGGCGCAAAAGTACTCTTCTCTCTCAATCTGGCACCGTAGTAATAAAACAGCACCGGCATTGGTATCAGTGCCGTAGCGACTGCGCCCAGGAGACTTCCGGCTGGGCCGACACCCATTCCTTCGATCATTTGTCTAATTAGCAGTCAGCGATTCCTGTTGCTCTCGAAACGGCAGCTGTACGATCAAAATGACGCACCTAGCGAACAACGGAAAGATAGCACCAAAAAGACTACGCATCAAAGTATTCGCAGCGATGGCACTGGCCGCGAACATCAGATAAGACTCGACGAGATAGTTCAGCAGGTTCAAAAAGATCGACAAGATGCCAAAGCCCGTGGCGAAGCCGGAGAGCGTCGGCGCGATCCAATGGATGTCCTTTCGGAAACCGGTCCACGCGAACCAGAAGATCCCAATGGCGAAGCTGACGCCGCCGACCATGGCGGGTGGAAGTCTCCATTCCGGGACGGGCATGTTGTTGTTCGCGGCCAGTTTGCGGTTGTAACTGGGCGAGATCGCGATCATGAAGATGGCGCCGAGGAGTTGGCCTGTGATGTCAGACTGGAAGGTACACTGTAGGCTATCATCTTCACTTACCACCAATCATGCCAAAGAACGGTAGCTACATCGATGTCAGCACATATTTACTCAAGCTAGTAAGAGTCAACTCACGCCTCCCACACCCTCGTTGAACCCATGTATCCGCTGAAAGACAATCGGATAAAAGGTCAAAAAGAGGTAGAATATGCCGTAAACGAAGGCCATGTATAAGCTAACAGCCAATATGATTGGCTCCGTGGATAAGAGTCGCAGCGGCCGCGACAAGTTCTTCTCGAGAAGTTCTCGAAGGTCGACTTCGATTTCTTCTTGCTTGGCGTGGATGCCCCAGTTGCGTGTTCGTCGTCGTAGCTCAGTGGCTTTGTTGATGAGGATGACGGGAGGGTATGTTTCTTCGAGCAGGAAGATTTCGAGCGCTAGCTGTATTCTACTGGTCAATGTAGCTGGCTAAATCGTTCGTGGAGATGCAACGTACCCCTAGGAAGCCCATGATCGTCGTGATGTACTCGGTCCAACGCCAGCCAAGATACGACATGTCAATGAACCCACCAATGAATGGTGCGAGTAAAGGTCTGTAGGATTGTCAGTCAATTTGTCAAACCTTTAGGAGTGATGCGTGACATCTTACCCGCTGAAAACGGTGACAGAAAATACTGTGAGTGCGAGACCTCTTTGCCGATTGTTGCTGCAAACGATTCAGTAATGTATGCATCGTATTAGCCCCCGGTTGCCTTACAACATGTCCGCAAATACTGCACCAACGATAGTGAGCGGACAAGCTCCAAAGAATCCGCCGAAGAATCTCGAGATGAAGACTGTCTGAACGTCCTTTCCTGTAGCGACCGCAAGATTGAAGATCGAGAAGCCGAATGACGAAATGATAAGAGGATATCGCCGCCCGTACAGCTCTGAAATCGGCGCCCATACGATGGGTCCCAAGGCGAAACCAAGCACGTAGAGCGACACACCAAGTATCGCAACCTCAGCCGAGATCTTGAACTCTTGCGCGACAGAAGCCAGAGCTGCAGAGAAGATCGACGAGCCGAATGCAGCGGTCAGTGTAACGAAGGCGAGCGAGACCGCCACTGGGACTTTCTTTCTCAACGGCCAGTTCTGGGCGTGAAGCGGATCGTTTGGGCCGTCGAATTCAACCACGTACTGATCGCTCTCAGGGAGCATTGGAGGGTATTCTTTACCATCACCGAATCCAGGGAGAGGTTTTTTCGACTCGCGGGTCACCGTACGGCTCCGGAGGCCCGCGCCCACTGTTATTTCCCGCTGGCTGCGCGCCGTTTGTATGCGGCTCAGAGTTGTGGGATGTCTGCTGAGAGCCATGGCGTCTGGCATTGTTGAGTATCGTGACAGGGTCATTTCTTCTCGCACAATGGAGATGCGAGATGCGCTGGAGGAGCTAGAACTCGCGGTTTCGCTGGTGGCTGATCGTGACAGTGGGATGTTCGACTCCTCATCTGGTCCTCCTGGCGTGCTCCTGGTCGAGGCGTGCATCCTTTCTCTGTCGGCATCTTGCTCAGCTTCTTCTATTCGTCGGTCGGCCGAGTCCATGCTGGATCCAGAAGGGCCAGGGAGAGAGTGTGTACAGCTATACTGGGAATTTTTAAAGTTGCAAAGGGATACATATATACTGAGTGATAAAGTATAAATAAACGGCCTTGAAAGCAAAGGATTGAGGGGTGACATTCCTTCGAGTAGTCAGCTGCTTACGGACACAAGCTAAAACAAGCCTCAGCGGCAACCTGCAGGTCAGAGTGCAGAAGCGAGCGGAGATAGCTAACGCGGTGTGTCTCCATCAAATCATTCATGGCACGTACTCTCTTGAGCGAGATCGTCGAATCCGTCCATTAACTCAATTTATCCATCACACCGACTGCGACTCAGGACGCGATGGGTTCAAGGTCGAACTCGCAAGCGACATAAGCTCATCAAGCATAGCACGTGGAGCTTTCTCTCCAACTTCAGCCGCCAGAAAATCACGGCCAATCTGTTCCTATGCCATGTCAGCAGATTCACAAGATTTGCGGTGTTGTGAATAATTACAGCGTTCTCGAGCTCCGCCAGCTCAGCCTCTGGAAGTCCAGCACACGCCTCGACCAAGTCTTCTCCTGTTGCTGCAAGTAGGATCAAATTCTCCGCACGCTCAATCACCGCAGGATCAATGCCATTCATCGCCGCACAGTGTGTTCCGAAGCTTGAAGTGCTGCGCTCTTGTTGGTACTTGTAAAGGTAGGTGATCTGCTCCTCCACTTGGCTGGCTTCTGCGTCGACATTGACTTCCATGTGCGCAAAGCGCAAGGAAGGGCGAGGCTGAAGGAAGCCATTCTCAAATATTTCATGAAAATGTGTGGCTCCGAGAACTTTGGGGCAGTTTGGACCAAGCTGTAAGAAGTGTTCAAACACGCCCACTGCCAGTCCTGCCCCATCGTGGGTGTCGGTGCCCTTGCCGAACTCGTCAATAATGACCAGACTACGGCGTGTCGCCAGTGTCAGAGCGATGGAAGTCTGTTGCAGGTCGATCATGAAAGCACTCTGGATCCGCGACACACTCTCTCTGGATGCGATGCGAGTCAGGATTTTGTCGGTCAAACCGATCTTTGCCGCCTCTGCAGGAACGAAACAACCGATGTGCGCCATGTATGTAATCATTGCGACTTGCTTCAAGTACACACTCTTGCCGGAGTAGTTCGGTCCTGTCATCAAGATCATGCTTGGCCCGGCCACGTCTTGGGTAGTTGCTCCAGGACATGGACTCTGCTGCTTAAGCGACAACTCAGGTCTGGGTTCGGAAGGGTCGATACCGCTGCCACCGACTATAAAAGTGTCATTAGAGATGAAAGCAGGCACGGTCAACTCCTGTAACAAATGTCTGCCACGCTTGATCTTCAGGACGTTCTGTTCCGAAATTCGCGGGCGAGAAAGGTTGTACGCCATAGCACCTTTCGCTAGTGCAACATGGCAGTCAAGCTCTCCAACAATGTCTGAAACATTGTTGAGCAAGTCCTCGTACTCCAACACGCGCTCCCCGAGTTGTTGGACTATCTCGATCTCCTTATCACAGATCCTGGCGTACACGTCACCGAACCGCTGGTCCAATTGGCTCATGAGGATGTTCTTGTAGTAAGCGTTCGCTTCGGTCGAGAACATCTTCTCCCAAGGATCCTGGTCAGTGCCTTCGAAGACACCCGTACCAGTATGCTCACTCAGACGAATTGATAGGAGAAATCCAATTTGTGGAAAAAAGATCACGTTGACTTTCGAGTCCAGATTCGCAGGAACTTCGTTTGCGATGTGTTCTGCAGCTTGGGACAGGAGGTCTTCAATACCGTCGTAGGCGCGCTTTGCCTCATCCAGATCCTCGTTGATACCCGCCCGCACAATTGTACGCCTTTGTTCTTCCGACGCTTCGAAGTCAACTACGTCGTTGATCAAGGTGCCGACCTCTGCAAGCAACTTTTTGTTGAACACCTCGTTGACTTTGCGGACAACGGCGAGACGACGGCCTCCTTCAAACTCGGCAAGGATATCCGTGATTTTCAAAGCATGGAAAGCAAATTGGCGGAGACTCGGCCAGACTGCTGTCGCAAGCTTTCCGTTGCGATTCAGCCCACTGTTGATGCCCTTGTGTAGGTTGACGGTGTACAGACGTATATTCTTCATCTTCCCGAGGCTGTCAGACAAGCGTTGGAGACATTCGCTGTTGTCGGGTCGGACGAGGAAGCTCGTGGTATCCAGACGCTCGTCAATCGTAGCCTTATTTTGGCTTGGCCGTAGGAAGTACTGTTTGAGCAGCAGGCGACCCTGGCTCGTTTTTGCAAAACGCTGGAAAATTCCATACACAGACAACCCTTCTTTTGAGCCACCTGAGCCTGCTTTGCTGGCGGGACCATGCTGCTGGGCGTTCGGATGGGATTCTGTGGACATGATTTGAAGTGACAACAAAGTATCTGTGTTTATCAACATGGATTCCGAAAGACTGAACATCTCGATCGTGCCTACGCGGAACATGCCAGAGGCATCTCCGTCATGCGGCAAATAAGATGTGGCTCGCCGCCGCTGAATGTACGATAGTACGGCTCCGGCGCAGCCTACGGTCAGGCGACTTTCCAGATTGATCCAACCGGACAAGCGGAGGAGCTGACCTTGACGGTCTTGCTGATCATAGCCGTCAACAGCACGAGAGCCTGTCTGAGGCAGTATGTCGCCAGGAACAACGAACGTCACCCTAGGACCGTCTCGCTGGCCGATGCGAAGACTCACCAGTTTCTTGCGAGATGTGTCATACCCGAATTCAGCATTTGGTCGGGATTCGAGGAGATACGGTAAGCGGGTAGTGTCGGTATGTTGTCTCTCGCCTGCGACAGAGCCACGTCCGCTCATCTCTGGATCAAGACGGTTGATGAGCTCCTCGCTGCATCTGGTAGAGACAAGTACCACGGTCGGATCAATGAAGAGCTTCACTAAGCTTGGTCAGCTTTGCGTAGGCGTCGCTCTAACTTCACCATAAACTTACATGAGTCCACCATCTCAGCATCACCCATTTGCACATCCTCCATGAAGTACAAGGTTTCTGTCTGAGCCACGTAGTATGCGCATCCGATGGCACCGCGATCTGTGAGGTTCACTGCCATGATGACTTCACTCAGCATCTCCATATCGGGATGCTCATCGCGAAAGGCCTGGGACAGGTTGTCGGCGATACTTGTTGCGGCGCCAGTGTACGTGCGCGCATCAACAGACGTAGCTGGTCTCTCGCTAGTATCGCGTGAAGCTCTTTGGCGTTCATTTCCTTGGAGTAAGCTGCCAGACGATCTGCGAGAAGTTCCTATGCGCGTCGATCGTGCGGCAGAATGCGTGCTTGATGCTGAAGTCGTTCGTTTCGAGCTGATGGAGTAATGGGAGACACTCCTGCGGCGCTTGTAGGGCGGTCCCGATGAAGGCATAGTTGCTGTATTGCCACCACGATGGCCTGTGATGCGTAGCAGTCAGTTGAAAATGCAAAGCTGAAGTCGAGCGTCTCGAGTGACCACTGTCGGAAGGCGCGATCGAGCACTTCCCAAATCAGCAAACGTCAACCACACGGCTCCTGAGGCAGCACTTCTCGCAGCGCTCCCACTCAAGCCGTTTGTGGTGTGAGGCGCGTACCATCCTACTTCTGGATGAGCTGCAGTCGGCTGAAGGCGAGAATAAGCGGTGGAAATCGTGGCTTTTTCTGTAACATTATTTTCTCATCTAGCAGTACTATCTGTAACCCGCAATGCCTATGTATGAACCCATGTTAGCCGCGCTAGAACGCTCAAGCAAAAACAATCTGTGTAGACCTTGACTGGTTTTGGCGGCTACTGGCCACGTTGTGTGTCACCCTCCGCTCACTGTAGTCTTCTCATTACAAACCAACCAGCTCAACGCTCGGCCTTCTCCATACCCGATGCATCCAAGAATCTGTCTCCGCCTTGCGCATGTTGCGAGGTGATTCCTTCGGCAGCTCTCTCTTTCTCAATCTGCTCCTCCAATTCCTCGGGCGAAGGAACGCCCTGTTCCTCGTCAAGCGCCAGCTCTTCCTTGTCTTCCTTATCGGTAGAATTTCCAGAGGTGCTACCCGCACACTGCTCTTCGTCTTGCTTTTGTCCTTCTGTGTCTTCCGTCGGTGCGAACTTCGAGCGCTTGCGGATAGGCTCGCCGTATCTGTAGAAGATGAATGGGATCGGCGCAAGCAGGCAAGCGACGCCGGCGATGAGACTTCCGGCTCCGCCCACGCCCATGGCCTCGAACATGAAATCTGTGAACAGAGGTGCCGCACTACCAGCTGCGCTACGGCAGATGGTATTCGCGGCGAGAGCTGAGGCGGCGTACATTAGGTATCTGGGTACTTGTCAGCTGCGTTGCTCCACAAGCAGAGGATGTTTGGCAAAACTCACGAGTCTGTGATGTAGTTCAAGTAAGCAACGAACACCAACAGAATAGACGAAGCTAGAATGACGCCGAAGATTGTAGGCACAATCCAGTGCACCTCATTGTAGTTACCGCTCCACGCAAAGCCAAACATGGACAGAGGGAACAGGATTCCGCCCACCATGGCAACAATGAGGCGATCTTCCGGGCGGCGCACGTGGCCAGCGAGGATCTTCTTCTTGTCTTGCGCCGAGACGTAAAACACGTAGGCACCGCCAAAGCATGCGCCTACTACCGTTCCAATCAGAGGCAACTGGCCGACACCCGAGTTCCAGCCTCGCATGGTCTGGAAGACGAAAGGATAAATCGAGAAGAGCATGTAAAGCAACATGTAGACCACACTCAGGTAGATAGCGCAAGCAAAAGAGATTGGGTCGAAAAGAATCTTCCAGGGCCTCGTCAGCGCGACACTGAAGATGTTCTTGAGAGAGCGGTCTGTCGCCTCGACGGGCGCGATGACATTCTCGTAGCCAGGGATCCTAGCACGGCGGATGCGCTTCGCTTTATTTAGGAGGACTTGACTTGGAAGTGTCTCAGGAATTGTGAGCATGAAAGGTATGGTGCCAGCTGCTAGCCATAGCAGGACGTAGAAACTCCAGCGCCAATCTTCCGTGAGCTGTAGGAAGCCAGAGATGACAGGTCCGAGAGCAGGGCCAATGAATGTCATGCACGAGAAAAGGGCCATGGCATTACCACGCTCGATGGGGCCCCAGATATCTGCAAAGACATTAGCCAAGTGTTTTGAAAGTATTTCTGCATCTCTGTCTACCTGCTAATACGCCTGGTGCGTTCGACAGGGTACATGACGCAAAAGTGCCCGTCAAGAACCTTCCGACCAGCAACGCGCCAAAATTCGGTGCGAAGGCGCACAAGAAGTTGAAAGCAAAGTATCCCAAGAAGGTGAAGTAAAACACCCAGCGACGACCAAAGAACTCAGACAGTGGAGCCCAGAACAGCGGGCCAAAGACATATCCCAGCAAGAAAAGCGTGATGACCAGACCAGCCACCGGGTTCACGCTCACGTGGAGTTCTTCAGCGATACTGGGGAGACAGCCCGAGGGACTCGATGACGCAAAAGTAGCGTTGACGACCAGAGATACCGAGACGACAGTGATGTACCATTTGCGTTTTGCGGACCAGTTCTTGGGGTTCTCGATATCGTTGGGTGCAAAGTCCAGGTGTCCGTCCTTGTTTAGGTATATCCGGTCTTTGAGATCCAGACCTCCTGTGCGGTATGGCTTTGCCACGGGCCTTGAGAGGATTCTCTCGAGAGCATCCATGATTATGTTAGTGGTGAAAGATTAACGCCGCTGCAAACACATAGAGGAAGGGAAGACGGAAGAGACTGCAAGATAGGGTAGAATATTGATTTCCAATACATTACTTAGCTCCGAATGACACTTCCTCTTCGCGTCCCCAAACATCCATG
Source organism: Cladosporium colombiae (assembly GCA_026122715.1). Classification (NCBI taxonomy): domain Eukaryota; kingdom Fungi; phylum Ascomycota; class Dothideomycetes; order Cladosporiales; family Cladosporiaceae; genus Cladosporium; species Cladosporium colombiae. Next base: position 420,322 of record JAKZFA010000014.1, read on the forward strand.
GGCCGGTTGTACGGCACACGTAGATGTGGATGATGAGGAGGCGGCCCAGCCAGAAACTAACGTCAACCCCAAGTGCTCGGGACGAATAGCCGTCTGGCTGCTTTCGTCCAGACGGAATGATGGACATTGCGTCATCGATGTGCACTATCCGCTTTTCGTAGAGACCACATGCAGGCTGCTGTGTTCAATTATCATCGAATTTCGCGTGCTCATGAGCAGTCTGATAGAGTGAATAATACTAATCAACTCTATTCAATTCGACTAAAGGTCGCACGGCCAGGGCACGACCTCGTTGAGCGCTTTCGACTTGTGGTAAAAGGAGACTAGATCCAGGGACCCACAAACATTTTGGTCTTTTTAGAGTTTGAGAAACGTCTGTCACGTCTCGGCATTTCGGCGTCTGCGCCCTGCGAATCATTCTTTATCCCCGAGATTTTGCATACTTGCGTGTGTTAAGTCAGCAAGAGCGACACATGCATGTGTGCCCATGAAAAGTATGGATCTGCAGTTCACAGTCGGACACCCTCCGATCAAATACGGTGTGATGGAAAAGTCCTGTTCGACAATGCGGCGCCATGGCTATTTACTACCACGATTGTCTCGCTGCAGGAGGAACTGTTAAAGCGTATAGCCCACATAACATAGGCCTTTGATGAAAACCCACTCAATTAAATGATGGTGAGAGGAGGATGAAGACTACATCACAAAGCCATGAAGGACACACGCGATGTGGTTTTAACGGATTTGATCTCCGGCAAGTAAAGGCCTTCCGATAATTATAGACAAATTAACAAGTTGTTGATGCCAGATGCTCGAGTCGCGGCAAGTAGTGGTACATATTTGATACCGTTTGGTCAGTGGGAGTGGCGCTGGACATTGCATCCAGGTGCCAAGTATTCCATGTCGCCATTCAGGTGGCAGTGAGAGCCCAATAATTTTGAGATAAATTTGGATCTCGCTGCTACCCTTCTGTGCAGCCGAATGTCTGGGAGTGAGAAGAGTGCTGACATCGGGCAAAGTATTGTGGTTGGAAAGCATAGAAGGGCGGGTGGCCAGAGTCCTAAAACGAAAATATCGAGTCCAAGCTCATAATGATGTTGAATCGTAGATCGTGGTAGTCGACAGCTCTGCATAATGTTAGTGATCGAGATGTGGCGATTGCTACCACCTGGTCCAGATCGTGATACTGTGTCTTGTTAGTTCGAGCGAGGCGGTCATTGAAGCCGTTTGTGTATATCACTGTGCTTGTAATGTCATCTGCTCAATGTCAATCGATGCACTTGGAATCTCACAAGCATGCAATGGTTCTGGTCGCATCTGGGAAATGGAGTATTTATATCGCAAGTCGAGGTATCTGGTCGCCAAAACGTAACAAAGCCGGGTGAGGTGGAATGTAAAACCAATGCATTGCCTGTCATGAATGTGTTTTCGATAAGATCCGGCTCACCATTGCACCCTTGACAATAGTTCTGCTGTAAGAAAACTGGCGTTTGAACGTTTTGGATTGCAGCACTCCTCAAGCTACCGACGTGGCTTGCATAGAGTTTCTAATACGCAATGATAACGTCCTGGCAGCCGGTCCCGCTCTTAACTCAACTCCGCTTCCATGCTCATAACCTAGAAGACCATCTCGTGGGGCCTGTCACCCTTCCTCAGGGAGAAGTTGGAGGCAAGGTAGCTCTGGAGGTAGTGCTCCTTCTTGATGGACTCAAGGATGGCCTTGTCGACGGCCTTCTGGTCCTCGGCGCGGCTGGCAGCAACCTCCTTCTTCTGGGGCTTCTCGCCCTGCTGGAAGAAAGCCTCCTCGGAGCCCTTCTTGTCGGCCTTCTTGTCGCGGGCGAAGTAGTTGGCGTCGGAGACCTTCTCGAGGGTCTTGCTGTCAAGACCGTTGATGGGGACGGTGGTGCGGGTGGCGATCACGTAGCGGGCGTTGACGCGACGGAGAGGGACACCGTTGACCTTGAAGGGGCCGGTGACGAGGAGGACACCCTGGTCGAGGGTCTTGAGGAGAACGACGCGCTTGCCACGGAAACGGCCAGCGAGAAGGATGAGGACGGCACCGGGCTGGAGGGAAGCACGGGGCTTGTAGGGGTGCTGGGTCTTGCGGGTCTGTAGTTATACGTTCAGCATGTGTGCGCATCTTGTAGCATCCTCCAATTTCGATATTCCGGGTGGTCGCATTCGCTCGTTCGGGTTCCATCTCTCTTCTCTCGTATCGCGCACTGGTGTTGCCGTACCTTCTTCAAGACCTGCTCATCCTCGGCCGGGTAGTACTTCAGGGCCTTGTCGGTGGCAGAGGGGATAACCCTCTCGCCCTTCTGGAACTTCTTGGTCTGCGCCTCGGTGGACATTTTGGCGGAGCTGGTTGACCAACTGTGATTTCCGTTAATATTTCCGTGCTGTATGTTCGGTCGGTGCGATTGTACTGACGTATTTGTTGGTTGCTAAATATTCGGTTAGTTGGGCGCTGGCCTTGTGTCGTCGTGCAGTCCTTGAATTCTGAGGAAGGTGCGGCCACCGCACTTTCTGTCTTGGCGGTAGGCTTGAGGAACTTTCTCAGGCCAACCTTAAGGCATCACGGGGAAACTTCGGCAGTAGGGGTCTTCCATCGTCACTGCGCGTGGAGTGCTTCAGTGCTCCGGTGCTCCAGTTAGCTGTCCTACGCCGCCGCCATCAAGCTTGTTTAATCTCATCCAACGAGACATCACCGGCTACACCTCCACGGCCAATACACTACATCTACACTACAATCACACTCCACAATGGCCGCCAACGCGCTCATCACATTCAAGGCCGGCAAATGCGACCTGCGCGGCAAGAAGGTCACCCCAGATGCGACACCCGGCTACCTGTACCTCTACGTTGAAGATGACATCCCTCACTTCTGCTGGCGCCCACGCTCCGCACTACCCACAGAGCCCGAGATCGACCTCTTCATGGTCCCCGGCGACGGCACATTCCAGCCTCTCCTAAAAGAGGAGGGTGCCGAGGAGCTGCACTCTCCCACAAACGGCCGCATCTACGTCCTCAAGTTCTCGTCCAGCAGCCAAAGACACTTCTTCTGGATGCAAAGCAAAACACAGCACAAGGAGGGAAACCTCAGTTGGTTTAGCCAGCGTGACCAGCGTGTGGGTCAGATCGTGAACGACATCTTGCAGGGCGATGAGGATGTAGACATTGAGCAAGCCGTACAGGAGCTGAGGAACGGCGGGGGCGACGGTGACGGAGATGGTGATGGTGATCTTATGGACCTTGACGAGCAGCAGCCTGAGCCACGCGACAGGACTGGTAGCACCGGCGGCGCTGGAGCTGACGCGACTGGTGCGGATCCCAGAGATGAGGGCGCGGCGAGCAGAGACGGTGGTGCCGATGGCGGAAGAGCGTAAGTGATGCCCGTCTGGTTTTACATTCGATGTGGGATGGGTACGGCATCTTGAGAAAGCATTGTACGAACAGTTCCTCTTAGGCGTTCCGGACGTGGGAGAGGCGCTTCTTTCATTCGAATGTCTTTGAGGAAATGGCTCAACATGTGTACGATTAAAAATATAGACTAGCGCTAACACTTCACTACCCAGGTAGTGCTACCGATTCCTTGTCACAAGATCCCTCAGCTGTCGTTCAAAACTTCCTGCGTTCTCTTCAAGGTGGCGGCCAACAATCCGGTGGCCAGCAGCAACAGCAATCAGCCGACAAGCCCTTCACGACTCTACCAGACCTTCTGAACTCGGCCACAACTATTCCATTCATCAACAACGCCACTCCTGAACAAATCGACAACCTCTGCACTTTCCTGCCGCCAGAGATCTTCCTCCTTGAGCAGGAGTCATCATCGACAACAACTCTCGACACACCAACAGATCCTTCTGGTACCTCCACCATCGCAGCTCAAGGCGCCATCGAGGCACTGAGCACAGGCCAAAAGAAAGAAATCATCAAGCGTATCTTCCACTCCCCTCAACTTCAGCAGAGTCTGGGCAGCCTTACTGTTGCACTGAGGGATGGTGGTCTGCCCATGATCGGAGACGCTCTTGGACTTGACGTCGAGCACGGTGGCTCGATTAGGGGCGGTACCATGCCTCTTGGTGGCGGTGAAGCAGTTGAGGCTTTCGTCAACGGTGTCAAGAGGACTGTCGAGAAAAACGAGAAGAAGTAATTGTGGAGTGTACGGATTTCAATTCCCGGACTGAGCGTTACGCATCGCATAGCGTTATCAATAAAATGGCAAGCGGTCGTGTACAATAGATGTGTATCGATACTAAGTGAGGACGGTCTATATGCCCTTTTTTTCAATCATAACCTGCTCTCATCAAAATTTTGCTATGTCTAAATAGCGAAACCGGGCTCAAGATGCCCAATAATCTGGTCGTATTGCCGTGCATCTTAATGGCAATAGTGTTCACAGATGGTTTGAGCTTCAATATTCCCCTCCTCGCGCCCCGCGGCCTCCGCTTATCTCTCGCCTAGGCAGGTGGAACCAGCTCACTCTATCTATCTATCTATTTAATTACGGCCATGTCAATGCGTTGACATCGAATACTGGACATGTACATAAGAGACTATACATCCGCCATCCTTCTCATCTCTAGCAATTGAAACAGTATATATCTTCGTCTCACAATGGCTCGTCACCTCGGAACAGCTCTTGCATTCGCATCTCTCCTCCAAGCTCGTGAAATCGTTTTTCCTCCAACATCAGGCTATCAACAACCAATTGGAAGTAATAACCTCGGCGTCCTGGAATATGAGACCGACGATATCTCGGAGCCGCTCTACAATGGCTTGAACACATTCGCTAACCTCCCATACGTCCACTGTCTGGCCAACAGCACTCTTTCTGGCGAGGACGTGGAGAAGTACGACATCGCCATTGTAGGCGCGCCTTTCGACACAGGCGTCACAGCGAGGCCTGGAGCTCGTTTCGGACCAGGAGGTATTCGTCAGGGCTCTCGCAGAATCTCGCCTCGATTCGCGTACAATATCTACACCGGCAAGAACGCTTTCGGCCAAGGTCTCAAAGTCGTCGACTGTGGAGATGTGCCTCTGACTGTTCTTGACAACACTGTCGCGCTCAAGCAGCTCGACAAGGCGCATCGTATTATTTCTGCTCGCACGGCGAACAATACTGATTACTCGGTCCCGCGGATCGTCACGCTTGGTGGCGACCACACTACTACTCTCAGTGCGCTCAGATCTACTCACGACCACTGGGGAGCTGTCAGTGTGATTCACTTTGACAGTCATCTGGACACTTGGGATCCAGAGGTTCTGGGCGGAGGCGTATCTCACTACGCTGGCGTCAACCACGGCACATTCCTGCACATCGCTCACGAGGAGGGACTTCTGCTGAACTCTTCGATGCACGCTGGCATCCGCGCTCCAACAGCAAACAAGCATTACGATCTCAAGAACGACAAGGCTTGTGGCTTTAAAATTGTCAAAGCTAGGGATCTTGACCGTCTTGGCACGCAGGGTGTCATTGATGAACTGAAGCAGCGGACTCAAGGGACCAAGGTATACATCAGTGTTGATATTGATGTGTTGGACCCTGCGTACGCACCAGCGACTGGCACCGCGGAAGTCGGTGGATGGTCGACGAGGGAGCTTTTGACGATTCTGGATGGTCTGACCGGCATGGAAGTCATCGGAGCTGATGTTGGTACGTATCGAAACTTACATGACCCTACTGAGTATACAGAGAGCCATGGCTAACGCACCGTGATGCAGTGGAAGTGGCACCGATCTACGACAACCCTGGAGAAGTAACGTTGCTTGCAGCTGCAGAAGTTGTGCACTCGCTGATCCAGCTGATGGCGGACACACCAGTAAAACCTACCAGGAAGTAGGAGGAGATTGCCAGGATCTAGTCAAATGTAGACAATATTGGGCAGCAAACATAACTGTGATTTTTGATGACGATATCTGTTGAGGGATAACAGCTGGCATGATTTGAATCCATAGAGATGTTCTCAGGTGAAGCGTCTTGCATTTCTCGGGCGTCCATATACCGACGTGTTTTGTCTGCGAACTACATCGCATCGTGGGTCTCATGTATGCACATGCAATGTCTTCGTCATGTTACAGTATCAAAAAGTGCTCCGGACAAATCACCTCATCAAGCTCGTGGCACACCTTTCTCTTTCGGGCAAAGCGCGGACTTGTTCGGCTTCGGCTCACATTGCTGACCACACGACATCAGTCGCCGACACACTCAATCATCCTTTGGAATTAGCAGTACGCGCACAGTTCAATCAAGGCGAGTAAGAGGAAAGATGTCGTTCGAACCCAAGACCAAAGTGGAGCTTGACCCGCCCAAAGACGACATCATCAGTCTGGACTACCTGTCGAAATGCGATGGTGAGTTACATTGCGGCTCGTATAGCTCAACACAGCCTGTCTTAATATCTGTCAAACAGGCACCAACCCAGACTACCCTACTTATGTCGCCATCAAGGGCACCGTCTTCGATGTGACTGGTAACAAGGCATACGGTCCTGAGGGCTCTTACAAAGGTAGGTCGAAGGATGACGTACATCACTCACCCTGATCTGAGAACTAACACTGTTATCTCGAAGTCTTCGCCGGGAAGGATGCTTCTCGCGCTCTGGGACAGTCCTCCCTCAAGCCTGAGGAGTGCCGTCCTGATTGGTCTGATCTCTCGGACGAGCACAAGAAGGTGCTCAACGACTGGTTCACTTTCTTCAGCAAGCGCTACAACATCAAAGGCAAGGTCGAGGGCGCTACGAACACGTGATGACGGATGGAAAGCCCTTCTTCTGATGAGTTCCGAAAAGAAAATGACATTCTGATTCGTGGGTTTGGGTCCATTTCGGAGCAACTGCAAAAAGTATCACCGCTCTGTGTCTGTGATGCCCAGAATCTTTTTCGCTTTTCTTTTGAACGCCGAGATTCGCCCCCTCCCAAGCGGCAGTCGTTATGCGTTACAGCCATCAAGTGACCTAGGTGCCAAGAGAACAAAGCAACGCTAAACGCAAAAAATCACTCAATGGGTATGTCCGTCCAACGCCGTTGCTCCAAGAACTCCCTTCCAAGAACAAAAGAAGAAGAATTGAAAGTCTCGTTCGAGACCTCTGCAAGCAAATAATCCCATCAGAGTCGCATCTGACCAGGCTGATCTGCCTTGCGAGTCATACTCTGCTGCCCACAAGCCTGGCAGACCTGATTGGCACTGATCCACTCGCGCTTAACGGACCAAGCGCCGAAGCACTGATGGTTCGGATCATTGCGAGCAAAGTGACAGTGTTTTATCAAACGGCGACCAGAGTGCCTGCACGAGAAGTGAATGACTTCATACTTGCGGTGTGTCAGCGCATACCCGGGTGAGAGATGTTTGTGCTGGAGGTAAACTCCGTACCTGGCACATGACTGCAGCTTTGCGGCTAACCGGAGATTATATTGCTGATGAAGCTCTGCTGCGAGAAGTTGGTGAGAGGCGGTGCTAGGTCAGGTGTCAGCTTTCCCGTTCCGATCGTTTTACTGCGGAGGACGGCGAGGCAGACACCTACAAGGTAGTTGGCTACGTGCGTTTGCGTGTTTCTACTGGCTGTGAGGACGATATCGACGAAGATCCTCCAATGGGGAGACTGCTGGCAGATCCACTTGAGTTCGCAGGGGAGAGAGACGACGCAGAGCCCAGGGTCACAAGATTGGGAAATGGAAAAGTCCGTGAGAGAGAGATCTGGTTGAAGCAGAAGAAGCAGCTGCACTGACTCCATTTATGAGTGCTATCCGGGTACTCGGTTGGGACCTCACATCTATGCGACAGCTCGCGAGCGCTGGCATCGGTCTCCACCGTTATCCTCTCTTCACGCACGCTGCCAGCATGTTCCATGTCTATCACCTCAGCACAGCCGGGCTTCGATAAAGCCTCGAGCCAAAGATCTTCGAGAGTGTCGACCGGCCAATGATGCACTGCGGCGGCATGCCTTCCACCCGCTGCCTCTCTCGCAAAAAGCTGCGTCAGTCTGGCCATAGCGGCCATCAAAGCCTGGTTGCGAGCAGCATCACCAATGCGTCGTGCGGAGCTGTACCCCCACGGTTCAGCAACTTGCTTCCATCGACTCCCAGTGATCTGGAAGCTCGATCACACAAGTAGTAGGCAGAAGTCAGAAAAAAAGGAAAACCCCGAGCTGGACGAATCTTATAATGCTACAGCTCACATTTTCTCCTCGCGACCAGCTGGAGACATCCTATCGGTTTGCAGGCAGCGCTCTGCCGCTGATAGCGTCAATGTCACCTTCAACAACGGGTAAAGAATGCAGGGATCACCATCGAGAAACAGACGTTGTACGGTCGAGGACCAAAAGCACGGGCATTGACTATCAAAGCTCAGGGACATGTCGTGCTCTGGAAGACTCTGCGCGCTCGCTCGTGCAGACGTGTGCGTGTGTCTGTGTCGTGTGTACGTTCGAGCTGTACGGCTCATGCGGGCGGGTGTGGCTTGCATGTACATTGCATATATGCACACGTCCGACAAAGGGAGCTACGGGCCCTACGGCGCCTAACCCAGACTCCCCCAACGGCATGCAGCGAACCGGTCCCGGTCGAGTGCCGGTAGCGGCAGCTGTCGTATTGGTTCAGGCCTCGACATGGGTTGACCGTAGTGTCGGGAACCCAGCGCTGAGGCGCGGTGCGCTGATCGGTTTCGATCGATCGCTTTGGCAATGCTTGGGATGTAGGCTTGCTCGTGCTGACGATGTGGGATTGCTTTCTTTAACTTTTGAAACTGCTCGCAGTGGTACTGCTACCGAAGAATTTCCGTTGCATGCGACTCATCATCAGCTATGCATACTGTACTGACAGCTCACACGTGGCCAAGGAACACTGGTCAGTCTGACGACGGTTCTTGTGACAGCACGACACCGGACGCCGGAACACAACAGAGCCAGTCGAGTCGTACGCCATGTTGTGCCAGGGCTTGAACCGTGACATCTCCTCGAATCGATTAGCATGCACAAAACATGTGAATGCCTGTCTGTCTGCTACAATGCCATCGAGTCATTTACGTGGTCATTGTCGTTGTCGTTGCGAAAGAGTAAAAGAAAAACCAGATCCGTCTCCTAGCTGGACAGATTGCAGTCGTGGCTATTACCATACTGGGGACTTCTAGAAGCAAGCAAGGATCATCGCAACTCTATCACAAAGCCACAGCACAATGATGTACGGATACAAGATGCACCGGACATCTCAGTCCACTCCTATCTCCACGCCTTCCCCCACTCGGCTCACCTCACCTCATACCCACGTCCTTCCCAGATGCAGGTTCGCACGTCGTCCCACTCTCACATGCATGCATGCTTGCCAATGCCAGTCATCATCTCGAGAATGAATGAGGGATGAGAGGAAGAAGAAAAACTCTCGACGCAGAGTAACCACCAGGAGCGCACGAGCACACGTTCCCCGGTGGCCAGGTTCCAGTGGTTTCCTCCCCTAGCATTTGCAGGTAGTCTACATGTAGCTCGATCAGAGTTTAGTTCATGCACTTGACAAGCAGGCAAAGTCAGCGTCTGGCTCGGCCGGGTTCCTATTGGGCGGTATGTGTGTACGTGCAGCGGACGTTTGGTGAGGGAGAGGATCGAATTATGATTGCGTGAGTGTCTGGCTGGATCGCTTGTGAGCAGTGGTGACATCTAAGGATGTTGAAGTCACTGGCAATACGGTAAAAGGTGAAAGCAATGAATGTAGACAAAAGGAATACCCTCCCAGGTGATTATGATACAGTGGTCTCTACCACGCCTAAGCTAGCCCGCTAGCTAGCTAGCCACTAAATACCACCTCACTTCCTATTCCTCCTCATCTGGCGCTTGCGCCCAATAATGGCATTGCGCTTCGCAGTCTTCTCGTTCTCCGTCATCTTAGCCTCCTCCTCCCTCGCCTCAGTCTTGGTTTTCTTCGCGCTCTTCGCCTCATCCGCTGCCCTCTTCCTCTTCCTCACCTTCATGTTCTGCTTGCCCTTGTTCTCCATCGTGCGCGAGCTGGGAACGATCTCGCCGGCCTCGCGCCGCTGTTGCACAGCCTTGCTGCGCTCGCGCGCCTTCTGCTCGCGGTCCTGCCGTCTGTGCACCACCTGCGCATTCTCGATCGCGAACTCGACAATCAGTCGCTTCTTCTTGTCTTGCTGCGCTTCAAGCTGCGCCGCTTTGCTGCCGTGCGGCACACCCTTGGCCTGCTGCGCGACGCTGTACCCGATCGAGTGGCCGTTCAGCCAGCGCAGGCCCATGAGCGCGCTGCGGTGCGTGTAGTACTCGATGAAGCCGTAGCCTCTGCTGCGGCCGGCGCCGCCCTTCTCCGACACTTTGCCGCCGGACTCGCTCTCGAAGACGACCTTGGCTTGCTTGACGATACCCTTGCCCGCGTTTTTACGGGCGAGGTCGGCGTTGATCATGTCTTCGCCGCCGCGCTCGAGTTCTTCTTGTGAGAGGCGCTGGCGCTTGCCTTGCTTGAGCTCAGTGGCGAAACCGACGACGGCTTCACGTGCGAGGGCCTTGAGACCCTTGGAGTCGATACTGCGCGGGATGTTGCGGACGGAGAGACGGGTCAGGGAGAGAGAGAGGGATGGATTGCCTTCGATGAGAGCCTTGCGCTGCTTCAAGCTTGATTCACGCATGGTCTGCTCGGAAGGTGGCAAGCTCTCCCATAGCTTGGTGTTTGATGCGATTGTGCCTTCGGAGAGAAGGTATAGCCTGCGCTTGTCTTTGTCGCGACGGTCACGGTGTGCGTTGCCAGCTTCTGTGAACTTGTTGGCTTGGCTCTTCTCCACAGCCTGAGTAATTTGGAGGACTCGGCCATCGAGGGTGTAGCGGCCTGTGGGATCGGTCTCTGTGTTTTGTAGGACGGAAGGTCCGTTGGAGAGCTTGTTGGTTGGCTCTTGTGCGTTTGCTCCTGTGCGCATCGGGATTTCGCGGAGGCAGCCGTAGGCGTCTTTGGGGTCGTAGAAGCAGACGAAACCTGTGCCTCTTGATCGACCGGTTGCGTGGTCCATGACCACTCTGGCGTAACGGACGCTTCCGAATTGTGTGAAGTGATCTTCCAGGTCCTCGTCGGTGCAGTTGAAGGGCAGGTTGCGAATGAAGAGCGTGGCAGATTTGTCTTCTGAGCGGTGCTGTTTGGGCTCTTCGTCCTCTTCATCATCCATCTCTTCGTCCATGTCTCCATCCTCGTCGTCGTCTTCATCGTCCTCGTCGTCCATCTCGTCTTCGTCTTGAGAGTCCTTGTCATCGCCTACTGACTCTTCCTCATCATCGTCAACGCAAGCTCCGCCATCGCTACCCTCATCCTCGTCATCTTCCTGCTCTTCACCAACCTCCTCTTCTTCGCCAGTAGCAGTCTTCTCGTACTCGTCCTTCTTCACAGCCCAATCAACAGCAATGGTCCTGCCATCAATCTCTTTGCCGTTCACACCCGCAATAGCCTTCTCAGCATTCGGCCTTCCCCTCATGAGAACGAAACCGAAACCAGCCATGAGACCACCGCTCTTCCTGGGAATGTACGCCTGCTTGACCTTGCCATAGCTCAGGAACAGCTTCTCCAGCTGCTTCGGGTTCTTGATAGTCCAGGGCAAGTTGCGCACAATGAGCTTCGGCGGCTGTCTCGCCTCGACCTTCTCGACCTCCTTCTTGGCCTTGTGCTCGGTGCCTTCCTCGCCCTCGCGGTGGCGGCGCTCGGCGATCTCAATGCGGATCTTCTTGCCGTCAATCACATGGCCGTTGAATTCTGTTCGCGCGCGCGCGGCGTCTTCGGCGTCGGCGAAGGTCACGAAACCGAAACCGCGGCAGGTCTTGGTGGCGGGGTCGAGGATGGCGACGGCGTGCTTGACGGGGTAGGAATCGGAGAAGAGCGCGGTCAAAGACTCGGAGGTGGCGGAAGGAGGGAGAGAGCGGACGAAGAGTGATCGTTTGTGCTGGTCGTCTTTGCTGTCTTTGGTGTCTTTGGTGTCTTGGGGAGCCTCAGCTTTGACTTCGTCGGTGCTGATCTCGGCGACGGCGCCGTTAGACAGCCTCTGCTTCTTGTTCGCAGGGCGACCCATGGTTTTTTGCAGGTGTCGTTGTCTTTAGGGTATTCCTGGAGGATACAGGAAGGGTCAAGCAAAACCGTGATCGTAGAAGTAGGCCGGCCAAAACTTCGCCAAATTTAAGTGGAGCTGCCGCTAAAGAAGGTTTCTGGAGTGAGCGCGAAGACTGCAAGACCCTTCGAGCAGAGGCCAAGCTACATCTGCCAGGTACAGCCAGATAATTCGGACATCGTAGAACGCAGGGTAGGTACCTCCTAGTTCGGATAGACTTGGTGAGGTCCAGGAGTACTCTGAACTACTCAAAATGAGCATCTCTGGCAATGACCTGACAGTGCGAGAAGATCTCCCTCTGCTAACACCAACCCTAACCCTATCGTATGTTCATCTTTCAATATATGTTCTTCCAGAAAAGGCGTATCGCAAGAAAATGCTCAGTATATTGTGTGTCCTGGTTTGGGCTCAAACGAGAATCCATGTGCATGTCGATAGTGGTTTGTGGCGCGTTTTAATTTGGCCATTGGCAGGAACGACCGACCTGCGTGCCTTCCAGCGTCGATTCAACCTTATTTGGACGACACATTCACACAAACTCTTGTCAAGGTGGCATTATTCCGAATACGTCGAGAAATGAATAGTATCAATCACAGGATACAGCAGTGCGATCAATCGTCACACACAAGAGATGATTATCAGGCACTCCATCATGCAGACAGCTCGAGAAGAAGCAGTAGAGACGTATTGCGCGCTCGCATAAGTCTAGGTACTTCTGACCTCGGTGTTGTCTCTATGATGAGACCTGCGTGCGTGTCTAGCGGTAGTCATCAAGTAGGAAGTTGGCGAAAGTGAAGCTTCTCATGTGTATCTTGCTCATGATCCATACATGGCGACTAGGTACCAATCCAGGCAAGCCATTGTTGTATCATCGTCAACATAAAGTATGCAAACTTGAGCCGCAAATTCGAGAATTGTGAGTCAATCAGAATCAGAGAGAATTGTACTACAGGTCCACGAATAGCACATGTGATGCGAGCACTACGCTCTGGAAAAATATGTAGAAGCTCAAGATTGCAGAGCCTACATGGAAAGGAAGGGGCACAAAAAAGATGATTGTCGTCGTCGTCAATGCACAACATGTGTGCGTCACATTGGTATCAGGTATCTAGTATTCATCACGCGTTTCGCCATGAAACCAAAGTCGAAACCATGCAGCTTTTTGAAAAAAGGTGTGTGTATAGTCGTCACAAACAAAAAACGCTGTCGCGTCTTCTTTCATTCACGCGCCAACCCTGGCTGTTGGGCTTGACACGCTTAAAGCTTCTGCATGGCAGCAACGTCGGAGCTCTGGACGTAGTCCTCGAAGCCGTCGATCTTCTCCTGGAGCTCGTCGAGGGAGACCTTGTCGTCCTCGATGACCAGGTTGATCTGAAGCTTCTTGATGCCGAAACCGACGGCGACGAGCTTGGAGCCACCCCAGACGAGACCGTCCTGCTCGATGCCACGGACAGCCTCCTCGAGCTCCTTCATGTTAGTCTCATCGTCTGTGAATTGTTGTTAGTATTGCAAGTCGTGACAGGGAGACCATATCAGGACAAAACATACCCCAGGGCTTAACGTCAAGGGTGACAATGGACTTGGCGGCAGGCTTCACCTTGCCCTCCTTCTTCTTCTTGTACTCCTCGACACGGGCAGCCTTGAGCTTCTCGTTCTCCTCGTCATCCTCGTCATCGGAGCCGAAGAGGTCGACCTCATCGTCATCCTCCTCCTCCTTCTCGGGAGCCTTGGCGGGGTTGAGGGTGAGCTCCTCAGAGCCGGGGCCGTATGCGGAGAACTCCTTGGAGGCGTCACCAGGAAGCTTGGAGAACTCGGACTCGAAAGAGGCGATGTGCTTGTACCAGCGGTAGGCGAAGGGGTACTTCTCAACAGCAGGGGTCTCCTTGATCTGCTGGAAGGCCTTCACATCGGCCTGGGAGGGGGCATTGCTGTGGAGATGCTGTCAGTTGCGGTTCTCCCAGTGGTTTGCAGTGTGTGTTGTGAAAAATCAATGCAGAGATTGAAGGATCAGAGGTGCGCAGAACGCGTATGGGTTTGTCTTCATTCAGCGGGGTCTTAAGCCGCCTCAGAAACACGGACCAAAGTTGCTCATCAGGGAAGCGGTGCAGAGGTATGGGGAGAGTCGCGAAAGGACAGTTTTCGGAGAGCAAACATACCCAAGGATGTATGAACGGGTAGAAACCCAAGAGTTGAGCACGTGAAGGCCAGTCTCGGAAACGAAATCAGTGAAACCCATGATGGCGGATGTGATGAGGTATATGGACGAGGTGTTGAGGCAAGAGGGGTGTTGATTGGAAGTTTTATTATGAGGTCCGGAAGAACTCGAGCACGGAAGAAGTTGAATTTCTTTCCAGCGGCTTCTTCCCCCTTGTGGGTCCCGTAATGACCAAACGAGGGGTCATACCTAGACTTACGATTACTGAGCTAGCTCGAAAATCTGCTAGTGCACAGAAATATGACCAAGCTGACCTCAAACTGCTCTCATTTTGAACTACATGTATACATGCACGTAATAATGCCCGAACTAACGTACTTGACCGGCGAAAGCTCCTGCCGACAGTATTTTGTACAGTCAGCACGCACAATTTAAAGGCATGTTCAGCTAGACCCGCAAGGAACCATCATTGTCCTTACTATCCACAGAGGATTTGTCTTTATACAGGGCATGGGATATCTACACACATCGAGAGACTGCTGTTGTAGGGGTCCGACAGTCCTCGCGCTCACCTAAGGCGCTTTGAATGTCATGGTACGTTGCAATTCCTGATCAAGTAGGTAGTACGGACTATCTTCAGTGTCGAACCTTTCCTCGCATTTCACTCGCTGGATCCTGAAAGGCGAACATGGTATATTTAGAGCCTATATTGCAGCAAGCTCGACAGGGACTCTCCCACGCACTGTCCCTTCTCGGTTTTCCGACAGCTCAACTAGACGCGGCTCAGATCCTACCTCATGCACGGTCTCGGAAGCGGACTCAGCCCGTGGATATGGCCCGCCCTTGTCCGGCGACATCTTTGCACCCGCGTGGACGACTTCCTGCTGCGCTGTTACCGCTCCTGCTGCACGACGGCGACGACGTCGGAACCACCAAAACAAAATCCCAGCGAGAAGAGCGACTCCGGCGATCGCACCCACAGCGGATCCAGCTATAGTCGCTGTCGAAGCACCCTCGTCACTTTCGTTAGACTCTGGAGTTGTTGTGGAACTGTTAGTCCCCGGAGTTGTTGAGGAATTGTTAGACCCTGGAGTCGTCGAGGAATCGTCGCTGCCCTCTGGAAGGGCTTTGAGTACACTAGACCACGTGGAAAACCAGTCCGCATCTTCGAGCCAGGGCAAACTGGTGTCCGTACTTGCGATCTTTCGAACATCAGGGGCAGCATGGTCTGGCCCTGGTGCTTGAGAGAGGTACAGCTTCTCCTCTTGGAAGTTCCTCGCAAGGAAAGCAGCCTGCAAGAACGCCCTTCCAAAGTTGTACGGCGAACCTGAAGGCAACCAAGGACTGCATGGGAAGTAAGGCGTGGGAGTTTGCGTCAATGGTTCGCCAAGAGTCAGATTGAGCAGGGCGAAAGGCACATTTATGGGCGCCGTGTTGCCGTCGCCCAATGCGAAAGTGAAGGATAAGTAATGCGGCGACTTCACGATTCGCTCGTACACCGGATCTGACAGGTTCCAGAGATACAGGTTGAAGTCGTGGCTATACGTGACAGGTAGATGGGAGGCGATTGCGTCACAGGTTTCCTGCGGAAGAAATATGTACGGCACTGCTGGATTCGGACGCACGCTGAGCTCCGGGACCACGCTGCCGTTCGCTCGAAGTAGACTACTTGTGTCCCCTTGAGGAAGGTCGATGAACGATGAGGCTCCTGCGGCGACTCCAAGGGTAATTTCAATGAGCTGGACAGCGGAGTCTTCAGATACAATGGGGTCGGTGATGCAGCGAGAGCGATCGTAACCACCTAGTGTCAGGCTCCCGTTGATATTGTGATTGACCGATCCAACCGTGATGCCAAAGCTCTTTGAGGGTATCTGGCCTTGTGCGTACGCAGCCGGCAAGGCAAGGCGCCTCCGAACCATAGATCCGTTTGATGCAGGCCAGGTCACGGTCTCGACTCCGGCCCAGAGAGACAGCTAGCCACACAGTCAGTTTGGGAAGCTGTGACAACCTAGCTTCGAATGACCTTGGGAACGTACCAAGCCTGTACTCATGGTATAGTTTGCTCCTCCAGGATATCGCACTGTGTAGTTCTCAGACATTACGACGAGCAGGGGAAATTGCGCTTCCGCATCATCGGTTTGAAACGCCATACTCTCGGCGTATCTCTGTCCGACGCCATCAACCCTCAACACAAGTTGTGCGTCCCATACCTCTACCCCCAGATCCTCACCCCTACTGCGAGGATCACTCGCGGCTTCAGCGGCATCGAAAGTCTGCATAGATGATCCGCTGGTTGATAAGGGGCACTGTGCGCCCGGCGCCGAGCACGCGAGCGTTTTGATAACGAGAGTGGTTCCCGAGAGGCCTGGAAAGAAATCCACGCGCCGATCCAAAGGACCGACTACTGCGGTAACGTACCACCACGGACCTTAGGCTTACGTCAGCTTGCTACATGTGAGGAAGAAAGAGCATTGTGCTTGCCATCTGGTCCAGTCGACGATGCACCGCCGTAAGCGATAGGCATGGGCAGAGCAGACTGATTGACAGCTGCGCTCGCAGCGCAAATCAAAATCGCGACCGAGATTGCACGCATGGTTGCCAGGACTGTCGTATAGCAAAAGGGATGAGGAAGGTGAGGAAGGATGGAGAGAGCGACAACGTCACTATCATTGTCCTGCATGCCGTGTGCTAGTGGTTAGGGACTGCCTGCTGGCTGGCACGTGGCGCAGACACTCGCATCCGTGACATGGGGACCACAGCCATCTGGCCAAGCAGTTTACGCTGCCTCGATACCGGTGAATGAGTATCCTCCAATAATAGACAACAACGTCGCACGAGCGGCGCAGGTTCAATGCAGCGTGGCTTGGCCTGCATAAACCGATGTGTAGACTTGCTGATAGATAAGAATGGTAAATTGGTAGTACTCTTTGGATAAATGGCTTATGAACAACAGAAAGACTCTAGGATAGAATGTCGATAGAATAGATAGTATGAGTTTAGAAGCACTTCACTATGCAGGAGAGTAGGTATGCATGTCAAGGAACTACCTTAGTACCTTAGGTAAGGTATATGCACGTACGGTGTCCATCGACGCACGTAAGCCTGAATACGGTCCCGCATGCATATTTGTGATCACCTGAGAGCTAGGACGCGGCTCCAGAGGATTCGAGAATCCTCGCGACGGTCGACCTAAATGACATCGTTGTTCCTCCAAACGTGCATATATGACCGACTCTCTATAGTCGTGAGGGACAGCTCGACCGAGCCCTCTCTGCCATTCATCCATCCATTGCAAACATGCTTTCCACTACAGGCCGCAGCGCTGCCAGGCGCATAGCCAATGTCCGCTACCCTCTACCACGAACCTCATCTCGACTACAACCATTGCGCTTAACACCCTTACACAACAATGCCGCTCTTCAACGAACAATACCAGTAATTACACAACATCGCTCATACGCCACTGGCCGCGGCGGCAACCCTCAACCTCCTGGTGGAACTCATCGCATGAACCTAGGTGGCGAGCCAGAGAAGCCCGCCCTCGAACAATACGGCGTTGATCTCAATGCTCGCGCAAAAGAAGGAAAACTAGATCCTGTGATCGGTCGTGATCAGGAGATTCAACGGACGATTCAGATTCTGTCAAGGCGAACGAAGAACAACCCAGTGCTGATTGGATCGGCGGGCACAGGCAAGACTGCTATCTTGGAAGGACTGGCGCAACGGATCGTTCGTGGAGATGTGCCTGAGAGTATCAAGAACAAGAGGGTGATTAGCTTGGATCTGGGAAGCTTGATTGCTGGCGCAAAATTCAGGTAAGCGATCGAAGCGTACGATCAAACATGACATCTGAGACAATATGCTGACATGAACCTTGCAGAGGAGACTTCGAAGAACGGTTGAAGAAGGTGTTGAAAGAGGTGGAGGACGCGAACGGCGGAGTTATATTGTTTATCGATGAGCTGCACACTCTCCTGGGCTTGGGAAAGGCAGAAGGCAGCATCGACGCCAGCAACCTGCTCAAACCTGCCTTGTCGCGCGGAGAACTGCAGTGCTGCGGCGCAACCACGCTGGCCGAATACCGCATGATCGAAAAGGACGTTGCGCTTGCTCGTAGGTTCCAGCCGATCTTAGTTGGAGAGCCTACGGTTCAAGATACAGTGTCGATTCTGCGAGGAATCAAGGATCGCTATGAAGTCCACCATGGTGTCCGCATTACCGATGGCGCTTTGGTAGCAGCCGCAGCATACAGCAACAGGTATATCACCGACCGCTTCTTGCCCGACAAGGCGATCGATTTGGTTGACGAAGCAGCAAGCGCTCTTCGTTTGCAACAAGAGAGCAAGCCAGACGCTATTCAAGAACTCGATCGCCAAATTATGACCATTCAAATTGAGCTCGAGTCCCTGCGCAAGGAAACGGACATCGCAAGCAAAGAGCGAAAAGAGGCATTGGAACGTAGCTTGACGCTTAAACAAGACAAGGCCGGCGAGCTCACAGCAAAATGGGAAAGAGAGCGTGCTGAGATCGAAGACATCAAGAAGGCGAAGGAGGACCTCGAACAAGCAAGAATGGAGCTCGATCGAGCACAGCGTGAAGGTAACTTTGCGAAAGCAAGTGAGCTGCGATATGCCACGATCCCAGCATTCGAGCAGAAGCTCAAGCCTCAGGAGCAAGGCGAGGAGGGAGCTACCGACTCTGAGAACACTGAGAGTCTCATCCACGACTCTGTCACCGCAGATGATATCGCAGGCGTCGTGGCCCGCACGACAGGCATTCCTGTCACCAAGCTCATGTCTGGCGAAGTCGAGAAACTGGTCCACATGGAGGATACCCTACGCCAATCCATCCGTGGCCAAGACGAGGCTCTCACCGCTGTTGCCAACGCTGTCCGCATGCAACGTGCTGGTCTGAGCGGCGAAAACCGCCCTCTGGCATCATTCATGTTCCTTGGTCCTACCGGTGTCGGCAAGACAGAGCTCTGCAAGAAGATGGCTGGCTTCCTCTTCTCCACCGAATCTGCCGTCCTACGCTTCGACATGTCCGAGTTCCAGGAAAAGCACACTGTCTCACGCCTCATCGGTTCGCCTGCTGGCTACGTAGGTTATGAAGACGCTGGCCAACTCACTGAGGCTGTCCGCCGCAAACCATACGCCGTCCTGCTCTTCGACGAGTTCGAGAAGGCCCACAAAGATATCTCAACTCTACTCCTTCAAGTCCTGGACGAGGGCTTCCTGACCGACGCCCAAGGTCACAAAGTCGATTTCCGCAACACCATGATTGTCCTCACTTCCAACTTGGGAGCTGAAGCGCTCGTCGCGGACGAAAGTGCCGGCAGCGAAATCAGCGCCGACGTCAAACAATCTGTCATGGATGTCGTGCAGGCTTCGTACCCGCCGGAGTTCCTCAATCGTGTCGACGAATTTATTGTCTTCAAGCGCTTGTCAAAGGAAGCGCTGAGGGATATCGTCGATATCAGGTTGAAGGAGTTGCAGGGCCGACTCGATGAGAGGAGAATCACGTTGCAAGTTTCGGACGAGGTCAAGGCGTGGTTGTGTGATAAGGGATATCAGCCTAGGTATGGTGCTAGGCCGCTGAACAGGCTTATCTCGAAAGAAGTTGGTAATACTTTGGCGGATAAGATTATTAGGGGAAGCATTAAGAGTGGCGATATTGCTGAGGTGGTTGTTAATGAGGAGGGGGATCATCTGGAGGTGCGCACTGGGTGAGGGACAGGAGGATCGTTGGAGAAGCATACATGCATGGGATGGTAATGATTTATGATCAATTGTACAATTGTGTAATACTAGTGTAACATATTTGCATATGGATGAGTCAGAAGGAAGCGGTTTCTCTTCTCAATTCAATTGTATGTATAACATATCTTTACAGACAGAAGCACATCCCGCATCACGCTATCGAGGCCTCAACTTACTACTCTTCGAATACGAGCAACGAAGTCCCATGAATTGGCAGCGCGAACTTAACTTCCACTATGCCATTTTTCACAGGAACAGACACTGGCTTGCTCAGCATCCGTAGCTGTCCCGCTGCTTTGAGCTCGGCTATCTGCCCGTCCGTGGGATGCTGTGGCGCTCCCATCTCGAGCCATTGAGTATATGAGTTGCTGTGGCTGTTGTCGATGCGATAATGCGTCACGCGTGCCGTCTGGCAACCGTCCCGGTGCTGTCCTAGTCCGGTCACATCGAGCGTGATCTTAGCATCGGGCTTCGGCAGGTCATCGTCATGGTAGTTCCAGATCATAGCTGACAAGGCGCGAGTAGTGGTGTTGAACGCTGCTAGCACGCCAACGTCAGACTCACCGCGGACGCTGTGCGCTAAGACATCGTCTAGAGAAACTTGTCCGTCACTGGTGGCTTGTACGCGCTGGCCTGTAAGTTTCCCGAACATGCGGAAGATGTTCAGGATCGGCTTGTCGATCTGGTTCGTTGCCAGCACGCGCAGACCGTCGAAGTAATCTCTGTCGTCGAACTCGAAGGCCCAGGTTAGGGCTCCTTCGAGGTTAATGCCATAGCGTGTGGCGAGGTCGATGTCGCGGGAGAATGCCGCGGCAGTGTACGATGGGAAGATCAGGTTGTTGCGGTAGCCGTAGGCCGGCGTTACGCAGGCTGCGCATCCGTCCGGGTCGTCTTCGCCGATCACTACTGGTTTGTGTTTCTCGGAGGGATATGAGGCGATGATTGAGAAGGCATCTCGGACATTTTGTAGGCTGGCGCTTACATTCGTGGAGAGATGCCCAGGGACTGAACCTGTTGCGTTCGTGTACGTCGGTAAGCCTTTGGCGTGAAAGGAGATGAAGTCTAGTTTGGCGCCTGTGCCATTGGTGGCATTGTTCGTCCCGTTGATGGTGTGGTCTAGGAATGAGGTAAGCCAGTCACCTCCCGGACCGCCTGCGAGCTCGGGACCACCAACTCGTGCTGTTGGGAGTGCTCGACGGATGTTGGCTACGGCGTAATCGTACAAGGTGAAATACTGTTCCTGCGTACCGTTCCAGTAGCCGATATTTGGCTGGGTTCCTGTCAGCCAGCACTCACGAATCTCATGATCAGACACTTACCTCGTTCCACACCTCCCAATACCAGCTGTTGACCTCATCCTCACCATGAAGGTCAACTTCATGCTTGACCCACTGATACACCAGCTCGCCGTACTTTTCCCACGACGTTGGCACATGCGACCAGCCAGTGAAAATGACATTGTACGTATTCGTCTCGTTGAACAAGAAAGTGTACGGCTCCACTGGATCGCTAGCCAGTGCCTTGGGAGTGAAACTGATTTGAGCATAAGGCTTCACGCCTCGCTCGAGGTAGGAATCGAAGATGCGGTCGATGATTTTCCAGTTGTAGATTGCATTGCCGTTCGCATCCTCGGTGTAAGCGTTGGTGCATCCCCACTTGAGTCTTGCAGTCACATCGTCGATGGGGTCGCAGGTCGTAAACAGATTGTGTGTTCTGAAGTACGTCTGGTGTGGTCCAAGGTCACCAAGTTCTGAGAGGAGGGCTTCGCCGTCTGGACTATATGCGTAGTTGGGCTCGTCTGCGCCGAAGAAGCGTGCGATGGGTGGTAGTTCGCCTAGCAGACTCGAGGCATCTATCGAGATCGAGACGTCTCTGGCTGCAACGACCGAAGCTAGGAAGATAGGTAGAAAGGAGGGCATGATAAAAGCTTCGTAGCCTACCGTACTCAAAGCACGGCTGTGCAGGGTGGGCGGGTATGGTTTACTTATGTTAGCCGTAGATTAGCATCCTACTTTGCGGATCATCAGCCACGGGAAGCAGAAGCTCATCGTAGTCTAGAGCCATGACGGACAATTGCTGATCCGGTGTACATGGAGATGAGGAGAAGCATTGAGGTGTTTGAAATGACGTTGGAAGGATCACTGCGATGTGCATGCACTCACCTGTGCGGGGATCGATCATGCAAAGTGAGGTCGCCGGCTAATGGAATAGTATATCTTACAAGCATATCTTGGTTGGCATAGAATGCTTCGCCGCTTAGGAATGCATGTGTCGTTATTACGTGAGCTGTGGTGTCGAGGGGCGGGCAGGATGGATGGAAGAGAGTAGGCCTACAATGCCAAGTTACACGTGGTAAGCAGAAGTGAGGTTGAATTTGGTAGTCAGAACGAAACGTAAAGCAGTAGTCTCTTGTTATGCATATCTCTGTCGCAGTGAAACATACTGGGTTCGTATAGACGTCCTGATGCTGTCGGTACATGTAGATGTTGTCATCAGGCGTAAGTAGGAAAAGCGTATGTGAACTTATGGAGATAGAAAGAAGAAGCCGGAACATTGCATACACTGGACTGGAACTTCGTCGCGATCATTGATGAAATGCAGTCAACACCATCTTTTGCGCAGTTTCATTTGTCAGAGAGCGGATATCCCTCCCGCTTCCTGGACGATGAGTAATGCCTGGGTCACGGTAGCATCACGAGCGCGATGCGCCGCTCCCTCAGCACACCGCCAACCACTTTTGCAGCTCTTTCGAGGCTTCTACAGATACCAGAGCAGCCATGCATTTGCGCGCGGACAAGAGACGTCAACAGCAATAAGAAATGCGCAAGGAATCTCTAAAGCCAGGACGACAGCTCTGCTCCGTCAACAATCGCAATATTCGACTTCAGCAAATAAACCAACACCAGCCGCCGACGACTCGAAGCTCCAGCCTGCGACCACCTCAGCGTCATACACCGAGGGCGTGGTGGAAAATGCCTCCGACAGCGACGAAGCTGTGACATGGCGCGATTATGATCCTGAGGGCGGCATGCCGCTGCCAGATGGCGAGCGGACGCAAGCAGAGATAGACGCCATTTTTGGCACCGAGGGTATGGATGTGGATACAGGCAATTACATTCTGAGCGTCATGCAATGGCGCAGACTCTCTGGCGCGCTCATCGATGTTGGACTCGAATTCCCCAGAAACAGTCAGGTCCTTAGAAGTCAGGCGCTCAAGGGACTGGACTACCTGCGCTCGCTTGACTCGAGCTTCGACGAGCAGGCTGCGGGTGCTCGCTGGGCGGAAGAGGAGACGGAGAGATTGAGGGAGGAATTGAGAGACAGAGCTGTCAGTCTCAAGCTGTACAAGCCCGATCCTGCGGAAGAGGAGGAAGAGTCAGATCAGGGCACCGAATACGGACGCGAGAAGACTGGACAGAGCGCGCTCGAGAAGATGCGCCAGTACAATGAAGCAAAATGGGAGCGCGAAGATGCTGCGCGGAAACTGAAGGAGCAGCAAGAACAGACTGCTGCCGTTCATATTTCCAGAGGACCTCTGCTGCTTTCAGGTGGCGTACAACCTAGCGTTGCTCTCACCAATACTGACGCTCACGGAGACGTTTCAATCACCGGCGCCCAGACGAAAGGTTGGCTCAAGCCTGTCGAGCGTAAAGAGTGGGTGAAGTACTACGAAGACCAGGCCACAATCATCAAGGATAATGTCGTACCCAACCTCAGCACACTCCAACGCCTTGGACCCGCTACCATTCTTGCCTTGTTCACTCTCACTGGTCTCGTAATTTTGAGCGACCAGTACACGCCACCTTCGACCAGCGCACGAATCTTCCCCGACTATCCACCTGCGGTCTCTACTCTCGGCGCCATTACAGCCATCACACTCACGACCTTCATCTTCTCTCGCCTGCCCTTCTTCTGGCGTGCGAACAGCAAGTATTTCTGCATTGTGCCAGCCTACCCTTATGCCGTCTCTCTCCTCGGCGCCGCCTGGCGTCATGATACCGTCTCTCACTTAGCCGCGAACCTGGCCACGCTCTGGCTCTTCGGCCTCTCACTGCATGAAGACGTCGGTCGCGGCACTTTCCTGGCCATCTTCCTCGGCTCTGGCATTTTCGGAGGCTGGCTCACTTTGTCTCGCAACGTCGCCACCAAGGCTTGGATGACCTACTCTTTCGGCTCGTCTGGTGGCGTTCTTGGTGTGGCCGCTGCTGCTTGCGCTCTGAGACCGAACGGCTCGGTCAGCGTGTGGGGTGTTGATGTGCCTTTCGTTGCTTGGATCCTCGTCGGCTTGTACACGGCTGGTGAACTGTTTGGTATGCTTAGATTGCGCAGGAAGACCACTACTGACCACGCGGGTCATCTTGGTGGTCTGCTCTCCGGTCTTGCTGCCGCTTACTATATTAAGTCGAGGCAGCAGCTGCAGCCTAAGGCTAGCAGTGATGTGATGAAGCACACGCCAGCGCTGCAGACGGTTGATGTGTAAAGACTCATCTCAAAACTAACAGAAGAAGAAGGAGATTTGGAAGAATCATAGACTTGTACAATACTGTACCAACTCCGCTTGTATATCTGTACATAACTTTCATAATATTTGCGCCCTTTGTGCTTTCTGCAGGCCACTCTATTCAACTTCAACATTGGCTGACCGGATAGTAAAGGCATGGAGAAGCAAACACATACTCTGCGCAGCGATAAGTTTCGGACGATTGAAAACAGCAAGGCGAACCAAAAACTAGATCAAATGCAAGGCCGTTCGTTTGCTAAGAAACCCACCGACCATTCTTCGAAGTGATCAATCTGCCCGGGCAATCACGACCTGGCTTTATAAGACAACGCAGCCCGACCCGTCGCCGTCTATCTCAGTATCACAGAGAGGACACGTCTTTTCCTCTCCAACGCCCCTTTATCCACCAACTTGTGATACATCTCGGCCATGAGTGCCACACAACAGACCACTCTCAACGCAACGAACATTGCACGCAAAAGTGTCTTCGCGACGGAAGAACTTTTCGAAGGCATTCTTTCCTTCCTTCCATTCAAACCTCTTTTCTACATCAGAAGAGTCTCGAAGCGCTGGGCTACTGCCATCGATGGTTTTGCCACTTTGCAGCAGAAGATGTTTCTGCGGCCCAGGGATGAGCCGGAGTTGTGGATCGTGGAGAGAAGTCGCAAAGTCGGCGCCCATCAATTCCAAGGGAAACCGTCTCAATGATACTGCTCCGCCGTCTCGGCCATCGAAAGAGCATCCGAATTCGACCGTGGCCGCCCTGGGCTTTCTGGAACACCAACGTTTGACGATCGAATCAGATGCGGGAGTCAGGATGCGCGATGTTTTGCCGCCGTGTTTGAAAGCTCGTGGATTCGCCCAGGGCGGTCGTGCCAGGCGCTGGTTGTGGAACAGTCGTGATGCTACGATCCGCGATACTGTCGAGGTGACGAAGGAGCAAGTTGGAAGTGAGTGCATTTCGAAGAGGTGGGGCTTGATTCTTGGCTTGCGCTTGTACAGGGTGGGTGGTGCTCAGCCTTTGCTTGCTACGGATGAGGAGAGGTTTGCTGCGAACTTGGATTGGGAGTAGTCGCAGCAAGGCTGGACGACCATGATTGGATCACTACCAGGCTGCGTCACGAATTTAGACAGAGAGTGGTGGACTATAAAGATATAGCGGCGCGCCTGGCTCTCAACTGCGAGATATGATGCCAGACGCCGTTCAAGGCTAATGAGGGGATGAAAGAGAAGATGATGTCTAGACGTGTGCGTACAATGCTATATGAGTCTCGCTAGTTACGCTTACGGGTCTGTGTATGGCTCTTCGTCTCATCTCTGCCCAACGCCGCTTCGCTGCTTGCCACTTCCTTCCTTCGGTCATTCGTACGGATCATCTGGGTATGAACGTACAGGAAGAAACCTCGACCTTGCTTTCTCATAAACACTAGCTCAGTCGACTGCTGGCGAGGAGGCGATGAAAGCAAAAAGGTGCACCGAAAAGCGCTCATTGTGTCTTTGATGGCAGGTTATCATGAGGTCGCTTTCGTTCCTGAGTGACTGACTGATGAGCCAGCTAAGTCAGTCCTCCTCGGCGTGGCGGCGGCCATGTAGCCCGAGATATAGCCTGGATGCACAGGTGGAAACGTACAAGCTCATGGCCGCGTAGGTTCCCATGATCACGTGCCTTTAGACGGTGGCACTACCACGGTGGAATGGCTCTAATGGCTGATGTTCGTTGACGTAAAAGCTGCTCAGACCGCCAGGGCTGAGAGTCCAATGCGATGCGCACCTGCTCAGCGTGGCTTGCGTCGTCGGTTTTGGTTGTTCTCGTCATCGCCTTTCGGATCCTTTGGGGGATACTGTACGCGATCTGCGTCTCGTCGGGCGGCGAGACGTTCCGCGTATCGGCGACGTTGCTGGCGGAGCGCATTTCGGGAGCGTCGCTGTGCTTCAAGGCGTCGCTGCGCTTCGACGCGTCGGCGATGTTCCAATGCTTGAAGGTCTTGACTGAATTGTTGCTGTCGTTGATGCGCGTTCCGCTGGGGACGTTTGTAGCGTTCGGTGTAATCAGGACGCTCATACACGTAACCACGATTGGATCGATCAGCCTGGTCTCGCTGTGCGTACTGATGCCGGGCATCTGAGAACTGACTACCGATGTTATCGGAGAGTTCGTCAATATTGGTGGAGTAACCGGGTGCGGCCTCATCATCTGTCGATTGGTTGCTCGAAGGGTCGCCACTATGATTAGAGCCGTCGGTAGCTTGGTCAGACATTCTGGCGTGAGCACTGCGATGGATTGTGTTGTCGCAATCGTTTGTGTGATGTTCGGTGTTGCAGAGTAGCGCCGACGATGATCATGAGGGAGCAGGATGCGACAGGACATCAGGCACGGGCGGAGAGACAAGAGACACACCATATCAACTACCGGACGTCTTCCTAAGCGCCCTCCAACCACGTCGAGGGCTATTTAGCGCCAGCACACCATGACCTGTCTACCGGACGGCACATAACAAGGTCGCGAATCCTATGACCCGATTGAAGCCCAATGCGAACCCTTTCGCGATCCCGGACGTTTTCAAGATTGCTCGGACGTGGCGAACTGACCTATGGTACAGACCATGAGCTGTCGGTCCGCAGCACCTGGCAATGAATGAAGACCAGTTTGCCCGATAGTGACCCCGGGCTATGGTCAAGTCGTTGATAGTAACGTCGGCATCAGATTGCTGAGTGTCAGCAGCCAGCGGTGGTGTGTTTCCAGCATCTCGCAACGTCGACGTATAAGGACAGTAGCAGAGGGTAGACGGAGCTGATTCCAAGTTCTTTCTCCCGAGCAGCCTCTGTACCTTCGAGGGACGAAACGAAGGCACGGATTTTCGAAAAGAAGGCAACCCTAGTGCCGTTTGCTCTCCTGACTTTTCGAGATTGCTTCGCCCTCAGGCATCGAGCGGTAAAATGTCTCGCTTTGCCTCTTCTGGATCCTCGCTCTTTGTCCAAGCGAAAGGGTCGATGTCGACCGTGGCCGCCATGTCTCCGAGGCCAACCACCACTCTTGTACGACCACCGCCAGAGTGAGCTTCAAGTGACGCATTCGAGCATGGGAGCGTTTCTTCGCCTCGCTTGCATCAAGAGCTGTCGGAGCTGGGCATCCACGCAGAGAGTCGTACCACGTGTGCAACAATTTGTTGTAAGCTACAGGGAGTCGATAAGCTCTGGGGAGCTTCCCAATGGCGGGTAAGTCGTGAGCTAAAGGAGTTGGGATGCCTTTGGGCAATGGTGCGTATGAGCGGTGCAGCGTAGCTGCAAGTGGTCTTGCGGTTGTTGATTCAATATGTGCGTCGGGCTGAGGGAGCGGTCGTCGACGTGGTTGATTCTAGTCAACCCATACAGATGGTGTGAAAGGGGCGGCCTCAGACCATAGCTGCACGTCGCATGCGGCAAGGATAATGATTCCAATTGAGGAGATGTCAAACAAGGCTCATGGGTACTGTCGATGCACCGGTGTTGGTTGCCTTGCGCGCAGTCGACGAAGACCTTAGGCATGCATCAACAGAGCAAGCAGAAGTGATCGGACAAAGGTGGCGAAAGCGGAAGACTCGACAACACCATATTTATGTGCATAGAAGGCATCAGCACCAGCACCAACGACTAACGATATAAGCTGCCTGTATATTGCCCTCCTGCCTCTCAGCCTTCTATGGTGCCTCCCCAACAGCAAAAGCTGAGCTGAGCCAGGTCAAGTCTGGTGACGTTGACTCGCAGCCTTCACCTTCACCCACCTTCTCCAATCGGAAGAGATCCGCCTTATGCATGACAGGTCCTCCACGAGGCATGGCGGCCCCCAGTGCACCGATAGGCGTTACAGTGTAACAGTACTTCATGGAAGTGGCTCTAACAAACCGAAACGGTCCCAGAATGGGGCTCCATAAATGTCTCCGACCATTGATGGCACCTCAATGAACCGACCACTGCAGGTTGGATGATTGCAGCCCTTATAAGGCAGCATGTGAATCTGATCCGGCCCCCAGTTCGGTTGAGAGATGGTGTCCAGTATATTTCCCACGAGCAGGCCATGTAATTCGCGAGGGCGTGCTCAATGTCATTCTTTCGTGTGCCTCCCAGAAATTCTGTTGAATGGATCCAACAGCTTCATGGCAGACTTCAAACGCGCACCACCCCGATATTTTGCTGAGTACCAATTATCCGCTCGAGCCGAGAATCTTAGGCCAGATACAGGACTTCGAAGCAGCTTTCGACGATTGGCTGAATGTTGTACCGGGCGAGCTGCAATTGTCGAGCAGCTGTACAGACTTGACACCACAATCAGTGTCCGAGTACGTTTTTCTGCCGAGTCTGGAGTTGTCGCCGTCTCCAGTCATCCAGACACATCTTTATGATGAGCCGATTGCCAACGCCGCGCAGCAATACTCTGGCGTTGATGGGCAGATATCTGATTTCCAGGCTCAACGGAAACCTGCCAAACCATCAGTATCGTCGTGCGGTGCAGATTGCTCACGAGATGAAAGTCATCAACAACTCTCGTGTTAAGAGTGTGCCAGACCATTTGAGAACCTCAGTGCGCTGAACAAACACACCCAAAGCACATCGCACAAAGCATGGCGATGTGTTGAGGCTGGATGCGAAAAGACTTATGCTCGACGTGACACTTTTCTACGACATCGTGCGGCACACCGGGATGACGCTTTGAACCACGTCTGTCTTGTCTGCTTGCAGATCAACAGAAGTAAGGTCTTTAGGCGGAAAGACTACCTTCGAGACCCTATGCGCAAGTGTCACTCGAAGAACGTCGAGAGCGGAAGGTTCGTAGCTCCGATGCCAATTGCCACGGAACAACCACACTGACCAAAACACAGAACGAGCCATGACAGCTGCACCACTAGTCCTGCGAGCGTCTGTAGCTCTAAGAGCATCTCTGTAGACAGCCCAGTGTCGACACCGGTCCAGAAGCAGGCCATGAAAGAGCTTGTGAAATCTCTGGGCACCGTCCTCGGTGAAGGCAACAAAAGTTCCATCGGCGACTTGGAGAGTAGGATGACTGCACTCAGTGGTCCGGACATGGAGTCAGTGGCGCAGGGCATGGCTGGAGTAGCTCTTGCTAAGACGTACTTCTCTAATCACAACACTAAGCTGGAGTCGGGTCGATAGCGCAGACTTGAAATCTTGCTATATAATATACTTGGTGATTAACAGCTCCCTATTCGGGTGCACGCGGGAGATAGTTTGGCGGTCATGTGTTCACTCATGCTCGCACGTATGACTGAGTGGAGTGAGTTGATATTGTAGACTACCAAAGCTGTGTTGAGGGCAAAGGCTGTAGTGTCTGCGACATACACTGCCTGGTGGACGGCGTAATAGAGCCATCCCCGTCCATACAAAGCTATGTAAATCTGCCGAGCTGGTTCATATTTGTAGCGAGGTTTGGCTGGCAAAGCTTCCGTTTCTCAGAAGATGGCTGTAAGTTGTCCTCTATGACTCTGCGGAGAAAGGGATCTCTGCTGCCTAGAGTCAAAGGATCTGCATCACGCAATCGTTCCATGTTGGCTTGACCTTAACGCACTGACGGTTTCGGTAGACTGTTCTCCTCTCAACGGCGTAACACTTTAGGGCATCTGATGAAGCTTTGCCACTGTGTATAGCTATGAGGGCATCAGCCAATGCCGTCGCGTCCAACAAGCCAGAGGTCGTCTCAAAAGCACCGAACGGATTACAGGGGTGTGCTGCGTCACCAGCCAATACGACGCAACCTTTGAGAAAGGTAGCTGCACAACGCTGTTGCAGCCGGTAGGGTGCAATCATCTCAATTTGCAAATTCTTGATGACTTGACCACCGGAGAGACGCGCCAACTTATCAGGTAACCTTTCGCGCACATGTGTCTCTGATAGACCTTGGTCTTCCCTGTAAGCTATGCGCCAAAGGCCGTCGCGAACGCGGGCCACTAGGCCCCAGTCAGATCCTGGATTGGCACAGAAGCTTGCGTCGCTCCATGTATCTGGTGCCCTAGGGATTCGGAGGTTTGCCGCAACTAGCTCACCGTCTTCGTATGTAAATTTGTCGAACAGGATTTCGAGCAAACGTCGTATGGTTGACCTCCCCCCGTCGGCGCCAACGATGTAGTCAGCCGAGAACTTTTGTTCTGTGTCACTGCCTTCGGAAGCAGTGATGACGCGCGGTTGTCGATGGCAGCTTGTGCCGTCTTCAGCCTTGACTTGTCCCAGGGCTACCACTAGATGCCCATAAAGTATGGTGCAATGTCCGTACTTGTCCAAGTGATTCAAGATGACATCGCTGAGGTCATCCTGGCCGATGACTAGGCTCTCCATGCCCGTGAGGTCTCCGTCGCCCATCCCAAGCTTGGCAATAACCTCGCCGGTCTTCGATATCTTCCAACATACATACTCTGACCGAGATCCTCGATCCCGTACGTCGGCAAGGATGCTCGATCGTTCAAACTCCTTGGTGACGATAGGATAGAAGACCATGGCCCCGG
Source organism: Cladosporium colombiae (assembly GCA_026122715.1). Lineage (NCBI taxonomy): Eukaryota > Fungi > Ascomycota > Dothideomycetes > Cladosporiales > Cladosporiaceae > Cladosporium > Cladosporium colombiae. The sequence continues at coordinate 451,307 of JAKZFA010000014.1, forward strand.
GTGACCTGATGACGGAGACCTCAGCTTCCAAACAAGTCAGGTTAACACCAGCCTGAGCAAGTCGAAGGGCTGTCATTAGGCCGACCGGACCAGCACCAACGATGAGAACTGGTATTGTCATCGTGACCACGTGTGTATTGGCATGTGGTGACCGTGGTGATCGGCAGGGAACAGGCCGTGGAATTTACTATCTCGTTCGGGATTGTCTCAACACGCTACTACGACCTTTTAGTTTGACGCATTAGCCAGCCAGAGCCTGGACGATATTTCAGGTACTGTGCCAATCGATACTAGCAAGCACTCTAACGCAACGTAGACCGGCGAACGACGGCGCGCGATATATGCTACGTTAGCCAAAACTCCGGATCTTAAATATTGCTACTTAGCTATTATAATTATCTCTACTTAGCTAATTTAAAAGCCCTTCCACTTAGCCATTTTATTATTATTCAATCGATTTACTAACAATCGCTAGATATAAGTATAGTAACTAGTATCTATTATATAATAGAGATACTAAAGAAAGTCTATATCTTTCTTCTAGATAGTAATATACTTTACGTAGATTGTAATAAGGTTAGTTACTATTAATTATTAGTTATATTTATAGAATATAAAAGGATCGATAATATACTCTTAAAGATACTAATAAGATATACCTTAATAGCTTCTTATAGAATAAGTAAAGTAGATATAGTCTAATAATAATTATTCTTATACTAAATAGAGATCTCGTAGTAAAGGTATTAGAAGAGGAGCTTATATAGTAGAAGTTTAGTAGTTTTCTAGTAGTAGTAGATATTACGAGTAAGCTATAGTACGTAATAAAGTTTAGCTAAGATTATATAATAGGATTACTATTAGAGCGACTCTACTTTAGGTATCTAGAACTAGTATAGTTAGAAGGTAAGCTAAGGCTTTAGCTTACTCCTAACTTTATACTTTATATCTAATATATAGCTCTTTAAGCTATATCTTATTAATAGGACTAATATTAAGGTTAGCTTTTAGTCTATAGTTATCTTAATATCTAATTAGTTTCGCTTTTATACTTATTCTTAGTATGATCTACCTTATATCTATAATATTATATAGCTCTTATCCTAGATATAGAAGCTTTAGTTCTACTTTAACTTCTAAGCTATTTAGGCTCTATAATAGTATATATTATATAGAGTTTAGAAGTATATATAACTATTAGAGTTATAGGTAGTATATAATAGATCTTACTCCTACTAAGAGAGAAGTAGATATAAAGACTAAAAGCTACTATTTCCTTTATATAATAGAGATACTATACTTATAAGAAAAAGTATAATATAGAGTAAGTTAGCTATAGATTAGCTAACTAATCTACTATACTAAGAGATAGTTACTCTTATTTAGGTAGCTATTATAGTCTATTCCTCTCTTCTATAGTAATTTAGCTATATAAGAACTATTAAAAGAAGCTTACTTAATAACTTATAATAAAACCTATACTTAACTAATTCTTTAATAATAGTAATATATAGAAGGCTCTATATAAGCTTATAGACTCTCTAGCTAGCTTACTTACTTCGAGTATATTACTAGTACTTATAGGATAATTTACTATTATTACTAAAGGAGTTAGCGTTTTAGTAATACTACTTCTTAATTATTATATATAGATATAAGTTAATAATTATATAGGTTATAGTATAACGTAAATAAATAATAGCCTTAGGATTATAGTAGAGAATTCCTAGATAACTATAAATCTATAATATTAGCTTAAGTTCTATAAGTATATATATAACTATATAGTAATATATATATAGTAGCTTATCTAACTAGATAATAGCTAAGACTATTATATCTTTATATACTTATATAGTACTAAATAGTACTTAGTATACTATATATTATATAAGAAAGAGCTACTTACTAATTTCTTTAGTATATTTAACAATCTAGTATTACTACTTATATTTATCGTAGTTTATAAGTTAAAAACCTTATTAGAAAGACTACTATATTCTATATTCTTATACTAACTACGAACCTTACCTACTTCTTAGATATAATTAACTACTTAGACTTAGTAAGTTCTTTTATTTTCGAAAGAGAAAAGTATAGTAGTATAAGAAAACCTTATATATACTTATAGACTATTAATAGTATACTTAGAATGTTTTTTATATATTACTAATTTAGGACTAGTATTAATAATAGCTAATAATCTACTAAGTACTACTCTAAATCCGCTACTTTTAACTAAGTACTACTTATACTAAAAGTAGAAAATCGTAAGTACTACTACTAGTATTACTATTAGTATTTCTACTAGATTTACTAGAAGCTTAGGATTTATAGATATATATATAGTAGTTATAGCTAGTATACTAGTTACTATTCTTCTTAGTATATACTTATTTACTATAGTATTAGTAGTAAGTAAGTAGATAGATATAAAGAGTAGTAAAGCTATAAGTATAAAAGTCGAGTAAGTCTAGAATTAGTATAAAAGATATGAAAAGAGTATAAAGTAGTAATTATAATAGGTAATTAGAATATAGCTAACTTTAATCTTATTTCTATATAGTTTTTTTATATTAGCGACTTTATTATATAACTATATCTAGCTAATTTTATAGTCCTAATATTAGATAATATAAAGTACTACTAAGCTAGCTATACTACTAAGCTAGCTAATTTAGTCTTAGTATTACTAGTATACCTTACTTAACTTTATCTTTATTACTATTAAATAATAACCTAATATAAATAGTACTCCTATCTAACTTAGAAGAGCTTTCTTTATTAACTTAATATATTTAAGAATTATATTTAGTTCCTCTATATTTACTATAGTACTATAATACTAATTAAGCTAGTTTATTACTACTAGAAAGGTACTACTCCTTAGCTTTCTTAGATAAGGAAGAACTTTCTATAGCTACTTATACTAATATAGTACTATACTCTATTATTCTACTATACTAAATTTATTTTCTTTAATATACTTTTTACTTTATAAGAATTTCTATTAACTATTTAAGCTCTATAATATATAATATTAAAAGTATATTCTAATAAAGTATTACTTTAGCTCCTTTAATAAGCTAAGAGAATCTATTATATATTACTATTAGTAATTATATTATTAAGTCGCTTATAAGCTTTAATTACTATATAAACTTATATATATTACTTAGAGTCTTTAACTTCTAAGTATCTTCTATTAGAAAGGCTTATAGAGAAGTATATAGTTATACTTTAAGATAGTCTAGAGCTTCTTAGGTATTAATAGGAACTAGACCTAATACCTTAAAAGCCTTCTAGTAGTTATCTTTTATAAATATATTAAGAAATATATCTCTAAATACTAAAAGGACGCCTCCTTTACTAATATAGAAGATATATTAGTATACTAAATCTTAAATATATTAAGAATACTTTAGCTTTAATAGAGAGAAGTAGATAATATTAAGTAGCTAAAGGATATATAATAAATATACTAGTATATAGAGTATAAGGATCTTCTATTCTAGATAATAATTCTTAAAATCTTAGTTTATATAGCTGTTACGGGGGGCCTTGAGATGAAGTCCATGGTCACGTGCAGGGCACAGCCTGCACCGCGCTTGGCAGCAGCCAGCGCGATATATGTGACTCGCATGCTGGATAGCAGCGAGGAAGCAACGATCAGTCTTTGTACTTAAGCAGTACTTGCTTTGGTGTTCACTACGTTGCGAGATACCTCTTTTAAATGACCTAATTGGGTATTCCCTTAACAATAGCTTTTATAGCTATTTAAAATAAGGAGCTAGTAGTCTCCTATTTAATATATCTTTATAAATATATTAAAGTGCTTTAGCTATTCTAGATTAAGTATATTATTTATATATCTATTCTCTAATATAGTAAGCTTATAATTATATAGTATATCTTCCTCTTTATACTATACTAAGATATAGATATAGCCTTTATAGATAATAAATAGTAGAGTTATATATTTAATAGAGTAAATAGCCTAGATTACTATAACTTATTTATAATTACCTAGCTAATTAAGCTAAGGCTAAGTATATTATTTAGAGCTAGTTATAACTTTTATAGTCCTAATTACTCTTATTTAGAAGCCTATTTTATTAAAATTATAGATATTATTCTTATAAATACTAAACTTAGCTATTATCTTACTTATAAGTATAAACTAAGTACTTATAATCTTAGGATCTTCTTAGAGTATTCTCGATTTATCTTTTACCTAATTAAATACTATTTTAAGCTTATCTAAGTATAATATAAATCTCTCTATTTAGTTCTTCTTAATTATCTCTTACTTATATATAGTAAGTAGTTTATCTACTATATCTACTACTTTAGAAAGCTATAGTATAGATCCTTATATATTAAAGTCGAGTATATATTAGATAATTATATACTTTTTACTTATAGTAAGTTTATAGCTATTTACGTATTTACGAAGTTAAAAGCTAATTCTATAAAGCTAGTTAGAGAGTTACTAATAAAGTATATTAAAGATAGTAGTAGTATATTAAATAGTCTAAAACTAGCTAGATTAGAAGCTTTAGAGAGTAAGGTCGATTCTACCTTCTTATTAATATATAGGATTTATAGATTATTAAGATATACTAATATAAAGATAAATTAGAGATACTAAGACTAAATTAGCTAGCTTAGTAGTATAGCTAGCTTAGTAGTACTTTACATTATATAGGTAAACGCTCTTATAGCCTTTTCCGCTATAATAATATAGCTAAGGTATAGGTAGAGAGTCTTAATATACTCGAAATTATAGTAGAATCTAATTACTCTATAGCTAGTATAGTAGATTCTTAGTAAGCGACCTAGTTAATAGAGATAGAAAAGACGTAGCTCGGTCGCTAAAGCTCGTAAATATATGTATTCGCTAGTATATATAGTTCTGCTATATCCTTAATACTAATTATAATAAGTTAGACTCGTCTTATATTAGGTACGACCTAGCTACTAGAGACTCTAATAGTAGGTATTAAGAGTAACTACGATAATTGTTAAGGGAATACCTAATTAGGTCATTTAAAAGAGGTATCTCGCAACGTAGTGAACACCAAAGCAAGTACTGCTTAAGTACAAAGACTGATCGTTGCTTCCTCGCTGCTATCCAGCATGCGAGTCACATATATCGCGCTGGCTGCTGCTAAGCGCGGTGCAGGCTGTGCCCTGCACGTGACCATAGACTTTATCTCAAGGCCCCCCGTAACAATAATGCTATAATTCCTCGTAGCGCCTACCTATACTACGGAGGTATAGTAATCGTGCTTCCGCGCTATAATTCAAAATCTCCTAACCTCGACTTTTATCTCTCTAATCTAAGGAGAGAGGCGCTTTAGCGTAAGCGCCTACTCTTTCCTCTAGTTTTTTTTAACACATAATAGGGGAAGTAAATTCAATCGAATTGAAGGGGAGTGAATGGATATAGAGTAAGTGTGGTAGTGGTGTAGTGGTAGGTGTTAGGAAACTAGGAATTTTGGCATTGTCGCAGTTGCCCTTAATGCCTGCCTTGGACCCCGAAGCGATTAACCCACATGTGCCTGCAGGCTGTGTAGATCTCCACAATGCCGTGATTAGAGACACGTGCAAGCCAGACTGCGCATCTAGATTCATCATCAATGCCGTGAGAACGTCCCTTACGATACAATATTGATACATCGTTTGATTGAGCTTGCATCCTTGTAGCCTGAACGGTCTTGTTAATGTGCACACAGCTACTAGATCTTCGAGCGACGAGCCAGTAAGCATGGCGCTAATGAGATGGATGCATGGCTGTTCTCATGCTCGACGCCTGGTCAAGGCGCACTTTGCATAGCCCCATCATTTCGAGTCATGACGTTGCAGAGCTTGTCCGGTGCCCGCTTCCACAGTAAAAGCTATGGTCTGGACAAGATAAGCGATCGCTTCGAGGATAGCATTTCAGTGTTGTCCTTCTTAGTCTGGTGTAAGGATGCTGTGAACAGCATCTCGACCAGCTTAGAGGCTACGGGCGCTTATCAGCCAAATCTCCACAACGGCTGCAGAACCTTAACCTTGTCTTATATTCCAGAACACTTGCACTCTTGGTACCTATACAGCAATGCGATTTCGTAGAGCGCCTCTGCCGTGTGGCATCTATGCATTCGATCCCTTGTTTGGCGTTTTAGACTCGAAATCGAGCTCGAAATGGCGCTTTGGACGCAGGTTCAGCATGCTCCCGCGATCTGGGATGCATGGCCTGCCACAGCTTGAGCGCATAGCTTCCCTAATGATTGGACATCATGCCACGCCCACTCAGCCACGCATGCAACAGCTTTGAATAGTGAGGCCGCCTGGGCTTGCAAAAGGAATGGGCCTGCTGCACAGCCTTGCGTACCCGATACATAACATCCCAATCGCCCGAGTTCTCCTACCTCAAGCTGCTCTGTTCGTCACTACTTCTCACATTCTTGCGCCGTCCATACCATCCTGTGCGGAACAGTCGCTATGTCGGCCTCTGGCGAAGGGATCGCAATCTTCGGGCTGCTCGCTAGTTCGATAGCGCTTATCGAAACATCCATCGAAATCTACCGTGCTGTACAAGACAAGGATGATCTCGAGACGAAGCTCCGCAAAGTCGCAGACAAGCTACCACAAGTGGGAGAACTTCTGAAGACAGTGAAATACGAATACCATGCCGGTGCCTCCGAAGAAGCGACATCGGTTCAAGCTAGCCTGACGCTCGGGAAATGTAGAGATGATTGTCAAGCCATCCATGATATCTTCGCGAACATCTTCCCGCAAGCTGATGCAAGCTCCACTAAGCGGCTGTGGAAAGGAGCGCTCACTCACGCTAGCGGCAAAGGCCAAAAGGTGGAGAACTTGTTTACAGACATATATGAGCGACTCGAAATACTTGTCAAGTACCGCATCCTGATCAACACGGGCCTCTTGAAAGTCATTAGGGCGACTGTGGATGAGCTGGTAGACACCGCCAACACGGGGTTTTCGTACACAGGTTCTATGATCATGAACAACAATGTTCAGGATGGATCTGGCAGGATCTACCCAGCAAACAGCCTTCCTTCAGGAATACCAGATATTACTGCCTTACCAACCTTCGAGCTTCCGACCCCACCATCTGCCAACCAGCAAATGAGATCCCACGCTTCCACACATACATCTCAGCCAGCACAACCGGTACCCATGACACTCACGAACGTGGGAAGTCTTCCAACACCATCGCTCAGCAAATCTATAGACCAGTCAATCGATGCCTCCGCCAGACCTCCACCTATAATCTCTCTCTACGGTGCTTCCCAGCCCTTGAGCGCGCCGCAGCAATCAACAATCCCTTACTCCACAGCACCATCACCTGTACTACAGAGTCCTGGCAGCGCTGGCGACCACGTGGCGCGCGCATCACCAGTCAATGGCCAAGGACCCCTCTCCCCCCTCCACTCTAAAGCGTCTATCTACCCCCTACGACATCCCTCTTCTTTCAATTATCCTCCTCTTGGACCTGTGCTTTCAGATGTTGGCGACTCCAAGAGCCAGCTCGCACTCGCGAACGGCGTGTCACCAAGCATGCCAATGCACGACAACAGCGGGCATGCTGCCATGCAGCAAATGTACGGTCATTACATGCTGGGCCAAAACTCACAGACCGATCGTCCCTTTCGTTGCGATCAATGTCCGCAGAGTTTCAACCGAAATCACGACCTGAAACGCCACAAGCGTGTTCACTTGGCTGTGAAACCCTTCCCTTGCGGACACTGCGACAAGAGCTTCTCCAGAAAAGAGGCTCTCAAGGTATGTTCAACTTAGTTCTACAACTATAACTTGATGCTTCATAGACTGACATGTCATGTAGCGTCACGTTCTTGTCAGGGGCTGCGGTAAAACACAAGCCATCGCTGAATCCGAGAAGATCGACGGCTCAATCTCGCCCGACATGGGGGCTCAGCACGAGATGATCCCCGAGGAGATAGATACTTTGAGCCCACTAGATCGTAGGGAAAAAGAGGTCAATGATCTGAATTTGCCTGACATAGGGCTATCGACCGAGGCTTTCACTCGCGAAGTCCTAAAAAGTGGTAGATTCACCGGTCAGTTCACCCATGATCAATTATTTGCCCGCAAGGAAGCGATCGAGGAGCTTGTACGCGTTTTTGCGATCATAATAACGGCACGCGCGACTTCAGACGTGCAGCGACATGCAGCGGATTCTCTAAAGCTCGAAAGAAAGTAAGTTGTAGTTTTGTGGCACAGCCACGTAGCTTCTATCTCTACGGGACTCTCAGCTGATCTACTCATTATCGTTGTCCTCAAACGTCAGAGCCGGAACACTAACCTTATCTTTAGCCGAGTGTACCTAAGTCTCCACCAAATGCTGGTTACTGATGTTAACCTTTTTGAGACTAGAGAAGATGATGCGATGTCTGCCAAAGACAAGGTGGTCGCATGGTCTCTCAGCCACAGTCCGATAGATGCACAGAACTCCGAACAGGACGAGCCTCTACTTGAAAATACATCTCCGCTGCCACGAATTTCCTCAGAAGGACGTCTCGACGCTTTGGATGAAATCTCTTCTATATACAAAAGTGCCGAGTTTCGATGGCTTGTCCACAATTTGGTACTGTGTTTGGAATCAGGCCCAGAACTCGAGGCGTGGACATGTACCCGAAGTGGGATAGTCGATTCGCTCACCCTGAAACGGACGATACAGCTTCGTCTCGATTGGGACCCTAGACAATTCTTACGTGAACAGTACGGTCATCTACCTGCGAAAGCCTCTCTGGTCGACGTGATCGTACTTTCTGGGTCAAACGGGGACGCTTGTGCCGATACTTGTGGGGCATACGTTCGCAGAGTTTGGCCAATGTCCGGTCAAGATCTTCTGATGACACTTCAAAAGGCAATCATTGCTGAAGATTGTTCAAGCTTAGCATCTCCGCATGGTACGAAGGTATTTTTAGACGGCACACGAACTTTCATCGATATTCATGGCGATCCTCTTCACCTGTTAGAAACCGCAGAAGCTTCGATCTGGCTTTCCACTTCCTGTCGAGCCGCCGCAAAGGACTGTGTGCAAAACGTTCGGACCAGTATTTTACGCGACCACCCAGAACGCCCCTCCATCACAATAACAAACCAGATCACCGACGACGACAGTTCATCATCTGCAGTTTGTTGGCACGGCATGTTTCGCAACCCTGTCATTGCGGAAGCTTACCCTATACCTGGCAGGGATGTGGGCGAGAGGGGGCTTGAACTCTCGGTTGAGCTAATGTTGAGTCTGGCATGTGCCTTCTGGGCCGTGACGTACAACGGGTCCTTGGTCTTGAAGGGCGTCAGCACAATGTTGGTACCAACTCTGAAGATGGGTGAGTCTGTGGTCTGGCATTTACGTGCCAACACAGATGGCAGCAGATTGAGTTACAACAGTGTTTCTGGTTCTTCATGCATCCGCGACCTTGACGATGCGATATTCGCTGGGGCTCGTCATTTTGTGGGTTGGACGACTTCGACGGAGTATCTAGTAGGTAAGCCACAACGATCGGCATGTTTTTATCTTCTTATGCAATACTTATCATTGCGCTGCTATGAACCCCGGTTAACTTATCCGCTACACGTGACGAACATTTTTCTCATGGAGAAGACCGCTGACTAGTCCTCCAGGCAGTCGAAACGCCATGTACGATGGGATCAGGTTTGCTGGAGGGCATCGTACAAATGCAGGAATTCACGCAGAAGCAGCTATCACCATATCTGGTGGTAAATTCATCAATGTCGGTACCAAGGTCATGCGCGGCATCAAAGACACGCCGGAGCACTTGAAGACCGAAGACTATGTAAGAAATATGGATGCAGCCACTCGACTGAAAGTGGTTCTTTCGGATTTCGAGACCCGACAACATTGGCTTGCTGATGGAGCTAGCGTGGTACTGCATTTTTGCAGAGCTTGGTTATCGAAGACACACACGCGGTATGCTCCCGAAGGCATTGAAGAGCAGGTGCGATGCCCTCAATCAGCCGCAGGACCCTCGGCCTCAGGACCCTCGGCCTCGTTCGACACTTTAGTGAGTGCAGAAAACAGGGCTCTTCAGCTCTATATGTCCGATATTAAGTGCAAAAGTAAGGCTTCATCGCCTAAGAGTCATGCGGTATCATCAACAGACGAATACACTGTTGAGCAAGAATGGTTCCTCCTCCAACACCAGGCTCAATATTACTATCACTGGTTGGAGCAGATCCACGATCGTATGAGCAATATCCGACACTCCGCCAATGTAGACTTGATAAGACCAGGGAACAAAGTGATTGGCTTTGAATTCAAGGATCTACTACGTGGCGACAGTCCGGTGGAGCCATACACCTTCGAGCTTGCTCGCGGAGCAGAGCCCTGGCTTCCTTATGTAAGAGGCATTGATGCCGTGCACATCCATGGCGCAAACTTCGGCCAGCTTATCCGACCGAAAGCAGCACAAAGTGATCAACCGAACAGCTGCGGCCAGAATCTCGCGGCACAACGCGGGATGGACTTTCTGATAGCGCCTTTGTCGGTGTTGAAAGAGGGAATCGAGCGATTTAAGCACACTGATACATGCGTTCAGCTGGCTCATGAAGTATATTGGTACAACGTCGATCAAGCTCTAAAAAGATGTCACTGCCGGGGTGTGCACTCTTCTGGTCGATGTAAAGCGCTTGTCAGAAAGCTCCATGACAAGTGTCCCGCAAACCATCATTCACATGCTTCTGCTAGAATCCCTAGCATCTTCGAGGAGTACCCAGAAGGTGCAATAATTCTAGGATACGAGCCACAGTGTCTTATCAAGTCCCCGCCAACCACTGTCGAGATTTCAACGACCAAAGCACACAATCGTGAAGGCCATAACGCAGACAAAAGCCGCTTAGATTGCGGAAAACGAGAATCTGACAGCGGCTACGGAAGTGCTTCCAACAATAGCCATGTGTCGGGTATATCAGGGGAGCCTTCACCTCATGACGACTTCAAAATTCTTGGTGCTGCTAGTGAAGTGACAAGTCGCAAATTTTGTAAACGGCGAAAGCTACAAGATTGACGTTCTTGACGGCTATTCATAGAGGATGTAACTTTATGCGGCGCATCTCCGAGAACCACGCAACTACCAGAACTGCCATTACATAGAGAAATGTAATATCGATTGTGCATTACATCCCCATCTGGTCTGCGACGATGACATTTACGTTGTGATTGTGCTGACTACATATGCGCCGAATGGATCGACCCTCCATTTGGATCGACCCCCAAACAATAGATTGACTGATTTGATTTGATACTCCATTATCCTGGTGTAGCTCCCTTACGGGTCCATGCAGGCTGTTGTTGTCTATGATATCAAGGAGGAAAATCGTGGTGTTCGGCATAAGCCTACTCAGGTATTCTACGTTGGAACGCGTCGCGTTCCTGGAAGTTGCGACCTGGGATCGCGTCGCGTTCCAGGTTTCGTACAGACCGCCATGTGTAGCATTATTAGCTCTCGGGAACGCGACGCGTTCCTAGACACATCACCCTTTTCTGCTTAACCTTCTCGTACTGGTAGCTACTTGTGGTGATCATTCCTATACATAAAGGACTACAACGACAGTGATGACGTCGCTTAATCGGAAAGCTAGACCGTCGCAAGTATGGACTATCCTCCGCGAACTAGATGTTGATAATAAGTTCCTTACTCTAGGCTTATACTAGGACAAAGATACGCGCGCTATTATATGTATTAAGTGCAAGTATACCCTCCAAACAAATAGTGAAAGAGTGTCGAGATATCTAGGCGAAAAGTACGATATTTTACTAATAGTAAGGAAAGGACTAAGCGCGTTTATAAAATACTTGAGCCTCCCTAATCCGAATCAGATTGCGCCTCGCGCGGACTATAGCCTACCTTACACGCACCTCGCTATCTACTTGGGTAGCGCATATAAGCACTATAATTATCGTTTAACCAGCCTTGAATTAGTACGGCGCTATCTGTTAAAGACGCACCGATGCAAGAGCGACCAGAAGCACTAGCTACGAGACAGTGTCGAAAGCGATCTGCAACTACAAAGTTAGACAATAAATAGAGTATAAGACTTCTAGGTAGTTCAAAGGAGTTCGACAGATGTAGAACTAGATATACACGGCTCTCCGCGACGGCGACGACAGGTCGCTACAATGCACGAAGAAGAAGAGCAGTAGCTCGCTAAGGGGCGGCAAAAGCAGTCTGTAACGGATATAGGCGTTAATGATCTCGCGCTTACTAGCAACTAGATACGACGTACTAGGTAGGCGACCACTTTTAATAGCGTCGATCGTTAATTGCTATAAGCGCTTTGCTAAAGCCCTAGCTAGGATAACCGGCGTCTTAAGCTCGGTCGGCATTGTGCAAAAGTGTTTTACAGCTCGGCAGGCGACGAAAAGCGGTTATCTATGATTAGCAAGGCTATCGATCACTTCTTCGAGCGCTGCGAAGATATAGCAGAGCATACCAGTCACTCCGTTAGATAACAGCTTCGGAGCTACATCCCTAAACGCCTATATAAGGCGCCTTTCGAGCTTCTAGGTCGGCATAGTATATCTGCTAAATACTGCTCACTCTAGAAAAGTCTGCTCTACCTCGCTATCCGTATGTACCAGCTGAACGATGCTACGTGCGAAGCTCTTCTCCGAGGATAGCTCTCAGAGAAGCGGCGGCGAGCCGTCGCACTGATATAGGCTACTACCCAAGATGACACTCCTAGCATTGCTAGGGCGTTTTCCTCTTCTCTAACGCTCAGCTTGCACGTGGAGCATATGGGCCTGGAAGCTGGCGGGATTGCTATGGCATTAACGCCAACTTCGCCGTCGCGGGCATCACGTTCATGCGCTCCCTTTTCGCCTCCGGGTTTCCGATTTTCGCAAAGTCAATGTACTCATACTTAGGCATGCCCTGGGCTATGACTTTCTTGGCACTTTGCGCTGTCGCCCTGGCGCAAGTACCAGTGCTGTTCTACTACTTTGGGGGTAGCATCCGTGCAAAGAGTAAGTGGAAGCCCGCTTGGTTGGAGTGTAGAGCAACGGTTCGATATGATCCAGCGTTGCTCAATCATTTAGGATCCCGTGGCGAAAGACCAGAGAATGGAGCTTCAGTCTCTGGAGTCAGAGTTAGAAGAAAGCACAGGGCGAGGTGGATCAGCAAGGTCGTTGATTCCGTGGAAGCCACATCTCATGCTGTGTGCTGATACGGGTCGCAGGACATGAGCTGAGATACATGCAGTGACGCTTATAGAAGTATGTGATTGCGAGCTCTCAAAGCTTGAGCGTGTTCCTCTGGTGCATCAATATCAACGGCATTGCCCTGATGAGCCCTGATGAGCCCTTCACGGGCGCTTCATGTACGTCACATGACGTCACGCACCATATTATTGTGATCGCGTTTCGAGCAATTGGTGTTTACCTTAGCATAACATGCGAGCATACCGTGCTTTTACAGTTCAGCGTACACTTTGCGTGCATGACCCCAGAGAGAAACTACTGACACGCCCGGTATTCGCATTGCGTTCTCAGAATCATCTCCCGCTAAAACCACCATCGTGTCGACAAACACCCATACTTGCTTCAAGCTACAGCTATAGCCAGCGATCAACGAGATTCGGATCACCGCGCCACGTCAAGAAAGCCGCGAAGATGAGTTGGATGGATTCGTGGTCCCGTCCGTCCAAAACACAATCCACGCCAGCACCATACTACCTCCTCCCGGGCGGCGAATCAATACCCTATTGCAAGACATGCGGTCGAGTCATTGGTAGGTCATGTGACGTACCGCTCCCGCTCGTGGCTACGGAAAGTAGTGTGGCTGACACTAGCAAGGAGCACGGAAGAAGGACGCAAGCAAGAACGTGACACCTGCAAAATACTGCTCAAGTCGGTGCAAGAGTCGCAAACCTGGAGCGCTTGACCGCCGCATCGAGGAGGCTTTTGTTGCGCTACTCGAGGGAAAGGAGCTCCCTTCATCAGATGTTGAGAAGCTAGATGAGGTCGTGCATATCGAAGACGCCGACCGTACTGGACGAGAACAAATCAGCTCGAAGAGTTCGAAAAAAGGCAAGAAAAAGCCGAAAGGCGATCCTCGTGTGCTTGTGCCTTGCACAACAGTCGAGACTCTAGTCTTCGGCGATCGCTATGACCCCGAAAAGACAGCAGGACGCAAACGAGATAGGGCTAGGCGAGGATTTCCCGACGCCGAGGAGTGGACCTCTGTCGATATGACAGATGAGCCAGTCGCTGAAGAGGACAAAGAGGTCGTAGACGGAGACCTATTAGCACGCATGTCAATCCGGAGCGGCACCAGGATACGACCAGCTCAAGACGTGTCAGAAGTGAACGGCGGCGTAGGCGGAGAGAAGGGTCGGGCAGAGCGGATTGCAGAGAATGAGGAGATGCTACAGAAGAGGATAGAGGGGCAGCAGAAGGCGCATGAGAGAGAGCTGGTCCGATGCGCTGCACGGAGAGGGATCGCATTCGGCTTTGTTGTGAAGTCAATGCCGGGCGAACTCGAAGAAAGACGAAAATGCGAAGCAGTAATGCAGGGGAAGGTCGTTGAACCGAGCTTTGCGAAGGGCGAGTGGAGTGTGAGGTGGCGCGAGGAGGTATAAGCTAGCTAGAATTCGAAATGCCTCGACTTTGATACACTTTCTAAAAGTCTAGTCTCTAGCTTCTTACTTCATCACATAATATCTTAAAATGTCTAGATATCCTAGAGATAACACTTAAGGGATAAATCAAACCTTACTAAGTAACCTAAATACTTCTAAATAGTCTATAAGAATAGTACTTTCTTACTAGATATTAAGCTCTTAACTTATTAAGCTAAAGCTAAAAGGTAGTTAGATTAAATCTATATATTAAATCTAAGCTCTTTACTATATCTAAATTATCTATAGAAATCCTTAACTTTAAAAGCTAAACTAGTAAAAGAAGATAGAAAAAAACTAAATATTAAATCTAAGCTAGATAGGTAGAAGTATTAGGTAACTTTAATATACCTAAATTATCTATTAATATACTAGTTTTTTATAAGAGAATAGAATTGCCTAATTTAAAAAGCCAAGTTACTAGGAAAAATAAAAGAAACTAAAAGTAATAATAGATCTATATTAAGCTTAAATATTAGGTAACTTTATTATATCTTTAATGTCTATAAATTATATAAGTTAATTATCTATGAATTATATAGGATTTTACTAGAATATAGAATTACCTAAGAAATAAAGCTAAATTAAGAATAAAAGCTTTAATAAATTAAGCTTTATATCTAAGCTAATAAGACTAAAGAGTTAGTTAGCTTTAATAATTCTCCTAATATATTAAACTAAAGTATTAAAAATGAAAAGAAGAACTCGAAGCTTGAATTAAAGCTAATTAGGCTTATATATTAGGTAGCTTAGGTATTTCTAAATAGACTATAAATATAGTAGATCTTTTTAGGATATCTAGGTTACCTGATATACTAGAGTAAAATGATAAAAATAGTAAAAGAAAGCTAGAATTGAAATCTAAGCTAATTAGGCTTATTTATTAGGTAACTTAAGTAATCCTAAATAAACTCTAAATATAGTAGGTCTTTATCAGCTATCTAGGTTACCTAATATACTAAGCTAAAGTATTAGAAATAGTAATAAAAGCTTAAAACTTATATTAAAGCGAATTAGCTTAATATATTAGGTAATCTAAATATCTCTTAATAGACTATAAATATAGTAGAACTTTATAAGATATTAAATATACCTAATATGTTAGGCTAAAATAATAAAACTAGTATAAGAAAGCTAGAATTCAAATCTAAGCTAATTAGGCTTATATATTAGGTAGCTTAAATATTCTTAAATAGACTATATATATATTAGATCGTTATAAAATAGATAGGTTACCTGATATATCAAGTCAGAGTAATAAATATAGTAAAGGAAACTAAAAACTTAAACTAAAGCTAATTAACTTAAAATATTAGGTAGTATAAGTATTATTAAGTAGACTATAAATATAGGAGAACTTTATAGAATATCAAGGTTACCTGATATTCAAAGCTAAAGTATTAAAAATAATAGAGAAAAGCTAGAATTTAGACTTAGGCTAATTAGGGTTATATATTAGGTAACTTAGATATCCCTAAAATAACTAGATATATAGGAGAATAGTACAAGATATCTAGGTTATTTAATATAGTAAACTAAAGTATTAGAAAAAGAAAATAAAACTCAAAAATTAGGTTTAAGCTAATTAGGCTTATATATTAGGTAACTTCGATATCTTAAGATAGACTATAAATATAGTAGAATTTTATCAGATATCTGAGTTACCTAATATATTAGGCTAAAATACTAAGAATAAGAAAGAAGACTAAAAGATGAAATTGAAGCTAATTAGGCTTATATATTAGGTGACTTAAACATTTATTTATTAACTATAAATATAGTACATCTTAATAAGATATTCAGGTTACCTAATATACTAAGCTAAGGTATTAAAAATAGTAAAGAAATTTTGGAATAAAGACTAAAGCTAATTAGCCTTATATATTAGGTAATCTAGATATCTTTTGACTAACTATAAGTATTAGAGAATTTTATAGTGATCGAAAGGTACCTAATATATAAAAGTAAAATATTAAAAATAAAAAATAAAGTATAGGATTGAAATTAAAGCTAATTATACTTAGATATTACGTAACTTTAAAATATATTAATTAACTATAAATATAACATCACTATAGGGGAACCGGGTTTGTAGGGGAAGCAGGTAGGTTTACTAAGATTATATACTTATACCCCTCTTCTTTTATTAAACTTCCTCTTCCTTTCTCTATATCTTCGTATATAGAAAAAGATATTAAAAACATAATAGCTACCTATAGGCGTAGTAATTACTCGTCGATTTTGCATAACATCGTAGTAGGGGATCCGGCTTAGTAGGGGATTCGGCTCACTTTACCGAGGTTATCTACTTATAACCCTCTTCTTTCCTTTAATTTCCTCTTCCTTTCTCTATGCCTTCGTATACGGAAGATGATATTCAGGATATAATAGCTGCCTTTAAGCGAGGCGATTATATATTAATTTCGCGTACTTTAGCTATTTTTAATATTCCTCCTTTAACTCTCCGAAATTAGCTTCGCAGACAGAAAACACGAAATCAAAGTCATAAGAAATAGCAACTACTTTCTACTATCGAAGAAGAAGAGCTTGTAGCCTGGATTACTAATGCTAGTAAATTAGGCGTCCCTATGCTGCTTCCTCTCGTAAAAAATCTTGCTAAAGAAATCCGAGTTGATCGGTTCGCGACTCGCTCCGATTCTTTAGTAGTAATCGATTATACTTCTCGATAAGAAGTATAAATACTGCAGAAAGAAGCAGGCTAGATAGCGAGAGTAGATTATAGTAATTAAATGTATTTCTGCCTCTAGGGTAACCCTACTACTAATCCTTATTTTTAAAGAGAAAAATCTTAACTTAGGCTAGATTCTAAATATAATGCTACTAGGGTAGGCCTTCTCTATATCGAATAAGGGCTAGACTTTAGATATATATATATATAAGTAGCTTATAATATAATTCGAGCCTTTAACTTACTAAAATAATAGAAAAAGATAACTACTAGTTATAGATAAGTATTCTTTATACTATACTATACGCTTTCTCGTATTTTATATTACGAATAAGATCGACTTACCCCTACTACTATTATATACTTCGTATATTATATAGCCTCTTAATATTATATATTTTTCGCTTCTTAAAACTATAATTACTTCTAGAGTCGATATAATCTTCTAAAAATTAGTAAAGAGTCTCCTACGCGTTAAGTAGACTTCTATATATATCTAAGTAAGGGCTAGGTACTTTAAGCTCTATACTATTAAATCTACGTTTAGGAAAGCTAGTATCTACTTACTAGATCCTAAAATTATCCTTTTAACTCTTCCTACTCTTTAAGCGA
The DNA here is from genome assembly GCA_026122715.1 of Cladosporium colombiae. Lineage (NCBI taxonomy): Eukaryota > Fungi > Ascomycota > Dothideomycetes > Cladosporiales > Cladosporiaceae > Cladosporium > Cladosporium colombiae. The sequence continues at coordinate 469,284 of JAKZFA010000014.1, forward strand.
CCCTACCTTCTAGATCTAGAAATTTAATACTTCTTAAGGATATACCTTAAATCCTAAGAGAGTATTCGAGGGATAAGATATTACTAATTATCCCTTTTAAAGACTTTATTAAAGAGGTTATCTTTTATAGAGTTCTAAGCCCTTAGAGTAAGGCCTTTATTTAAGAACTCCTTATCTTTATAGAAGAGAGGAATACTAAAGTAATACTATTATAGAGAAAGCTATATAAGAAGGATATATTACTTAATATACGAAAGAAGTATAAGATAAGTAAGAGGGTCGTAATCGAAGGCTATATTATCCTTTTAAGGGACTCTATCTTAAGAGAGGTCGAAAAAGTAGAAAAAGTAGTAAAAGAAAAAAAAGCGAAAAAGAGTAAGAAAAAAGCTTCTATAGTTCTAAGTCCTTTAGAGGAAGAAGAAGAAGATAGTAAGGATAAATTAGCTTAATCGGATTTTTAAAATAAGTATTAATTAAGGAGTTATCTATTTTTAAAAATCGAAACTCTAAATTTCGAGCTAGATCCCCTACTAAGCTAGATCCCCTACTACGATATTACTTTAGCTTTTTTTTAAATTCCCTCTTTAACTCTTTAATATTAGCTTTTAGGTTAGAAGATACGAAATTAAAATTATAAAAAATAGTAACTACTTTCTATAATTAAAGAAGAAGAGCTTATAGCCTAGATTACTAATACTAGTAAATTAGGCGTCCCTACACTACTTCTTCTTATTAAAAATTTCGCTAAAGAAATCTAAGCTAATTAGTTTATAACTCGCTCTAATTCTTTAGATTCGCTTATCTTAATAAGGTAGATTAACTACTTTAGGGCATATTACTCTATATTAGAGATATATTTTTTATAACTTATTAATATAGTATACTTTAAAGGGCTTAACTACTCGATAATTAAATCCTACTTTAATAGCTTAAGTAAGGCTATCTAAAAAGAGTAATACTCTCCTTTAGTAATTTTTAATACTAGTAAAACTAGCTTTAGCTTTAGATCTACTTAGAAATTAATTATACTCCTTAATAAGAAGTATAAATACTATAGAAAGAAGTAGGCTAGATAGTAAGAGTAGATTATAGTAATTAAGTATATTTCTACTTCTAAGATAATTCTACTACTAAGCCTTATTTTTAAAGAGAAAAATCTTAACTTAGGCTAGATTCTAGATATAATACTACTAGAGTAGGCCTTCTCTATATCGAATAAGGACTAGACTTTAGATATATATATATATAAGTAGCTTATAACTTAATTCGAGCTTTTAACTTACTAGAATAATAAGAAAAGATAACTACTAGTTATAGATAGGTATTCTTTATACTATATTATATACTTTCTTATATTTTATATTATAAAGAAGATTAACTTAGCTCTACTACTACTATATACTTTATATATTATATAGCCTCTTAATATTATATATTTTTTACTTCTTAAAAATATAATTACTTCTAAAATTAAAATAATCTTCTAAAAATTAGTAATAAATCTCTTATATATTAAGTAGACTTCTATATATATCTAAGTAAGGGCTAAGTATTTTAAGCTCTATATTATTAAATCTATATTTAGGAAAGCTAGTATCTACTTATTAAAATCTAGAGTTATTTTTTTAACTCTCTTTATCCTTTTAGTAATTCTACTTTCTAGATCTAAAAAATTTATACTTCTTAAGAATAGACTTAAAATCCTAAAAGAATAATTAAGGGATAAGATACTATTAATTATCCTTTTTAAAGACTTTATTAAAAAAGTTATTTTTTATAAAATCCTAAGCTCTTAAAGTAAAGCTTTTATTTAAGAACTTCTTATCTTTATAAAAGAAAGAAATACTAAAGTAATATTTTTATAGTAAGAGCTATATAAGAAAGATATATTATTTATTATATATAAGAAGTATAAAATAAATAAGTATATTATAATTAAAAGCTAAGTTATCCTTTTAAGAGATTTAATCTTAAGAGAGATTAAAAAAATAGAAAAAGTTATTAAAGAAAAAAAAGCGAAAAAGAATAAGAAAAAAGCTCTTATAATTCTAAGTTCTTTAGAGGAGGAAGAAGAAGATAGTAAGGACAAATTAGCTTAATTAGATATTTAATATAGATATTAATTAAGGAGTTATCTATTTTTAAAGATCTAAAGTCTAAAACCTAAGCTATATCCCCTTCTATAATATTAGCTTTAATCTTTGTAGCTAATAATTTACTTAGCTAAACCTTAAAAGTTAGGTAATATTAGAAAATCTCTAAATTATCCTTTAATTCTATAATTTTTTTTAGGATACTAAAGTTACTTAAAAAACTAGTCTAATTAGGCTAAAATAGCTCTATAAAATAGAATATACATTCTAAGCTAGTTAGCCTTTTATATTAGGTAATTCTCTAATATCTTAAATATTTACTTATAATATTATTATAGGGGAAGTTAGATAGTAGGGGAAGTTAGATAATTTTTAAAAATCCGAATTTTAAAAATTAATAAATCCTTAATTAACGCTTATCTTAAAAATCTAGTTAAGCTAATTTATCTTTACTATCTTCCTCCTTATTTTTTAAAGAACTTAAAATAATAAGAGCTTTTTTTATTTTTTTTTTACTTTTTTTTCTTTTATAATTTTTTCTACTTTTTTAATTTCTTTTAAGATAGAATCCCTTAAAAGGATAACTTAATCTATACTTATAATGTATTTATTTATTTTATACTTTTTATATATATTAAGTAATATATCCTTCTTATATAGCTTTCTCTATAAGAGTATTACTTTAATATTCCTCTCTTCTATAAAAGTAAGAAGTTTTTAGATAAAGGCCTTATTTTAAAAGCTTAAAACTCTATAAAAAATAACTTCTTTAATAAAGTCTTTAAAGAATATAATTAGTAATATTTTATCCTTTAAATACTATTTTAGGATTTAAAGTATATCCTTAAGAAGTATTAAATTCTTAAATCTAGAAAATAAGATTATTTAAGGAATAAGGAGAATTTAAAGGATAATTTTAAGGTCTAGTCAGTAGATATTAGCTTTCTTAAATATAGATTCAATAGTATAAGGCTTAAAGTACTTATACCTAGCTTAGATATATATAGAAGTCTACTTAATATATAGGAGATTTACTATTAATTTTCGAAAGATTATATTAACTTTAGAAGTAATTAATAATTACTATACCTAAAAGTAGCTAATATATTTTAAATCTCTTCTTCTATATATAAAGGTATAAAGAAAGGAAGAGGAATTTAAAAGAAAAAAGAGAGGTATAAGTAGTTAACTTTAGTAAATTATCTAACTTCCCCTACTATCCGACTTCCCCTATACTAATGTTATTATAGAATTTTTTAGAATCTCTAAGTTACCTAATATACTAAGATAGTAAAGTAGGAATAAAGAAAAAGAATTTTAAATTTAAGAGGTTTTTTTAAATTTCAATTCTCTAGCTAGCTTAGAGAATATATTAGAAAACTAGAATAGATTTTCTCTAAGTTAATCAGTCTCTTATATACTTATTCGACTACTAAGATCTTTAAGCTTTAAGAAGAAAATCGAATTCTTAAGATAAATGTAATTTTAAAAGTTAATAAGGTATAGTAATTTAAGTAATATAAGTAGCTCTAAATTATCTAAAAGTAGAGTAGCTTTTTATATAATCTTAAAATTACCTAATCTAAAGAGGTAATCTATTTAGATATTATTTTGAAATAAGCAATTTAGATTTTCTACTTTAGGTACAGAATCCTACTTAGAGAGTAGAATTCTACCTAGGGCGTAGAGTTTTACTTAGGGCGTAGAATTCTACCTAGAGTATAGAATTCTACCTAGGGTATAGAGTTCTACCTAAGGTATCGAGTTCTACTTAGAGTAAAGAATTCTACTTAGAGTATAGCATTCTACTAAGAGTATAGGATTCTACCTTTAGTATAGAATTCTACTTAAAGTAGAGAATTCTATATCCTAAGTAGAATTCTACTTAGTCTAGTAATCGAATACTACTACTCTACTTCTAGTATAGAATTCTACTTAAAGTAATATAGTAGTAGGGGAAGCTAGTAAGTAGAGGAAAGTAATTATCTAGCCTTATTAGAGAGATATAGGAATTTTTAAAATAGGTTATCCTAAAACTCGATTCTTAAATTGGGTTATTTAATAATCTTAACATTATACTACCTAAGATTCGATACTCTACTACCTAAACCCTAAATATTAACTTTACTTCTTGATAATCTTAAAAATAGAGCTAATTAGGTATTATTCTAAAAAAGGCTAAAAGCTAGCTAGCTTCCTCTACTATTCTATTATAGAACGAACTCTTTTGCTTCTATATGTGCAGGTCGACGAGCACCTAATGTACTTGTCGAAAAGCCGGGCAGTCGCCTCCCGACCAGACTCTACGGATTGACCAAGAACAATAGCAAGTTCTGGGTCGTTGTATTTGCAGGAGAGCCGCTTCGTACCGCAGGACATTTCGAAGCCCTCCGCGCCTATCTAAACTCCGCTAACAGCTTCACTAAGCGCCTAACTAACGCTTTCAATTTCTTGACAATCATCTCTAGAACAGGCTTACAGCCCGACGAGACTTTAGGCGTGGAGAGGTTCAGCCGCGCGTGCTACGATGTTGACAACTTGGCATACACAAGACACGGGATTTTGACGGCTGATGGTGCGATTGTTGTTCTAAGGCCTGATAGTATTCTCGCGTTCGCTGCCGGACTCGATCAAGGAGCGGATATTAGCACATATTTCGATGACATTGTTTCGTCACAGACGACTAGCTGTAGAGGGGCCTACAATGGATCAAGGGACAGTGGCAGCCTCGAAGGGTTTATTTAGATTGTAACGCAAACAAGGCCTAGTTATTCGACCGCATGATCGAAGCGACGGGGAAAGGTTGTCACCAAATTTCCAAGACACTGGTTGATGTAGAGCTTCATTGGTGAGATGCATCCTCGTATGGCGGCGGGGTAGTGTCTTGTGTTGCCTCTAGTCTTTCGTAAACAGGTGGCATCATCTGCTCCATAGCTGAACTGAGAATGACAACGGGCAGGGTTGCTTTTGATGAGATCCGACGCCCGCTAGGTTTATGTTTCAAAATTACCGTCACGATCATCGTGAACTCCAGAGATACCTTGGGAACTACAGAGTTGTACGACACGAACGAAGCAGGTACCTCTTGGTTCTTCATGAAGTCCTGCAGTCCAAGAGTGTCGGGGAGCATAACGAGCTCTCCGTCGGCTTTCAGCTCGATGTCTGGGCGCATCGTGGTTGTACCCACAGGTTGTATATCCTCGAGAAGATCTTGCCATCTCAAGCGACGTCGTAAGGCGAACTCAGTCATCTCGAGGATAAATGTCGAATCATTTGAGCTGTCGCTTGTCGCAGTGGTCTCTGTCGAACAACATGTGACGGTCTCTTGCTGTTTGGCGGACAACGCGGCTGGTAGCGTCATCTCCAGTCGAATAGATCTCTGGGGCGCATCATGTTTGGTGCTGAATTTGATAGAGGAGCTCCGTAATCTTGATAGGAGGCGCTGGTTCATGCCATCAGTTCGAAAAGCCATCGGCGGAAAGGACAAGGTGTAGCGGCGGCTTCCGACTGCTGTCGAATCGGCGGGCTGCTTGACAAGTACGACCTTCGATGCTTGTTTGGCAGACTTGTAATCCGAACCTATTCGGATGGTTGCAGTAATGTTGTATTCGACGCGCACGTGCACACCTTCACGAAACCGATGATCCATCGATGGCGGTAGTGGGATCGAGCTGTCTCTGACCAGAGCAGTTGATGGCAGTACGAATGCAAATGGCCAAACTAGTAGTTGTCGCTTTAGTGTGAACGGCCCTTGGAACGGAGTTTGAGACTCCTTGACGAGACTTATGTTCGATCTATGCGCTTCATACTTGAGCTTGGAAGGGCTTATCAAGAGACTGCCGTCAAGATGTAGACGAACATCAAGGATGGTTTCTTGTTGCGCTGCGATTTTGTATTTGATCTCTCCTGACACTGTATCTCCAGGTCCATACCCGTGAGTAGGAGGATCTGACAACGTAAATTCCATGGAAGGGCGCTTTAATGAGGATAAGTCGTGGATCCTCTCAATAATACAAGGAGCAGTCCCGGGCCTTGATCTGCACAGCAGTTGCTGCAATGATATTGGAAGGCTTTGAGAGGTTCACGAGCACCTACTCAATCTATCACCGTGGGCTCAATATTGGTAGCGCGAACCGGCTATCTAACATTATGACGCAGAATGGTTTCTCCGGATCCTACAGCGATCTCCACGTTCCGACGCCTACTGAGCCGTCACTAAAGTAGGCGAAATGCTTCAATTCACGCTTGTTCGGCTCGCACGGGTGATGAACTATTAGCAAAAATTCGCTGGCTGTCAACCAGCACGAATAGTCTTGTAATTGTGAACGAGGCCCGGAGCGTCCAGCCCTCCGAAAACTCGAACTGAATTTCTTTAGTGATGCCTGGGCGCGGCCTCCAAACCACGAGAGATATTCAGGAACTACTCCCTATGAATGGGAACTTCCCAAGTGGACGGTTCAACGGTCTTAATTGCAGAAATGCTGGCGTTTCGAGGAAACAGAACATGGGACCTTGCACATCCAGCGATCTCGCCAAGCATCGCCGATCAACCTCCGGAGAGCTGGAAAGCTCGGCTAACGTTACCTGTTGCACCTCGCGTTGTTGACCCTCTGACGTCCATGTCTTGCAGACTCATCTTCTATATACTCAACTATCATGTTGCCAGATATTCGGTGGTAAAAGCGATCTCCTATGAGAAAAATTGGTCATCGGTACCAGATTGCTACATAACCATAGCCTTTTCTTCAGCCGCCTTGCCTGCAGCCGCTTCATGCATGGCGCAGCATGATCACGCCCCGATTGGGCGTATGGCGAGGCTGGGCATGGCAGTGTAAGATGGCGAGGCTGGGCATGGCAGTGTAAGTCCCTTGTCCATCGAGTGCCGCCGACTGGAGCCTCGAGTATAGTTCCTATCTCCTTCCCACCCTCACGCAAGAGGCATTGCCACAAATGAGCAGAGACCGCTACCGAACTGCGAGTGTTGACTACTCAGCACGGCATGGATCGCTTGCCCGACCGCACCAGCGGCCGAAAGCGAGACGCGCATAGCGTGACCTCGTCGCCTTCCCCTCCGCCTTCACATTACGTCGCCCGCGCAGCGACAGCGGACTCTGAAGAGCCTACCAATAAACGCATACGAAGAGAAGAAGCGAGTCGCGACACCACCGCAGTTCGGCACAATGGGCACTCATATAGTTATGGCGTCGCGAGTGATCAATCACAAGTTCAGTACGGAGATCGATACAACCACGTTTACAACTACAACGGATGTCCTTCCAAGCCTTGCGACGGACAGGGCTCGCGGCAGGAAGAAGAGCGAGGCAGGCCAGACGACGTTGCGCAGGCTTTGGAGACCCTAGCTTTCGCCCAAATGGAGGAGCGTCGCGAAACAATCACGAAGTCATATTCAAAGACTTGTGAATGGTTGTTTCAAAAGCAGGAATATCTGGACTGGCGCGATACAGCCAAGATGTCGGAACACTTCGGATTCTTCTGGATCAAGAGCAAGCCTGGAGCAGGCAAGTCGACTCTGATGAAGTTCTTCAAGTCGGCGAAAGAACAGCTTCCAAATGACAATGTAATATCTTTCTTCTTCAACGCGCGAGGTGAAGCTCTTGAAAAGTCTCTCGAGGGCCTTTATCGAAGCTTAATTCACCAGCTCATGACGAAGATCCCGCGGCTTCAACATCATCTCGGAGTGGCCGGGAATAGTACATCCCATCATCAGACCTGGTCTTTGGAGTCTCTCAAATCCGTCTTCGCCGAAGCTGTCATGCACCTCGAACAAGACCGGTTGACTTGTCTCATTGATGCATTGGATGAATGTCCTGAAGTCGAGATACGAGAAATGATCGAATTCTTCGAAGAGCTCGGTGAATCAGCAGCCAAGAAAAGGATTGAATTGCGGGTTTGCTTCTCAAGTCGATATTATCCACATGTGACTATGAATAAATGCCAAGATATGCTCCTGGACCGTCAAGCTGGACATGAAGAAGACATTACAAAATATGTGAAGAGTAAGCTGAAGACGCGAAAAGGCAAGACAGGAGAGGAACTTCGTCAAGCAGTGCAAGCCAAAGCACAGGGTGTATTTATGTGGGTTGTATTGGTCGTTCGGATCCCCAACAAAGAGAGCGATCGTGGCAGCAACAATGCAAGCCTCCGCAAGTGCCTCGACCACATCCCGAGCGAGTTGCACAAACTCTTCGAAGAGATCCTACAGAAAGGCATATGAGACGATGAGAACCTGATACCCATACTGCAGTGGGTTTCTTTCGCTCAGCGTCCACTTGCTTACGAAGAGCTGTACTTTGCCGTTCGTAGCGGCCGACCCGACTTTGACGTTTCCAGGCCTTGGGACCAAGACGAAGACGATACTGAAACGATGAGACTATTCATCCTCAACTCTTCGAAGGGGCTTGCGGAGCTGACCACAGGCAAGAAGCCCACCGTCCAGTTCATCCATGAATCAGTGCGAGATTATCTTCGTGAGACTGGATTCCGTGTACTTTCACCTGACCTCCACAACAGTCTTCTCGGCTTTACCCATGACTATCTCAAGCGGTGTTGCTCTCGCTGGATGACTGCCGATATCATCAAGAAGCTTGGTCTGCCCTTAGTGCTGCCAAAAGCAAAGTCTAAGGAGGCAAAAGAGCTCCGTGATAAAGCAGCCACGTTTTTCCCATTTCTGGAGTACTCAGTCAATCAACTGATACACCACGCGGAATTGGCATGCTGTCATGGAAACTCGCAAACTGATTTTGTGGACTCCTTTCCCGAAGCTCAGTGGACCGTTATCAACAACCTCCTAGCTATCCACAATACCCGCCGCTACGAATGTCCGCGCGAATTGAAAATGTGCATCTTTACATACAAGGGAGCCTCACTTATCCTTAGAGAACGGCTGGCACAAGGATGGTGTCCCACATACGAATATCACGAGCAAATTTTGAGAATCGCAGTCAAAAGTGGCAACGTCCAGGCGCTGAAGTTGATGCTTCAAACTCCCTCTCAACCCAAATTGACTGTCATTACATTGCATGAGCTTATGGAACTCTCGATAGACAAACGTGATGCGATGGCCCTCAGGATTGTCCTTCCCCATACAACACACGAGGTACCATACGGCATATTGATCTCAAGAGCTTATGACACGATGAAGCAGGATCTTGTGCAGGAGCTATACGCATGGCCCGGCCTGAAGACTTGTGATAAGTGGCAGTGGTTATTCTTAAATATGGTAACGTCGAGCAGCAAGTCAGCTCTTATGCGTTTTCTTTCGATTCAGCTACGAGCCTTGCTTGAGAACTTCGCTGAAGCCAACCTAATGATTGATGACTTCGTTTACTGGTTATCAATATGGCGAGAAAGGTCCTATTATCGACTTATTCTAAAGGTTCTCCTTGAAGTGGAACTCACCTCACATGCTGCAAGCCATGAACGTCGAAGCGTGATGGTCTCAGCATGCGTCCAGGGCTTCAGGTTTCTCGTCTCTGACTTGTTAGATGAAGGCTACCGCATCGACCTTATGGATGGTGCTTCATACTTTGATGCACTTTCAGGTGCATCCCGCAACGGCCACGCAGACGCTCTCGAGATCTACCTCGCGCACGACCCTGATATCGAACTACAAGAAGCCGACAGCTACCGTGAAGTTGTTAAAGCGGTGACGATGGGCCGATTTGGCAAGGTCTTGAAGTTACTCCTCGACCGAAGTAGGGGCTTCCGTACACAAGACAGAGCAATATACAGAGGCCCTCTTCGTCAAGCAATGCAGCTAGGCTTCAACGACATTGTGCAGATATTGCGCGAGAGGGGTGTGACTTTACCGGAAGATGGAGCGGCTGAGCTTGAGCTGCCGACCAGCGTAGCCTAGTTGTCTGCGGCTGGTTGGTCACTATGGCCTCGCGTTGGGAAACGCACTTCAATGAACAGCAAGCAGTGAGGTCCTGAAATCACAGGCAAATTCTCATAATCACAGACCCTCTCGTTATGTTCGACGCAAGCATGCATGAGATTGAGATATTCTGTGCTATTATCTCCGCCTCCACACATCCGGGCAAAACTCAATTCTGCCAATTCCCACTGACAGTGACCGCCGTCGCACACGACCTCGGAACAGTGTACGACCTCGCCGGGTCCGCCTCCCACGTCACCTGACCACTGTTCGTAACAACAATGTACTTATACTGGAATGACGCCCCCGCCGGCAGAGTAACGGTGCCATCCCAAGCCGGGTTCTGAGCAGTGTAGCCCACCGCCGAGAGCTCGACAGCATTCGCAGCGTTCCACGAACCAAGCTGAGAAATCGAGCCCGCCAACTTGAGGGTATCGCCGAAGTTTGTCGCCTTTCTCCCGATGAAGGTGACAGCGACGGAAGTCGCGGTGGCACATGGCGCGCCAGACGTCGTGGTGCGGGTAGATGTGGCGAGCGTGGAGGTTGATGCGCCAGAACAGATGCCGCTACCAGCAAGAGCAGATGTCGGGCAGAAGACTTGCGGCAATCCTCCCGTAACGGCGATGGCGAGGTTGCCGCTTGAGTCGGCAGAGTAGGCCTTGCAAGTGAGGATCTCCATCACAGACTGACCTGATGTGAATCCGCTGACAGATGAAGAAAGCGTGAAGGACCCAGCACCGTTGGCGCCTCTGTTGTTGTATACCGAGACGACAGATGCCTTTCGCATGACGATGGTGCGTGAGTCTGGAGACGACGGCTGAGCTTTGTACGTCAAGTACGATGTATCCTTCTGCTTCACCCAGTTTCTGAGACTGTTGATTTGCTTGACGAAAGTGTAGAATGTCGACGAGGTCGAGTATTGTGATGTCCACAGGGGTTCACGGTCCGCTGGCACATCGCCTCCTTTGAAGAATTGTTCTTGTCCTTGGTATAGGATGGGGATGCCGTCTTGTAGTAGAGTGAAAGCAATGGCATTCTTGGTCAATGAAACGTCTGATGTGTAGTACGGGAATCGTGGCTGATCGTGGTTCTCGAGAAAAGAGCCGAGCAGAGTTGTATCTGCGCATGTTGCCTTCATCTGGTTGACGCCATTGACCAGATTGGAGATACTTCCGCCAGTTGACTGGAAAGCTTGGGTGACAGTATAGTACGTGGGATAGTTCAGAATACCTGGCATGTAAGACTGATACGGGCATACGTATTTGGGATCGCCATTGAGGACCTCACCGACTGCGTAGACGCCAGCGGCTTGCAGGAAAGTCTGCCAGAAACCGGTGTTGACATGCTTGGCAGTATCGATGCGCAAGCCATCAATGGTGTAGTTCTTGACAAGGTCCGCGATCCAGGAGTTGAAGATGGTCTGAACTGCGGCATCCTCGGTCCTCAAGTCAGGTAGCGGCACGTTGTTGCTGCCAAGCCAGCATTGCTTGACGCTCGTGTCATCGTTGTCATTGATGGTACAGTATGGATGGAAGAACGACTGCTTGTTGAAGGGCGTAAAAACACTGTAGTCGACGCATGTCGGACACCCCGCGTAGCCCATATGGTTGGGTGCGATGTCCACCATCAGGTACATACCTCTGGCATGCAGAGCGGATGACAGTTTGACTAGGTCCGCGGCAGAACCAAAGTTTGTGTTGACTTCGTAAATGTTCGTTGCCCAGTATCCATGGTAAGACTCTCCGTCACCCGTGGACTGCGCCAAGTTCTTCACAACAGGCGAGATCCATACCTGGTTTCTGTCAGCTAGGAGATTTATTTCTTCCAATTCTGCATTACTTACAGCAGAGAATCCCATATTCTGAATGTAATCGAGCTTGTTGATCAGACCTTGCCATGTGCCTCCGCAGTACTTGTTCAGATCACACGAGGCGCTCGTAGAGCCATCGGTGCGGGAGAAACGGTCGGTGATGACTTGATAGATCGATTGGGACCGCCATTGCGCTGATGTCAAGGCCGAAGCACAAGCATAGAAAGTGAGGAACAAGATTTGGTAGACTAGCAACATCTTGTATTCGAATGAGCGTCGATCTATGCCTGTAGAACTGGAATTGCATAAAGGTCGTCCAGAGCAGCTATTTGTATATGACCGTATATCACCGTTTCTGATCTCCGCAACCAAAAAATTACGCTCCGAAGTTGATCATTTGATGATTGACGGACTCTTGTTGTTTCCAGCGACGTACCACGAGATGTCACACCCACACAATTGCGGAGTTTGTAGTCCCATGAACGTTCTCTCTCCCGTGAAACGTCCTAGGCTGCTTGATAGTCTGGGATCAAGTATCCACAGCGACGGAGCTCTGTACCACACGGCTCGGTCGAGTGCCTCGAAGCGTGTTCAATGTCACTTGGAAGTCGCTGTCACGGTGTCAAGCCTTGGAAGATGTGGAAGAAAATCGCGCAATCACTTTGTAGAACCCAGCAAGACCTTCCGTATCCGTGAAGCTCTGTGGAGTTCTTTTCGGCCATCAAGATTGTTTGTAGATTGGCTTGGCGACAAGACAGGCCGGTCATCTGTTAGTGAAAGCCTAGGCTCGCTAACATGTTCTTCAGCAACACTGCCCGACCGGTTATATCGGCATACTTTCGAGTGAACATGTTGTTGAGAAAGGCCACCAGTGATACACTTACAAAGAGACTTGTACATCATCGAGCTACATCATTTTGGCTTGGGGGCGGGCTATAGACTCTGATGCTGCTGTGCACGAACATCAAATGTGTCCAATGAGTGGTCAACAAGCACATGCACCGGCAGGTACCTCACGTAAGCGACGGCGCGAGCCCTGTCCGTCAGGCACTTGTCTCCGCATTTACGCCCGCCACTGGGGATATTTGCATGAAGTGGCTTGAGTAGCGTTAAGGGCCAATCTAGATGTAGTGGATGGGCGTATTCTCCACGCAGGAAGCGAGCCATATGCTCGGGGTGTGAAGACCAGCATCGGTGTACTCCATATTAGCCATATGTCGGTGGAATTGTCGGGACCACAAGAGCAGCGTGAAGGCGTGAAGCTTACAAGCGAGGTGTCGTGGACACTGGAAACAGTGCCGGGTAGGGTTGTTCCCGAATGTTCCAGGGCTGACTTTAATTGCTGAGGACATTGATTCTTCTGGAGAGCCTGCGGAGAGCAAATCACATCTCGCGTGTAGGCTGCCATTTACCAGATACTCACTGACAGCCTTATTCCATCATGATCAGGGTGATTATCAACAATCACAAAAGCCTTTGCCATCTCAATCAAGCATATGCTCCATCGGAGAGCAGGGCAAGAGCACGGTATCGGATGCCGGGTAACCGACGACTGTATTTCAGCCTCGCTACCGGTCAAGTGGCCGAGCATGTTTTCCTCATGCTATACTCTTCGTCCGCTTCAATCGAGACGTCAATAGTGCATTACTTCCTAGTCCTGTGCGTAAGACTAGGCTTGAGGACCTTCCTGTTGAGTGTTTGACTTCACTCCGGATGGCCATAGCGCCGGGGTAGTTGCTGCAATCAGGTATTGATGTGGAATTGCAACATGTGATCGCCGGCCATGTAGGCGGAGGAGAGGAGACGTGGGGTGCAGGAATGCACGAAGGACCGTGTGACGACGGAGTCAGCGGAGTACAGACTTTGTTCCTGCAGCCTCCTGCATGCTCTGGGGCAATCGAGAGGGCAGTTGCGGCTGGACAAGCCTCGGCTAGCCGCACATCGTACGCGCATCAACGTGATCCCACGGCCAAACAGGTCATCCTCCCGTGGACAACTGCACGGACACTTTCGGCCCGTCTCCAACCTCATCTCCAGCCTTAGCCAGTACTGTACACTCGATGGTCATCTGGATGGTATGCAATTAGAGACATGTTGTATATATAAGGCACGTCGTATTGCCACGATGATTCTTCCTCACCACCATCATCAACCAGATTGAATACTCATCTGATCAGTGATCTTCGCCATGTTGCTCAAACACCTTCTTCCCTTCGCTGCCACTGCTCTGGCCGCTCCGGCACCGTCGCCGCTCGAAGCCAGAGCCACTGGATCGCTGACATCTTGGTTGGCATCTGAGAGCCCGATCGCACTCCAGGGTGTCCTGAACAACATCGGATCGTCTGGCGCCAAGGTCCCTGGTGCTAGCAACGGTATTGTCGTGGCTTCTCCCTCGACGAACGATCCCGACTACTTCTTCACATGGACTCGTGACGCTGCGTTGGTCTTCAAGGCTCTGGTCGACCAATTTTTGGGGGGAACTGCTTCCAGCGCGAACTTGGAGCCTAAGATCCAGGATTACATCAGCGCTCAAGCCGCTCTTCAGGGTGTTAATAACCCCTCTGGCGGACTCTGCACCGGTGGATTGGCTGAGCCTAAGTACAATGTCGACTTGTCAGCCTTCACCGGTGCCTGGGGCCGTCCCCAGCGTGATGGCCCTGCTCTCAGGGCGACTGCCATGATCGCTTACGCTCGCTACCTTATCAGCAAGGGCCAATCATCGACTGTAAAGGATATCATCTGGCCGATCGTCCAGAATGATCTCTCCTACGTTACTCAGTACTGGAACCAGACTGGCTTCGATCTTTGGGAGGAGGTGAACAGCGCGTCTTTCTTCACCACCGGTGTTCAGTACCGTGCTCTGGTTGAAGGAAGTGCCCTCGCTGCGCAGATTGGCACTTCATGCCCTAACTGCGATTCTCAGGCACCCAATGTTCTCTGTTTCCTTCAGTCCTACTGGACCGGTTCCTATGTTCTTTCCAACACTGGTGGCGGACGCTCTGGCAAGGACGCCAACAGCATCCTCACTAGCATTCACCTCTTTGATCCTGCGGCCACCTGCGACTCTACCACATTCCAGCCATGCTCTGACAAGGCGCTTGCAAACCACAAGGTCGTCACTGACTCGTTCCGCTCGATCTACTCCATCAACTCCGGTATTGCAAGTGGCGTTGGTGTTGCTGTCGGTCGCTACCCTGAAGACGTCTACTACAATGGTAACCCATGGTAAGGATTGTACATACTGCGCAGCCATCTTGAAATGTGCTAATCTGGTGGAAACAGGTACCTCGCCACTTTCGCTGCTGCTGAGCAGCTCTACGACGCAGTCTACCAGTGGAAGAAGATCGGCTCCCTATCCATCACATCCACCTCTCTTGCTTTCTTCAAGGATGTCTACCCCTCGGCGGCAGTAGGCACCTACGCTTCTTCCACCACAACTTTCACGTCTATCATTAACGCCGTCTCCACATACGCCGATAGCTACATGTCGAACGCAGTAAGTTGAACTGCACGGTCCTGGAACTTCATGCAACTAACAGAGATCAAAGCAAAAATACACCCCGAACGATGGATCGCTCGCTGAGCAATACCTCCGTTCAAACGGCAACCCTATCTCGGCTAAGGATCTGACCTGGTCTTACGCCGCTTTCCTCACCGCCAACAGTGCGCGCCAACAAGCCATGCCTGCTTCATGGGGCGCCGCTTCGGTATGTGACTTCTCGTAACCATTTTCCTCACACTCAATTCCCACTAACTTCATCGCAGGCCAAGGCTCCGACCTCCTGCTCTCGCGGCTCAGCAACCGGCCCATGTGCCACCGCGACCAACACAGCATGGCCTGGCCGTACCTCAACCCCAACGACACCTGGCCAATGCAGCTCCACGCCCACTAACACTCGTGTCACCTTCAACGAGCGCCGCACAACCACCTTTGGCCAGACTGTGTACATCGTAGGCAGCATCTCACAGCTGGGTAGCTGGAACACGAACTCCGCCGTCGCCCTCAGCGCCACCTCGTACACTAGCTCTAACCCTGTATGGACCGCGGCTATCAACCTTCCCGCCGGAACATCTTTCACGTACAAGTACTTGATCAAGAATCAGGATGGTAGCATTGCTCAGTGGGAGAGCGACCCCGACAGGTCTTACACTGTTCCGCGCAACTGCGCTGGCACTGCAACTCAGTCTGATACTTGGAGGTGATCGCTGAACAGAGGAGTGAGAGCTGAGGTTCATGAGTGGGGATCGTAGTCGATCGTCAATCCCATCTGCTAGTCATTCAAATGGGCTGGAGAGATCAATACAGTACCTAAATTGAGATCCTAGAAATTACGACATAATGTCACACCAAAACATGTGAACTTGGCAGCACTTTTTGACTCGGACCAGTCCTCAGGTGGGATCTAGACAGAGAACGTCGATTCGATCTTCCCGAGTACCAAAGATTTTATGTGATGAGAAGCCATTCTCTATATCAGAACTTATTACATAGATACAATAGTGTTAGCCTCCGTCTTCATTCAAAAATTCACAGGCACGTTTCTGTCCATCGACATTCAATGTGCCATCAATGTCCCATATTCCAGGGTTGGGGTACCATCAGAGTGGAGTCTCAGACTTTCAATCCAGGCATCAACATTCAGCCACCTATGACGCAATGCCCTTACCTACAACCCACCGTGTGACCACCCGCAGCGCGATAGCGATCTCACATCTTTATCTTCTTCCTCACTGCACCACTTGAGTCCCTTCTGCTCGTTCAACACTCTCCTCAAACTACTCTTCACATCGAACACAACACCAACTACCAAACATGCCTCTCGTCGTTCCCGGCCTTACGTCCAACAGTGGCGACAACGACCAGACCAACAAGTGGATGAACGACCTTGTTGGCAAGAAGATTGGCGACTCCTCGAATGAGACTGTAAGACACCACCTTCGCTGCAAGCTATGCCTATACAGTCCGCTTGTGCCATGTGAACATTGCTGACTAGGGCAGACATTCGCCAAAACCGACCTTCCCAAGGAGCACCGTGTGATCAAGGAAGGCGATATGTCGACCATGGACCACAAGCCCAACAGGTACGCCCTTTTCATCCTCTCCTTCCTGATCTTGTTGGATGTGTATGCTGACGCTGTTCTAAAAGGCTCAACATCCACACCAGCGAGGATGGCACTGTGCAGAAAGTCACCCACGGTTAAGTCATGCAGCATATGGCAGACTAGCATCAGCTCACTCATGGAGGGCTTGCTATGAGACACGAATTACGAAAGTATCAAGAGGTCAAACTCGATATTCGTCTGATGAATTATACACTTGACTTTGTTGAACGGCACAACCCGCTCGCTCTGTCCTGACACGAACACTGCTCTCTCCTATCTGACTGCGGCTTGTCAATTGTATGGCCTAGTCGTCGTTTGGACAGTTGCTGAAGCCGCAAGTTTTGGTGCAACTCGTCAATTCGCCGAAATGGTGCGGGGTCATCAACCTCGCTCGCATTCCCTTGATAACGCTCCTAATTGCCGACGAAAGAAAGCAAATGTAAGAAATACTCAGACAAGGAATCTTTAGCAGTGTTATCGCCAAAAGCATATCACACCAGATTGCCTGACGACTAAAAGCATTTGCACGACGGAGATCGTTTTGATGCATAATGACGCCATTCATATGTATTCTTGTTTCGCATAACTTGCTCCAACCTCTCGATTCCATTACATTCCTGCATTATAACGATTTGCGGAACACCTGTCGCATTTCTTAGAAAGACAACTCGCTAAAAATCTTAATATAAGGAGCGTAAAGATATCAGTGTATATCTCTAGGATGATGTATTACTAGCGACAGTAATTGAATATAATTTTAAGCTATAGAGTACTATATAAAGAGATCAAACCGCTACTTAGTAATCCTAATTCGCGACAGGTGTTTCGCAAAATATTGTAAAGTTGCGACCATATTGATTGCAATCCTGAGATGTTGTTTCGATTGACCGCCGTTGCAGATAAGATACAAATACTTTGAAACGATTCACTTTTACCTTGGACTCATGTTACTACCCTCGGCAATTGGTCTCGTGTCACTTATCTACCCGCCGTCCGCGGCATGCGGGCCTCCACAACGCGGCATTACATAAATATCCCCATAAACGGCAGGTCCAACCAGATAGCTGCTATCGTATATCTCCCAGCTACACCCGACCCAATGTCAGATCAGTAGAGGTATCCTTTCTTCTTCACGCCTTTCGCATCGCTACAAAATGAGGTCGGCATTAGCTGCGGCTGTCTTGGCTGGCGGCCTCTTGAGGTCTGGCGCAGCACATGACCATCACGAGGAAGCAGTGAACACTCAAGAACCATTCGTTGGCTGGACCCAAGAAGATCTTGACGCCAAATGGGGCACTGATGTATGTTTGACGACTTTGAGCAGTGACTTCCGTGACTGACCAGCAGCAGTGGGGCTTTAGCGGTATCTCAACCTTTGCCCATCTTCCTCACACACGCTGCTTGCAGCACCCGGAGAAAGAATATGACATTGCCATTCTCGGAGCGCCCTTCGACACAGCAGTGTCCTATCGCCCCGGTGCGCGCTTTGGACCTCGCGCCATTCGAGCTGCCAGTGCCCGTCAGACAGGCTTCAGAGGCTTCAACCCACGAGCCGGCATCAACCCTTACACTGAGTGGGCAGAAGTCATCGACTGTGGCGACATTCCCATCACGCCCTTCGACAACGCTCTCGCATTGAGGCAGATGAGTGAGGCTTACAACAACCTTGCCCACAGTCAGGCTCCGTTGAAAAACGCAGAATCTGCTATCGCCTACCGCAACAAGCCCAAGCTCCTTGCGCTGGGTGGCGATCACAGCATTGCTCTCCCAACCCTTCGCGCTCTCAATAAGATCTACGGCCCAGTGGCGGTCGTACACTTCGATGCTCATCTCGACACATGGCACCCAGCGAAGTACCCGAGTGCATGGATCGACCAAGAAGACCCTGCGCAGCAATCCTTCTTCACGCACGGCACTATGTTCTGGTTGGCTCACAACGAGTCTCTGATCGCTAAAGACAAGTCTGTGCACGCCGGCCTTCGCACTCGTCTCTCTGGACCAGGAGACAATGAGGACGACGACACGCAGGGATGGATTCGCTTCAGCACGGATGACATTGACGACATTGGTGCAGACAAGATCGCGAAGCAGATCGTGGAGCACGTTGGTACCGAGACACCAGTGTACCTGAGCATCGACATCGACGTGATTGACCCTGGTCTTGCTCCGGGTACTGGCACTCCTGAGCCTGGTGGATGGACTACCAGAGAGCTGATCAGGATCTTGCGAAGGATCGAGGGCTTGAACGTTGTTGGTGCAGATGTTGTCGAAGTGTCGCCGGCCTTTGATGGCTCTGGTGAGGTTACGGCGCTTGCGGGAGCTCAGGTCGCATTTGAGATTCTGACGAGCATGGTGAAGAGAGGTATGGAGGAGAAGCAGGGTAAGAGTGCTTCGAGGGATGAGTTGTAGGCAATGGTGCTTTTGGGAGAAAGCAGGATAGTGATGGCGAGATCGGAAGCCGAGGAGCGACGAAGCCTAGGCGTGTATTTGTCGGGAGGTAATTCCTGATGCGTTTGAGTACGTGAGGCAGAAGCTGGCTCAGACCTGCAAAGGGTGTGAAGTGGCAAAGAAATGTGCATGGTTACACAGCCAATAGAGGGGAGCAAGGGTATGTGTTAAGTACATGTAGACATGTGGAAACGAGATGACGACGTATGAAGCTAGATGGTTTACAAACCCAATATGGTTTCCACAAATCCCACGAGCAATCATTATAAGGCCCCCAGCACGATAGCGAACCAATGACTACATGCTCAATAAATGTTTGTCTTCGAAATAGTCCACTCCAGAGGTATAGTACTACACGATAACCGCACAGACCACCCCAAGCCCCGTTTCCAGCTTTAGCGTGACCGCTGTCGACATACTTATACTGCACAAACGACAGAAACAACATCGATCACACACAAAACCAAACACACAGCTCACTTGAGAGCTACAATCATGGATTCTGAACATACTGTCAACAGGGTCCCATCAGTCTCTCCAATCCCCACAACTCTCAAGAGGAAACGTGGCCCAAGCATCTCAGGGGACCCGCCCAGTGGCAAGCCAGTGCTGAAGCAGAGTAAAGATGCCTCCGCAGACGCATTGGCCGATCTCGACGAGCTGGAAGAGGTGGAAGATGAAGAATACGACAGTGATAGTTCTGGTAATAACAGCTCCATAATCCAAGCTTAAACTTATGCTCATTAACTGACACTCCCCCCAAGCATCTCTAATCCTCCCCGACGACGAGGACGCAACCCAGCTCCGAGCTCGCCTCCGCGAAATCGGGCCCCCAGCATTCGAAACAGAATGCCTCGAAACCAAGCAAATGGACCTCCGGGTCGTAGGCACCATGCTCGGCGTTCCACGAGAACTCGCCGGCCACGACGACGAAGAATACCTAGGCTTCCTCCGCGGCATGATGCTCTACATCACTTCCAAGCGTGCCAAGCTCGAGCATATCAACACCATCGACGACGCAGCCGCGCTGCTCAAGACCCGCAGCAAAATCCTCGTCATCACGGGAGCAGGCATATCGACCTCCCTCGGCATCCCCGACTTCCGCTCCAAAGACACAGGCTTCTACGCCAAGCTCAAAGAAATGGGCATGGCGGAGCCGGAAGAAGTCTTCGACATCTTCAACTTCGACTACGACCCGCAGACCTTCTACTCCCTCGCGGGAGACATCCTGCCCGCGGGCAAAGCGTACACGCCCACCCACGCTTTCATCCGCGCGCTGCAGGACCAGCGCCGCCTGCAGACAAACTACACGCAGAACATCGACAACCTCGAGGGCCTCGCGGGCATCGCGCCCGACCGCCTGATCCAATGCCACGGCAGCTTCGCCACCGCCAGCTGCCGCAAGTGCAAGCACCAGGTCCCCGGCGACACGATCTTCGCGGCCATCCGCGCGAAGACCATCGCCACCTGCGGCGCGTGCGAGCGGAGGATCGCCGCTGGAGAACCGCCGGTCGATGCCGCCGCAGCAAAAGCTGCCGGCGGGGCCGCAACGAGGAAGAAGTCGCCCAAGTTCCACTACGACGACGACGACGACGACGACTCGGATTCCTCGGACGCGGAAGACGACGACATCCCCACCGCGGGCGTCATGAAGCCCGACATCACCTTCTTCGGCGAAGACCTGCCCAACACCTTCTTCTCGCGCTTCAACAGCCTCGACTGCGGCGCCGCGGACCTCGTCGTCGTGATCGGGACCTCAATGCAAGTGGCGCCCGTGGCGAAAATGCCGGACAAGCTGGCGCAAGCGGGGAGGGAAGATGTCCCTTGTATTTACATTGGGAGGGAGCCGTGCAATCATATCGAGTTTGACGTGCAGTTGATCGGGGATTGTGATGCGGTTGTGTGGGAGTTGGCGAGGAGGGCGGGGTGGGAGTTGAGGCATGAGATGATTCCCGAGGGGGGTTTGGAGTTGGAGGTTAGGGAGATGGAGGGGGAGAAGAAGGGGAGGTGGACGGTCACGAGGAAGGGCGCTGGAGTTGTTGTTTGAAGGGGAAAGATGAGAGGGGAAGTTTGGATGAGCTGAATGCGCACGTTTCGTTGGACGATGGATAGATACCCTTGATGCGTGTGTTGTTGGGCGATGATCACTAATGAGGATCGGGAAACAGGACGTGGTACATGGATTCGGCTCGAGCGACTTTCTTCCTTTCTAGGGCATAGGTTGCGAATAGGTTCGTAACTCGTTGGGTATGTTTATTACATGTACGCTAGTCTTACAAGCCTGCAGTGGCAGTATCCTGACTACACGCTGATAGCTTCTCTGTGCGAAGCCTTAATGTGGCGAAGACTCGTTTTCAATCGCGAGCCACGCATATAGAACAGTCCTAGCATGGCCGTAGTCGTATGCTGTTGCTGTCGCTTTGCCTATCTTTCCAGGCGATAAGGCGGCAGCTGCTCATGTCTGATCTGGCCGTACTTCTTCGTGCCAGTCCCGGGCAATTTTTTTCAAGTGCATCATTCTCTCCAGTCCCCTGCACCACGCCTCACCTCGCCTTGCTGGGCGCCAAACCCGGCACACCACTATACCTCTCCTCCCTCTCCGTCTTGAACGTAACCTGCACCCAAAAGTCCTTGCTATCCGGATCGAACCACGTCCAATGCTTGTCCTCCCTGCGATCCACCTCGCGCGCCTGCAACTTGAACGCACACGTCTCGTACGGCTCCGCCGCAACCAGCATGTACTGGAAATTCTTGTCTGGCGGGTCCTCGATCTTCTGCTCGTACGCGCTCATGAAGCGCACCTTCGGCGTGACACCGGGCGTGATCTCCGGGAACTGCAGTTGGAACATCAAGCCCTCCTGCCTGGTGATCGGGTCCCTGTTCTTGTTGATCTTGTACCCGGGTCGGCCGATCTTGACCAGGTTCTTTTTGATCGCGATCGCGTTCGCGCCCGTGTAGCCCTCCTCGGCCTTTTTACCCATCTGCGCATCTTTGGCGGCGCGGCGCGCGAGGTTTGTTTGATGCTTGCGGCCCTGGGTGTGGGCGAGGTAGGAGCCGTCGTTCTGGTGGACGGTCAAACATAGGCGGCACTCGAAGGAGCCGACGTGGTTCTTGAAGAAGTAAGGGTCTTTGTCGAGGTCGATGGTTTCGAGGGCGAGTTTGCGCAGGCGCTCGCGACGGTCGGCATTGGTGGCTTCTTTTGAGGCGACGCCACCGCCGCCGAATTTGGAGCCGGCGCGGTTTTGGTAGTCCATGGTGGTATGTGTTGGTGGTGTTGTTGTGCAGTAGTGCTGGTGGAGATGAGGTTGTGCTCAGATTGCGCGAGCGATGCGCCGAGCGGGAGGTGTTGTGGATCGCAGAACTTGAGGTGATATCCTTCACGGTATTTGGAGTATTGTTCAAGTAGATGCGTAAAGGTTGTTGGGTGGTCGCAGATAATGTGTGGTGTTGGTGGTGTGAGATCGCGACAACTCTAATGCTTTCGAAGTCGAAGTTCTGGATGCGAGATCGATGTTCACGCCTCAGGCACCACTCCACAACGATGACCAGAAAGGCAGTATTACAACAAAATGAAACAGCCAATTAGCGATGAATCAATTCAAATTTGATCGTCTAATATGCTTGATTTTTTTGTTCTTACAACTCATCAAGTCCATCGAAGCAAACGCATCAAACCACTGTGCGTGTGAAACTACCCATTGAAACCATCCCATAACCCATATCCGTGTGCCACTCGCTCTGAGGTATTCCCGCACAATTCACCCTGTAAAACGCCAGCAGTTCATGCTAATAAGCAGGAGAGTCGTCGCCGGCATTACCCTGTAATGGCAAGTCTAATAGCTCACACCCGTCTCCCACTCGTTGTCTTCATACACATGCGAAAAGGAAAAACACAACCACGACATCAAAGGCCGTCTCTTGCCTCGGAGAAACGACCCAGAAATCGTATGTCCCGAGACAGCTCACGACTCGGTGGGAGTGGGCGTCTGGGCGTTCCCCTCGGCTTTTTCGGGCGTATCGTTGTGCTTCGGTGTCTCGCTGTGTCTAAGTCCGCTCTCTGGTGCTACGGGCTTTGGTGTGTTCTCGCGACTGGGCTGGGGCATGCTGCCCAGCTCAGCACCTTGACCACTTTGTCCTCGCTTCCTGCCGCCAAAGTGCCATTTGCTCTCTTGACCTGATGTTGCGCCAGGCGCAGCCTGGTCGTTGCTTGACTCCGTGAGGCGCGACAGGAAACCGCGCTTTTTGGGCGGCGCTGCTTGCTGTGCAGGTTTGGGGTCGTCATTCAGGCCGACATCTTCAAAGTCCTCTTCCTCGCGCATCGGCGAGGTGAGAGGAACAGGAGCTGGACGCTGGAGGTTGGTGCTCTTGCGTGGTGACGATTGGAATGACTGGAAGGTGCGGCTGTCGAGAGATGCGCGTGGGCGATCGCCGCCGATTACAGGCGAACGGCCGGAGATGTCCTATGGGAACGATGTCAATGTCTGTATCGTCGTGTGGTTGTTACGACACTGTGTGAGGGAAGACATACAAATGATCGGCGGTAAGAATCGAACGACTCGCGAGAGATATTGAAGGGCTCGTTCTCCTTGATGAGACTCCTGTGGGTTGTGCTGCTGGCAGTGCTGCGTGACGAGTTGGTGTGGCCCCAGAAGCTCTTGCGCTCCTCGCCGGGCGACGGCGGCAAGCACACACCAGAGTCATTGATTTCTGTTTGGGAAACATTGCTCAGCTAAGGTGCGCACATGTGAGGTTCACGCAATGCGACGTACCACTCAGTTTGTACTCTGTGTCCTGCTTCTCGCCCAAGTCGATTGACTTTGGCGGGGTGGAGGTGGCATTGGGCTTCTCGGCGACGGCTGCGTTGGGACGAGCGTTCTCGTCCTGTCTGCGGAACGGGTTGCGGATGATAGGCATTGTGAGGAATGTATGTGGGAATGCTGCAACAACGCTTTCCGTGAAAGATGCTGTTCGTGTGTCGTGGGATTGGCAAGGCGCAATGAGTACACAATGCGACGGTCGTCAGGTCGCACAGCGCAGGGCAGCGCAGGGCAGCGCAGTGTTGGTGGCTGTGGAGATTGAGTGGGCCAGGCGGTTATGGGGTGGTGGCAAGCTGCGATCTCCGAGCGAGATCCTGGGGAAGGGAAGAGGAGGGTGGCGGTGGTTGTGCTGATGTATTATGATTATGCCGGATGGGTGGATGCTGCTATCATGCTAAGTCGCTGCAGGCGGGAATGGAGGATGGGAGGATGGTGGTCGGGGAGGAAGAGGGCTGTGTTATGGGACAGGCGGATGCACTAAGAGAGAGAGAGAGAGAGAGTAGAAGAGGCGCTGCACAAGAAGAGGATGCAGGTCGCGGCATGGCCAGCAGCCGTGATTCGACTTCGGCAGGCGCGGGCGATGGTACAGCAAAAGGTACCTGCGATCAAGGTTGGATGGTAGCGTCTGCGATGATCGAAGTGGTGGTGCACAGGAGTGCTTGGGCCAAAATCGCCAGCCAAATTGCTTGTTTGCCGTGCCCAGCGATGCTCGTCTTTCTCATACCACCGTGCAGACATGGCTTGATGTCTGGACGATGGCTGCTTACATGCGGACGACACGTACACGGCAGTGTTGAGTGCGTGGTACGTACGAGTGCTGCACTTCTGCGGTACAAGGAGCGATGCTCCGAACCAAGACCGCCCTTGGCTACAGAGAGTCGCATGCAGCGCCCGTCGCATTCGCCGACCTGCCGAGGCTTGACTTTGCGCTACACTTTGCGCTTGCTGGCGTTGAAAGAGAAAGAGATGCGCTCTGCTCAACCCTTGCACACGAAAGCTTGCGTATGTCGGCGCCTCGTTCGTCATACCACTGTACACAGCGCTTGCATACCTCCCGCATACTCGCCTATGTCATGTCCATGGACGCCAGCAATTGCATGACGTGTGTCTGTCACTTCCTGCCCACTGCAGTCAAATGTTGTCTTTGTTCTTGTTCTTCTCGCGCAAGAATGGAGAGCAATGGCTGGAAGAAGGCCAAGCCCCTCGCGCGCGAACACCATCAACGTTGACACACGCAAATGATTCACCTCGCTGCCACATCCATGTCGAATCTTCACTTACCAAGATTTCGGCGAAACCATCATGACTTGTAGATAATACCTTGACGTGTGTATGTATTCCAATAACTCCGAACCTGTATCAAGAAAATAAAAAATTGCAAACAACGACAAAAATCCCACTACCTCCACCATGTCTGTCATAGAGCCTTACAATGCAGATGCGCCACAGCCTACAGGGGACACGCAACCATCCCAGGATAAAAACAGCAGCAGCAACAACAACAACAACAACATCACAATAACCCTCCTCCCCGACCCCTCCTCAATCTACCCCTCCGCCCTCACAGCCTGGAAATCCCTCTTCGGCGCCAAAGCCTCCAAACCACACCCCGACCACGCCACCTTCAAAACCACCTACTCCCACCCTAACGGCCGCCTGCTCCTCGCCTCCACCCCCACAACCCCCATCGCCGGCATCATAGCCTACCGCAAATACGACGGCCGATTCACCTTCCCCGAATTGACCTTCGACGACACCGCGGATGTAGTGGAAGTGGTGAGGTTGTTCGTCGAGCCTGAATTGAGGGGCCAGGGGATTGCTACGAGGCTCATTCAGGCGCTGGTGAAGCAGGCGAGGGAGGATGGGGTGAGGACGATGTACTTGCACACGCATCCTTTTTTGCCTGGGGCGCAGTATCTTTGGCAGAAGGAGGGGTGGCGGGTTGCGGTGAGGGAGGAGGAGGAGCCGTGGTTTACGATTCATATGAAGAGGGAGTTGGAGTAGCGTGCTGAACTTTGTTTTACTGTATATGATCCGACCGATTCGCAGAATTGGGTCTTTGCGATGTACCACTTACCCATAGAGCACAATGGCCTTGCATCAAAGAAAAGCACTTTCGTGATAATCTCCATGTGTAGCTTGGACTGCTATCGAGACGAGAGCATCTTTCTCTAGGCATATGGCAACGAAACATCATCTTTGTAGGCACAGGTTTTATTTTTCCCAAGATGGTGCGCGGTTGTGGCCTCGATCGCCGCCCTCTGGCGCCATGAATCTTGACATAATTGCTTCGTATGCGTGAGATCGCTAGAGTCTGTTGAGGTTGTTGCGTTCGTTTCTCCTCGAAGCGCTTGGCGAGAATGTCTCACCGCCGGAGACGGACAAAAGTATTCTTCCAAGAAGGATGGCAAGGTGGCCAGAGATGGCCAGACGACCTTCCCACGAGGTGTTTATAAGAACCGCGGACATGATTGACGATGTGAAGAAGCTGTACTTTGGACTTCAAGATGACACAAAGGTCGATCTCCCTGACCGAATCGGTTTACTCATAAGAGCGTTCATTCTCCTGGATGGAGTTGGTCGGACTCTTCAGTATCACGGTGGTCATTCTAGGAAACATGTATAATTCTCAGTCATGTTAAGCCGGCGTGCTCTCGTCTCGCCTCTGTTTGTCCCCACTTGAGCTTGAGCCCCACTGGTTTGCTGTGACGTTTCGCTTGCTGAAGCCAACTTTGCTTGGAGCTCAAGCTGTCTTCAACTTCCATCTTCACCTTCAGACAAACACCTGCAGGGAACCTCTCCAGTGACGCCGATCCTGCTATCCTACACATATTTTCCCACATCCACACTGTGTCTGTGTCTACATTCTTGACCACTCGTCCACCTCCCACAAGCGACCAATATATCAGCCCACAAGCGACTACCACAATGGCACCAATCGACAATGCAGCACCTCTGGTGGACTTCAGTCAACCCAGCTTTTGGGGTACGTTTGATAAAGCATGATCGTAATCTATCAGTGGATATAAAGGCATTAGACTCTGTCCTCGACACACATACAGCCCGCCTTGACACCAAGAGCTCCCCATTTGCATATATGTAGACACGAAACACTAACCTCTCTTCACGCACACAGCCGCCGCAGCCTTCATCGTCTTCAACCCAACCTTCTGGAACACCGCCGCTCGCAGCGAATACCACAACAAGACCCTCACGCGCCTCGCCGGAAACAACGCCTACCGTGGCTGTTACGCCCTTGCCGTCACAATCTTCTCCCTCGGCATCGCGCGTGACTTCGTGTACGAGCGCGCCCTGCGCGCCCAACCAACCCACCCAGCCCTCCTCTCCCCTCTCTCCCAAGGCCTGGCCGTCGGCCTGCTCCTGAGCGGTAACACTCTAGTGCTGAGCAGCATGTGGGCGCTCGGCGTCACGGGCACATACCTGGGCGACTACTTCGGCATCCTGATGGACGAGATCGTCACCGGCTTCCCGTTCAATGTGTCCAGCTCGCCGATGTACCATGGCAGCACGTTGAGCTTCCTGGGCACGGCGCTGTGGTTTGGCAAGCCGGCGGGCGTGCTGCTGACGGGGCTGGTGTGGACGGTCTACAGCATTGCGTTGAGGTTTGAGGACCCGTTCACTGCGGAGATTTATGCGAAGAGGGACAGGGAGCAGAAGAAGAGCAGGTAAACTGGTGGTGACGATGCTGGGTTCGCTGATTTCATTCAACATGAGTATGCGGTGGATGGATGCTGGATGCCATCTGCCGGCGAGTTGTGGAGTGCGTTGTGGTACATAGAAGTATAGAACAAAATTGAAAACGGAGAAAGAGCTCTTGATATGACATCGCTCCTAACAGCTTGAGATTTCTTCGTGTGGGCTGTTCACTTCGGGGGATGACTGCGAATCAGCGACCGTGTCATGACTTGCAAGTCAGTGAAAAGTTGCACAGGTTGCCCAGAGAATCTTCCCCTCCATTGTCTTGATACACAACCCAATCAAGACACAATCCTGGCGATCGTCGTCACCCGTCCTGCAGCTCCCAGCTCCTCAGCCCCAGCCTTGGCTTGACCATAATCTTGCATCTTTCTTCTGATCTATACCGTATCTTTGCGATACCCAAGCCTTTCCTGAAGCTCCCAAATAGAAGCCATCCGTCCGAACAAGAGACTCGCGCTCAACCATGTCCGAAAAGACCGACCTCGAGCTCCAAGTCGACCCCAGCATGCACAAAGCAGCTCTACAGCAGAACGATGCCAACTCGCAGCCTGCCAAGAAGAAAGATGCCCTCCGATCAAGACTATGGAAAACCTTCTACATAATCGAGTGCCACTCCATGGCCGGCATCTTGCATCGCTACGCCATCGCTCACGCTCAGAAAGCACACCTCGCCAGATGGGACGAGGCGATGATCCCGGACGTGGAGAATTTGGTAGACTGGATCAAGCTGTCTATGGTATATCCCGGAGCTTCGTGCCCTTCCTTTCGCGGGCGCTCGATTGGACGTAGCACTGATGTATAATCTCTGCAGAGCATTAGCAGCAATCGCCATTTCCCCTGGATGAACTCTACGGCGGTCTTCTGGATCGCTGTGGTGAATTTCGTCATCTATGCTTGGTGGTACTTTGACTGCAACAAGAGGACTGATAGGTTCCAGTCGTGGACTCTTGCGAGTGTTGTGGCGGTCGGGTTTGTTGTGGCTATGGTTCCCGGTTTCGGGCTGTGGATCAGCACCTTTTGTGTTGTGCCTCGCGCTGTCGTTGTGGGTTTGTTGGTTAGCGATTTCGCTCATTGGGTATTTCCCAGATCGCGACGCAGAACAGATGACGCTCCGAGTATTGAGGTTGGAGGTGTGATGCCTGAGAAGGCATAAAGCCTCGGGGGTGTGAGGTGTCTGACCTTTATGGATTTCCATTTGCTGTGGCCTGGCTCAAGATCTACGGCTGTCCTCTTCCTCTGATTCATCGTGAGATGTGTATCAGGGGTTTAGGGGCACTTGCTTTGTGCTGCATCTTCGATGTTGGTTTTGGTTGAGTGAACTGGTACAGTAGTGTGTGGGTTCATCGCAATACTCTGCGCTATATCGGGATGAGCAAGACACTCCAGCCGCTCGAAGCGCGGCTGGCACTGGTGGTCTAGGTGCTGTTGATGGCATGATCCGGTGGCAAGAACGAAAGTATGAATGACTAAATAGATTAGGGAGCAGACAATCGCGTATGCTTCAGTGTGAGACCGTACTGATGTGATTTTCGAGCAGCGAGGCCTGGTATTTGTGAACTCTTGAAACAATGACTAGCGGTTGCGCTTCGAAGCGAAGGAAGTAATCCTGTGCCACCGAAATATCCGTTCCTCGTTTTGGTCGAAAACGAATATTAGATGATTTGAGCTTTTCTTGAATGACCATGCAAGGACAACCTGTCTTCCAACAACGATCGAAGTCATTCGTTGGTCTTTGGAATGCCAGCTAAGTGAAGTCAAAACACCACTGAAAAGTATAGATATCCATACTTTTGAAACACCACAGCTCTTCGTACTGCCGGAATTCCAATGACCACTTCTGTGTAAGACGATATCTCAACCACCGAAGTCGCACAATCATGCATAGACGACCTTCCGTCGCCGGCAGTGGCCGAACTGACAGTCTCATTGGCGGTAGGAGGACCCCCGTCAACTGTGCCGTCTTTGTGCTACCTCCTCCCTGAAGCGGCCCGGTACATGCTGGACTGAGATTGCACGTGCATGCATTCTGCTTGCCGATATGAGAGTTCTCGCCAACCGCATCCTCATAGCGGTATGTTGCTCTCTCAGACGGCACACACCTGCTCTGCTTGGCCTAGCTTATCGTTCGCTTGGTATGCTTGATGTCGCCTATCGCGATGCCGACGAGCATGGTGGCGTCGTCTACATCGGCCCTGGTAGCTGGCATCCTAAAGCAGCGGCTCGCCTATCCAGCGCGAGCATGATATATGTTGCTAGGTCAGCATCGACACCTCGTGGTAAGCTGGTGGATCTTTACTTCCTACTGTTCTTCCAATACCATGGCTATGCCTCTGGCGGCCACCGTGGCACACGAGAAGCATGGACATCCCATCTTACCTGCAGCGCCCGACGCAGCGCATGCTGCCCTCTCGACAAGACACGGCGTCGTCACCATCGAAGAGTACATGTACTGGGCTTCAATCACCAGACGTGAGGAAGACCTACTTCCGAAGATCAAAGGTCCGGTAGCGAAGCTCCTTGGTTCCAGCAAAAGCGATGCAGCCATCCACAACGTACGATTTGAAGCCACAACCTCCGAGATCAAGGACCCCGAAGCTGCGCCGCCGACCGCTGTGGCTGTATCTGATAGCGAATGGCAACAAGCAAATCGAGCTGCGAGAACCGCTGGTTGGGCTGCGGTTTTCTATCTCATCACCACTGATGTGCTAGGCCCGTACACTGTGCCTTGGGCCATGGCTCAGATGGGATACGGGCCGGGCATCTCGTTATATGCGATCTTTGGTGCCTTGGCAGGATACACTGGATGGCAGGTATGTTTCGTCAATCGATCGATCTTTCAATTGGAATCTACTGACACCAAGCCAGCTGTGGAGAATGTTTCTTCAACTCGACTCGGACCGATATCCCATGACAAATTATAGTGATATCGCGTTCCGTGTCTACGGGCCCTTCGCACGTCACATTGTAAACGCCCTGCAATCGGTGCAGCTGTTCTGTCTGGTAGGCGTGATCATCATAGGCAATGGCCAAGGTCTCTATCAGATCAACGGAAACATCTGTTACGTTGTCTGCTGCGTGATCTGGGCTGTTCTGGGCATGTTTCTCGGCCAGATACGGACTCTGCAGAGGTTTGGCTGGATTGCTAACTTTGCCGTCTGGATCAATGTGATAGTCATGGTCATGGTTAT
Organism: Cladosporium colombiae; assembly: GCA_026122715.1. Classification (NCBI taxonomy): domain Eukaryota; kingdom Fungi; phylum Ascomycota; class Dothideomycetes; order Cladosporiales; family Cladosporiaceae; genus Cladosporium; species Cladosporium colombiae. The sequence goes on from JAKZFA010000014.1 coordinate 500,360, forward strand.
GGCTGTGGTTACCCACAGCGAACCAAACTATGAAGCAGCCTCCAAGTGAGTTGCAATAGCCCTGCTACACACGTTCCAGCCAAAAAAGACAGCCATACTGACTTCCGTCCCAGCCAAAACGGAGTCGACATCAGCAACCCAATTCCTCCAGTCCTCACCAGCGCCGGCGCTCCTCCAGACATCGACTTCAGTGGCCAAGTTCTAGGCCTGATGCAAGCCGTCTTCTCCTACGGCGGCGCAATGGTGTACTGCGAATTCATGTCCGAGATGCGCCGCCCCTTTGATTTTTGGAAAGCCCTTTTGATCGCCGAAGCCTTTATTTTCAGCGTCTACATCTTCTTCGGCGTCTACGTCTACAGTTTCCAAGGCCAATACGTGATCAACCCTGCCAACCAGGGAATGTCGATGCGGGGCCCATTGGTCGCTGGCAACATCCTCTACCTCGTCACAGGCTTGATAGCCGCTGCGCTTTACGGCAATATCGGCATCAAAGTCCTCTACCAGGCATGCTTCAAAGAGCTACTACACCTCCCGGATCTTGGTTCCAAGAAGGGCAAGTGGATCTGGGTATTCTTCGTACCGATCTATTGGGCTCTAGCATTTCTCCTAGCAGCAGCCATTCCCAATTTCTCGTAAGTCGTCGCCCCTTCCGAAAACACTGCAAACTCCAATTTCTGCTTGAACCAACACTCGCTCTTCCCCAGCGCCCTCTCCGGCTTCGTCGCCGCCCTCTGCATCATGCAATTCACATACACCTTCCCACCCCTCCTGATGCTCGGCTTCTCCGTCCAGCGCGACGCCGTCGGCGAAGACGAAGGCTTCGATCCATCTACGGGCCGCACGACTCGACATGACAGTGGCGCAAAGCGCTGGGCACGCGGCTTCACGGCGAAGCGGTGGTACGTCAAACTGCTCAACGCCATAATTGGAGTGGGGGCGTTGGTCACTGCTGGTCTGGGAATGTACAGCAGTATTGAGGGGATCATGGATGCGTTCCAGGGTGGAAGGAACACGGCGTTCAGCTGCACCGGCCCTGTCTGATGACCAGTCTATGAGGAATCTCAGACTAGCCACACAGGACAAGGCACTGCAAATCGTCTATAGCAGTACGCTGCGGTTCTCGAAGGGCCGTTGTTGACAACACTCGTCATCACGATGGAGGTATATGTAAGCAAGTACGGTAATTGCTATTGCTCAGCTGGGCTGAGATCTCCGTGTGAAGAGAGATGCCTCCTGCCCCGGGGGGAGGAAAAGAGAACGCCATCAGAATGAAGAGCCACGTGATCCACTCTCTGTACCCGATGGCTGGGAGATCAAATAATATGTACAGTATTCCGTGTTGATCACCTTCGATACTCGAGATCCAGATCGCTGGCTACCATGTATGAATCGTTGATATGTCATATTCACAATATCTACACGCTAAGAGAATCAGAATATCAACAGGTATATATGAGGCGTAATAAACAACATAACCACAAAACAGGGGCTGTCGATTGGAAATGAAAAAACAAGAAGAATAGGCCGGTTGAGAATAGAAGAGAAAGAGAAAAAAAACAAGAAGAATAGAACGCCACCATCGCTTCAAGAAACGCTCACCAGAAACCAGAACAATCAGTCCGCTTTTGTTCCAAACTCAAAAAAGAACGTCCTCCGATCGTAATCGACGTAACAGCGTGGCCGTAAAAAAAGCAGCCAAAAGTATCGACAATGATGAGGTATCAAGCAAGAAACGAAGAAAATTAAGAAACGAAGAGTGAAGGTAAAACCACCCCCTCACTGCTCCCCAACCCCATCCAACTCCCTCCTCCCCCCATCCAACCTCCTCCTCCACTCTCTTAGCTCATACGCGTCCTCATCGTCGCCTTCCTGCAGCTTCTCGCAGACCCTGCGCAGACTCTCGACAACACCAAAGACAAGCGCTTTGTCTTTGAGACCCAGCACGCGGCCGTTGGGATTGAGAAGAGCATTAACGGCGATTGCGGTGGGGTCTTGCAGAGGAGTGCCCGGCGAGATGAGAGGACTGAGGAGAGGTTGAGAGCGGCGGGGCTGGCTTGTGCGGTGGTTTGTGATATGGTCGGATGGCGGGCGGCGGGCGATGCTTGATGTAGACATTGATGAGCGGTGGAGGGAGGGTTCAGTTGATGAAGGGCGGGAGAAGTGGCTTGCGCGGCTGGAGCGGCGACTATTGGGTTTAGAAAGGGTGGTGTGAGTCGTTGGGGTTGGCGAGAGGTTGCGCTCGGCGGCTGTGGCGAAGGAGGCGATGGTGCTGACGCTGTCGGTCGATTGCTTGCGGCTGTGGGCGATTCTGCGCTCAATCTCGCGAAGGTTCTCTGGGGTTTCTGGGGTGGGTGGCGGGTTCAATTCATCGTCGTACGGATCGATTTCGGTTGTGGTCGCTCTTGGGCCCTTGGCGGTGGATACAGACGAGATAGACTCGCCATCGGAATCGTACTCTCCGTCCATAGGGCTACTCTGCTGGTATCGAGCCATGGCGCTATGAAGGAAGAAGTTTTCATAATCGAACGCGTCTTCACGCTCTTCGTGAGGTACGGCGGAGGTGGGGAGATCGTGCTCGGCATCTTCGTAAACGCTCTCAACATCGAGATCGGGGAAATATTCAGATGGGTCGCCTGGTGTGGACACCGTAGGAGCGTCACTTCCAGAATACTGAAAGCTATCTGCTCCCGCACCGACATCTGATGCAATGTCGTTGTCACCGATATTGAACGAACCAGGCATATCGCGATTGTTGTCAGGTAGATAATTCGGATCGTCTTGGTGACTTTGCATCCGCCGCTCTCGCAACGTCGGTCTTGCGTTCTGCTGCATTTCCGCAAATGCATTCCTGCTTCCGGTCTTCAGAGGCAGTGATGGCCAGCCTGGGAGTCCAGTCTGAGGTTTAGAAGGGCTGGTGTCAGCAGCTTCGTCAGCTCCATTGGCACTTGACGATCCGGGATACCACATCTCGGGTGGCTGGTACTCGGCATTATTGAGGGGTGACGCATCTCGTAGGTTGTTGAAGCTTTGCCGTCTAATGCTGTCTTCCTTCGCGCGCTCTCTGAGCGACGATATCCTGTTTTTCAAAGTTGACATTTGACCTTTCAAATCGTCTGTCGTCGATGGCGATCGTGTTATACCCAGCCCATACGTGTGCTCGGGCTCATATTGTGCGCTTTCTCTATTGCCTACCGAGGGCGCTATTTGGGAAGCACTCTCCTCTGGCAGAGGTTCTAAATCGAGGTCTGGAGTTCCCATAGCCGCTGGCGACTGGCCAATTCGACCTGATCCGCCATCTACGGAAGTTGGCTGAGCAGGACTGCTACCTAATGATTCGTGACTCTTCGAGCCTCGCAAGTCTGTCCAAGAAGAATTACTCGGTCGTACGGGGATTCTGCCTTTCCTCCCGAACATGTCGCCTCGCATAAGGGCTGTATGCGGTCGCTCCGGTAGGGTATTCTCACTAAGCGTTCTGGAATGGCCACTGTTGTACTCCCTCCGCAACGAGGGCGTACTAATTTGTAAATGCAGCCCTCGGCCACTCCCTGGTCTTGTATTGGTGTAGCCATCCATGAGGAATCTTTTCGTGCCGTAGTTCGAAGTGGACGAAGCGGCCGAAGATCCAAGTGAAGTCGCCCGTTTCAAATTGGCAGCAGTGAGCGGCGCTACCAGATCTCTCGCACCTCGCAAGTTGCCCTCCATCAGATTTAGTCGTCTTTTCGCGTTCGCGAGAATTTGTTCCGCTCGTTGGCTCAGCATAGCAGAATTGTGTTCTTCCTCCTCTTCCTGTGCTTTGCGCCGCGCATCCGCGCCGCCCGCTATGCTACAGCTGTAGCCCATGCGCATGGAGCCAGGCTTCTCGGTATCGGTCTCCTCGTCCTCGGTCTCGTCCTTCTTATATTTGTGCAGAAACGCAGGAAGCGCGGCATATTCGTCGCTGTTGAGCGAGCTCGCGCCAATGCTCAAGCGCTTATCCTGAACATTCGAATGGGGGGTCAGGCGGTCGCCGTCCTGGATTGTCGGCGACGATGCGATCGAAGTCTCCTCTGCTGGAGAACCATTGCGGACGGGACTTGTTTGTGAGACATCCTCTCTGCTGTTGCTTGCAGTCCGACTCCGCAGAAGCATGAGCTTGCGGCTCATGAGCCCGCGCTTCTCCTTCTTGGCCGGGTGGGGTCGGTCGCTATCCATGCTCGCTCGCGCACCGGCATGCTGGTTGGTGATGTCTCTCAAGTATGTGATGCTGGGTGGACCGCGTAGGCTGTCGGCGGGTGAACTGGGAGCGTATAGCGAGCCGGCATTCGGCAGGACCATGTCAGGGTTCGTCAGAGTCGGGGAAGGAGGAGCCGGGAGGGAAGGTAGCGGCTTGTCGAGAGCTTGGTGGGAGTCTGGCAGCAGAGGGTTGGTGATGGCCGCTAGGGCGCGCCTCGAGTCGTACACGGCAGCCATGGTGGAGGCCGAGGGGCCAGCTCGCAATTTAATGGTGACGGAGTAGCTGGCAACTGGGTGGAGCTGGGTGGGCGTTGATCACTGGGTCGACATGATGATGCTTGCACGCATGCTATGCAGACAACAACGACGGCGGCCTCGCTCGGTCGAGGATCCGCTAGCCAGGCAGGCAGGCAGAGGGCAGGTGGTGGAGGAGACAGTACCGGGCAGGGAGGCAGAAGCACAGCAGCGCATGGGGATATCGCACACGCCTCCCCGGCCGAGCGAGCTGTGGGAGGAGGAGGATTGGGCAGGGCTAGTTGGGCAGCCGGCATTGGTAGCGCGAACCGGTGGCCTCGACGCTATGCCTGTTCCTGAAGATCTACCTGCAATCGTCCGCAATCGTCGCAATCCCATTTTCACACCGCTTCCGTTCTGGTGCGTGTCTTGCCCGCCTGCATCTCTGGATACAAGCGCGAGTCTGGGGTTGACGGCACCACCATCGACATCCTCCCGCCGGAAATCGTCGAATGTTCTGAGCGATCATCTCCGATGCTTCACATAGATACCGCTCCGGCTATGGCGCAATACTAAGCATCTCCCTAGCTCCCGTCTCCAATCCAAGTGGAGTCTGACGAACCAAACAATGAATAATCGCTGCAACCCGGGCTCTTGGGTCGACAGACCCTATATGTGTCCTTGAGTCGTGATAGGGGATATATATATATATCCATGTTATTATAGCCGCCTTACAGCCCTCGCTTTCGAGAAGACCTTGGTTCGATTTTTATAATTGTTTTTTTTTCTGACATTACGAGCCCGCGTTTCATATTCGGGGTTCTGATGCAAGCGAATTCAGATTTACGCACCATGTACGTTCAAGGGGGAATCTCCCGATGGTGGTTGTCGAGGACGCGAAGACTTGCTTGTTCAAGTAAAAGCCTTATCAGATGGATGGATACACGAAATCGTTTACCATCCAAAAATAGCTCATCGCTTATCTTCCGACAACGACTGCATCGATAACGCCAACCATCCCCGACTCCCACTCCTACCCAACAAAACAACATCGAAACACCTCCCTTCGCGCAGTAATCAAAGATGCGGCACCTTACATTCCCCACCCCCACGCACTCGATAATTCGAAACCATCCCCATCGCATGATGATTATCCACATGGCAAATAATCTGCCAAACCCCCTCTCCCACCGCATCCATCACCAGCGTCTTCCCAACCCCATCATTGATACTAACCGCATACTCGCTGTTGCCCAAATACGTGACGCCATTGCCGTGCATGTGGAAGACGTGGCTCGCCGCGCCGTACGCGTTGACGTACCAGATCACTTTGTCGTCCAGGCACATGTCGTAGATGGGGTTGTTGGCGAAGATGTAGCCGTTCATGGTGTAGAAGGAGGGCGCGGAGGGGAAGTTGAGAGCGCTGTTGAGGTTGGCAATTTGCGGGAGCCAGATGGAGGAGTTGCCGGAGGGGAAGTGCGCCGTGCTGCTTTGGGTTGAAGATGGGATTCGGGTGTTGTTGCGAAGCAGGGCTGCAGCGTTGGAGGCTGAGAGGAAGGATTTTGCTTCGTTGTAGATCATGTACAGGAGGGGGATCTCGCGGTACTCGGCCATCGTTTTGGCCATTTCTCCTCTTCGATACACGATCGTTGGGCCGATGAGGCCTGCGTTCGAATCCTGCTCGAGCGAGACGTAAGAGTGGTAGCTGTGCGTCCGGGCAGGCTGGCTTGGATTCGGACCGGCCGAGTCGGACACCAACCACTTGTACACCACGCAGCCTTGAGGTCCAATACCGGCTTGGATCGGGGGCACGGCATTGGTTTGCGAAAGGGTATTGCTGGCGTCGGGTGTGGTAGTGTTCGGGTAATCGGCTCCCTCACTATGCTTGGTGTAGTCGAGGCCCATGGAGTGCATGGTCGCGTAGTTCTTCCTCATCTTGTTGACGAACATGATTTCGATCATGTCGCCTACCTCACCACGAATGGTGGGGCCTTGGGTGCCTTGGTATGGAGGCTGTTCGCTGTACTGGGAGAAAGACTGGTCGGTGTAGCCCCGGTAGAGGGCCTTCAGCCATTTCGTGCCGAATTGGTTGGCACCAGCTGAGTTGGCTCTCGGAGAGACGTCCATAGGGACCTGAACGGAATGGTTAGTAGGTCCTCTGAGAACCTGAACATCGAAGCTGTTTCACGTACACCCAGCCAGTTATCCCATCCCGTCGGAGCATAGTCCCATTCGACTTCCTCCGCAGCGATGTAGTATCGCCTGACGTTGCCGCCGAAATGAAAATTGGACGGGACAAAGCTTGGGAGCTTTCCATCCAATTTGGCGGCACAAGACCCGGCCATTGTAGCATTGAAGGTACAATTGCCGTTGCCATTGCCATTGACCGAGTTCGACAGAGCATGGGAGCTGCCAATCAGGAGGGAAGCGAGAGAAAAGCGCAAGGCTTTGGGTGCCATGTCGCATACAAGGTTCGGTATCGTGTGAGTGTATATGTACGCGATGAGCAAGTTTTCCCTCGCTGTGATCGATGCCTTTTTATAGATGGTAGAGCATCAACAATAAGTGTGACGAACTCTCCATCGCCGCCTTATCCGCAGCATCGACATGCATACCACGCAATGCATCGGCTGTATAAAGCTTTCGGTATTTGACTCGATCAGTGTGCCATGCGACACGCAAGTCGCCCTGCTAGACTTCACGAGGGCTTGGTCGATAGCCTTTCTCGTTGCCCTAGGAAGCCAGAGTTGATTTCGTGGTCACGGACCAGAACCAGAACCTTTTTGGAATACGCGGACAGCCTGTGACGCCGCTTCATGTTGCCGGTATAGCGCTGCGCCCATCACCTCGGCCTTCACACAGATCCTCATGATCGGAAAGAGCAAGCCATCACCTTTTTCCGCGGCAATGCTGTAGACTGCATGAATCAGGAGGTTGAAGTGTAGCTAAGCCAGACCAATAAGCTTCACCGAATGACATCAAAAGAAGCTTACCACACATTCACGCATGGATGCATGCATGTGAATACGGACGGTGCAGGGTTTGAACGGCACTAAACTACCGTCATCGCAGATACCGATTTTGATATGCTGGAAACCTTGTTAGCGTGGTCAAGTGCATGCACGAGGCCCTATCACCGCAGGTCGAACAATGCTTACCACCCGCACGCGTGGACGGAATGACTTCGATCCTTCGGTTCCACGCGGAATCCTGAACTCTATGCAAACGTTCATTCGCTTTTGCCAGTAGCGTCAATGTGATCTTGATGCGTGCAAATTACCACAGCCGACATGTCGACATTATGTGTGCGACTTGGATGATTGACATTTGCTCCATGCAATTGAACGCCGAAGTCCTTCGGGCTAACCCTAGTAACCACGAATCCACTGCGCTAGGTTCAAAGGATATTAACAACCACATACATATATTCGGACAGACGCTCTGAGACGCATGCGATGTACATGTGTGACCTGAATGAGAGGCCTGCTACTTACTATCCATAAGAAATGCCCCCCGGGTGGGTAATTCGTGGTTGGAAAGGATTGTTCCGAAGATTGCAATCGAGTGCTTATACGACCTTTCTGAGTCTGAGAATGCTCAACTGTCTTGTGGTCGGAGCGGTGAAGCCATGTGCATATAGTCTTGGTATCCCTTTGCGGCGAGCAGCAAGATAGCGAATGTCGTCCTGTGGAGAAACTCGTGATGTCGTTGTCACTCGAACGAAACGCAAGAGGCTGCGCTCCACGCCGATGCATGGGCTTGCTGTCTTCCATACTCCCGATGTAGAATGATCAATATCGCTACCGGAAATGTGGATGTAAGTAAATACATGTAACGTTTGAAGTGCGTCTAAGCATCCGGCGTCTTTGTCTACCAGCCGGAAATCTATGCTCCTCTCCTCTCTCCGAAGCCTGCTGTGGCGATTCTTTCTCGAGTCTGCTTCAATGCCACGCTTCTTAATCATACATCCAGATCATACAAGCCGCAGTCACCTCGCATGCGTGACTGTCAATGGCCAACCAAAAATGACACCCCAGGTCCTCCAACACCACTCTAACCCAATCTCCTGGGCTTGGGGCTACGAGTACCACCAATCTTCAGCCTCGTCGCATCCAGCACCGCCGAAATCTTATCTCTGATATTCCTGCCCTCTGCGCCCAGAATGGCCTTTGTGAACGCCTCTCTGCCCGCGCCGAATCCTCGCATCACGATCTCAAGCTTCTGAATATCGTGCATCATGCCCCGCTCCTGCATCGTCTTGAGCGTGAAAGCAGTAAGCTGGTACGCGGCGTCGTAACTGCTGCGACCGGCCTTCTTGAAACCAATGTTACCCGCCGAGAGCGACAGCAGCACGTCGACCATCTTCTTCTGGTCGGCGGCGCTGGCGTTTGTGGATGAGACGCCGCTGGAGGTGGTCTGCGAGGCGGGCCTGGGCGCCTGCACCAGGGTGAGGTGTGTGTTGTGCTTGGTGGCTAGGACGTGCAGGCGGTGCGGTTTGATCTCGCCGGCGGCGTCGAGATTGTGGCTGGCGGCATCGTTGAAGAGGCGCGCGGGAGAGTCGAGGATGTCGGCGAGGGAGGCGCCTTCCTGCTGTCTGCGGCCTGAACGGCGGGCGTTGGTGTCGCTGATGTTTTGCAGGCCGCGGATGGCGCTGTCGACGGGTTGGACGGGGGTGGTGGTGAAGGCGCGTTTGCTGGCGGCGGGCTTGAGGCGCAGACGGCACGATTGGCATACAGAGGAGGCGAAGGTCCGGGGAGTGAGGAAGGAGGCCATGGTGGGTGGTGGTTTATGGTGGTGGTATGATGGTGGTGGTATGATACAAGGTATGCTACAATGCTTCTCAAATGTTGTCCAGCCTTGGCGAACTCTCCGCAAGTTCATCTCAACTTTGAGGTGTTATCTACCACACAATGCTCGAATCTGCCCTTGGGATAGCCTGTGTTCTAGCATAAAGGGCACACATCATTTTCTCGCTTCAGAAACCCATGCACTAGCTAAGGGTGTCGTGGAGGCTGACCCAGCCTCGCGCGTCTTCCATTAATTATGGGTCGTTTCCGCCCGTGAACGTAAAAGAAAGGCAAAAGCTCCTCCGGCTCTACCTCTGTAGGCCCTCATACTCCCTCCCCCAGAGTTAGTGCAGACCTCTTCCGCAACGCCGCTGGCCACGTCTCACCCGCGCTTGACAAGCCCCATCATCGCATTTCTTCGCATGGAGGTGGCAATAACCCTCGTATGCCATACTTGCTGGTCTTGCATTGCAGCCCTCTAGCCTGCAGAGCTGTATAATCATAGTAACTGAGGTCTGAGGGAGAGCATTGCTCGTGGCGAGGATTGTGGTGGAAACCGTTGTGGAGGCTGTTGGAGGGCCTATAGGATTATCAGCGATTGAACTCACGACCTGAACAGGGCTAAACGTACCAGCCGGTGATCCAGTCGTATCGGATCCCAACAATGCAGGCCTCTTGTTCGATGCCACGGACTGTTGCTTGCAGGATGTGGAACAGTATCTTACTCCTCCGTTCCTGGAGATGCGCGCGTCACAGCCCTCACGATCGCACTCTTTCCCATGCTGGGCACAATACGGTCCAGTTGTGCTCGAGCGTAGGACCTGGTTGCAGCCTTCCTGTACACATGCACCACGAGTGGTGGCGCGCTGTTTGCAAGGTGTTGAACAGTAACTTGCTCCCGCCCTGTGGATGCGCGCGTCACAGCCCTCACGAGCGCACCTTTTCCCATGCTGGACACAATACCCGCCAACGTTGTTGGAACGAATGCCCTGGTTGCAGCCTTCTTGTGCACATTCACCATGATTGAAGGCGTTGGAGCAGACCGCACAGAGACCCCTAGCGAACGTGTTGCGCTCACAGCCTGGCTGCCGACACATGAACTCTGCCATGTCCTTCTGAGTCCATTGAAGCCGCCTCACGTTGATGCCTAGGCATTCTTCAGGGCAGAAGCAGCCGCTAGCCCCTGCGTGGTGTGTCTTGCGGACGGCGTTACGGCGTTTTGTCTCCATGTAGAGGTGTGAGGGCTCAAGACAGTGGTTGTCGTCTCCAAAAACATTACAGCGACCGCTAGCTTCGTACAGCTTCTGCCCCTTGGAGTTGCTGTTTTTCCATAGAGGCGCTACCATCTTCCAGAGCTCATTGTCTGGTAGGCCGCCTTCAGGGACCGGTTTGAAAGCTGCAACAATTCTTTGCGGACTCAGGCCGATAGTGGTCCTGTGATCGATTGCCTCAATAAGCGGCACGTGTATGCTTTTGGAGAGGCCCATCATGTCTCGTGGACGACAGCTGTCACATCCGCACAGTTTCTTCCTATCAGCTGGGCCGAGCTGGATGCGTCCGAGGCCTGCGACGATCTCTTCGCCTTTGTGACGCCAGGCTTTGAGTGACTCGATCTCAATCCGCTCTGGAGTCCCTTCATCGAACATGTAGTTGCCCAAGGCCAGCTCGGCCTCTGTGTACCCATGCAGGGCCAGCCACTTCTCGTCGTCCTTGTCTAGATCAAAGGGCGCTTGCGTGTAGTCCACAGACCCCGCAGCAAGGTCCTGAGCAGTTGGCCATGGTACAGGCTCATCGCTGTACTCATCCTCATGGCTGGACTCCTCGGCAGGGCTCGGACTTGGTATATCCGTCATGGGCATGTCGTTGCCAACATACGGCATGTTGGCTTGCTCTGGACCAGCCGGGCAGCCATGCTCGCCTCTGGGAGCATCTGAATGCTCGTCATAGTCATTGAGACCATGGAGGGCCGAGAAGTCCATGTGAGCGTCGTCTGTTGGGGTGACTGGGCTAAACTCTGGGGCCACAGGTGAGCAGCCATGATGAGAGCAGTTGTGGTTGTACCGCGGAGAGGCTGAGTGATTGTCAGCTCTCGGAGTGATAGGGCTGAAGTCGGGAGCCGTTAGTGAGTCGTCCACACGACCGTCGACTCTTGGGGTCGTAGGGCCAAAGCTGGGCTGATGGTAATCCGGCGTGTCGTCCGGGCGGCAAAAATTCGACAACCCAGTGTCGACTCTCAGCGTTGTGGTGGGCCTGGGGGCGGGCGCTGTTGGTCGTAGGGGCGCCGGTGCCGTCGAGAAGCGCTCCCAAGCCCCGTCAACACATATCTGGTCAGCGAGCTCTGCTCTAACGGAATCGGCCAGATGCATGTTATTGATGGCAGTAGTCCAGCCCTCCTCAGCCAGGCGTATCGCCGTGAGTTCTGCCTCTTTCCACTTTTTGATAGCGTGAAGTATTCCTCGACGTCGATTTTTCGCTTCTCCTGCCACAGACCTGCGACCTCTGTACGGCTGATGGCCTCTGTACGGCTGGTGCCCTCCGTACGGGTGATGGCCTCTGTACGGGTGATGGCCTCTGTATGGCTGGTGGCCTCTGAGCAGCTGCGAAGAAGCATTCTGGAATGGACGGGTGGGAGCCATGGGCGCAATCTGTAGGCGTCAGCATGTCTCCTCACCTAACCATCATTATGAAGCGATGCCGGGAGGCGGTGTGAGCCTTGGAGCCAGATTGAGCATCCATGACAAGCTCGATTGTGATTGCAAATTTAGCAGAAGCATGGTATCGGCCGCTTGCAACATCATGGGTCTGTTGTTGTACGAGGAAGCGTGGAAAAAGTGAGTGGGAGTAAAGCTGATACGCGTGTCACGTGTCAAGCTTGCGTCAGCTGACAACGACGAGACAACAGGGCACATGAACGCGCTGCGACAGTGTAGGGCAGAAGTCTGGAGGATGATGACACCCCTTTGAACTGCAACAGCTCTCGGCGGACACGTTTCCTCTATAGGGGCAAAAGTGGGCTCCAATGCACGATAGAGGGCTGAAAGGGGTCCAGCTCCTGGTACATTGAGAAGAAGGTTGTGAAAGGCTGCAGCAGCTGGCGACTGCGACAGCCTCGAGGAAGATGGTGAAGAGCTGTAGCAGCTGGCGACTGCGACAGCCTCGAGAAAGATGGTAAAGAGCTGTAGCAGCTGGCGACTGCGACAGCCTCGAGGAAGATGGTAAAGAGCTGTAGCAGCTGGCGACTGCGACAGCCTCGAGGAAGATGGTGAAAAGCTGAAACAGCTTGGCGGCTGCAATAGCCTTGAGTGAGGTCCTAGTCCGGAATAAAGTGATATAGGCCTCCAGAGGATCCAGGTATAATGATCACACACAGTCAGTAAGGAGAAGCTGCACCTACCACGCGTGATTGTCCTTCCCAGAAAACGTAGTGGCGCTGGTGCTGGTGAGCTTGTGTCGATACAAGGCTGGCGGATGCTGTCTGGAGGGCAAGCCGATGTCGTGGTTGTTAGAGGTGAGGTCCAGCTGCGACATCTACGACGACGAGGAAGGCGCCAAAGTCCAGCACCTTTCGCACCTTCCTCGATATCTGCTCTGCGCCCAGACGCTCGCCTGTGGCAAGAATTCAAGAACACGGGTGTATGTATGCATAAAACATTTTTTTTTGGAGGGCAATCAAGGGCTACTTATCAATATACTTGCTGCATGACCGCGACAAAGTCAAGTCGCCCTTTCCAAGCCCATTTGAAACTTGGTAGAAAAAACAGGGGATGAGCCGACACTGGCTCTGGTTGCAGGAAAATGTGGTGGTTTGGATGGGGTGTGCTCCGAGTGCACCGCATGGCGGCTGTATTGTGAGCCGATGTAATGTGCTGGAGAGTGTGCAGGGGCCGTGTCAGGGCCAAGGTGCTGGGGGAAGTCGGCCTAACAGTATCGTCGTAGGTCGGTGAGGCTGCTTGTTGCTCGAGCGCAGCATTCTATTCGATGTCGGCATCGCCTTGAAGTGTTGCATTTTTGGGGATCTTCTTGGGAGCCTTGTCGTTGGAGTCTTCTTCTTCCTCTTCCCCCTCAGAGGCTTGCTTGCCCTCGAGGAACGCATCAATGTCGATGACCTCCTTGGTTTCCCTACCCACGTTGAATGTGTAGAAGTCGGGCAGACCAGGAGGCAATGGCTTCCTGTCAGCTCCTGTCAACCCCATCCATTCGCGCAGGGTGTCATCTGAGCCGATGTTGCGTCTTGCAAAAGAAGGTGCTGTGAACTCCACAGTCTCGTCTTCAGTAGCAGCGGGAAGCTGGGTCTTTGCATTTGCAATGACCGCTTCTAGAGACTTCACGCCTTGAGCGTAATTCGACTCGTAACTGGCTTCATTCTTGCGCATTGTGATGAAGGCACTCTGTGACTGGCGGAAGAATTTGGCAGGGTTATGCAAGAGCTCGTAGCTGTTGTCGCTGAGCTGTTGACGGTCAATCATAGCGGCGGGTGCAGAGGGCGCGGAAGACTCTCGCGCAACCAGTTCTGCAGGCGGAGGATAGGAGAGGTCAGGCTCGATGCCGTTCTGGATCATGACCGCCATTCTACCTCTGAGTGCCCGGGTGCCACAGAAAAGCATCTTGCTGCTGAACTCATCAAGGTCAACATTAATGCCCTCTTCAGTGAAGTCACGGAAGCGCTCAGGAACTTGATCAGGAAATTGAGCCCGCTGCTTCATCACAGTAGCAGCTGCGTCCCTCACAGCAATTGACGCACCCGGTGCATTTGCTGCAGCCTTGAGAGCTTCCACGTACTCCAGTGGAACACGCAGGCCGTCAATCTCTGTAGGGTACTTGACGAGCTCTTCGCGATAAGGAAATGTCTCTCGGTGTGATGCAGGCACACGAGCGAGCATAGAGAGCTGACCGTCGGGCGAGTTTGCCTTTTTGACGGCCTCCTCAATCCATTTAGTGGGAGTCACGTCGCAGGGGATAATGTAGGCCAGATTCTTGGTAAGCTTGAGGTTGTATGCCTGTGAAGGCTTGCCGTCGGTGGCAGTGTCGGCTCTGTTCAGCCATTCGCCTTCCCCAAACAAGACTCTGTTGCCGTGTGCAATGAGATAGACTACCTCGCCATTGACAACGTTGACTGCAGGCTTGCCACGAGGCCTGCGGTTGATGAGAATTGCGCCGTTGGTATCGAATGTCTGGGGGTAGTCGCGGTTTAGATCCTTCAGAGTCATCCGTCCAGCCATACACTCCTTATACAGGGAAGCTGCGTCCTCGTCGGAAATGTGCCGGTTCTTTGGAGGCTTGGAGGCCTTCGCCGCATCGATGTAGCGCACAACATTGTAGGTCTTTGTCTGAGGATCCGCAAGGTCGGGTTGGCCTTTGCCATTGAGAGGCGCAAGATTCTCTACAGAGTCTCCATCGCCAACGCGCCATTCGGTGCTCTTGTCATGACGTGGGTGTGGTGTCGCGCGAGCCTCAACGTTGTTATCTTTCCTCTTCTCTTTCTTGACGATGGCGCTGCTAGTGCTCCCTTCACGCTGTGCCTGAGCATCGCCTCCAAGATGCTGTAGCGCTGCTTGAGTATCCTTCAAGCTCGACCTGGGCGTCTTTGCTGGGCGGCCTGATGACGATGCGGCCGCCCTGCGTTTTGAGCTGGCCGCGGGTCCATTGGGTTCCTTGCTCGCGGCGCCGGTGGGAGCTGGTACACCCTCTGGAACGGGCTCTTCTTCTGGTGGCATGGTGTAGGCGATGGCATTGAAGTCGGCCGCTGTTGGGGCATCTGGGGACACGATCTTGTCTTCCACGTCGCCATAGAATTTGGTGGGATTCTGTGCGAAGGCCCCATCAACCTCGAGGACAGCCTTCTTCCTCGTGAAGTACTTTGCGTCAAACATTCCATACATGTCACACTGGACCTCCACGGTAATGGAAGAATAATCAGGATGACCCATGGCCTTGAAGTTGGTTGGGATGACTGGAGCGCCCTCTCCGACACGCTGAACACCAACATCCCAGTACTCCATACGAGCAGCCTCTGAAGCGATTTCGATAGTGCGGCGCTCGATCCAACGATCCATCCTCTCGTTGTAGCCCTCCGTGGCATCGCGGTCTGGGGGGTGAATGACCCTCCAGTATTCTCTGTTCGTGGTGCCGAAACCCTTCTCTGCAAGTTCGGAGTACTCAGAGGGCCGTTGATCGTCCTTGTCAGTCACGAGCCAGTCCATGAGGTTTATGAACTGTTCGACGTCGACAAATCCGTTTGCCGCAAGCTCATCTGAGCGGATTTTGACCATGAAGCTGATCAGATCCCAAGCGATTTCTGCCTGGATATCGTAGCCTTTTGTCATGTGCAGGTAGAGGTCCTGTGGTGTCCAGTAGAAACGATCGTCTTCACCAACTTCACCAACGTAAACGCTGTCGCTCAACTCGCTCTCTGTCTCATCCTCCTCGTCCCCTGTCGCAGAGGCCACGAACTCCTCTGTCGCAGAGGCCACTACCTCCCCAAAGCCGGTATCAAGGCCGAGCTCGCTATCGTTCTGACTATCGGCCCTGATACGGGGCGTCTCAGGCTTCTTCTTTCTCTTTTCGAGCTCAGCCGCCCACCTCTTGGTGTAGTGGTACTTATCTGCGTGGCGGATCCCCCCCAAATAGGCGAGGATGTACAGGAATGGGTAGTTGCGCAGGCTCTGAGAATGCTGTGAGACAGGAGGATGAGTGCGTACTAGCTCCTCCAGGGGAATGAGAGAAAACATCTTTGTTGAGAAGTCTTCGCGGATAGCTGTTCGATCCCAGTCACGCTTACCGTGAAAGTTGGTCAGATCCTCCAGGTCCTGCTCCCAGGTCCTCTCATCGCCAGTGGGAAGGTAGGGGTCGTCGTCAAGCTCCCACACGTCAAATTCACCTGCACCGTCGCCAGTTTCCCAGGTCGTAGTATAATTCGGGAACTCGCCCTTCTGGATACGGTGCATCAGCACCCAGATGTACGCCTGTGGGGAGTGCATGCGGATCTTCTGAAGTTCTTCGTCTCGAGGCTCCACCCACCACGGGCGGTGTTTGTAATCTGGAGGGATTGGAAGACTCTGGATAACCTCCCATGCTGGATCCGTGATGAGGAACAGATTGTTGGTCCACTTGTGCATGAGAACGATAATACTAGGGTTCCAGGGGGCTGGTCCGAGTATGTCGATGTCCTCATCTGTACGCACATGCTCCACCAGATCGTAACCTTTGACAGTGATGATCGTGGGGTCGAGTCCGCCCTGCGGACCAATGGCCGCTGCCTTACGCTTCGGCCCCTTAGGGGGCATTCTCCAGGTATCTTGGAGTCTTTGTGACTCGAGATGTTTGATGAGGTTCAATTGACGCTTGTGAGCCGCAACTCTCTGGTATCTGCTTGCAGGGGCGTGCGTGCGCCTGTACTCCTTGGATGATGGGATGGTGAGCAGGTCTACTGGGAGGTCCTCGTCGCCCACAGGATCCTGACTCGTACGGGAGTTCTTGCTGACGATATCCCAAGCTACGGGCTGTGGCGACCAGGTAGACGGCTGAGAGTTGTGGTGGCTGAGAAGGTCGAAGTAGTCCTCAAGCTGCGTAGTAGTGATCTGATCGCTGATAGTCGGGAAGCGTCTGCTCGAGCAAAGCAGGAAAATCTCCTCCTCGGTGAGGCTGTAGAATGTTCGTGAGCCTTGCTGGAGAAGCCGGATCAAGACTCGTTGGGAGGCAGTGACAAGGTCTGTGAAAACGCTCATTCACGCCCTAGACTAAGAGTGGATGTGCCGAGGGCGCCTAGATCGTTTTGTTAGTAGTCGTATCAGAAAGTGCGGTCGCAATTGAGCATACCAGTGAGCGGCGACCGTGCGCGTCGGCGGGGTTTGTGGCGTTGTCGCGCCTGTTGTGGTGTTTTTTTTTTTTGATCCAGTACTGTTTGTATGGTGAATAATAAGAAATTGGCAGCTTGCTAGATGTGTAGCTAGACAGTGGTGCAGGTTGTTGTGACGGAAAAGGTGTGGTTGTTGTTCAGTGGAAGATCAACTTCGCTCACCTGTGTTGGCTTGAGTAGCGCCACGGAAGTTCCCGTCCTAACATGTGATAGCAAGCAGGTAATTGGCATCGTTCCTCCCATAGAGGATGTCTAGAGATCGACATGGCCTTCACAGGGTAACAATAACAGGGACGCATCCAGACTCCAGCGACATTCGGCCTCGTCGCGCGGAAAGACATGGTATTCTAAGGATTTATGCATAAAGCATAGAGGTCAATGGATCCTCCAGGATTATGAAATCTGATATCGACAAATAAGCAGTTGAAGTGAGGTCTGCTTTGGTGTACCGTCTACTTAGCATAGGCTCTAAGCTTTGAAGGGTGATATTGAGTATCCGTAAGGTCCACAACTATCCCATGTTGCACGCATCTACACTTACAGCATCATATTAGGAGACTGTCAGCCCCTGTAGATCTTGTTCTTCTGGAGTCTTACATTGTAGGCAGCTTGTAGCTTGGAGGCTGTTAGCAAATGCAACGTATGTACTTGGATATACCTGTGCACGGCTATTCTGGGGTGCTATCAACCCCCTGTAGTCGTAGCCCGTGATAGGACTGTCGCATGCTTCCAATAAATCATATTTCCAAAGACTTAAATGCTATGCCTTTATATGGCCTCCCAGGAGCCTACACATGAAGTCGAAAAGTCCTGCACTGCTCCGCTCCGCACTCCGCACGGCTCACGGGAGTCTCTCGCGGGCAAGTCCAACTCATCAGCCAATTCCATCGCCGCCCACGACTATTCCGTTCCCTCACTCCACTGAGAGGCGACTCGTGTTACATTTATTAATCAACCCATTCGACGTCCTCATCGCTGCTCTATTCTTGCGACGTGCTATCATCGCCCACACGCCTCACAACACCACTCCAGCATAGCATGAGCACAACTCAACTCCGCTCCCTCTCTGCGAGGGTAGGAGGCGCCGCACCCAGGAGCCTGCAACCTTCACAGCACGCTCTCACATACGGCAGGACATCAGCATACAGACGGGCAGCATCAGGTCTGCGCGAATACAGCGAGGCATCCTTGCGACAACGGCAAAATGGTGCTGCCATCAACCTCCCCGCAATTGCCCTGCGCTCACATTTCCTTCCAACGTCAATACAGCCCGCCTCTGCCAGCTCAGTGAGGCATGTTTCCTTCAAGGAGATGCGCGAGCAGCGTGCGAGGGAGAAGGCTGCCGCAGAAGGCAAGGCCGCCCCTGAGGCTTCCAAGGCTGCACCTGAGCCAGAGCCAGCGGCAAAGGCAACCTCTTCAGCAGCCGACGATGCTGCTGAGGCCGCTTTCGCTAAGGCGGCTGCCGAGAGCAAGGCAGCCTGGGAGCGCGAGGAGAAGCAGAGGAAGAAGGCAGAGGAAGAAGAGTCTGCCGAGGGTGAGGAGGGCAAGGACGGCGAGAAGAAAGAGAAGAAGAAGGACGAGGCCGCGCCTCCACCTCACGGTGAGAAGACTCCCTGGCAAGTCTTCGTTGAGACCTTGAACACCGAGTTCAAGTCTAGCAAGGAGTGGAACGAGGGCACCAAGGAGCTTTCCGGCAGCATTCACGATTTCCAACAGAACCCGAATGTGCAGCGCGCAAAGTCTGCCTACGCCAAAGCCGCCGAGACCGCTTCATCAACAACCGGCAAGGTCTTCCTGGGTACTGCCGGTGCCATTGGTAAGAGTGCCGCATGGACTTGGGATACCACCCTCATGAAGGGTGTCCGTTACGGCGCATCAGCTGTCGGATCTGGTGTTGAGAAGGCTACCAGGCCTGTTCGTGAGACGGAGGCTTACAAGAGCGTCAAGAACACCATCGATGATGGCTCATCTCAGCGCTACGGTGGTTGGGTTGAGCGCGAAGAGCGTCGCAAGAAGCGTGAGGAAGAGATCGCTCGTCGTGAAGCTTCTGGCGAGTTCAAGAAGGCCGAGGTCTTCGACGAAGATCCCAACGCCGGCACCAACGTGACGGTTCACAAGGATGCCGCCTGGAAGCAATCGTGGCAGAACTTCCGCGACTCTTCGCCCATGATGCAGCGTGTCTTTGGCTTGAAGAGCGTCTACAACGAGTCCGAGAACCCTCTCATTAGCACAGCCCGCAGTATCTCCGACCGCGTCGCTGGCTTCTTCGCCGAGAACGAGACTGCCCAAGTCATCAAGAAGTTCCGCGAGATGGACCCTCACTTCCAGCTCGAGCCCTTCCTCAACGAGATGCGCACTTATATCCTGCCCGAAGTTCTCGAAGCCTACGTCAAGGGCGATGTCGAGGTTCTCAAGACCTGGCTTTCCGCTGCGCAGTTCCAGGTTTACTCTGCGCTTATGCACCAGTACACCACCGCCGGTCTCCAATCAGATGGACGCATCCTTGATATCCGCAACGTTGACATCCTGAGCGCCCGTCTGCTCGAGCCCGGTGACATCCCGGTCTTCGTCATCATGTGCAGGACCCAGGAGGTGCACGTCTACAAGAACAAGAAGACTGGCATTCTCGCTGCTGGCATGGAGGACAAGGTTCAGCAGGTCACTTACGCCATTGGTGTTACCAGGATCCCCGAGGACGTCAACAACCCTGAGACCAGGGGCTGGAAGTTCATCGAGCTTCAGAAGAGCGCGAGAGATTACATGTAAGAGATTGCATGTGCTCTGTCAATCTATTGTCGAATTTAAACAGAGGCCCAATGTCGCTTGCGCTGCAAGTGTGGTCGTCTGAACACAGCCGATGATCACTTGCAACGCATCACGCGCGTCGAACGGCTTGTAACAAAAGAGAGGAAGACTGCAGTAGTCCGTCGCCTCATCAATGGAGAGGCTTACGACCATTCCTGCATCAGACGGCGTCTGGAGTTTGTCGCGAACGGCCATGCATGCATTGCGATGTGCGATTTGCTGGCCCATGTCTGCCCAAGGGCCGGCGGAAAAAGAAATGCTCTGTATCAAAACCTCCCCACCTCTTGTAAGATATTATATTTCACGTAAACTGGATTTTCAGAAAAAAAGCTGGGTTCTGTTAGCGATCTCTTTTTAGATGAAAGGGGAAAGAAGGACGCCTGAAGCTAGCTTTTGTGAGAAGAAAACTCTCTTGTACTTTATCCATGTCCAAACTTATTACCCGTCTATCTCGGAGTTCCTGATCTCATGGCTGTCGCAAACCTCACTTGCGCGCATATGCATCCGTGCAAAGTCTGATTGCCTGACACTCAACCTCTGTTCTTTTGCCGCTACTGACTCTTTACAGACGATCTTCCAAATTAGATTCGATGATCTCCTCTTTCCCACCATGCTCGCGGACTTTACATATTGGCCTTCATGGCCGCCTTTACGTTGACAACAATATTTGTCAGCCAAGCTCTACGGTTGGAGAATGTTTACTGAACATTGCAGACAGGATCACGTAAGACGCATCGCTTGGCGTGGAGGCATTGGCAGTTTTGTTCCTCAAGCTACCTAAGTTTCGTATTCGTGACAATACATGTCATGCTCTACTATACGTGGGGTTAACCGCGATCGACGAGAGAGATGGGAATAGAGAATTGTGCATCGGCGCTTCACTATCGGCTTCTGTCACAATTCTGTTGTGTTTGGCGTCGGAGCGGACAACGGTGAGGGGATTATCAAGCAAGCTGTATTGCTGTCCTGCTTCGCTATGTCCGGCCTTCCGATACTGTTGTTGGGAAGGGCAATCTAAGGTAGATCTTTAAATTCGTCGAAGGGGCATGTTAGTATAGATATCCAGCTCATCGCATCCCCGAAACCGGCATCGCCACTTCACAAACCACTTCACAACCTCTCAGTCCATCACAATGTCCGCCCTCCTCCAACCCACAACCATCGGCAAAAGCCTCCAGCTCCGCAACCGCATCGTTATGAGCGCCCTAACCCGCAACCGCAACATCGACAATCTCAAACCCGGCCCAGCAAGCGTCGAATACTACGCCCAGCGCGCCACAGCCGGCTTGATCATCACCGAGGGAGTCCTCGTGTGTCCGCTGGAGACTCCGTGGCAGTATGCGCCTGTAATGAGTAGCGATGAGCACGCGGAGGCATGGGAGAAGGTCGTGGACGCTGTGCATGCGGAGGGTGGGAAGATTTTCATGCAGGCGTGGCATGTTGGGAGGAATTGTGGGATGAATGGGGGTGAGGCGAGGGAAGCGGTTGAGGTGTTTAGGAGGGCTGCTGGGCTTGCTAGGGAGGCTGGGTTTGATGGGGTGGAAGTGCTGGCGCAAGGGTGAGTTTTGTGGAGTGTGATGACGACTGTTGGGTGCTCCGGTCGGTGGTTATGCTAATTTGAATCTGAGGTAGAGGGTACCTTGTTCATTCTTTTCTTTGCTCGTGAGTATGCATCATAAGCCTTGGATGAGTGTGTGCTAATGTCTGTGCCAGGAATCTCAACAAGCGGACTGACGAATATGGTGGTTCTGTTGAGAACAGATGCCGATTCGCCCTTGAAGTCGTCGACGCAGTGGCGTCTGTGTTTGGCTTCGACTGCGTTGGGATCAAAGTCTGTCCAGCGGATTTTATGGGCGACACGATGATCACGCATGCGGAGATGACGGAAGTCTACACCTACCTGATCGAAGAGATTGTGGCTCGCGGTGTGGGTTATGTCAATGTATCACGAAGAGGCGTGGACCTTGGCCGCAACGGAGAGAGATACGTTCCACTCCCAATAAGACCTGCCGAAAGACTCTTGAAGCCAGGCTACGACCCTCTCCTTGAATTTGGACCACTGGTCAAGCTTCCCGGGAGCCAGACTGCCCTGATGGCAAACGAAGAGTATACCGTGGGCGAAGCGGAGAAGCTGGTAGAGAGTGGCCAGCTCGATTTGGCGTCGTTTGGGCGGCCTTTCATTTGCAACCCAGTAAGTCTCCCGCATGCTCGACACTCGAATAAACCGATCTGACGATTTCCCATAATAGGATCTAGTGCATCGTATCGAGAAAGCAATTCCGCTCGCGAGAAATGATCGGAGTAGGTCTGTTCATTATGGCCGTGCTGGAGAGCCTCGAGTGCATTTTACCGACTGGCCTACTGCCTCAGGTCGGGAGTTGATGGGGTGGTGATATCGAAGTCTTCTTGCGACGTTGGCGTTATCCGACACAGGCGAGCTCCGAGTGGAAACTTTGGGTGTTTATTGTAATGGTTGCAATGCGATAGTATTCCTGCGCTCAGATCATGGTATAGCACTGTCACATCTGATGATCACGTGTCCGATTCCAGATCATGGATACGAACAACGTAAAGTGCCCCAATCAATCAGGTCGCAGGGAACAACTCATCATGTCGGCAGGTCGTACTGATAGATCAAGGGGTGGCAAATTCAGAGGAGGCTGACGTAACACAAAAGCGCCCTCAGGTCTCCTCCCTGATCCGAGGGAGGCCTCACGCCACTTGTGTAACCGGCTCGGCGCACGATTCTAATCAGGCTTTGGCCGTGCAACGGAAAATGAATATTTCTCCATGCCAGGTATTCGAGCGCCCACGTGCTTATCAGCGGTCGTGTTTGTGAAGTGCAGGGCTTCTCCGCGCGCCAAGTGCCCAGGCTCGCTAGCCTTGCATGCAGCGCAACTGCGATAGACGACTCGCTCCAGCGCTGCGAGGCCAAGAAGACGTAAATGCTTGTTCGTCTGCGATAGAGCCCGAAAGGGCAGGTACCTGGATATCCGCCGAGGATGTTACTGAATTGCGAAGGATGGCCCGGTATCTCGTTTCTGGGCATTAATAAAACCAGGTTTGATACAAAGCATCATGGCCGCCCTCGTGGCCAGGCTTGCAAGACGCTCTCATCTCGTTTGAAGTAGCAGTGTACTCGCATTGATTCAACATGACATCCGTCTGGAAAAGTGCCCTGGCGCTTACTGCCCTTGCGTCCAGCACTCTTGCGGAAGACGTCTTGGTCAGTGAGAGGCAACTGCAGAAACGCTACATCGACGCAGACGGCAACTGGAACCAGAGTTTCTTCCACATCAATGATGTGCACGCCCATCTCGACCAGTTCAGAAGCTCCGGTACAGACTGCGAAGACCCCAGCCGTGGCTGCTACGGCGGCTATGCCCGTGTCTCGACAGTCGTCAACGAGATCCGACCCACATTGAACTCGTCACTCTTCCTCAATGCCGGCGATGAGTTTCAGGGCACCCTGTTCTACTCGTACTACGGCGGCGAGAAGATCGCGGAGACTCTCAACCAGCTCGGTTTCGACGGCATGACTCTCGGAAACCACGAGTTCGACGGTGGCGACGACGAGCTTGGAGAATTCTTGGACAACCTAACATTCCCTATCATCAGCGCCAACATAAAGTCTGATCACCCTATTCTCAACCGCACCATCCAGCCCTACCACATTTACGAGGAGTACGGCATCGCAGTCATTGGTGTTACCACCGAGACCACGCCTAACATCGCCAGCCCGGGCGACGGCACCACATTCTCCGATGTCACAGAAGCTGTCCAGAATGCCATCGACGAGATCCGTGAGACTACGAATATCACCCGCATTGCTGCGCTCACCCACATTGGCTACGAGGAAGATCAGAAGCTTGCTGAGAGCACCACTGGCCTCTACCTGATCATGGGCGGCCACTCTCACACCCCTCTTGGCACCGGTGAAGATGAAGAGGGCTCTTACCCTACTATCGTCCGAAATGCTGAGGACGAGGAAGTCTTCATCGTCACTGCGTACCGCTGGGGAGAGTACCTTGGCTACATCGATGTCACATACGACGCTGAAGGCAAGATCCTCGAATACCACGGCGGACCAATTCACCTCACCAACGAGACTGAGCAGAACGCCACTCTCCAGGCCCAGATTGACGAATGGAGAGTTCCTTTCGAGGAATTCGCTGCGGAAGTGATCGGCACCACCAATGTGGAGCTTGACCAGACTACCTGCCAGGAGCAGGAGTGCCTTCTCGGCGACTTCATGGCTGACGCTATGCTTGAGTACCGCCAGAACAACAGCGACAGCGCCGCCTTTGCCATTATTAACGCTGGAGGCATTCGCGCCACCATCGAGCAAGGCGACATCACACGGGGCGATGTCCTGAGCTCCTTCCCCTTCGGCAACTCGCTTGTGGAGGTCAGCTTGTCCGGCGATGACCTTTGGAAAGTCTTGGAAGGCATTGTAACCGGCGTAAGCGAGTTCAACGGCGAAGAAATCACCAGCTTCTTCCAAGTGAGCCGCGGCATCAAGGTCGAGTACAACCCCGAGAACAACAACGGCAGCAGACTCGTCAGCGTCACTATCGGAGACGAGCCTCTCAACCGTGAAACCGATTACAGCGTCGTCACTCTGGACTTCATCGCGGGTGGTGGTGACAACTTCTTCGCTACTCCTTTCGAGAATGTGATCACACTCGACACTCAAGACGAGATTCTCACGCAGTACATTCAAGCTCAGAGCCCTGTCGACATCGAACTGGATGGACGTATTGCTATTGTCAGCGGCTCGGCTCCCACCGCCGGCAACGGCACATCTGGAGGCAATGGTAACAACAGCACGACCTTCCCTGGCAACGGAACAGTTCCTGGCGACTGCCCCGCCAACACTGCGTGTACACCCCCGATCTACGAGGGCGGTGCCACCCAGGGTGCGTTCATTCCTAATGCCATCGCTGCGTGCTTCTTGATCTGCTTGTTTGCGATCTTGTAGGGTTATGTAGTCTCATGATAACATGACAAATAGAAAAAAGAGTCAAGGCTCATGCCATTAAGTTCTTGAGTAGTTTTTACGTCGTTCAACGTGGACTAGCATGAAAGTAACCGTCGGTCCTCAAGGCTTGTGCCTCAGAGGAGACACTTTCTGACCTCCTTCCACCCTCCACAAGTCCATAGCCCGGACAAGGCAAGTCAGAAGCCATTCGATCCCGCCCGTCAACTAGTACACAACTGAAACAGTCCTTGCCAAAACCACCTGCGGTAGAACTGTAGTCTACCATCAAAGGCAGTGCTACCCCAAACAACATCCACTCGAACCGCCTCACTCCTTTCCCTCAGCCGCAACAGCCATGCTCTCGAACTTCTCCCTCACATCGTCCGGGTGGACTCGGCGTCCCGTCAAGTCGAAGAACTTCGCAGCAACGCGCTGCCAGCCCTGGTTCATGTCTTTGGCGATGAGCTCGCTGAGGCACTGCAGCTCGCCGAAAGAGAAGATGTCGTCTTCCTGGAGAGTGAGCCAGTCGTTCATGGTGAAGCGCGCTTCGTTGGTGGTGTTACCATTGTTGGAGGACTGCTTGGCGGCGGGCTTGTCGATGGATTTCTTTTGGTTGTTCTTTTGGTTCTGGTTCTTGTTTTTGTCGTCCTTTTTGTTGTCGTTGTCATTCTTCTTCTGCTGGTTGTTGTTCTGATTGTTGTTCTGATTGTTGCCACCACCCTTATTCTTCTTGCCTCCCTTTCCCTGACCTTGGTTGTTGCCACTCTTGTCGCCTCCGCCGCCGCCGTTGTCCTTCTTCCCAGCATCTTGATTCTCTCTCTTGTTAGGATTGACCACCTTCCACCTCGACGCAACCTCCTGCTTGGTGCGGCCGCCCACCTCCTGCCCAATCATAGCGTTGGTGTTCTTGCTATCTTTCTTCATCTCTATCAGCTTCTTGTCCTGCTCCTCGGTCCACGGCGCATCCTCGTCGTCGTCTTTCTTCGGCTCATCGGCGGGCTTTACGGCTTCGCCCTCGGCCTGCTTGGACATTTGAGAGGGCGTCTTGTGGGCGATGAGTCTCTTGCTGCCGTTGCTGCCGTTTTGAACCTCGTAGTAAGTGACGCGAGTCCTGGTGCGAACGTTCGGGTCGATAGGCTGGTTGGTGTCAGCGTCAATGGCAAAGATCTTGAAAGGCTTGCGGAACAAGGGTGGAATGAAGAAGGGCATGGCGGGCGATGGGGTTTGGCAGTTGGTAGCGAGGTAGGTGGGGTGGCAGTGAGGGAGTGAAGTGAGTTGAAGGTTGTGTCAGGGCATGTGACGGTGAGAGTGCTGCGAAGGCATGGAGCGGGAACATCCATGTCCCGTTGCGGGAGGGGAAGGTTGTGCTCGCGCTCACATGTGAAGTGTGACGATGCGTCTTACCTTGGATGACCTGGAGGACCACGATGCTGGCAGTAAAGCGTCGATCAGTGAGACATTTGGTAGCTTTTCTGGAAGGTTGTCGGCATCCACGCCAGCAACGGCGACTGCAGTGCTCAGACGACCCATTACATGCGTGAATCGGGGTTTTGTGGGATTTACTCAGAGAACACGAGGTCGGAAGAGGGACGAGTTGGTTGCGTGGTAACGCTCGCAGGGGTGACTTCTTGTGTGCAAAAAGTGAAGTGTACAACTCGACAGCATTATCTGCACGGACTTAGATCTCACTTACAACATCTTCATGGAAGGCGTTATGCAAGCAAAATTTGGAATCTGCTTTGCCGATGTGTAGTTGTCAGAAGCTGATGTACGGACCTGCGTGCAGATCCTGTACACCCATTGTACATTTAATATACATATGCTTACATATTTACACATGCGATGGTATGGAGACAGAAATGCCGCCTGATCCAAAGCATTTGGGGGTATCTTTTCTTGACAGCTGGTCCCATATCCTGGCCATGCCAGGGCCTCCCACGACTTCGTGTCCGTAGCTACTGAAGCGTTGCTCGAATCGGAAGTGTTTTCGATGTCTTGGCCCTCAGAGGGGCATAAATGATCGTTGTCACTAATTTGGAGCAGGTTTTAGCGAGCGACGGCGGGCCCTCAATGGTAATGAATGTTGTTGGCGTCCGAGGTCCCAATATTTTCTGGCGGCAGTAGCCCTTCAGTGGATATTGAGGGCGGGTAGCAGTACTCCTCCGGCTGATTCGGTGGCGGAGCTTTGGTCTCATGAGCCAGCGACTCTCGACTCCGTAGGTGATGGTATTGGTTGTGGTTTCTCTTAGATTCCACAAGCACCGCTCAAGGTGTGTCGTTGCCTTCAACGTGCGTTTGCCCCGTACGTCTTCCTTGCAACTCCTTGACAATGACCTGAGAAGGCCTTTGGCTTTCCTGCTCCTTGAACCCCATGACCTGTCCAACAATTCCTCCTGGTTTGGGAACCGGACATTCCCGCTTCTTCTTGGTCTCAGACATCAATGCATCGTATGCTTCTGCGACGTCGGGCTCCGATGCGGAATCCTCAGTAACCTGCTTTCTCCTCCTGCGTCGCTTGATAGGCTGACCGTCAGGACCTTCGATGGTGTCCGCGAACTGCTTGGGATTGACTGGACAAGGTAGGATGTGTGGCGCGCCGACAACCAGGAAGCAAACTGCCAATGTTCCCGTGAAGAGAGCACCAGTTTGGCGAGAACGAGGGTGAAGAGCAGGCGGCATGGTCCAGGTGTGAATGAGTGAGTGACTGGTGGGGAAGACAGTGAAGAGCACGCGACTTGTGCCGTCCCAATGCTGGACTTGCATTATTTGCGGCGAACCCCCGAAGGCCCTTCCCGTTCAGGAAATCTTGGAAGGCCGCTTTCACATCGAGAAATGCAGCTCTGTGATTGGCTGGGCTTAACGTCAAGCACAAGCCAGCGACTTACAGTTTCGCGATTCCTTCTTGAGTATACCTGACCATCAAAGCCCACTCATACTCAACAAACGCCGCGCTTACGCGTGTACCGCAAAAGGACCTCCTGCTGGATCACGCGTCACTAAACCAAAAGGAATCGACGCGCAAATATGGCCGACGTCGCGAACGGTGCTGCGACTGAACAAGACATCCCACAAGAGATCATACAAAATGCGAAGCTAGCAGTGCACCGCTCAGCAAAACGTACTCGCGAAATCTTCGCCACCGATTTTGGACAGTTGTCAGCGCTCGACAAATCTTCTCAGCCAGCAGTTGCGCCAGTGGAGCCATCACCAGCGGACAAAGCACAGCAAGCGAGTGTTGCGGCAAGGATACGAAACGAATATGCGGATGTGAAAGAGCTACCTGCTGCGCTGGCGCAAAAGCAGGCAAATGCACAAGCCGGTTTTGCTGCGCGAAGAAAGAAACCGAAGACAGAGGAGCAAGCATCAGACCCCAAGATGGTGAAGATGATTGAAGGAGTGAACGCTGGACAGTCGCAAGCGAGTAGATCTTCATCTATGGCTCTCACAAGGATCAACGGTGCAGCTGGAGGGAAAGCGCCGCCCAATGCTAACGGACCTACGCCTCAGCGCGACACACCAGCTACCAATCTCGTCCGAAGGGATACTGTCAGACACCAGAAACCACAATGGCATGCGCCCTGGAAGCTTATGCGCGTTATCTCTGGTCACTTGGGATGGGTGCGAGCCCTTGCAGTCGAGCCTGGAAACCAATGGTTTGCTTCTGGCGCTGGAGACCGCACCATCAAAGTCTGGGACATGGCGTCTGGTACGCTCAAGGTCACACTCACTGGTCATATTAGCACTGTCCGCGGGCTTGCGGTGTCCGATCGCCACCCCTACCTGTTCTCATGTGGCGAAGACAAGATGGTTAAGTGCTGGGATCTGGAGACGAACAAGGTCATCAGGCACTATCACGGCCATCTGAGCGGCGTCTACACTCTATCTATGCACCCAACTCTCGATGTTCTGTGTACTGGAGGCCGCGACGGTGTTGTTCGTGTATGGGACATGCGTACACGTAGCAACGTCCATGTACTATCAGGACACAAAGGCACAGTCTCTAGCATTCAGACACAAGCTACCGACCCACAGATCATCTCAAGTTCCTTGGACAGCACAATCAGAATGTACGATCTGGCTGCTGGTAAAACTATGGGCGTTCTTACACACCACAAGAAGGGTGTGCGCGATCTCACCATCCACCCTACAGAGTACACGTTCGCCTCTGCCTCACCTGGTCAGATCAAGCAATGGCTCTGTCCGCGTGGCGATTTCATGCAGAACTTCGAAGGCCACAACAGCGTCATCAACTCCATTTCTGTCAACCAAGACAACGTGCTCTTCTCGGGTGGAGACAATGGCAGTGTTGGTTTCTGGGATTGGAAGACTGGTCACAGATTCCAGTACGAGGACTCAATTGCGCAGCCTGGTTCCCTGGATGCGGAAGCTGGTATCATGGCTTCCACTTTCGATCTTACAGGCATGAGATTGATCACAGGCGAGGCGGACAAGACGATCAAGGTCTGGAAGGAGGATGAGAATGCCACAGAGGAGACACACCCTCTGGACTGGCGACCCACGCTGGGAAGGCAAAAGTTTTAAGAAGAAGATGTATTGTAAACAATGTAATGAGATACCCTGGCTGCCCGTAAACTCATCTTGGCGAGTATGGCATTATGCGGCACACGCAGTTGATTTACATTTCATTGTTGCTTGGGGGACTGTTGGCGTGGCGCGCAAAATCGGAGGGCTGTGTATGCGAGCTAATCAACACGTCCAACGCGCCTGCCTTAACCATAATTATAATCACACATAGATGAGGGGTAGTGCAGCAAACTCGCAGCGGACTTTCCTGACAGGGGTCTCTACCCTGGTTTTGGATGAACACAAAAAACCACAGCATGCCTCCACAACAGCATTCGTTTGCTCCATACTCATCCTCGAATCCACAATGGAGTCCACAGCTTACCAAGTGAAGCGACCTGAGCCTTTGGCAGTCAACGACATCGAGGTCACCTTCAGCGGCAACCTGCCAAGTGATAGCACTTCAGACAATGACGATGAGGACGACTTCGACGACGAAGAACACTACGTGTACGGAGTTTCTGCTACTATCAAAGGTCGCGAGATTGCGACAGGGAAGCAAATTGTCCTTGGCGAGATGAACGCAGATTTTTTACAAGTGCGCAAGGCAATGCGGAGCCCGTACGGCCTCTGGTAAGCGAACAAAGCAGCGATATCGACCAGCTTTGATGCTTTTCTTACCTTGTCATCAAGGCGGCAAGTATAGCTAACTTCCCTGACAGGGATTGTTGCGATGCGCACTCATTGGGCCTAGCAATGCTGTACAAGGCATGCTTCTCCCAATCGGCGATTGGGAAAGGCAACATGCCTGATGACTACAACTGGGGCGATGTCTCGATGGTGAACACTATCTGCCTCAACTCGCGTTTTCGCGGCTATGGCATCGGTCTTTTGGCCCTGGACAAACTCGTGAAGCATGTGGCGCAAGCATCGCCAGAATGGGCTACCGAGGGACTTCTAGTCCTATATCCTTCGAGCATGGTGGGCTACACAGCACGAACGGACAACCAGATGGAGGTACAGAAAAAGCTGATCCAGTATTACGAATTGTTCGGGCTTTGGCCGCTTGCGGTAGAGACGGAGAAGCATTGTGCTTTCGTCGGCCATGAGATGATCAACTGGAGGCCCGAGATCAGCACAGTCGTGCCACATCTATGCAAGTCGCATGTTAGGCCCCGCTATCAGCATCCATATGCACATGGATTTAACTCAGAGTTACACGTCTACGCCCGATGCTCTGACTGAGATTCTGGTGAAAAGCATTGCATCAATACGACAGGCATCAGTCGGCATACGACGCACGAAGCGCACTGTATCTAGCACATGACAAGTATTGCTAGAATAGCTTGACCGTCTGCATTGGTAATATTCAGCGTTTATCAATCACACCCTTAGCGGTCTTCGCCTGGCCACCATGATGTGACGTCTGTGCCTTGAAGCAAGTGAGCTCTCGTCTTCGATCGCTCGTACATGTGGCCTCTTTTACAATGATCACGTTGTGCTTATGCTCATTCAGTGACTGCTCCCATTAATAGAGCCTGACGATGAGAACGCTTATTGTAAGCGAGTGATGGAAGTAGCTGGAAGATTTGATCGTTGTTGATCGGTGTCCGTCCTATGCGGAAATCATGAACAAGCAGGATGATACATCTTGCGATATCGGCGGTGCAAATTCCAGGCATACCACATTCGGGTAGCCGTAATCTTTCACTTCTTCTTCGATTATCCTTTGGTCCCTGAACATCATCTTCGCTGCCATCCTCGGTGCTCGGCCGAGGACGGTCAAGGTTTGGGTTACGGCACGAGAAGTCAACGTGGACACCCGAAGACACGAAAAGCATGACGAGCGATCGTCTGCGAAATATCCCCGATGGGCATACACCTCGCAGAGGAGTGTTATCTCTCGCGACATCGCGTATGTCGCATACTGGAGACGTCTGACGCCATCGCACTTCACCAGCGACCAGACCCACCACGACTGGAACGATTCACCAGTTGCCCAGCCGTGCACGCGAATTAGTCCGAGATATTCCTGACGGCGGCGCGCTATCGCAGGCTAGATAGAGGCTAGAAGGTGGAGGTGGAGCGTGCTAGAAAAAATCGTTTCCACTTCTCTGCCCTGGACCCTGGAGATGCGCATCCGGAGGCGAGGTGGGTATGGAGGGGAGACTCTTTCATCATCGCTTTATTTTGATTTCTGCTCTTTCCTTTGCACACAACACACTCTCTTTCTAGCATCCTCACGACATCATGACTATCGATCTATGGAATGACTTTTCTTTCGTGCGCTCAACGAAACGACGACGAAGCACCTACGACAACGTGCCTGATTTCAACGACCTAACGTCACAATATCCCATTCTTCTTTCAATAGCCGAAAACCTCTCGACATTGGACCTCGTCAACCTTGGACTGACTTCAAGAACAACATGGGAACACCTCTCAGCGGCTAAGTCGCCTCTCAGACTGCGAAGAGGCGTAGTCAAGAGCGCAATCCGATGTGAAGGACTACATATCCAGCCAAGACCACAGAGTCCGCATCAAGGCACTCCATACATACTCGCGTGCCCAAGTTCACAAATGGAGAAAGTGCGGCCATGCGAAGGCTGCGGTGTGGGTGTCTGCGAGGTAAGTCACTTGTCGTCCGGTATACCATTGGATTCCACTAACTCCCTGACGCAGACCTGTCGATTCAACCCTACCAAAGGAGCCATGCTCACCTACACACACAAACGCCGCTGGTTCTTCCCTTCACGCTCGACATCACGACCTGATACTATCACGACCAACATCGAGACGATGCTGGACAGCATGGTGCGCCGCGGCCGCATAGCCCGCCGAAACAGCAATGCTTCCCTCCTCACAACCGAGCAATTGTTCACACACCTCAACCAACTCTCCGACGATCCTTGCACATGCACAGTCGAGTCGCGATGGCTAGATCCTTGGCTGTGCGTCCCATGTCTCAACTACGACATCTTCAGCGCCCCGACCCACGAAGCGTACTACGCTCAGCGTCGTCGATCCTCCCTCGTCATGGCTTGTCAACAAGGCAACGACATCGGCCCTCTGTCCAGTCTCCTAGGATCCGACGCCGCTCTCGCCCGCAACCTGACCAGACGACTCAAATCAATGGAGCAGTGCAGTCTCTGCCACAAACGCCTTTCCCGTCGAGATCCCGCAGCACGTAGTGGCCGCTGCCTGCCACCTCTGGAAGAGAGCCGCCGACGAGAACAGCTGCATCACGCTGCTAAGACAATACAATCGCGCCGCACGCCACCCGTCGTCGTCCGACGACCTTCGTGCAGTTTGGCAAGAGCTGGTGCTTCGGGCAGGAGAGGCAGCTGGCCTAAGAGACGGGATGTTGTGAGCTATGGTGCGGCATTGATACAACCAAAGGCTCGTGGAGAGTTGGCGAAGCGGAGACGAGCGTCGGAGTTTGCTGTTTTTGACGATTGACGAGTGGAGATATTGATACCTGAGTTATGACATACATATAGATGAATCTCAATCGCAGTCTGCATCGCTGTAGGGAGCCTGCCCTGTAAATCAAAAGCTACCAAAGCAGAAAAGTCAATCGCAAGCAATCCTTGATCATGACTCAGATACCACGCCATCGACGCTCTAGGTGCAAGGAGCATAATAGTTGCCGGCATGGTAGGTCGACAAGCAGTAATGACTATTCTCATAGGCACCCGAAGCCGAACGGGTCGCGGAAGCAATCACCCGATCGGGACCCGGTCGTCCTCCGTCGTACGATTTCCACATCATAGGAGGGAAGGCGAGCCACTTGCGTCCGTTCACGGTGGTCTCGCACCCGGGAATCCTGTCGAGCTGAGCGTCGACAGCTGGGCTCTTGGTGTGGTCTGGTTCGTATTCATGCGGGTTCGCCTTTCCGTCGGGAAGTCGATAGCGTGCTATGCAACCATTAGCAATTTCGTCCTGCGGGATCGAAAAGGATTTCACTAACGCTTCCAGCCCGCCTCCCACGTGCCTGGGGGACCGCCGTTTGCGTAGTAGTGAGTCGAGTCGATTGCTCCTTCGATGTTCTCCTTGTAATACGTATGGCGCTGGTTGGCAGCTGTACAAACGTCAGTGAAGGCCAATATTGATAGGGTCGATCAACGCACCACCACAGATGACAGTTGCCGGGATCGTGGCTCTTTTGAGGATGGCAGAAAAGTTTTGAGGCTCGTGGAAGGGAGCAGCAAATGTGAGGGCTGCAACAAAGAGCACCAAGAAGATAAGTGGAGAGATCATCGTGGATCAGGCAGTTTTGATTTGATATGATTGAGGTGTGATTGTTGTGGCCTTTGTAGATTTTCCGATTCTTGTGAGGAGGATTGAGTGAGATATAGTGGCTCTTGTGTGGATTGTGAAGAAGGAATACTTGATGATAGAGAGCCGTCGGCGCGGCCTATATAATGTCGATCTGGCGGCGAGGAAGTTCCGAGTTCGCTCAAGAATCCCAAAGTAGATCGATCTAGTGAGTGTCAGAACATTACGAAGTGTCCGAGAGAATGAAGTGTCTAGCTTGCTCTCGATCGTAGAAACTGATAGCATCTTAGCTTTCCTGCGCGCTACGATATCGGGATTCTGTAGAGGAGTCTTCTGGTAGCTCGGTCTGATCAATGGAGAGGTGTCGAGACATACTCGCCCTCTTCCTGGGAGACGAGCTGATTTGTCTCGCGAGAGTCGCAGGTCACTGCACACAAGAACATAGAACAATACATGCACCATAATGCTTTCTCGATGG
Organism: Cladosporium colombiae; assembly: GCA_026122715.1. Classification (NCBI taxonomy): domain Eukaryota; kingdom Fungi; phylum Ascomycota; class Dothideomycetes; order Cladosporiales; family Cladosporiaceae; genus Cladosporium; species Cladosporium colombiae. The sequence continues at coordinate 534,514 of JAKZFA010000014.1, forward strand.
CAAGAGGTACAATTCTTGCGTTCGAAGCCTCATATAGCTGTGGAACGGTAACAGAGATACCAGAGAGAGAGCACATCTCTCTCGATGGCGCCCCGTGCGATCGTTGTGATCAGTGTTCCAGATGACTGCACAGCTGGCATAGAGACGACGAAAGCAAAGCACACGCTCCTCAACGGCAGCTCTAGATATTTTTACAACGAGAGTCTCAGGTATCTCCACAATGGTAATGGTATCGTATGTGTTATACGCAACGATTCGGGCATGAATCTCAGAGGCAGCTGTGACACTTACGCAGACGGTAAATCAGGGTAGCCGTTTATTCTAGATCTCAGGATAACGATTCTGCAACGAGGCTATACCAAGTGAGATCTGCTCGACTGATCGTGAATCACGAATAAGCTTAGTAGATGATATAGGAAGGCCTTTCTTTACAGAAACAATATCAACGCATTTGTGCTTCTATCAAGTTTGAAAAGAAAATAATGCAAATGAACAGAATCTGTAGATCTAAAGGTGTGCAAGCATGTCTCAGAAGGGAGACATACAATAGATTGAGATAAGACGAATGCACTTTCGCATCGTTCTGTACGTCAACCGCTTTCTATGGTGTACACAATTGTTGAGCCTGAATAAAGTCAGTGACGCAAAGTACTCAACTTTGCACATGGCTTCAACCTTAGATATAGTGCGTCCGACACAGATGAAGATATCAATGGAAAAATTTCCGCCAAACAAATATTCAATCGCAAGGATGGTTGTACGTTCATAGGAGGCTAATGCATAGATGTATGGCCATTGACATTACATCATCTGGCTGGCCCGAGCCAGCATAAAGTTTTAGAGTGAAAGAAGATCAACTGACAAGTATCGATAGATACATGTTGTACAATAAAGATCTGTCGACTATCGAAGTCTCACTATCATCGCCATGGAGAGGAATCGAGCAGAATATGCTTCGAGTAGAATGACTCAATCAGACCGAGTATCCCGTTTCAATCTCCACCATCTTCCTCGCAGTCTGTGTTGCAAGAGCCCGGCACTCCTCGTCGAAGTCATCCCTCTCCGCGAAGCCAGTCAGTTGCTTCTTCCACTCTTCCCACTTGTCCATACTCCAAATGCCTCTGTCCCAGCCATTTGCAGTGTCTTTCCCCGGACAGTGGGTGTAGATCGTCCTGCCTGCGATAGAAAGCCAGATCGCGGCAGCTGGAATCAGTAGCGGACGCTCGTCTTCACCTGCCATTTCGGGATATCCGTCGTAGGAACGCTCCAGGCTCTTCTTGAGAAGGCAGGCTGCTTCTACGGGTAGCGCCACTGCGTAAATGCCCTTCTGCAATAACGTAGCTGCAAACCTTGTCGCGTTCAAGAATTTTGGGCGTTGAGCAAGGTAGTTCTCTTCACGGTTCGATACGAAGTCCATTGGGTAGTCGTAGCCTATAAACTCGACATTAGCAGCAGTCGCACACATCACAGAGCTCGAGCTACTCACGTAGGCCGTCTTCAGTAAAGCCAAAGCTCCAGCCTGGAAGATCTTTCCAGTACATCTCGCCGTTGAGTTCCACAATTGGAGTCCCGTCGGCATAGGTCAGGTCGGGTTGACGAGAGATCTCGACAAGCAAGTCGATCAAGCGCGCCTGCGCCTCGGCGCTGCCAAATTCCCTGATGATGGTTGATAGAGATTCTCCCCAGAACTCATGCACTTTGGTCTTGTACCAGAGATGATCGTTAGGGATTCCCTGGCCTGCTTGGAGCGAGGGTTCGTAGATCGTCGTGATAGTTTTCGCAGTTTCGGCTGTTGACACTTCGCCTTCGAGGAACAATGCGAGCGCCACGTTGGCTTGTAAGTGATCAGCATCGGTAGTGTACTCGTGCACCTTCTTCATATAATCTTCGACAGACTCCATGGCCGGTAGCGAGGCGAGATATTCGCGGGATGCACTACGATGAGGCAGAGGTGGTACCTTGCGGGGATCGTGTGATGAGAAAGTACGATGACCCAAGACAAGACAGGCACAGGCAACGGAGTAACACACTCACCGATCGTAATGCCGCAAGTCGATCCGCTGGCGCAAGAGAGTTTGTTGTCGCAGACTGTTGCTGCTACTTCGTCGTACTGAAGTAGCCTGTGGTGCTCGATCGCGAGGCTTGGCGTTTCTATTGTTCGACCGCCGATTCTGTCGGTGATCTTGGCGTGAGCTTCCAGTCGCTGATTTAGGTTCAATCTTTGTTTTCAGGTAGAGAGTAATGGTCGCCGAGGGTGGTGTGAGCTTCAGTTGTTGTTACAGGAAGTGAGAACGTGACTCGAAGGCTCCCCAAGGAAGGAATCGCACTTGCTGGTGGTGTTTGGAAGGAGTCACCGGCTCACTGCGTGTTAGTTGGAAACTTCTGTCTGAGGACTTTTCAGTGCACATTGATGCTCGCTCGTGATCAGATGCGCGTCACTCGCAAATGTGAATAGAAACTTCACTACGATGAAGCTCAGCAGATCAGATGTTCACAGCAGTTCCCTGGCTCACTTACTGCCTCTTCGGTGACGTGGCTAGGCTCTAGTGACTCAAGCAGGCCACCACCTGATAGCCACGCGTTGAAGAGTAGCACACCGGTCTCGGTCCACCTCATCACGGCTCATGCTTCACGCCTCACTCTTAGGAATCGCACTGAGGTTTCCCCTAGCCAATTGGCTATCTTTACCATGTGAAACTTGATGCGGGATACAATAGTACTGTCTTTCGTTCCGTGGCGGAGACGAGAGAGGACAATCTTTCGAGCAACGAACGTAGCTTAGGCGTCATGACGCGACACAATGCCGCAGCTTACGCGTTCTTGATAAGATGTGGCGTAGAATTCCATACCCAAGCGAAGGGGATCTGGTCGAAGTGCTTGTGGGTCTACCAGTAAATCTATCATTCGTCAAGTGTCGTTATCTTGGACCGTTGCGGGATCTGTCGAGCCAGATCTGGCTGCCGGCACTTGATTAGAGATCGCAAGTCTTCATTGAGTCATCCCAAAGACTTGAGCCTTGACATGGATCCCAGCACCAGAATACTTATCTCGCAGACCTTCCATCCCAGTTGCTCCGTATATACGCTCGACTCATCCGATCTTGTAGGGCTTATTATCCCTGTAAATATAGATCTCACCAATCAAAATCGTGCACCCAACCGCCATAGCAATCGCAATGATCGGCAAATTCACCCTCGCGAATTCCCGCCCAAGCACACGAATATGCTTCTTGTACAAGATGTCTCTCCAAAGCAGGCCAGCAAGCGAAGCACTGAACGCAGTGCTGAAAGCGCCGTAGTTGACGCCGATGGCCATGCTGTACACGGTGGCCCAGAACGTGCGGTCGCTGATCGGGATGCCGTTGTTGGTGTGGATTTGCTGCCATGCTTGGATGACGCGGGAGAGGAGGATGGTGGTGCCGATGTTAGTGCCCGCGAACTGGTGGAAGGATTAGTCGGAGGGCTATCGCCGGTTTTTCTAGTGAAGGTAATGATGCAAATGGGATACTCACGTTGCACAAGATCACCGAAATGAAGCCCATGCCTCCAATGGCGCCCACTGTTCCTGTCCTGTCCACCCAATGGTTCCAGCCGTGAGCGAACACCGGTATCCAACCCTTGGTAACCAGTGCTTGCACGAGCACAAACATGGCGAAGGCGAAGGGTACAAGCTTGAAGGGCAGGTGCATGAACACAGCCGTTGCTGTAGGGAATGTCTCTTGACAGTACCTGTAGCCATCTGCGATGAGTGACGAGACCGTTGTCCTCGAGGGCGTATCGTCTTTTCGACTGTTCGAAGGACCTTCCTCCTTAGCTTCGGCGGTTGACAGAAATTCTGGAGATCCTTTAGCTTCGAATTCTCGCTCACCGTGTGGCTTACGAGGCTCGAGTACGGCACTTGCTGATGATGATGCGCTTGCTGCATCTATGGTGGTAGACTGCATGGGATTTATCGTCCTCTCAGAAGCGAACGTCTGTTTCTCATCGGGCATTGCATCGGCAGACTCATCGTTCAGCGCATCTTTACTTTGCGCAAGGATCTCGGGTGAGCGCTCTTGCAACTCTCTTTCTTTTGCCCTGTCGGCTTGGGCTTGTTCAAACTCCCTTCTTCCCTTGCGCGCGATTTCACGGGTATCCTTGCGATGCAACCATCCAAATGCAACATCCCAGCAGAACATTACGACTGCAGCAGGCAGAGTCACATAGAAGACTGGATGCTCGCCCGTGCTTTGGCTAGCAGCGTTGATCGCCAATACTGTGATCAAGGTAGCGGCCATGATGACGCCTCCGAATGATGCACCTCGCTTGTCCAGGAAAGGATTCATGATCTCTTCGAGGGACAGTAGCTGAGTCTCTTCTGCATTGTTGGTGTCACTGTCCGCTTTTGCATCCTTGCTGGCAAACGGAATGTTCGGGTTGACAGGTTGCTTTGCCCTTTCCTCTTCCGAGAGCTCATGCATTTTGATGGATTGCGGAATGAGTTTCGGGTCGGCGAAGACAATGTACAGCAAAAATGGAAAGAGTACAATGGCGGTACCCACAACTGGTACAATCATGTTCGCCGTGTACACGACAAATTTGATCTGGAAGGCGCCGGCGAGTACCAGATTCGTTGGATTGGAAGAGACCAGGATGGCTGATGCGATATTTGCGATAGCGAATTGCGTGTGGATCCATGCTCTGGGGTGATCGATATTGCTGGAGACTCGCGTCATGTACGCCAGAAACGCAGTGCCGGAGAGAATGATCGGGTCATTGCCGATGAAGCTGCCCAGTACGAAGAAGAAGGTGTAGAGGTAAAAGAAGAGGCGGTTGCCTGATTTGCCACCTTTTTGCAGGACCTTAAAGGCGAGGTATCTGATGAGACCAGAAGCATCAATGGAAATCGCGATGTAGGCCAGTGTTATGAAGAAGACCATGATGTCGATAGGGTTAATGTGATTCGCTCCGACTGTGCCATCGTGCACTTCCTGACGGCCAATGGCCAGAATTGCAAGGAGGAAGAGGTCGGCTACCAATGGAGCAGTCGAAAAACTTATCGACATTTGGAGTACCACATACTTTGACTGCGATTTTCTTTCAGCGAGGTCTATATTTCGATCCTGCCGTGGAGAGATGATACGGCAAGCAATCAGAGCGTCCAGAAATGCATTTGACCATGGCCGAGGTATGTAGAGTGGAACGTGGAAGGGAAACAAGACCACGATGTTCGTGAGGACGAAGACGATCAGGGTCACGATTGACCGCCAGTCCTTGATACGGCTGGTATCCATGTCCAGCTCCATGGCGTTGCCAGAGTCTCGAGGATACATGGCTGGTGGATGGATGACTCAGGGGGGTGGTTCGTACGAGGTTCGATGTATCAGCCCGGTAGGGCTATTGTTCCTCGCGATTTTCTAGAAGACATGGACGAGCGATCCCGCGTGGGCAGCCGATGTGCTGGCGCCCAAAAGGGACCTGCTGATGGGGCTGAGAAGATCTGAAGACACGCACAGGCCCGCGTGAATGGAAGCAAGCGAAGGTCCCCGCACACACACACACCAGCCAGCACACCTTGCACGTGCTTCACATGCACCAAGGCACGTGCTTGAGGACTTCAAGCACTGCGCCTCCACACATGCACCATGCACCACTTGCGCTGCTTGCACTCCTCAGAGCAGACCGGTGAAAGTCTCGGGGCACGCACGCCTTGCGAATGCCCCCCGCGATCATTGCGCCTCGCCGCCCGAAAGCCTAACCTCACGCCTACCTCACCTCACATATGCGGCATCCGGCAATCCTTCCAGCGTCATATTCTGCCTCCCGTTATGCCGTGCTGTCTCGCTTCGTCGTTCAGCCGCGAGCATAACGAGGCGTATGCATTGCTTGACCTGCAGCGGCCTGCCCCCGACTGGGCCAGTTGTTGTCATTTGCTTCCTTCTGTGACACCTCACTCCGGAGTGGTCGCGTGCTCTCTTAATCGTCTTGGAAGTCTTGTCTCTGCCTTGTCTCTCCCTATGTCAACCCAGCGAATCCCTTCTCTCCGTGGACACACGTGTTCTGCTCTCGCACACAAGACAATGCCATGCCTCCTTACCCTATAGCCTCAGTTCAAGACAAGCTCTCGGCCAATTCTGCCTATTCCAACTCCTCCTCAGCAAACACTCCTTCCATTCCAGTCGTCTGTGCCTGGCCAGTCTCCGGCCAGTATGGCGCTGGCTCGAGGATTCTCTTCTACGTGCTCATAGCGGCTTGTTTGATTGCACGAAAGAATGAATGGATCAGGAATGCCTGTTTGGCAGGTGCATTGTTGTTTCCGGCGATCGCTGCACTTCATGCTATAACGCTGGCGGCATTGCATTCTCCAGGTAAGCCATAGTCCACAGAGGTAACTCCACTATCATCGACAAAATCTCACGAATGCCAGATGCCGTGGACATGGACATTTACGGAGCATTCCAGCTCTGCGCTCTAGGCATCCTCGCTGCTCCACTGACAGCCAGAATCTCCCGCACGTACTTCAACAACCCAGGCCGCAACCTCATTTTCTTGTGGTTTGGCTTGATACTTGGTGGCCTGCTCAGCCTGACTGTGGAGTTCCTCCGCACTAAAACCCACGAGTGCAGCCATACAGATTCCGGCATACCGCTCTCTCATATTAGCGACTGGCACTATGGTGACACATGCGGGCTGGTATGCTCAGAAGACGAAGGACCCTTCTCACCCATGCGGCAGGACGCTGCGAACAATATCTATGTCATTCCAGCCCCAACTGTGTTCAGCTTGGGAACCGCTACTCTACTCAGTGCTGCGTGCTGCATCCCGCCAATCCTCTCAATGGCGTCCATGTGGAATAAGATTCTGGAGATCAACTGGCGTGCACGCTTCGGCCATGACACAGCTGAGAACCCAGACTCACTTATCGAGGGCACAAACGCAACACCCACGACGGTCAAGGGTATCAATAGCCGGATCAGACGTTTCTTGGAGGTAGTGGAAGCTCCGGTTTTTGGTGCTGCTGTACGTGAAAGTTATATCAAGTCATATGCTTCCAACTGTGCTAATTCCCAATGCAGATACTCGCTGTCCTGATCATTGGAGAACGCAATTTCTTCAGCGTCCAAGTGGACTACCAGACTGAACCCATAGTCAGTGTTGGTACGTTGACTTATCCCAATTCGGAGTGATTACCGCGTATTAACAAACACTGGCAGGTCAATGGGCGCCAATAGTTGGTACTGGTCTGGCCTTGTTTGGGTCGCTGTACATCGCACTGGCCGCACCAGAAAATGCCGAAGGCTCTGAAACCAATGGCCTGTCACGACCTCCGTCAAATTGCTCACCGAACGGCATGGGGCCTCCAAGACGGTCCACCGGCGATCTACAACGTAGCCAGACCCACACCACAGTCGCCACTCTGGAGGGCACGCGACGGTCTGTGGCCAACGTGCTGACCAAGTTTGCCAATTATGTGGGAACGCCTCAAGAAAAGAGCTACGACGATGCCGGCTTCCGCCGCGGGCGTGCGAGGATGTATCCCAGTCTCCCTGGTGAAGAAAATCGCAACCCAGGCTTGAACCAGATCACCAGAGAGTGGACCAGCCGTGACTTGAGCCGAGAGCCATCGATCCGACGCGCGACCTCGACGCATACTATCACCAGGGAGCGCAGTAACACCGCCGACACGTTGCAGTTACCGTCGCCCACGCATACTAGGCCTCCACGAGATAGTCTAAGCTTGCCAGTGCCGCCTGAGATGGTCCAGATTACTACATGTGTGAGAGAGCAAAGTCCACCGTCCATCGTCGTCACGTCAGATCCTGGTTCATCTGATCAACGTGGGAAATGAAGTGGTCTACATCGACACTACTCTCAATTTTCTGCCCTACGGTTTCTACAGGGGAGCGCGGAAGGCTGCGCTGTAAGCTCAATGGGAATACCAACATGCCAGGCAGCCTCCGCCAAACCCAAACCAGTGGCTAGAGACTGTGGCGTCGGCGTTACACACCAAACTGCGACGCTGAACCTAAGGTCCGCGTTCCGAAATCCTCGCTACTATAGCCGATCGACCTACCGTCATGGTAGCTCAGATACTCACCAATTCTTGGCTAGCTGGAAATGCAGAGCGTTAACCTGACATTGCGCGATGTAATTCTGGCAGAGAACAAAATCAGACTTCAAGCATGAGTCTTATTTCTTCTACCCCTAGCATTCGCAAGTAGCTCTTCGCTCATCAAGCGGGCAGGATTATTCCAACCGCGATGAACGTGCAAGATACCGACAGCAGAGAGCATCATCCCAAATCTCATCGAGCTCGATATCGCCCTACTGCTTTGCATCACCTGCATACTGCCACTCAGCCATCTGCATCTTCACTCTGTGCTCAGACAGATACTTTCCCATCAATTTCTGGAAACGTCATCAAGTCCAGGTCAACCATTGAACCCGGAAACCAAATACCATAGGTGGAGAGTCTCCTAGCCGGAGTATTCATGCTACTTGTGCAAGAGGCGCCATTTCAGCCTGCGATCTGTTCGTTGCTGTTCTTAGAAACAGCCTTTGTTCGCTCGCTCCATTGGAGTAGGCATAAATTAGATAGTCTTCGTGCGCTGGTCTGCTGGGACCCGGTGTAGATCATGTATTCATATTCTAGTCATTGTTCCATGCAGCTTCAGTTCGACTCCGGGCCTTGCTAAATCTTGCCGTGGACAGCAGTGCAATCTCTCAGCACCAAGATGCTGGGCTTCATGGTCGCGAAGATCTATCTGGTTGTGAAGTAGTACGTGTAGTCTAGATGAGCTTGGGCGGCGGCAGCTCATCTCACGCTGTCTGTTGGATATCGTGCACCCTATATGATGATCTTTATAGGGGCGGCGGTATGCATTATTCAAGACAGTCCCTACAGTCCTTCGAAGCGGTACTCGCCAGCACAGCAATAATCGTGATGGTCCTTCGTTTTGTCGGTAAAAGTGTTGTGCATTCAAAATGCGAATGGTCGGATAGCAGGCGGCTGCGGGCTTCAAGCTGTCCCCGCGCAGAAGTCTTTGTGAAGCGGTTTCAACCTCACAGTCAATTCCCGATTTTAACATAAGACAATGCACGGTAATTGGAAATAGCCGATCCGTTCACGGGCACTTACCATAGCGTATCAGCGTTTATGCGGAAGGGGCGACCTGCGAGACGAACATATCGCTTCAACTGTTTTACATATGCATGATGCACCTCAAACACGACACACCTATGGATCTCCCAGGCCATTGCATCCATCGCCTGGGGCTATAGCGGGTGACTCCTGTAGCTTGCTTGGGCTACTCAAAAAGACGAAAAGATCTCAAAAATCCAAAAGGATACGTATTGACCGTCTGTTACAAACCCCCGGAATCGAACCGGGAACCGTCTGTGCTGCCAATAGAGCTAGTATTGCAACTAATTGTTAGACAGAAATCATAACCGTTAGACCAGGCTTGCGGTAACGTGATAATTAGTCGTTATTAATAAACTAGGTAGTCTGTTGTTATATATAAATTTTGTTTTGTCCCAGCGGCCGAAAATTCGACCTCGAAGAAGCTCGAAGTCGATAATACGATGAAATCAGTCGAAACAGGTTAACAGGCGAGACCAGGGATTCTCAGAACTCCATGATATCGAAGAAGGGGGCCAATGATGAGATGATAGCCAGATCAAGCTTTGAAACGTCAATTTTCGATGTTATGATGACTCTCTGAATAATAGACGATGTGATGATTACCCAGCATCTGTGAGATCGAACAATGATGCTGCATTTACTTCATCAAATTAGTTTTATCATCAGTTTAGATCTCGCAGCTTACGAGCGCCAACAGCTCTTCAACATACGATCTGATTCTTGCAGGCAGGGTATTTCCAGTATTTTCGTAGGACCCCGTCTCTAAGGCGAAAGCCGTTGGATCGATCACGGTCGATGATTCCAGCATAATTCTCGAAAAAGGTGCGTGTTTGCATCGGCAATCTGAGGGTCGACGTGGATTTCCCGAAATCTATGCGGGGTGGAAGCCACTTGCTGGCGTCGACTCCCTGCACACGATAATTCGAAATAAGTTGTGAGAACAAGCCACTATCACGAGATGAATGTGCAGAATTCATTACATCTTATGATGGTACCTAGTTTCTCAAGGTACCAAATTCTAGTAAACATACTCGAAATTGGGATTCTCCTTGTCGGTCAGGTCATTGAAAGCCGTCGCATTGAGCTCATCAGCCGTGCCATCGCCAGCATCACGAAGGGCTGCTCGCTGCTGCTCCTTGCGCTTGTTCTCCCACTTGAAGGAGTAACGCAGTACGAAGAACAGTGCAAGCTCTATGCAGTTGGCTACCAGGATAGATCCAATTCCAAGCTGGTAGGTAGGAGCTTGCTCAGTGCGGTAGAAGAAGGGACTGGCGATATTGCCTACGCATGCACCTAGCCAGATCATGCCGGAGACGATCATCTTCTTGGACTGACCTCCAGTGTTGGAGGTGATGAGCGAAAGGCAGATCACGAAGGAAGCCTGGTAAGATCCGGTGAGGTAGCTAGGAAGAACGTCAGTGGGAGGAAGCATCAATTAAGGTGTACATTGAGACTCACAAGCAGATCAAGCGGCCAACATATGCATCGTCAGGTGCCAACAAGAACCCAAGAGCACCAGCAATAGTTGGTATCATGAAGATGGCACTGACAAGCGTACGGCTGTTCGGTGGCATGTACTTGTTCGCAAGAGCACCAAGTCCAATCCAGATGACCACAAGCACACCTTGCGGGATGCCCAACAGCGCGGTGTGTAGTGTGTCAAAGCCGAGACCTTTGATCACCAGAGTGGAGAAGTTAGAAATGCCGCCGTTGGGGACATTGGAGACGAATCCCAACAAGGTGAACAACCACGTCTTGTAATCCAGATAGGCCTCTTTAATCTGTTTCCAACTGATACCACGGTTCTCGATACCGGTCTGGTTGCGGCGCATGCGAGCGATCAAGATGAGTTTCTCTTCATGATTGAAGCCCCAGATAGTTCGAGGAGAATTGGGGACAAGGTATATCAGCGCGATGGCCCATGCGGAACAGAAGGCTCCAACGATGAGGAACTCGTATCGCCAGGACTGCAGTGCACCATGGATGTTACCGATACCGTAGCCTGGTTTGACGTGTCAGCCACATATATATAAGACTTCGGAAGGAATAGCACATACCAATCAAGCCTCCACCACCCACACCGATGCCATTGAAAGCATACCAGATGGAGATGCGAGTCGGCTGCTCCGCACGGGTAAAGTACATCGACGTAATCAACATGAAGGCCGGATCTGCGATGGCTTCAAACGCGCCAGACAATATACGAAGGGCGAGAAGACCAGCAAAGTTCTTTGCGGCAGCTTGTGCCATCAAGAGAGCGCCCCACATGAAGATGTTGAAAGCCAAGTAGTATCCAGGCGGAGATCTCTGCATCAGAAGGTTCGAAGGAATGGCCCAAATCAGCCAACCAAAGTAGAAACTGCTTGACAGCCATGAGTATTCCTGGCCTTGGAGGGCAAGGTCCTCTCGTAGGCCGAAGATAGCAGCGTAAGATCTAGAAACCCAATCAGCGTCAAGCAAGGCTTCATTACAAGCGGGGCCGAGAGCTACGAACAGTGTAGTCTTGTCAACATAGTAGAAGAAATAGCAGACTCCCAAGACAGGCAGTATGCGAAGATCTAGTTTCCTCCGGACTTTGTTCTCTTCCCTTGCATCGATACATTCGTCGTTTGGGTAACGCGCCAACGCTTCAGCGTAGATATCGTTCTGTGGCCCGTCAAGCGATGACTCTCCGGCGACGACGTTCTTGTATGGCTTCTGATCACCATCCACCATTTCATAGCGACTCACATCGCTATTGAGGGAGCGTTTGTCTTGCTCATCATTTGATGGAGCGTCAGTGTTCGCGGTAAGACTACTCATGATCAAGTAAAAATGAGTAAACTATTATTCCATCTGAAGCTCACAAGCAGCGCACGGCAGGACCCAGCATTGTATTTGTTCATCGCGTGTGTTGGTTTGAGTTTCTACATCAAACGCCGATGTCCTCGTGTCGGGGACACTGCACGGCGAGCTTCTATTGATTGGCGGAATGCTTGACTCAGCATGCCAAGTAGAATTATCCACGAATGATCCTTCGCTGTAAAGAGCATCCGAGACATCTCGACGACGATCCAAAGCGGCGATTGGATCGCCAGAGGCATTGTCATTGATCGAACTGGGGAAGCCGACTTCGGACTTCATCTTTACCACAGTGGAGTCGGGAAACCCGGATTCGTCTCCGCATGCTCCACAACGACCCCATATGGAGATGGCTGCAAGGGAGACTCGACAGCACGACACTCTGACTGTCTGCAGAGAGGCTTTCTGACAAGGAGTGAATGCGATGAGTACAATGGAAACCGGTCGTCTTGCTGTGTCGTTGAGAAGTTCGGATGTTCGGGTCATTGGCATATCAGCCAAATATGGCCTCTGTGAGGTTTCGACTTGCTTCAAAGACGTCTGTTGGCATGATCCACAAACAAAATTGGCTCTGTAGAGGTGAACAAGATCCAGCGGCAATCTCATCGACCCCTATGCTGTTTCGTCATTGGCCGCCGTACCAGGCATACCAATCAGGAAGTTGTCCTGATACTCTATCAGGAAAACCAAAACGTCCCGCGAGAGCTGCTGCTCATTAGGCGAGAGACGGTGTTCAGGATGTGACACAAGAGCTGGCTGAAATATCGCCGCCAACTTCGGAGTAGTCGTCTTGTTTACATCCGACTTGCTCGCAAAAACGGCCAGCAAGTCCAACAGATAGAGTAAGAGCTGTCGAATCAGCGGCGGCATCTCTGTTACAAGACTCTGGTGTGTCCGTATTACGGTCTCGGAGTCGAATGTTCCAGCCGATTTGGAATGTCTTAGTGGAGAGCGGAAACGATCGTAGAACTCCAACGGGACTACGGGGACTGGTAGCTGCAACAGGTATCGAAGCAACAGATTCGCAGCGTCATGGACAGTGTAGCCCGTCAATTTCCAGCCTCTGCCATAGCGGTGGCCCGCGGAGTCGAATATAAGTTGCATCTCACGAAGTCGACGTAGTGAGCTACCAGTAGCGAAAATGTTCTCGACATCAGTAGCTGTACTTTTGTTAACGCTGCTGCATATCTCAGGTACATGACAGATTCACACTTACCCCGTTCTTTGAGGTACACGCCTGTCTTGCCTACGAGGATCGGGATATAACCGTAGATGTAAGATTGGCCTTCATCATTAAAGAGGGATACGGCCGCATTGGCATATTGGATAGATGTTTGAAGTGGTACCCCGAACACTCCGGGTTGCGCTTCAGTTGTTGACTGAGGCTTTTTGTTCATAGACCGTATCTGACCAGATCGGAACTTGATGCGGAAATATGCGCCCAGTGACTTTTGTCTGTCGTCTGCTTTCGGCGCGGCATCATCGGTAGGTAGAGCACTGAGCGAATCAGTAACAGTGATGACGGTTCGTGGTTTGTCGATCTGGAAGCTGACGACATACCTTTGCACAGGAGCGTTAATTTTGGCAGCTTCCAGAGATCTTGCGAACGTGTAAGCCGAAGCGTTCGAGAGTTCGACGGCAAAGACTGGTAGAGCAAACACAGATATGTTAGAGACTTCGCCAAGGGTCAAGGACGAACAGATGGACAGAGCGAGGGTGCTCCGGCCATCATCCACGAGTGAAGACTCCGAATGATTGGCGTGAGCATGCCTGTAAACCCGGGATCGATGCAGCTGTTCTTCAAATGCCGAGATACGAGGTGGTTCGTGATTGATACCCTGTGGTGTACCCGATTTCGTGGCTGAGACGGTCTGTTGTCCATTCGACTGGACTGACTGCACATGGCTTGATTGCGACGTTCTAGATTGTGCTGATGTATGGCTGTTGGCCTGTCCCAAGCTAGCTCTAGCAACGGAAGCAACTGAACGCCGAGATGATGCGCCACCAGCTAGATGCTCCAGATTCCTGAGACGGCCAGACAGCTCCTTGTTCTCCTTCAGCAGCAGGTCAACTTGATCACAGAGACGATCCATACTCCTCTCTGCCTCTCCAGCAGAGTCGCTTCCAAATCGTCAGCAGCGCTCGAGTTCAAGAAAAAAAAAAGCACTTACTCACCATTGCAGAATGTTAAGCATGCAAGTGAAAGACATCTTATGGTTCTGTAGCCTCGTAACCAAGTTCTGCACACTCTCCCGCTTCATAAACCACACGGCACGATCCCAGGCTTTCAATCCAGAGTCCACATGGAGCGCTTTCAAAACAGCGTCAAGCTCAGAGTACGTGAAGACACAGGCAGTCAGCGAAGCTGTTATGTGCTCTACAGTGATCAGTCGAAGGCGCTGAGGATTAGCTCTGGTTCTGCCAATGATGTATGTCTGTAGGCCCTGCAGCACAACACTCATACTGGCCACCTCCGTCGCAGCCGCTTGAGCATCGTTGTTAGCTTCCTTGACAGCAGAACCTAGGTTGTATAAGGCTGGTACGAGTTGGCCGGCTAGCGAGACAAGTCCGGCGACAGAAGCCGCCACTGATAAAGGATCCATGATGAAGCAATGCTGAACACAGAGTCAGATCTGCATATGTGAGGGTGGGAATGTCCAAGTCTATACTGTTGTGCACAAGGCTGAGGCTGAGCATCTGGGCCTGCCAGATTGGCGCTAATAATGCAATGCAGCCACTTCGGCACAAGCGTGGGGTGTGTCTATTTCAAGGCCTGTTACAGTCGTTCGAGTGCGTTCGAGACCTCAGGTGTGCAATATACACTGCACAATCAAGCTGGTTGGAATCTGATCTTCACAATGGATCTTCCTAGGCCCTCATCTGAACCACCAATTGACGGACCCATTTATGTCTTCGCCTAAGCCCTTGACACTATGCCACCAGCCCTTGGGTATGAACAATGCATCGCCGGCTTCGAGTTCCGCCTGCCACGCACCACCAATCGTGCCCTCGCCACCGCTCCAAACTTCTTTTTCAAGAAGCTCCTTCTCTTTACCCTGCATCATCTCTTCCCCTCTCATGGTAGCGCTCGCACTCCCGCCAATCGCCTCTTGTACTTTCGAGAACACCGCGTTCCCGGCACGTGGCTCATAGAGCCTCACAACCTTCCTGCCAGCCAGCTGGACGAACAGATTCGGATTTGGATCTCTATGCAGTGGAGTATAAGTAGGCGCCTGGCCGAGCCAAATGCTGCTGTCGTAGACATCTCCCTTGCCAGCTTTCAACACGAGCTCCGGTGTGGGTAGGTCCGCCCGCATTGCCGTCGGTAAGTCTGTCAAGCTTGCTTGCGCGATGTATATCGTCGCAGTGGGAATGGTATGGGCACTGGAAGGAGAGTCAGGAGGTCCGGTTCCATTTGTGGTCGATGATCGATTGGCAAGATAAGGGTGCGAGGGTAAGATGTAGGTGGACTCGGAGGTGGCGACGAACTCTAAGAAGAAGCCTAGGGAATTGTGAATCCTGGCAAAGTCGCCATTGTTTGTGATTTCGAGCGGCACGCTCACGGAGCCGAAAACGGAGAGGTATTGAGTATCGAGTCGAGTCACCTTGCTCTTGCCCTTGCCCTTGCTATCAGGCTGCTTAAACCACTTTGTTACCGCTGGTATATGCGCCTGGCATCCTTGGGGCAGTAAGGCTGGGACTGCTGGCTCGAAGGCATGCTGGCGGAATGTCTCGAGGCTTGCGTCCTGTAGAGTCGGGACAGTTCGTGTAGCCTTTGTAGAGTAGCACCTAGCTTGGATCGAAGAGCCGCGGCATAGTAAACTTAGGAGCATGTCAGGCTCCTGGAAGGTGTACCGAACACATACACGCGCGTGGTTGCGAATGGGTGAGGCACGCGAACATGTACGATCTCAACGTCGCGTCTTTAGCAGCAGCAGAACCTCGCCTCGGTGGCATCCAATCCATAGATGATGTCATGCTGCCGTGGGGGATTAGGGTTAGAGTTGGGGTCAGCACAAGTGTGTCATACTGCTTCTCTATTCATATTGAACCGGGATGTTCACTCGACCACGGCTGTCTGTGGTTCTTGGGTTATGATAAGCCTGGAATTACATATTGCTCTTGCCGTGTATCGCCTGTCATTAAAGGATCAATGTTTCGGAAGGCACGGCACAACAGATCGCAAGGCGGAGTTAAACCCGCAGCAAGCTTCCGCACACTTCACAGCCCAAAGCTTCTTCGCATCAGGATCAATGGTCAACCTTATAAACCTTCACGGAAACTTGCCGATGCTCAGTATTACACGACTAATCATGCACATACCATGATGTTGAGAAGGCCTAGCGTTGTATTGTGAGTTTCGCAGGATTCAAGTACCACGTCATGGCTCAGACACGACTCGAAGTGCCTCAAGTATATAGGTAGAACTGTTTGTTAAGGTGAGAGAGAGTGCGTCAGCCATCACTTCTTATTGCAGACAAAGCTATGTCGCGGGACACTCCACCACCATCTTACGCAGCAGCAACATCGAGCGATACTCCGACTCCCGAGTACAAGGACATAACCGAGCGCACCCCGAACTTCTTGTATTTCCACCGCACGACTCAAGGAATCCAGGTCTTCAGTGTTGCCAACGAAAAAGAGCCTCGTTACTATGTGGGAAGATACCAAGGGCTAGACCATCCAGACGTCATCCTCCATCGAGGCGGCGACAGAAGTCGACCAGCTGCCGGAAAAGCTACGTTCTCACATTCAGAGAAAGACTTCGTCGTCGCTGTTGATGGTCCTGCAAGTCCTCCCGCGGCCAAACAGGAGGTCGTGAGATGTATCAGCAGTCACAGCATCTTCGGTGCCGACAGCTACCAATATGCTGTGCCCGCAGATGCATCACCTGAAGGACACGGCGCCACATCCCAAAGTCTCACATGGAAACATACGCACAACTCTCACCTGGGCTCAGGAGTCTGGAAATCAAAAGACTTCAAGCTCATCAACGACGCCACCGAACAAGTCGTAGCCGTATACATCAACCTGAGCGACACTAACAATGTGATGAGCCGGCTGGAATGGAAGACTACTTGTTCGGTTGAGGAAGAGATTCGAGCGCTGACGGTGCTCATGGCATTCATCGAGAGAATCCGGAGGTTCAAGAAGCAGGCTAGTAGGGCATCTGTAGTCGGTGCAGCGCAGGGGCCTAGGAGAGGCAAGGTTTACTGAGGAAGAATCAGACGTGGGTATCGTCGATCTTCCGGCAGGCATCTTGTAGACACGAGTTGGCTGATGATTCAGTGGCTATGTATATTATGTAGAATGAGCAGACTTCACCAACCGGATTTCAAGAATTATATATTCTGACACCTCGAAGGCAGTGAGAAGCAAGGCCTTAATATTCCTTACAAATGCCAGTCACTGAACGTATACACTCATGCATGTACATGTAGTTCCAATGCATGCTGCTAGTCGAAGAACATGATTCCGAGCAACCCTGGAAAGGTGATGCCAAACGTCTACGACACCGGGCCGGAAGTCGCGACCTTGCAACATACGACCTACAGTGCAGGTCAATTTACGTGACAGCGTGGTAAATAATGCATCGTCCAGGAAATCGCGCAACTCAAATAATGATGGCTGCGCCCGCAATGCTGAGGCAGTCCTTGACGTGTAGGCGCAGCCTCGCCTCGCAGGCTGCAGCCGCCACTACGTCTGCGCCTCTACAGCCCGGCGGCAAGCACTAAGATATCACCAGTATCCTTTCCGGCAGAAATCCTTATAGCTACCCACCAGAGTCTCAAGCTCACTGCACTGGAGACATAGACTCCGCTCGCACTGGGTAAATACCAAGGGCACGCATCGCAAGACAGCATCGAAATCGCGCCTCAAAAATGCGCCTCCTCCGTACAGGACCATACGAGCCAGGATGCGAAAAGTTCGAACTTATCGAGAAGTTCGGCTCGCAAATCCCCAAGTACGCAATTCTATCTCACACATGGGGCGACGACGAGGTGACCTACGAACATGTCCGCGCCCCAACCGCCTTCGAACGCAGACTATCCAACAATGATGACGCGACATACGAACACTTCCGTGATCGGAACCTCCGCAAGTGTAAAGCCTACAGCAAAGTTGTGGGCGCTATGCGACAAGCAGCAAGCGAAGAACACGAATATATTTGGATTGATACTTGCTGCATCGACAAGTCAAGCAGCGCCGAGCTTTCTGAAGCCATCAACTCAATGTACTCATGGTACCAGAGAGCTGAGGTCTGCTACGCAATTCTTGATGATGTGCCGGGCCCCGATGCTGCAGATTTCGAGGTCGAGTTCAAGGCAAGTCGCTGGTTCACAAGAGGCTGGACGCTGCAAGAACTCCTTGCGCCGAAGCGTGTGGTATTCTTTGGGAGACTAGCCACAGGCCCCTGGGTCATGCTCGGAGACCGGAGATCACTTCGATATCTAATTTCAAGATGTACCAGGATTTCTTCGAAGTTCCTTAGCGATCCCGAGGAGTTGGACCACGCTAGTGCTAATATTGCGCAAAAGATGTCATGGGCTGCTGGACGGGAAACCACAAGGGAAGAAGACCTCGCCTATTGCCTCCTCGGCCTGTTCTCGGTCAACATGCCGTTACTGTACGGTGAAGGGCCTCGAGCATTCATGAGATTGCAAGAAGAAATCATGAAGATTTCTGATGATCGCACCATTTTCGCATGGATGCATTGCCCATCAAAGGACGCCCTGGATTGTGGCTTTGAGGAATGTATCAGTTACGGACGCCTTCACAATTCCGAACTTCGCCGAGTTGAGTTTATAGGACTGAAACAAGAACCAATGCTTTTCTGGGCGGACAACAGCCACGGCCTACTTGCCGACAGCCCAAAGGCATTTCGGAATTCTGGTGGAGTCGGTCGCTGGTCAAAATCTTTCACAAAGCAGTTGCCATATCATATGACCAATCGGGGTCTCAGCATTAGTCTGCCTCTCAAACCAATGTCAGAGGATGCTTCGCGAAACTTGTACATTGCAGACATAGGATGCTGCTTGCTGTCGACCCCAAACGATGAAGATGAGTCGGAGGAAGAGGTACCCATTTATGTCTACCTCAAACGGAAAGGGCCGCCAGGCGTAGATCAGCATGCTCGTATACGATGCGAGAAACTTGCCTTTATCGCGGAAGAAGACACACTCACCGCAGAAAGTGGCGAATTGACAGGTATTTTTGTTCGACAGAGCTACAAATGATCCGCCAAGCTGCTTGGTTGCTATTGGAAGCCGCAGATTCAGATCTCCTGACTTCGGGTCGCCTGTACACTTTTCGAGAATGGCGAAAGCAATATTGTTTGGAGACTTGGGGGTGATTAGCACCTCAAGTATGCATGTTTAGTCTGAATTTACTCAGTGATCATATATTCACTATGGCGAGATCTCTACATGGAACACAACCATTAGCGATAACCTCGCTATAATCCCCAATGGTCTAGTGGCTATGATTTCCGCTTGTCATTAGCACCGACAAGTCGCGGGAGACCAGGGTTCGATTCCCTGTTGAGGAGCATCTCATGGTATGACAGTTCTTCAATATCACCGTCTTCCGATGTTGGCTCACCAGCATCGCCCACCTCTTTTGCTTTTTGTGCGCAGTGTGAGGTGCGTACTGCTTGGTAGCGGGGCCGTACAATAACACAAAGCAAGCAGATTTGATGGAGCGGCAACTTTTTTTGCGGGTCTCCACACGTGCATGGTACAGGCGGGGAACAATCCAATGCATATGCGATTCGCTGGACTATACTCTATCGAAACACAAAACAGCTGTGGAAGACTATCAACCATCGGTAAGGTTGTTCGCCTCACCCTTCTTGGCAACCTCAGGCTGAGGTGCGGCGGTGCCATTCTCACGAGCAGCGATTCCCTCACGCACGCGAGGCAGGACATGCCTGCCATAATCGATCATGTCTGTCAAGTTGTCGTAGCCTCGAATTGAAATCAGATCGCAGCCAAGATCCACGTAGTCGAGGATCGACTCTGCCACGGTCTCCCAGCTACCAACAAGAGCCGTGCTGGCGCCTCTCGCGTTTGTTGCGGTCACAGTCGGGTACCACAGCGCACGATCTTGCACCTCTCCGCGACTGGCGATGTCAAGTAAACGCTGTGAGCCGGCATTCTGTGGTGGGGGTCCAGCTTGTCCAGGCTTGCCTTTGCCTGCTCCGACGTTGGACTTCAGTGCGTCGAGAGTGCGATGAGCTTTGGCCCATGCAAGATCATCTGTTTCTGAAGTGATAGGACGGAATGTCACCCAGATACGCGGCCTGTCTTTGCGACCAGCCTTCTCGGCTTCTGCATAGATGCGGTCGATCTGCTCTTTGGTCTCCTTCAGAGGCTCGCCCCATAGGCCGAAGATGTCTGCCAGCGAGCCGCCAACGCGGTATGCTTCGTCTGAGCTGCCGCCAACGGAGATTGGAATGGTGCCGTTGACGGGACGCACGCGACTTTGGAATTGTTTGAAGTAGTAGTGCTCGCCACTCCAGTCAAAAGGCTCGGTGGATTCCCAAGCACGTTTGAGAATGTGGATGTATTCTTCGAGACGGCTGTAGCGCTGGCCTTTGAGGAGGAAGTCGCCTTCCTTCGCTTGCTCAACGTCATTACCGCCAGCGATGAAGTGGACGACCGCACGACCTTTGCTGAGTTGATCAAGAGTTGCAAGAGCCTTGGCGGCGACAGTCGGGTAGAGTGTGTTTGGGCGAAGAGCGACAATGACCTTCAAATTCTTGGTGTTGGCCGCGATGAAAGAAGCAGTGGTGAAAGGGTCGAACCCACCGCTGTCATAAGGCTGAAGAGTGTAGTTGTAGCCATAGTCGTCCAAATTGCGCGCATATCGCGCTAGATAGTCCGGGTCGATGGGAGCTCCAGGAATGGGCTTGAGCTCGTTCGACTCGTTAGGAAAGGCTAGACTGATGAACTCTGTAGGCATCTTGTGTTTATCTGTTGCAGAGAACTGAGACTTCAGGTAGTTTACCAAGACAGGAGTGTGCTACTTTATGAGCGGTATCGCTGGGTGGGGCATGGCCAATGGCGACATAGCTGCGCGATCACGCCTTCACCTGAACGGTTGCATCGGCACTCGGGAATATAGATATGGTCTGCCAGATTAGAAATCGAAAAGTGTACTTGCGAGAAGATGCAGGAGAATCTCAACTAATATTTAATGCCGCAATAATGCTATGTCGAGAACGTTATGTGGTAAGATTGTGTGATGGGCGTTCTGCTGTATGGGTACTTACGTCGGCAAACGCAATCCAGTATTGTCACTGGAGAATCTGCTTTCACCTGGACCTTGATGCATAGTTGTGCTGTCAAACATGTTGATTGTGGCTTGAAGTAAAAATAAGCAATTGAGACGTGGATGTTGTGCAGTTGAATAAAGGGCAAGATGGTCTCGGAGATGGTCCGTGCCTGAACTGTTGCTGTACAGCCTCCTTTGCGTATGCTCGGCCTCCTCCATCCACGGTACGTCGTAGAAGTTATATACAATGTTTCTACCCGCTAGAGGTCACCCTCCATGCGACCGCATAGTCTTCAACTTTCCTCGTCAAGCAACATGGTCACACGAACTGGGCGATACACAACGCCCATCCAAAGGCACGTAAGAGACAGATCACAACTGTGAAAAACACCCGTTCACCTTCTGCTGCTTCTCACGTTCGCTCGAAGCCATCCGACTGAATTCAAGACGAGTTCCAATACCTAAGTCTACCATGGTATTGTGCAGTCGATGCGGAAGCAACTCGCCCTCAGACGGTATATTCGGAGCTTCGAATCGATGCAATCATACATGCAGCATCCAGGTTAAGTGGCCTGGCACCGTTGCAACTGGAGATTTGGTGATCGGCCTAACGCCCAGCCATCGTATGCACCATTCTCGCTCGTTCTTACATGGCCCACTGTCTGAACGTGGCTGGGCTGCCCAAGAGCAAGTGCTGTCTCGACGAGTGTTACACATGTCCGGCAATGCAACAAGCTTCATTTGTTCACTGAAAGCATCGACAGTATTCAATGGTCAATGTCTCTAAGTGATGATCATTTCCGATAGCCATCGTCACACACTCAAGACGTAGCACAGTCGCTCGTTGATTGGTACATGCTAGTCTCGAATTACTCGGGGCCGGCTACCTGCTATTTCTGGTGTTGCACGCATCATATCTGAACGCTTCAAATGTACGTACGTTGCCGGCTTGTGGAGTCACGACCTCGAAGCGGCACTCCTCTGGAGAGTATTGTATCCCGGTAAGTCATCGAAACCTTTGATCGAGGCTAGTAGCCATTTATTAGTATATCGTTATGTATTTCATGGGATCGTTCAAACCTCCCTGCTTACCTTTGGTGCCGATATCGTTGCTCGACGTACCTGCCTAATCGAGAACTTTGCCCTGTGACGTTCTCTAACACATGTAAACGCGCGAACGAGCTGGCTCGAGCAGCAGCAACACCAACACAACATCCTTGCAAAACTCCGTTGACATACCGAAGACACCCGAAACCAACACACATCGTGACCAGCCCTGCCGTACGAGCCCTCGAGAGTGTTCACACTCGAGTCTGCAAAGATGGCAGCACAACAAATCCAGATAGCGGAAACCATTCGCGCTATGAAATTGGCGCTGAAGAGACGACCGGATGGTATGTCGCGTTCTATAGTTGCTAGCCAACCTCGACACTGACAGTACACTCACCAGACGCCGATGACGACGACTCCGCTCCAGCCTACACAAACCGCGGCAACAAACTCAAGCGCCGTTCGCATTTCGCCCGCGAGGGTCGCCTCGATACTTCTGGCGGCACGTCCTACCGCAGACAGGTCAACCACGCCGGCTACATACGCACGACGATCCACACCAACCCGCCGCTCCTCGACTCCGACGGCGAGCCTGTGTCTCCCACTTCTTCCGACAACGAGCACGAGCGACACTTGGAGCCCGTCGAAGATGACCCGTTCGGCGAGGTCCAGCTCGAGCAGCTGCTGCGGCCACTCACTGCGGCGCACGAGCTTGTCGACCATCCCAGTCTGAGCGCAGCCTACAAGAGCAAAGCAATTACACAAATGGCCGACGAGACTTTGGAGATGCTGCGGCGCGAGCGGGAAACGCTGTGGAAGGCAAAGAGGCTATTGAGAAGATTCCGCGGCGAGGCCGATTGGGCGCCTTGCGAGGCGTTCGAGACTGAAGGGGACGAATTGCTGCTGCACGACCATACTGCAGACCCACATGTCAATGGAAACATGAGCGCTGTGCCCAGCATCACCATGTCGCTTGACGAGGCACCATTGGCTGCGCAAGAACCTCTAGGCGAAGAGCCCACGACCAACGGCTTAAACGAAGCACCCATGCAGCCAGAACAACACGCAGAAAACGGTGTCCACGCCGCAGACATGGTTCCCGAGCCCAACATGGAGACCGACGGACCAGCTCAGCAAAACGACCAACCTGCAACCGCCGTCTCCCCAACAGAACCCCAAGCCACCGACCCAGACACCACAATGGAGGATCCCGCGCCCCCAAACCCAACACCACAACCCTCCTCCCTCGCCGAGAACCCCGCCCTCACATCCCTCCGTGGCTCCCCTGGGACAGGAAGCGACTCCGCCTCCACAGCCGGCCACATAATGACCACCCGCGCCCGCGCCCGCTCTCCCCAAGACGAACCAGGCAGCGTCCCACCCTCCCCCTCCCCCTCATCAAGCGCCTCAATCCCCCCAGTCCACCCCTGGTTCACCGCGCCCACAACCTCTCTCCCCTCCACAGACCTCTCGCTCCCCCTCGCCGAAGCCGAAGACACGCGCAAACTCCTTCTGCTCTACTGCCAAAAGCAAGAGCAGACGATCCGTTCCCTCGAAACACTTGCCTTCGGTTTGCAAAAGGCCGATCGTCTGAGGAAGTTTGTGTACGAGAGTGCGAAAGCTAGCGAGCACCTTGTTGAGGACGGCAAGGGCAATCTGGTGACGGAGATGAGCGATGGAGAGGATTGGTACGATCCTGCTGAGTGGGGACTTAGTGAGCTTGGTGGACTGGGAGGGGTCGGGTGGGATGGTGCGCTCGAGAAGGGTAAAGATGAGGTTGAGGAGCCCGAGGAGGAAGGACGGAAGGGGATTCGTAGGAGGAGAGTTACGAGAGTTGTCTAATATTGTGGAGGGATTGATTCTCCTGAAACGAATGAGTTTGTTCAAACCGGAGAGATGTACAAGTAACACAAATATTGAGGATGAACCAGTTCCATATACTTTGCATATCTCGAGGTTTGTTGGTCACACCGCAAATCACGCTTCCAGAGCAGACATGCCTCTCGCGAACCTACAACTTTCAAAATCCCCATCCCTTGTTTCTCTCCCAGTCCACCCGCATGCATGCATGCATCTACTCCTTCTTCGCCGCCGCCCCCGCCAACAATTCTTCCGCCTCCTTATTCTTCGTCCCACTAACCTCACTCTCGCCCAACTTGGCCTTCTCCCCACTCTCCCCGGCACTAACACTCGCTCTCGCAGCGCCCTTCAAGCGCTCCGAATCGTCTTTCCGCAGATCCTCCGACTTGCTGGCCGCAGGCTCGTCGTCGTCGTCGCCCAGCGCGAAGGGATCGTTGTCTTCTTCCGGGTGGGGAGCGACGGAGGTCAGGGGCTGCCACTTTTTGCCGTTTGCGGAGCGGTCGGAGGCGTCGACTTCGTCGACGGGGCCGGATTGGGGCGGTTTAGGCTGTGGTTTGAAGAGGTCGGGGTTGGTGGGTTTGCGGGAGCTGGTGCGTGGGGGTTGGGCGGGGGCTGGGGTTTAGTTAGCATGCGATGTTTGTGTGGTATTGGCGGTAGGTGATGGGGACTTACGAGCTTCGTCGTCGCGCAGCTCGAGGCGGCTGAATTCGGCGTCGTCGAGAACGTGTGGATCGGAATCGTAGCGCTGCTGCTCGACGCTGCGGCGCTGCTGTTGGTGCTCTGCGGACTTGCGGATGCCGTACATCTGCTCGCTCTGGCTTGAGCCGAAGTTCTGTCTTGCTGGGCGAGCGTTCGAGCTGCTTGAGCCGGAATATAGGTCGTCGTCATCGTCGTTGTCGTCGCCGTCAATGCGCTTTTTGAACGTTGTGATCCAGCTGTTGACCTGCTTCTGGGTCTCGGCGAAACCACGCTGAATGTTGCGGCCGATCTCAGGCAAATCGTCGTCGAAGAAGCTGTGCTCGCGGTCCTCCTCCCGGTAGCGTGGGCGCTGCTGGTTGGGACCCTGGCGCTCGCGCTGGTTGTAGCGGGTTTGCTGGCCGCGGCCTAGGTCTGGGCCCTGGTTGTTGTATTGCTCTGCGAGCTGGCGGGCGTACATCTCGTCGGCCTCAAGCTGGCTCTGCGGCTGGCGTTGCTGCTGCTGACGCTGGGCCGGGCGAGGTGGCTGAGGAGGAGCGACTTCTTCAGGCTGGAAATCGGGATCGGTCATGCCCAGCAGAGCATTGAAGGCTGGCTCGACCTTACCACCGCTGGCCATGAGAACAGCTCTGACGACTTTGGCGTCAATGGAAGGGAATGCCTCGATCAGAGTGTGCTCGGCTTGCTGCTGCGGGCTCTGCGGGCGAGGCGGCTTGGTGGGCGGGATCTCATCGTTAACGTCCTGGAAAGAAACACGTGGCTTGGGCGAGGGCGATGTCTTGACGGGCTTGGAGGAGGTCGTTGTCTCGTGGCCGAGAGGACTCACTCTGCCCGTCTCTTGCTCGTGCTCGTTGTCCTCGAAGTCCATCTCCTCGCGCGTGGTCATGGACTCGCGCTTATTGTTGATGGGCGAGACCGGCTGTGTTTGTTCGGCCATGATGGGTGGTGGTTGGTGCAATGATCCCGGGCCAGGAGTGTGGTGGTGTTTTAGTTTTTTGGCGATCCAGTGGTGGTGTGGCTCATCAACTGCCAGGTGTATAGCAAGTTGTTATTAGTGTTTAATGTTGCGCTTTGATGAAGCTGCCGCCTTGACCATGGCGGGCGCAGTAGAGACCCGTGCGTCATCGCCAAGCTGGGCAAGGCAAGGCGGGACAGGGTTCAAGGGCCTGCCTGCCTGCCTGCCTGCCTGTTTCGGAGCTGTCGCGGCAGAAATGTGAAGTGAAGTGAAGACTTGCCCTTTGAGGAGAAAACGATGGATTGTGCATGAGGTGTGCGCCTCATAAGACAACAACACGTCTCCCGACTCTCATGACAGTCTTTGATATGTGAGAGATAGTCGCTGTCTGATCATACATTTCCCAGCAGGACGCGTCAACAGCCACCTCACCTGCTGCTTCGCTACACCGCGATAAACTCTTGCTCGACGAGATCGCAATCGACAAGGCAACAACATGGCAGACGCAGATACTTTCATTCCAGCCCTTCATAGGCCCAGCTCGCTACTGCCAATAGCTGGCCACAAAGATGCTCTTCTCTATACCATGGAGAACAATGCCGTGACTATTGTAGTCGGCCAGACAGGAAGTGGCAAGACCACCCAGCTTCCGCAGTATCTCGAACGGGCAGGATACTGCAACGACAACAAAGTCATTGCAATCACGCAGGCATGTACATCCACCAACCAAAACACCGCAGTCTATCAAGTTGACGATGGCTCACAGATTCCGGTAGCCCAGACGAGTAGCAGCAACAACCGTCGCAAAGCGAGTGGCTGAAGAAGTGCGATGTGAGATCGGTCAGAAGGTCGGCTACAGCATCAGATTCGAAGATGTCACTTCGGCGGCGACGAAGATCAAGTTCTTGACCGATGGACTCTTGTTGAGAGAAGCACTGGTCGACCCCCTACTCTCTCGCTACAGTGTCATCATGGTCGATGAAGCACACGAAAGATCCCTCTCATCTGACGTGCTGCTTGGCGTTTTGAAAAAGATTCGCAAGCGACGACCAGAGCTGAGGATTATTGTCAGCTCCGCCACCTTGCAAGCGGAAGATTTCCTCAATTTCTTCGCTGATGAAGAGGCACCTGAAGAGGCACCTGAAGAGGCACAGAAGAACGAAGATGGAACCACTTCGAATGGTCAGATCATCAGCATTGAAGGCCGTGCATTCCCTGTAGACATGCACTACCTCACTGAGCCATGCGAAGAATACCTCGAGCGAGCAGTAAAGACTGTCTTCGATGTCCATACTTCTGAACCCGAAGGAGATATCCTCGTCTTTCTTACAGGCCGCGACGAGATCGAAAAGGCAATCGAGATGGTGGCTGACCGACTTCCGTCATTACCGAAAGAGGCAGATCGTATACTGCCTCTTCCATTGTACGCCGGTCTGTCCACAGAACAGCAGATGTACGTCTTCGAGCCTGCACCCTCGCAACATCGCAAAGTCATCCTCGCTACCAACATCGCCGAGGCTAGCGTCACAATTGACGGCATCGTCTACGTCGTCGACAGCGGTTTTGTCAAACTGCGCGCCTACAACCCTACTACTGGCATTGAGACCCTCACACCAACACCCGTGTCGCAAGCATCTGCAACCCAACGAGCAGGCCGAGCAGGCCGCACGAAACCGGGTAAATGCTACCGCCTGTACACCGAGTCTGCTTTCGACAGCCTATCCCCCGCGACCATACCAGAGATCCAACGCTCCAACCTGGCGCCCACGATACTCCAGCTCAAAGCCCTAGGCATAGACAACATCGCACGCTTCGACTTCCTCACCTCTCCACCCGCCGAACTCATCATCCGCGCCCTCGAACTTCTCTACTCCCTCGGCGCCCTCGACGACTACGCCAAACTGACCAAACCTTTGGGCACCCGCATGGCCGAGCTCGCTCTAGAACCCATGCTCGCCACCTGCCTCCTCAACTCCTCCCTCCCAGCCTTCGCCTGCCAGAGCGAAATGCTCTCAATCGCCGCCATGACCAGCCTCCAAGGCGCCGTCTGGTTCTCGCACGACAACAAGAAAGCCGAAGAATCCGCCCGCCGCAAATTCGCCGTCGAGCAAGGCGACCACCTCACCCTGCTCAATGTTTACCAGGCTTTTGTCACCACCGGCCGCAATGACCCCAAGTGGTGCCAGCAGCACTACCTCAACTACAAATCCATGACCCGCGCTGTAAGCATACGCAACCAACTCAAGCGCAGCCTAGAGCGCTTCGGCATTCCTGTGGATGAGTCCCTCTCCGCGAATTCCTCAGATCCGATCTTGCGAGCTGGCGGACGGCCGAAGGAGGAGTCTATCCGCCGCTGTTTGACGAGCGGGTACTTCGCTCACGCTGCTCGTATGGCGCCCGATGGGACTTTCAGGACTGTGGACGGCGGCACAATATTGCACGCGCACCCCAGCAGTTTGATGTTCAACCGGAAAGCGGACTGGGTTGTCTTCACGGAGGTTATGGAGACGGGGAGCAAGACTTTCGTAAGGGATGTGACCAAGATTGAGAAAGGGTGGTTGATGGAATATGGGAGGGAGTTTTATCGGGTGAAGGGGACTTGAAAAGGAGCATGGTATGTCTATGAGACAGTGGTAACGACTCAAGCAGAGTCACTACATCCAGCGATTTCCCTTTTGCGAAGGCACAATATGGCAATGAGATGGTGGATGCTTTCAAAGCATACCTGCACAATTAAAAGTATACTGATCTCAACGTGGAGTTTCGGGGGATGTTCGCCGCCGGTGATGGTGCTGCGTCTATTGCAAGGGTGATGCTCGATGCTTGTGGACCACAGGTCAGCCATGGCTGAGTTGGATATAATTCTACAGTACGTTGATCGCGGGAGTCACAACTCGACAGAATACAAGTTCATACAGTACAGACAAGAGATACGAAAAAGAAGTCAAGAGTAGAAGCTCCGTGTCAAGGTCATCTGGTACTTCGCCTGCCCCAACGACGCAGCTCGCCGCACATTTCGTTGTGCTTGATCCATCTAGAAACAGTGCCGATCTTGTGATTCCCAGACACCGCCGCTGAGAAATTCAGGGTCATCATCCGCCTGAACTTCCCCATAGTTCTGTAGCCAAACAGATCGATCAATCCTTGACCATATCGAACCGCAAAGATGTCCTTCCGCAAAATGCCACCCAATAAACCTTCCCCGAGTCAACATCCCAGATGTGTTCGTTGCGGCGGGATGATCCGGATATTTCTGAACAGCCCCCTTCAAGGGCGTCAAGTTTTAACAGCATGACTATGAGCCGCATTGACACCACTCGGAACTTCGTCGCTTCACCCATATAAGTGTGGTTCTCAACGGGTCTCCCATGGGCCTCGAAATGCTTCGTCCAGAACGCGTTTGGCGTTGAGGGTTGACTGCTGTTCCTCAGTTGCCAAAGAGCCTTCTGTAGCATCTGCCGCAGACAATACGTCTGGACTATTGACCTTCACCAGTGGACGAAATTCAGGTAGATGGTCGAGTTCATCGAATGAAAGAACGTGGACTCTCTTTTTGTGACTGAGTGAAGGCCCTAACAAGAAACCCATTCGCCTTGGTAAGCTTTGTTCAGAATGCGTCTTGCATTGGCAAGGACCGAGGATGACTCCCCGGTAGTCAAAGTCCCTTCGGCAGCATCTACTGCAGCCAATATGGCCGGACTAGTGACGTTCACAAGAGGACGAGTCTGACGACCAGTGTGGTTTACGGATAAACACATCCCACCAAATCCGCGAGATCGTTGTCTATCTCGGCTGAACCGGATGAGCTTGCGCCTTCCTGGCCCACGACTGGTGAAGGCGACAATGAAGTCGATGAGGGACTCCTCTGATGTACCGATGACCCACGACTCATCAGAGCTCAGGCTCCCACATTGTCTGGAATCCCTCTGGAACCTATACTGTGGATAGCCCAGCATAACATTTTCGAATGTGACATCTGCATCAAGGCGCGTCACGCGCACGTCGTATTCCAAATGCAACAGGAAAGTGCAGATTGCAAGCCGTGGAAATGCTTTCGCCAAAAGGTCTATATCGCGAGAACCGATGGCAAGGTCTTTGTCGCGCGGTGCACCGCGGACGTTGGCGACGAGAATTGTCATGTCCACGACTAGGCGGCTGACACGACTCCCGTTTCCGTCGAGCGCGGGCGGGGTCCTGTATTATCGAAGTTGGTGGCCTACCTCGGAGGATACAGGTATCCTGATTATAGACTTTTGTAGAAGGGCTTTCGCTGCCGCTTCCTTTAGCACATCGCGTGTGCTGTGCGGCACGCCATCAGGCCATGCAAAGAAACCCGCTGCGAGGGCGTAGACATCATGGGCCTCAGTGACTTTCCAGTGGCCAACCTGAGACTCGACAGCAGCTTCGACGACCTTGAGTAGCAGCTCAGAAGGAATGTTGGGGCACACCAAGCGATTCATGGTTTTTGCAACCCTTGCAGTTCTGCGGGCGTGCTCGCCAGCTCTGAACTTGAGTACTAACTTGATAGCTTCATACCATCGACGCTGCATGGTAGTAACTTCGGCCAACCAGACGGTGAGTTGATCATCTTTGTTCTTCGATGTGATAGACAGATCGTCGGAGAAGGACTTGATGAAGGCCCGTGACGAGGTCAGTCTCGTCTGTCTTCTTGGAAGACTTCGACGCAGATTGGACGACCTCCTCCTTGATGATTTCGGCCTCGAGCCGTTTCAGCCACGCTCGCTGCTCTATAAGCTTCTCGTGACCAGATTGAATGGGGCTGCGGCAAGATGATGCCATTCGGCGATGGGTCCTACGGAGCAAAGTTGCGAATAGCCGGGCTCGGGTGTCACGAGAGTCGAATCTCGCTCCCAAGATCTCTTGGCCGCGTGGATTTAGATCTTGAGAGAACCGAGGTGAGTGCTAGGCTATGTTAATCGAGCTGCTCTTTGTAAATTTAGGGTAGCCGCTCACACGGTTCTGCCGGTCTCGCAACAGAAGACGAGCTAGCTTTCCCCCCACTTGCACATCCTCCGGGGTTGTCACCATGGGACATATGTGATTGTGGCTATAGTTCACGGAATTCCAAATAGCTGGGAGTGCTGTAGGTTCAGTGGCAGTGGGAATGCTCGTTCGCGTGTCGCGATTAGAGGTACGTTGAAAATAAAGCGGACCGGAAGAGCCAATGACGAGTCATTGGAGGCTTGCAATGTTGCCCATACGTAGCATTTCAACACGCATTCTGCTACACCAGATGGGCTCAAGTGGACTCCAGCTCACTTAGTTCGGGCATTATGATCAATTCGGAGTGGTTCGATTGGCCCGACAAGGAAGCGCCGAACACCAAAACATGACCTCTAGATGGTTCTTCGCTTCGGGTCTAAAATAAATTTGGGGGCCTACATTGAACAAACCCGTGCCTGTTGGCGGTACCACTCAGATCTCACGCATTCTTGTCTATCCTCTCCATCTCGTCATGAGCCTCTTTCGCCACTGCCTTCACCTCCTCAGAAATGCCCGGTTCCTGAGACACAGCGAAGAATCTCTCCTTCCACAACTTCCACCTACCCTCACAAAACCCATGCTTACCCTCCCAAAGCGGACCGCCTTCAGCAGGCCTTCCAGTAAGCTCACCAGGCGGGAATCCATCATCAAACGCTCGAAACTGCTCACCAGCAATCACTATGCAAGCAGCAGCCGCAGGAACGTATATTTCCGGGTCGTTCCTCCCATCCCGTTGGTCAGGCGAGTACTCAAGAGCTGTTCGCATTGTTCAGATCATAAATATCTTATATCTACCTGTGCCGGCGCGAAGAAGGTTGGCAACAAACTTGTTCGCTGCCAGGAATCGCGTGATGGCCTTGGAGTATGCATTCTCATCATTATATGCCTTAGGGTCGGTGACGAAGCCTACGTGGGTGTCAGTAAATAGAGTATAACATATGAAGGCGATCAAACTCACCGTCCCAGTCGGGGTTTAAGGCGCACCCTAAAGACATCCAAGATCGAGTTTCGAACAGATTACTTTCGAAGCCAGCCTCTTCTGCTGTAGGAGCCAAGGATGCAAAAGCGATGAGAATCTCGACGACTTTGGCAATGTCCTCTTCGGAGCCGAAGACGTTGATCGCGGTATTGATGATGGTCCAAGTGGAGATTATGCTGTCCTTCAAGTTGCCATCCGACGAGACAGCAGCAGCGAGCTGCGCGCCAGTGGTTTGAGGGCTTGAGCCATGGCATAAGCATTGTTCGATGATGTCGACTTTGTTTCGGTTCGCTGCGGTTTCAAGCGCGAAGTCTGGCCAGGATGAAGCCATTGCGAGAATCTGACAGATGAGCTTGGAGCGACTGAAGGTGTAATGAATGTGTTGACAGCTCCGAAAAGACAGTCGGGAGTAAGCAAAATGCATCTTAGTTCTGCACTTACTGAAGGATAAGCCACGTATCGTTCCTTCTCGGTGACCAAAAACACGACGCCGCAACACTTTCTGAGACCCTGATGACGGCAGATCAAGACGGTGTTGATGTCCCAATATGCTACTGTAAACAGTTACATCGAACTATCTTTGGTGGTCTTTAGTGTATGAGATTTGGCTTCACTCAAGGGCGCCGACTTAGCGTCCACGGTCTAGCTTTGCAACATGCCGCACGAAATATCAAGAAGTCTGCGTGACCGATCTTTCGCAGGTCAGACTTGATGTTGCTTGAGCTTACTAACATGTAGGAGTTGTTGTCGCATTGTGTGTGGATTGTGTCTACGGTAAAACTAAGCGGCGCACGAGAAGACCACGACTTGATTGCAGGAATGTATTCTATCTCCACGGACAGAATGGACAAGGTATGACTGATTGCCCATATGGTCAAAGTCCACTTCCCACAAGATCAGTCCATCAAGTATCCGATCCAAGGTCACCCTTCGGAAGGTATCATGTCCACTGAGGACATCTGTGATTGCAATCCCATAATCTTTTGAGGAGCCTCGATTGACGAGCATACCGCGAGTTGTGTCGGCACATTGCATACCCCGAGACTTCACCTGTCAAGGCTGTCGTTACTGATAGGCCTTCGCGACCTTCTTCAAGGCTCAACAGGTCAGACAAGGTATAGTATCACACCTGCTGCGCACGAAAAGACGCTGCCCAGTCTCCCAGCGGGCCAGCCCTGCCCCAATAGGCTTCCTTAAAGATACGTTCCGCATCAATGTTGTTCTCACCTTCTTCGGGCGTGGGCTCTTCCGTCGGTAGTAGGCTGCCAGAGGGCTCTCCCCTAATGGCAGGTACCAACGGACCGACGATCCTCAGCCACGGCTCCTGGGGATTGCTGTGGGCGAAACGAACAAACTTGCGCTTTCCCAGGCTACTCTCGAGGAAAGCGGCTATGAACCTGACAAGAGTCACCTCTAGTGTGATGATGTTGTTGACCTTTATGACGTTGCGGAATGCCAAACATGCACTGGCAAAATCCTGACGGCCCGGCTCATCATTGAGGTGTCCGCACTCATATATCTCAGGCGACGCTGCAAGGGTGAACTGCAAGGTGAAGATCGCAGGTATGGCGATGAGGCTGTGCATTTGCATAGCACGGGTTGCCGTGTGCTTCAACAAGCTCCGCATTTCCTCCTCTAGATGCTCTGGCAACTTTCGGAAAGCCTTGTTCGCCACTCTTGCAAGAGGGATTGACTGATCAACGCGACAGTAGGGGATCTGGGTTCTGACAGTTGTCTGGACGACTAGCGCTCGCAGCTCCTGAGGGAAAGAGGGGTTTGAAATGCGCTCTATGCAGTCGACTTGTAGTCCCCTGGCGTGTGTGTATCTGTTGGCCTTGTACTCCAGGACCAGTTTGAGGGCCTCCATGGCGTGAGCGTCTTCCAGATCCAGCTCAGCTTGCCATGCAATCAGCTGTCTCTCAGTTTCTTCTTGCCTTCGAGTGTGATACCCGTGATCAGGATCCAGAAAAGTCTAATCATAGTCAGCAACATCTAATATTCCGTCACAAGAGCTTATGCGTACCTTGTCTTCCAGTAGCTCCTCCTCGAGGCGTTCAAGCCACAGCCACAAACCCGGATACTCTTGACCCTGTGGGCGCAGAGCCCTGGAGGGAGCCTGAGCTGACTGTCTTCTCGCCTCGCTTTTGCGAATACTGCGATGAAGCAGCTCTGCAGAAATTCGGCGAGCCAGGGTGCGGTTCCGCAGCACATATTGTGTAAATGTGAGCGTGGGTCTGTAAAGAGGGCTAAACTTCAAGTAGTCGTGCATTTTCTAGGAGGCGTCAGCGAACTATCCCAGCTAAGACGTCCGCGATATGAATCATTTCACCGTGTGATATCTCTCATCTTCTTCAAATTGACGATGTCGGTTCAACAACTCGTCCAGCTCTGACACGTACAGCTCCGAATTAGACATGTTTTCTCCGTCTGCGTACTTTTCGAAATTCGAAGGATCTGCGAGCGGACTTAGGTTAGTTGGCGCGTTGTGTGCTTTTGTATGGGTGGGTTGACAAAGTGATTGTGGCAGTCTGCGATATTATGCGAGCAGCGACAGCGGATATTCACATGTCGTTGCGTAGGATTGTCTGCGTACGCGCGTGCAAACGCCGCTAGTTGCGGTCAGGTGCACGACCCTTTGAATATTGAGTTGGAAAGTGAAGTGTGTCAATCACTACAGCTAAGATTTCACGCTGTGATGTCTCAGTATGTGGATGGATCACCCGGGACTCTTAGATGGGAGCAAGAGACACTAGGGCGCGCGCTCAACGTGGCCGAGAGCTACACATGAGCTATGCTGGTGCGTCGGTTGCAGCGTCGCAGTGAGCGTACATACCCGTACTTGACAGTAGCTTGAATTGCGGTCTAACATGTGCGGAATTGGACACCTGTGATGAAGTGCAACAGGCAACATGGCCTTTACATTAGTGAATCCAAACAATGGCAGGGACTCTTCCAATTGTCACTTTGTGGCTACTTCCCTACTTTCCATACGGGCCCGTCATCTTCTCAACACCAGCCTTAATCCCCTGCACGCCGGCATGCACGTAACTACCCTTCGCAGCCTCAAAAGCCTGTCCGAAAGCCTTCGGCACAGCAACCATGTCCGTCATTGCACTCACCATATTGAAACCCTGATCCGCATACTTCCTCGCCTCCTCACCGCTGTTGCAGTATATTCCACTCCTCTTGCCAGCCTCTTCCGCGGCCTTGTTCACAGACGTAATTGCCTCCACCAGCTCCGGGTCGCGCTCGCTCGCAATGATGGGGTGGCCGATGTTGTTTCCCAAGTCGAAAGGTCCAACGAAGAGCACATCAATGCCAGGCACAGCAGCGATCTCGCGCACGTTCTGGAGCGCAGTATTGGTCTCGATTTGCACCGCAATCACAATGTTGTCGTTGGCTTGTTGTAAGTATTCCACGCTCGAGAGCTCCTTCACCGAGCTGCCGTGCGCGCTCTGCTCGACGAACTTCTCCATGCTGAATGGGCTGCCGAAGCCTCTGTTGCCGGTGGGCGGGAACTTGGAGTAGCGCACGATGTTCTTTGCGTCTTCTACCGTTTCGAGGAGAGGCACGAGGATACCGTGAGCGCCAGCGTCGAGTGCGCGCTTGATCATCCAGTGCTGGCCGTCGGGCACACGGACAATGGGTGAGACTCCGCATGCGGCGACGGAAGCGACAAGTTCGTGCATCGAGTCATCAGAGATGTTGCCATGTTCTTGGTCAATCAGGACCCAGTCGACATTGGGCGAGGAGCGGCAGATGGCGCGGCTGAGGTTGGTGCCGGGCAGCATTTGCCAGGCGCCGAAAGTGGCGCCGCCTTTCTTGAGGGCTTTCTGAAGACGGTTGGCGGCTTGCATGTTTAGTTGTGAGCTGTGAGTAACAAGAGAGGATTGTTGGCAGGCGTATCAGATGTTTATGTATCCATTAATGCCCCGCATAGCTCGCCCCTCACGTCGGACAGACGATGGCCGAGATGTGGAGCGTTGTGGCCCGAATGGGCACTGGAGAGAAAAAGACCATGATGGAGCAGAGCGCCACACACGATCAATGGCCGTAGGAGTCTGGTTCCTTCATGATCTCATCGTCCATGAGCTTCTCGAGCTGCTTCTCGGTGAAGCGGTGCATCAACTTGCCAGCTTGGTGAGTTGTCTCGAAGTGCTGGCTGTTCTCGCGTACTTTGTCGACATGCACCTGAAGTAATTAGTATCGCTGGGCCAATCAGATAGGTACGCAGGAGCCTTACCACAGGCGTGTCGAACTCATATAAGTTCTTCCACTTCGTCTGGCCCGGGGCCATCACGTCGATCTCGGTATACTCGAATGGTCTGCGATCCCACACCTTGGACATGACATCTTTCGCATCAGTGCAAAGGGAGCAGTTCTGGCGAATGAATAAAGTCATTCGCAGGCTCCATTGTTGACGCAGAATGGCTGATGCTCTCATCTTGGATAGGCAGTTGTGTGGCGAGGATAACGATCTTTCTAGTACAATCCATCGCAAGGAGACGCCTCTTTCACGCGTTCTGCCGCTTGACACCGCCCTGCTGACGTAGTTTGCTGTCAGTTTTATCCCCGCCAATTGATTGATCGATGATTGATTGCGACCAAACACCGAAGGACAGAGCTATATCAAGACTAGCATCGGCTACAGAAATACCATCATGGCCTCAAAGTGTGTGCACCGCGGCTGCGGCAAGACCTTCTCCGACCCTGAAGAGCAATGCAACTACCACCGTCCGTCCTGACTCCTACACCTTGAAGAAGTCCACCGCAAACAATCTCACTGACACACAAACAGCTGGCGTTCCCGTCTTCCACGAGGGCCAAAAGGGCTACCGCTGCTGCAAACCGCGCGTCCTGACCTTCGATGAGTTCCTGACCATCACTCCTTGCACAGAAGGCAAGCACACCACCGTCGAAGACACTCCCGCTCCGCTTGAGCAGAACCCCAGCGACGCCGATGTCGAAGCCAAAATCAAGGCTCAAGAGGCCAAGCAAGCCGAAGCCACCGCCAATCTCCCTCCTCCCGTCTCTCGCCAACCCATAGCAGCTCAGCCGCCTCGTGCCTCTGGCGCAAACACTCCCGCACCACCCGAGGACGAGAGCGACGCCGAAGACGCCGCCGTCCCCGACAACACAACTTGCAAGAGGAAGGGCTGCGGCAGCGTGTACAAGGCCGGCCAGAACAGGACCGAAGAGCAATGTACCCACCACCCCGGCCAGGCTCTGTTCCACGAAGGAAGCAAAGGCTGGACATGCTGCAAGCGCCGCGTGCTGGAGTTTGACGAGTTCATGCGCATCGCCGGCTGCACGACCAAGGCGAAGCACTGCTTCGTGGGCAAGAAGAAGGACGAGCAGACCGAGGAAGCGCTCTCAGAAGTGAGGAACGATTTCTACCAGACTGCCACGACGGTCATCGCCAGTCTCTACTTGAAGAAGATCGACAAGGAGATCAGCAAGGTGGAGTTCAAGGATGCAAACACGATTGAGCTGGACTTGCGCACTACGGATAAGAAGAGATATCGCACTGGTGTGCCGCTCTTCGGAGCCATCAACCCGGAGAAGAGCACGTTCAAGATCATGGGCACCAAGCTTGAGCTCACCCTGGCGAAGGCGGACGGTCTTGGCTGGCCTGTTCTGAGGGCAGATGACAAGCACACTGGTGAGATCATTCAGGCAGGAAGAGCTGGTAGGGTGTAGATGGGATCATCGTAGCATCGGGAGAGAAAGGTTGCATAGGGAAGGCGTTACAAAGGCGTGTGGCAACACGGGAAGCAGCATGATGATCGCATGAGTAGACGAGAACAATGGCATGAGAAAGAAAAGCGAGAAGAGAGGAAATCGAAGGTGTAAAACCATTTTAAAGTTGACAAATTATAGTTTCGTCAAATACAGCAGGCTTGTGAGCCAGCTTTCGCAAACATCAAACCAAAACAGCAGTCCGTGTTCCCTATCAGAACAGGTCCGCCAGTGATAGCCCGCCTTCAACAGCTCGCCTTCAACAGCCCGCCTTTAACAGTCCGCCGCTGACATTGCCCTCGCAAGAACTATTGAGTTTCAGAAATAAAAGTAAAAAGCTTTCGCAGACCGCATGAAAGAGCCAAAACCTCTTTCACCAAAGCATCCAAATCCCACCACCCCACATCAAACACCTCTCGCACGCAACCCCATTCTCGAAGTCCCTCATAGAGCAACACCCCTCCTGGCCGCTCAACTCCTCCCAGCGCAAGCGTCTCTCACGCACCTCTTCCTCAGAAGCAAAGCCGAACACCGCCAGGATCCGCGTTGCAAGAACGTGCTGCTCCCTGAAACTCAGCTCCTCGTACTGTAACGTCCTCTGCCGAGCGTGGGAGTATCCCATCTCGACCAGGAACTGCTGCACGCGGGCGATCCGTTCATCTTCCGTTGTGGGTCTCTGCTCGCCACCGGAACGCTCGGTCTGGTTCGCAGTAGTGTTGGTGGGTGGTTGCCTTTGCAGGATTGCTATCAGAGCCTGCTGCGCGATCGACCCGTTGTTGTTATTATTATTATTATTGGTCCTAGTTGTGCTAGCTTGCGGGCGAGGATTCGGCTGCAGGATCCAGCGACCGTTGCCATACACGATTGGGGCAAGCTGTTGTCCCGGTCGGACTCTGAGGGCAGTAACCCGCCCGCGGGCGTTGATGTCACTGACTTGAGGAGGCGCAAGTTCGCTGTAGTCGCGTGGATCCGGGGATGTGGGCGCGTCGACGAGAGTTTCTGTGTCCCAAGAAGACGGAGGGGGCGAGAAGCGCGTTGGATAAATGGTCATGTTCCTTCCGATGGGGATCGGACGGGAGCGGTGGATGCTGGAGAGACGAGATTGATTACGGTTGTCCTGGCGAGTAGTGGTGGAGCGGCTGTTGGTGCCGTGCCTGCCTGGGTGCTGGTGGGCGTACTGGGATGAGACAGTACGGCGGGCAAGCATGGTTGCGTATGTCAGGGTTGGCGGGTTTGTTGCTGGTAGTGTTGGTCTGGTGTTGTTTCGGTTGTTCAGATCGATTCTGCTGGGGAAGTACGGGAGCATTGTCTTGTGTATCTAGAAGTTTTATCTTGGAGTTGTATCTCGGAGTTGGATCTTGGAGTGAAAGATGAGGAAAGATTTTCGCAGGGAAGAGTTCAACATAACGAACACGTGCGGCGGTCGATCGAAAATCTATGCTGCATGATTGTTGCTTCTGGATTACGGGATATGAGGACAACGGGTGGGGTTGCGGCCGTGCATTATATTGGTTGTCCCAATGGTTGGCTCTGAATTAGGTAAGCGAGCATGGTATTCGCTGCGATGTCGAGGACAGTCGCAAACTCCTCGACTTTGTCCGGGAGACATGCGCACAGGATAACGCCTAATCTTCAAATGTATCATCGAACCGTCCGTAATTCTGATCATTTGTCGAAGGCTTGCAAGATGCCCTGGATTCCATCCTTGACATCATTGTATTCAACGTGATTGTATGTTGCTGCATTGCATCTGTGTGTGTTCTAAGGGATGAGGTTTTAGTGGTCCGTTAAGCTTTCCGCATGGTACACCCTTTTGACCGCACGGGCTGAAGTGAGGACACATAAAAATACCCAACGGAGCTTAGTCATCGCCATGGTTCTATACAGTCGTAACACCATTCGCTCGTCGAGAAGAGAAAGAAAAGTGGGACATCGCGATCCAGCGCGATTCGCTCCTCCCAAAGATGCAACAAGCGCTGGAAAATTCTCAAGCAAGCTCGGTCCTGCCAACCACACTCTCTCGATCCCGCCTATAGCCATCTCCACCCGAGCTCCTACTGCGTTGGGCTCGTACGCTCCGGTTCCCCAGATCTGCCTCTCCTGTGAAATCAAATTCGCTCACTTCCGACCAGCTCGGGTAATGCACAAGAGGACTATGCCGCCGTGCTGGGCTTCTTGAAGGAGGCTGCATTGGGCTTACAATGTCGTCACCTTCGTAGGTTTCTGGTTCTTGTTGTGTTAAGCGCTGCCTTTGCGCTGCGTCTTCGTCATAGTCGGAGACGAAAGTGTTGGTGGCTTGAGGTGGCAAGGCAGCTTGCAGCATCATCATGGGCGAGAAGGGTGTAGGCGGTCTAGAATCAGGGTCTTCGATGCTCCGGTTTGAGCTGACTGATCGTCTATATGAGCTGTGTGAGCGTCTCACGTCTGGCCTGTAGGGCGTGTATGGAACGACATCTACATTGAAGCCGGTTTTGGGATAGCCAGGGTGGTAGTCGTGCTGCTCGGTCGGAACGCCAGTGTTCTCAGTTGATCTGGTCATGGGCATGAAGAAGGGGTTGGTCTCTGATGTCGCGCCCGTGCTATCTGAATGTTGATGCTGGAATGCTGGGTGCATGTGAACAGGCGGCGTTTGCTGGTCTGCCAGACGGTTGTATCGATCTACCCACTCGCGAGGTGGCCGATTGTTTGCCTGCGACACAGGCGGAGCGATGGTTGAGACCAAACTCATATGAGGGTGCCTGGCACGCCATGCGCCAACTTCGCTGTCCGTGGGCGAAGTCGCGCGTCGTTTCCTGCTTGGGAATATACCATTGCCACCATGTTTCTTCTGTCGCCTGTCCACGCAACACAATGCAAATATCATCACTGCGACTGCAAGTACACCGAAGACAACACCTAGCGCAATGCCCAACGTGCGGTCTTTCGGAGGACCATCTGAATCATTCGCTTCTGCTGAAGGCTCTGGTTCGCTCGCAGTACTCGTGTCTGTGGCCAGTGGTCGGTTCACGTCATGACTTGACACCGGCACGGTGGCTAGTGTAGTAGGCGTTTTTGTCGGTGATGTGCTTGCCGAACCTCTTGTATATGTTGATGACTCAATGACAACAACACTTGGCCAAGTAAGCGACGCAACATCTGATATTGTCGTTGATGGGTAGTAGCTCGACAGCAGAGAATTTGCAATGCTCCAGAGTGCCAGGGGCACATCAGTTGTTGAGGAAGCAGGCTGTGTTGAGCTGGCCTCGGTGTTGGCAGATGTGGATGTAGGTGCTGCGCTAATCCCAGTCGTCTGCTCTTGGGCGCTGCTGAAGGATGGTACGCTTGTGAGTAGTATTAAGTAAGCCGCCAACCGCTGTCTGCTTCGGCGTTTCGCCATAGCCGCCCTGGGCAGCCTCGTCGGCCAAAGACCGTTTGTAGCTGTCAAATCCGTCTGTCTGATTGTGGGTGTGAGAGTAAGAGTGTCTGAGAAGAGTCGAGCCTCTAAGAGTATGCTGGCGAGTAACAAGAATCGTGATGCTTGATGGAATCGGGCTCGTCTCAGTCAAACAGCAAGTGTATATGCGGGAAAGCAGGAGAAGCCACCGTAAGGTATTCCATAAAGCAATAGGCGAACGCACTTCAGACTCCCCTAGACCAAAGGCTGTGCAAAAGGAACGACGATCTTGACTCTCTTCTGACAAAAAGCACAGTGAAGATGTGAGAACATCTTCCGGCTATACCTCTAGGGCAAGCCCTACCGACCCGACGTAGAAGCAGGTGGTGAAGCTCCCTGTAAAGGCGGTGGCAGGTCATTGGCGATGTGGCGTCTACTCGCCCGTGAATGGTCGGTAGACATGACACCAAGCGACCGCCTCCAGGTACGAGATGCAGGGCAACAATGAAGACGGATCGAACGGCCGTGTCAGCCACTGAAGATGGAGAACGTGGCTGCAAGTGTGGCTGCGATCATGCTAATCCCTATGATTGTCGTTCCAAGGTGTGGCGGTGATCACTATAGAGCAAGGATCTGGACTGTCGTCGCCGGAGTGATCAGCGGCAAACAGCCCACATTCGGACTGATCTATCAGTACTTTCTTGGCTTGTGGCGGTGCGCCTGGGCGGCTTTGTGTTGGAAACAGGTTTCTGCACGCAGGCTGACGTTCAGATCTTTAATGTGCCGCGCTTGGTGGAGAGCGCCGCGGAGAATAAAATCCTCACGTGCTTGCGCGCTTAGGAGGTATCTTGAGTTCGCTTAACATGCTCAGTACCCGCAAGATATCTGTTGCAAGTCTGAGCGGAGGCGAATGAATCACCTTGTGCTTGACGTCTGGTTCAACGGACATAAGTCTGGCGATGACCGCTCTATAGATGCTAGGGACTAGTGATCGAAACGCTCAAAGTTTGTCTAGCTTCTCATAACTCACTTTGTCCTGAACACTCTCAGTAGTGACCATGAAGTCGAAATTGACTTCTGTTGTGTGACACCGTAGGGCTGTT
This sequence comes from Cladosporium colombiae, assembly GCA_026122715.1. Lineage (NCBI taxonomy): Eukaryota > Fungi > Ascomycota > Dothideomycetes > Cladosporiales > Cladosporiaceae > Cladosporium > Cladosporium colombiae. The sequence goes on from JAKZFA010000014.1 coordinate 576,513, forward strand.
GTGGCGCAGCTCCCAGCCGTATCTCACGTACGTGATGTACCACCGAGGGGTGTTAGGTGATCCGTATGTGCATTATGATATCTATTAAACTTGCTGCTCGTGTGCTGCAGTGCGAAAATGTGCATGTACCTTATGCGTGTGTGAGAATCGAATACATATGTTCCTTCGTACAACCTTGGAACAACATCATGACCCTAACCCTCGTCAGCATGCTAACATGAATGCTCCATATGCAGATTTGAGGAAGAGATCACGGACGCTGTATTTTCAATTCAATATGGAGCTACAGTGTTTGGAACCCTTTGCAATTGACCATACCGTTGCATCGAAGTGTCGCTGTGCACTCAGCACACCAATTGTGGCACGATGTGTCACTGCTCGAAACGAAGGCCGAAAATATGGATGCCTCAGGCATGTACCGCTTGTCTCCAAGATGAAGCAACATTGAAGAACAAGTTGAGAGCCTCCTCGCTCACCACCAGTGCTTCGAGGATATCTGTTGCTTAGAAACAAACAATGGTGCTCGAGATCGGCCAGCAAGATGGCCCGAAGCCGAAGTGCTATTTGAACCACGCTCCGCTGCCATCTTACATAGACAATGCGCACCCGCCAACCAAAAAAGAGCCTTTCAGAACAGTCTTGGATCAGCAATGTAGCCACAGCGTATGTCGAATATCATTTCCTCGCTTCAAAGTGAGCACCGCCGACTAACATCGGCACCTAGCTCTCCCTTCTCTTCCCTGCCTCGCCAGCCCAGCAGGCTTTCCAGGACAAAATCTCATCCTCAGGCGATGGCACGCTTCAGTACGCTCGAGTTTTTATGAAACCCTTGGATCTCATTTCAGGCGAATTCTTCAACTCTTATATCAAAGTGGGAAATGTCATTATGCTCTCGGAAGGCCGCTCAGGAACCGACAACGTCCTTTCGCTTTCTGAAGGCGTGCTGCGGATTGAGGTTGACAAGCCCACATTCGAAAAGCTGGGCCTTGAAGGCAAGGCTGTAAACGGCGAAGGGAAGAAGCATGTCAAGGCAAGGTTTGGTAAATCCACCTTATCGCATTCTTTTGGCATGGATCTTGCAGAAGCCAGGTGAACATGCTAACATCTAATCTAGTAATCGAAGCAAACCTTCGCCTCCCATCCATGCTACCCGGCCACAAAGCTTTCGAGCGCTTACAATGGGCGTTCAAACATGTCCTTGACGCCTCTCTCGCCTGGCTCTTCTACGATCTACGCTCGCCCCTCACCGTCAACGGTGAAGTGCAAGGCGCACTCGCCGCTCATGCGCCGACTATCAAAGTGCTAGAGCCTTCACCCGAGCCTCTCCAGCAAGTGCTTTGCCCCAGCTTCCACCTTTCCGAAGGTGCTGACGATGAAGAAACCTGTGACGAAGCAGCCGAGCTCCTGGAGTGGCTAAGCTTGACCATGTTACATTCGCCGCGCGTGCAAAAGGGCGATCGCATGGATCCATTCTTGTGTCGCTACAGCCCTGCTGAAGGCGCTAACGCTGTCGACCTTGTGAGCTACCACTGGCGCGGATTTGCGCCCGCAGCGTTTGTGCTCAAGGTTCTACTTGCAGCTATGAAAGCTTCTTCCACTTCAACTACTGCCGACGAAGGCTGGTTCGCGCTCAGTGGCGCCTCTTTCGATGGCAAAGGATACACAATCCTGAAACACGGAAGTGAGGTCGTGACGTGGAACTACGCGGACTGATAAAGGGCTGCCTACAGATCTCATCGGCCACCTCCTAGAACACAGCCAGTCGCTCCAGCGTCTCTTGAAGCGGTTCCAGAACCTCCTCCGCGCCAGACCAACGGTCGCCTGCCGTTTTGATCGCTTTCGCCAGCAACGGGTAAAGATACGACAAGTGTGCTCTCTCGCCACCAGAACCAGCCATCTTGGCGTGTGGCAGAGCACTTGGGTGTAGTCTCAGCTTCTCGATTTGCTCGAAGCAGAAGAGGAGCTCTTCAAGTTCGGAAAGTGGTTGTGGTGCGCGGCCTCGAAGTGGCTGGTCGGCTATGTACGCTTTGATAGGGATGGCGAGGCGGAGTACCAGTAACGGAGCAACGGCTTGGGCTATGCGCTCCTGCTCTGGAGTAGAATCGGGTTGATCGCTACTGAGCACGACAAGCTCTTTGAAGCAAACGTAACTCATCTGCTCTCGCTGCGAGAATGGAACGTTCATCCTCCCTCTGCGGATCGTGCCGATGCTGTTGAGAACTGGGTTGCCAGATGCCGGGAGTTCGCACTTTTCGAGTTGGTGAATTATGGATGCTTCAAATAGCGACTGCGCAAATGTTTCGCGGACGCTGTCTGGAAGATCGCTGCTGCCCAGGCGTGGCACCATGATTTGTCGCAAGGCATGGTAAGCGGCGATGTCGGAAAGTTGGTCTTCGTAGATGCGATGAACGTCTCCAAATGTTTGCAAATCGTTAGCAGTCACTATCGCTCCTGAAATCCGTACAAATTCTGTCCACAGCGCGGTCGACGTAACCTTGGAGATTGCGGATGACAGTGTCTTCTCCAGCACAGGCCGAGCTATTGCCACAGCCGCTGCGGTTGCTCGGCGCCAGATCATCATGCCTTTGTAGTCTTGCCTTGTACCATACTTTCTTGAGATGACGATTTGGAGACTCTCAACGGCCTTCTCGACTGCATGGGTGCCGCAAAGCTCTGGGTCTTGAGCGTGAGTTGTGATGAGTCGCTGTAGCCAATCAATGGATTCTCCTGCAAGCGCAATATACGAAGGCCGACCAGACTTGTTGTCTTGGTTCGCTGTCTCTGTATGCAACAAGATTGCCGCGGCTGCAGTCGTAACAAGGCGAGACTTGGATCCAGGGATATCTGTTCGCACGCTTTGCAAAAGTTTCAGCACTTTGTTCTGAAGAGGACTCATGGTGTGAATATCGGCGCCGTAGTATGATGCTTTCGACTCCCGCACGCAAGCAAAGAGATTGTCGATTATGGTGGCTGCCTGCTGTTCAGTGAGCTCTTGGCTCATAAGTCGATACAGATCGCTCGCCAAATTTGCGTACGCAGCGAAAGCAGCTTGGTTGTCTTGCTTCGTGTTTTGCTGTTCGGGCTCGGGAGGGATCTTGCTGGACCATAGCACGAATGCTCGCTGCACAGGTTGCTGCCATTTGTTGAGTGGCACATTAACTGTCGCCAAGATCGTCGTCAGGCTTTTGTATATCGCTGCGCTTGTGGAATAGTTGCCGTTGCTGAGCAAGATCTCGAGTGTGTTCGCGAACGTATCCCACAGCTGAGGCAGCTCCTTGATGTTCTCAACGACCCGCGCGTGTTGTGCGAGAACCGCCGATGTGCCCTCAAGGATAATTTCAGTCATCTCATGAGCGGTCTGAGAGTTGTCTTCGGAAATAGGCTTGTCTGCGTCGGTCGAGACCGCTGCAGCATTGTCGCAAAGAATGCCAACGAGGACAGTGTGAAGGAGTACATTCCAAGAGCCTGCAGAAAGCTGAGTACCGTGGTTTTTGCAGATGCTGCAAACAATTTGGAATGCAGCTTTTCGAGCTTCTTTTTGTCCAGATCTGACAATGTCGCGCAGCCTCACAAGGACCAGCAACCACTGCGCAGCACGGTTGCCGTTCACGCTCCGTTGAAGTTTTGCCTCTATTTGTGGTAAATCACTGACGCAGATATTCATCTCTTCGAGTGCTGACGAATGCTCGTCGTCGAACAAAGTATCAGATATGTTCCAAGTCATCGTAATGGTAGTCAGACTCAGATTGAGGTCATCTCTCTGACCCATGAAGCGATGCAAAAGCTCGATTAGAGCAGGTACAACGTCGATCGGGAGGAGTCCGAGGAAATCGGAACAGATCAGTTGTACTGCTGTAAATGCTTCACGGCCCAGTCGTGTCGCCATGAACTCGTTCGAGACCTGTGACCAGTCGATGCTTGTAACATCATGCTGATCTGCAATCGTGAAGGCATTCTCGCTGTCGAATACACTGCTGATAAGCGCGAGTACCCTGTTCCAACCAGCTACGAGGGACTCGCCAGAAAGCTCTAAGATGTTCTTCACGGCATCCAGCACTTGTACTTGCACCTCAATATCGGTACTCGTAAGTTCACCATCTTCAGCGTATATGCCTTCAACGGTCCGCGGTAAGATTGTGAGAACACGACGCTGTATGGTCGCTCTCAGTTCATGCTCTTCCTCCACAACTTCAGCGAGACATGCTGCGCAAAGCTTGCAAAGCAGATCAGTGGCAGCTCTGCGAGCAAGTGCAGGACTACTGCTGGCGACGGCAACCTTCATGGTCTCCTCAACGATGAGATCCCAACCACTCTCCTCGGGCTTGTTCGTCACAAACCGCGATATGTTCAGCGCAGCAAGACTACCCAATTTGGGCAAGATGAATTGGTAGTCGCGAGCCTGCATCTCGGCGAGAGTACTCAGGCCAGGAAGACCAGAGACTTTCCTGCGCTGAGATGTTGGTGTTCGAGGCGGCGAGAACTCTTCGACTTTCGGAGACATCACTGCTGTGGGCATTCTACCACGCAACAGACGACAGAACGTCTCGACTATGTTTACGAAAGCATCATTTGGGTAGTCTGCTGTGCTTTCTAGGAGTCTAGACGCAGCAGCCTCTACAGCCGCGACTTCGGAACTGAAAGCATGCAGCGCAGACGGCGATTCGTCTGCAGAGTATGAACCAGCTCCCTGACGAGAGGCTTGATGTGGCGTTGCAGCGCTCAGCACCATATCCGCTTGCTTGAGGACGTCAATGACCAGCCTGAAGGCGGGTCCGAGCGTGGGCCCCAGAGCAATAGCAAGATTCAATAGTGCTCTAAGGCAGAGCAGATTCCGAATCGTCAAAGTTGGTCTGTCAGGGTCGACTGAAGAGCGGCGATCTCTTCCTGTCGAGGCTGCCGAATTTTGGCTCACGAAGCTGTCGACGCTGAGCAAATGCCTCGGGTTAGAGAATACGCGCGGACTTTCGATGCTGGGAGAGCGCATGGGCTCGGCAGTCGATGCGCTAAGGACATGAGGTGGCACGGCGGCTTTCCCAAGGGTAGTCATGAGAGCATCACGCGGCGTGCTCAATCTAAGCAGGCCCGCAACTTGAGCAAAACGCTGATAGGCTTTGATGAGGCTACGATAGTAGTGATCGTCAAGCGCTGCATTCAGGAACGTGGACGACGTTGCAAGCACGGCTGGCCAGCAAGATTCTATCAAGCTGGCAACTGCCTTGATCCTCGCCTGCGAGGGTCCCTCGATGTCTAACGGGTTCAATGGTACAGCCCGTTTGCGGAAAGATTGGGATCTTTCAGAGCGATTTTGTTGGGTGTCGCCGTTTTGACCCGACCTATTTTGTCTGGTACCCTTGTTCCTGGATCTCTCATGCTGGACGGAGTATGGCAGCACGACCTTGGCAAGATTGTCTGAGAGACTGTTCAAGCATTCTAGCACCAGGCTGTATGCATAAGTCTCAGGAAGAGTAGGCGGTTCGCTTTTGTCCAGTTGGTCTATGCAAGCAGTCCGTGGAATACTCCACTCCGAACTGATGCCTGGAACGCTCGATTCTGTGACGCCGAAAGCTGAGCTGATGACGCCCGCCATGCCACCAGCGGCTTCCATCGCCACTTGCTCAGTTACCTGGTCCCGTGTCGAAGCTGGGCCGACTGGTATAGTTGATTGTTGACCAAGGCCAATGATGGCTGGTTTCTCTGTTGAAAGACGAACGAATGCTGACATGATGTTCTGTATCACCGGTTTGCCACCAGTCGCAGCATCAAATACCATGGTGGCGGTAATCACAAGGTTCGAATCATCAAAGAAGTTCCGCAACACTTCCAAGTAGAGACTGCGCTTCCAAGTTTGCGACGAGTCCGCTTCGAGTCCGTGAGTGAGAAGTCCCAACACAATCTCAGATTCCTCTGCAAACTCCGCGAAGTGTCGCGTCAAGATGAGGTTGACCACGCGTGCGCAACGCAAAGTCACAGGGAAATTCGGTCGCTCGGACAGAGCCAGCGTCACGAAAGGCATAACGTTTGCACGTACAATACTGCTGAACTCAGCATGCTTGCTGATCAGACTCGGATTTGCGTCTATGCACGAAAAGACCAGTTCCAAGCTGGCTTCTCTCGACAAAGATGTGAGGTCGACGAATTTGGCTTTGCGTTCCTCGACCGCAAGCACCAAATCGCGAAAAATCCTATAAGCATCGTATGCTGCCGGTCTGATGGGAATGGGACCCTCTGGGCCAGGAATATCCGCAACGGGCGAGATATCCTGAGATCTCAGATCTTCTGCTGCAACCCTCTCGAAAACAGTCGTGACAAGTTGTTGCAAAGTTGCCGCAGCGACTCCACTGACGGTCTGCACTTTGGCCGCTTGCAGCGAAGAGCAGACCTGGAGGGTCCCACTCAATAGATCTCCTTTCAAATCATCTGAGTAGTTTTGCACCAAAGACGGAAGAGCTTGCAGAACCTTGAGCTGGATGTCGAAGCCAAGATCGGTGCACGCATGGAATGCTTCCACCGCCTCTCCAAGTCGACTCTTCGCAAGTCCTTGAGACACAACCAGACGCTGAAGGCACGTCACACCGATCCCCGCAAGTTTCGGTGTCCGAGTAGCACATGCTAACACAAATGGTTCCACAAAGTCCGGTCGACGGCTCAAATCAGCAGCTAGTTGCAGTTCCGAGGTCACCGACAGTGATTTGATTTCCTGGAGGGACTTTTCGGCGGCATGACGGAGGTCTGACTGTTTTCGTTTGGCCTCAGAGATCAAGTTCGAGAGCTCGTTTGCCAGAAGTGTAGCACTCATGCTTGCGTTGTTCGTAAATTAGACGCTTAGCGTAGGACGTTGATCAAGCCATAGCCAGGGAGAGGTATCCAGGTGCCGTGTAGACTTCAGCGTTCTCGCAGCAGATGCATGAAAGTTCCAGAAACAAGTGCTAATTACCAGAAAGAGAATTGATTTATTTTGTCGGGCCAGATATCGTATCTTTCACTTCAGATGCGGCGGCGAATGCAAGGTGTTGTCTTTGGATGTCTCCAAGGTCCCGGGCCCGCCCGCCAAGATGGCTTGAGTCGCGCTTGCCTGACGCTGGTGACCTCAAGCTCGCTCGCCGCCCTCGCCGCATCATCATCACTTGCCAGCAGCTCAATCCTCCAAACAACCCAACCCAACAAGACACTACAACACTCAAGCACACTCAACAGCGCTAACTCCTCAAACTCCGAACCCCAAATTTCAAGACAATCACCCAAAAAATGTCCGGCGCCGCCCAAGGAAGCGCAAACACAACCAAAGCCGTCACCACAGACTCAAAAGATACCAGCCAACCGCTGCAACCGCAAAAGCCCGGCGCACAACTCGAGGAGGACGATGAGTTCGAAGACTTCCCAGTAGAAGGTGCGTACTGTCCCATCATCACTAGCAGCCTTGATGCTAATACCCTGCGCTACAGACTGGACCAAGGACGAGGAAGTCGGATCACAAGCCGGTGCCACGCACCTGTGGGAGGAGAGCTGGGATGACGACGACACGAGCGACGACTTCTCGGTACAGTTGAAAGCGGAGCTGGAGAAGGCTGGTGCGCAGAAGAAGAGCTGAGCTCGTGGGGGTGGCATGACGAACACGAAGGAGCGAGCAAGAGCACTTTTACACGGACATGGGAAATGGATCATAAGTATCAGCATGGCGTGAGGCGCATCGCAGTCTGCAAGTGAGCGGCCGAGGGAATGAGAGTAAACACAGGAGAATTAATGAAAGCTTGAAAGAAAGGCACGTATGCTAGGGGACGGCCTGTGGCCTTTATTGTTCCAACGAAACTACGTCTGGCAGTTCGGCGATGTCTAGAGTCTGCCTTGACTCCAAATCTATCACCCTGATTGTGCCAAAGTCCAAAACGCCTGCGCCTGTAGTTTGGTACCTCAAGGTTGTCTCGAAACACGCTCCGGCTGTCAATGGCCCGATTCGGACATCTGGCGTCAATGTGAGAGCCTTGTGCTGCTCTGCAGCCTCGTGTGCTCCGTCCCTGATTGCGGTATCATTAGACCCAGCGCGTCTCTCGAAGCGCGGCCTCACAGAAACCGAAGAACCTCTCCTCTGCGCCGTGACTAACGCGAACCTCCGGCTGCGATTGCTTTTGTTCAAGCACTGTACTTGAATATCAACAATGGAGCCTCGCTCCGTGGTAGACGGTGCCGTGAACGTGAAGATGATCTCTCCTTCTTTCGAGGCATTGTGTGCAAAGTCATGTACGGAAGGTCTATTGCTGTTCTGAGACAGCATCCGCTTATGAGTGGCTCCTCCAGTGCTGAGTGGCCTAGACCACTTGTAATGCGCAGACTTCTGGCTGTGAGATGTGTCGATCTGTGCTTGCCATTGGGTCTCAATTTGCACAGAGGAGTCTTGGTCCATGTATGCTGTTGCCTCGATTGAGACTGCAGCCAAGTCCATGCTGTGGGGAGTTGACGGGGCTTCCGAAGATGTCTTCTCCATTCGGTATAGCAGGACCACCTCATCACCAGCCTTTGAACGCTGTGGCCAAATTGCATCATTCAGTCCCGTGACCTTTGTCCCAGGTAGATCAAGACGGACGTCGTCAAGATGGACGTCCCCTGTGATAAGCGGAGAGATTTCGACGTGCAAACTTGCAATCGTCGCATCGGGTAGAGCGGAATAGCCAATACGCATGAAGAACGCTGGCACAGCAGGGAAGGCTCTCTTAGTCGCTCCTCTCAGCGGCCTAGGTTTATCCTCAAGTTGTGAGGCTGAGGGAGATACCTTCGTGACTCTTGTCTCCGAGACGTGGATCTGGCGAGCCGAGCTGCCAAGCGACGGGTCGTAATGTAGTGACTCCAGGACATTCGCAGGCAGAGGTTCAAAGCTGGGGAGATACTGTTTCCCGGCCGCAGGAGTTGCCGTGGAATTGCTGCTCTTGATGCCCAGGTTGGCTGTAAAGTACACAGCTGGTCGTTGTAGTCGTACGCGCGGCCGGACTAGGTGCAGGGTTGGTTTCCAGACGACATAAGTGTGGCCTTTCACACGCACCAGATCAACGTCGCTTGTCGCTGGGGCTTTCGTAGAGGCAATGTCATGTTTTCCAGAAGCTGCTGCTGAATTTCCGGGTCCTTCAGGCACGGCATTTGTTGCATGAGCGGAGATTGTGAGTTCTAGTGATGGTAGAAGACTGCGAGCAAGGTCTTCTAAGACGGTAGTCCGTAGCACTATCTGGAAACTGGATTTCTCATCTATATGTCGTAAGTCACGTGGAATGCAGGTCACGGGGCGAAAGACTGACCGAAGAACAAGTGCTTCCTTGCTGGCACCTTTCGGACTTCTTCTGGATTTCCTGCTTGCAGGAGAGCTACCGCATCGAATTTCCCATCAGCAGGCAAGAGCACTTCTAGAAGCGCTCCTTTTGATAAGCTCTCGAACTCAGATTTGATGTTCATGTCAAACAAGGGTCGGGATGTGGGAACGAGGTCATTGCTACTTTTGATGTGGTTGTGGATGCAAGGCTGGCGGTGACACAAGTCGAGGTCAATGCGGCTTCCTCATTTGGAAGCGGAAAGCAAGACATGAATTATCAGATGCACGCTTTGTGATATTATTAATTCAGGCTGCTACAATCAACCATGTTGCCTGCTCGAATATGTATATATGCGGATATACGGCGCGTGGTGTTATTCGCTCTCATTGTGGTGCGGAGCCCAATTTCTCGGGCATCAGCCAAGCAGCATCTACTTGTCGCTGTAGCCTGGACGGCCGTACGCATATTCTGCAGTCGGAAAAAGGGTGCAAGATTAATGCGGCCTTACGACCGTCGTGCACAATTTGGGCAGATGAAAGTCCGTGTCACAAAGAGGAGGCGATCATTGCGAAAGGACTCGCACTACCCCTATACATGCGCGACATCCAGGCACAAACTTTGGCGATGTGACAGTATTGAGAATACCGAAAAACGTCGCGTGAACCTACTGAACCCTGAATATAGAAATGCGACCCTGGATGGGTGTACAGTCGCGTGAGTCGCTGCGCAACTAAAGGTGTTTCAGGGCATAACGGTTGCTGAATCGACGTGCTTGCACTGGTGAGGTCAAACGGAGGTTCAAACACACTTTGCGACGCCAGATTGTGATGATCCAGACCCACTCGCCCTCTCGTGGTGCTCCCGGTGCTAGAGCCGCCGAGCATCTGGCCGGGTGGCGAGCGACTTTGCAGCGCTCGTTTGCGAAATGCGAGATGAGCCAGAGATCCGCAGGTTCGTACTCTCGCAATGGCGGTGGCTTCGTGCCTCGGTTGCTAGTGAAAAGACGGTCTTTGCTGGCCATGGGCATGGGCATTGAACGACAGGCCATTGCGGCCCATGCCGCGGAGCCTCCGCAACGATATACTCCGGAAGTGCAGGCCACGTGGGTCCAGGATCAAACGGCAACCCCAGCGAAATGGGTCAGACGTAGCATCCCACATGCTAACGTTAGATTGGGACGAGACAAGAGAGGGACATGCTGTCGAAACTGCTGTCGCAAGGTTCCAAACGCACCCGGCGACTGGTTGGTATCTGTTAGGCGCCTATGCAGCAATCGTGACGCGATGTAACGAGATCTCCAGCAAGGTCGCCGGATAAACAGTAGAGGCTAAGACCTTGGGAGTGCTCTGTGCTCGGCGCCAGCGAAGTACCTCCAATCTGTCGCCTGCCACCGCATTGAGGACGTCGTAAGCGAGTCGACGAGGACGCATAATCAGATGCTGACTGGCGATGCCACGAGTGTACAGCACACTGCGCATATATGCTGACACACATATTCGTCGTCGCACCTAAGTAGCCGTCGTTGGCCCCGGACGCACACGGATCAGGTTTGGTCGGCATCGCGCTTGGGGGCGCGGCAATCCTCAGCCCTGCTTTCGTGTGATCTGAGCGTCTCCCTCTGCCCCCACCCCCGAGATACAAGAGTACACCCTCCGACGGAGCCACCCTGCTGCACTCCCCCTCCCCTCTCGCTACGAGCGAGCGTGGCAGTGTGTCAAGTTGTGTGTAACTACGCCATTGCAGTCGGAAAGAGCGACATCGCCTGGCACGTACGCTGAGAGCAAGACGAGGACTCGCAATCGAGGACCCTGCATACGACACCACCACCACCACCACCACCGTGCATCCACCGACGCGATAACGCAGGCCGTGACATCCGCCATTACACTGCTTGGTAACGACGAATACCACTGCCGCTACGATAAATCGCGCCTTCTCGTGCCAGGCCACCAGCAAACCAGTCCCAGCCACTCGACTCGTCCTGGCCATCTTGTGTCTCAGACAAGCGGCCCGAAGGCAGGGACTCGAAAGCATATCGGCATAGCATAGCATATCCTCGATTGGGCTCGCCTGCAATACACAGCATTATCCCCCTCAGTGGACAGAATGTGTGCTGGAGAGCGCGGATTGAGCAAAGCAGGCATACACAACTTTCCACAAGCACCAGCATACACATAACGACCCCGATCTTGGTGTAACAGAACATGTCTGTCTGGCGAGGCCTACAGTCTGTCATCTTCTTCTACCTATCATGTGCGCCTTGCTCCGACGCGGCGACCCGCAAGAAGCGCAACCGACAGGCGGTGCACGATGAGCGGCTACGCACTGAGCTCGAGGCCGCACACCCAGACTACCCATCGCAAGCGGCACCTGGCTCGGTGAACCCGCACTGGCAGATTGAGATTGATTCTGGACCAATGACAATGAGCAAGCAAAGAACCATGGAGAGCGACTTCAGTCGGACACGATCGAGAGATTTGAACAAACCTGTCAGGAGGGACAGCAAGAGAGATTTAAAACCGAGCGCCACCAGAACAAGTACCACCAGCAGCAAAGTACAGAGCCCAGCAGACATGACCTACACACAACGCCATCTGATGGTGTACCAACGACCAGACGAAGAACTATGGGGCGCACCTTCATCTTCCACTGTCAATCTCCCCACACGACCCGGCACAGCACGAACAAAAAGCTCAGCAACCAACATCTACCACCAAGCTCGTCACCCTGCCGTCAATGATCTACATCCTGCCACGACTCGCAAGATTGTCGACCGTGAAGAAGTCGCCTGGATGCTGCAACCCCTTCCCAGCGCCGCAGTCATGACTGGCAAAGAACAACCCCACGTCCCGATGAGTAGATCAAACAGTGAAGTGAGCGGTCCATCACCAAGAAGCACCAAAAGTATTCCTGCTCCTCTCACACCCATCGAACCGCCATACGCATCGCAAGAAACAATCGTCCACACACCCGAATCTAGCGAACACCACTTCGGCTTCAAGCCCGAAGATTGGATATGGGAGACGACAAAACGCAACGTCTCGGCAAGAAGGAGTCTCGAATGGTAGTTGGCATTTAGGAGGATCATTAACGGGTTTACGGCACGCAAGATCTTTGTTCTTTGTTTATTTGATTATGGAGCGTTCAAAGCATGGAGTCTTGTTATTGGGAATTTTTGGTTACTCTGGGTCTGGGAGGCGGGCATTCTGGACACGTTTTTTTTTCGGTCGGGTTATCATGGGCTTGCGAGCAGATTGACTTTTTCTTTCGGGGCGGATCTCTTTTGGAGTAACACACATGGTCGGTCGGAAAGGGATGGTTTTGACAGCTGAGTGACACCCAATACAAGTTGATTCAGCTTTTGCTTTGTTTTCTGCTGATGTCGTATCATAGTAGCGTGAAGTTCGACCGCTAGATGTGGATTATGGCAGCTTCCAGTGGGAAGTCTGACTGCCATGCACTTTTTACACCTTTAGTAATTAGGGTACGCAACCTCAGGCGCCCTGACACTGGGGTAGGCTGGCATTTCATCACGATAGAAGACACCTTGGTCGAGCTTGTTGCTACCCTCGCCTGATTTGGACCCGGAGTGCCCCAGAACATGGTCGAGGAGTCCATTTCAAACTTGTACAAGAGCTATGAAAGCGAGACAGCCTCCATCGGAAACTTAAAGACGATTCGGCTTCGGGAAAGCAGCCCTCGAACTGACAATCAATGCCCCAGAGTTTAATCGATCAGGATAAACCTTCATCATCGCTGCGGAGAGCTCTTTGGCATTCTTCGCCTGTCCCGACTCGACCAATTCTCCAAACTTCTTGAGATACTCCTTCGTCCGGTGTAAATGCCAAACACCTTGAATCTCTCCTGGCTTCTGATGGGCAGCGACGACGCTGGTTGGGCCGAGCTGCCCCACCTTCTCGATAGCTGCGATCCACGCATCTCTTTTCTCCTTCGTGGCGGCGCCCGCTTGCATTAGATGGACGGAACCGTAGGCGACCGTGCCGCAGACAGCGAGTCGGAGGCTAGGTACCCAGACGATGGTGGAGTTTGCTACCGCACCCTGTCCAGCGACAATGGCTTGCATTTTGTGACCATCAACCTCCAGTTCATTGTTCGGTGGCAACAGTTCTGCTGCTTGCTCAAGCGGTGGTTGCTGATTGATCTGTCCCGGAAACTGTGCTGCAAAAGCAGCGAGGACCTTCGGTTTGAGACTTTGCTTTATCGCATCCAGAGTCTCCTGCGTACATAAAGTCTTAATGTCTGGGAACCGTTTGCGGAGCGTAGGCAATCCGAGGAGAAAGTCATGAACCCCGTGGGAGACGTATACAGCTTTGAGTTTCTTTTTCCCAAGCGTGCCACTTATCCAATCCGCTAGGCCTTCAGTCTCTGCTGTTGTGAAGGGTGCGTTGACTAGGACTGCCGATTTGGGCCCATGAATCAGTGTACAGGCGATGGGCGACCATGTTCCGACGACCTGACCATCAGGTCTGCGCATGGACACAGCCGGGGAAACGTAAACATCAGCAAGTAGTTCTGAAGCCATAGCGAGTACTCAGGACGAAAGGACTGTGGCTCTTACCGTGCAAGCATGTTGTTATGTTGCTGATTGATTAGTGATGGCCTCGGCAAGTGGCATCCGCGCCGGCATTCCGCATCCTCTCCTAACAGTTATTGGACAAGACATTGAATGTCGCAAAAGTTTGGATAAGCCGGAGACAAGCAAATCAATGATCAATACACAGTCGACGAGCATGATAGCTCTCACCAAAAACAAAACATACAACAGGCGGGATTCCCAGATGGTCACCCACTCTAGTACTAGTCGCCCGGTTCAGTGCTTATGTATGGCAGAGCGGACGGGATGCCCAGTTTTCACTGACCTATGGTCGTATGTGCCGAAAATGGCGTTCAAATCAAATATATCCCTTTTCAAATTGTGGCAAGATAATGCTGCCGTACTTCACACTGCACTAGCCAAACCCATAGCAGGCTACATGGTGGTGATGAATATCAGTTCTGTGATATCTCCCTAGCATTTGACGATTGAATTTCGACCCTTTCGTCCTCAAAGATCTATGCTCATCTGGGTTGCTTTATACCGTGAGGCTGTGCGTACAAGTATAGTACCGGAGTTTGGTAAATGCACCCTACCTCCGTAGCTTGCAAGATTCCCCTGAGCAAATCATACTGGAAAACGCGCTTGTTAGCTCAGCCGCAAACGAATGCCTGGATGTCTCTTCGTATGAACACTCCAAAGGAATAACAAACACTCGTATGTGGTGAGCCTAAGGTCCTCAGCCTGTGCACAAATGTTCAGAGGGATTGCCAAGACTCGTACATCTGAGGTCCGCCGCCGTATTTGTGTCCCATATCGGTCAGGCAGTCTAGGGCATGTGCAGAGCTTCGGGTTCGTTACTCGGACGGTCTTTCATCAGAGGATACTTAAGCTACAGATTGTTCCACCCAAACATCACTGTCATCACAGCGGGCGCCTCATACAATTAGACTTACACCACTCCTTTCCACCAGCCGTCCAATTCATCTCTCGTCATGAAGGTCTCCCAGATTGTCGCTTTGAGTGCTACGCTCATTCTCCAGGCTTATGCCTGCGTTCGCCTCCGTGTCGACAGATCTACCCACGACGGATTCTATACCATTGAAGACGTGAAGCTTTACGACAACGACGAGCCCGTCAAGACTCTCCGCTATCCGAGCAACTATAGACAATCTGGTGAAGAGAACGATGTTTCAGTCGGTGATTACAGGGCCTTCCTCTATTACAAGGATGGGAAACCCCATCCTTACGGTGGGTGGATCGAATATCCCAACGGATGTAAGTCCACTATTCCTTTTCAAATGTTGACAAGGGTGACTAAAATCCTACTCAGATTATAACGATTTGCAAGGGAAGACGCAGACGCATTATGTCGATGATAAGGGACGGTGGCACGATGTGTACTGTTTTTCAGACAACTACAGCAACTGTGGTGACTACTATTGTGGCGTTTGAGTATTTTCATGCAACATCCCACAGTAATTACAGGGGAGGTCGATCTGGGTGAGACGGATAGATGGGGCGTTTTTGGCGTAAGCGATTTCCTTGAGTCTTGTCTATTGATTTAGTAGCATCATTCATTGTATCAATTTTTGTCTTTCGCATACACTAAGCTGCAATGAATTTAATGAAGTTCTGTCAATTTTCTGCAAGAGGATGTATTTACTTCGGTGCGTCGTGGAGTCTCTACTTGTGCAAAGACATCAGAGTTTCGCGACGTCAAGCGCAAGACAGCATTTGCTCTTCGTTTCACGCATGCTAATGAGATACGTCGGTCCAGTCGGCATTTCTGCATTTCAAAGAGAGCCATGTGCAAGTCCCCATATATATACTTACTCTCAAGAGGGCGAGATCCTTTGGGCAGCGACATTCGTCGTGCGAGCGATTTGGTGCCTGATATTCGATTGTTCCCCGTGAACGTCAAGAAACACGCAAACAGCACGCACGTGGCACGCATTTGCGTAGACTGGTTTGAGGGTGCAGCTACATCAGTCTGCTTCAAAGACCCCATCAAGTATTGACGAAAATCGGTCGTGGTGCACAAAACCTCGACATGAGTTGTTCAACACAACCTTCCTCCGCTGCATGACGAAAGTCACGATTCACTTTTCGTCCCTAAGGCTCGTCCTTAGCCTGTCCGCATCAGCGCCGCATTCGCGGTTTCTTGATAAAGGTCTTGAGGGCAAAGTTCATGTTCAGCATATCCTATGTTTAAGCAGGGATTTGGCCCCCAGCAGTTTTTTATTCTAAGAGGTCAACTACCTCTGCAGGAAGGTAAAGCGAGAGGTCCACATTTTGACGATCGATGTGACAATGATTATAACAAACAGGATGTGATTCTATAAAGCATTAATAAGATATGGTTTCGAAATTGAAGTCCATATCCTTAGGATCAGTGATGATTTGCATCGCGATTTAACAAAAGACAAAACAAAACGAAACGACTTTCTCGCGAAAGACGCAACACGCAATCTCTGGCGCCGCACCAACTCTTAAATTTGGCAACCAAAATCAATCTGCTCAAATCACCATTCCTTCTTTCGAGCTAAAACCCCAACATCAGCCATGGAAGCTCATCTAACCGACGTTAAAAGGGCCACAATTCAAGTCCATGGCATATCTGTTACAACACTGACGCAATGCGAACATTGGCACTCTGCACGCGACATCATCGCAATTCGACACGCCTGCTGCCTCAAATTTTACGCCTGTATAAGCTGTCACAACGCTCTCGAGCAGCACAAGTCTGACGTCTGGCCACTTTCACGGCGCGATGAGCGAGCTGTGCTGTGCGGTCAATGTAAGCACATATTACGAATTGACGAATACATGCAAAGCGGAAGTCGCTGCACAAGCTGCGCAGCTGGGTTCAATCCTGGTTGCAAGGGCCATTGGGGGATGTACTTCGAGCTGGAGAGTGCCAATAACGCGTGCGCAAAAGCCGGCTGATCGAAAGGGTCTTTCAATCTTGTGCACCATTCTCTGACTGCTGCTTGAACATAGCCCCGGGGCTGGGAAGAGAACGACCTTCGCGGCACCAATGCAACGAGACCGCAATATGAATGAAATGCGACCGGTACCACTGAGACCAAATCCGTCGCCTAATCACACTGGGCATGTTGAGTTTATTCTCGATGGGATTCCAGATGCTCGAGAACTCAAACAACGTCATGAAGAAATGGGCGTTGAGTCAGTGACTGCGACGGTATACTTGCTACCATTGTCGAGCTCAATTCCTGCAACAATTGACCTATCATTCATCCGAGACATTCGGCCGCTCTCGAAACAATCAAGAACGACCATCTTTGCACATACGACAACCAAGGATATATCTCAATGCCCTTCTCAACAGCTGAATGGCTTACCGATCAGCCCTGACTTGGCCTCCCGTACCTATGCAATCATTAGCTGAAATCTTCGCAATGAACTTGCAACACTCGACTCACCAATTCAGCAATACTAGCATACGTTCCACAGCCAAGAATGATAACTCCGATAGCAAAGACAACAAAATTGCACACAGCAGCCTTCAAATTATGCTTCTCATACCAGTGGCCTTTCTTCAGTAGCACGAACCACAACACAGGTGGAATGTAGTAGGACAGACCCGAGACGAACAAGGAAGAGCTTATGGAGAGAATGTCGGAGAAGATTGGAATGGCCTCGGCAATAATCCACGCAAGGATAGTGACAGCGAACACGAGGCCAAGCCAGGTTATCCATCCTCTGGGGCTATTGACGTAGCGGGTGCTCGAGTTGGCAAACACTTTGCCGTGGATGTATCGGCATACAACCGTGGTGTTGATGGAGCCGGAGATAAATATGACCGGGAGAGCAATGCCAAAGACGATCCTTGATATCAATGGGCCGGCCGAAAGTAATGCAGGTGATTGCACAGATTGGCCCACAAAGAGATAGATGAGGGATCCAGTCAATGTGTAGATAAAGATTTGGGATCCACCCAACCACCAAAGCGTCTTGACGTAGTCCGAAGGCGTGTGCATGTCATCTGTCGAGTAAAGTATTAGCACAATTGGTCAGAAGACACCTTGGAGTATACTGGTCATACATACCCATGAAAGAAGGCAAGCAACCACCGAATGAGTATGCGAATACTATGCTGTTGACGGAGACGATGGCCTCTTCAAAGGTGATGCCCTCTTTGGGCCAAGCAGACCAAGCAACGTAAGGCTCCAAGTCTCCAAGGCTCCCACGTTCCTGGACTCCAGTTGCGACCATCGTGATGCCGATTGCGAGTATGATCGAGGCAAAGTCAATGTAACCCAGTATTGCGATGTCCGCAAATGAAGGAGGAATCGCAAGGAAGAGCAGGATCGCAGCAGAGATCGCGCTGAAAGCTGTCGAGCATATGTTCGTCTGGACAATGTCTTTGAAAGCAATCGCGCCCGTCAAACAGTGCGATCCCACAACGAAGATGAGCAAAGAGACAAATGCGCCGACGAAGATACCAGATCCAATCGGTCCAAACAGCAAAGAGCCGACATCCGCGTAGTGAGAGACTTGTGGGAACTTGAGCTTAACTT
This sequence comes from Cladosporium colombiae, assembly GCA_026122715.1. NCBI lineage: Eukaryota > Fungi > Ascomycota > Dothideomycetes > Cladosporiales > Cladosporiaceae > Cladosporium > Cladosporium colombiae. The sequence continues at coordinate 594,905 of JAKZFA010000014.1, forward strand.
GCCCGATGTTGTACGCAGCGTACATCGCCACAAGTCCAATGCCGATGCTTAGAAAAACTCCCGCGACCATCCCCAGGGTAGCAAAGGCTCGTGGTAGACCGAGGCTTCCCAGCGCGATGGCCTCGACCATTGCTAGAATTGTCAGACGTTTCCATCCTAGCTGATGGAACTTTGGATTGCTTTCAAGTTGCCCAATCGCTTCAAGATTGGAATCGTATACTTCTTGCATAGTGCCGTGCTTGCCAGCACGAGTAGTGTTTGAGCCCTCAGCGTCGAGACTGCTAGCAGAAGCCTCCAGTCGCGAATCGCATGATCCGTAAGCGTCGACACGGTCGTTTTCCATCCTGACGGCAAAGTGTAAGCCGCGCAAACAGAACCAAACATGAAGGGACAGAATGTCCCTCGTTCCCTTCAAGTGCTACTTGCAGGAGAAAAAATGCGATTTCGCCTACATGCTCTCGCCTACGCACCTTCGCGAAGTGGAGCCATAATTGCTCGATGGCCCTGCACGCAGCAGGCTACTGCGTTGCTTTGACATGCTTGGTTTAGCTGCTTGATGTTTCGGCACCGTCTGGGTCTGGCGCTGAGTGTAGCCCTGAAAAATCAGATTAGATCGACGTGTTGATTGTTGCCCTAGCCGATTATCGGAGAGGACCGGGCACTCAACTGCATGTAGATAAGTGGGAACGGAAGCAGCATCACGAAGGAGAGGAGGTCTCCTCGATCATGGACAGGTTTGTATAAGATGACATATCCATACATTATCGCTGCATGTATGGAGAATCATCCTCAATGCGAAAATTATGGTTGCATTTTGGACTGGCCCTGTCGTTAGAGTATGCAAACTTTAGCCACAACCTCCACCACCTCACTTTGTATCGATACATGTGTCTCTTTACCTCCAATATCCATATCGTATGAATAAGCCCTTCCACTGATCACCGAGGCATATGTATCAGGTCTCTGTGGTTTAAAAAATAACACGCCGCTGTCTGGATACACCATGACTAACACAATGCCACCCGCTTATGTGATGGATGCATTGTTGACTGATCACTGCTCGACGATGACCAAAGGCGGCAAATCTTTCGAGGCATTGCGCAATCACTAATCAGAAAGTGAAGCTTTGATAGATCGAGAATGCAACCTTGCGACTATATCTACGAGGGACTCACATCGGATCCAAGATGATCTACCATCCACCATCACAAAGCAACAACCCAAGCGAAACCCTGTCTTGATCAATTGAAACTCAACACGCAGCACATTGGCACCGAACATGCAGAAAGCAGTCTTCGTCTACGAAGTCGGGAAGCCAGTACGCCTTGGAGAACGAGGAATTCCTTCGCCCAAAGCCGGCGAGCTTTTGGTCAAGGTGACTGCAGCGCAAGGTGAGTGGCAACATATACAGACAAACGAGCCGATGACAAGCATGCTAATAACACATAGTCCTTCCCCACGATGCCTATGGCCGCGATCGAGGCGTCTTCATTGGCGAAAAGCTACCTTGGGTCATTGGAAGTAGCATAGCCGGCATCGTCCAACAACTCGGACCTGAGCCCTCGACATTCTTCAAAGTGGGAGATCGAGTCTTTGGAACCAGCAACCTTCAATATCAAACACCAGACCAAGCCGGGCTGCAGGAGTACGCAATCCTCCAAACCGATTCAATCGCACACACACCGGCCAGCATCGCCGATGAAGAGGCATGCACGCTTCCCATCAATATCGCCACAACCGCAATTGCCCTCTTCACGCCCTTCGGCTTCGACTTCCCAGGCCCATGGGAAGAGAACAGGCCATTTACCCACGCCTCCGAACCCATAATCCTGCTTGGCGCAGGCACCAACATTGCCCGCCTCTTCACCCGCCTCGCCACCCAGATCCTAGGCATCAAAACCATCATCGCCGTCGCCAGCCCCTCTGAGACCAACAAACGTGAGCTCCTTTCTGCTGGGGCCTCGCACATCATCGACCGGCACCTCCCCCTCGAGACCCTCATATCCAAAATCCATTCCGCCGCTGGCGGTCCCTCGAATGTAACCCGCATCCTCGACTGCGCCAGTTGGGAGCACTCGCTCGCCACCGCGCTGCTCGCGCCTGACGAGCCAACACGGCTGGCGACGCTGCATCGCGTGAACGAAGATAAGGTCCACGAGACGAGGCCGCTGTGCCAGGCGACGCTGGTGCAGAATACGAATGCGAATTTGAGAGAGCATGCAGAGCATTTCTGGAGGGTTCTGCCGAGCTGGATTGAGGCTGGGGTTGTGAGGCCCACGGCGTTTTGGACGCTGGATGGGTTGGAGGATGTAGATCCTATCAATGGGCAGTTGGACGAGTATAGTGCTGGGAAGGGGTTGGTGCAGCTTGTTGTTAGGCCGTAGGTGGTGGTTCTGGGGAGTGTCGTGATGTCTTCTTTCCTCTGGGATCGAAGACACGGGATATTCACTAGGCATGAGGAATTGGGGCCTGGGTCAAGGAGCACTTTTGTTTTCGTCATGGGAAGTTGATGATTATACCCGAGTTAATGCCTAATTCGAATCAATGTTACTACGAGAAATCTTTTGTTCAGCCATTTACTGCCCAACAGTAACACCATTGCTCCGCCTCGTCTCCTTAACATAACCCATCTTCTTGCCCGTCACTTCCAAATGCACATTCACAGCACCGCCACGGCGCTTGTGCACATAATTGACCTTTTGTCCCTGCTTAACGTCAAAAGCCTCGCCCTCACACTCACCACCAATCCACCACTCCGCTTTGAGCTCAACACCCGGGTCCCAGCGCCCGACCGAAGCATGCACAGTCCTACCAGTCACGTTGGCGGCGGGCGGTGCCTGGCGGTCGAGGGCGGCTTGGTGGCCTGCGGTCTTGATGACGTCTTCCCAGAGGTTTCCTCGCGCGGCCGATGTGGTGGCGTTTGCGGGCAAGGGGGTTTTGCCGGTGGGTGCGCGGTCTTTGAAGTGCGCTTCGAGGAATTCGAGGTAGTTCCAGATTTCGCGGGTTTGATAGTTGCCGCCGTGGGTCTTGCCTTCGAGGATCGTGACATTGGCCTGTGAGTGTTCGTGTTAGTCACAAGAAATTCCCATTGTAAAGGCGCCAGAAATAAGCGGGATTCCTGTGCTCAAGCAGCAAGCGGCAGAGAGATTCTGTACTTACCCAACCCGGGCCACCGTAGCTGTTCACGTTTTGCTCGAATTTTTGCACGCCTTCGTTGAGATAGTAATTGTCGTGCGAGCCTACGTAGACAAAAATGCGATGGCGGAGAACTTCGCCCAAGTTCTTCTTGCCAGCCCAGTTGTCTGTGATGTAACGAGAGAGATCGAAAGGCTTCCAGTACTCGACGGCCTCATGGTAGATCTCCCCGGTGACTTTGTTCCAGGGCTGCCATGTGTGTCAGTGGATGTTGCAGATGCGTGATGTGCTAGAACAATATCATTCTCACCTCAAGAGGGTAGCCGTTCAAGCCTTGTGCGCCGAAGACTGCGTTCCAGACACTATTCACGTTAGCACATTTCCTTTGATGACACAAATTGGCTGTACATACTCCCACTGCAAAGACGACCGCGAAGAAGTGCCAAACGTCAGCTCCCAGTGGTTCTCTTGCTCGACAGTTGCGAGCACAACCTCCGTATTGTTCTGGAAAGTGCGAATAGAGCCGACCGAAGAGCCGTCCGCGCGATGGTATGCATTAGCACTGTCGTACAAGGCAATATCCTGGTGCTTGTGGAAGTCAAGCGAGTCAGGGTACGAAGAGAAGCAGGCACCGAAGAGATCAGGTCTGTAGATGACGCTGGCAGCAGAAATCCATCCACCAGTGGAACCGCCTTCTTGCACTCGGGCCCAAGGTTCGGCGATAGTGTTGAAAGTTGCGTCGATGTGAGGGATCAATTCGTCGTTGATGGCGTCGCCGTAAGGCCCCATGTTCGCTGTATTCACTGCATACGAGTCGTCATAGAATGGCGCTTCGTGGCGGAAAGTGACGAGAATCATCTTGGGTGTGGTACGGTTCGATGGCCCATCTTCACCGGGAACGAAACCACTGTCCCACGCCTCGCTGTACATTGCTTTCGGGTAGTTGAAAGCACCCACACCTCCAGGCCAATGGCCTTGTGAGTAGACGACAGGGTAGCGTTTGGTTTTGTTGCCTTCAGCATAGCCATAAGGAAGAAGCACGTTGGCGCCCACGTACATGTCGCGGCCCCAGAACTCACTGAGCTTTTTGCTGCGAATCTTGACATACTTCAAATATGTCGTATCCTCATAGTTGCCTTGCTGGCAGCCTCCGATTTCGTGTCCGGTGAAGTTCTGTACGGGTTCGATGGAGTTGAATTCGAGGTTGATCGACTGTGCTCCGCCCAATATCTCGACGCCAAGTGGCGAGGTCAACAGGCTACCAAAGCCATCAACGTTTGCAGCACCATCTCCGCACGGAAAGCGAACGCTTACGGTAGAGCCGTCGCTTCTCGTGACCTTCTCATACAAATTCAGGAAAGCCTGGACAGTGTAGTTGCCTGGCGAGACGTCGTCCAAGCTCACATTGGGCCAGCCGTAGACGCCTAGTCTCGTGTTGGATCCGCTGCCTCCTAAAAGTGTGACCTTGTCGCCGTCCGCGAAGTTGAACACATTCTTGCCGAAGAATTTGTTGGGGGAAGAGTCGACTTCAGTATCTGCCAGTGGATCCGTACCTGCAGGCGCAAACATGAGTGAGACCCGGCCGTCGGTGCTGCCATTTAGTAGTCCATTTGCTACGGAGATCTCTACGGTGAGTCCATTATGTGTCGCATTGGGCGAGGCATAAGCGGTCGCTGCGAGATAATTCACAAGGAGCAGTCTTGCAGCGGCGGCGACGTAGCCGGTCATCCTGGATATCGGCGCGTGGGCGCAGGACAAGCAGGGAATGATCCGGGAGAGTTGCAAGGGAATACTGAATGCAATTTTATGGCAGAAACGACTATGACGTTCTTATAATTGCTTTCGAAAAGCTTTTCGTAGGAATGCGATAAGCGGTACCTTTAAGATGCCTACCTTCCTCATCAAGTCTTAGTGTGCGGAGCTTGCGGGCACGAAGATACGCAGATCTGTCGCGGTGATCGAAGGATTCTTCAATGGAGACGATGTTGCTTGCTTTCTAGAAAGCAGATCGTCTGCGAGGCAAAAGACGATGCCTGAGCTCGCGAGCTCTTGCCAAGGCAGACCAAGACCGTTGTACAAGGGTGTTTTCTCCATGTTGACATCTGCAACAACTGTGTAAGATCGTTATCAAGGCCAAGCGTACCGGGAGCATGGGCCACGCGAACGTTTGAGATAAGTCCGTGATTGGGAGAGGTCTCAGATGTTCGCGCACAGTTGGCGCATCGTCCACGGTACAAATCCAAGGCTGCGGTCAAGTCGACCCTCACGATGATGTGCTATAATGCAGTATCACGTGCGATGGTTTGTCGGTCGTGTTTGCCCTGCCAACGCGCCTTGTGCTGCACGACGGGTTGGCGAGCTGCATGGCACGAATCGGGGTGGCTGAGAGAGGAGACGCTAGACGCGCCACCGCAAAAAAAGACCCGCTCCACAGGAACGGCACAGCGTGGAGAAGTTGTGGACGTGAACCTGGAGGAGAAAACAGGCGGACAGTGCGAGATGTCTGTGTCTGTGGGAGAGAGATGTGATGATCCGGCCGTGGCCCGAACTCATATCCATATCACACACACAATCTCTCTCTCTCCCTCTCTCACCTATCTGAGGGAGTGTCTTTGCGTGGCCAGACGACGACCCACGAATAGGCAGTACAATGGAGCAGTACATGCACCAGATCTAATTTTGCCCGCAATGCCGTGGTGAAGGTGACGCGTCCGACCGCAGCTCTTCTGTCGCCGCTCGCCTTGTACTACCAGGCTCTCGCGACAGGCCCAGTCGGTTGTCCGGGTGGCGGGCAAGAGGCTCCACTCATGCACACCTGCACACCAGCATCAGCAAGATCAAACTCACCATACTGCAAATAGGCTCGCGCCTCATGCACACCCTCTCCGCATTCACGAACACAACGCCGATCCAGATGGTCCGTTGCCAGGGCCAGCCACGAGTAATCACTAGCGTGCCCGCGCTAACATCTTGCGGCTCACTGTCTAACGAGCCTTGTAGGCACAAAGCGTGAGAGAGTGAGCATGCACGGCTCCTGCCTGTAGGCGAATAAATACAACGCGTCGTCCTTGACTCTCCGCCTTCTCTTTTTACATTCATCTCATCACATCAATCGCATTTGCATCGACTCTCGCGCACAGCATATCACTGTACATACACACGTCGTCAGACATCAATAGATCCCAGCAACAAAACAACAACTCCCACACACACACACACACACACACACACACACACACACACACACACAGCAATTATGCGCTCCTCCATCTTCTTCGCCGCGCCCTTCGTGGCCGCCGCCTACGCTCAGAGCAGCAGCGAGGCCAATGGCACCGTACGAGATCACCATTGTCCCCGATAGCATCAATCCCTTCTAACGTTTGTCTTACAGGTTGTCGACATCTCCACCAGCGGCACCACCACCCAGACCACTGTTCCCTACACCAACGGCTTCACCTCATACCTCACCCAGACCAACTCTCTTGGTGTGGTCACGGGCATGCCCTCGGTTGAGACCGCACAGTCTGCTCTCCCTCCCGCCGTCACTTCGCAGCCCGCCGTCGCCACCATCCCTGCCGGTCTCCCTGTTGGCAACACTTACCTCTTGATCAACATCTCCCGCACACTCACCTCCTTCGAGGTCTCCGTCGGCAGCTCGACCACCGTCGTCGTCGACGCTCCCGAGAGCGCCACCATTGTCACTGGCACCGGCACCGAGACCGGCACTGCCGCCGTCTCCTCCGCCACTGACTCCTCATCATCAGACGATTCTGAGTCCAGCTCAGGCTCCAGCTCCACTCGTGGTTCTTCCTCCTCCGGTGCCAGCAGCAGCGGTGCCCCCGAGTCCACTGGCACTGCGGACTCTTCTGCAGGCCGCGTCACCTTCGCCTCCGCTGGTGTTCTCGGTTTCGGTGCCCTCGTCGCCGCTTTCTTGTAAGAACATGCAACCCACAGCACGATAACGAATACCAAGAAGGAAAAGGCACATGAAGGAACTTGGAAGGATTTTGGGACACTTTTGCTGTTTTTCGAGCGTTTTTACCCTTTTCGTCTTCTCTTCTTTCCGAGGCGCGTCTCGCCTCGCGTTTTCTTAAAAACCCAAATTTCGTTTCAGAAGGATGATGCTACGAGTGGCACAGGTGGAAAACTTAATTGGAAATTGTCACGAGGATAATGGCACAGTATTAGGCAGAACTAGGCATCATGCGACCACGCAATACATCAGAATCAAAAGGAATCCACACTCACATAACTGGCGAAGTCGTTGAGACTTGGACACATTCCACGACGTTGCATTGATAGTATCTTTGGAAGCGTGCCTCATGCTCCAGGATGTTTCGTTGCGTTGCGTGCTTTGGAGCTGCTCTGGAGCTGCATAACAACTTCGCCACAATTATGCATGCGACTGCTATCCTGGTCCTACAAGGGTCGATGACCCAGACACTTTTGATGCTGAACATATAGTATGGATGATAGAAGACAAAATTTTGTTCCTCAAACAATAGTGTTACAGAGCAAGATGAAGGTAAACGCAGCGTCGATGCAAGGCACCTCCGCAGCCCGCAGAAGCTCACGCCACACGCATGCAAGCGCTGGCTGCACGAGATCACGAGACAGCTTGCCTTCATAGTTGACTCCAGCCGTATCCACAACTCCACATATGCCACCACGTCTCTTCCCGACCTCCGTCATCAGACGAGCACTCCATCCATCCAGATCGCTCAAACGAAACTTGCCACGCACATTCACGCAGACAACAGCAAGGATGCACGAGACAGCCATGGACGAATCAACACTCAAGCAGTACCTTGCGGACGACCCGCCTACTATTGTCCCGTTGGCTATCAAGCCGCACTTTGACGCTTTAGACGCACAGCAAAAGAAGTATGCACACTATATCAGCCGTGCTGCTCTTGCGGGCACGAGGATCAATCTCCGTCAAGTCAGCGCCGAGAGCGAGGCCATTTATGATTTCATCATTGAGCTCCACAAGTCTTCAAACGGTAGGTACTAACGAATCAAGGCACAGCCTCATAGACCACAAACGCTAACATCTCCCACAAGGCGACTGGAAGCAGGTTCAATCCAAGACTGGCGTCTCGGACGATGACCTTAAGCACTTCCTCAACTACGCCGCTCAGTTCATCGGCAATGCCGGCAACTATCGTTCCTTCGGAGACAGCAAGATCATCCCTCGCATCCCCAGCGAGAGCTTTGCTAAGCTCGCAAAGGCCAGCCAGACTGCTGAGAAGCTGTACAGCACTTTCAAGGATGACCTCTACCAGTCCAGCATCGCTCGCATGCACCTCGGTTACCCAGACAAAGGACACGTTTCCACTTACTACCCGGACTCTGCAGACATCACGACCGAGGAGATCACTATCACTGCCGACTTCATAAAGGAGAAGGGTCTCCTTCCGGAGAACACGCGTATGCGCAAGACATCGTCTGGTGACTTTGAGGTTCTGATCGCTTCCGCTGTCACCGACCCGACCCAGCGGGATGTCAAGGAGTCTGAGTGGACGCTCCCAGCGCCCCTGGAGGGCAAGAAGTTGCGTCTGGTATTCGGCGACCATGCTACTGAAATGGCAAAGATTGCCCGCAACCTGACCGAGGCAAAGAAGTACGCTGCCAACTCTCAGGAGGACTCCATGCAGGCTGAGTATGTCAAGGCGTTCCATGATGGCTCCATGGAGGCCCACAAGAACTCACAGCGCCACTGGATCAAGGATCTTGGCCCTGCAGTCGAGAGCAACATCGGCTTCATTGAGACTTACCGCGATCCTCATGGCATTCGAGGAGAGTGGGAGGGCTTTGCTGCTTGTGTCAACAAAGAGAGAACCAAGGCATTCGGTAAGCTGGTGGAAGCTGCACCGGCTCAGATCCCTAAGCTGCCTTGGGGCACTGAGTTCGAAAAAGACAAGTTCCTCTCTCCTGATTTCACAAGTTTGGAAGTCATCACTTTCGCAGGAAGTGGAATTCCTGCCGGTATCAACATCCCGAACGTGAGTCTCCATCACCTACTCTCATTCTAAGATCAAACTGACACGATCCACAGTACGACGACATCCGCCAGAGTGAAGGTTTCAAGAACGTCTCTCTCGGCAACGTCCTCAGCGCCTCGGCCCCTAAAGAGCCCATCCCCTTCATCAAGGCCTCTGACCAAGACGTTTACGACAAGTACAAAGACGAAGCCTTCGAAGTTCAAGTCGGCCTGCACGAGCTCCTCGGCCACGGCTGCGGCAAGCTGCTCCAAGAGACCTCCCCCGGCAACTACAACTTCGACATCAACAACCCACCCATCAGCCCCGTCGACAACAAGCCCATCTCAACCTGGTACAAGCCCGGCGAGACCTGGGGCACCGTCTTCGGCGGCATGGGCCCCAGCTACGAAGAATGCCGCGCCGAGAGCGTCGCCATGTCCCTCTGCCCGGACTTCGAAATCCTCAAGATCTTCGGCTACGGCGACGGCAAAGCAGACATCCACTCCGAAGCCGGCGACATCCTCTACGTGTGCTACCTGCAGATGGCGCGCGCCGGCGTCGCCGCCCTGCAGTTCTGGGACCCGGCCAGCCGCCGCCACGGCCAGGCCCACATGCAAGCGCGCTTCGCCATCCTGCAAGTCTTCCTGCGCGCGGGAGGCGACTTCTGCAAGTTCGAGTACACGAAAGACGACCTCTCGGACCTGACCATCGCGCTCGACCGCAGCAAGATTGAGTCGCACGGCCGGCCCGCCATCAACAAGTTCCTGCAGCAGCTGCACGTCTTCAAGGCCACGGCGGACCTGAAGCGCGGCAAAGCGCTGTACGAGGACATCACGAGCGTGGACGAGTGGTACGCTACCAAGCTGCGCCCCGAAGTGGTGCGCCAGGCGAAGCCGCGCAAGGTGTTTGTGCAGGCGAACACGGTGCTCGAAGGAGATGATGTTGTGCTCAAGGAATACGAGCCCACTCCGGAGGGTATGATTCAGAGCTTCGCGGAGAGGGAGTACATTTAGATGTTGCTAGGTAGGCGGGCGGAATCGATCAGGACCAGGCTGAGGTAGCTGGACTCGTCGAAAGTAATGCAGTATGACAACAAAATTTGGTACGACCAAAATCAACAGCAGTCCCCATGACAAACCCCTCTCTTAACAGATACAAATCTTAAAAACAAGACAAGGAGGTGATCTAAAAATCGCATATCGCTGGTTCTATGCACAAATGATGCCTTGTGGCATGGTATATAAAAGAGGACAATTCTTTCTTTTCACAAGATCTCGAACTCGTAGAAAACGTAGGCTTCGAAGCCTTGGTCTGTAGAGAAGCCCGCGCCGGCCAGATCTTGCTGCATTGTGGCGTCGTCCTTTGCAGGCTTGCCGTTCTTGTCTCTGCTCAGGGCGTTGCCGCCTAGGTCGCCGAAGCGGGCGTCGAGGCTTGCTTTTGCTTTCTTGCCGCGCTTGGGGTCGGTCTGTTGGATTGATGATTAGTACATCGTTCATTGAAGTTGTGCCAGCATTCGCAGGACTAGCACGACATACCTTGATAATTCCAGCAACGAAGTTCAGAGGCAGACCGTATCGCAGCACGGTCTCGACGAAGACTCGCAAGGCCAGGACGTGCATCCACGCCATGACGGCGTCGCTGTAGCCCGTCCGTCCCAACCTCAGCGCCTCGCCCCATACCTTCCTCTCCTCCTTCTCCAGCTTGCGCAACTCCTCCTCCTCCGCCTCTTTGCCGCCCTCGTGGAACTTCCACTCTCGCGGCGTCCACCTGCTCTCGCGGCACTTGTGCAGGAACTCGGCGCTGTGCTTCTTGAATACCGTCACGGCGTACAAGTGGAACTCGTCGTCCTTGGCGAGCAGGCTGGCGCTGCGCGGGACGACCATGGCGGTGAGCGACTCGTAGGTTTGCAGGAATTCTTTCACTTGCTGTGCGGGGACGGCGATCAGGTGCTGCTGCAGGTACTCGGAGGCGTCGGGCTTGAGCAGCCATTCGGGGTTGACGATGGAGGTGAGAGACTTTTGCGACAGGTTGCCGGTCTTGCTGCGTTGCATGGTCGCCAGGTTGGTCTTGGTGTTGTTGTACTGGGCGAATTTGGACTTGACGTCGGAGTCGACAGAGGACACTTCGGATTGCAGAGAGGACAGGAGCTCGGCGATGGGCTTGTCGGCGCGGTACTTTACTTTGTTCCATTGGAAGTTTGAGAGGTAGTTTTCCACGGGTCCTGCGATGGGTAATGGTTAGTTGCTGTGTCCTGCGCTTCCTTTCGCTACTGCTGCGCTACTCACGGTCATTCACGACCTTCTGCTCTTGGATCTTGTCCTCATCGCCTTCCAGTAGGCCGCGCAGCGAGTCGGCGACCTTGTCTACCACACCCTTGCAACCGCCTTCCAGTCTGGCAAGCTCGTCTGCTTGCTGCACTAGGGCATCTAGAGTTCCGATCTTGAAGTGAGGGACGTTGAAAGGGTATGTGGTGCCATTGTCGGTGGTGACGGCACTGCGCAGGGTGGTGAGAGCTTCGGATGCGTCGCCAGATGCTGCTATTGAGGCTGGTAGCGAGACGAGGTAATATGTCGCTGGCGCCATGGCGGAGAGGGGGCGGAGGCGGCAGGCGAGAGGGCGGTGTGGCAGCGGTGGTGGAGTATGGGTGTCGCTGGCGCTTTGGGCGGCGGTGGTGGCAGCTCGTCTTGTCTTGTCTCGTTTAGGGTGTAGCTTCCAGGCTTCATGGTGTGACGTCCAGGCGTTCCCCACGCCGAAGCTCCAGCGCTCGCACGGCCGCTGCTTGCAGAGTGGGACTGGTACATGTACTCGCGCCCTGCACTACCTTGTCAATGCCAATCTGCTGCCGAACATTTTCCTGAGCAACACGGAGTGAGTCGCGAGGCTCGAGTCACTCTTTCCATTGACTACGATTGGATTTGAAGCTGTATACAAACATCACTTGCACCTCCATACCATCCGTCGGCACAGCTGTCCAAGCAACAAGCAAGCTAGCCATGTCTGTGCCACGAGCAGCCATGAGGCCATTGAGGCCTCTGGCACGCGAAGCAAGACTGTGCCACGTATCCAGGCGAGGCATTGCCACCTCTCTTTCTTCCCAGGCCAGATCGATCTCAGCACATGCCACCACTCGCCCGTCAGCAGCAAAGGCGGCAGAGCGCCCCACAGCACGCTTGCCCTTCCGCCAACAGGCGCGCCATGAGAGCACTCAAATCACCCCAGCGCCCACTCTCTACGATGACACCAACCTTGGAAAGACCGACCTCCACGATCTCCACCTTGCACATGGCGCCAAGATGGTGCCGTTCGGTGGCTACAGCATGCCCGTGCAGTACAGCGATCTCGGCGTTGGCGAGAGCCACAAGTGGACTCGCGAGAAGGCCTCCATCTTCGACGTTGGCCACATGGTCCAGTACCACGTCGAAGGACCAGGCGCCGAAGCTTTCCTCGAAAGCATCACACCTGCTGGTGTGAAAGACCTCGAGCCGGGCAGCTCCACTCTCAGCGCGCTCTTGCACCCCCAAACTGGTGGCATCGTCGACGACTGTATCATCACTCGCCTGGAGGAAGGCCCCAAGCATCTCTTCTACGTTGTTCTGAACGCCGGCTGCCGTACCAAGGACCACGAGTTCCTCAACAAGGCTTTGGCCGACTGGGACAACACCGTCAACCCGGTCGTTACCTTCCGCCACCTGCAGGCCGACAAGAAACCCTACGGCCTTATTGCTCTCCAGGGCCCTCTTTCGGAAGAGATCCTCCAGGCGGCGCTTTCTCCAGCCTGCAAGGTTGATCTGAAGAAATGGTACTTTGGCCAGTCACGTCATATCACCCTGACTTTGCCTGAAGGCGAAAGCCTGCCTGTCGTCGCCGCTCGTGGTGGCTACACCGGTGAGGACGGCTTTGAGCTCTCCATCCACCCATCCCAGACCGTTGCCGTCACCGAGAAGCTCCTTGAAGTCGGTGGCAAAGACAAGCTGCGCTTTGCTGGACTCGGCGCCCGTGACTCCCTCCGTCTCGAAGCCGGCATGTGTCTTTACGGCCATGACCTCGATGACTCGACGACACCCGTCGAAGCAGCTTTGGCATGGATCATCCCCAAGAGCAGGCGGTCAAAGGAGGGCTCCGGCTTCAACGGCGCCGAAACCATCATTCCACAACTGACCACCAAAGCCAAAGGCGGTGCAGGTGTTGAGCGCCGTCGCGTTGGTCTCGTTGTCGAAGGCGCTCCTGCGCGTGAGGGTGCCGAGATCATCGACAGTGAGAAGAATGTCATTGGCAAGGTCACATCCGGCTGCCCCAGCCCGACTCTGCGCAAGAACATCGCCATGGCGTATGTGAAGGACGGACAGCACAAGGCTGGCACAGAGCTGCAGGTCATGGTGCGCGGCAAGCCAAGGAAGGCCGTTGTGACCAAGATGCCTTTCGTCGCGAGCAAGTACTTCAAGACTGGTTTGTCTCCTGGTTAGGGCCCTTCCACAGTTCGGATGAATTTATATTTTTGTACATATCCAAGGAACGATGGGGGCACGGTCGTGGTAAATTATTCAACATTACGCGAGATCAATTCATTTCACATGTTTTTAACAAGAAAAACCGCACATTCATCTAGTTCAACGGCACTTCTCAGATCAAATAACCCGATAGCAACTCTAAACATGAACCTCATTCATGATTTTCGATCGTTGAAGAGTACCACACAACTGAATCCTCGGGTTTAGATGAACCGAAGGTTTTGACATTACCATCAAAGGACGATGCCACCAATCTGGAACCAAGAGGTTGTGGGAACATACATGTATGTCGTCCGACGCTGGATTACTGTTGCCCGTCAACTCATCATTTCTAACGAGTATAAATCACATTGCTATGCACGGTATAGATGTCAATTCAAAGCCAAGATGGATATAACCGTATTGCCGTAAGATCGGCTGCGGCTCTGAATCTCCCTTCCATGCACGCGCTTTAAGCTGCTGGTGAGCCTCTGGGCCTCGGCTCATGTCCCCGCAAAACACCCCAGGCTATCTATGAATACGAGGAGACTAAATAGACCGAATACTCTCCTAACATGTGATTAAGAGTCGAAAAGTCGAAATATATGATCTGTATCGAAGCCTAATCCGCATTCCCGACAACCAACGCACCTCCAAAATCTCAACCACACACACCATGGCAGAAGCACCACCCGTCCCCTTCAGCGAGCCACCCTACCTCAACAGCCTCCCATCGCCATACTACACACCAGAGCTACGCAAATGGCAAAAAGCATGTCGAGCCTTCATCTCAGAACACCTGACGCCCTTCGCCTTCGAGTGGGAGAAAGAGGAGACCGTCCCGGAGCACCTCTTCGAGACCTTCTCCAAGCACAACATGCTCATCCCGACTCTCCCCTCGCCACTGCCAGTCCAGCAACTGAAAGCGTGCGGCATCCACGACATCCTAGGCGTAGTCAAAGTCGAAGACTTCACCTCCTTCCACAACCTCATCTACATCGATGAGATGCACCGCTCCGGCCTGTCCGGCCCACCCGCCAGCATGACCACCGGAATGGCGTTCGGCGTGCCCCCAATCATCAAGTTCGGCTCCAAGCAGCTGCAAGAGCGCTTCCTGCCGGATCTGTTCTGGGGCAAGAAACGCGCGTGTATCGCCATCACAGAGCCTGATGCCGGCAGCGACGTCGCCAACATCAAAGCCACCGCGGTCAAGTCCGCAGACGGCAAGAAGTACATCGTCAACGGCACCAAGAAGTGGATCACCAATGGCATCTGGTCCGACTGCGCCGCCATGGCCGTCCGAACAGGTGGCCCTGGTCCGGGCGGCCTCTCGATGCTCGTCGTGCCGCTGAAAGGCCATCCAGGCGTCTCCATGCGCCGTCTCAAAGTCTCCGGGCAGATCAGCGCTGGGACGACGTTCATCGAGCTCGACGACGTGGAAGTGCCCGTGGAGAATTTGATCGGTGAAGAGGGCCAGGGCATGCGCTACATCATGACCAACTTCAACCACGAGCGCCTGACCATCGCCATCGGCACGTGCCGGCAGTCGCGCGTGGCGCTCGGCGCGGTTTTCAACTACTGCCTCAAGCGCGAAGCGTTTGGCAAGACGCTCATGGATCAGCCGGTGGTGCGCCATCGACTCGCGAAGTGCGGGACCTTGCTCGAGAGCCACTGGGCGTGGATCGAGCAATTTGTGTATCAGATGACGCAGATGCGGAAAGAGGAAGCTGACGTGGAGTTGGGCGGACTGACTGCAGCGGCGAAGGCTCATTCTGGCATCGTCTTCAAGGAGTGCGCTGATGTTTGCGTGTTGCTGCATGGTGGAAATGGCTTTACCAGGACTGGCCAGGGAGAGATCGCCGAGCGGATGTGGCGAGAAGTGAACGGAATCAGAATCCCGTAAGTTTTTGCGTTCGATCGACACATCTTGGAAAGATGCTGACTGTGAATTAGTGGTGGATCCGAAGATGTGATGCTCGATCTGATGATAAGACAGCTTGTGAAGAACTATCAGCGAAAGACCAAGCAGATAGAGCGGCCGGGGGCTAAGCTCTAAAGTATCGAGGATCGAACTTGGAGACAGCGAAGGTGTCGGGGTAATCTGTAAGGCTAGCAGTACCTCTATATCAGATGTAAATCACATTCCGCATGCCTCCATATGCTCAGACATCTTTCAATGACTTGTGTTCCTTCTTTTCCTGCTTGCAAGTTTGGACAACAAGTCGTTCACTGGAAGTTAGCTACCGAGGAGCCGGAACTTGTCTAATATGGCGGCAGTCGACGCGAATCAGACTGTGAGAATTGTAGTTTGACTTTGGACAGCTGCAGAGGTTGCAGATACGGGGGATATCCATGTGAAACGCCATAGCTAATCTTATGTGAGCAGAACCAAGAACTCCACTCGCCTCATGCGCCCGAACAAGCAGTAGTGTTTGCCGCCGTCTGACCTAGCATGTCTAGCCCGATCGTGCTGCTCATCTTCCCAAGCTATGTGTTTTCTCCTGATTCTCTCATATTCGTCCAAAACGCTTCGGTGTGGTTTTGTTTCGCGCGTAATCGTTCTCGTCACGGTCGTGCAATGCTGAGGGTGTCAAGCAAGCTGGAAGCTTGGGCGCATTCAGCAGCCTCCGCCGATCTGCTCCTGGTGGACCTCGAGGGTGTCGCCGTCCTGCATCTCGAGCTGTAACTGGGTTAGCGCTCTGCAACTGCGTGTGATTTGTAATAGCGTCTTCCGAGCAAAGCTCTCATTCACTCACCATCTCGGGGTTGTCGGTCGGGTTGACTCTGGTGCCGTCGAAGAGGAAGCGGACGCTAGTGAAGGACTTTCCCTGACGCTCGCAGAAGGCGTCCATGAGCTTCTTCAGCTGGGTTGTGCGCTTGATCTTGAAGAAGACCTCGTTGTTGTTGTCGGTCACCTTGATGTTGAGGTGCTCGGACTGCTGGGGAGCCTCGTCCTGGTTGGCGGCGGGGGAAGGGGACGGCGGTGCAGACATGGCGAAGGTGGTGCGAAGGTTGTGTCTGGCAGAGTGATTTGGATCTTTGTCTAAGAGGGCGCGCAAGTGTCGCAAGCTGAAGAGACCGTGTTAAGGTGGGGGACGTCTGCCCAAATGTTAGTATGAGTGCGCCGGCGATTGTCAGAGCGGCTATGCGATGCGAATACAGTGTTTGTTTCGCCTGCAAATAGAAACGCAGGGTCACTCACTTGGTACTGGCAGCTTGGTGTGTGATGGTGTGAGGGGAAGCGGTGTTTGGGAGGAAGAAGTAGATGTCCGGTTGTTGGATAGTGAAGCGTGCCAAGGCTGCCGCGGGCGTTCTTTGGTGGTGATGTAAGGCTTCTAGAAGCAAACAGCGACGATTGCCGCCTCACTTTCACAAGAACATCGCGTTGCAGGAACCTCATACACTTATTGCAATAACTCCGCTTACTTTTAGATTCACGTGCAAGTTCTGCATTATCGCCTGAGAAGTTTCTTTACCTGTGTTTGGAAGGGTAAACGGATACACAAACAAAATGGTGAACATCATCTGAAGCGTAGCAAGTCATCACAAACTGAGACGCCACCAACCCAGAGCCTTGAGCAAGACTTGAAATGCGATCCGCCGTGCCATCCGCGAGCGTGTGCTATTCAGAGTGAGACTGCCTGTAACCACAGGACTGAGCATGCCCAATTGACACTTGCAAGGCTGCATACAGAAGAACAACTTCGATGAAGCAAAGTGCCAAAAACAGGTAAGCACGATGATGACCTCTGAACGTCAACGGCAACCTTCTGATTTTGGCGCTCGCAGATCGACGCGTTGTACGAGTGCTGCAACCTTTTCTACCAGAGAAACGGCGATGAAGCTTCAACGGTGAGCTGTCCAAAGGCGAATCTCCTTCGGTATGTGGCCCTCCCATCTCGTGAGGACTGGCATCACATCAAGACGAGATCTGACAGTATGCTCGTCTCACCAGCTTGAAAATGCGCCAACGAGCGCAAGGAATTTGAAGTTAGACACGCCAGCGCCGCAGAGAACTCATTCGCTAGCGTTCACAAGGAAGGCTCGTCTGCAAGCACACTCGACATGTCCATATAGACGATAGAAAAGTCGAGATGTACTGCCCAAAAATGTTTCTCGCGTCCCATTCAATCGAGGTCGGAGTATATAGAAGGACAGATTCAATCTAAGGTCACCATAGCACGCAAGGAGGATTCTAACCCTGTACGAACACTGAAAAATCGCACCGAGACTCTATTGGTGGCCTGGTTAAGACATTGTAAAGAAGGAAGAAAAGAGAGATCAACGGCAGCCGAGTTGCAGTTTTGATCTTTTCGAGCACAGACTGTGTGCCAAAAGTGGTGGCCGAGCCCGCTATGACCAGGCGCGAGGTTGTGAATGGCTGGGAGCGTGTCGTTGATAGGACAGTTGGTCTTCATTCCTACAAGAAGCTCAGTTTGCTTATGAAAACATTACTGCACGGTAATATCAGCATTTACTCCATTGCGAGTACATCACACCTTGATCGCGACTTTTCTCATGATATCTGCCAAGCATGCCGAGGTAGGAAGGTCACAGCGTAGTGTCACGCTGCCCGTGAGATACCGACCTGACTCGCACGGTTAGCAACTCCGAATACTACACGTATATCCTCCAAGCAGACTCCTGCCTATTCATTGTGTCTCTCACTATATCGCTGCCTTTTGATTGTCTCTTATCTGGTACCAGACCTGTGCGATAACCGTAAC
The DNA here is from genome assembly GCA_026122715.1 of Cladosporium colombiae. Taxonomy (NCBI): domain Eukaryota; kingdom Fungi; phylum Ascomycota; class Dothideomycetes; order Cladosporiales; family Cladosporiaceae; genus Cladosporium; species Cladosporium colombiae. The sequence goes on from JAKZFA010000014.1 coordinate 613,238, forward strand.
CATGGCTCCTCGTAAGATTATCATCGACACCGATCCCGTATGACTATCAACTGTGACTTGGACGGCCTCGTACTGATTACAAGTCAGGGCTGCGACGATGTGATGGCAATGCTTCTCGCCCTTGCCGCCTCTCCGGAAGATCTGGAAGTCATCTTGATCTCTGTGACATACGGCAACATTGATGTCCAAAACTGTCTGCGCAATGTTGTATCTCTCTTCCATTTCATCGAGAAGGAGATCGAGTGGCGCAAAGCCAATGGCCGCCCCGTCGGCTTCGAGGCTCTGACAAAGTCTAAGCCATTGGTTGCCGTTGGTCCAGAGCATCCGTTGGCAGACGAGATGCTTATGGCTGATTATTTCCGTGCGTCAGACTGCCTGTCTTGCTGTCGTATTTCAAAACTAACGTTGAGAAGACGGAACTGATGGTCTTGGAGGTATCTCCGAGAGTGTATGTGAATGTTGAGCACTTTCGCAGCAATACCAGGCGCTAATGATTTGTAGCACCCACATCTCACACCGGCGGATACATGGAAGAGCCTCTTCACGCCAGCCAACGACTCCGAACAAAAAGCACTGCAAGAAGAGGCACAAGGCCAACACAGTCTCTTCACGCCGTCTCAAGAACCCGGCCACTTGGAAATCCTGCGACTCCTGCGCGAGAACGAGCCAGATACAATCACAATCGCAGCACTCGGTCCTCTCACCAACCTAGCATTGGCCGCCGCAGCGGACCCAGAGACCTTCCTCCGTGTGAAGGAAGTCGCCGTCATGGGCGGCAACGTCTACGAACCAGGAAATGTAAAGCCACCACCTCCACCCGTCAACAGGGCCAGCGACATCGCCGAGCCTCCTTTCCGCCTCATCAAACAGCCTCCTGGCAAGATACGAGATGCACTGACTGACCGCAACCAGATGACGCCTGTAGCCGAATTCAACACCTTCGCCGACTCCCTCTCAGCAGCCAGAGTGTACGCCTTGACTTCGCCCAACCCTCACACGACGATGCCGCCGACACCACCAGCTCCCCCTGGCAAGCAGACGACAGAAGCACCGCCGCCTTACCTCGACGGCTACCCAGCGAAGCTCTCCCGCCAGCTGAAAGTCACGCTGTTCCCTCTGGACATCACCAGCAAGCACGCCCTGACGCGTGGAACCTTCCGCACCGCCGCCGAACCTCTAGTCGCCGCAGGATCTCCGCTGGCGACGTGGACATCCGCTTGGCTCGAGTCGACGTTCCGCAAAGTCGAATCTCTGCAAGACAAAGTCACTGGCGACGCTGTGGGCCTGGAGCTGCACGATCCGCTCACGCTCTGGTATTGCATTGACCAAGACAACCCGAAATGGAAGCTTGCCGTGAACGAGGACATCCGAGTCGAGACTAGCGGGCAGTGGACGAGAGGTATGTGTGTGATCGACCAGCGCAGTCGGCGCAAGAGGACGGACGAGTCGCTGGCGGAGATTTCAGGCGACCATGGCAACTGGTTGAGCGGTGGAGCAGGTAACCGGCTCAGGAGGTGTGTCGGTACTCCTGGCTCGGAAGCCTTTGCGAAGACGCTTCTGCAGAGCGTGTTTGGCGTGTAGTGTCGTGGTTGATCACTAGACATGGATGTATATCTGATCGATTAAAACGAGACGGCCACGAACTATAGAAATAGATGATCAAGTTCTCGCGTTTTCCGATAGATTTTTAGCCGTCATAGGAGTACAATGCCTCCGGAAAACCGTTTAGGGCGTCATGACATTTGCGATATATATGACAAGCACAGAAGATATATGGGCGTTTGTGAGACGAGGCAGTGTGAGAACAAGGATGAGCAACGCCTGAACAGTCTATGCAGAAGAGAAATATTTGAATTCAAGGCTACATGTATGTAGGGATTCGCCGACAAGTTGAATCAGTGAATCTAGAAACTCGTTAGTTTTGGTCGCCGAACGAGACAAAAGTGCAATGCAAGGAAGTGGTTGTGGTCAGGGCTTTCCAGTGACGGAATTGTCGCCATAGCGTGAGCTCGGAAAGAACACAGCGAAATATAAGTTTTTTGATCATCATGGTACGAGGGACGAAGAATGTAGAAGCGACGTACCATTAATTTCAATTACTATATGATGCCAAAAGGGGCGCTCTAGCGCAAACCCCATCTGCCTCCAGCGAGTACAAGCGGACACAACACTAATCTATGACAACAATCAGTAAGGTTCCACAATAGCAGAAAGAAACCTCGCTCAGAAGCCAATCATCTTCAGAGATTTTGATTTTTTTGTGTAAGACTCCATGTCAATGACATCGTATATCGGATGCCAAAGATACAGGGGAAGATGTTGACATCATAAGAGGAAGGCTGCGGTTTGAGGAAGGTGGAACGTACCATTACAAAGCGCGATCACGACGTGGTTTTTACAAGACACTAAACGCCAGTCAGTGAGGTTTCAAAGAGTGATTCTTTGTAAACATGATGAGGCATAAGTCTGCAGTTTCAGGCTGGAATAAAAGTCAGTAAAGGTCTTAGATGTTTGAATAGTGGCACAACATACCTCATTAAATCAGAATTTTCAGTGTAAGTGTACGTTCACAACAGCCCATAGTCGTTTACACCATGGGCCGTTCAAACAGTGTGAATAGTTTGTTCATCATTGCAGAGGGAGGATGGAAGAATGGTGATGCTAACCTGAGGACAAAGTCAGTACAGTGTTCTCATAGTTCTCGCAGTCCAAATGTGAGACGATGCAGGGCATAGATCAGTCGACGCTTTCTCAACAATCAAGCACCTAACCGAACACCCACGAGGATTTGTACGTCCTCGCTTTCTAGGGGTGCCGACCAGACGCTTGGTCTGTCCGCCCGTTGCGTTGTAGGTCTCATCGTAGAAGCATGTGCGAAGCAGGAGAGTGTGAATTACCTGAAAGGCTTGTTAGTGAATTGTTCACCAGACGAATGCCAATCATAATGGTGAAGGATGTGTAGGTGTCAGACAAGGCTGAAACTTAAGTTTGACAACATTCAACATAGTATATTCATGTTCGAGGAATGCCATTTGTCACAATATCATCAATCGGAGGAGAGGGCGGTGGAGGGTGGGCGAATCTTACCTTTTAAAGATGTATTTTGAGTGGTACACACAGACTCCATGAGGAAGCTAGAAGTAGATCCTTGAATGGCATGTTAGCAGTTGAGCTTATCAAACATGAAAATGCATCCAAGTGAGAGATCACAAATGATCAGAGTAATTCTAGAGTTGTATAGTTCCTTCATGACGCTATAGGAATTGGATTGTTCGTGTATAAAACATCCTTTGGTGATAGTGCCGGGCAGGGTGGGTGCGTTCTTACCTTTGGAGCACTGCGCCGAGTGGTGGGCGATTCGTTAGCCGTGAAGCAGCTCAAGTACCGCGCGACCTGACGTTTATCTCAGTCATGGTCAAGCGACAGTCGCAAGAGGTGTGCCAGCAGTGATGCCATTGTCGTCCGAGGGGCCTGGAAGCTTGGTGAGGGAAGAAGCAATGAAGTCGAGAATGCGAAATCTTATACGAATTTGCGGGCAGCGGAGCGGAGGTGCTTTCGTGGTGCGCTTGGGCCTTCGAAGGTTTGCCTACCCTTGCCGCCGCCCCACTTTGATCGTTTTGATGACACCGCGCCACATTCGCGCCAAAGCAATTAACGCGACGCGTTTGCCAGAGAGAGATATCCGCGAACGCCACAGAAATCGGAATCCTCTGAATCGTCTCGCAGAACTATCTCGACAGCGCTCTCAAGATGGAAGAGGAAGATCGAGGGCTGATATTCTGCGGTGTGCGCTACACGATCATCCCGGGCGACGAGCTCGACAGCGAGAAGACCAGATTGGTAAGGAAGCGCATGCCAAATGCTTGTAAAGAGTCATCTGTTGACCGAGTTGTAGTTGCGCGAAAGCCTAGACGAAGAAGGTGCCGACTTTGCACCTCTGGGTGAGAATGGTTCCATCCCGTCCCTTTCCAACCTCACACATATCATCTCAACACACATCGATTTTCCCGAATACAACCGCGCACTGAGCCTGGGCATAGAGGTGGTCAAACCTCAGTGGGTACATGTCAGTGTGGTGAAAGAGAAGATGACAAACGCGCGGCCATACAGCCCAGATCCAAGCCAGTATTTCTCTGATGTTGTCCTCACATCTGCGACCCTACCTGAGGGCGATAAAGAGGCCATCATGGCAGGCGTTCTGGCGCTTGGGGGACAGTTCAGCAATCCCTTGACAAAGCTGTGTACACATATCGTCACTACGGACGAGAGCCATGAGAAGTGTGTTATCGCTCGCGCCAAAGGCATCAACTGCAAGATCCTGCTACCACACTGGTTTGACGTCTGCCTGAAGCTAGGCAAGAAAATCAATGAGGGTCCTTACACATTCCCGGATCCGGAAGTTCTTAAGCATGACCTTGACAAACTGCCCAAGGTCATTCCTTCACCGCATCTTGAGGATGCAAGTACCGATCGACCTGCGCGCGCACCCGATGCATCACCTCCACCCTCACCTTCGCCCTCGCGTAGAAACCTAAATGCTTTCTCCGGCAGAACAGTCTTCCTCTGCGCCGATCTCGAGCTCAGCAAGCATCTTCGAAGCACATTGGAAACAATCATCCGAGATGGTGGAGGAGAATTGGTCGAGGATGTCACAGATGCGGATGTCTATGTTGGTAGATATCGTGAAGGTCCGGAGTACGTATACGCGTCGCGGGCCCGCCAGGAAGTTGCCAGCCTCGCATGGCTATACCACGTCATCAACAGAAATCACTGGACCTCTCCAACCAACAAGCTTCTGCATTACCCGGTTCCTAAACAAGGCCTGCCTGGCTTCTCGAACATGAAAATCAGCGTTTCCAACTACTCGGGAGAGGCCCGCATCTACCTCGAAACCTTGGTACGACACTGTGGAGCAGAGTTCACCAAGACGTTTAAACAGGACAACACACATCTCATTACTGCACACGAGATCAGTGAAAAGGTCGATGCAGCCAAGGAATGGAACATCAACATCATCAACCACTTGTGGCTAGAAGAGAGCTACTCAAAATGTACTGTCATGCCACTGAGCAATCCAAAGTACACTATCTTCCCAGCACGTTCCAATCTGGGCGAAGTTTGTGGCAACATGGCGCTGGATCTACAACAAGTCGAGCGCAAGTTCTTCCCGAAAGAACCTACACCTCCCAAGTCCGTGAGCAGACCTTCGCCACAAAAGGCATCAGATGCGACAAGCCACACTCTTTCCGACCGAGAGGACCAGCCTGACTTCCCAGTACTGGCAGCAGAAGACCCAGAGACTGAGATCGAAGCGCCGGAACCGCCAAAAACAGCCAAGAAGCGCGGCAGACCATCTAAATCTGCGTCAATTGCCACACCACGTCAAAACGCCGAAGAAAAGGAGAACATGTCCCCTATCACTAGTACTGGAAGGGCGTCGAAGACGAAGGCAATGGATGCTCTTCATGCGGCGGCTGAGGACATGGCACTTTACTCGCGCGAGATGAAACGCAAAGGCGGCTTACTTCATGGAGGCCGTAGATCTTTGGACGACCAGAGTTCTCCTGCTCCTGCCGCGCCTCCAGCAAAGAAGTCAAAGAAGCGTACAAGTGACGAGAACACATATGACGTGACTGCTCAAGGGAGCGACCTTAGCGACGGCGAAACACAAAAAGTGACGAAGGGAGCGAAGAAAGCAAAGACTTCTCGAGAGCCAAAGGACAGCAATCCAAGTCTACCACCGATCATCCACAGAATGATGGTCACAGGCGACGAGCGATGGGTCGGCAAGCCCAAGAAGGAAGACGAAGACAGGAAGACACTACGTGCACTCGGTGTACAGCTGACACAAGATCCGAAAGACGTCGACATCCTGGTCGCGCCCAAGATCCTACGGACACCCAAATTTGTCTGCGCCTTAGCTTCTGCTCCCCTAGTTGTCGACACTAAATACCTCGACGCCGCGCTGAAACAGAAGAAATTGCTGGAGGACCCTGACATTCTTCAAGATCGCGATGCCGAGAAGCGAATGGGTTTCAACCTTGTCGATGCTCTGAGAAGAGCGAAGATCAACGAACACAAACTATTCCGCGGCTGGAGCATTTTCGTCACCCGTGACATTCCAGGCACATTCGACACTTTCAAATCAATCATAACTCTGAACGGTGGCCAAGCAATGATGTACCAAGGTCGTACAGGTACTACGATTCCGAAGCGCAGGTTGAGAGATGACCCGAGTGCGGGCGGAGAGAGCCAGCACCAGGGAGGTGACGATGAGTACGATTGTGTCTACCTAGTGTCTGGAAGCAGTGATGCCGAGCAGAAGCTTTGGAAGTCGTTCGCAGACATGGCCGCGAAGCAAGACTTGGAGGCAAGGGTCGTCAAGGCAGACTGGCTGCTCCATGCAGCCATGAGCCAACAGATCACCTGGAAAGACATGTGGGAGTTGAAACGAGGGGCAGCCTGAGCTGAAACAGTGCTGTTGAGCGTAGTTTTGTCCGCATGATCAACTGCGACTTGAACTGGTTGTTCGATTGGGTGCCGGGGCCGCGCAGCCCTCGAATGCATGATGTGATGATATTACTTTCCAGCGTGGCGCAGGAGGATTTTGCTTTGTTCGAGTATTCCCACCGTTCATACCCAGCTTGAAATTCGATCATTCCCTTAATCCTTGTTGACTTTCACCTTCCTCATCTCTTCTGTGATAGCATCCTCTCCATCGTCGTCCTCCTCGTCGCCTGCCTTGCCGACCAAGCCCGCCTCGTAGAGCTCTCGTCCTGTCATCTTCTTCTCCTCCACCTTGCCCCTGTTCTTCTTCTTCTCTTCCGCCTCGGCTTGCTCCTTCTTCCTCTGCTTCAGCTCCTCCATCTCCAGCTTGAATGCGGCCTGCCACTTCAAAAAAGATTCAGGCGTCACCTTCTCTCCCTCGAACTTGCGGTTCTCTTCTTCCTCGGCCTTTCTAAGCTCTTTCTCGTGTGCCTCGTTAACGGCATTTTGACGCTCGATAATGAGTGACTCCGCCTCGTCTTTCAAAGTTGAGTACAAAGTGAACACCATCGCCATACCCAAGTTCTCCTCGATCGTAGGTTGCAACGCCTCCAGCAGCCGTGCTTTGTCCTCTTGCACATCTAGATGTTCGTGTCGCGGCGCATTTGGCGGGGTTGTGATGTCGAGAGTGGGCGCTTCGTCGGGGTATGCTTCGCCGTAGCGCACGTTGAGCAGAATAACAGGAGGCTCATCATCCTCTTCTCTTGTGGGGATGTCGAGCTCCATGGATATGCGGTATTCTGTCTCGCTAATATCTGTGATTTCTTCTGGGAAGATGGAGTCGAGGACTTCCCGCTCCTCTTGCTGTTCTTCGCGACCCATGATGATGTTTTGTTTTGTAGAGTCGAATAGTAGGACTTGATTTGTGAGAACCAATGTTACAACTGTCTACAGGTGACGCAGTGGCTATTGAGACTGGTATAGCTCTTTGTCTGGCTGGCTGGCTGGCAGGCCGGAAGTGGGCTGCCTCAAAACGTAGTCCGAGCGCCGTATCGATACAGCAGCCACCTGAAAGGGCTCCACAAAAAATTCCCTCCAAAGCCTCTTCCTTTCGTCTTCACATCAGACAACTTTTCACAGCCACGTCATTTCCTTGAATCAACACTTCACTTCCTCAAACAACCAATGGCAAAATCTAAGCCAAACGACAAAGCAAAGAAACAGGCTCGCAAAGAAGCCAAGAAGATGGCGCCCATCACCGAATCTCCCGAGCAGCTCTACGCCGCTGCTCTGACTTTCATGGAGCAGCAGCAGCCTCAGGAGGCTCTCGAGCAGGCCAAAAAGCTCTACCAGCTCGTGCAGAACAGATCTATCACTGAAGCTCTGCCTGCGCTGAACCTTTTGGGCGAAATTTCTGTCGAGCTCGGCGAGGTCGAGGCTGCTCGCGCCTACTTCGAGGAGGCTGTCAAGCTCGATCCTCTGGGCACTGTTGGCGGTGCTCTCGCTGATGGTGCCGAGAAGTTTCTTTGGCTTGCTCAGTTGGCGGAGGAGGGTGGCAAGCAGAGTGTGATGTGGTACGAGAAGGGCGCTCAGGCCCTAATGAACGAGATTGCCGCTCTGGAGTCCGGCCAGAAGATTGATCTGGATGAGGAAGCCCTCCTTCTCATCCGTGTCGAGAAGAAACGCAAGCTCGCAAACGCACTTTGCGGTATTGTGGAGGTCTACATGACTGATCTCTCATGGGAGGACGATGCCGAGTCGCGGTGTGAAAATTTAATCACCCAGGCCATGGCTGCTGAAGAAGAGACTAGCCCCGAAGTCCTGCAGACTTTGGCTTCTGTTCGCTTGTCGCAGGACAAGAAGGAAGATGCTCAGGCAGCTCTCCAACGATCAATGAGTGTGTGGACGGAGCTCGACCCTACGGATCCATCCATACCCGATTTTGCCACCCGCATCTCGCTATCTCGGCTCCTGATGGAGGCTGAAATGGAGCCTAGTGCATTGGATGTACTGGAGAGACTGGTCATGGAGGATGACGAGAGTGTCGAGGCTTGGTACTTGGGAGGATGGTGCCAGCATCTCCTTGCCAAAAAGGCAGAGCAGGGCGATGTCAGTGCAACAGCCGCTAAGATGACCGATTCGGAACACGAAGCGAGCTTGGAGAAACTCTACAGGGGAAGCAGACGTTGGTTGAGAACGTCACTCAAGCTCTTTGACCTTCTTGAGTACGAGGATGAGCGACTTAAGCAACACGCCGAGGAACTTATGGCAGGTCTCGATGGCATCTTGGGCCCTGTGAAGGAGGGCGAGGAAGATGTTGACGATGAGTGGGAGGAGGAAGAATGGGACGGTATCGAGGACGACGCTCAAGATGGCGCTGACACCGAGATGAAAGACTCTTGAACGGCATTTGCCACGCATGGGTTGTTCTGGTCCTTGTGACTAAGCTTCACGCCACGACTTTGACACTCGCCTATGATATATTCAGTAGATTGCCCAGAATAGAAGTCCTCCGACCAGCCCTACGACTCTAAAATGATTCATTCAGATCCTTCGAAATACTCCGAGACTCCGTTGCCTTCGGCTCCTTCCCAGAAACTCAGGCCTCTTCACCAAACATCTCCTCCACATCATGCAATCGGTCCTCACACCGCGTCCCCGTCCAGCCACATCTTTAGAGTACTTGACCATCTCCCAATAGAAAGAGGCATCGGCAAATCCGCCGTATCGCGCCACAACAGACTTCCGAACCATGGGTTCAATCTCCAACTCGTCTCCACATCCCTCGGAAGCTTGTCCCTCGCTCGCGCCTAATGGTCAGCAAGAGTCGACGACGCGTGTGACTCTTCCACGACTTTTCCCTCCCTTGTCTCCACACTGTGACAGCACCTAGACACGCGTGACTATGCGTGCCAGAGCTTCACGAGCGCGTGCTCAAGAGCGAGGGTTCGATGCTACCGGCGCTCATTGTTGAGTTGCCGTTGCTCTTGGGCGGGTGATGTGAAAGTGATCGAGGATGGATGCTCTAGCTCGTGCGACGACAGCTAACGGCAGTAAAGTGTGGGTGTGGCGTGTGTCATCAACGACGAAGGTTTGTGGGAACTGATAGGGTCGTTTCAGACAACGGGCGCCTGGACTCGAGCCCTTTTCTACATCCCGACACACGCACTGGACGAACATGGCCTGGTAGCTGAAATGCTCCGGGCCAATCGATCACTTTCCCAGTAATAGGGAGACGCTTCTGCTTCCTCATGTTCCAGTGGGCACCCACCAGCTGGGAGCCGGGAACCCGGACGCAAGCAAGCCATTTCCGCAAAATGCTGTGATCTCTGCGATCGTTCGCTGCGTTTGGTGGCTCATTGGAACGAGCGCAGCTCTCGAGACAGGGTGTGGTGGTACAAGGCTGGCTGCTAGCGGTTAGTGCGCATTCCAACGCGCACGCAGAGAGCGCCCTCGGCAGCAACCGAGATGTTCTGCTCTCACGTCTGTCCCTCCACTGTGGCTCGTTTTGGGTTTACGGCATCACCGTTGCACCCGTCTGCTAAGTCTATTGCGCAGGTGGATGCAACCGTCTACAGATGCAGGTTCTGCCACCTGGGGCAATTGAGGGTATCCGTGCATATCACACCTCGGAAGGATGAGTGTAGTCATTCGCTCGATCGTCCACAGCAACTCCCTAGTGGCCTGAATCATGCCTGGTTGCTAACGTATATCAGATGAGCGAGTGCACACAGACGTCTTCCTCTTTTCGTAAACGGCAAGAGGACCCGGACACCCAGATCGTGGTTATGCAGGTATCCGACGGGTGCCTACAGGTCATGCTGCGTTCGCATATGATACACGCAGGTACACATCACGGCCATTTCATGGCTGCAATCATCTCATAGACGTCCAAGAGCCCCTAGTAGCAATTGAGCCCTATTGCGGGAGCAAGGCTTCGGCGGTTCCTGGAAATAGTCGACGCGAACGGACGAGGATGAGTAAGGAATGCGGCTGCGGGAGCCTTTTGCCCAAGTTGTGTGTAACAAACACAAGCCTGCGTTGCGCCATGCTCGAATGCAAGCACCTAATCGTTGAATATCACATCGATGCACGATCCCTGCCTCAAATCAAGCTTCAGATCTTCATGTGACTACTGCACGTCAACAATCTAGAGCCGGGAGCCACATATTCCTCATGATTGTCAAGCGTCTGCTATTCAAGCCGCACACGTCCTGGGTTGGGACAGGAGAGCGCTGTCTTTGGGCTAGGTCCGTCCCACATCAGAAGCTGTGGCGCGGATCGCTGTGCTTCCTAGCTGCGCGGTCGAGCGTGATCGTCTAGGCGATATGGATCTCTGGAGTAGCGCCCACACTCGTCCAAGGATGAGCTGCTGAAGTCGAGAGTATTCATGGCACCTATGATTCTCCTGGGAATCAGCAGAACTCTCATCCTTCACAGTGTTGTGCGAGTGCTGTCTTTCCGAAAGCGGCCACCTGAGACTCATAGTGGGCCTGGGCTCGAGACACCTACGGATGCGGTGACAGTCGTCCGTCTTCAGCATCAAGTTCGTTCTCGTCCAGACCAGCGCGCAAGTCGGCGAGGTCTATCCTTTTGCTACAAGTACCTTTTCCTGTTGCCTTGCACAAAGGATCTTGTGTGAAGTCTCTTTCGTCTCGTTCTTCAGTCTCTTGCCTCCTCACCAGCTTCTTTGGCTGTACCGAAACAAAGCCTCCACAGACAACGCGAGCAGCAAAGGACCACCAACTGCACACACAACCAAACCACACAAGGCCTGCTTGGTCTTGTTCCTGCAGCAAAGAACGACGAATCATTATCCGCACCACGCAGACAAAGTAGGCTGCAGCGGCAACTTGCACTAGGTATGTCGCCAACCCTGGACCTGCAGATGTGCATGCACTCAAGCGTGCGGAACAAACTGCTGGGTGTGTTGGTAGCAATGGATTCGCATACTTACAAGACATGCAGGAAGGCATCAACGGGCCTTTTCAACTCCATTGATTCAGTCGGTCTTTCAGAGTCAACTTCACCGTCAAACCGTAACCCACGATGACCATGGCTTCGACTACGACTGTTACCCATGGCCGCTCTCGCGGCGATGATTATGGTCTTGCTGCCGTCGCAGAGCACAACGCTTCTGGGAGCGAGCAGTTTCCTCCGTACGCGGAAGACGCGAAAGGGCTTGGAATCTATGTTAGTACTGATGCTCAACAGACTTTGAAGCTTACCGCTGACCACATCACAGCACGACGGATACACTCCAGCCTACCAAGACAGTCACAGCTACGTGCAAAATCCACCGACACCCAGTCCAAGCGATGGCATCCGCACCAGGAGTGGCCGTACGACCCGAAGAACAGACTCGCCTTTCAGCACTAGCAAGTCCAGAATGTCGATGTCGCCCATCAGCAAGTCCAAGAAGACCAAGAAAGGCAAGCTCGACAAGTCGAAAACTCCCCAGCTGACCGCGCCGCTTTCCGTGTTGACCAAGGATATGGATGTGCCTATGAAGGACATGGACGAGTGGGTGCACCGCCCAGCTGAGGTCCGGAGACAAGAGGTGGAGAAGCGCAACGGATATGTCACCAGGCCGATGAACTCATTCATGCTCTACCGGTCAGCGTACGCCGAGCGCACCAAGCAGTGGTGTCTCCAGAACAACCATCAAGTCGTCTCGTCTGTGTCGGGCGAAAGCTGGCCGATGGAGCCGCCCGAGGTCCGCGAGCAGTTCAACGAATGGGCGAAGATCGAACGCGCCAACCACGCTGCCGCACATCCAGACTACAAATTTTCGCCCAGCAAGTCTACCAACAAGCGACGCAAAGACGAGGACTCTGACAATGATGAGCCGGATGGCCTCGATGATCCCGATGGAGAGTACCGTGGAAGTCGCAATGTCAGACCGAGGCGCCAGCAGACTGCAGAACCTGCTTTCCTCCCGAGCAGTCACAGCTTCGAATCAACACCCTACTACAGTCAGCAACAGACGGCCTACGAGGCTCCTCGCTACCAGTACGTCACCGCCCCTGGTCGGCCACTCCCATCGAACGTCGCCTACGACCACAGCGGGCTCCCATACAACCCCCAAACAGGCACATACATCCAGCCTGTCGTGTCGCAACAGCCACAATACCAGTACGCCGTCCAGGAACCGCTCCCTCCTCGCGAGCCCACGCCTCAGTCGCTCGGTAATTACGGTCTTCCCGGAGGCCAGCCACAAGAAATGTTCGCAAACTCTCGCACCTCGACACCAATGCAGCAATACAACCAGTACGGCCAGCCCGTATACCCTCAGTACCAAAGCCAGCATTACCAGCCAGCCTACCAGGCCACCGAGCCACAGATGTACGAGCACCAGCAGTACCTGCAAGCGCAGATGCAGCCCCAGCAGGCCATTGACCCGTCGCTGGAGATCATGCTGAGTGACACCGGAGCAAATGGCCAAGGCATGCCGGAGTCGCACTTCGAGACAGCCATTGGCGACATGACGACCGGCGATCTCGGGGTGTTGGAGTATTACGACCAGCAGACCAGCCCCGACGCGACTTTGGCTCCTCCGTGGTCTCCGACAGATGGCCTGAAATAGATGGTGGCGATGTGTGTTCGAGAATCCAGTCCGGAGATAATGGGTCGCATGTGTTTGTGTAACTTATGCCATACAATTTTGCATTTTTGAGTCTGCTTTGCCCAGTACCAAAAGGTCTTCGAGGATCGCATCACAGAAAGCGTAAGCAGTAAGATAGGGATGTTCCGATGAGTATATACGCAGCAGAGCCTGGCAGCAACAATGTCTTTGTTTCCAGCCGCGGTCGCACACACGGATACTTGCATTCTTTTCCCGTGACTTTGTGCGTGTGAAACATTGCTCGACGTCGCACGCGAGTGCTGGAAGTGTTCGCATGCGTTCTGATCCCTGCGAGTGGCAGATTGTGCTGAAACTTGAGGCTGGCAGAATGTCAGAATGTCAGAGTGTCAAAGTGGCGATGTGATGGGAATTCAGGAGCTGACGAGAGCTTGTCGTTGCTGTCAACGCGTCGCTGTGAGGGGGTGGTCCGTGAAGCGATCAGGCCCGCATTGTCGATCGATACATAGACTGCGGTACACACAACGGTACAACTGACTGTCTGAAGAAATGTCTAAGAGTGTGGAACATGGATACTTATACTTCCCCAGACACATGCATATAGGAATCTTTCTCAATTTCAAGATTCTAAGGTCATGATCGTAGAAGGCATGTGTTCAAGCGATGCAACGATAAGTTATAATTGAGGACAACTAAGAATGACCGATCTGATTTGGAACATGGACCATTACTTCCGTACACAACGCTCACATGAGACCAAGGTTGACCGCATCCTTCGCAGGGATAGCTTGGTCATCGTCTCAGCGTTGGTGCCATCTCAAATCTGTCCGGAGCGTCCGATCGCACGGCATGTCAATGAGCGGGCCAGATCCTGGGAAACGCGTGCCAAATCTCTGCTACAGTCGCAGGCGACATTCATCCCAGGATCACAGGCGACAGCGCTGCAGATTTCGCTGGTACCCGGAACAGGTATAGAGAATGCCGCGTTTCGCCGGAATAAAAGAAGGCGTTGAGCATGTCAAACCTGCTAGGTCGACGCATCAAGTCCCAAATCGCCCTTTTAGCGATGGAAGATGGCCTCTTTGCGTGCTCGCACACGAGATCGTTTGCAATGCTGTTCTCAGTAGTCAAGGCCCTCATAGATGGATCCCACGCCGTCGATAGCAGCATCGTTGCAAGTTGAGCGCACGAGCGTCGTTCAAGCCTCCTCATCAATGGCCTCCAACGCCGCATGCGCAAACCGACTCTCCATTTTCCTCTTCCTCTCCAGCGTGGAAAGAGTTCTCGGACCAAGGCAGCTCCTACCATGCTGCACAGAAGGCTTAGCGATCTTGTCCGATGAGATCGCAGCTGGAGCCTTGGATTTGGCGTCGACTCCCACGAGGTGCTTGAGGTGCTTGTGCTGCGGCGTGGGAGCGCGGTCAGGCTTGCAGACAGGTTTGCGCTCGAGAGTCGAGACGTGGAGGTACTGTGGGTTTGTTAAGATGTGGTGTTTGAGATTTGGGCAGGGCGTAGAGGGACGTACCCTGTAATTCATGTGCTTGTCTTGAGGGGAATCAACGATCATCTCGTTGGCTTGGGTCGTTTCGTTGGTGGGCGTGTCGACGTCCATGTCGACATCTTGGGCTTGCTCAGACTTGGAAGCGTTGCTACCGCTGTCTCTGAGGGTGCACGACTGCATCATTTCTACGGTCGCAATGATGCTTTCGTCAACTGCATTTGTAGGCTCAATGTCCATCAACATGCTCACAGTGGTGTTGGTGTCCATCTTGTGTTGGGTGTGGTTGGTAGCGCGTATTGTTTGATTGGGGTATCTGTGAGATCAGAAAGGGTTTCGTGGGAGATGAGATGAGGTATTGCGGAAGGAGAGAGGGAAACAGCGTTATTTATCTACCATCTGCGGCCAGAGGGAAATGGCTGTCCTCCATGTCCTCCGTGGGGCTCAATGCGCTGGTATTATCTTCGTCCCCGTTGGCTCTGGTGTTTAGGGTTGGACTGCGAGGATAGCCAGGGCCAGTGCGAAGTCGCCAGTGCCGACTATATGCGCATATCGCTCCAAGTTGGTCTCGCATCCGTGGGACATTCTCTTTGAAACAAGGCGGCTTTTTACTCTCTAGGTGGATGAGATCTCCAGGAAGCGCAATCATCAGACTTCGAAACCCCTTTTTTTCGACACGACAATCGCCTGCAGTCTTCGAAGTTCTTCAAGCCACTCAAGAGAGACCAGAAATATCATTCAATCACTTTCCTCAGACGCCTTCTTATCTCCAGCGCTCCGCCGCCCTGCCCTCTCCACCCTTTTAGCCTCCCTCCGCTCCGTCCTCTCCCTCTCAAACATCTCTGTCTCCCGATCCACAATCCCCTGCATCTTCGCCGCCATAGCAACATTTTTCTTCCCCTCCAGCCGGATAAGCCAATCGACCTCATTCTTCGCAATCTCAAACTCCTCCGCCCACGTCAACTCTTTCCCATCATCATCACGCACCCCAACCTCCCTCTCCACAATCTCGTCCCACAGATCTTCGTACTGCGCAAACTGGATCTGCTCCATCAGCCAGTGCTTGCGGTCGTGCCGGCGCTGCCGCTGTTCGATGCGGTGCTTGATGAAGCCGGAGAGGCTTTCGGGCTGGGGTTTCTTGATGCGCAGAATAGGGATGCTGTTTGCGCTGAAGAGAACTGGGATGCGCCGTTTGCCGGAGAGTTGCGAAAGGGGGTGTGGGCGGGAGAAGAGCTCGGTGGTGCTGGGCTTCGCGGCTGGTGAGCTGCTGGCCATAGCAGTCGATTGGTCGGTTTCTTTCTTCTTCTTGCTCTTCCTCTTGGGCAGTGTTGGCGCAGGCGGATCTGCCTTTACTTTCGCGGGTGCTTTGGCGAGGAGTTCGGCGATGTAGCTCGTGCTCTTCTCATCGCCGGCGGCGGCTGCGTCGAGGTGATCGAGGGCTTCATAGCCTGCCTGGAAAGCCAGCTTAAGGCGCTGATAGCTGTGCAAGTGAATCGACTGTTTGCAGCGGTTGCGGACGACATTTTGCAGTTCCTTTTGCGATTGCGCGGGCAGAGGCACGGCGCGGGATTGGTGCAGGAGAGCACGATACAGGGCGATCGCGCTGATGCGGTGGGCGCTCACATGGCGAGGGACAAGGAAGGAGGGCATGTACCGCTATGGTCCATGCGTGTGTGTTTCCTTGGCTGGACGGCGAGACGAGCGGTTCGAGATTAGGAGGGTGTGCTCAAGCTGTAGTATAAGTTGGGAGTTGGAAGTCAAGTCTCGCATTGGCTTGGCGTGATTGAAGTTAGGATCACACCACTCGGAGATATCAACCAGGCGAATGCCGTGGAGATCAGATTCTGTAGAGAAAAGAAAAGGTGTATATGCATATTACTACATGGTATTAGAACTCACAATGCCAACGACTGCTTCCCGGCATGCGTCCGGCTCGATACTGAGCTTCCTCGAGCTCTGGACTCGCCTCTGGGCAGACGTAGCACTACTCGTCAAAGACGAAAGCACTCACCACATCTCCCTCTTTATATCCCAGCTCCTCGAGCGTCTTCGTCTCAGACCACACCTGTCCTAGATACAACAGGCGAATCTTCCTCGGCCCAATCCGCTTGTGCACTTCCGCGCAAACAACAGCAGCAGTCTGCCCCATGCCCATCGTGACCACCACATCCAGAGACCGATCACTCAGCCTCGCCTTCACCGTCACAATCTCCCCAACATCACCCGCCTTACCCTTGCCCTTCTCCCCGAGAAGCTCCCCTCCCTCCCCCTCCCCAGCCTCCTCCACAACATCCTCCGGATCCGCCACCACCCACGCAGGAATATCATACCCCACCCCCCTCTCGTCAAACACGCCGCCCGTCTTCCTCGTCCTCCCTCGACTCCGCGGCTCGCTCCCGACCGCGACCTTCCCATCCGGCACATTCAAGCCGACAGCGTCGACAATCCCCTGCGCCTGCTCCACGTCCCCACGCCGCAAGCACTCGCACACCAGCCGCAGCGCATTCCACACTTCTGTGCTGCCCGTTACGCGCGTGTCGAAGAACGCTTCGCGCTCGGAGTCCAAGCGCGAGCGAGTCCAGGGTGCGACTTTGCCGGCGGGCGAGACGGGGCTGCTGGGCACGGGCGAGGGCAGGCGGATGGGCGCATTGGGTCGGGCGGGCGAGGGCGAGGATGCGCGGCGGGAGGGCGGTGATGAAGATGAGGCGGAGGCGGAGGGTTGGTTTATAGCGGCGCGGGAAGAATCATGTGGAAGACCTGCTCCTGTTGTTGTGGTGGTGGTGCTTGTGGGAGGTTGGTGGGTGGTGGTAGGGTCACTTTGGGAGGGTGTGCTGGTGCGGGAGGCGCAGCAGCCCTGTTGTTTGAGAGTCAGACATGTCGAACACTTATTGAAGAGTGTCTTAAATAGAGATCTAGGGCAAAATACCATAGACTATAAGCAGCGTCGCGAATGCGCCTCGCGATCGCGTTGGTAAATGCGAGAGCGTTGCGATGCGGGCTGCTGCTTGCTGCAGGTTGAAACAGGCCAAAAGCAGATAAGGGCCAGTGAAGCCTGCGAACTGAATCGTGCAGTCGATAACAGGGTGCCAGCTATTTCAATAGGCTCGGTGGCGGAGGGTGAGTGTATGGATGTGTGTGTAACGAGCGTTCTTCACAGATTTGTACAGTAAGTAATTCGATAATCAGTCAGTTGTCGTCGCAGATGAGACCGAGAGCACGCGAGCCTACGCCCCCTCAAAGCTCGCATGGTCTAGCCCTTTTGCTTTAGGCATGAGGCGAAAGAGGCGCCGCAGCAGCAGCTTCGGTTCGGTAGAGAGAGCCGTCTAGCGCCCATGCCATGGCCATGACATCGAGGTATCCACGCCAATTGAATCCTTCAAGGGTGTCGCCGTCAGGGTGTCGTTCCACGCACTAGGGTTGGATCAGCATAGGGTTTGGGGTCTGTCTCTTTACTGGTGAGAAGCGTTTTCTTCTTGTCACAGTCGAAGGAAACACCACAGGGCTGACATAAGACCTTTCAAAAGGGCATTGGAAGACATTAATCCGATCCGATTCAGTTGCCTGCTATCTACTCAGAACCTGTGGTAAGGACCAATCTGAAATAATAATCGTGTGCGTAGGGTTAGGTTGGCCGACGCGCAATGCACGCAGCTTGGAACAGGAGAAGCACAACAACGATAACAGAAAAGAAAAATCCATGTCTCATCAGTCATACCAGCCGTGTAATCGTATCGTCGTGAAGGTGGCATGTCAGCCACAAAAAGACCATCGTAAGTCATACTACACAAGACAAAGGAAAGAAAGTTGGCCGTGAATTGCCAGGTGGACGTCGGGTAGTCCGGCTTTGATCGATCCCATCAGTGACCTCTGCCGTTGTGGCCTTTGAACACATTGCGCGGAAACAACGTCCACTTGGCAGATCTGCCCTCGTCGTCGTTGTGGTTCACAACGAAAGATGAGTCGGGCGCCTAGAGAGGCTCATCGCCGCGGTTGCGCTTGCGGCCACGCATGGAGCCAACGTCAAAGACCTCGCTTCCAGTGCGCAGTTCAGCGGTGCCGTCGACCTGATGAGCGGTGGCTGGGTTGTTCTCCGCGGGCTGTCCATCGAAACGTACGCGTTGGCCAGCACGGCCTTCCTCTGCGGCGCGACGCATGGTGCCAGCGTGGTCTTTGCCGCTTTCTGTCGTGGTGGTGACAACCTCAGTCGGGGCACCCGTGGCAGTGGTGGTAGTAGGGACTGCTTTCGCAGGCGCAGTCGTCGTAACAGGCGTGGTCGTTCCGGTAACGGTCGATCCAGTACCTCCAGCACCGCCGGAGCCTGCAGCGCCACTAGCACCTCCGGCAGCACCTCCAGCAGTAGAGCCAGCAGAACCTGCGGCGCCTCCAGCACCAGCACCAGTGGCAGCCACAACGGGGACGGGTTGTTCAACGACAGTGACAGCCTCTTGCTTGACGGGCTTCTGGGAGTTCCTGCGTCTGTGTCTGCGCAAGCAAAGAAGGCAAGGCAAGCACAACAGCAGGAGCCCAAGCAGGGCCAGGCCAATGACCCACCAGAACCTCATGATCCAGTGCGACCTCGAGTGGCTTATTTGAAGATATTCGCGGCCGGTCATAGCGACGACATGAACGGGACCACAAGTACCAAAGTCAACAAACTGCTGAACGACTTCGCAGTTGTCGTGGCGCCTTTTGAAAGAAACCCCGACAGGATCCTCAGGATATTTCACAGAGCCTTCCTTCCTCTTCGGCGGTTTCCCTGTGTAAGTCGGAGTTGTACCCTGCATCGGGATGGTTGCGACCGTGAATGGAACAGTTCGGTGATAGTTACCAGTACACTTGGCGAGAGCAGCATGTGGTGGAGTCGGCACCATCATGTCGTAGACGGGCCAGCAGCCAGGCTCAACGGTGCTCCAAGTGACTTTGTCGTTGTTGCAGAATGGCAGAGCGCGGATATGTCCCGCGAGTCTCTCGTGCGTGGGATACGGGGCAGGGGTGATTAAGCTGGTCGGATTCGTTGGAGTCGGGTACGATGAAACGAGAACCACGTCTCCGTTCGACTTGGTTTCGGCGTGGACCGTGACGTGGGTAGATTGCTGGTCAATTCGAGTGACTTCGTGGACAGACCCATTGGCTTCGGTGACAGTGAGCACTTCGATGTGGTGGCCGTTGTGCCACGGCAGGCCCTGCGTCAAGGTGCCCGCGGGTGTTGTCGTTGGGGCAGTTGATGTTGGAACGTCCAAGTAGCTGGTGACGGTCTGGTCGCCAAAAACGCCAGTCTGATCAACGAACCTTGTCTGACCGTCCTGGTCGACGCCATCGGGATACAGAGTGAGGTAAGTGATGATGTCGCCAGCAGCAGTGGTTGCAGGGATGCTCAGCGTGCGTGGATCAGGGTTTTCGTCCAGAACGGTGACGGTGTAGGTCTTTGCAGCGAGCGCTTTCGCGGCGAGGAAGACGGGGAGCAACAGCATGCTTGCGGTAGCTTTATGGCTGGACGGAGAGATTTGATGGGAAGAGTGTTGCGTGTGGGCAATATTCAGAGGATCTCTGCGGGTGGAGCGTGATGGTGTTGGTGAAGAGGATCAGTAGAGGCGAACAACAACAACAACATGAAGTCTGTCTGGAGAATGGCAAGCAGCGACATGCTGAGTGCTTTCCTGTTGCGATGATGTGGACGAAGCAAGCGCACGTCGTCCTAAGGAAGGTTGTGGAAGAGCAAGCAAGCGCGTACCTCAGATCCAGGGAGGGACGTCACGGATGGCAGACTCGAGGCGAGGTTGGAAGGGCGAATACATGTACCTCGTTGATGGTCTTGACAAGGTGTGAGCATGTAGGACGAATATAATCAATGCATGTGAGCGATCCAACGAGGCCGAGTCTGTGATAGCATATCATCTTGTGACGATAAGACGGCAACGTGATGAAAGAAAGCCGCTGTCATATCGTGTTCATAGAATCAAACAATTCAGAAAAGCACATGCAATCATGCCTCTTACCGATTTTATATATCGGATGATTGATACTGGCGGATCAAAAATTGTAAGATGTGTCGTGAGTGTATACAGCCTGGTGACTTCGATTGAGTGACGCATGGCATCACGCAACAGCCATCATTCTTGTGACGGTATACAGCAATATTGCGAATTTGGTGATATTGAAAGCTTTGAAGCATAATGATGATCAAGTCCATGCTCCCAATAATAAGTGATTTGCAAGGATCATCAAAGTTAAGGGGATGGGCTGGTTGCTCGGCCAGACGAAGTGCCAACAACACAATGCCAAATTGGGCCACGCTTCTCCGCAGTTCAACCTCCAAGTGAGCTCATACCCTGCCACGCAATCAAGCTACCAGACATCCCAGTCCACCATTCATTTCCTGGCCGGACGGGCAGTGGAAAACTTCAACGCATTCTGTACATACAAACTGTGTATCGCTACTACAAAATCCCAACCAGCCACCAGAACATACCACAGGACACCGACACTGGAGACGAAACACACGACAACGCCCAACGAACGAAGCTCACGGCTTACAACTCCACCACTTGCTCTGGACGAGCGGACACCTCACGACACCCAGGAACGAACCAAACACACACCCACCCAACATGCGTTATCCCATCCGAATCCTCGCATTGTGCGCGGCAACGGTCTCCGCCCTCCAGCTCTCCGACTTTCAACCATTCCTCTCCGCCATACCCATATCAGTCTCCGACTATCTTCCACCTGCTGTAGCGGACAGGATCCCGCCTCAGGAGCAGCAAGACACCACACCCGCACAGAAACCTGAGCAACAACTACAACCACACCGCAACCTCTTCCGCCGCCAGAACGACGACACATGCCCGTCGAGCTACAACAACTGCGCGAACATCGGTGCGCCAGGTCTCTGCTGCGCACCCAGCGCAAGATGTAGTGCCGATGCGGCGGGCCATGTCGCATGCTGTCCACGAGGAGCGGCTTGTACAGGCACAATCGGCGCGATCAAAACGGGTACATCAACTGGCACTGGCACTGGCAGTACGGCATCGACTGCCTCAGAGACCGGAGACTCTGGATTATTGGTGACGGCAAGCACTTCGCAAGGCGCACTTTCTACGGGCGACAGCGGCTTTGTTATGGATGGAACGCAGACGGTGGCTACACCTGGAGCTGGGTTCAGAGGTGCACAACCTGTAAGTGATCATCTCCGTTGCAATTATCACCCATTGAGCAAAGCTGATTGATGTGGCAGCCGGTTGTTGCGAGAGCGATTATTCGAATGATGGAGTATCTGCCTTTGTAGGCGATTGATTTTGCTTTTGATGGAGAGTGTTATAGAGAGAGGGTGTAATGACTGTACAGACTGACATAGTTGGCGTTGTGATGGATGCGTAAATAGCGTTGCATGACCTGGCGAGCACAAATCAAAACGGTATTGCTGATTCGCATAATGCAAAGTTTATCCCGATCTACATATCAGACTGGCGATGATAACACAGCAACGATGGCAACGGGCAACGGACGATCGTTCCGCTCGGCTCGTGAAGATCGAAGCGGCCGGATGCAGGCATTCTCCACATGCTTCAGGCAAGAGCCGAACAAGTCTCGTCATTAGCCGAGCGAGCGAATCCCCATCTCCACTGTGCTCGTCCATTCGTTCCGCAGTTGCGGAATCTCTGCGCCTTCACGACTCTCCCACCACTCAAGGTGAGAGCGCGCAAGGCCGGCAGCCATGGATGCGACGCATGGCCTGGCCCAGATCGCCTCGCATGCCAACAGCCAGCTTGGCCAGCATCAACAACAACACCAGCAACAGCAACAGCAACAGCTCAACCCACAGCAGCACCACCAACCACAGCATCCCCACCCGCAGTACGACGACAACAGCCCGAACGACCCGCACGGCACCAAGCGCAAGGCCGACACCAATGATGCCTCCCAGGGTGGCGCCCCCGGCAGTAAATCGCGCCGCTCGCGATACATCTCGCTGGCGTGCAACGAGTGCAAGCGGCGCAAGATCAAGTGCAATGGCCAGACGCCCTGCCAGCGCTGCGGCAACCTGAACCTCGAGTGCGTCTACGCGCCCAACTGCTGCAATGGCTTCAAGGACTCGCCCGAGTACAAGGACATGGCCGCCCACATGGCCTCGCTGCAGGACCAGGTCAACGTGCTGTTCGAGAACGTGAACACCCTTCGCGCCGCCTTGGGACAGCCTGTGCCGCCGCCGCCATCTGTGGCTCAGCAGATTCCACAGCAGCAGCAACAGCAGCAGGGCTCTCTCCCTCCACCGTCGCATACCGGCACGCCGATCGATCCGTCGTTGCAGAACCATACATTTGGCTTGCCGAGAGGACCGCCCAGCGCATCAATGTCCATGTCACCTTCGCAGACCAAGTCACGGAGCTTCTCGATGCAGCAGCAGCAGTCTCAGACGTCTTATCGCGGGCCTACTAGCAATGAGTTCAGCTTTGGCGTCGCGGACAACAGCCTACAGACCATGGGCATCACAGAAGGGAAGACCGACACCAACGGGGATATTGCGCACGCATTGCAGCCGTCGACTTCGCCTGGGCAGGTGGAGCGCAATTTGCAATTGCTGCAAGCCGTACATGAGGAGAAGGATCCGATTTATAGTGTCAGCAAGGAAGAAGCGCTTCGGCTTTGTCGGGTGTATGAAGATGAGATGGGGATCATGTACCCTGTGGTGAACATTCTTACGGTCATGGAATATACGGAGCGACTGTACAGTTTCATTGATGCGGCCAGGCGGAATGGGTTGGTTCAGCAAGGGTTCCCTGGTGCGGATGCCATTGATGATGAGAATACCATCATACTAAAGATGATCATTGCATGTGCGTCGACTATGGAGGGATCTGGGAGTAGCGAACTGGGACACAGTATCTTTGAGAGCCCAGGGGTCCGGGATGCTATTGCGAAAGCGACGAATGGATACGAGATATCTCTCAAGGCGCCGCGACTGCTTGTGCTGACGGTATGTTGTGTGGTATACTTTCTGACTGCAACGCCTACTAATCTGATTCCAGTCACTATACGAGTTTCATTGCGACAATGAAGTAGCGTCATGGCGCATTGTTGGACTTGCGGCGAGACGATGCGTTGAGCTTGGTCTGCACCGCCACGAAACATACGACAAAATGACTGACCTACTTGAACGTCGTCAGACAGTGCTGCTTTTCTGGTCGGTCTACATCCTTGATCGAAGATTCAGCTTCGGGACAGGCATGCCGTTCGCACTACAAGATACGGACGTTGATCCATCTGTACCGAAGCCGGAGGATCGCACGTCTTACATCTCAGCAATGGCCAGATTTTGTGAAATCAGCAGCAGAGTCTGGCGGACAGTGTCGAAGACGCCAACAGCAGCAAACGATGGGAGCGGGTCCGTAAACCTACCTGAAATGGCCTACCTCGATTACCAGGTCATCGATTGGCACCGCAGCATCCCTCCTATGCTCAAATTTGAGCACCCATCGCAGCCACCTGCGCCTGGACCTCAGCCATCTCGCAGTGGCTACCGTTTGAGGGTCATACTATACCTGCGTGCGAACCAGATGCGGATACACATTTACCGACCAGTGTTGCACTCTGCGACGAGCATTATGCAGAACAGACAGCAAGCGCAGACATCAGTCGACGTCGCCAAGGATACCATCCGCGTGCTCACTCACATCAGTCAAACTTCTGATATTTACCACACGCAACAAGCTCTGTTCAACCCTTTCCTGACCGGAGCGCTGGCAGTACTGTTCCTGGCTGTTGCGCACACACCGGCAGAGTTCGCCGACAACGTGCGGGAGGAATTTTACATGGCACTGGAGCTCGTACGCGTCCTCAGCAAAGGCAGCCCCATCAGCAACCGGTTGTGGAATACTATTCGACACCTCAAGGAAGTCGCGCCAAAACTCGGCCTCATCGCAGGCAAAGAGAACAGCAGTACCCAACCACCACCGACACCCCTCTCCCAACCACAACAAGTGCCAACGCCCCAAAGCCTACCCCAGACCCAGCAATCTCAACCGCAAGCAAAGAGCGACTCGGACCCCAGCCGCAGCGCAGCAATGGCCATGGCAGGCCTGGCAGGGGTCAATGTCAATGAAGTCGACTTCAGCGGGCGCTGGACGACGGAGCACAGCAGCAGTCCGGAAGGCATGGCGCACGATCTGACGAGTCTGTTCGAAGCGGCGGGCGGGTTGCAGGCGATGGGCAATGGAAATGGGAACGGTATTGGAATGGGAGGGCAGCTGGGTGTGCAGGATCTGGTGCAGCAGCCGCATGTCGAAGGACCTGCGCCGGAGGTGGATGTTGCGTTGACTGGAATGCTGGATGAGTTGTTTTGATTGCGGCGTCGATACGTTCCCATGCTTTTTGTTGTCGTGGTTTGTGGTGTATATACGTATTTATGTAATTGTACGCAGCGTCACGAATGATTGATTTGCACAGACAACGATCACATTTTCAATTCATCTACAATATACATTTGCAATGAAGCCGCTACCATCGTCCCATCTTGAACCAATACAAGCATTTGATTTTGTTTCAGTGTTCAACAACAACAAGGCAATGATCAGCAGCAGCATTCGAGATGCAGGAGCTGGAACGTTTCGCTGGGGCTGGCCGCCTCTTTGCACACGCGGGCTGACTCCACCTTGGACTTGCTGCACTCTGCCTCATCCCACTTCGGCTCTCGCGCGAGAACGAAAGCCCACCCGGTTGACTGTGCCCGAGCTGTCTCCCACCCAAAGCTATTCACACACACCACACCACACCCACTGCCTGTCGCCTGCTCCCCGACAGCAGCCGGACGTGCCAGTGCCGCATTCTGGTATAAACGGCGACTCAGGATCACCCGTTCCACTGCCAGAAGGGGATTTTGCGCCTTTCTTTGGTGGGGTCGAAGTTTGGAAGAGCCTCAAGAGAGACACAGTGAAAGCTGCCAGCCACACACATTGCACTGTGAAGAGAAGGAGACACGCGCTCGCATACACCGTTGCTGAGACCGGCGACTGGATTGGCTTGACTTGACTGCGAACACGCCAGCCGACAAGACTCGCTACCTACCTCATCCTCACATCGGCCCGTCTGGATCTCTCAACCTCATACCCAGACCGAAACACCTCACACCGCTTGCCGGAAAGGATCGACGCGACTCATTCTGTTCTGTGGACAAAACATAGTACATACGCGGACCAGAGAAACATAGCTGCACATACACACGCTTGATCTCCCTTCCTCACGCAATCTGCATCTGCCGACCCTGGCGCCCAAGCGCGAGTACGACCTCGCCGAGCTCTCGGAAACCGCCACCGCGACCTCTGCCTCTTACGACGCCGCCGTCGAGCGCCGCTTGTCCTACTTTCTCGAAAAGTCGCTCACAATCGAGGAGATCGCGCTGGACGACAACCTCACCATGAGCTCTTCCTCGCAGGCGCCCGAGTCGTGGATCTCGGCTTTCTGCTCCCTTGTCGGCCACGAGTACTTTGCCGAAGTGAGCGAGGATTTCATTGAAGATGATTTCAACTTGACCGGCCTGCAGAGCCAGGTGCCCATGTACAAAGAGGCGCTGGAGATGATTCTGGACGTTGAGCCTGAAGATGCGAGTGACGAGGAGGACGAGGAGGAGGAAGATGACGACGATGATGAAGACGAAATGCTGGATGCCGAGGGCCGGGCGTACAAGCGTGCGGACGCGGCGGAGAGGCGGCATCTGAGGATGGCCAGCGATCTTAGTGTGATTGAGAGCTCGGCCGAGATGCTGTACGGCCTGATACACCAGCGCTTCATCACCAGCCGGCAAGGCATCCAGCAGATGGCGGAGAAGTACGAGCTGGGCCACTTCGGCCACTGCCCACGTGTGCACTGCTACGGCGCTCGAGTGCTTCCGGTTGGCTGCTCCGACATCCCAGGCCAGGAAACAGTCAAGCTCTTCTGCCCAAGCTGTCTGGACGTCTACACACCGCCTAACTCGCGCTTCCAGACTGTTGACGGCGCCTTCTTCGGTACGACGTTCGGCTGCCTCTTCTTCATGACTTTCCCCGAGCTCGACGTAGGAGGCGACAAACCCACTCCACCCGCACCCACGCCTCTCAGCGACCCTCTCTCCACCGGCCCGTCAAGTAGCACCGGCGCAGGAGCATCAGGCACCAAAACCGCCCGCTCAAGCCTCTCATCCTCCCTGACATCCGGCCAACCGCCAGTCCCACCTCACAACACAAGCAGCAGCGCGACCGCAAATGCCAACCCAAGCCCTCTCCCCCCTCAACCAGAAAACATCAACGGCGTAACGCCGCACAACCTCGCCCCAGGCCTCGGCTTCAACAGCATCTACGAGCCGCGCATCTACGGCTTCCGTGTCTCCGAAGTCGCCAAAACGGGCCCGCGCATGAAGTGGCTGCGCTCCAAACCCGCCGACGCGAACGAGCTCGACGAGAGCGCCCTCTGGGCCGCGCAGCAGGCTGCCAAGAACGTCGCTTCGACTCCCGCAGACGCTGACATGCCCGACCAGAGCCAGGAGGTCGGCGGCGACATCGAGGACGAGGACATGGAGGGAGCGGAGGGCGGTGTCGTCGGCGAAGTCTTGGGCAAAGCTGCGGGCAAGAGCCGGAGACGAGAGAATGGCGATGCTGTGCTGGGTGATTCGAATGCGACTGCCGGCGGTACTGCTGTTAGGGCGGGCGCCGGCGGTGGTTGAGTGGATGTGGGATGCGCTATTTTTGGGTACGAATGTATGGAAAGGGAAGCATGGGATGGAACGGAATTAGGATTGATTGAAAGGGGGATTTCACATTGACTGACTGACTGACTGACTACTACATAGGTATCGTGAGCAGTTCTCTTGCGAGGGGTTGAGGAGGTATGAGTTTATGCTAGCGACGAAAAAATGGACATCTTTTTTTCAATTCAATTCATTCACCCTTTACAACATGGCTTTTTTGAGAGGAGATTGCTCGACATTATTCTTGTCTCATCGGGTGGAAAGGGACGATAGATACGAAGACGTCTTGTAGGTCCTGCCGATCTTCAATTCCAGGTCTCAGAGATGGTGGCTTTAACCTATTCGTACACACTGCCTTCACACACCTCCCTCTTCCTTTCTTCTCCTTTCCTTCCGAAAGAGGACACCACCGCCACTGCCCGCCGTCGTCTACGACGACATCGTCGACGTTCACATGCCCTCTAACATCCATGCTGTCGACCGACAGTTGAAGCATCTTCCCAACGATCACTGCGCTTACTTTCGGTGTGATATTGACGAGAACAGCACGATCAGGCCCTCAGAGGATCCAGAGATCAACTGCCCCTGCTCTGCCACTCTCCACCTGCCGGACTGCTCGAACACCAGATCCATGCTGGGAATCCCACACTTATATATTGCCACGCGTCTTGTGAGGATTGGGGCGCGTGAATGCCTGCTGATATCAGGCACCACGCTGTCTCAACCGCTCACGATCTCGAAAGACGGCGATTGGCGTGAGATTTATGCTCAAGTCGCTCGGTAAGCCTGCACTAGAGAACGTCTTCCTGGACGCCATGGAGGACGACTGGGACGAGCGCTCCGCCGGTTGAGACGATGACGACGACGACGAGTCTGTCTTCGAGTTCAGAGCGGAGAGGAGATATCCCCATGACAGGCACAGGAGAGTTGAGTCCATGGGCGACGGTAGCACCGGTGGTAGACACTGGCGTACCTAGGAGATCGGATTGTGGTGGTTGCGAGTTGCGGTCGCTGGACGGGAAAAGAGACGGGGAGGGGTCCTTCAGCCCACACGGTGGTAGGTGAGCTTGTCTGGATAGAAGGAATCCGTGATGGTCTGTTTTTCACGGAGTTAGTCGAGATTCGACAGGAATGTCGCCTGGGATTGAAGATATCTGTTGTCGATCAATTTCGTTATTACTTACTATCACAAAGGTTACAGCGACACAGACGAAGGCGAAGAGAACGTTGGTTCCACCATCACGGTCTACTGAATAGAGTATCTCAACAGCAAGCATGGATGACTTGAATCCATGGGCTCTGGAAGCACCATCGACAGCTCCTAGTGCACGTGAGCAAATCATCGTAATAAATCGGGCGACCCGGCGCTTGCCTGGTCCAGGGGGTAAAACATCATTCTAGTACGCCTGTACATCTGGATCCATGGATTGTTCTTATTCCGTTTGATCGTAATGTTGCATTGAAAAGTTGGAGCTGACTTCCCGAAGCGTCTAGATTCTCCAGGCTCTGGGAACAGAGTAAGTATCTCCCTTGGACGTGCTTGAAAACAGCAAGGTGGCCTTGTTCGTGTGAAATGAGGTCGAACACAGCAGTTGTCGGGAAGTATGATTCAGATAGTTGCTTCTAGAGTAGCAGCCCGTGGATGTCTGATATCAGCAAGTCCATGAGGACGAGCTCCTCTGGTCGAACCCTCTGCGTGCTTTTGCTGTCGGGCATAGATAATAGTACGATCATCGTACCGCTCAGGAACCGTCGATGCTCGTTACACGTTTCAGCAGATCACATGAGAATCCAAGCAGGTACAAATTCGGGTTGGATGTTGTCGAGATACCCAGCACCACTATGCCTTGATGGTTCTTTGCTGAGACCACAAGGCTTGACTCTTAAACAAGTCGTTACATCACTGCGATACCTCTCTTACTGCTTTTGCTGGTACACATGTCTTTCTTGCTCAACCCAGCTGACTCAAAATAGGATCATGTATGCGCTCAGGACCAGTCGCACTTCCAAGCTGTTCATGTATCCGCCGCAGGTGATGCACATCACGCCCGTAACAGTATCCAGTTACACCTCTGCACCATCTGCATGTCTCAGTCGACTGCTCAACCTCCACTTTCCCACAGCCGCAAAGTAGGGTCTAGAGGTCGTGAGTTAGCGGATGCAGGCTTCTCGAACAAATTATAGCTTGCCTTCGAATACACCCATTTCCTTGGCTGTCCAGGATCGTAACTCATGAGGTAATCCTGTTGTGAGGTAACAATTTGAGCCTCCTCGGCCAAAACGCAAGGAATACAGCGCCAGGGCTTCACGAAATGTGAATGTAGGTTGCACGTGCACCATCCTCTCGAGCCGGGCGTATCGATGAAGAGTGGCTCGCAGTCCTGACAGTGTGTTAGGTCCTTGTCGCTCAGCATCCGGATTGTTTTCTTAAGTTCCACTACGTGGGTGACATTCTCTTCCTCGATTTCGGCGTCGCGCACACCGTAGGCTATCTCTTCCTCGACAAAGTCCCAGAGATCCGGGTCTTCTCGAGCGTCGAAGGTGCTGTATTCAATGTGGTACCGGCAGTTCTTTTCAACAGTCAGTCATGTCGCGTAAGGGTGAAATTTTGTTAACCTACGTTGCAAACCATTGCTCCACAGTCGCCGCATGACTTCGCGTCCTTGCCTTGACACTTCCTCGTAGCCTTGGAAGGGTCGGCCTGCCAGTAACCGAAGACACGTGCCTGCGCTATGATGCCCTTTCCGTCGCATTCCGAGTCGGCGATAAGGCTTTTGAAGATGATGGAGTTGTGCCCAATGTACTGCCAGTGCTCCTTGGATGTCGCGCCGAGATGAACGATGTCCGCACTGGAGAGATTCTCGCAAAGTGTTGTCAGCAGCTCGTATTGTGAGAGCAGGCTGGTGAGTGGTGAGGCTGTAGCGCGCAACGTGCTGGGTGAGGTTGAGCTCATCTTGCGTTATGTTGATGTTGGATGGTCGGGTGTGTGGAGTCTTTTGTTGCAAGTTGTGTCAGTCTGTCGGCTGGAAGCTGGTTCTTATGCGAGTGGCGACGCGGGAAAGTGAACGAGGCAGGCGCGAGACAATGAACTTCACGCTACGGCCAATTTCACTGGCAAACACTGTCAATTTAGAGAACGGGTGCTCGCACAATAAATGGACCGATGTCTCTGGCGCCGCTGCATTGCATGGACACCTAAGCAATGCTGGTGATGCTAATTCGTGTGTGGCAGAAGCACCACGTATCCTCGTGACTGCATTCAGAAGAGTGCACTAGATGTCGCGGTATGCATGGTAACACACGGCCACAGTGATCTCAAGTCCAGGTGACCCTTGGACCGCTCACGCCTGACCGCGACAACTCATTGCGAACATTATTGTCACATCCGAGCTCTTGGTTGGTTTCTTGTCACCCTGTGTAAACTGAGATGTTGGTGCTTTGATGATGCAATGGTGCATGGCGCTGAGATTGCTTCTACGTACAGGTCTGAGCTGCCCGTCGCAATCCCCCCGACACATTTCATAGGCTTGTGAGGATCTTGGGCGTGCGTCACCGCGGAGCAAGCGGCTCGGGGCTTTTTTGTCGAGCAATAGCAGCTTTCCAACGTGGCAGTCGCTTGCCAGGGCGCCGTCTTTCGTGCTGCAAGCCTGTCGGCAGAAGCATTGCAGCTCCATGCTCCCTCTTGGTAGTCTGCGGATGCTAGGCATGCAAGGTTCCCATCGCATGACGCTCTTCCGAGCAAGCAACCACCGTGACATTTTTTTTTCTCACGTGTTCTGAGGTGACCCTCCCTTTCAAGCCGCCGCCGCACCAGCAGCCTGTTGTCCTTGACCCTGCTGCTGAACCAACATCTTCTGTCTCAAAACCTCCTCGATCATCCTCAGGTTGTTTGCCTTGCCATTGACCACGTTTTCCAGCTCCTTGATGTTGCCCGCTAGCTCGTCGACCTTTCCAGTGTAGAATGTGATGGCGTCATCGGTGGTCTTCTCGACGTAGAATCCAGTGCCGACGTCAACAAGGACATGGCTAGTGCTGGCGAGCTTGCCGGGGACGTAGAGCGATGAGGTCAAGGGGACGAGGAGAGTTTTGTCTAGCCAGTTGTTAGAAATGTCCCGATGTAGACAATCGAGGCCGCACGTACCTTGCGCGCTTCCAGCGACACCATCTTTGACACTAACAATGCAGTCCTTGAACTTCTGCTGCGCAACCCGTAGGTTTTGGTACGAGTTGGTCAAGTGTGTGACTTCATCGTCAAACTGCTTCTTGACCTGAGAAAGCTGCTGGACGCTGAGCGCATCCAGGTTGACTACAAGGCGAAAGTATCAGCGCGTGATACCGATGTCTTTTGCTGCTATAGCAATGTTTTATCTGTGCTAGCCTTACTCTGGTTTCCTTGACCTGCGGCATCCATGGTTTGCGGATTGTCAATAATTTATTTATTATTGCCTGCTGTCAAGCAACGTGAGGTCGCAAGATCGGCCGTCGGCTTGCCCCTCCGAACTTCAAAAGGGCAAGTCGGTGCGAGCACACACAAACCGCACATCACTTTCAAACGCACAGACAAGCATTATCGCTTATCGATTGGAAACACATCATTGCCTCATGCGCACATGGCAGGCTCGGCAGGTTCTGTGGCCTGTGAAAAAATAATTTGGCGATCTCACGCTTCAAATGATCGTCACAGTTCTGTCGTCTGGATCACTCAACCTCTCGCTGCTGATATCACTCGAACGCTTTCTCTTACGAGGCTTGACGGCACAATATTATTCAGCGCCGCGCTGTATCGCCGGCATCGCAGATACGTACCAACCATCGAGCAGCATCAGCCCACCAGGCACCGACATCGTGAGTGAGCATCGCCTGATTCAGCAGCGTAGAGGACCCCGCGTCCAGCCGCCGGCCAATAATGGGCGCACGCTGGCTCGTAACTGCGTTGCGAAGGATTGTCTACCACAGGGCGCAGACCGTGCGGCCAGAGTAGCACCGCCCTCCCGTGCCTCCATCAGGCTTCAGCGCGGCGTCTCGATTGGGGAGCGGCGGGGGCAGTCCTGGTGATTGCGGCTCAACGCGGCGTTTGTGTGCGATGTGGGTTTGCACGTGTTGCGTGGCAGTTTTCCTGAGCTGAGGCAGGACGCCGTGCCTGCCCTTCACCGCTGTGATGCGGCGAGTCGTTATCGCTCTTGCCAGAGGCATATTTCAGGCTTTCATGTCAGCTGCCACGAACAATTCTCGGGCTGCATGAGAGACTTCACGTTTCACTTCGTCCAGGCGATCGATTGCCGCCAATCAATGGGGGCACGTCTTCCCCATTCACCGGTTACCGCCGCTCGTTACTTGCAGCAAACAGACCAACGCTAGGTCATGAGTGGCTTAGCCCCATAAGCCGAGAAGTGACTCACTCGACGCCCCACGCACAGACGATATTCGAGGCCTCCGTCACGCGCACCTACATAGAGAGACCCTGCCCACCTGAGGCGTTTCCTCCTACAACCTCTTCCATACCACAACACAACACTCACACATAACTCATCACAAGAAGCAGACAACATGGCTGCTTCATACTAGACTCCGTCGCCCACCATACCGGCCCCAACCCAAAATAACTTCAACTCCACTCCATTAGAGTTCCTCCGGGATCTCTCACACAACGCTTCCTGTCGTCCAGACTCTCAAGCCTTCGTGATCTCTAACCCGCCGTCCACCACGGCCTACAACGAGCAATCATGGCTTCCATCACCATCGGTTCCATCCGGCTTCGCCCCAACACCTGTATTCAACCAAGACTTCGAACTGCTGCCGCCCTCTCCGGCCCAGTCGGCTCCGCCCTCTCACGCTTCGACGCTGCGTCCTTCGTCTAAGACTGCCTACAGTCCCGCCCTTGCCTACGCGCACTCGGCTACAAACTCTACTCAGACCTTTAGCGATCAGCGATCCTTACACCAACGGAACACTACTCGACCTCCCGTGCCTTTATTCCACTCCAACTCGACCGGAAACATCCCGGCTTCTCAGAACAAGCAGACCGTAAACCTCAGTGATATCACTATGGGTGGCTCAGGTACTTCAGCTTCTCCGTCTGCGAACATGTCTAGCCCGAGTCTAACATCGCATTCAGCGAACGTCGCCTACCACGACACGATGGGCGATCTCGGCGCCTTCGAGAACGGCGCAAGCTTCGGTGACTTTAACATGTTCACCGACTTGTCCGCCCTCAGCGCTGCGAGCACCAACGCCCTCACCGTCTCGCCGAAGGACCTCTTTAACGGAGGTGATTCGATTCCTCCTTCGACGTCCTTCACCAACTTGACTACACCCGGGTCTACTTATCTTGAGACTCCGGAGAGCTACTCAGCATCTCCACTCTTCAACGACACGCTCGACAACACGTTTGATTTCAGCACCGGATGCAACAGCAACTCTAACTTCTTCCCCGAACTTGAGTCCCTGGTTGCAGCTCCGTCTATGGAGCGTACTGTCTCCAGCTCCAGCGGCAACCCTATCGTTGTCCACCCAGGTGGACCGGCTCACAACCGCAAGCGCAGCTCTACCACTGCGTCTCCGGCTACTTTCGCCCGTCCCTCATCTGTTGCTGGCGTTGGTGCGAAGAAGCGCGACAAGCCCCTTCCGCCCATCCTTGTCGACGAACACGACACTGTCGCTTTGAAGCGTGCCCGCAACACTGCTGCTGCCCGCAAGTCCCGTGCTAAGAAGGTTGAGGAGCGCGATGGCCTTGAGTCTCGTATCGCCGAGCTCGAGGGTCTCCTCGCCGCTCAAGCACGCGAGACCGAGTATTGGAAGGCCAAGGCCCAGGGTACCGTCATTGATGATCTGAGCGACTAGAAGCCCTTCAGCTCATTCATGCCGCCTTTCACCCGGCCCTAAATGGTTCCAACTCCCCCCTCCTTTCTTGGGAACAATACAGATGTGATCGATGGTGGTGGAACATGATTCCACCCATGACACTCTGACCTTTCTTCTTCCTCCATGGTACTTGTGAGCTTTTGCTCCTTTTCCTATTGCGAGTGTGCTTGCCCAGAAGAGGTATTGCCTTGTTTCTTGTTAGATGCGATCTGCTCTAATGGCCGGTTCTGATGTCTCCCATCCATGAGATGGTGATTTGACTCGTGGCCCCAGTTCTTTGATGATTTTAATGGGTTCTTGGTGTTTTGCTGTTCTCCTGCTAGTTCGATACAGTCTCGATAGCTTAAAAAGTTTACCGTCTTTACCTCGCAATAACTGCCCGTGTCTTCCCTCGTCTCATGTCATGTCCCATCCTGTCTTATCCCCAATGATACTATGTACAATAACTGCCAAGCTGCTGCTGAGGCACTCTGGCTCGACACGGTGAAGTAGGTTCCCCTGCCGTTGAGCATCATCATCCAAGGTCACTCCGTATTGCCTTCGGTCTGAACACCACACTGGCACATTTCAACGCTTACATCATATCTGCTTTGGAAGTTACAGATATCCTCCGCTAGTGCCCCGACCTCGCGAGCTGCGCGATGATGCTAGCCGAGATGTCTCTCCCTGGCCCATTCTTGCCTGCTTCTGCGCCGACCTCGCGAGCCTTAGCCCGAAGCCCGTCACTTACATCACTAGCAGCGACTCTGAGTATACCATCTCTGAGGCACTCCGGCGTCCACTCGGGAGAAGTCTCGCGGCACGCCCAGAAGCCGACGCCAGTTTGCTCGGCGAGCTGAGCGTAGTTGTAGAGATCTGCCCACAGTGGGAGCACGACTTGTGGGACACCGGCGCTGGACGGACATGTATTAGCAGGTATCATCGCAACCATTAGTGAGCATTGTTGTGGACTTACGAAATACTCTCATGGAAACCTCCCGCGCCTCCGTGCGTCACGTGTGCCACGATATAGCCAGTCTCCATCAGCGCAGACGGATCGACGGGCAGCCACTGCATCACTTTGACTCGCTGCGTGGCTTCGAGCGGCGCGACCAGAGCCTGCCAGTCGAAATCGACAATGTTGATCGAGAGCCTGTACTTCCACAAGATCTGCACGTCCGGGTTGCTTTCGAGGATCAGACGGATGCCGTCGACCATGCGTCTCGTGTGCGTGCGGCTGTAAGTGAAAGCAGAGCCGAGATTGAGCAGCACGGTCGGTTCCTGCTTGATCCAGGCTACGAGCTCTGGGTCTTGATCTTCGGCCGGGGCGGCTGAGAGGACCATTGGGCCGGCGCAGGTCACGTTTTCGGGCACCACGTCTACGGGGATCGTAGCGGGGTGTGTTGTCTGCGTGATCCAGGGGACGTCGGTGCGATGTAGGCCGTAGAAGTTGATGGGGTCCGGGACGCCGTTTGCGCTCAGGAAGGCTCTTTTGGCTGAGAGATCTGGCGTGCTGATCAGGGCCCTTATCATGCGGAAGTTGAGAGCGATGTTTTGGCCGATGAGGTTGAGAGGTACTGGGAACGGGAAGCCTGAGCCCATGCTAAAAGGACGTACGTCAGAAACTGTATCGTTGTTTGCAAAATCGATAAACACTTACGCTGGATACTTCCAAAGCATGCCCAACCAGGGTTGTCTGTCCAGAAAGTTGTCGACAAGGATGTTCGGTGTGATGAAAGCATGCTGGCGATTCAGAGCACGTGTGGCCTCGATTGCTGGCGCGAACATGGTGTCCAGACAGACCACCGCCGGGTCGACTTGGTCGATGAGATCGATGACCTGGCGGTAATGTGCAAGATGGGTTTCTTGGTGCCAGGGTGCAATGAAGATCTGGATGTCTTTTGCGAGAGCCTTGATGCCTTCGACACCTGGCGGCTGAATGGCACCGATCTTGCCATCTTCGTCAGGTGTGAGGTGGTCGTAGAAATCGAAAGCTTCGTGGAAAGAGGTTCCATTCAGTGGATGGAAGATGATGTCTCTTGCTCGCGGCTGGTGCTGCTTCGCAAATGCTGAGACCCTAGAGACGGTTTTCGCGAGTTTCGGGAAGGACGCGAAATGTATCTCGATGTCCGGATTGTTCTGAAGCAAGCTTTGGGCGGTGGCTGCGTGGACGTTGGAGTGACCTGGATGTTCGGATGTGATGTAGAGGATTGTGTTGTTCCTGCCTCTGATGTACTCTCGGGGCACAGGCGCCGGCTTCAGCTTTTGTTGGAGAGCAATCAATACGCCTACAGCGGCGACCAAAATGAAGGCGAATCGGGTGAACATGGCTGATTGCGTGCTAGCCAGAGCACCTTGAGGGGAGGGTGCGAGTCTTTAGTATGGCGGAGCGACCACAAGGCCACGTTCATGAAGGGCACCCTGCTTTATATATCTTGATTCACACGCACCAACGCAACATGAAAAGACGATACACCTCAGCCTCACATTAGTGCTTAGCACGGTTGCTTTGGTCATGATGATCTACAAAAATCCTTCGCATCCTAGCTGAGCAACGCACACGATGAAACAAAGTCAAAACGTATCTCAAGTAAAGCCCAGTCTGTCAACCACATCTCTGGGACGACTAGATCTTTCCCAGCTTTGTCGCTCTTGCAGCAGGTCCATACAATCAAATAGGTAGAGTATCGCTGCGTGATATGGGAGATGAATGCGATCCCTTGGTCCATGCTCTTTAGCTGAAGTCAAATACGAAAGCGAAGGCCTGCGGTGTGGTGCTTTGACTCGCTCCAGCATCCTCCATGCAAGGGTTCGTTGTTGGTGGCTTTTCTATGTCACAATAAAAGTGCTCCAACCATCAACAGGAAGTTTGTCAATTATCTTTCACGGTCTGCCATTGTCTTCAGCAGAAGCAGGTATGAACATCCCGTTCTGCTGCGGCTAACACTATGAGCGGATTCTGTGATGTTGAGAAGCTTTTGAGAATGGATTTTGGCATGGAAAGCTATACGTGAAGTCGCGTATTTTGAGCGGGAAAGGTTCATCCAGGCGGCATTGGCATTGGCAGGTTGAATGATTTCTTCTGCTGGTCGTCAGGATGGTCGATGCTCTGTCAAGTTTCATCGCCCTGTCTCGAGACCTCGCCGACCAAGGAACTAGCGCGTGCTTATGTAAGATTGGAGCTCTCACAACCATCAGCGCAGCAACATTCTCAATACCATCGTTGCCTCATCATCGCAGACAATGCCTCCCACCTCCATAACCCACGCCTACCGCCACCTCTACCGCTCCGCCCTCAGCGCAACCCTCCACTCCTCGCCCGCCCGCTACACAATCCGCAACCACATCCGCGCCGCCTTCCGCAACCCACGCCCGCAACAGCCCTTCGACCCCGAGCGCATAGCCCGCACGCTCTTGTTCCTACGCGCTGCCGCCGAATCGCCAGGCTTAGAGCGGAAGGTTTTCGGGAATCTAGTCCGCGTCTACGGCGAGCGGGAGAGATCGCTTGTCTTGCAGAAGCGCACCGCGGTGTTGAAGGACAACGTCGTGTTCCAGGAGAAGGCGTGGGATGGGTTTGAGGAGAGCGTGAGAGGCTTGGAGAGGAGTTTGGGTGTTGGGTTTGGGTGAAAGATCGAGGATGGAAGGGAGGTTCTAAGATTGGACTTAGGAGAGAAAGCTATGGGTTGAAAACAAGAGCCCTGAGGACTGAGATGCTTCACAGGCCGGGCATTGCCCCACGGCTGCAGAGGAAGTGGTGCGTTACTTCAAAGATGTTGCACGGTTCAAGGCGGCCGCAAGCGATGGCATTGCGCCGAGGAAACCCTTAGATATCTATGGAGCTTGGGTCGAACACAACTGCTCACTTGCCGGCATATTGAGGGCGGTACAGCAACATGGATAACGATCGAAACACTTGGTTGGAGTCCCAAGTCGCAGTACGAGGTTGGAGCGTATAAGAAACGACCAGATGCCTCAGCAACACGCTCGAACCGCTACAGAGTGTTGTATTTGAGGAAGGGAAAAGGAGCCGCAAAGCTGCCGTTCGCCATATCTTGCCGTGCAACTATACCATAGGCAATAGCTACATGCGACGAACAGCGGAGTCCTAGTTGACAGAACTGCTCAAAGGAAACATTCATGATCGCATATCCAATAAGAAAGAAAGACATCGTAGACTCGTCACACTTCACTTCAGACAACAGAACCAAGGAGACCCTGCTCTACCACCTAGCAGCCTTCATCTCAAACCCTTCCTCGCCTCCAAAGTCGCCTCGATTCCACTTCTTCACGTCGCCACCACAAAGCTCCCAAAGCTTCTTGTCGCGCTGTCGTCGCTTTTCCGCGGATGAAGGCGGGCTAGGAGGCTTTGACACTCCCTTGCCTTTCGCCGTTCCTGTGCTGAACAGTGAAGGGCCCGCGGCAGGGCGGCCGAAGAGATTACGAGCGGCAGGATCGTGGCCTTTCTTTGCTGGCGTGCCAAAGAGGCCTGCGCCGGCTGGGCGTGCTTTGCGAGGAGAAGGCGTGGGGTTCGTCATTGTTGTATCGTCGTCAATGACTGGCGTTTGGCCTGTGTATGGAGAGTCTGAGGCTAAAGGCCGGGATAGCGCGTTTGGTGGAGTGAAGTTACGTGCACCAGGACCGAAGAGGGCGGCGGTTCGTTGTGGTTTGCCGCCGAAGAATGGATTGGGTTGAGGTGCTTTTTTGGCGGGGGATTTTGAGGGAGACTTTCGAGGACTGGGAGGATATTCTTCTTCAATGAAGGAGGCGTCTTCGAGTTCTGATGGAGCTGGAGAATCAGGAGGAGAGGCGTCTTCAAGGGACAGCTCGCCCAGAGGCACAGGGGGTGCGCCGTGAGGACGGCGTGGTGTGCCAGTGAGCGGTTTTCTGGGTGTCTCACGTGGCTTTGATGGGGATAAGCCGATGTCATTCTCTTGATCTGCAGAGACCACGCTCTCGTCGTCGGAAGACGGGTCGATCTGTGGTGTACGTAGTGGAGGGTCCTCGCGAATGGAAATGCCGAAGGGATCCACGCCGCTGCTTCCCTGTGTTATAAAAGGCCGGTTGGTGCTGGGGCCTGGTTGGGCGTGTTGTTGTGGTAGTTGTTGTTGTTGTTGTCGCCGTGTCCCTATGACACCACTAGGAGAGTCATCCGAGCGCCTGCTTGCGGCCGCACTGCGTAGTCTCGCAACACCTCGTCTGCGTCTGATAGGCGCAGGAGCAGGGACAGGAACCTGCGGTCTGCACATCGAATCTTCTAGCTCCTCGTCATCTTCACTACTCGACTGCTCGTGCGTAGACTCTTGTTCTTCAATTTCCTGCCCTCTCGTCTGCGCCTCTCGCACCTCTTCAGCCAAAGTCTTTGGAATGCCAGCATTGATTCCCGTCATCAACCTCGCTCTTCGCTCGAAGACCTCGAAGCCTTCCTGAATCAATGCGCCAGCCTCTGCGTTGAGCGCGCTATCCGGGTTCGGTTGGATGAGCAAGCAGCATATCGTGATCAGCACATCTCTCAGTGTGAGCTTCGAGTCCCAATCGCGCTTCAGCGTCTCCACGCACACACCGCCAGTTTGCGGGTCGACATTGGGATGGAAGATGGGCGTTCTGAAGTTCGCAGTCGGTGGGTCTCGAGGATACGAAGGCGGGATCGTAAGATGTAGTTTCCAGACGCCGGCGGAGAAAGGTGTGCTTAGGGGTCCGGCGAGGAGGATATCGAGGTCGGTGAGCGAGTCCGAGTCGGCATCTGAAGGGGGGAAGAGGTAGTTTGGTGGGAGGGGAGCGTTGTGTAGGTCGCTGTGGTCGGCTGCGAGGCGGCGGAGGGATTTGGAGTTCTGAGATGTATGCTTAGAGTTGTACGTGCTAAATTGTCGCAGGGTTCGTTGGTTACCATGTTGCTTTGTTTATCGGATTGTTGATCGCCCTATGCGAGCTACCGTATGCGAATGCTGTCGAGTAGGATGTTCCCAGCCGCAATTATACTGGCATATATTCACGTTGTTCCGAGTCGCTACTATCGTCTGCCCAAAGCGTCTCGTTCGTATTAAAGTGTCGTTAACAATGTTCGGTTGATTCAAAGCTGATCGTTCGCGCTTGCAGGACGCGAAGTCCAACACGATATCACGTGCGTCCAGTCAACACACTTAACGCTCAAGTTTGTATACAACTTAGCCACCAGCTACAGCTCTTCCGATATCCTTCTATACTAGGCTTTGGACATGTACGGAAGCATGCTAGCCGTTGAGATACTGTCAATAACTCCTATGTATCTCAAAACCTAGTGTGCTAGTACCATTTGCCTCAGAGATTTGAGAATCTTCGGTCACCATTGAACGACTTCGTACACAAACTTGAGCGCACAGGCTGGTACTTTCCCTCCCTTCTGCATTCAGGTTTGTATTACTGAAGAAACGCACTGTTTCTCTTTGATCATAACAAGACGTGGAAAGAAAAAATCTATAATCCACACAAGGAGTACATACTTTTTTTCCCGACCAAAACACCCCCCGCTAATGCGTGAAACACGTCCCAAGAAAAGAAGCGTAGGCCTTATCTACAAGTCCATCAAGATCTACACATGAACCGCGCCAAACTCAACATCGCTCCCTCCTACACTGCTGGAGACCTAGGTCTCTACTGCTTCGACAGGAACTCGCTCTGCAACACCTCCTTCGCCTGCTCGGGGACGTCTTCGGGCATGGGCGACAGAGCGCTGCGCAGACGGCTGCTCTGGTCTTTGAGGGCTGGGTGTTGTGCGTCGAGAGCCTCGAGGGCCTGCAGGCACTTGAGCGCAGGGAGATACTTGTCTGAAACAGTGTTTGTTAGTTTGTGTTGCGAGGGGGAACGTGCGATGTGCAGGAAAAACTTACTTCGCCTGATGTACACCTCAAACCCGGCTGTCTGGCTGCCAGCGTTCTTAGGCGACAGCTCGAGCAGCGGGCTGAGGTACTTCATCGCCTCGTCCAGCGGCTTCTCGCCGACCTGCTTCAAGAGAGCAGTGCCTTGCGGGTCAGTGTCCTCCTTCTTCTTCTCGGCCTCGTCCTCCTTGGTGGGAGCGTTGGCCTTCTTCGCAGCAGCAGCTTTCTTCTCGGCCTCCTCCTTCTCGGCCTGCTTGCGCGCCTTGGCGGCAGCCTTCTTGTCAGCAGCCGCGTCAGTGCCGTTGACCTTGCCGGTCGCAAGCTCGGGCTTGTCGTGCAGCATCGTGAGGACCTTGACGGCAGATTGCGCTGCACGGCTGTAGAAGGGGTGCTGGCGGATAGCATCTTCCCATCTGATCATGTCGACGTATGCGCGGATCATGCCCTTCCTGAAGCTGAAGGAGTGGAAATCGAACTGGTCCTCCGTCCATGTGTCGAAGATGTTGTAGACTTGCTGGAAGCGCTTGAAAGCAAGGGCGAGCTTGCCCTGGCGCAAGTAGCTCTCACCATCCTCGGTGAGGTACCACACGCACTGCATCTCGAGCAAGTCACCCAGAGGTCCACCGACAGCTTCCTTACGTGTGAAAAGACCCATGGTGTCGAGTGCGGTCTGGTTCTCGTCGTTGCGAAGCTGGTACTTTGCACACTTGGTGTTGATGTAGCGGTCTTTCGGGTCCATTTCACGTGCCTCGTTCATGGCTTTTGAGGCGCCAGGGATGTCACCCTTGTGCTTGATAATCCGGGCACGGGTCATGTGGAAAGTGTAGTCGGTCTTTGAAGGGTTAAGAGAGATGGCCTTGTCGACGTATTGCGTAGCCTTTTCAAGATCGCGGGAGAGGAAGTAGTCGTAGTGCTGTGCAAGGAAGTAGTTGACGCTCAGGTTCCAGTTGAGCGCAATGTCTTCCTGAGTGGGAGCTTTGTCTTCTGAGCCGTTCACGCTGCCATTGGGCTCAGCATTGCCGTTGGCCTTAGGTTCCTCCTTTAGATAGCTCTCTACCAAGTCAATGATAGTCTGCTTCTTCGCAGGGTCGGCGTACAGCTGCTTAACATTGGCGAAAGTGCTTGGCACACCCTTCCTGAACATCCTTCGTAGGTATTTGTCGGCGTGCTCTCTGAAGACGTCGCCCTCCAAGAAGTCCAGCGGTATCCGGCGAGCAGCGTCCCTGCGCTCACTCTTATTGGCCTCCTCCTGGTAGAGCTGAACGAGCTTCTCCTGGTCCTCCTTCTTTGACTTGTCCAAACTTAGTGATTTCTCGAGTCCCTCAAAGTATGCCCTCCTCTCTGGGTTGCGATCCAAGAGCGCCCTGTAAGCCTTCTCTGCGCCCTCCTTCTTGTCCAATTTCAGCAAGTACTCCGCGCGCATCTCCATGACCGCTGTCCTGTCCACTGCAGTCTTGTACACAGCTTCCACCTGCTCCAGCGCACGCTCCAAATCTCCACTCTCCGCAATGATCGAGATCTTGTAGAGTACAGCTTCCTGGTTCTCCAGATCACCCTTCGGAGGCGGCTGCTTAAGGGTCTCCTCGAACTTCTTAAGCACATCCTCTGCGCCAGCCAGATCGCCACTCAAGTGCAGTGCCACCGCAAGTGCTGTCCAGTTGGATCGAATGCCAGGCTTTGACTGCACAGCCTGTCTCCTGCTCTGCACAAGACCGGTGTAATCTCTCATTTGCATTTGCAGGAGCGCAAGGTCTCTTGCGATTTGCGGGCTCTCGGGTTCGAGCCTAAGAGCGAAGCGGTATGCCTTGATGGCCTCCTCGTAGTTGCGCACGCCGCGGTAGAGCAGGCCGTAGACATGCCAGCAGACGTGGGACTTCATGGCGTTGCGCAGGGCGAGCTTACACAGCTCGAAGGCCTCTGTCTCTTTGCCCTGGCAGCTGAGAACGAGAGCTTTCATGGCCTGGGTGTCGCCATGGTTGGGGTGCTTTTTCAGGATCTGGTCGGCGGCCTTGATGCCTTTTTTGTACTGCTTGCCCTCGTAGTGCTGTACAAGATGGCGGAAGAGCGTCTGCTCTTTTGAGGGGAGTGGTTGCGCCATTGTGGTGTGTGGGTGTGTGGTAAGGTGGAGGGTGGGAGGCGGGTGTAATCAAGTATTTGGCCGGACGAGATGTACCTCTCGAAGTCGAAGTCGAAGTCCGGGTGCGGTGGTGGGCTGCGGGTTGCTTGCTGTCGTCACTCCAATCTCCCGAGTCGTGTTCAAGTCGTCTCGGTGGGGATGATCACTAACACACAACAGGCCGGCAACGTTGAACGAAGCACATTAATAGAAGACTAACAATCGAGTCGATACTGACGATGTAGCCCCTTCGAAATGGCCAAGTCGCAACTTTATTTGCCTGTCTGTCAGCTTCCTCGGCGGCGGCTGACTGACTCTGAATTCAATGCAGGCGGGGTGAGCTGGTAGAACAAGTGAAGGCCAACCTGCAACTACTCACTGCTACAACACAACACCAAGACTGGTACGAGTGTCGAGGCGTCACTCGATTACTATTCCCCGTATGTGCATGTCATGTCCGATCTCGTACTTCAACCACTTGCCAGCTCCTGATCAGGCACATGTGACTGGTTTTGTGGGCTACGAAATCCACTTGACAACCTTGAAAGTCGTCGATCGCATGCTCTAAGATGCCGCCATCCACATATGGCTGAAACCGTCTTCAAACTTCCCGTACATACATCAAAGGTGACTCGATGACGAGTATACATGCATATGGTCACCTCACACGTCTTATAGAAGCGTGTATCTTACATGGAAAGAGAGACGCAAGGCAGAAGAGGGTTAGGGCTGGGGTTACCTTTTACTCGCGTTCGAATTCGTAAAAAAGATTAACGTGGCGACGAATGATATCCACTTCGATCACGCAGTGACAAGT
This sequence comes from Cladosporium colombiae, assembly GCA_026122715.1. Taxonomy (NCBI): domain Eukaryota; kingdom Fungi; phylum Ascomycota; class Dothideomycetes; order Cladosporiales; family Cladosporiaceae; genus Cladosporium; species Cladosporium colombiae. The sequence continues at coordinate 657,144 of JAKZFA010000014.1, forward strand.
TTCTGGGCCTGATCACTCTTCTACGTAATCTGGTTCAGATCCCAGCAGAAACAGACCACAACATTCTGTACCAAGGATCGGGATTCAAAGTTTTCCAAGTACATAGGAGAGACCGGCTCCCGGATTCACTTGGACTGAAAACAAGGCCCGACAACCTCCAACAACAAAGATGCCGTCTCTGATACCCCTCGGAAACCACGCAGCACTGTCACAGGCCCGATATGCACTCAAGCTATCCACGGGCAAAAGACTTGTGCTGTTCAGATTACCGACCCTCCCATCACCCACAACCTCGACAGACAACAGCATCGATGGCTGGACGTACTATGCCATGGAACAGGAATGTCCACACGCAGGCGGACCGATGAGTGATGCACAAGTCGACATCGAGGACTCTTCTTACGTGGCCTCATGCCCCTGGCATGCTTACGACTTCAATTTGGACACAGGCAGCTCCAGCTACGGTGTAAAGGCGTGTGTGTTCCCCGTGCGAGTCGAGGGCGACGATCTTGTCTTGGAGTTTGACCGCGAAAGCAATGTGACACTGTCAAGTCTGGAACCGATCAGCGAGAAGGTCAAGTTCAAGCATACAGCGAACCCAGCAGCTGATGTGCCTGATGCTAACGGTACCACTGTGCCTGGATCGAAACTATACTCGCTCGGCGAAGATGCTACCATGTGCGATTGGTGTGTGCACATCCTCAACACTGTCGATCCAGAGCAGAAAATCGAGTTGACAACGCAACTCTTCTCGATATTCGCCACGCGAGAAGCGACCTCAAACCCGATGCCAATAGGCGCTGGCACAGTTCAGCCTCCCGATGAGCCGCCTCGCGAGAACATCGAGTCCGTCAAACCATGGCAGATGATCAACCCTCGAGGCGGTGGTACAGTCAAGTCACGAGTCAACATGCTCCACGCTCTCGCCAACATCGAGCAGTGGGCCATTGACCTCGCGATCGACATCTGTGTTCGCTTCGCCACTTTCCAAACGACACCATCCTCAGACAATGGAACGTCAGCGCCGCTCCCTCGCACATTCTACTACGACTGGCTCAAGGTTGCCAACGATGAAGCCAAGCATTTCTCATTGCTACGCTCCCGCCTCGAAGAGCTAGGCAGCTACTTCGGCGCTCTCTCCGTACACCACGGGCTCTGGGAGTCTGCTGCGATGACCAAGGATGACCTGCGCGCACGCATATCTGTCATCGCGCTGGTGCACGAAGCGCGTGGCCTGGACGTGAACCCTGTGAAAATCGACAAATTCCGCAAAGCAAAGGATATGGAGAGCGTAGAGACACTGGAGATTATTCACAATGATGAGATCACACATGTTACTACTGGACACCGATGGCTGAGCTGGATTTGCGAGCAGGAGGGCACGGATCCGGTGAAAGTGTTCAGAGAGTGTGTTGGTCAGCACTTCAGGGGTGCTGTCAAAGGACCATTCAACAAGGAGGCGAGGCTGGAAGCAGGCATGGATGAGAGTTACTACAAGGATCTCGTTGGGACGCTGCCTGCGCGTGGTGGGCATGTTATCGCCGGTGGCTAAAGCAAGGATACGATACCCTCAATGCTACGAATACCTGATCATTGAGATGGCTGACCGTGAGGTGAACGAGTTATGTCTAGTCGTTGGCATCCTGTTAATCAAGCGAAGTTGAAGAGGACGGCTTATGATGTCACATCCCCTCGCCTGGAGTCGCGGTCCAGTGAAGTGAAGCCGGTCGCTCCTTCCTCATCGCATCGCGACCAAGATTACAAGCACTTGCTTTTCACACGCCCACATCATTTTCACCCCTAACTCAATTCACCCCACCAGTGCCCATCAGTTACAACAGACATCTCATCGAGCACTAGCACAAATCACACCTGAACGCCTCACCCAGCAACTACAGTCATGACCTCGCCCTCGCAACGCACAACAATGCGCTCACCTAGCAACAAAACTCCTCTGCCAGCTTGTCCTTGCACCAAAAAGGCCTTTATCTCGCAGTCTGGTGCGACTCTGAGCGACCAAACCGCCCTGCCGACAATGGCGACAACCACCTCACTCTCGGCAGCAACGTCACGGACCAGTCGCCTCTTGCCACACAAACCAGCAAGCTTGATGAAAGCCGCCAATATGCACAACACCCTCGATACCACAGAGCCGCTCACCTATACTGCAGACGTCAAGCAATTCACAGAGAACGCGGAGTGCATCAAGCATGCACACAAGATGCAGAGCTCTCAGCTTGACTCGATGCTCCTCAGCAAGCTGCCGCGCGAATTGAGAGACAAGATCTATCGCTATGCAGTCACTGAGGACAATGACATTTCCGTCCACGTCATTCGCTGCAAGACTGAAGGTGCCAAGCGTCGTCTCCACCTGCAGATTGGAAATGCATTGTTGCGCGCGTGTAAGCAGACTCGCCAGGAGATAGCGGACATTTACTATCTCGAGAACAAATTCCGCATCACCAATGACCTGCTTGAGAAGAGGGCCATCAGAGAGCTGAGCAGACTTCTCACTCCATGGGGCGAGAGGATGACCAAGTTAGGAGTCACGCACGAATTGGTGCGAGGCAAAGACGACCTCGTAAAGAGCAAGTTCTCTATCTCTGCACATAAAGGCCGTGTCTTCCTTGAGCCCGAGGGTTTCAGCGAGCGTGAAGTCGAATCATTGATAGTCTCGCACTTTGACCCAAAGGACTATGCGGCTGTGGGCTGCAGCAAAGCGTGCTTCTGCAAGACACTCAAGCTCACTTTCGAGAGCCGCGACGTCCTAAGCTGGATGGAAGGATATGTCGACCTTGTCCTGCAGAGTCTAGCTGAGCCCAAACCTCAGCCTTATTGCTGGACCTGCGCTGGCCGTATCATCATTTGAGTTATAGTGAGTGCCTTACTGCCTTGTAGTAGGCGACCATAATCATCACTGAGCAAGAGTCGTCAGAAGAAGCCTGAGAGGAGACTTGGAATTGGCCAAGTACTGATGGATTATGGGTTGTTTGTTTTGGGTATTGCAGGAGTGCACAAGAAAAGAACATGGACATAATTGAGGAGGGGACCTGTTCGTTTCTTATGAGCTTGCTCGGAACATAATGCGTTGGTCCCAGGAAGTCTTGCCAATTGAGGCCGGGGCTTCTTCTCTCCCGCTGGATGTTGCTCGGAGTGGCAAGCGTCGGGGATAGGCGAGAAATTGGAATTCGTGGCAGACGACCAGGATTTGTAGCAGTAGTCTAGGTGCACTAACACGTATCGAGTGTGGCTGTTGGAATAATTCTTCGATACTTGAGTATTAGTAGCGAGCTTTAAGTCGTTGGCACGTATCACAACCACCTAAAGCTTGGAGCCAGCCTGCTCCTCGAAATGCGAGAATTTACTAATCCAGTCAGGCCGTAGTAAACCCATCCGCTCGTGTACACATATCCCCCGCGTTAAGCCCCCCCCATCACTGATTATCCAAAAACGGCACATACTGCTCATCATCCAGCCAAAAAGGTATATCAAACCCAGCAAACAAGTCCACATTGTTCAAGTCAAACAAACTATCCGACGGCCACGAAGCCGCAGGCTGCGCTCCCTGCCCGAAGAACGGCGCAGAAGGGAAGTCGGGGTTGTAGCCCCCAGGGTTTGGTTGCGCAGCCGGAGGAGCTGTGATCGCAAAGCTAGGATTCGTGCCGGCTGTGAATGTGTCTTCGGGCGCTTGAGTGGCGAAAGCGCTGTTTGGCGTTGGCATGTATGCTGCGGCGTTGGGGTCGCCTGGTTGTGCGTTGCTGTAATGTTGGTTGTAGGCTGTTGCGCGAGGGTGGCTGTGGGAGTCGAAGTTGGCGTGGACTTCGGCGGCACCGGCGAGGGTAGAGAGGCCGTCGATTGGCTCGGGTGCGTGGTTATGGTTAACATTGCCGTATCGTGAACTGGAGAGGTGGTGGCGAGCGGGATCGGCTTCGGGCGATTTGGCGAGCTTTTTGGAGGGTTTGTTTAGATGTCTGCTGAGGTCGCGGATGGAAGCTGCGCAGGCGTTGGGCCAGACACCACCACGTGCAGTAATGTGTTTGAGGACATCGACGCTCTGGTCTGCGAGTCTATTGGACTGTCAGTATTGTATACTGTGGTGCTCAAATATTGATGTGCTGGCTTACCTGCTTGCATTTTGTTTGGGAAGCTCGCCTTCCATGGCTGCATACGTCGCAATGAACGCACTCTGCCAGGCTGCCCACGTGAAAGATGGCCATAGCAAGGGTGTCGCACCCTTCTGCCCTTCGGGCCGTAGCACTTCAGTCAAGTATTTGTGCAAGATTCCAATGATCGCTCTTGAAGCGCCTATACAGCTTTGCAGGGCGGCTTTGTAGTCTGGCGTATCTTTGGCCATGGCGAGTAGCGGCCTGTTCAGGATGATCGTGCACTCATGTTGGAGTACTGATAGGGTTGTCCCATGATACCTGTTAAGTATAGGCCTGGGATCATGCACGGTGTCGAGTATCGTCTCGAGGTCGTTGCGCCACTTATTCATTTTGGCGTTGATCTCTGTGGAAGCGTTGGAGTCGGCCTGCCGATGATTAATGGACTTGTTGCAGAGTTCGACTATCAAGCCTTTAATCTCGGCATGGCGAACAAGGAACTGCAGAAGCACCAATCGGTCATCTGTAGCTATGAGGAAGTCAGCAAAATTGAACAAGAGCAGACACGAAACAAGACTCACCTATGTTGACACCGGGTTTGGCAACATGTCTCTCCAAGTCCAGGTAGCACACGTCAATGTCATCGTCACGGACGCCAAGTGGAAGTCCGAGCGACTGACATAAGTGTCTGTCCAAGCAGTACACTGTCCAGAACAAACGCTTTCTGAGCTGAATGTCTTCTGTCGTGAAGCTAGCGTAACGTACAGGACACCTATGCAGCCCAATCTGTTGGGTCATTCTCACGATTAGGCCACCCAATCTAGAGGCTGCGTTGTGCCGAAGCATCGAGACAAGGAAGAGTTGCACGCCGACGACAGCTTGAAGGCCTTTGATAGTTGTCGGTGTCGACAACGTCCGCTCTACGCTGTCAATTGCGGAAGTAAAGGATTTGAATACCAGTACTTGAGGAGTCGGCTTCATCTCTGGGCGATGAGGGGACTGACGGCGGTCGGCGAGCGATATTGACAGGACAGTCCGGACCATGGCCAGATCAAGCGGATGGATGACGTCTGTAATACGGCCCAATGGCAAACATGATATCCTCTTGAATACCGAGAGGATTGACGGCGCGTGTAAGAATGGATACGCTGGATGCCAGTTGTCGAAATAACTTTGCGACCATTGTATGAGGTTGCTGAATAAGACGTGCGAGGCATCGTGATCCGTGAAAGTTGCTTCGTGCGGTTGCCAAATACCCTTCGTACTGGGACTGTTGCTAGTATCCGGTAGTTGATCTTCTTCTCCTGGTACTAGGTTGTGGTCTGGAGACTGCTCGCGGGATGGCGCACGCGATTTCTCTGCTTCGACGGCGCTGTACACGGACCGGATGAAATGAATGCCACTTGCACTTCCCACGAAGCTCGCTGCATCGCTCTGCGGCCGCCATCTCATCAAACCGATCTCGCGATGTCGTCCTTGAGCAGTGGATGGAAGACTCAACCGGACTCTCTTTTGTGGCGGCTCAGCCGTCTCGCCATCGCTGTGGTATGTGCTTTCGCCCATAGGTGGCTCCGAACTGGACTCCATAATTCAGATGGAGAATATGAGTCCGCGACTAGACGTGGCAGTAGTGACAGGTCGCACACAATGTCCGATATACCAAGACCGCAAGACCGCGCCGGATAGAACAGACGCGCTAAGATCAGCCGCGAAGGCGCGTGGGCAGATGAAGAACTCGACTTCTCTCCGACAATACCCGGCACGTGCTTATACGTTGTGCACTCTTCTTGGCCATGCGAGCTTGTAATGCTGTGCGACGCTGTATCCGAACTCCAGTATGCAACAGATTGTTCACTTGGTGGTATAGGGCAAGGTCGGACGTTGCCCAAGCGGGCAGAGCGTGGGAGAAAAGGTCTGTCCGGACGCCGGTGCGACTTTAGTCCGTAGTGCATCATCGGTACTGAGCACTCTCAGTATATATCGTGCGGTCGTAAATACCAGGACATCGACATAACATCGAAACTCATCCCGCAACACATTGTACTCCACGACCCAGATCGCTGTTTTCTTAAACACCAGCCTGGCTGGTATCGATAATCGCAACCACTTTCAAACATGTCGCCACACGCTTTACAAGATAAACCCCACAGCATTGCTACCATGGGAGCCGATGGCATTGGCCCCGAAGTCGTCAACGCCGCTGTCGAAGTCCTAAAGGTGCTTTCCGACGCAGCAGGCTTCAAACTAGAATTCACAGACTACGACTGGAGCTCCGAAACGTACAAGAAGACCGGGAAGTACATCCCCGATGGTGGACTCGAAGAGCTCAAGAAGCATGACGCGATCTTGTTCGGTGCGGTGGGAGCACCTGATGTACCCGACCACCTTTCCCTCTGGGGCCTACGACTTGCAATCTGCCAGCCTTTCCAGCAATACGCCAATGTCAGGCCTACTAGGATCCTGAAGGGCACCGAATCCCCTCTCCGCAATGCAAACACAGGTGATCTGGACTGGGTCATTGTCCGTGAGAACTCAGAGGGCGAGTACGCGGGTCAAGGTGGAAGGTCACACCGTGGCTTCCCATGGGAGACGGCCACTGAAGTGTCAATCTTCACGCGCCACTCAGTCGAGAGAATCATCAGGTTCGCATTCGAGCTCGCACAGAAGCGTCCGAAGAAGCATCTCACATACGTCACCAAGAGCAACGCTCAGCGCAACGGTATGGTGATGTGGGATGAGATCGCTCTGGAAGTGGCACGGGACTTCCCTGATGTGCGTGTCGACAAGATGCTCGTGGACGCCATGACCTGCCGGATGGTGCTCCAACCCGACAGTCTCGACACGATTGTCGCGACCAACTTGCACGCCGACATCCTGTCAGACCTCGCAGCTGCGCTAGCAGGCAGCATTGGCATTGCACCTACGAGCAACTTGGATCCGACAAGGCAGCATCCTAGCATGTTCGAGCCTATTCACGGATCTGCGTTTGACATCACTGGCAAGGGTGTCGCTAACCCGGTCGGAACCTTCTGGACAGCAGCTGAAATGCTAAGGTGGCTCGGTGAAGAAGAGGCTGCGGACAAGCTGATGGAGTGCATTGAAAGCGTATGCGCAAAGAAGATCGTCACGCGTGACTTGGGCGGGAACTCGAACACAAAGGAAGTCACAAGCGCGGTGTGCGAAGAAATCAAGCAGGCTTATGCTGGGAAGCAGAAGAGTGCCGCTTAAATTTGCCTGGACTATCTGTGCCGGCTAGAGTAAATATTCACGACATTGCAATGCATTTACGAATTCTTGAACATCTATCCTATAAAGTATTACGTCTTCGTGTGTGATTCACGAGCACGACATATCGGCAAGCTGCAGCGTACTGCTCAACGGCCAACCCCTTCGCTCGTGTTCTCGGTCGTGAGACACGCTCCTGTCGCGATGTTGCTATTCTCGATCTCCAAAGTGGTTGGGTCCTTAGACACAACCTCACTGCCGGGTCGGTTGCGCCTTCCTTCCATTTCTTGCACCAGATCAGAACCTTCATCACTGCTTACTTCAAGTGGAGGCAGCGATGTCGTAATCCATGTTGACGCACCCCAACTATTCTTCGGCCACTGTCACAGCCACAAGCCTGGCGCAAACTATCCGTCGGCTGCGAACATGTCTCGATCGCCACGCGACAGCAAAACACCCGGCGTGCAGATCGCGCGATGAGCTGCGCCGGATATATATGCGGGTGGCGCTGCAAGCGAACGCTAAAACCAAGACAAGAGCTCCGCGATCTATTCCTGTTCCTGGCATGACATGTGTGCATTTTCAACAAACCCGGTGCGTGAGGCCTAGAAGCCGCTTGCTTTACCATAGCAGAAGACGCACAGTCTTCGGGAAAGCAGGCTATCGTATACACTGACAACATCATCTGAGCTTTCGCACGGTGACCGTAGACGCAATAGCCGCACGGTAAAAGATGGCATTATTGCAAGTCAGCACCCACAACGCCCAGCTCAGCTGCTCAGGCGAAGGAATCCTAGCTCGTTACACGGCCTGCGTGATGTTCGGATTCTCCAGGGCCGCGCACGCAAGAGCCAAGTAGGTGAGGTGCTGCGCGATTGTCATTGGCTGCGGCGAGCACGATTGAACCAGCAGCATGCCCGTCCGCGCACTGTTGCTGTGGCGGCGCCTGGGCGAGAAGAGTCGATGGCCCTGCGCTAGACCCATGGGGGCACACAACCCCTTGTCACCTTGCATCTCACGCCCGACGAGGCTTTCGGTGGGCGCCGTGTCGAAAACTCAACTGGGAAAGGGACGCGTTGGCAGGCTGCCTTCGCAACCGTTGGTGGTGCGGCTCCGCGTGGTGGTGGCTCATCTTAATTGCGTTAGCTATATTACGCTCGCCGGGTGGAGAGTCCTTCTTCAACTCGCTCATCTCCTCCACAACAAGTCCACCTTTGGTTTTATCATCTCTTAGCTATCTTCGCTCCAAGACTCTCGTTCATTGTCCTTGTCGATCTTCTCATAATCTCGCGAAGTCTATCATCCACTTCTTCCACATACACAGCACCAACTACACATTCAAAATGAAGTACCAGCTCATCGCCCTTCCCGCTCTCGCGGCCTCCGTCGCTGCCCAGGACCTGTAAGTTGACACAGCATCTATCCAATCAATATCGTATCGATCATCGACCAATTCAATCGCAGCAACTCCATCCTCGGCGTGCTCCAGACCGCCCTCCCCAGCTCCCTCGTCGCCGAGGCCATCACCAACTCCGCCGCCGTCGGCAGCGAGATCGCCTCCCAGTTCGCCGCTGGTGAGACTCCCTCGTGGTTCTCCGCCCTGCCCACCGACATCCAGGGCTACCTCGTCCCCACCGACCTCGCGGGCGTCTCTTCCCTGACTGCCGCCGCCTCCTCGCTCGTCAGCAGCGCCGAAGCGTCCGCCACCGCCGCCGTCGCCAACGCCACCTCCATCACTTCCGCGCCTACCGTCCTCGGCACTGGCACCCTCATCCCGACCAACGGCACAATTCCCGTCTCCTCCAACGGCACTTACAGCAACTCCAGCTCTACCCTCAGCACCAGCCGCTCCAGCGCCGGCTCCACCACCAGGACTGGCGGCAGCTCTTCTTCCACTGGCAGCTCCGGCGGCAACTCTGGCTCCGAGTCCGAGAGCAGCAGCAGCTCTTCTGAGGCTGGTGCCGCTATGCCTACTGCCTTCATGGGCATGGGTCTTGCTGGCGCCGTCGGCATGATCGGTGTTCTCGCTCTCTAAGCGCAACGCCACGGATGAACAATCTGCTGGAACATCCAAAAGCCTCTGGGCAAATGCCGACCAGACAGGAGTTTCCTGAACTCGGAAGGTCATTCGCCTAGCATCTCGTACTGGTCCTTGCATCGAAGGGAAGGAAAGCGATAGCATACCCTCCACACGCTTATCGTTTTTTTTCCTTTGCTTTTTCGTGTACAGCTCTTCCTGCCATCTTGTTGCCTGCCATCTGATTTTTTTTTTATTCCTGGTGGGCGCAAGGGCAATTGCCAAAAAAGAAGATACATAATCTTAATTGACGACCCCCTTTCTTACCTTATCTTGTGTCATTGTGGGTATTCTTGTGTCAATGTCCGACAAACCAGTCGACGGCCCACTCGATAATCGTTCGAATATGTTGACGATTGCGTGAAGTCATGCTCGGACTCGTGTGTCGAAGACAATGGCAACCTCACGACGGAACGATGCTGCCTGTCTCTCTTTTTTGTCGTTGTCAGTGTAAGACCGGTAGAAGCACTCGTCGTTTGTGGCGTGTTTTGGAGGAACGGTCCAGGAACAGGAATAGCAAGACAAAACCCCGAGGCGAAGAGCGCAAAAGACGAGAACCTGACTGTCTTCGCTGATCATCAAATATATAGACATGTCCAGCCCTACGATAGAGTTATTTGAATTGCACCAGTCGAAACACACCAACACGACACATGAATCAAATCACAAGGACACAAGGGGTGAACCCCACCATCCATTCGCGCGAAAGGTTCACCTAGAACAAATCGCAAAAGTATACACGTAACGAGATCTTCAACATGGGTTGTGGCAGTGCATCTTAGTATCACATAGGAGGAGGTTGCGATAGTCGGTACGGAGTGGGATGAGGCGCACCGGCAGTTGGTCGGCATCACAGAGCCGTATGTGGGCTTCCATGCGGATGGTTGGTGGAGGAGTGGGATTAGGATTCTGTGGTTGTGATTGCGATTGACGATCTGCGAGGGGATCATCGAGGCTAGGAGTATGGAGAGGGTGGATACATGTACATGGGAGCCGTGGATATGCCGTAGGGTCGAATTGTACTTCTTGCTGGTGATCATTCATGGATGATTGGTGATAGGTGGAGGTGAGGTCGGTTAATATGTTGTTTGAGGGTGGGAATTGTTTTCTCGGAGGCAGAGCAGAGCAGACGAGATGCCTCGGATGCTTTGCGATGAGTAGATTGACCATATCAGCCATATGTTATATATACCATCCGCATGAATGACAGGGCGGCTATTATATGACTCGCAGGGCGAGATTGCGAGATTGCGTATGCACTAGAGATATTGTGATTTTTAGAGCCGCGGACATGGATGTATGGAAGGATGAGCTGGCGAGTCTGGCAGATGAGCTCTCCACCAATTATTTGGCGCCGAGAAAGATATGGCATGTGTGCTAGTATGGCCATGCAAGCGCTTCTCCATCACGTGTGTTTGGGAATGTGCAGCATTCCTGTTGACATTGCATGTACCATTGGTTCGAAGAGGCTGGCGAATCATGGGCAGCCATGGGAGAGGCGACTTGAGCGACTTGATTCGACGCAAGCACACAGAAAACACAAGAATAGCCGCTTGCTGGAGGGCTGTCCGGCGTCGAACCACGGACGTCCCATAGCTAGCATACAGAGGAAGCGCTCACCAGGCGCGACGTGCGTGCTGCACGTGAAATGAAGAAGCTCGGCTGGGCCAATTGGTGCGGTGCTCGCGAGGACTCCGGGATCAAGGGACGAGCAGGGAGAGGCAAGGGACCCCTTTGACGATTGCGATGGTCTGCCGCTAGACGCCGTTCCTGCGCCGGAGCCAGTGCTTGGTACGGCAGCCCCTTGAGAGACGAGAGACTCGGAGAGAGAGAGAGAGAGAGCACTATCCCGCCTCCCCTACCGCTGTTGACGCTTGACTCGCTGAGAGGCGTCCGCGAGCGAGTGAGTGGGAGAGGCCAGGCCATATCGCGTGCAGGAGGCTGGCTGGCCTGCGAGGTGTGATTGCTTACTGTGTGTACTGGTACGTACAGTGGTATATGAGGGAGACGAGACGAGACGACAACCAACCAATGCACGCATACACATACACATACACATCCACGTACACATCCACGGAGAGGCATAGCGTGGGCGACATTATACTCTCCTGATCGCCCTTCACACCTGCACTACGGCACGCGAGTGACGCGCTGGCTGGCCTGCAAGACGCCTGCAAGACGCCTGCAAGACGCCTGTGGACGCACTACTTCGAGACTACCTCGACCCTACGCAGCCTGCCATTCGCCCAGCCCTCACGTACCTGAACCTTAGCCCCAGCGCGATCCTCCTGCTACACTGCTAACCAACTCTGTCCCGAGAGCACCGCGCGCCGCTCCACCGCGCCGCCGATTGCCATCTCAAACCTCCTCCAGCGAGGGTCTCACTCTCCCACTCACGCTGCCCCCTCAGGCACGCCAGACGCTTCCAAGAGCACCCGTGCTCACCGCGAACACCGGCGACCCGCGCTATCCAGCACAGTCTTGCGCTCTCTTTCGCGCGCCCGAGCGCTGCCCGTAGCACTCTGAGGCGAACGCCCTCCTCCAACGGTCGCTGCCAACCCAGAGCACATCTTGCCCTTTCCGGCCGCCGTGCCTCTCCTGTGCTGACGAGGCTATGGCCATCGCGCTGCTCTCAGTGCCCTGACCAACCTTTCGCTTGTCTCGCATCCGATCTCTAGTCTGGCGCCCTATCTCTTGTGAGGAGACACACCACTACTACGCATTGGCTCCCTCCACCGCCAGCCATGGTTCGCTCGTCCACTTCGTCCCTTGCGGACGACTATTACAACTACGCCTCCGACGCCCAGTCCGACGACGAGTACCACCGCCAGCAAGATAGCTTCCCGCTGCCCCCGCGCCCTCAAGCTCAAGTGCAGTCAAATTCCCACGCCGGCGTGAAGAAGCAGTCCTCCCTGGCGCAGATCACTGTGCCCTCCTTCTCTGCCTTCCGCTCGCAGACATCTGGCATACCCACCACTGCCACGAGGAAACACAGCTCGCTGCTCCCTTCGCCTCGCCCGTCTTCATTCTCTGCTGCAGAGCAAGCCTCGCCGCGCCTGGTCGAGCCTGTCAGCAGGCCGCTGTCCTTGAACAGCCCACTTCCGCGACAACCCAGCGGGCTGGCTTACATCCTCACCCCACCACTGACCGAGGAGTCAGTGGGAAAGCGTGACAGGTATGTCAATTGGCATGTGTTCACGAGTCCCCGTTGCATGCGCTGACCCTGTCTTCTCAGGCTTTCATACGCTCAAGCACCGCGTGCGCACGATCGTGATCGTTCCGATTCTATCGACTCGCGCTTAGCCCGTACCGAGTCTGTGGCCTCTCGCCGCACCTCCCGACGCTCGAGTATCCCGATCCACGAGAAGTATGCTCAAGAGCAGACTACATCACACGCCGCGAAACCGTCAATATCAGATATCGATACCCAGTCGGAATATTCTACAGAGGACCAGGAAGGTCAAGAAGACCCATCCATGATCGGTGTACAGACCTCACCAGCTTTGACTTTGCAGCTGGAAGGGGTAAAACGTACGTTGACCGACGAGAGCGTTTCCTCGGACAAGCGACCCAAGTCTCCCAGCAGGCTAGGCGCGCTCTTTGGTTGGAAGTCATCGCCTGGCAAGTCTGGTACGGAGTCTCCCACAACGACCTTCTCGGATCGCTCATCGTCGCCAGTTCCCTCACCCCGATACCAAAAGCCCCTACCAATGGAGCCCGATGGCGTCTCGCGCCTCGCACCCTCCGGCCTGGACATCGGCAAGGCCAATGCCTCATATTTTGATCACCCTACGACTCCTATATACCTCAACTCGCCTGAAGGCAATGCACACGTGCAGGATCTGGAGCGGGAGCTATCCCACATTAGCGAAGAGCTCGCGAGTTCTATCCGACGCGAGATGGAGCTCGAAGATGAACTTGAAAGACTGAAACTGGAAATGCCCACCATGCCCACTTCCGAGGCGGGTCGCAGGAGTAGTGATTACTTCTCGGATTCTGGAGCCAGTTCAACTAAATTCCCTGTATCGGACGTCGATGCAAAGATTGAGGAAGTCGAGCGGCTGAGGAGGAAGGCAGAACAAGAAAAGGCTCAAGTCATCACCGACAGCGCCCAAAGGCTGCAGACAGAAATGACCAAAAGGAGAGAACTGGAACAGCTGGTGCAAAGCCTCGAGGAACGGCTGCAGGACAAGTCCCACAACGAGGACGAGACCCTGATACTCAGAGAGAAGGTGACTGAGCTAGAAGCATCCCTCGACGAGACCAAGAGACGATTGGCCGACGAGAAGAACCTCAAGGACAACTTTGAGGACTTGTACAGTGCAACGAGGGGCGACCTCGAACAAGGCAGAAATGAGCGTGACAACCTTAGAGACGAGATCATGCCGCGACTGCACAATCGCGTTCAAATCCTCGAGTCGCAGCTTGCGGATCACCAGGCTCTCGTGCATGAGAACACTCGCATGGCTCAAGAGTTGAACGCCTTGAAGCATGAGCAAAGCTTGTTCCAGGAAGCGAACCGTCTTGGGGGTCACTCGATGTTCGACATGCTTGCTGAACAGCAAGACATGGTATCTCCAATCATCGGGTCGATGTCCCCGCAGATTGGAGGCCCCAGGGCTGGACTTTCGAGATCCGGCTCTCTGGCTCGCAGTGGCAGCAAATCTCGCGGTTCACTGAACCGGTCTGACTCAGTCAAGGGCCGTGATGGCGGTAGGCAGCGATCCGGTTCGAGTGGCCCGCTCAGCGCCGAGGCTCAGAAGGAAATCGAGGATCAGCGAGATGCGCTTCACAAGGCTCTCAAGTTGTTGATCAGCAGATACGACAAGCAGCAGAAGGAGCACCAACGGGCTATCAAGAAGCTCAACAAGGAGAAGAAGGTTGCTGACTTGAGAGCCGACTCTGCCAACCCGAAAAGGTCGCACTACACTCGTGAAGTTACCTTCCTCAAGGAAGAAGTAACTGCCCTGCGTAAGAGGACTGAGGATGCCCTTGAGCAGAAGTGGGAGTACGAGAAGGGTCTGTCCGGTATCAAGATGGACCTCGACCGCGCAGAGCAAGAGACGAGAGGTCTTCGTCATCTTCTTCAAGAAGAAGACATTGTTCTCACTAGCCCCGAAGCGCCTGCCGACCCAGCAAAGGACCAGTTGTCGTTCAGCATCTCCACTGCCAAATCTGAGCGTGACTATGCTCGTCGCATGGCCGAGGCATTCCGCCAGCGTGCCCTTAACCTCCAGGAGACCTACAGCACAGACTCGACCGACGAGCAGCAGCCACCATCTGTCTCCAAGCTTTTCGACTCCGCCAACAGCATGGATGAGCTCGCTGAGAAACTCGACGCCCAAGTTCGCGCCAACGTCGACCTCCGCTCTCGCCTTACCGAGGCGGTTGAGAAGGGTGAGCGCGAGCAGAGAGAGTCAACCAGGCAAGTCGAGGAGATGCAGAAGCGCCTCGCTGAGCTCGAAGATTCAGTTCTCGCCGCTGCAGCTCACAGCGAAAGCACCCTCTCCACCCACGAAGGCGAAGTCCGTCGCCTCGAAGAATCAGCCTCGCCTCTTCTCAAACGTCTCGAGGCCTCCACACCTGATCCCAACAAGCTTGCTCCATTCCCCACCGCTACACCTTCATCCTCTCCCCTACTCGCCCAGGGATTCACTCCTCGCCTCCAGCCCTCCAGGAAGCGCTCAACCGACATCTCCGCCAACGCCTCACTGCAGGAAGTCTCCAAGACGCAGAACCTCGAGCGCGAGGTCCGCGAGATGGAGTTCATGCTCCGCGAAGCCGCCGCCGAGATGCAGCGCGTTGTCCAGCGCGTCCACAGAGGCCAGGACGAGGTCGCCGAGCTTACTGGCGAGCGCGACCGTGCCGTGAGCGAGATGAGACGGCTCAAGGGGCTGATTGCGGACGAGGAGAGGAAGGCCGATGCCATTGCGTAAATGGCCGCTCGACTGGATTGGACCGACTCTCACACCCTTCGCTTCTCACGCTGTTCCGCTCCCACTGACTGAACGCTTACACGTCTTATTATTTCATTTCACACTTAATTCCTTCATGCATTGCGCGGCGCGGCATGGACCCTGCGTAAAGCAGCGGCCAACACACTACTAGAACAACTGATTGCATTTTGCGCGCGGGCTTCGGCATTCAACCCCCTCCTACTAGACTTGGACCAAAAAGCTTTTGGGGTGGTGGTGTTTCCTGTTCCCGGATTTTTTTTTTCCTGCTCTCCTTTGGTCTTTCCTTGTACTCTTCCTTGGAAAGACTCGGCGTTTTTATCTTCTTTTTCTACAGAGAGAAAAGGATGGGTTGGAAACCCTCAGGATGTTGGGGCTTTTGTTTTTCTTTTTTCTGCTTTCACCATTCTACTTGGTGGCCTACATCGGTGGCTCATCTCCTTCATGAAGGAGTGGCCGAAGCGAGCATGGCGCCTGCCTGACTATGGTTTGAAATGGTTTTGAATTCTGACAGAATCCTTCTAGAAGGCCTTTAATCTTCTGCTGGGAGTGCAGATGGTTGTACTACTACTACTACTATTACTATTACTACTACTTCGACCATTAGAATCGAAAGACCTTACTACTACCCCTTTCACTTTTCCTGCCTTGTCTTGCTTGTTTCGTTGGTCTGTTGTTGGGGGTGATGGACGGCGACCGACGAGGCGAGCTCTGCATTTCTTCAGATTGAAACAAGGCTCCCGAGACCTCCGATGCTTCTTTGGTCTTGTGTGAGGCTGTGTTTTGATCTATGCGTATGACTCGAGAGATGCGACTACAACTTGTACACTGAATTGCGCTATCGCATCTCAAGTCAAAACTTGCGAGAAGTGAAGCAAGAAGTCAGCGGGCTGCCTGAGAAAGTGAGGAAGGCGCGACTGGCTGATGCTTGCGGTCGACTTCACTTCCTCTCCTGCGTTCACCTCGCCCTGCGTCATCCATGCTGCTCTCTTCGACCGCGCTCGTGACATCCTCACAGGTGGACCGCATCAAAGCGCACATCACAACTCGACTACTCCACGCCGCGTATCACCACTTCACCCGACCCGACCCGACCCAAAACAACACAACACAACGCGCTAAACACACATTCCGACTCAGCGACGCCACGAATCATCTTAGCACAACTCAACACAACACACCCTCAGACATGGCGAGCATCAAGAAGGTCAAAGCCACTCGAGCTCACTCAATCAACATGAAAAGCAAGCGCGCGCCAAAAAGCCTAAAGAACACCGAATCGTCTAAAACGGACGTGAGTGCCGCGCCTGCGGCCTCTCCCTCAACTCCACCCACGCCATCGGGATTCTTTTCTCTTCCTCCCGAGCTACGCAACAACATCTACCGCTACGCCCTCGTCAGCGATGACCCGATCAAGGTGCAGTTGCACAGCAGCCAGCGTGGCCGCCGCGGCAGCCATTGCCGCTTCACTATGCTTCCAGCGTTGGCTACAGTGTCCAAGCAAGTGAGACTCGAGAGCCAACGTATCTTCTTCGAAGAGAACCAGTTCGAAACTACACCCGAGATGTCGAAGCCGCGCGACTTGGCGCCCTTGATCGCTTTTCAAAAAATGCATCAGCGACTGGGAACTGAAATCCGCTCTCTTCGAGTCTGTCACGAGGTCAAGAAGAGGTGCGATGGCGACTTGTTCCAGCTTAAGGGATGCTTCACTGTCAGCAAAGCCGGAACCAAGTTATCGATCAGCGATGAAGCCTACAGCGCCACCTATCTCGGACGTACTCCCAGAGGCCAGGCCGTCCCTTACACTTTCGTCTGCGGGTGTAGCGTCAGATTCTCGGCGGACAGGTTCGAAAAACGCCGTGATGCAGGCGACATTGTTAAATTCCTCGTTGATTTGAGAGAGGACTCCTACATCGGTGCTCGCAGCTGTCACTTGGTGGATGTGGCTCGGTATGACGAAGCGGTACAACGAGGCCACGCTTGCAGCGCCTGCCAGAGACATGGAATGCGTTATGTGTCGTTCTAGTCATAGCTATGGGAAGAGTGTACAGTAGCTGCAAGATGGGGAACCTTAGCGAAGACAGCGGATGGTCGAGAGCAAGGGAAGATGTGGATAACTCAAGCCACAGCACGCGCGACTATGCATGGTAAAAATCGTTTGTTTCTCAATTTTGTTCTCTATCGCCTCACTATAGGTGAGAGTCCTAATGATGGTGGCTGTGTGCGGAAGCAAGTTGCCATGACTTTCCAGCGAGCGATCCTTGCTGAGTGAAGAGAGCTCGATGTACGTGAGGTAGGCCGACTGGTGCAGTGATTTCAGCACTCGAGACCCGATCCCTCGATACCAAGGTCGAATATAAATTCTACACAGTACAAGGCTAGACCGAAATTATGCCAGAGGGGACCACTGCAGCGTTACCAGCATAACGAGATACGGAGGTACGTGTGAGCGCCTTGCGAGCGTGAATGCACGCCCGAGTCTCAATGGGACGTCTACCCTTCTGCTGCACTGGCTCGAAGAGCGAGGCATATTGGATACGCGGAGAGCTTAAGGTCGCTTCTTGTAGAACCACGCGTATAGTGCATCTCGACCTTCACTTACCCACGCACAGCGTAACAGCGGGCATACGACTTCACTTACCGCCCAACGTCATCCATGCGTCGTCCGGGTAGCCGATCGGGTAGCGGGCACTACAGTTGCTATTGCTGAGCGAGTGCAATGTTAAACCACCCATGTCTACAACCACCAGGGAGAGCGCACAATATGGCGGGCTTCAAGAGGCTTGGAGGCTTTCCAGCTCTGCCGGCCAAGAAGGAAGGGCAGTCAACAACCATGACAGAGCGCCCCAAGAACAAAGCATCTTCGACACCCTCGAAGCTCCTCGAATTGCCCCTTGAGCTACGCGACAAGATCTTCCGCTACGCTATTGTCAGCAATGCGCCGATCAAGCTGCAGTTCTCATCTCGTTGGTGGCCCAGCAGACGTCGCCGCTTCACCATGATCCCAGGATTGATCACCGCATCTAAGCAGCTAAGATCCGAGACCCAACGCATTTTCTTCGAAGCGAATACGTTCGAGATCACGCCTGAGGTATGGAATCAACGCAGCGGGGCACCGGTGATCTCACTCCGTGCCTTGCACCATAACCTGGGACTCGGGTTGAGCGCCGTGAGCGTTTGCCAGGAGATCACAGTGAAAATCAACAGGTTTCTGTTCCGACTGAAAGGGAGCTTCGCCGTCAGCGCGGATGCAGAAGAAGGCTTCACCATTGCCAAACAAGACTATTCCTGCACCCACATTGGCGGGCCTCTTCCCGTTGCGCCTCAGCCTGGCGTTTGCGGCTGTGACATCGCAGCGCATGTAGATGTTTGCAATACCAGCTTCAGGGTAAACGATATCGCACAATTTTTCCTGGAGCTGAAGGAGCGCCACTCTCGTCGTTACGGTTGGTACCGCAGCTATCACTTGCGGGATTTGATTCGCAAAGACGAAGTCTACGCAGGTGGATATTGCCAGATTTGTCATTGGCAGGGTCGGCGCATGATTGCATTTTGAGTCGGGTTGCTGGATCCGCGGAATTGTCAGAGCGATGGGGGCGCGGAGTGAAGCTAGGATGTAATGTTTCTGGAGCAGAATCCGCTCAAAATCGGTGGGCGAACACTTGTAGCAAGCTTGTCATCCAAGCCTTTCACTGCCTTCGAAGCTTTGTATAGGGGCTCTGAGCTCAAGAATATCCGCATGTACTCTCACAGGCTCGGCGGACACTCTGGAAATGCCATCGGCGCCACCCTTGCTGCCACCAAAACCAGTGACGGACTAGAAGCCAGTTTGACAAAAGCTGTAAGCCGCTGGAAAGTCTGTAGGTGTCGCGTTGAACGCCTTGCGAACGAGTTCGGAAACCATGATGGCGCCATTGTTCAATTTCTCGAAGCGTTGAGACTGCACTATGTGGGCGGCATCCATTATGCTTGCGATGATCCTGTTTTCGATGAGGAGCACGACGAGGAATTTTTCGACTTGATCATCGGACACGACATCACGATTTGCGACGTCCATCTTGACTCGGTGCTATACTGAAGAATTAGCCGAGCGAGATGATGGATAATGGAAAGCGTGCAGCTCCCTGCAAACGGATCAAGTGGTCTGGAGGGAGTGTATCAGCTCCCTGTGAGCTTTTCTAGTAGATGGAGCGACGGGTCATGTCAATGCGGGCCGAGGACAATCGAACTTAACAACTTGATGCGACTGTTGCAAGAAAATGGATTAGGTGACGCTTATATTGGAATCATTCAGCAATAGAGTGTCCGCGATTCTGTCCAAGCATGAAGTCAATTATGATCAGCTCGTTAACATCACGTGAAGTAGCCCAATGGTAAGCTGTTGATGCCATCCACACTGCGACAAATTACTAGAAGTCTCAAAAACGCGGAGGGCATACTCAGTGCATCTCAAGTTGTGTCAATGGTCTTAGAGCATGCTGCCCTTGCAATTTACATTTGTTAACATGGCGTTACAGGGGCTATGGCCTGCACATGAGAGCGTGCATGAAAATGTATATGACTGATTCCAAGAGTCGCAAAGCGTAGCATTGAGAGGCAACAAATCTTTTCATTGTCCTAGAGCATATGGCGCGTGTGTGCGGAAGTACGCTGAATCGAGGTCATGCCTCATCCGGTTGCGTTGGCGACGATCGTGATTGTAGAGAAACCCATCCATTCCTGCGAGGTCCGAAGTTCCGTTGGAGACTGATTGACAGGCAATGGTCGACATCGGTGTTTTGGGAGGAGGGTATCATCGTTTGCGCTTTTGAGCATTCAATGGCTATGTACGCGAGCCATTAGCTTTCCCAGCGTCCATTGCGCCATGAAAAGCACACGCTCCCAAATGCACCAGCCGTGAATCAACGAAAATCTACTGGGCCTGCAGTAAGTCTGTCAGCATTATGCCCTTGTCGCAGCAACAGGAACATGTTTCGATGTTGTAGAACGCACCTTGACGGCGTACTCGCGCTGGGGGAAGTGCCTGAGCTTCTTGGCGGCCTTCTCGGTGAGGAGGGTGGACTCGTGCTTGGTCATTCTCCTGCGGATGGCACGGGTCTGCTTGGCGCGGAGGTCGAGGGGCATGTACTTCTTGCCCTTGTAGAAGATGCGGAGCTGAGCGCGCTGGTTGGCGTTGATGACGGTGAGGACGCGAGCGATCGACTTGCGGACGTCGTGGCTAAAACGCAGGATGCGTCAGTATACTGATCACATTGTGACTCCATGTCTTTCTTTTCTTCCATCCCGCCCAGGCCTCGATCTTCAATCCTCCTCCATCTTCAATCTCGAATTTCTGTCCAGGCGGAACCGGGGTTGTCGAACGTACATCTTGCTCAGCTTGGACTGGGCACCACCGGCAATCTTCTGGGTGCGCAGGGACACGAGCTCCTGCTTGAGATCATCAAGCTGCTTCTGGAGGTCCTCCTTGTTCTTGCCCCAGAGCTGCTGGCTTCTGACCTTGCCGGACGACTGTTAAATCCACCCGTCAGCACTTCCTCCCATGTCCAGAATTGCGCGCGCGGTCGGATTTACCATTGTGAATGATTGTCGGTGTGTGGGTGGTCGTTAGTCGTTTTGTCGAAGTCGCGGGTGCCTCGTAGTCGTCGCTGCCGAAAGTTCGTGAAGCCGCAGCAGCGTGTGGTCAAATTCGTGCGCGCCAAGAGCGAACGACTCTCGAGCGGGAAGCTCCGCTGTTGCCGCGACTTTAAACAATGAAAGTGGAGACAGGGCCGAATGCGACTCCAGGTTACCGACCGCATCATCAAAGACGGGGTTGTTGTCGCCAACTTTGGGGAGAGGTGTCGTTGTTAGTTAAATACTGAAGAACACGTTCTTGCCCGTTTACTCTCACCTCACCTGTGTTCCTGAGGCTCTCCACACAGCATGGCCGCCACAGGTGCAACTTGGGCGCAAGTACGCCAACAAGCTAGAGCGGCGGAGACACAGGTAGGCGGTGTTGGAATGATCTATCGCGATAATATGTACTGAAATTCCCTCTAGACTGAATCGCTCTTCCACACATATGCCCAGTTCGCCGCCAAGTCAGACGTGGACCCAAAGCCAACCGAGGAGGAACAGAGGACGGAGGAGCAGCTGAATGAGATTCTTGAGAAGGTGTGTCTACGCCTTAGACCTGTCGCATACAACATTAATGAGTCTGACTGACACTGACACCTAGCGATCAGCCTTGATCGGCCAATTATCACGCATCCTCGACTCCGAACCCACCACATCAGCCCTCAAATCGACCAACCTCGCCAGACATCGAGAGATCCTCCAGCAGCACCGCGCCGAGCTATCTCGACTAAAGTCACAAATATCAACTGCGCGTGATCGCGCAAACCTCCTGTCAAATGTACGGTCAGACATAAGTGCCTACAGGGCGCGCGACAACCCTGAGTCTGCAGAAGCAGACTACATGCTTGACGAAAGGCGGCGACTGGACAACAGCCACAACATGGCCGACTCGGTACTCAGCCAAGCATATGCCGTGAATGAGAGCTTTGCATTGCAGAGAGAAAGTCTCAGCAGCATTCAACGAAGGATTACAGGAGCCGCTGCACAAATACCTGGCATCAATGGGCTCATGCAGAGGATTGGCACAAAGAAGAGGAGGGACGGGATCATCTTGGGAACCTTTATCGCATTCTGCTGCTTGATGCTGTTCTGGTTCTGGTGAGGATACAGGTTGTATTGTACTGGTGGCGAGGCGTTCTGGAGCATTCTTGTTGAAACATCATATGATGTGTTATGCCTGTGGGTAGCGTTACGATTGAACATTACGGCTACTGTACATTAAACCAATTTTCGGTCACCGGTCTTGGAAACCAAGGTGTCAGCAAGCTCTTTTATGTATCATATTTCACGGAATACAACAGAGAGACATGATCGTTCTTCAAGCCATCATGGTATGGTTTGGAGGAACCCAAGTCTTTCATGCCACTGGAGATGCCGTGAGGGTCATTCTCTTGCATTGTTCACTTTGCATATGTATTTCATACAGTCATGCCTCATCACATTCTCCCAAAATATCGCTGCCAATAAAAAGCCGCCGTTCACAGTTGCTAGAAGTACTTCTGCAGCTGCTCCTCATCCAGCTCAGCTGCAATCTCAGGATCGACATTCGCAGGAATATTCACACCAGGCGAAGGATTTGAAGAAAGCGGTCGCTCAACGGACTTCGTGTCGGCCGGAGAGAAAGGAGTCCCCGCCTGCTCGTGAATAAAACCTGGCTCCCCAGTATCAACGGTGCGCGCAGAAGAATGGCTCATAGCTCGTCTTCTGCGATCCTCAACAGACCCATAAGGTGAATCGCCATCGCTAACAATCTGCTGACGCGCAAGCCACCATCTCTGGCGGTCTTCTTCCGCGAGCAAAGGCTGCTGATTCCATTCGGAAGTTTTGGCGGAGTAGGGCATGTTGGCGTATCGTTCTTGAAGGCGCTTCACGATGCGGTCCACGGGTTCGCCTTGCGCGTCGCCGTGCTGGTAGAGCTTGGACAACGCATCGTAAAGCACGGCCTCGGTGTTGACGAGTCGACTTTCGAGGACTGCCAGGTAGCCGACTTGAGGACCGCGCTGCTTGGCTTCTGGGTAGTGGCAAGCGACTTTCGCGTCAATGCAGTGCGTGCAAGATGGGCTGTTGGGGTCAGTATGCGTAGCAGCGCCATTGGGAGTGGTCGAATGCTTACAGCTTGCGATCGCACTACGGAACCAATCATCAGTATCGGATCGCGCGCTGAACTACTATTCGGCATAACACGAGCAACTCACCTTCGTCTTTCGCTTACGGCATACCTCGCATGACAGAGGATTCTGCTGTTGCGCACCTTCCTAAATGGAGCCGAGGCATCAGTCGCAGTGTTCGGACTCGGGCCATTTCACATGACTTTCGCGTAATTATACGTACGGAGTTATTATTGACCTGAGCGAATGCTTGAGGCGCGTTGGACATGACGTGGCGTGGAGATGGGGGGAGTTGAGGGATTGCGGACGATTGTGCCACCGATTGTGGACCGGCTTGTGTCTTTCGGGATGGCGTTGTGCGAGTCCGGAGCTTCACGAAGAAGCCCGAGGTACAGGTTGAAATTTTGGTTCGTAGAGAACTGCACATAATCAAGTAGCTCTATCCAACTTTGTAGCATAGGATACGGCCTGCGATCTAAATGATTGATTATTGGAACACGTCAAATATCACTATCCAGGCTGAATCTCACTGGAAGGAAAGAAGGAAGCATGGAAGGTGTGCATAAACAGCACCATGCTGTATACTGAGCGGAACAGCACACTCTGTGGTGTACGCTTTTATTGACCATCGGACTTGAGATGGTCCGTACGACAGGATCGCTATAATACAATACTCTGTATGCCGGTTTCGACCAAGTAGTCGTATGCTTCGATTGGGCCTTGCTGCATTGGCAATCTGCACTTTACTGCAGCGGTCTTTTTCTCGACCATCAGACTAGTGCCACAACGCATTGGCTTTGTTGCAGCGAGATAGCTGTTGCTCTTATGATCCCATCTCGCCGAATTTGTGGTGCATGTGAAATTCCTGTGTTGTATTTGTTGGGTATCAATGAAAGACATTTTCACAACCAGTTCAAGTCTCAACTGCCATGGCGTCCGTAGCACCGTCGTCGTCACCCCAAAGGCCAGCAATCTTGAAAGGCTCGGCCATGGTCTGAACAATGGTGACTTGCGACTTGCCCTTGGGTCCGACCTTCTTGGTCTCGCGCACAGTGGGCAAACGCACTCTGTCCTCGTTGATGTCGTTCAACACAACAAGCGAAGCCGCGTGTAGGTTGGGCACACCACCCCTTCCGAGTCTGCCGCGTTTCCGGGCAACGTCGACCAGAAATCTTGTGGGCAGGTCGCTGTGTGCTGTAACGATTGGCGGAAGGCCGTAGAAGTCGACGAGCGTTTGCACACCGTTCTCAGTCTTCTCCATGTTCTCCATGAGTGCGCGCACGGCTTTAATGGGGTCGGCAAGAGCTTGCTTAGGAAGAACCTTCTTCACGGCCACGGGCTTTTGCGCAGGAGCTTTCTTCTTGTGGGCGGCAACAGCCCTTTGGGCAGCCTCTTCCTCGTCCTCCTCTTCGTCCTCCTCAACATCGTCCAGCTCGTCCGCATGTTCCAAAGCACGAGCTTGCGCCGAGGCGAGAAGCGCAGCCATAGGGTTACTGTTGTCGTCATCCATAGCCTCGTCGCCCTCCATATCGACCACGTCACCGTCCATCTCCATAGCACCAGCAGCCGCGCGACCGCTGGGACCAGGCACAGGTGCATCCGCCACAGCACGGCCTTCGCGACGAGCCTTCGCCATATCCCTCTTTTCCTGCTGCTCAGCCTCCTTCCTCAGCTTGGCCTCCTCAATCTCTGCGAGAACCTGCGCCTTGAACGGGTAAGAGTTGGGAATGCCGGGATCCTTCTTCAGACGGCTGACCCATTGCGGGTTCTTCTTTGCGGCTTTGCGATCCTTGCGCTGCTTCTCGGCAGACTTTTTCTTGATGTTGTGGTGCAGGCGCGTGGACACACGCTTCGACACGGGCTTGCCGACCTTCATGATGGCGGCAAATTGGTTGTGTAGAGGTTGAGTATGGCGAAAGGGCTGTTCGACCCTGCGTTCGCGATGAGATCTAGAACTGGAAGGCAACTTTTTTGGGTGCCAAGAGTTCGAGCCAACTCGGCTCGGAGAGATTCTTTGCCGCAAAAGCGGTGAGAGCACGCTATGCATGAGGCGCGTAGATGTTCACTTTCAAAATATTTATGAGTTCTATTGAAAATATTGAACAGGCAGCAATGCCCTACACTGATCACATTGCACCAATGTACTACCACTGGAATGCGTCTTGATCTGTCCAACGAAATATAGCATAGGGAAGCCAAGACGAAGAAACCGCTATCAAACTACATTGTATGACCGACATTATATCAGGGCATTCGCTATCATTCCAACTTGGCTACTGGGGTCTGGACCTGGATCGCGCATCTTTCCTATCTGCCAACCTCACCACTACGATGTCCAATGAGGAACCTGGCCTTTGTCGCCCATCTCACCCTCTCCATTCCTGGGCAGATTGTTCGCAACCTTCGCTGGCGCTGGTCTCTTGAAATGCGGCTTGAGTGGCTCCCAGCTCTCAGCATTATAGTCCGGTTGTACTTTGGCGCACTTCTTCAGCCCCCAGTCGGTCACGCCAACCATCAAGCAAGACTCAAACATGAACGCCATGCTGCCTTCGCCAACTTTCATAGGCTTCAATTCCGCATTTGAAGCCTTCTCATGTGTCGCTGCATCCGGACCGTGAGCAGACATGATATTGTGCAGCGATGCGCCAGCGGGCTGGAACCCACCGCCGGTCTTTGCATCATATTCGCCTCCTATGAGCCCCATGAACTCACTCATGGTGTTTCGATGGTACCAAGGCGGTCTGAAAGTGTCTTCTTGCACCAGCCATCTCGGAGGGAAGATGACAAAGTCTGCAATCGCAGTTCCGAGGTGGTCTGATTGCGCCGTCAAGACGGTGAAGATACTGGGATCTGGATGGTCGTAGCTGATGCTGCCGATCGTGTTGAATCGACCAAGATCATACTTGTATGGGTAGTAATTACCATGCCAGGCTACCACGTCAAACGGGGTGTGGTTCTGCTCAGCTGCAAATAGATGACCAGCGAACTTGGAGAGAATCGTGTAGGTGTTCTTGCCGTCGTGGTCTTCTACAAACGAAGCCACAGGAGCTTGGAAGTCTCTGGCGTTTGCCAGTCCATTGCTACCCATCGGTCCAAGCTCTGGCAGGGTGAAATGGTTCTGGTACAGCTCGAGGATATATCCTCGGACAGGACCCTGTGGTAGGGTCACTCGATACCGGATGCCGCGCGGGATGACACAGATCTCGTTCGGCCGCACGAGAATGTTTCCCAGCTCGGTCTGGATGTCGAGTACACCATGTTGAGGGACAATGAGGAAGTCACCATCTGCACTGTAGAAGGCTTCGTGCTCACCCATGTCTTTCCCGGCGGCATAAATGAAGATACCGAGCCCAGTCTTCATTGTTGGGTCGCCTGCTCCAGCGACAAGATGCAGCGAATGGACCCAATCGACTGTCTCGTCCAAATCGAACGGGTCCCATCTCAGCTGATTGGGGATTTGGTGGATCTTCTCGT
Source organism: Cladosporium colombiae (assembly GCA_026122715.1). Taxonomy (NCBI): domain Eukaryota; kingdom Fungi; phylum Ascomycota; class Dothideomycetes; order Cladosporiales; family Cladosporiaceae; genus Cladosporium; species Cladosporium colombiae. The sequence goes on from JAKZFA010000014.1 coordinate 683,701, forward strand.
GAGGCTTGTTCTCAGGATTCGTGTTGTAAGTCGAACTTTCCCTCGGCTCGAAAGGCGAGTGTGCGCTTGCCGGCAAGATGCGGTATAGCCATGTCTGCTGATTCTCATGCCTGGGAGATGTGAAAGCAGTTCCAGAGAGTTTCTCATTGTAGAGTCCTAGAGGGGCCTTCTGAGGGTTGTTGGCACCAATTGGCAATGCTCCATCCACGGCTTCGGTCTCATGGTAGTTGTTGAACCCATTCAGGTATTTGTATTTTTCAGGCACTTTGAAGTCTGTGACAGGCATGTCGATATGTTCTGAATAGTGTGAGAAGCTGAAAGATAGGACTACAGCTCAGACACGATGCGATGCGATGCGATGCTGATTATTATCGTTATTGAGTTATGCTCGTCGGAGTCTCGGTCTCGGCAGATCTGGGATTCTACTGAGCTTGACGACTCCACCAGCAATAACCGTTCGGCTGAAGGAACCTGGCCGCACATCCGCGCCGCGCGCACCTCCCGCTCTCTGGGAATGGGTTCCGTGCGCGACTTAATCGCAATACAGTAATGCGAAAACACAATCGATCACACGATCAATCATTGCCAGCGTTTGCCCCTCACTGCGGGGATCACCAATCTGCCCCGCATTGGGTCTCAGGCCAGAGCTCCAGCGGAATGACGACCGCAAGGCGGAAAGATATTGAGCTCCCACTTCCAACAACACACATTCACCTGCAAGGAAACGTGTGCACACTAAGCTGACAGTCTGGTCTCGGTGAACAATAGCCAATTGCCGAGTATCAGTCGACGTCGGCTCGCTAACACAAGGCGTAGGGCAGCAACAACGACAACACGGCAACTGACATCCTGCTCAGCTAAGCTAAGCTGCCGTTCAGCAGCTTGCAAGCAGCTCGCTACCAACAACACCACCACTCAGGCCTGACTACCCATTGACGGCGCTGTAAAATGGCGCCACTCCAGACTTGGGTCGACGTTGATCCGCAATCTCACTTCTCCATCTACAACATTCCGTTCGGCATCATCACCACTGCCGACAACAAGAAGCCGCGCCCGGCCGTTGCCATTGGCGATGAAGCTCTCGACCTCGCAGCTTTCACCGAGGGCAATGGCTTCTCGGCACTCTCCACTATACAGCCGTACCAGAGTGTCTTTTTCGAGCCCACTCTGAACGCGTTTGCTGCCCTCACCCGCGAGTACCACACAATCGTGCGCGAGTATCTGCAGAGCATCTTGCTCGTCGATGGACCATTCCCAGAAATCCTGCAGGGAAACTACGAGTTGCGCAAGAAAGCTCTTATCCCATTGGATCAGGTTGAGAACCACCTGCCCATGAAGATCGGCGACTACACCGATTTCTACGCCGGTCTGAACCATGCACACAACGTGGGCACACTCTTCCGTGGAGCAGACAATGCTCTGCAACCGAACTACATGCACCTTCCTGTCGGATACCACGGCAGAGCGTCAAGTGTCGTTGTCAGCGGGACACCCATTCAGCGCCCGAATGGCCAGATCTTGGAGAATCCTGGTGCCGACGTCAAGCAGCCAATCCTGGCTCCCAGCCGGAAGCTCGACTTCGAACTCGAGCTGGGTTGCTTCGTCTGCGCCAACTCCGACATGGGCGACGTGATCAGAATTGAGGATGCTCCCGACTACCTGTTCGGAATGGTTCTCATGAACGACTGGTCGGCACGTGACATTCAAGCATGGGAATACCAGCCTCTTGGTCCCGTTCACAGCAAGAACTTTGGCACAACGATCAGTCCGTGGGTCGTGCTGATGGACGCCCTCGAGCCGTTTGCTACTCACGGTATCCCGAGTGAGACCAAGCCTCTTCCGTACCTTGACGAGAAGAAGAGAGAAAGCCACTTTGACATTGACCTCAAGGTCAACATTACGACCCACGAAGGTAAGACTACTACTGTAAGCGAGACCTCGTCCAAGAATCTGCTCTTCTCCTTTCCGCAGATGCTGGCTCACCATACCATCGGAGGCTGCCCGTTCAATGTTGGTGATCTTCTGGGCAGCGGTACGATCTCTGGTCGGGCCGAAGACGAGAAGGGCTGCCTTTTGGAAATGAGTGGAAATGGAGAAAAGGAGATTAAGCTCGCTGGAGGTGAGAAGCGTGTATACCTCGCGGACTACGATGAAGTTGCCTTCTCTGGCGTGTGTGGCAGCGAGCCAGGCGCTCTCGTCGGCTTTGGCGAATGTTCGGGCACACTCGAACCTGCGACGGAGCTGAAGTTTGATTGAAGCGCGGAGAAGTATCACATGCGTTCTGGAACGGTGTAGGGGTACTAGTATTTGTAGGTTCGTAACTGTCTTGGAATCGACTGCGTTCTTCTCAGATCATCTTGTTCTCTATTGATGCCACTCGCGCCTGGTGCGCGCAATGATAAGTATACATCTTTAGGTCAGATATCTTCCCAACTTCAACTCATCAATTATCGATACCTTCTTCGACAACCTCTTGGCATAACATCAGCTATCACGCGACCCATATTCACTCTTCAACAATGCTCGTCCCTCCTCGTGTCGGGGAGATGGCCGCTTACGCCAGCTTACATCAAAACTCACTCCGTCATTCCACCACCATTGAAGGCCGTCCATCCCGATTCCGCCAAAGCCTTCAACGGCTGAGCCGTTTCGTCAACCGGCGTCATGGTCATGGTCGGGCTGTATCTTGTCATGGGTTGGGCATCACGATCGATACCTCCTACTCCTCTTCAACGTCAGATCCGCCATCAGATTCTGAGTTTGGAGAGGTGCAGTCCGTTACGACATTTGGCAGTTGCGAGACACTCAACAACGATGTTCAGAGTGGCAAGCTGTGCGACTTTGGAAAGAAGCATGGTCTTCACGTGGTCAACCCTGAGATGTTGCCGCTCTCCATCAGCGGCACGAAGGCGAAGCTGGTTCTTTCGCCAAATGGTATCATTGAGCTGCCGAAAGCTGTCCGCAAGAACATCTGGCGAAAAGCGATTGTCCACGACAGAAAGCTTTTCATCTGCAGCTGCTAGTATGTGCAGCATCTCATTTCTGCAACCGCATGATGCGATATACTAATCCTCACTCGCAGCTACTGTCAAGCAGACGGTGTCATTGCCACTCAACCACCTCTCACGTGCACATCCCGGACAGTCCGCGCCGAAACAATTCCCGTCTTCTACCAAGAGAATCAATTTCAACAACCCCTCGCACATCCGGTTAACAGCAGTGTGCGCGGCTGGCTGAACAGTATCGGAGCGGACAACAGAAGCCTACTGAGGCACTTGGAGCTCACTTTCCTTAACACCGAGAGAGCGATCTCGAGTCTCGAGGTTCACTACCAAATGCGGCCAGCGGAACAAAGCGGCATGGTGGAGAATGTGATGTGGGATAATGGACAACTGGGAGAGATGGAGTGGCACGTGTTCACTGGCTTGGAGACTGAGACTGGGTCGAGAGTCATCGAGGAAGATGCCCAGTTGATCGGGACGTCACTCCTGTTCGAAACCGACAACGAACAAGATGACACGAAAGGGCTTGATATCGACACAGACAATCTCGAAGACGAATGGGAGACTACGAGCACCTCTGGCGAGTCATCGGGTAGGCTACTTGCACCGACGGAGCCACCGCAGGTCCAGCTCACACGCAAAAATGGTGAAGCATTTGGTAACCCGCGATGGTCGTTTGCTGGCAAGTTTAATGATCATCTGCTGCGTAGGCTCGCATCTCGTAAGTTGTATACTCTGTTCCTATTCGACATCGCTAACACTGTGCAGTGAGCCACGATCCGTACGAGAGGAAGCCTCGCAAGCCAGTGGCTGTTACTTTGGTGCCAAACTTTGTTGTCGCGTCCGATCGAGCTATCGACGAAGACCACTAGGTGATTGAGGAAAAGGGCTGGGCTCTGCTGTGAGACGAAAGCTGTGGCTGGTGCACAATCGTTGTTCGAGGTTTACTTTTTGTGAATTTGTTTATGCGTACGCTGCAGGCAGCTGTGCAGCAATGATAGTGTTTGAGCTTTCCACCATCAATCTTTATGAACTGGTTTTCTGCCATGAAATTATGGTGCGACGGCCGCCCTTGCATGCGTTAGATGAGAAAGAGCTGATCAGATCTCACCAGTGCGGTGAGACATCAAAGCTGATGTGATGTAGCTTACGTTTACGGCTCCAACTGAGCCTACGGCCCACAATTGACAACGCAACACGGAATTGCAAACATGGCTGCTTAGATCTTAAGCCGAATGATAACTTCTGCTGAGCGGAAGCGGAATGCTTTCGCGCCTGTTTCCACTCCACATTTGATGTGTCTTTTTAGCTGCATGCTGTAGTGCATCGGGCCTCTTCCGCAGTGAAACGGTGTTGTGGTGATGATCGATTCCAAATGGGTCATGCCTGACTAGTATAAGACGAGAGGATCGAGGTGAGAGCGACCTATGCCCAGATAGTACCTAGAAACGAGAAAGTAGAGTTCCGCCCTCGTGTTTACAATAGAGGAACCTTTCCGTTTCTGTGCTCCGCAACATTCACTCCACAACTTCCCCGCACTGGTCCTGGTCTCCGAGCTATTTCCTGTTACACATAACTCTCGCCGGGTGATGACCCGGCATAAGATCAGGTGGTGGATGATTGGGCCTCGCGGACAAACGCCTGTGCGGGCAGAATCCGTGTGGCCGTTTGGAGCTGGAATTGGAGCCGCCTCGGTTACCATGTTGTCCAACGTGAAGCTCACTTTGCTCTCGTGAGCATGGTATATGAATCCTATCATCCTGGGGTTTCTTGACCCTTCCGCCACTCTTAGCAGCGATTTCGTACCACGTTCAACATGACACAAGCAAGCCAAGAGCCGCAAGGCATCGTGCAGCTCCTTCTCCAACCTCACATCCTCCCGTTCTTCCTCGTCGCTGTTCTTTACGCAGCTGTAAAGCTTCTCGATCGTACCGATATCCCAAAGATCAAAGGTCTACCAGAGATCCCTGGGCTGCCAATCGTTGGCAGCTTGTATGCCCTCGGAGACAACCATGCCAAACAAGCAGCAGAATGGAGCAAGAAGTACGGTCCAGTTTTCCAAGTCCGCATGGGCAACCGCCGCATTGTGTTTGCGAACACTTTTGACAGTGTGAAGAACCTATGGATCACAAACCAATCTGCACTCATCAGCCGACCGAAGTTGCACACTTTCCACACAGTCGTCAGCTCTAGCGAAGGCTTTACCATCGGAACCTCGCCATGGGATGAGAGCTGCAAAGCTCGACGGAAGGCCGCAGCTACCGCTCTGAACCGCCCGGCAGTGCAGAGCTACATGCCCATCATCGACTACGAATGCACGAAGAGCATCAAGGAGATGATGCTCAACAGCGAAGGCGGAACCAAAGACATCGATCCTGCCCCGTATTTTGGCCGCTTCGCTCTTTCAACGTCCCTCACGCTCAACTATGGCGAACGCATCGATGGCGATATCGACGATTCCCTCCTGCAAGAAATCACTCACGTCGAGCGTGAGGTCAGCAATTTTCGATCTACGGCCAATAATTGGGCGGACTATGTCCCTTTGCTACGACTGAAGCCTGGCGGTACAACCAAGGCGCTTGAATACAAGAAGAGGCGAGCGACATATATGTACAGGCTGATTGATATGCTGAAGAAGAGGATTGCTGATGGAACAGACACACCTTGCATTACGGGTAACGTGCTTAAAGATCCAGAAGCAAAGCTGAACGATGGTAAGTTGGCACCAACGAGGTTATCTGATTCCGCGCGTTGCTGATATCTTCCAAACCAGCCGAAGTAATGTCCATCGGCCTCAGCATGGTCTCCGCCGGCCTCGACACCGTCCCCGGCAACCTAATAATGTGCATTGCCTATCTCGCCTCACCCGGCGGGCAAGACATTCAAGCCCAAGCCCTAGCCGAGATCAATAGAGTCTACCCCAACAACGACGCCTGGGAGCGCTGTCTCGTCGAAGAGAAAGTGCCCTACATCACAGCACTGGTGAAAGAGACGCTGCGCTTCTGGTCCGTCATCCCAATATGCCTGCCGCGCGAAAGCATCCGCGATATCAAATGGGGCAACGCGGTCATCCCCAAGGGCACGAGTTTCTACATGAATGCGTACGGCGCGCACTACGATGAGAGCCATTTCAAGGCGCCTTGGGAGTTCAACCCGGAGCGGTATCTCGCGGATACGAGTATTGATGATGCGTCTGCTACGAGAGGGACGCCGCATTACGCGCTGGGCGCTGGGAGCCGCATGTGAGTAGCCTGTTGGGTGCAAGTACGCTGAATGTTGGCTAATTACAATACTGTTAGGTGCGTTGGTACCCATCTTGCGAACCGCGAATTGTACACGGCGTTCCTCAGACTCATCGTCTCGTTCGAAATTCTGCCGCCGAAGGAGGCCAAGGATCGCCCGATCTTAGACTGCTTCGGATGCAACAAGATGCCTAACGGTCTGACGATGGATCCTAAACCTTTCAAGGTCGGGTTGAGGGTGAGAGACCAGGCGATGGTGGACAAGTGGATCTTCGACAGCGAGGAGAGGACGAAGGAAAATTGAGAGTGATGCCCGGCAACTATTTACTTGATATCGTTGTCAATACGAAGAACAAAAGATTGCATGACCTATGAAATTGCCATGCATGGGAACATTAAAAACAGTATCATGTGATAGGGTTGATCAGTGATCACAGCAATTTTTGCATGCGTAAAGTCCAACATGCATCACATTCACAGAATGAGAAACCTCGCCGCTCAGACTCACCCAACCCAATCAGCACTTCAAGCTGCATAAGGCTTGATTGGAGGCTCCTGGTGGACCTTGTCAGGGTAAGTTAAGATGGCAAGCCCAGCGACAAGGATCGAGTTCTCGGTGAGCAAGAAATCAGCCAAGTCCAGCTCAGGGGTGAGGTAGTCGTTGCAGACAGATTCCAGGTCAAGTCTGCTGGGCTGACCCGTGCCGTTGTGGGCCAGAGCATCCTTGAGCAGCGCGAAGGAGAGAGGGTTATACAAGACACCTTCGTGGGTGTACAAGCTGCCTGCGATCTCCAAGCTGCACACTTCCTGGACTTCGTTGTTTGAAGCGCCAGCACCGCGGGCATCGAGCAGTCTACCCGAGGCTTTGTCGCCAAACTGGGGCTGGACGACCTCGTCGGTGGCGGAGTAGATGTTGGTGGTGGGGACGTAGCTTGAATCGCCACCATTGCTGCGAAGGGTTGCGATGAATTTGGAATCGTAGTTTTGCTGCAGAATTGATGGTGGTAGAGGCTCTCCGGGGATCTCAATAACGTTGGCCAGGACAGTGCCATGGTAGTCTGGCGAGAAGCCAAGGTGGTCCGTAACGCGATCTCGCGTGGAAGGCCAGTACTTGTACGCCCATTGAGCGTCGATGTTGCCCTGCGACCAGGCTCCAATGGCGACTTGACGCTCGTTGCTGATGCCGTGAATGTAGTTGATAGCGTAAGCAACGTACTCGGCGTTGACCTGCGCATCGTTGAGGAGGTAACCGGGAATGTTGAGCCAGACGGGGTCAGCAATGTTGGAGCCCTGGAGCAATGGAATCATGTTGCCAGAGAAAGTTATATAACCGGTGTTGCCAGTGCCGGGCACCAGAATGATGGGCTGGGGAGCGCCATCTTTTCCGTACTGGAACGAGTCCGGAATATGGATGACGGCTCTTAGCTGAGCCTCGCTCAGCGAGTAGGGCGCATCACTTGGGCCTGCCTTGGGATACGCAGCTGGTGTAGGATTCTTGGGGTTGTTGTTGTTCTCGCTGTTCTCTCCCGTGAGCACACCATCGATGAAAGTGAGGGCGTTTTCCACGTTGTCCGTTGTTAGACCTTGCGCGACAAGGCGAGCAGCGGTGTCGATGATGTTCTTGGGAGTTGGAGAGGCTGCGAAAATGCCGGTGACAGTTGCGTGGGCTTGTTTGGAGTCCGATGGTCGAGTCGTAGCCTTGAGAGGCTTCAATATGTTGAGGACATCGCCGTAGGGATCATTGCTGTCCGTCTTGCCTTCGAGGATGTTGTTGATGGGGTCGATGATGTCTCCCAAGACACCACCGAGGCTCCTCAGCAGCCCACGGCGCTCCATCTCGTCTTCATTCTGGACGGGTGTCGGAGAGGCAATCGAGGCCGAGAGCAAACCCGCGAGGGTCGCAAATGTTGCAATGTTATGCATCGTGGACCAAGCAAAGAGAGATAGCAGCAGCAGCGCTTGCAGGAGCAACACAGCAGAGTGGAAGGATCATGCTGGACAAGCTTATTCTACTATACATTGTCCACGGGTCACGGCTGGCGGATCACCGGTACCCCAATGGCGATAGTCTTGACAGTTTAAAAGCGTTAGACACCATCACAACAAACCTCCGAGGAAGAAGTAAGTTCACGCTTGAGTAGACCCAGGACTGCCTCGGCTGGCCGTGGCGTACAACTCGCTATTGAGGCTGTGAAAGATCTTCATACGGCGGGATAGTTGTTTCGACTGCCGAGGAGGCTGTTATAGACGGCTTGGTGTTGCACCCCGTGAAGGAGTCAGTTCTTACCATAGCTCAGGAGTGTCATCTTGTGATTTGTTAGCATTTGCTCATTTCACGACTCCGCAAGCGTAACGGTTGTCGCGCTACTACCGATTAGGCCATGTGTGAGTGAGATGTTCTGGAGAGGGACCAAGGGACGACCGCTGCCACCCGTCCGTCCGATTTAGTTTCCGCTAGCTGAAGATCTTCACTTCGCCCGTGCAGAAGGCCACGCTAAAGCCAATGGAGGCCGAGTTCTGTGCGGATTTGGATTGCAAGCAAGGGCTGCAAGGCTGAATCCAAGAGCTCATTCGCAGATTGTGGGATTTGTAAGGAGACAGGTCGCAGCTTGCTTCACACGCTCGAAGTCGCTCTCTCTTGCGTGACCTCCCACGTGAACATAAGGCGTTCCAGTACGCGATTGAAGATTGTCACCATTGAGCGGAAGCACAACTTGGATTGTCATCAGCAGTGCATGGTGCATCTAGACTCTTGTGGGACATGTGGTTATACCCTAAGAGAAACTCCTTTGTAATTATAAACTGGGGGACCAGTATGAAACGATTGAGGCGGAGATCGTCTGGAGAAGAGTACAATTCTATGCGATAAATGATACCTGATCTCCAAAAAATCGATCAAGAGAGCGATAAATGCTTTCGGTGTAGGATAGCATGAGCAAATCTTGTCCTGGACGTTGGAAAAGATCATAGCAGATATCGTACATGCAAAAGAAAACAAGCGGTTTCAATCCGATAAGCAAAGAGAAATTCTACAGCCTTTAATACACGCGAGTCGAAACAATTGGTATCTAAATGTCCTCATCGTCGTCGTCGCCAATCAACTTCGCGTAGTCCTCGGCGGTAGCGAACGTCGGCAACGCCTTGAGCTTCTTCCTGTCCTCTCTCTGCTTCTTGTTGCGCGCCTTCTTCGAGTCCACAGGCGCCTCCTCCTCCTCAGGCTCGTCATCCAGGACGCCAAAGGGCACCTCGTCATCGTCACCGAACGCGTCGTCGTCGTCCTCGCTGAAGTCCGGCACGTCCATGTCGTCTTCTGAGCCGCCGTCGAGCATCATGCCGCCCTTTTCATCGTCGTCCTCACCCTCGCCACCAAGGTCCAGACCGCCTTCAGAGCCATCCTCGCTGTCTGAGTAAGCGTCCTCCAGATCACCCATGCTGAGGTCATCGTCATCATCGTCGTCGCCTTCGACCTCGGGGCGGGAGTTGACAATCGCCTTCCAGATTTCGTCTTCGCCGCGCTCCTCGTCGTCCTCGCTGTCGTCGCCGCTCTTGGGCTTCTTGCCAGCCTTCTCCTGCTTGCGCGACTTCTTGGTACCAGCCTGGTTGAAGTATGAGTGGAAGAAGACCTCGTCTGCAGCCACGTTCTCGACCTTCTTGTTCCAGAAGGCTTCGCTGTTGACCGGGATACCAGCGCGCAGACTCTCGCCAGGCTTGACGAGGAGATCGGCAGCGCTGGAGCCACCCATAGGTTGCATAATACTGCTACCGTGCTGGCCAGCGGAGGCCTTGGAGCGAGCAGTGCGGTAGACGAAGCGGTCGAGGAAGTGCATGAGGGAGTAGTGAGCAGGATCGGGCTTAGGTGGCATCTTCTTCTGGAACAGCAGGGCTTCCGCGAAGAGAGAGACCGAAGGATGGAAGTGCTGGATGAAAGGCAAAAGATCCCACAGGCAGCTGCGTTCGGCATGAGCGTGTTCGGGATCGCGCTTGCGAGCATCGTACTGGATGGTGTTGATCTTGGGCAGAGCGTCTTGTGGAGCGGCAGGGCGCTCCTCGCCCTCTTCGGGAACGTCGACAAAGTGTTCTTCCTCGTCCTCCTCGTTGTACTCGGGGTTGGTGATCATAGTCTTGATGCTGGGGAAAGTGCCCTCGAGCTCGGAAACCAGGTAAAGAACACCACAAACAAAGGAGACTTCGTGCATGGTGATGACCTGCAAGAGACGTTTGATGAAAGCTTGCACACGCTTCGCATTTAAGTCGGCCTTCAAACTCTTGTAGATCAAGTTCAGATAGAGAACTTGTTTTGAGCTGCCAATCAATCGAGGGTCCAAAATACTCTCGTAAAGAGTGCGGTAGAATCTGTCGGCGCCGTAGTTCTTTGCGGCGCTGATTTGCTGCAGAAGCATGAGTGCCTGCACAGCTGTGTTGAAGTTGGCGGAGTGGGTGACTCTGAACAGAGTATCGATCTGCTTCTCGAATTGGGGGTCGCTGGTATCGGCGAAAGGGAATGCGCGGTTGACACCAGTCAGTACTTGAGCCATGAGTTTGTCGTTGAGCTGCTGGTCGGCCTCCTCGGCCTTCTCTTGTGCCTTGAGCTTCTTTGCTGCCGCCTTTCCTGGCTTTCCTCCACCTCCCTGTTGGCGTTCAGGCTTGACGTGTCCCTTGAGCTTCGCTGCTGCCCTTTCGGCGGGTTTGAGAAGTTGGACGAAAAGACTGAAGTAGATGTCGAGCAGGCGGTTGGCGACTTCCTGCTCTTTCTGGCTGAGAATGGTCTGGTTCAATGTGATGATGGCATAGTACTTTGCGTGTTGGCTCTGGCCGGGTCTGAACAAAGAGTCGGCCTCGATGCTGTTGGTGATGACCATCTTCATAGCCGGGTGTGTTGTCTGAAGCTGCAGTAGCAGGTACGAAACTCGTGACGCGATCTTCCTGTCCTTGTCTCCGAGCTTGTTCACCAGCAGACGCAGCAAGTTCTCTTCCTGTTCAGGCTTGTCCTTCAAGAGATCGAAAACATATGTCAGAGCTCTGCTACGCGCGAATTCCACCTCGTCGGCACACCAACTCTCAAGCACCTGCAAGAGCTCAAAGTATGTCTTCTTTAGCCAGTCTTCGTAAGCCCAAACCACCAAGTGGATCTTCTGTAGGCCGCCCGGTAGCGGCTGGTCGGCATTCCACCTCGCACCTTGGCCCTGCAAGACTGATGCGAGAGCAGGCTGTTTTCCGAATGCTCTCAACTTGCGGTCTCCGGGCAGCACGACACCCTGTCCCAACATATCCTTCAGCGCCGCAACGGCCATGAGCGCCTGATTCCTGCTCCTCTTCTTCGACAAAGCCAGTAGGTTCTCGAAGGCCTTGGTCGTGTGCAACGGGGATTCCTGGACGAGCAAAGTCAAGGCGGAGATCTTGTCCTCGAGAGTACCGTTGGCCATAATGGTGGACAAGAACTTGTGCGAAGACGAGCCGGCAAGCTCGCCGCCGTTGTATGCGGCATTCTCAGCGGCGAGAAGCTCGGTGGCGTACTTGTAGAGGTCGTCGAAGGCGCGCTGGGGAAGGACAGCGGGTGCATTCTCGTCGATGGCGATGGGAGGCAGCTCTGCGGTGTGCCATTCGGGTCGGGGAGCAAAGATCAGCTTTGCCTTTCCTTCCCTCTTGTTTTCTTGCCTGGGCTTCTTGACCGGGTGACTCTGCTTGTCAGCCTGAGCGGCGGCCGGCTTTCGTTTTTGGCCCATGGCGGTGGGAGTTGTGTCGGGTCTAAGAGTAGTATTGCGAGGCCCGGCGCAAATTGGAGTCGTCTGGTTGAGGCTCGCAAGCAGGTCCAGCAAAAAGTTCGAGCAGCAGCAAGCCAAACTCCGAAGCGAAAGAGGGTCGCGGGGAAGACTCGGCCCGACCTGCCCTGCTATTCGACTGGGAAGCACGTGAATGTCCATCAATAATCGATGAGTTGAACAATTGAATTTGCAGAAAGTATCAAAACTTCAGGGCTGCCTTCCGCATGTACTCTTCGCATGGCCTGAATGCGAGCCTATGCTCTGTTTCGCGACTAAGATATACAATTTCATCCTTGTCGCGCCAAACGCGAAGTCTGCATGTGAGTGGCTGAAAGGAGAGATGTCTGCGTGGCTCAGAAGAACATCGTTGCTGACGAAAGAATAGTATGACGGACGCAACAGACTAAGCGGATTCTGGACTCCCACCAAATCGAAAACACAGGATGGCGCTGCTCAAGAAGAGAGCCACGACCTTCTTGTTCGAGCTGGCTTCTTACGGCAGGCCCACTCTGGTATCTTCCATCTCCTGCCACTAGGCCTTCGCGTGCAGAACAAAATAGAAGCTCTCATCGATAAGCACATGTCTACTCTGAGTGCAACGAAAGTGTCGCTATCTTCTATCTCGTCAGAAGAATTATGGCAACGATCTGGTCGATTGGAAGGTCGCGATTCGGAATTCCTACGCCTCCAAGATCGCAAAGGAGCAAAGTACCTGCTGAGCCCGACGCACGAAGAGGAGATCACCGAGATTGTTGCCAGTTCCGTCAAGTCTTACAAAGACTTGCCCCTACGCCTTTACCAGGTGACGAGGAAGTACCGCGATGAAGCTCGTCCTCGTCAGGGCCTGCTTCGCGGCCGTGAGTTCTTGATGAAGGACCTCTACACCTTCGATGTCACCGAAGAGGAAGCCCGCGCGACGTACGATCAGGTCCGCAAAGCCTACTCTGCCTTCTTGGATGAGCTCAACCTGCCATACTTGGTCGCCAATGCCGACTCCGGCAGCATGGGCGGCAACCTCAGCCACGAATACCACCTCGCCTCTGCCAATGGCGAGGACAATATCATCAGCTGCAAAAAGTGCGACTACTCGACCAATGAGGAGCTATACTCGGGCGCTCTCGGCTCGCACGAGCTTTCACAGCCTGGCTCTTCTCTCAAAGGACACGATATCAACTCCATCCTCACATCCACGCCCTTCCTCAGCAAAGACAAAACCGCCCTCTTCAACATAATCACCCCCAAAGACAGCGGTCCCCTAAACACCCACCTTCTCAAAAAGCTCCACCCAACTCTCGACACTACCCTCGAAGCGCCCTTCAAAACCTGGTCTGCCCTCAACACCAAAAACCCCACCCGCACCCGCACAGAAACCCAAGTCCTCGACGGCCGCCTCGCCCACCTCCCCCTATCAAACCCCACCGGCCCAACAGTCACCCACCACAACACCGCTCTCACCAGCCCTTCAGAGTCCTCAACTTGTCCCTCCTGTCTCTCCCCAGCCAGCCTGCAGGTCTCCACCGCGATTGAAATCGGGCACACGTTCCACCTGGGCACACGCTACAGCGTCCCTCTCAACGCTCAGGCTCTCTCATCCAGCAACAAGCTCGCGCCTATCTCCATGGGCTGCCACGGCATTGGCGTCAGCCGCTTGCTCGCTGCTGCCGCGGGCCTGCTGATGGATGCAAAGGGTTTGAACTGGCCGATGAAGATCGCGCCGTTTGGAGCTATTGTCGTGGCTGCGCCAAAAACCGCGGAGGAGGATGTGCTCAAGGTGTACGACGCGCTTGCTCTGGGCTCATCGGGGGGTGCTCTGGCATCTTCGACTACGACTCCTCTTGACGTTGCCATCGACGACCGCGATCGGCCGCTTGGCTGGAAAATGAATGATGCGGATCTCATTGGGTATCCTTTTATTGTTGTGCTGGGGAAGGCGTGGAAGGCGCGTGGAGCCGTTGAAGTGCAGTGTAGGCGCCTTGGGGTCAGAGAAGAGATCACGTTGGAGGATCTAGTGGAGAAGTTGAAGGCTTGGGAGACGCAGTTGTGAATTTGGGAGAGAGCACTTGGATGAGGGAGTGTATGACAGATGTGCGGGGAATGAGTGCTTGTTGTATTATATTGTATTGTGTATGACCATGTACGTCCGCTTCCATGGAAGTTTTGGATATCGCAATGGCAGTTGTATGTTATGCATGTCGACATATCGCACACTCACTTCTACTGGACTGGAAAGTTTCGGTGCTTCAATATGTTGTATTCTCTGAGTCGAGATTTGTGCTACGGTCAGATCAACGTAAATCGACCTCAAGATACGTTTGGGACGCCTTGAAGCATCTGCTTCTGGAGACAAAATGGCTCGACTTGGCACGCAGGCATCACATCGTCACGACCACCGTAACGAGACCATATACATACTCACAGTAGTGCACCGCCGCGTTGCCTAGCCACCAAACCACCGGCTACGACGGGCCCGACGGATATTTGCTCACGGAAGATGCACATCACAGTTCTCATGTGACAACCACGCGTGCCTCGGACGTCCTTGACAGAAAAAAAAGTGCCGTAAGCAATGCTCGCGCGGGCGCGTGCGTGCGGTGTGGACGGTCAAGCAACGAAACCAAGACGGACAGCGGGCAGGGCCAGCCAGCCAGCACACATCTGCCCTGCCCTACTCAGCCTTGCGCGCCCTGCGTTACCGCAGACCCGCAGCTCAGCTACGCATTGTCTGCACGGAATTGCTTGTCGCGGCTTGGGTGATGTCGGCCTGCGTGCCCTTTCTTCCTCGGTCGAGCGAACGACGCCCGTGACTAGAGACTACCAGTGCTTGGGCTTGGCAGAGAGAAGATCGTGCGTGGTGCGGGTCATGGGTCTTGGGTCGGCGATTGCAGACAGACAAGCGGCGTTTGTGATTCTGCAGGTTTAGACGTGTCTGCAGGAGATGGGCAGCTGAGACGGGGGACTAACGAGTAACTGCTGACTGGGGCCTCTGGAATATATCGCGCAAGCAGAGTTTGGAGAGGAGGCGCAGGCGATCTTGGGATACCGCTGCGCGATTTGAGGGATTGCGGTATTTGTTCAACTCTCGGCTTCTTAGCTGACCATGTTTGCTGTGGACTCGCTATATGTACCGTTCTTTCGCTCGCGGGTTGGAAAAGACAAATCATCGGAATACAGACTTTAGACGCACCGTCAGCCAAGGCAGGTGTTGCAGGCTTGACGATTCGATGCGCAAGCTCAGCAAAGGCTTGCTGTAGCCGACGAGCGGAGGGAAGAGTGGCCTTCGTTCTTGGTAAACAGCCTTGCCAAGTCGCATACAGAGTTGAAAGACTTGGCCGCAAGAGGTCGATCCACAGCATCAGTCAAGGGAAACACGATGCACGATCACACCCGAGCCAGACAGAGAGCAGCATCTGCGAGCTCGCGCCCTGACCGTCTGTTTCGCGCCGCCTGTAGCTGGGTGCTGTTATAAGGGAAGGTATGCGTGCCTCGAAAGCTAAACCCCCTCTCTTAGACCGTCTCTCTCCCTCCATCCTCCCCTCACGGTGCTGTCTATCAATCCCTCCGCCACCATGACAGCTCCCATAACCCTGCGTAACCTGACGGCCCAGCCTCTGACTCTCAAGATCGTCGAGCGCTACGAAGCTCCCAATCCCAAAGATTTCCCTCCCAACGCCGGCCTGGGCCCTGCTGCCAGCAATGCCACCGCCAACATCACCGCCGGCGTGAGCACCTTCACCAACAACCTCAGCAACCTACTGCACAATGTTGTCGGCAATGGCACTTCCCACAGCAAGGATGGTTCTCCCAAGGACTCACCCAAGAGCACTCCAGCCGCGTCTCGTCGTGCAAGTCGCGCCGACGTTCCTCTCGCGGAGAATGCCCAGAGCTTCGCGAAGCAGGAGGTCGATATTCGAATTGAGCCTTTCACCACAAAGAAGACGGACATCAATACCACGGAGCGCGGGCCACACGACGTGCTCCGTTTGACCTTTGAGGGCGAGGGCGGGGGACGTTGGCGCATTGACACGTCGATCACCTCAAACGCTTCCAAGACCCTCTCCGCTATCCACAACGACCCCAAGCACGAGTATTCTGGAGTCTACTTGCCCAAGGAGTCCTTCCTTGCCATTTCAGAAACTACAGACGCACCAAAATGGATGTCCCACCTGCCTGACGAAGTACCGCTCTCAGGCCTCTCCATTCCTGGAACTCACAACAGCCCGACCCACTATAAGGCTCTCCCTTCAGTCCGATGCCAGGCACACTCTCCCCTGGAGCAGCTCAACCACGGCGTGCGCTTCTTCGACATCCGCGTCCAGCCCACCCAGCCTGAAGACAAGAGCGATGAAGGCTTGACCCTCGTACACGGCGCTTTCCCCATTTCCCTCACTGGCAGCAAGAAATTCCGCCCTCTCGTCAAAGAAGTCCAGCAGTTCCTCGCAGCCAACCCTTCAGAAACGGTTATCATTTCCGTCAAGCGCGAAGGCACCGGCGAATCCACCGATAAGCAGCTGGGCGAGATCCTCAAAGACCACTACACAAATCCCAAGCAATGGTTCACCGAGCCTCGCATCCCCAAGCTCGGCGAAGTCCGCGGCCGCATCGTCCTCATGCGCCGCTTCGAGCTCTCCGGCCGCCTGAAGGGCGAATGGAATGGCACGGGTTGGTGTCTGAACGCCAATGACTGGGCCTACAACACTCCGAACCACATGGCCGGCGACATCTGCGTGCAAGACTTCTGCGAAGTGATGGAGAAAGAGAACATCGACAAGAAGATCCAGCTGTGCTGCGAGCACTTCGAGCGCGCCGGCGCTGTCAAGTGCCTTCCTGAGAACCCGGAAGCAGACAAGAAGGATAAACCCAAGCCACCGCCGTTCTACCTCAACTTCCTCAGCGCCAGCAACTTCTGGAACGTCGGCTGCTGGCCCGAGGCCATCGCCGCCAAGCTAAATCCCGCTTGCGTCGCGTACCTTGTGCAGAAGCACGAGATTGGCGATCGCGGCGTCAACGCGCCTGGCGAGGCGTATGACGGCGACGGCGGTGTTGGCATTGTTGTGTGCGATTGGGTGGGCCGCGATGATAATTGGGACCTTGTTAGGAGCATTGTCGCCATGAACGCGAGGTTGACATTGAGGTGGAAGTAGATCGGGGAATCTTGTTGAAGGTAGATGGTTAGAATACGAGGCGGTGCTTTTACGACATGACCTGTAATGAAATTTTATTTGTATATGACAGTCGACTTCGCTCGGACCGACATGACTTTCTGCAACGAGTGACAAGAATGACGCAGGAAGTGGCGCATGCTCGTAACATGAAGCGCTCGCGACGCCTCGTCGTCGGAATCGATAGGCTTGAACAGCCTCGCGCGTTCCGATGCCTGCGAACGCCGTGCATGTGCAGGCCGCGGTTCGCGCGTGATGGGCACAGCAAACGATACGCCTCTTGATGCCTGAGAGCGCCGCAAATTTGCAGCCCAGAAGGACTGACTGCGAGTGGTGGGCACAGCAAACCGGTCAACCAGCTTGCGGCTGATGGCGAGCAGATCCGCGCGCTTCAAAAAGAGCCTTGACTCCTGGGACGTTTTCTCTCCTCTGGACTTTATCACCTCGGACCTATTCTATTCACTAAGCTTCAAGATCCTTATCATGGCGGACACAAGTCTGATCAAGAGCTTTCAGACCTTGGTCGTTAAAGACGACAGTGACGGAACTCAACCGCATATTACATGCCTGCCATTTAACCCCGGGCCAGACTTTGGAATATCGCCGGGAAAGGTCGACCGCTATCTATTCCGTTTGTTCGATAAGCACTCGGACGGATCTATGGATCACACCTGGGTCAAATCTAGAGATGCTAAGCAAACCCGTTTCCACTACGATACAGATGTTTTCGAGAGAGAAGACCGTCACGAAGCTGCCCAAGCACTGAGAAGACACCTGCAATGGACAGGCCAGCCTGGAGAGGAGGACAATTTCGTTTCTTGGAGTAGTTCTCTCTTACTAGTATTACAATATGCCTTCTACAGGAAAGGGTATTTTGCCAAATGCAATCACAAGCTCGAAGACATGAAGCTATGCGTTGCAGACACGACAAAGCTTCCCGATGGTGTCTTTCTCAGTGATACGGCGCTAATCGAAGCTTTCTCCCAGTACGACTTAGACAGGAACCGGAAGAGCCTGCCTCACTTGAAGACTCTTCGTCAGGGTCAGTATTATTTTGGCGAATACCTATCTCAGGGAGCACTCTGCATCGAAGAATGCTGCTCTATCGTTTCCATGGACACCATAGTTTCCAAAGGTCTCTATCATTTGAGAAAAGAATTCCAAGATGCAGCCCAGTCGCCCAACCAGAAATGGGCCAAAGAGGTTCTCAACCTTCGACAGACTTTTTGCTCCTCTCGCTCCTCTCGCTCCTTGGAAGCCGAGCGACCCTTTCCCGTGACGGATCGTGAACTTACCGTTGCGCTCAGCATTGGGTACAGTTATGGGTCAATCTGGAGACTGCCCATCGCTCTTGCCTTCCTTGCTCTGAAGCCGAGACACTTTTGGGATACCAATTTGATTAAAGCATGCCGCCTTTGGTGCAGCAGTGGTGAATACCCTATACTGTCGTGAAACGATGCAACATTAAGCTGACATAGCATCGAAGATCATGTGGAGCTTCAACTCTCGCCCGAAGCGACGACGGTAGTGCCACACCGCCACTTGCCGGAAGTGAACGAGTTCGACAAATTGCGGCGATGCGTGTACGAAGATTCGGTTCTTCGCACCATTTTGCGTATGAGGCCGCTACGATCATGATGTATGGTATGAGCTAATCGATCTCGAAGGCAAATTCAAGACGGCGAACAAGGAATTGAGCAACGCTCTTCAACTGGCTAAAAGCATGCAACCACGTAATGACGGGCGATCGTTCATCTCGAGCAAACCGCACTATCGTGCTTTGGATTCAGTAGCCCTGACGACTAGGGAACTTGAGGAAGCAATGGCTGAGCTTTTGGAGAGGGAAGAGTAGATACGGCAGGTTCGATTAGCACCGTATCTCGATGCGTCCGTTCCGAGCGGGCTACAATGACGCACGTACGCCTGTTTTGTGTGGATGCCTGGGATAGAGAGGCTTCCTTGACGTTTCCGTTATAGATACATCAATACACATGCATAGCCCACGTGGGCTTCCGGGCATGATGATACCGTAGCTGGTGCATGCATAGGTACACGCGTGAAACTATGTCGTTTTTAAGTCCTGTATCATGATGTCACCGGTATCACGCAACCCGCTTAGTATCCCAAAATCGTTTTAACTATGCATGCTCCAACACTGCGGAAAAAAAAGGTCTAAATAACGTAGTTCTGGTGTTATCTCTATATTCTTGGGGTATCATCGTGAATCTATAAGTCTATCTGGAGCAAGAAGCATCCATCCTGTATGTTTTTTTTTTCTCGAAAAATCATCAACCATCACATCTCCGACAATTCCCATCTCTTGCTGTCGTCAGCGGTCGCGACGCTGAGTACGTGCTGTCTACCTTCACCCGACCAGGCAGCGTCCTCGTCAAACCTCATCTCCGTCAACTCTCCTTCAATCGTGCCAAGGCAGATGGGAATCCTGCCGATCTTGAACTCGGTCTTGTGGATCCTGGCCTCGAAATCATCGTGCTTCATAGAGATGCGGCGTCTGCGATTGCCCTGCGACGCCTCGAGCCTGTCCAAGAATGATGCCAGGCTGGCCCATTTGCCTTCACGCTGCTGCAATTGCGATACGATCTTGTCGCGCATCTGAGACTCGGAGGGCAAGCGGTAGGCGTAAAGCTGTGCGAGCGGTGAGGGACGCACGCGCTTCTTGTCGCGCTCGGCGAGGACGAGCATGTCCGCCTGTGGCGATAACGCGAATGATGGGTGGTGCTCGTGTGCGGACGGTGTGGTCTCCCATAGGCCAAAGCCAGTCTCGGCGTTCTTGAGACAGTGCAGAGTAAAATCCCAGCCAGAGAGGAAAGATTCGAGTTTGGCAAGGATGGTGACTGATGATGGCTCGACGATTGGTGCAGTCATGTTGTGAGGTACAGATGCACGAACGTGGCCAAGGACGTAATGGCTACTTTGCCCACCGCCGTGGCGCTGCGCCGCAAAGAGGTAGCCGGATTCGAAAGGCCTGAGAATTTGCAAGCCTGAAAGACGTGCGGACTGGTCGGCAGATGTTGCAGTGACTTCTCCGTCGTCCGGGACGGTCAGGACGTGCGAGTCCAACAGCATGTGTCTAAGACCGCTCTTGCTCTTCCAATGCTCGATGTCGGCTTTCTCTGTGCTGTTACGGTCCTGAGGAGGTGCTCCGCAGTACAGCACTGCGCCCCTGCCACTCAATTGTACACGTAACATATGATCGTTCTCTTCAAAGTTCAGTCCGCAGATGTAATGACCAGAGGCAGAACTGATGTACTGGTTGACAGTAAAGCTATCAGAGTCTGCGAGCAAGTCGTAGATCTGGATTGTCCGCTCCTGCGCGATTGCCAATAATGTTCCGTCTGACGACAGGGCAAGATCTGAGTTCGTGAGGGGTGAGATCTTGAGCCATGGTCCACTGCCCACCGTCTCTTTAAGGTCGTTGATGGGTCGCTTGGAGATGAGTCTGAAAGGGGTGACTGTGGTATCGTACAGGGCGATTTGGCGATCATTGATTGTGACGGTCCTGGAGCCGTTGGTTGTAGCACACACGTGGGGGCCAGAGTGGTACCATTGCCTGCAAGGCACATCCATTGTTCCCTGCGTAGCCTTCTCCTGCTTGACTTGCATGCCCAGCATGAGTGTGTGAGCGGCATCGTCGAAGAGCTTCAACAGCTCGCCCGCGTTCGACTGGCGAGCATCGGGTTGTGGGAGGATCGGGAGCTTTCGTAGTTGTCTTTCCAGAATGACGGAGTCTTGTGAGGCAAAATGCCAGTAGCGACAGACACTCCGGGCGGCATTGAAAGATTTAGGGTCGAGGAAGGTGAAGATCTGCTGTTGGAGTTCAAGCGGAAGGCTGGTGGCAGCCATTGAGGTCTGCTTGACCGAGTGTACACGATGTAGCTCCATGGTCAAGGATTGGGAGGTGTTGTTTGCGCACAGGCAACTTGTTGGAATGAGTGTAGAGAAAGAACAAGGAAAGGTAATAGAAACATACGCGGATCACGCCAGCACAACAGTACTTAGGCCTCAGCGTCTTCCGCAAGGGAAGAAAAATCAGAACCCCTTACATCCCCGGACCCCGTCATCATCAAGGTGCCATGGGGTCATCGCGACATGACTTGAACCCGATCCGTCGGAGCGGTCTGACGAGACGGTGCATGGCCGCCGATGACATGAGCCACGAGAAGGCAGAAAGACGCGTTGAACGCACGGTCATCCCAGCGAAAGTTCTGAAAGACGAGATCGAACCTTAACGATAAGGCAATCGCCGCCCTTTCGAAACAGCGGTCGGGTCTCGCGGCCGGTGATACACCGTGTCGTCTGATGATTGGACTCTGGCTTTGTTTCGAATTGCCCAACGCAGGTCGCAAGGTAAGATATATCGCGGGCGATGCGAAAAATCAAGCATCATTAATCTGTATTAGTATTGCTGCAATTCAGCCTCGGGCTTCGACACCTCGATGACGGAACGTCTCAGACGATAGGGCTGACTGGGAAAATCCTCACCAGAGATGACGCGATGCACATCTTTCAGGCACATTTATTTTCTAGGTTTCCTTCGGATAATAAGGTTGCAGCGCGGCCGATTTGCGGCTCTCGGGTATGTTCGTGCACAAACATGGTCAAAAGTGTGAGATCTGCGGAATTGTCGAGCCTGTCGAGCCTGTCAAATGACGATTGTCGGGAAGGAGCAACTCTTTCATTTGCCAAATGATCTTCTACATCGAAGTCACGTTGACCTGGCAAGTGTGTAGTGCACGGGCAAAAGGTCTGTGGCTTACTTTCAAAGGGTATTAGATACTAACGTCTAGCGATGGGAACGATTCACTGCCTTGATTAATGACATAAAAGCAAATCTCAATATCACAGGTCAGGATTCGAACTTACAACCTTGTGGTGCCTGATGAATGCCTTAGGCAACATTTGGACACGGGATATAGCGTCTGCAACGTATGTGAGGGTTAAACAGGAACCATGACACGATGAATACTAATCTTTGCACTCTATAAAAAAAGCGACTGAATATGCTTGGGACATAATGATTGTGATGTCCGTCCGTCAGCGCATGGTAAGCCGCCCACCAAGCTTCGACTCTGTCGTCTTCAAGCTCAACCCATGATGACCTGCCGACGAAGAGCGTCTACATGCGCTTACCCACGCCATTTGACGGACAGCCATTACCAGAGCTATTGTCTACCCATCCAGACTCGCATCGAGATCTCGGTGATGATACTTGAGGTCCACAACATGGTTGTCATCGATGATGGCGTACAGGTGCCACTCCTTCGTTTGTGAAACGCGCATTGAAAGTCCCGATCGTGACAAATGCAGCCGATTGCAGATGTCCAACATTTCCAGATCCAAGTGATACGCAGTTGCGATGGAAGTTTCTAGGAACGGCACTCTTGGCTCCTAGCATCTTGATCTGAAGTGAATTGGTTACGTATTGACTGCATGGTGAGTTGTTTAAGGCGTTGTAATGAATACACAGGACCTCTGCCGAGGTGCTCCGATAGCTCATGCGTTCACAAACAATCGGATGTACATATGGAGGGTCAAGACTAGAGATTGCAGGTTAACGGGAGTGGTGCTATCCCCTACGAACCGCTTACACCGTGCTATGATGGTGTTCAGCCCTGTGCTAGCTGCGGATCGGCCGTCAAAACGTGGAGAATGTACCGATGTTTATTTCAACAACGCCGCACCTCCGTTGTGCTAAGAGGTATGCTTAGCAGTCATGCAAGAGTCGCCTACTATTGAGGAGCATTACCATAACCAAGATGTGCATCAAGTATAGCTTGTAAGTCACAGTTTCCAGCAGCTTCACCCAAACGACTTGGCACGGAGCGGGTTTATGCACAGTGGGCACAATGGTTCCAGGGAGCTAGAGGGCAAAGAGGATGAATTCAAGGCAAGGCAAGGCTGCAGAAGATGCCTAGACCAGCATAAGGCTTCTAGCCGGATGGGAAAAAAACCCCAAGGGGAAAAAACAAGCCACTCAACCGATCAGTCTAGCAACGCCTCTCCGCGACGCTTGACTGCTTGTGAATCAGGCGGATCTCAGAGACCTGTAGGATCAAGCCGCGCCGTGGACGCCATTGCCCCTGTCCTCCCACCAGATATCGCCAGATCCCTTGCAGCCACCACGCTTGCAGTAAAAGGCGTGCTGGTCGCTTTTCGTGAGAGGCGACCAGATATTATAACTATCCTTCCTTGGGAGCTGTGAGCAGGTATTGTAACGCGACCTGTCCACGGTGTACTCCTGGTAGCGACGCCAGTTGACAACGCAGATGGTCTGGCCTCTGCCGCCGGCGCAGTTGGCTACCTGAGAGTTACCCTTCGACCACGAGACCGAGTAGCCAACGCTGCCCCATTGATTCTTTCCCAGACCGGAAAGCGAAAAACCGGCTGAGTGAGAGACAGACCATTCCTTACCAACGGCCATCTCGCAGTCACCGTTTCTGCATTCAAGGCGATCCTACATCGACCAGTATTCGTCAGCTGCGAAAGTTCAAAGAGGCAAGTTGTAGATATGGAATTTAAGAGAAGGAATCCCACGAACCGTGACTTGCTTGTGGCGTCTCCACTTGTGCGGATTTCCATTGCCCTTCTTTTTGATGACAGGGGCTTGGTCGTAGCATTGACGGGCCACGAGTCGGTCTGCATCGGCTTCCTCATCCTCCTCTTCGACAGGAGGAAAGACAACTAGCTCTTCCTCCGTGAAGACATTGACCATGGCAAGATCGTTATCAGCCTCGCGATCAAGACACGTGGCCGTCACGTTAGGCGAAAGTGTACCGACAGAATCAAGTCCGCCGGCGGTCCAGGGAACTTCGCATTCAACAACGGCGACATCGTCGTTCCAGCGGGCCTGGCAGACGACGCCGCCAGACTTCTCAACGTCGAAATCGATAGCATAGCGCTTCTCTCCAATGGTAATTTGTCCGTTACCTGTCTCGTCGGCTTTGACCTGGATGGGGACGCCGGCAAGAGTCACCTCGCTATCGCAGGCATAGGTGAGGAGAGACGATCCCTTGTTATCGGCAACAAAAATGATCTGTTTGCCACTGTTGAGTGAAGATTCCCAGGTAACGAAGACAGAATGAGGTGTTTTGAGAGATTCACCCTCCCAATCCAGACGCCGGGCGAACGCGTGCTGAGCGAGGATTGCCCAGCAGAGGACGGCAGCGGCGGTAAGATTCTGCTTCATGGTTGCCGCCACAACGAAATGATGTTTCTATGGAAAGGTGATGGACGGAAAAGTGGGTAGGATAATCAGGTGTTCCTGAAGTTGATTGAGGCTGTGGATAGAGTAAGAGGAGGGCATCCCAACGTCCCCTTTATATACACCCTTCCCACATTAACTCATTTCCTACACGGCGCCTATGCCGACAAGCCCAAGTATCTTTCTAACCTTTCATTCGTTAGTAAATGTATACCACCCCAAGGCCGACTAAGCGACTTCATACTACTGTGCGGCGTAACGGCAGATGAACTTGATAATTCGAGCTCGGTCTGGAGCCATCTGGCGGATCAGACTCCCTGTAACTTCGTTTCCTTACTCTCGTGCTTTCCAAAGATATCATTGGGGCTCACATTGTACGAGAAGAAGAATGACCTTCCCATAATAGCTTATTGTGGTCACTTATCAGGAAACTCCAGCCCTCCAGGCATCGTACATGCCCTTGAGCTCTTGCATTTGGCAACAAAACATATTTAGGCTGCGTGAGAGATATGGCGGCTCAATCCCTAGGTTGCTCTCAATAGAGGTTCGTCTATGCAAGTGCAGTGTCCAGCCAAGATGCTACTCACTATGCCAAGCCCGAATATCCGAACGTTGGCATTGGGACAGTCGCTAACGAAATTGTCCACCAGTACCTGATGGTCCCATGTCGAAACTGCCACAGCATCAAAACATGCTAAAATAGAGCCTGTTCACTTGGTACAGCGCAAGACGCAGTCTAGACCTCGCGGCGTAGACACTTTACCCCCAGCCTCCAGGCGAGTTGTCTCAATCAGAGCCTAAGTCAAGGCGACAGACTTGGTCTTTGGGTATAAGTGCCCATGTCCATCCGTCTCTATCATTCCCGTTCTTCTTCACTGGAATCAGCAACGCCCGAAACCGCCCAAGATGCATCCACGTTCAGCTCTACTTCCCACCCTTATGCTTGTCTGCGCCATCTTGCCCGCGACCCAAGCCTTTCAACTCACCGGCCCTCCGACGACCGAGAAACTCGACCTTACCAAGCATGTCACAGTCTCGTGGGACGCCACAGCGGGATCTCTGAGTGAGCCCAACGCCCGTGCACTCGAACTCTGGTTCCATGCGATTTTCAGTGGCGACAGCCACGATCGTGCCGGCTGGATAATTGCTGCCAACCTGTCGCTTGCGAGTAGGAACTCATACGAATGGGACCCTAGTGGCATCGCCAAAGTCATCGAGGACAATGACCAGACGCTCTCGTCGGATGCGGTGCACACTTTCGAGGCTAGGCTGCTCGACCAGGATGGAAAGAGGTTGGCAAGGGTCGAGAGTGACGGGTATGCCCTCGACGGATTCGACTTTATCAGCGACAGCGGTAGCGGCGGGGTGCGAGCTGGAGTCTATGGGGCCACCGTCGCCGCGGCTGGAATTGTAGCAGCACTTCTTTGATGTAAAAACATACCTTATGTCTCCGTATCTCCACGTCTCGGAGTTGCAACACTGCTTTTCCATTCCCATTTAGGCGTCGCGACCGGGGCCACATACGCCATCACAGGCCTGAGGTTCTGAACTTGTAATTTTCAAAATCTGCAACACCTCTGTAGTGAAGCTTGGATCCATAGCCTGACCAGCTATGGATGGATACTCTTGTCGCGATTCCAGATCTTGGCCTCGTCGAAGAGCAAGTGACAGCGTGGCCGCTATGGAGCAGCTGCCGGGTCGTCGAAGTTGTTAGTGCGGTCAAGCCATCCGCATCGGTCTTGGGCCAGAGGTATGTTGAATTCAGGCTTGGGCTACCTGACCTCCAGTAGGATGAGAGGTTTTGGATAAGTAGCCACTTCGAGACATGGCACAATGAATGATCGGTGCGAATGCCGTCGTGGCACGGATGGCCAGCCCTTCCCTGCCGGACAGCGATCTGACATCTTGCTCAACAGATAGTAATCCATGATTGAAGGGATTGAGATCTGTATGTTGAGAAAAACGAATACAAGGATCATGGTTGTCTTTCGCAAGAGCAAAGAAGCGGTCCATTTCTGGTCAAAGTCATTCTAGATATTTGCAGTAATACATCTTTCTCAGAGGCCGGTAGCGATGCCACTGTTGGTATGATCGATGTGTTCTACGATGATGTTCTGGTGCGCCATCGTAAATGGGATCAATATCAAGTTCCCTTCAGCAATGGATGACGACAGCTACTCCTTACCCAGATCCCTGCCTACGGGTCTACCTAATCGGGTAACTCCGGTTGGAAATACCTCGGTGAGGACAAACTTGACCAGTGCGGCACGCACACCTTGTTTTGCGCTCTTACTACTGGCAATTGTACGTGCTGCCATGTATATCACGAAGCGACGAGATTGCGCACCTTCCCAGATCGCTATCAAGCGAAGCAGCTCAGTATTTCGACCGTCTTGCAGATATGATCGCCGTTTCAAGACCTCCTGCGCAAAACAAATTGTTGTGGTAAAGGCACAATGCTTGCAACAACATATAGAACACTGTCTGATCTTGGGCTATCTGATCGCCGGGCAGAACGAAGCTCTCATCAATCGCCCAAAGTCGGCATGGTTCCAGCAGACGAACTATCAAGCCTCCTGATACTCTTGTCAGAAGGATCTAAGAACTCCACTCTGAGGCTGTCATGGCTCGAGCTCAGCACTCCATTCTTACCCAAAACCTGAAACCTCAAATCTGCTGGGCCAATATTGACAACAAAGTAGAACTCGGCTTTCCAGTACTTCTTCTTCAGCTTCCAGAACTGTCGATTCTTCAGTTTCATGTCGTTCCCTGTCAAGTGGTAGCTGACCAGTGCAACCTCTCTGCAACCCGCGCCTGTGGTCAGCAGCGGCAGCTTGTGGACTGGAAGCGACGACATCACAATCTGCGCCTGCCTGATGTTTTGGTGATCGCTCTCTGCAAGTGTGGCTCCGTAGAGCCTCGAAACGCCATCCTTGACGCTGATTTCCCCGCCTTGCTTGATGAACCAACTATGGAAATTAGCACATTGGACTCATCTAATGTCATGGGGAGACAGACTCGACCACAATTTCCACCCATCGACGACTGTTGAATTTGTCCGTTACGACGGGCAAGCCGTGATGCTTCGATTCGTCGTACGGCACACGAACGGCGATCCCATAGCTGTTGCGACAACGCCTGCTGGTGAAGACTTCTTGCCCTTCGGCGGTGCCGATGCCAAGCTGCTGGGTACTCTCGCGAACTATCCCACGAACGACAGCAAGTTGCCTACAGTTGATCAGTGACTTAGGTCAATAGGAGAGTTCCACCGACGCTTACGGATCGGCGACGCGCACTATGCGGATTGCGGCAGTGTTGCTGGATTTGAAGCCAAAGTTCATCTCATATCGTCTTTTAACCTCGTCGCACAGATAATCAGAGCTTCCCAGACCACCCGACAGAATATGATATGATACCTGCGTGTTCGGATTTATTGACTCAGAATGCAGAAGCTGTTCATCAATGAGACTGAAGACCTTGTTGATCTGTTGATCGAAAATGTCTTTCAGGACAGCTCTGTCAATCGCCATTCTCGAATTCATGATTCCTGACTCGGGAAAGCTGTGCGATCCCGTAAGACCTTTGACATCCAGGAAGAACTGCTCGACGATTGGGTGGGGAAAAGAGTGCTTCACGGTTTGGAACCGGCCAGCCAACATTTCTTAGGCAAGGTAATGAGGATCTCCGTCCAGATGCTCCTCGATCAATTTCAGACGGTCTTTGATGTGTTTCAACACCATGAAGTCGATCAGAGTCGAACCAACGGGCTCGCCCTCGACTGGTTCCAAAGGCTCGAGTCCAACCTTCCCTTTCAGAGATTTGACTTTCTGCAGAGCGAAGGGTTGAAGTCAGTATATTGTCTCACACATTACATGGGCTTACTGTAGAGCCTCAGAGCCCATACTGCTGGTCCTGCCGCTGAGAGGCCAGCATGGAATCTGGACCTAGACCGTGAGATCAGGTTGTATTCTTCGTTCACGTACCAGCAAGTTGACATCAGTCGTACCACCGCCAGCCTGGGATTGTCAGCAGTGCCCAAATGGGTGAATATGCGACATACATCGCAAATCAAAAAGATCTCGCCCTCGCGGTATTGGGTCGTAGAAGCTTCAACAGCAGCGGCCTCGGCCTCGGTCGAAGCCATTCGCACGGTCTGCTCGGCCGTGCTCGCGAAGCCAGCTGCTTTGATCAGCCTCTCGATTGTCGCGATCATCGCAGGTTCCTTCTAGGTAGTTGGCGTGCTGAAATTGTACTCTATATGGAAAGTACGCCACATGGGGACCGAGATGTCGAAGAACTTCACGATCTCACGGTGCAAACAGGTGAGGTAATCCAAGTGCCAAATCTTTGCATCGTCGGAGCTGAAACCTCGATCGTCCAGGTATTTTGGGTCCAGGGTCAATTTGAACCAGCAGATCAGAGCCATGCAAAATGAGCGCGTGGAGCTGCTCAGGCAACTCGATGCCTCTAAAGGCCAGACTGGCCTTGCCAACGAGTCAATGGATAAGGTCCAGGCATCGTTGAATCACGAAAGGCAGGCGAATGCCGCTTTGAGGAAACGGCAGGAGCTAAAGAGCCTCCAAGAAGATATTCAGTTTATGATCAGTAAAACAGGTCGTTGTCTGCAATTCGATAATTTGGAGATAACATGAGGCGATCGTGAGGGATTTGATTAAGTGAATAGCCGGAAGTGAAGCAACATCGCGGAGTGATCATATGATTATGCAACCATCCTTCATACTGAATCGATCTAACAAGCGAATGGACACCTTGAACGATGCCTTGCACCTCTGACTGACCAGAGAGTGATAAGCCTTATTGGCATTGTTGTTCGTACAATAGCAACAGTGTTAACGACCCAGATTCCTTTGCAACTGGTTCACTCACTTACAGTAAGACTCACTTCGAGCCTCACTCCGCGAGGACTCGAATCGATTAGTCAACAACCGTAACCTGCTGCCTTCAGTTCACGGCATCCGCACTTCACTCCATGACGTCTACTGCTGGCCCCTACTCTGCGTGAGACCACCACATGCAATTGACCATCCACGACGCACAACTCAGGTCGCAGAGCACATCTCTTGCCTCGACCTGATTGAGCATCAAAGCCTTTGCCAATGCATCTCGCACACTGCAACTTGTTTCGCAATCAGCGCAATTAAACCACCGCTAACTCCATTTCAGACTCCAGTATGGCGTCCAACAACTCGCAAACCAACAACAACACCGCAACTGAGCTCGCAGCTAAGCCAACTGAGAAGCCAGACACGATGCTAAGGACTCGCTTCCTCCAGAACTGGGATCCTCAGAGGCCGTCCAAGCCCGCCGCCGAAAAGCCCACCGAAACCCCAGAGCAGAGAAAGAAAACCGTGCTGGACGATCTCAAAAAGTTCGCACTGAAGTTCAAACTCGGGCCTGGACCCGTCGTCCTGCATTTCCAAAATCGCGAGAACGATACCGGCAAAACATCATCCGTCACTCACTCTGACGCACTTCCAACAAGCGCGGAAATCGCTTTCCGCCGTGTCTTCGGGACAGCTGAGCTCCTCGAGCACATCATCTGCTACCTGCCAATGAAGAAGGTCATCGACGTGCAGAGGGTAGCGAAGCAGTGGAAGAACGTCATCGCCGGCTCGCCCAGCATCCAGGAGAAGCTGTTCACTCGCCGTGAGAACAAGGGGCAAGAGATCTGGGTGCTGGTGAAGCGCAAGCCACTACGTGGGCCCATCTACGACAGGCCTAAGCGTGTCGAAGCTCTTCCACCCCCAGGCACACTCGTCATCACCCCCGTCACTCTCAACCCAATGTTACACGAAACACGCACCTGGCGCGAGCCGAACGGCTTTAGATTCCCAATCAGCTCGATGCCCGACCGAATCAGCATCAGTTTCTGCGCCTGGACGAACGCCCTCCGCTACAACGAGTCCTGCACCCGCAACATGCTCGTCACAGACCCGCCGTGCACCAAACTCCGCATCGAATACTTGATCATCTACCTCGGGTTCCCCGAAACCCGACTCCAGAACCCGCACCCCGACTACTTCGACCGGAACCATCCTAAGCAAGACGAGCTCAGCGTCAAGATCAGCGGGATCACGGTCAAATCGGCTTCCGGACTCACCATGCGCGACATCTTCAAAGCGGCCCTGCACAGCCGCGGCAAGGCTCGCCTCTCTCTGACGGGCGGATTCTACCACGAACGCCGCGATGCGACAGTGTACGAAATGCTCGACCTCCTGATGCTGACGTTCGGGTGGACCAGCGTCCCTGAGTCTCCTTTCATGGAGCTGAGCATGAATTCGTTGACCTTTGGGTCCACATCGGTCATGATTGCCACTGACTGGGAGCGAGAGATGGCGAAGTTCGAGCCGTCGAAGCGTGTCAAGCCTACTTGAATGCTTTGATTGTGTCAGCATTCAACGATTGATGCTTGCATTTTGCATCGATTTGGAGGACTCCAACGAAGAGAGATGGCAATGATGAGATGTTTCAGAGGACATGAGCGAGGAGAGATGGCATTGTCAAGGCCCAGGTGGCTTTTATTGGATGCTCTGTTGCGAGTCGGATACTCCATTGTGGTGTTGCGAGAGA
Source organism: Cladosporium colombiae (assembly GCA_026122715.1). Taxonomy (NCBI): domain Eukaryota; kingdom Fungi; phylum Ascomycota; class Dothideomycetes; order Cladosporiales; family Cladosporiaceae; genus Cladosporium; species Cladosporium colombiae. Next base: position 714,679 of record JAKZFA010000014.1, read on the forward strand.
TTGGATTTTCATTTGGGACACCTCGGAAAGGGTGATTGAGCAAGCTGGCGATGCAGGGATCCACAAAGACATACAACGTCAACTGCACGTTGTACGAGTGGTATTCCTGGCGCGGTTAGCTGGTTTGCTTGGGTTGTGCGTTTTGGGACACCCCGGAGAGGGTGATTGAGGAAAGCTGGCAATGCAGGGAACCACAAGGACATGCAACGTCAATTGCACGCTGTACGAGTGGTTTCCCTGGCGCGGCTAGCTGAATCAGCGTGGTATTGTCACACTCAGCTCACCACTGAAACTTTGTACTGATTAGTTTGACTGCATCCAATTTCACTTTCCAAAACCAGCTCTTGCAGAGGAACAATTGTAATGAAGGTTGAGCCTTGCTAGACGTGGTCTCGCGTATGTTAGAGTCCCTTGTTCAGGTTACTTGTCTGCATACCTTTGGCAAGCCTGTAATTTGGCTGATGTGCCCTTTCAAAAGTGCAGTTATTATCCTCCAGTCACTGGGTATCCTCGTGCTGCGCCGAGACCAGTCTCCAAACCATGGCATCTCCAGAGTAGTCTCGCCACAACACATCTATTGCTTCTGAGCCTTTCCACGCTTTTGGAAACGCTCAGTACCATTCGCCATCTTCGCCTCCAGGTACCTGCGCTCGTACGCACGGCCGTCCATCTTCTTGATACAGGCCTTGGCGGCGGTGCTGTTGGCGAAGCGAACAGTGATGATACCCTCAGGCTCGGCATCGAACAAAACGACGTTCTCGACTTCGCCAAACTTGGAGCACTCCTCGCGTGTGTCTTCCTCGATGTCTTCAACGAGGTCCTCATCTTCTTCCAGTTCCTCGAGCGTAAACATGTGCTTGAGAATGACGACTTTGTCCCAGCGGTTCGAAGTGGCGGGAATGACGGAGACATCGTCCTCGTCCCACTCTGTCAGGCGGCTGTTTATATAATGTTAGCGCATCGCGTATAGATGGGAGAGATATTGCCTGTACCGATTCATCTCTTCAGCTTTCTTGATGACCTTCTGGCGGTCACGATTTGCAGCAGTGCCTTTCTTCTTGGCTTGCTCGGAGGCAGCGGGTTGATCTTTCTGAACCTTGTAGTTCTGGTCGGCCTCCTTGACACGCATCTTGCCATTAACGCCAGGCACACCCAAACGGAAATCGGAATCGTCAAGCATGTTGATGGCTAGCTGGACCGATTCAGGGCGGAAGTAGACTAGAGTCCGAGTGAGTAAGACATATCGATGACTGGTCGTATTAGCGAATCTCACCTATGAGCGCATCTCCATTGAATTCGCCGTTCTCGTTGTAGTACATCTTGATGCGAGGCTTGTTGTCATCGATGCCTTCGGCAATGACACCGAAGCGGGAGAAGACCTTGAACAGTTCTTCCTCATCGACATCCTTGGGAAGAGAAGTGATGTAAACTGCTGTGTTGACGCGCTCCCTCGGCTTCTCGTTCTTGGCTTTCTTTGCGTTCTCCTAGAAAGCCGTTCAGTAGGGCTCGGGTCGCAAAGCCAACATGTGGATCGATATTTAAACTCACATTCTCAGCCTCGACAGCCTTGCGCTTTTTGGTCGGGTCAAGCGCCGGCTCCTCGTCGTTGACGCCCGGCATCTTGTAAGCCGCGCGCTGCTGCTCTGCAAGCGCTTCATCCATCTGTATCACGAGAAGAGCAGAAAATGTTAGGGTCTTGCCACTCGCCGGAGTCTTTTACAGCAGCCTTTTGCTTGAAAAATGAAGGATACGCAGGCCGAAAAAGCCCGCCGATGATTTTCAGCGTGAGTAGCGTACCATGGGGACCCATTTGGAGGTGCGAGAAAACCACTCCCATTCCTCGCCGTTTTCATCTTCGAGCGTGTAGTTATTGGCGGTTTTGGAGAAGCTGATGCGCGTGTCCGAGTCAAAATCGTCTGGATTACTGGGAAAGGGCGCGCGGTTGGTCGCCATCTTGATCGTGTTGGTGAGAGAAAGAATGGTAGGAGATAGAGCGACTCTCGGAAGTTCCGGGCTATGAATGCATTTATTAAATGGCAGCAGCTACTCGAGGCAAAGCCGCTACGAATTGGTTGGTTGAGTAGAGTAGGTAGGGAGGGCGCAGAGCCGGAGATGAGGTCGGTCTAGAAACTGCGCAGCGTGCTGATATATACCAAACCATGGATACCTCCCACTCCATCCTCTCTCCGTACTACAGTAGCATCTCACTGGCCCTCATTAAGTCTTGAAAGACTAGGCAATTAGGAAATGCCACATTGCGATCGTTCCAATATCGAGGTGCGTCATGTATCTCGATGGGCGGCACCGCCGCTTTTAACACCGGGAAATCTGGTAGTACTGCACTGTGAACACTGACATTTTGAGGTGATGCACAATATCTCGCGATGAGCGTATCATTTTTCTCCGCATGACGATGGCAGCGTACAATATGCTAACCAAACGAATGTAGAATAGCGTCTCGACAGTAAGCACGAGTATATGGTATTCTAGATGTCGATGACGATAGCGTATGCATAAGCTGTCAGGTGTTTTAGCTTCGATAGTATCTTTAGTAGCTCTAGTGAAGTCCAATAAGACTATGAATGTAGATAACACCTCACTACGATCGTTCTAGCATTGAGGGGCGTCATGTATCTCGATAGGCCATACCGCCTCTATTTACACCAGGAGATTAGGTAGCACTTTGCTACGAGATTTTACCCTTTTGAGGTGTCAGACAACATCTCAGCGGTAGCGTGTGCGGTACGGACTTCGAAGCTAGACTACGAGCCTCTCTAGGCGTTCCACCGGAGGCCTTACTGGCTCTTCCACGATCTGCTTTGTCTTCACGAGCATGAATGATACTACGAGATGGCTGTAACACATCGTGATACTGATGATTTCAGACATCCCATCGACCATCAATATGGGATCTGTAGTTGAACGCAGTTCCAACGGCTCACGTTCGCGCGGCGCGTCTCGAACGGCTCTGATTTCGCCTCTGCCAATCCCTGCATGTCACAAAGTCTGTTCCTGGAGATCAATTTCTAAGGTTTGGGGAGCACAAGAAATTCTATCCTGACACACGTGTTTTCTTGCTCTTAAGCATTGGATGGCCTCAAGCAAGATTCATTGGACCGCGTCCACGTATACCAAGCATGGCATATCGATTTGGCATCTTCAACAAAACGGTTATCTGGCGAGCATTTGCCCCTAGTCTGCCGAAATGCCGAGTCCGTGAGCCACGCCGCTAAGCTCGCACCAGACCAATGGCATCCCAGCCCCTACCAATTGTGCCTGAAATAACCTCAGATACGGGTACGAAATGCAATTAAGCACGGAGAGCAGAAACCGCTAGGCCCGCAAAGAGTAAGATGGCAGATCAACTGTGGCTTTGGCTAACCATGCGGATGGCTGAACGGCCTGAACCCTATTTGCCTTTCCGATCGCAGACTCCTCCTGTTCCTGTCTCGTTCCTTGTCTGCTAAGGCGCCTTCTACAGACCCGACCCGCCTGTCTACTACGCGAGCATAACACAGTCTTTACCGAAATACCACTGCTTCGTGCCACAAAGGGCTAGCCACCTATCCTCCCACAGGCAACCACCCACTCAACACCACAACCATGGCCCAACAAGCCTACAATGGCCAGGGTACGTTGTGCCCACTCTCCCATCACGCGCCCACCACAACACCCAACTAACACTCTCCTCCCACAGTCGGCTGCACGCCCAACTCGATCAGTCCCGCCACCTTCATCCCCGGCTTCAGCGATGCCTACAAGTCCAAGTCCGACCTGATGTGCGCCATCGCCGTCACCGACGCCGACCTGATCAAGAAAATGAGCACCGGATGCTGCAAGGGCGCCGTGCAGACCGACGACTCTGGTTGCTACCACTGGTGCAAGCCGCAGGCCAAAGATCTCACCGACTGGGCCACTTGCATCTCCGACAAGGTCTACACCGACACCGACTTTGGCCAGTCGTGCAATGCGCCCGGCTACTTGGCGTTGAAGTCGGCGCTCAGCCAGGACGAGGACCCGCCGGCAGGTACCAGTGCTGCTGTGCCTGGCGTCAGTGCGAGCTGGAAGGTTGGCGTGTTTGTTGGATTCGTTGCGTTGGTGCAAGCCATGTGCTGAGCGGACATGTGAGAGAGGTAGCAAGAGAAGGGAAAGGGTTGGATAGAACGGAAGGCGTCGGCGTGGTTTCGTTTTTTTTGTGTTCGGTGGCACAGTCGTCGCCTGTATACCCCAGAAATGTATTTCGTATGTCTATCTGTATATACAATGACCAGATCGCTATATTGTCGTGTTATAAGTTTGTGGCTTCGAGTGCTTGTCCAGATTTACTACGATATCTTCGGTGGTCAGCATTTACACTGCAACCTACATGTATTGCATAGAGACTTGACGGGCCTGGGGAAACCATCTCCCAGTCTCATTGATAACAGTCGAATTTATTAGGCATTCCGAAACTAGCGGCCGATTCCTGTTACCATATTCAACGCAAGCGAGATGTACCTGATCGATTTGCACGGTGGACAGCTGCAAGCATGCGGGATGACCTAATCCTTCCTACTTCCACACCGACATACCCGAGCTGCAGCCTGCCACAACTTGCGCCGCCATTCTTGGAACCTTAGAAACATCACTACACAGCATACTATATCTCACCTATCGGGAGTGATTAAGACCAAAATCACAAATCCTCCCCGAACACAGCCAACACCATGGCATCCTCAGACGTACGCTCCTCCATCTCGCCTCACCTTTCACCCTCCTCCAAGTGACCAACCAAACAACCATACTAACTCCATCCTCACAGCCCTACACTCTCTACGCCCTCTCAACCTCCGCCTGGGGCACCCTCCAATCCCTCCCCCTCCTCTTCGCCCCGCGCCTCATCGTCTCCCTCTGCAGCACCGACACCGACGCGCGCAGAACCACCGACCTAGAATCCTACCTCTGCCGCACCCTCGGCCTCACGCTCCTCGCGCTCGCCGCCTCAAACCTGATATTCACCGGCGTGATCCCCATCGGGCCCCAATCCCCCTCCGCCTCAGCCTCACCGACCAGCACCCCCTCCGCCTCGCGCAGCAGCAAAGACCGCCTCAGCAGCGGCTCAGACTCAGGCTCGCCGCCGCGCCGCGCCGGCACCGCCGCAACCAATGAATTAGGAAAAGCGACGGCGACCGTGGCGGTTGCTTTCCAAGCAGTGACGGCGTTCTACTTGTACACGCAGCTGATGGGCGGGTGGAGCTTTGCTTTCACGGCGGGCCTGGTGGGCAACGCTGCGCTTTTCTGCTTCGGGACGTGGACGCTTTTGTTCGGCAGCGAGGTGGGGCGGGTGAGCAAGACGACGGGGGCGGACAAGAGGACGAGCGGGTTTCCGTTTGGGAACAGCGAGGCGGCGAGGGAGAAGAAGAGGGAGGCGAGGGGGAAGAAGAGTATTCTTAAGTCGAGGTGATTATCGTTTTCACGACAGGACGGGGATTATGAATTGGCAGTGGAAAAAGGAATGGATGGAAAGGGTTGCACACTCACTCATGGTGGAGGGATGCTCATTCGAGATGTTGAAATCATGTAAAGAATGCATTGTAGTGTACATAATGGTAGCATGTCCGGCGGCTGTCGCTCGTACCCGGAATCTACAGAAAAAGCCAAAAGAATTAAAAAGTCGTTAGGGTCTGCCTGCTTGGGCTCCCCCTCAGGATGTTGATGTCTTAGCAAATATATGGTTCCAGACTTTCCCTCGATCGCAGTGTTTCACTTCATTCGTGGCAGCCTGTCTCAGAACCCGCGTTGCCCACCGCTCAATCCCATCAAGGCACCGACTGCATCTGCCTCGGCGGCGGCTTCTGTGTCTTCGGTTTTCATGGGTGTGCTCTCAGCTTGCTGGCGCTTCTCATACTGTGCCATCATGCCTTCTAGGTAGTTGTCATAAGGGTCGCCCTCACCTTCGAAGCCGCCTGAAGCACCAGTCGCACCAGGCGAGCCAGCCTCTTCGTCCTCGTCTCCATCATCATCACCAGCTGTTGCGGGATTCTGAGCAGCAGATTTCGCTTCACGAGGTCGTCGAGGTCCTTTGCGGCGCCGCGCTATAGGATTAGAGCCGTTCCACTTCAAGCGCTTGGCGGGCTCGGTGTCTTTTTCCATGGCTTCCTCAACAGTGGCGTCCATTTGTCGCAGCAAACCTTCTTGGTCCGCGCGGGAGAGCTCTGCGGCCATGACGGCTTCGAGGAGGACTTCTTTCGTCGCCCACTCTTCTCGCTTCATCTTCTCCATCTCCTCCACGTCGTGCTTCAGCAAGTCGGCTTCGTTCTCGGCCCATGCTATTTGCCGTCTGAGCATGCGCATGAGATGGTCGGCTTCGACGGCGCTTTCGAATGTGGTGAAGTGGATGTCTGCTGGGTAGTGGATCATGAAGCCTGGCTGGCCGGTGACCGGGTGGTGTGCGGGGATGTATGTGATGTTGTCGTTTGGGTGAGACGGTTCGATTGGGGTGCCGTCTTCGTCGTAGGTTGGAACACCGCTCATGTCTTGGGGTATGGACTTGCTGGCGCCATTGGATAGTTTGAGTTTCTGTGCTTTCTTCATGGCGGTGGGGTCGAGGAATGTGCTGCCACGAGCTGGTTCGGGCTCGTGGACGGTGCGCATGTGTTTGGCCAGGGCATCTGAGCGTGTGAAAGACTTGTCGCATTCTGTCGCATTTGTCAGCTCGTGGTCTCAGAATTCCGCGACATTTCAGCGATTTAAACTTACCTGGTAGCGAGCAGTAGTACGGCTTCTCTTTAGTGTGGCTTCGCATATGTGCTTTCAGAGCATAGCCGCTAGGATGATTGCTTTGCTTGCGCTGGCACTCACCCCACTCGCACGTGTACTTTGTCTTTTTGGGACCGCCCGTCGAGCAATGAACGTTCTGCACATGATTCACGAGATCATCGTTGTTCTCCGCCAGGCCCCACGAGCACTCCTTCCACTGGCACTCCGTCTGCGCATCTTCCCTGACCGCGTACTCGTCATGTGAAGGCGAGCCGGGCGCCTCACTCCAGCCGTCGGAGGACAGCGATATCGCGTCGTCGTCCTGGGCATCTGGCTGTGAGGACGGCGCGCGGTCGTAGCCGAGTAGGGAAGGGTTGGTTGGGCCTGTCTTGCGGCGCTTGGGCGGCGGCGCAAGGAGATTTTCCGAGTCTATCTGGGCTGCGTCGGCGCTGCGGCGCGATGGCGCTTCGATCACGCTGATTTCATCGTGGTCTTGCTCGTGGTCGTGCTCGTAGTCTTCGGAGGGAGGCGAGGAGAGATCAGAGCTGCCGCCCGGGGAGTCGGCCATGGTGATGTCTGTGTTGGGTGTGATTTGGTGGTCTGCTGGTGGTCTATTGCGTGATTGGGTTTGTTGGAGTGATTTCAAATGTCCTGTAATGGCAGCGGGAGTGGTTGTTGTTGATTATTGCGAGCTATGCGCGTTGCGACCAAGGGAGCATGCTTGCTTGCTTGGTAGCATCGAGCATGGCTGGCTGGCTGGCTGGCATGTTCACGGGCCACCCAGCTGGACCGAAAGCGCGTGCTGCATGTGGTCTCTTCAATTCTGCCTTCGCAACCGAGTCTTCTTCTTCCTCCAGACATCAACATCACTCGACAACACCACCACACCAGGCTGTCTTCAATTGCAGGCATGCCTGGTGCTCGAATACACTGGTAAGCACACACCTTCCCACTCTTGTCCTCTCCCCAACACTTTACGTGATGACATATCAGAGTTCTGCAATGCCAATGGTTCCAGTCTGCCTCTCTCGGGAGGCGGGTATGAAACAAGATGCGGATTAACTTAACACATACACTTGATCTGACCTCCACTGCTTCCACAACTCCATCCACTTGCAACACAGATTTCGTGGACATGGACTGACTTGGTTTGCAGATACGTTCACTGAGCTTGGAAATGGACTTGTAGACATGGTACTTTGAGGGTGTAGCTATTAGTGGTGCTTTGCTTCGTGATGAATCTATACAATGAAAGCTATCATGACTTCATGACTGTGTCCCTTCATAGTGCATCTCCTCCGCCACTACTCTAACGTACAATTTCATCCTTCCATTACTTCTCAGGCGGGCTGTCTCCGAAGTTGAGCGCGTTGACAGGACCGTGGTATCTCTCGCCGTGAATCTCGGTACTCGCCAAAATGCTGTCAATCTCTTTGAGGTCGTTCTCGCTGAGTTCCACATCCACCAAGTTCTCCTTCACGCGCTCCACAGTAGTGGCGCCAGGAATGGGGATGATGACAGGGTTGCCGTTACGCTCGCTTTGTGCCTTGACCCACGCAACACCAATCTGCCCGGGTGTGCAGCCCTTCCGCTTTGCCAGCTTCTCCAATTGGTGAATAAGGTCGAGATTCTTGGGGAAGTTCTCCTCTGAGAAACGAGGCAAGTGGCGTCTGTGGTCGTCCTCGGCGAGATCATCGCGGCTCTTGACCTGCCCAGTGAGGAACCCACGACCAAGAGGAGAGTAGGCAACGATAGGAATGCCAAGCTCACCACAGGTCTTGAGTACACCGTTGTCCTGGATCTCCGTAGCCCAGAGCGAGTACTCGACCTCGACAGCACTGATCTTCGCCACTTTCGCTGCGCGACGGATGGTGTCGGCGCTGCACTCGCTCAGACTAATACCGCCCAGCTTGCCAGCCTGGACGTACTCGTCCGCCGTGCGCATGGTGACCTCAATCGGCGTTTCCGGGTCCACGCGCGCACACTCGAATAAATCCAGCTTCTTCGTGCCCGCCAGCTGCGTCAAGCACTCATCAATAGACCTTCTGACGTTTTCCGGGCTGCCGTCAGGCTTCATGCCACCCTTCACCAGACCGCCCTTAATGGAGAGCACGACCTTCTTCGCATCACCAGGGTACTTCTCGAAGTACTCGCGGAGCAGATGCAGGGAGTTGCGCTCTGGTGTGCCGTAGAGCTCGCCGCCGTTGAAGAAGTTGGCGCCATTGTCGAGAGCTGCCTTCATGGCTGCGAAGGCTTGGTCTTGCGAGACGGGGTTGGGGCGCCATGTAAGGCCCATCAGACCGAAGCCAGTGCTGCCGACGGGCGAGCCGGCGAGGTTGTAGGTCTTGCCATTGTGCTGGATGAGAGCTTCTTTGGCTTTGTCGATGATGGCTGCCATTGTGGTTGTTGTGTGATTCGAAGGATGTGGGTATTTTTTGTTGGAGTTTTGGGAGGTATGCTTTAGATAGGTTCAAGTCGATCTTGCAGCAGATGGATTACTCTTATGTAGAGTCTTTACGCGGAATTAGGATGTTGGTTTGGCTTGATTCCGGCAGTGTCAGTATTTAATTTGATTTTACGTCCACAGAATACCCATGTCGTAACCATTTGTGTAGGGCACGCGGCGATATGCTCCAAAGTCCGTCTGGCAAGCTTGCGGCAATGACGATGACACGCGAAAGCAAAAGCCAAAGTCCACAATGCAAGACCGGGGCCCACGTAAACGTGTGCCGGGCCATTATTCTGACCATCCCTCAGAGAGATGGCCGGTCCCCCACCTCATTTCTACCTCCTGTGTAGGGGCGACAGTAGTTGTGTATGAAGATGAGGTCTGCCAGCTGGTCACGCGGTGCCATTGGGTGTCTTTGTCGTATTGTCCCTTGCTTTCACGAGCTGCTGTAGTTGCGTGACTTGCAGCCAAGCTGTGCCAGAGTCTGGTGCTCTCTCCTCCCTGCTTGCAAGCCCCATGGGCTTCGACAACAAAGGCGTCGAGGGCTGCACCAGCTTGACTTCGGCCTCACGCGTCTCCGAGTCTCTCTGAAAGCAATCGGTCGGACTTGACTGCGATAGAGCTTCACGTGGCTTGCCATGGCACGGCAGCAAGCGAGGTTAGAGGACTTTCAGTGCCTTTGAAGACACGTAAGGTTTGGAATGTGAGACAGCTGCCGGCGACAAGTCACAGAGCTTTCTAGCTTGCTTGTGTTGTTCTGTGCAGCTCACGCGGCTGGTTTTGGTCGCCGGCTTTGCCTTGTTGTCCCCGTGCAACCACTCCAAACTTGATGGCGAGCTGCCACAAAGCGCCGACGACCTCTTCCATGCTCATCCACCACTACACCCGACCAAGAACCAATCAACAAAAGCTTCGACCAAGGACGGCAACCTGCCATGCTCTCCGCACTAGTCACATGGCTCGGCTGCTTTTACCGGAGGTTCGGTTAAGCTCTATCCTGCCAAGCAACTGCGCCTACCTTGAAACCCCAAGCATCCAGATCAGCCACTCCATCAACTTGTCTTGCCATGATTCGCGAGGCGCTCTAACCCCCTCTGGCCAAGGAACTATGCGGTAGCACGATTCGTCATCAGAGGTAGATCTGCAAGATCGTGCAAGTTGGATAAACCAGATATAGAGGTGGCTCGTCTTCGACCACCTTGTTCTCGCTGAGCCAACAGCTTGACAGCGTTTGCCCAACATGCACCGTTATATGAACACCGCTGCTGCGGTAGCTCTGCTTGCCGCAGGTACAAAGGCCCAGTCTAATCCGACTTCTTCATCAGGATCTTGCTCTTCCACCCTGACTGCATCTTATGCAGCGCCCTCCGTCGCCAGTGGATATTCAGCCCGCTTAGTTGCCACTGGACTGACCTCGCCCCGTGGCATCAAGTTTGACTCCGCAGGCAACCTTCTCGTCATCGAAGAAGAGGTTGGCGTCACAGCGTTGAGGTTCGAAGACGACGATGATGGATGCCTCAACCTTGCTTCGAAGGACACCGTTGTCGCTGACACGAGTCTCAATCATGGCATCGAGATCTCTGAAGATGGCAACACTCTATATGCCTCGAACTCGGACAAGCTATATTCTTGGAACTATTCCCCGGATGAGAGACGAGTGACATCTAATGCTACGACTCTGGTCGAGAACATGGAGGGCACCGACCACACCTCCCGTACTCTGCTGCTCACCAAATCGGCGTCCGGTATGATTGTGATCAACCGTGGAAGCTTTGAGAACATTGATATCGAAGCAAGAGATATTGGATCTGGCCACAGTCAAGTCAAAGCCTTCAACATCAGTAATACCAGTTCCCCACTTGACTTCCTGAACGACGGCGTCTTGCTTGGCTGGGGCCTTCGCAACGATGTCGGTATCGCCGAAGAGCCCACTACTGGAGGTATTTGGACTGTTGAGAACAGTGGTGACCAGCTCAACCGATCTGGCGAGGACATCCATGAGAATAATCCAGCTGAAGAGCTGAATTTCTTGGGGTACCTCAACGGCACCGGTAGCCAGGACCTGGGCCAGAACTTCGGATATCCAGACTGCTTCGCTGCTTGGGAGGCAGACGCCCTTCCAGATTTTGATGGCGTTACCGGCAACCAATTCGCGCCGAATGACCAGAACGATACCAACAATGATCAGCTTTGCACCGAGCGAGTCGCTCCTCGTCTTGTGTTCCATGCTCATATGGCACCTTTGGATATCAAGTTTGATGCAAATGGCACGCAAGCCTGGATCAGCTTCCACGGTAGCTGGAATAGAGATGACCCAGTTGGATATAAGGTCAGTGTTGTTGACTTTGCAGATGGCGAGCCGGTGGATGCGAGCAACAGCACGACAGCCGCGACTGATATCGTGTCGAATGCGGACGACTCGGTCTGTCCTGATAATTGTTTCCGACCTGTTGGTCTCGCTTGGGATGACAGCGGTCGTCTCTTCATGAGCTCTGATTCAACTGGCGAGATATATGTGATTACTCGCGATGAAGGTAATGTAACACCATGCGATCTCGAGCGCAAGCATGGAAGCTAATCCATGCAGCGCATAGGTGTGAACGGGACGACGACAAATGCGACAGCGACGACGGGCGGCAGTAGTGGCTCTGCTACTACCTCTTCGACGCCTGAGCAGGCCACGACTAACAGTGCTACAGGCAAGGACTTTGACAGTATGGGTGCGCTTGCTGCGATTCTTTGTGTCCTGGCTTTCTTCGCCTAGACTCGCGTGGTTTTCGACATCTCTGGTCACCATAGGCAAGACTCATAGCAACAGTATACGACTTTCTCGACGTCCATATGCATGTCCACTGCGTCCCATCCGGCTTTGGCTCTGTTCGTGGGCCTATAAAGCTGCATGGGTCCGTGCGTCTTCCGGTGGCTGCTGCGGCTATTGTGTCTCTCACGAGCGACGGTCTTGACACGTGAATGAGTGGGCCAGAGATGAATAGCTGCACGTGTCTAGCATGGCCGGTGCTGATAGTGAGCGCAATAGGGCAAGGTATTGTGGAGAATACAAGCGGTTGGTATGGGAAGATGTTGCGTTGCTACAGTTCTCTTGGCTACTACAACTACGACTTAAGCCTTGACCAGCCACTCCTCACTCACAACCTGGGATACTATTGAGAAGGCCAGTGCGTACGATACCTGCCTGACACACTGCTGGATTTGCCATCCAGATCTGATCAGAGAGCCATTGGTACGTGCTACGTTCCCATCACTTCAGCAGTGCTGAAACGTGCTTCTCGAAAGCCTACCTAAGAGCGTTTGACACGAGCACATGGCAACAAGGGATCTGCACCGGCCCTACAGCGAGCTCTTATTGTCGCATGTGACAATCACTCTGCAGCTAGCTTGAAAGATATCAGCTTCTGCTTCGCTGCCTCTTCACAACACCACCAACCCCTTCTACCAATCCTTTGGCTACTGCAGCCTTTCCTTCACTCAACGTCGACTACCAAACTGTCGAGCAAGCACAATCACACACCATCGCCGCAAAACACGATCCCGCCAGCCCTCAACATGGCTTGGAACGGCTTTGACGCCCTTCCGATCGAGGTATGACCTTTTCCCATCGCCATTGCACTAATGGACCTTCGCGCATGCTAATATCTCTTGCACAGCTCAACCAGAACATCGCCTCCAAGCTTGCATCCGACAAGGACCTCGCTTCCTTCCGCCTCATCTGCAAGTTCACTCACGATGCTGTAGATTCCGACGCTTGCTCCTTCTGGCGCCGTCGCTACAAGCAGGTCTTCGAGTCCACCAACCTCAATCTCACCGGTCGCCGCTACGAGGATGGCGTGAAGTACCGCGACGAGTACCAGGCACGCAAGAAGGTGTTGCACGTTATCGACACTGTCTTCCAGACTGCCGGACAGGCGGCGAAGCTGCAGTTCGCTGCCGGTACCACTACCGCTGAGAAGGAGGCTCTTCGCGTGCTCAGGGATATGATCCTTGGTAAGTTTGAAATCCATTGTGACGCCAGCACCTCACTGCCAAGGCGAAGAAATGGCATATCCGCTAACACGATTCAGATGCGTTCGGCGATAAGCAGGGCAGCGATGACCTCGATTACGAGTCCAAGAACATCCTTCACATCATCGACTTCGTTTCCAAGACCAACCTCCTCCAGAACATTGGTCGCGATGGTGGAAAGGCGGGCTGGCGCATCCGTGACACCTCGTTCTTGCACGCCATTCAGGTCCTCCTCACTCCCGCGCTTCTGAGCTTCAACCCGTGGTTCAAGGATTCTGACAGCGGCTTTCACGGCGCTCAGATGGCTGCTTACGCCGACAACGAGACTGCTCCAATCTTCGTCGGTTCCCAGGGCCTCGACATCGACACGGCCTGGCTGCTTAAGAACGTGCAGTTCTGGCGCCATCACTTCGTCACCGGGAATGAGGTTCTTGTCCCTGCCTTCGAGGCCCTCGAGGGCAACGAGCGCCCACAGTGGTGGTCCGAGCAGCTCTCTCAGAGCACCTCCCACAACATCGGCACGCACTGGAAGGGTTGCTACGCCTTCGTCGAGCGTAAGGAGATCGGTGACATCCGTGCCGGTAGGTCTGGCCAAGGCAACGTCCCTGCCATCATGGACCACCTCAACGGCGAAGACAACCCGTACGAGGCCTTCCAGAACATCGACCTCGCCACTACTGCCCCCGAGGACGCCGACGAGTGGAACCCCTCCTTCGAGCACGTCCTCCGCTCCCTCCGTACGCCGCAGAGCGTCGCGCGTACTCGTGCGCAGCACAGAGACCATCCTTCCCACGCCCTCCGTGACTTCCGCACTCAGGCTGTCCGCATCGAGGGCGATGGCACTGACGTCGAGGAGGACTTCTTCATCGACGGCTGGCTCAACCCTCTTCCGAGCCAGCACGGCGTTCCAGGCTGGCAGCGCCTGACGATGATGAAGTACTTCATCGAGGAGAACGAGTACGGCGAGGACGAGATCGACATGGGGGCCCTCTGGGCTTACGAGGGCGTCATGCTCCCTGGCGGCAAGATCGTGGTAAGTTGCAAGCCTCTCTTCCAACCCAATGACCAACATGACACACTAACTCGTTTCCCTCGCTAGGTCGGCCGCTGGTGGTGCCCGATCGACGGCACCGGCCACAACATGTACTCTGGCCCGTTCATCCTCTGGAACGTCGACTCCCCTGAGCTGGACGCCGACGACGAGTGCACTCCCCTCAACACCAGCGAGCACACCAACAAGAAGGAGAAGTAGATGCTCGGCTGAGAGCAAGCTTGCGCAAGCATACGGTGTCTCTTACACCAGCGGTCCGGAAAGCCTTCGAGGACAAACGACCATCACGACCGAAACGCGAATCATGTTTTCCACGGAGAGCCCGCTGGCCTTCAGCTGAAGGAAAGCACAACGGCTACAACTTCTCATCACTGAGCTCTGGCATTGGCATGTTGCGCGAGAAAAGGAAAACAAAAAAAAACCCCATCATGGACTTGACAAATCATGACGGAAAAAAAGCGATCGGGCTTTTCTGTGTTTCTGCAATTGCAAAGGGTATGGGGTTCACTACCGGAACAAAGGTGTGATTGGCTTGACCTTGCACACGTACCTGGTTGAGGAGTTCTTTGATAGATCTGGCATCTTGATCAGGGAGAGTTCTTTGGAGTAGCTTCGATGATTAGTATACAATGCAACTCTTCAAATTGTATCTTTTCCCTTGCATCTCTCTGACTAACACAGCTACATCCTTGGCTCACGAGGTGTAGTCGGCTACTAGCGGTTTGCAATAACAGGTACGCTTGGAGCGTGAAGATGTCATGCGGCATGAACTGAGGTGAAGTCGGAATTGCCACGTACCTTCCTCACTTATTCATAACCTAGTCTCAACGTCACACATTGACTCAGTACAACTTCCACCAATCCTAGATGTTTCCCAGTCCTAACCATGCGCAAGACCATTACCGACAATTCGATTGCTTGCGTTACGTCGTGGTGCCCAACAGTTCCCAGGGTGCGCTCCACCTGTCAATTAGTCGTCGGGCTACGTTTCGCCTTCCACGCCTCGTACACCTCCTCAAATCATCCTACCGCACATGCACACCCCACTATGGTGCATCGCCGTCAAGCAGCACGTTGGGCATCTTTGTACGGCCCGCGATGTGCTGTATGCAGGTGAACCTGCAGTCCGGGCGGCAGCAACCTTGACAAGAATCCCACGGCGTCATTTCCAGCTGGATGGATATGTAGAAGGCCATCAACCCTCCTTCTGGACACATGTTGTTATGTCTTGCACCGGGGCGCATCGTGACATGGAGCGGTCAAGATCGGGTCTGCCTGACGTCCAACCGCGACGCAATTGGCCTGGGCACAACGGGCGGCCCAGTGGAGCTGCAGCTCATGATGCGCCGGGCGAGTGGTTGGTGAGCCAGTGAGCTTTGCCCGCGACGCACAACCGCTCCACATGGACCCCATGACGGGCGCGGACCGCATGATGCTTTACTGCGAGTATACAGGCGGTGAAAGAACCTCCAACGCACTTTCGCTGGCCTCCCAGCCTGCAGAGCGGATGTCTAGCGGCGGGCAACGAAAAGCACGAGGCCCGACTGCAGCAACGTAGCGCCAGGTAGGTCATGTTGGAGCGAGCGCCGAGTGCTAATCGAAAAGTCTGCATCTGTGTCGCTGTCGTCGGCTCAGCAACATCTTCCTAGCCACAGCCAGCCTTTATAACGCCCTCGGCACCGTTTCCCCTCTACCAAGCCCACACCCACCACGCGCGAGACATCAACGATGAGCGAAGTGGTGTAGCGTTCCGCTCGCAATCTCGGCAACGATTGGCTTGATACACACTGCTGGAAACGCCTCCAGCGCTGCAGGGGTTTCCAAGATTTCTCAAGCGGGCAAGGCGCCCGACTGGAACACCCGAGCCATCACACCCTCCGGAGCAATCAGGGCTCTCACACCAGGCGTTGCACTGTCTCTGCTAGCATACTCGTCGGCCACCACGCGGGAATATACCTGTACCATCCCACCGGGGACGACGACATTCTTCTTTCCTACCACCACCCAAAATTCCCTCTCGACCCGACGCTCCCACGCCTCGAACTCCGTCTCCCCGCGATTTCTCCGCGATCGCCTTCAATGATCCCAGCCTCTTCGCTCCAAATCAGTCAAGGGTTCTACACAACCAATGGCAGCTACTGTGGCCTCATACACCGGCGACCGCCTTGTCACGCGCTCGCCCGAATCATATCCCCAGCAACGAAGGACTGGGTCGGATGAGGGCAACGGGCTGCGGGCGAGGATCGCGAGCCTCGCCGGTCTCTGGAAAATTTATAAGAGCGATAAGAGCAGGACGTGCAAGCGTGATAGGTTAGGCTACACCGCGACAGTATCCGATATCAAGGACGTGGAAGACTGCGTCAAATACCAATACCATGCGCTCTCCCACACGCTGGACCTCTTCTCTCCACCGTCGTACGAGGAGTGTGTGGCGGACGTACCGCCAGACTACACTGCTACTGATGCGTTAGCCGTCGTGCAGGGTCTCGTAGACGTGAAACTCGACCTTGGCCTCCCAGAGGCCGGGCTACGCCAGTCGCAGCGTCGTACAGACATAAAAGTGGACCTCACAGAGCCAAAAGGCATTCGGTATCATGCAAAGAAGAAGAAAGGTGCTGCCGCAAAGAAAAATGCTTGGGCAGATGAGGAAGAGAAGAAGGAAGAGGCGCCCCCGGCTGACGATGGAGCGGGAGGTGACGCTGGCGGCGGAGATGGAGCCGGCGATGCAGGAGGAGGAGATGCTGGTGGCGGTGATGGTGGAGGCGATCCTCCGGGTGACGGTGGTGGAGGTGACGACCCAGATGATCCTTGGGGCGCTGTTGGCGGTGGCAAGAAAAAGAAGAAGAAAAAGAAGAACGCTTGGTGAGTTTCCATCTGCTGAGTCGTTCGGCGCAACCATTGCTGTATGTCTCGCAAGGAAATACTGACGTGTTTGCAGGGAGGAGTTCGAAGAAGATGAGGAGAAGAAGAAGCAAGAGGAAGAAGAAGCCAAGCTGGCTGAAGAAGCAGCCGCCGCTGCTGATGCGCCAGCGGATCCACCACCAGCTGAGCCCGTGGAGGACGACTGGGGCAGTTTCGCAACTGCAGGCAAGAAGAAGAAAGGCAAGAAGGGAAAAGCTGCTGAACCAGAGCCTGTGCCTGAGCCTGAACCAGAGCCTGAACCGCCAGCCCCGGAACCGGAGCCAGAGCCCGCAGCTGCAGCACCAGAAGCTGCAGCAGACGACATGTGGGGATTCTCCACGACAACGAAGAAGAAGAAGGGCAAGAAAGGCAAGGTCAGTAACGTTCTTTTATTCGTGTTCTTCACGCTTCCTGATGTTTGGAGGATGTCTCACCGCTACATGGTGTGATTATCCGGGCAAGCGGGCAAGGTGGTGGCTTACACTAGCCCTCCGCTTCGCCCTGCATACCGCTTCCAACCCCAATGTCTCGCTATGCGCTAGAGGGGCTCACGCGACCCCTCTCGACTCTCTAATGCGCGCGTCGCGATATATCGGTGAAGCTGCCTCACAATGCTAACTACTGCTACAGAATGAACCGGAGCCTGCACCAGTTGTTGAAACCAGCTTTGACGATGTCAACTTGAACGACGACAAGGGTGCCCCGAAACTCGACCTTGACTTAGGTCTCGACAACAAGACGGCGGAAACAGGCGGCTGGGGTAGTGGGTGGGGTTCAGGTGGCGGCGCTACTGGCGGATCATCCTGGGGCTTCGGCGCTACCGACGACAAGGCAGACGATATGAAGGGCGCCGGCGACGATTCGGGATGGGGCTTTGCTGCTACCTCGAAGAAGGACAAGAAAAAGGGCGCCTTTGACTTTGGTTTGGACGATCCTGCTCCCGAGCCACCTAAGGAGGAGAAGGAGGAAGACCCTTGGGGCGCGATCCCTGCGAAGAAAGACAAGAAGAAGAAGAAGGGCGCCAACGCATTCTCATTCGAACCGGAACCTGAGCCTGAGCCCGCCGTCGAAGCTCCGCCACCACCACCTCCAGAGCCCGAAAAGCCAGCTGAGGAAGACCCATGGGGATTCGGCACTGTCGGCAAGAAGAAGAAGGGCAAAAAGGGCAAAGCAGAGCCCGAGCCTGCCGTTGTCGTCGTTCCAGAACCCGAACCCGAACCTGAGCCCATCCCTGAACCAGAGCCTGAGCCTGTCGTCGAGGAGAAGAAGGAAGATGACATGTGGGGCGGCTTTGGTATGTCGGCGAAGGACAAAAAGAAGGCGAAGAAGAAGGGCCTGCTTGCACCATCGCCGCCACCTGCCGAACCCGAACCTGAGCCCATCCCTGAACCAGAGCCTGAGCCTGTCGTCGAGGAGAAGAAGGAAGATGACATGTGGGGTGGTTTCGGCATGTCCGCCAAAGACAAGAAGAAGGCGAAGAAAAAGGGATTGCTCGTGGCTGAGGAGCCTCCACCTCCGCCGCCCGAGCCAGAGCCTATCCCTGAGCCAGAGCCAGCTCCCGTCGATGACTTTGGATGGGGCGCTCCAGCTGCTTCGAAGAAAGACAAGAAGAAGAAGGGTACTTTCGACTGGGGCGCAGTTGACGAGCCTGCTGCACCCGCCGTTGTTGAAGAGACTCCGGCACCAGCACCCGCCGATGACTGGATGGGTGGTGGCTGGGGAGACACTGGCAAAAAGAAGAAGGGCAAGAAGGGTGCTGTCGTCGAAGAGCCTGCGCCTCCGCCAC
Source organism: Cladosporium colombiae (assembly GCA_026122715.1). Taxonomy (NCBI): domain Eukaryota; kingdom Fungi; phylum Ascomycota; class Dothideomycetes; order Cladosporiales; family Cladosporiaceae; genus Cladosporium; species Cladosporium colombiae. Next base: position 733,624 of record JAKZFA010000014.1, read on the forward strand.
CCCCACCGATTCCTGAACCAGAGCCTGAACCAGAGCCGGCCCCTGTTGCTGAATCTACCGATTGGAGCTTTGGCTGGGGCAGTTCAGCGAAGGACAAGAAAAAGAAGAAGGGCAAGGAGCCTACGCCAGAACCGATTCCCGAGCCTGAACCAGAGCCAGAGCCTGTTCTATCACCCGCTGCCATCGATGAGCCAAAGGCTGAAGAAGACCCATGGGGAAGCTGGGCAACTGGCAAGAAAGAGAAGAAGAAGAAGGGCGACAAGAGCAAAGACATTGTTGAAGTGTCTGTCGAGCCAAGCCCTGATGCTTCTGTTGTCTTACCGGAATCTGTGCAGGAAAAGCCCGCCGAGGACGATCCATGGGCTACTCCCAGCTGGACTACTGGCAAGAAGGACAAGAAGAAGGGTAAGAAGGGTGCCGCTGAACCTTCGCCACCTCCACCTCCACCACCGCCTGTCGAGCCTGAACCTGAGCCCGAGCCCGCACCTTTGGTCGACGTTGAACTTCCAGCAGACGATGGATGGGGCTTTGGCACGACATCTAAGTCAAAGAAGGATAAGAAAAGCAAGAAGTCTGATGACACTAAGCTAGAGAAGGTCAAGTCCAAGGACTCGAAAGCCGAATCGCCTGATGACATTGTCGAGATCATTGACGAAGCTCCTCCACCTGAAGAACCCAAGGAGGAGAAGAAGTCCAAATCATCCGGCTGGGGCGCCAGCATCTGGGGCAGCAGCAAATCTTCCTCCAAAGACAAGGAAAAGGAAGAGAAGGAAAAGAAGAAGAAGGAGAAGGAGGAGAAAGCTGCTGCCGAAGAGGCGCAAAGACAGGCCGACGAGGCTCAGAAGCTGGCTGACGAGGAAGCACAGCGCAAGGCTGATGAAGAAGCATTTGCCGCAGCGATGGGCGACGATGCCGGCGACTTGCTTGAAGTTCCCGAAGAAGCACCCGTCAAAAAGTCCTCTTCCAAAGACAAAAAGAAAGACAAGTCCAGCAAGAAGTCCAAGAAAGAGGAGCCGGCGCCATTGGTGGTTGAAGAGGAGCCGGCTCCGGCACCCGAGCCAGAACCAGAGCCAGAGCCGTTGGAAGATGAGCAGCGGGAGACCCCGAAAGCCGACGGCTGGGGTTTCTGGGGTGCATCGCTCAAGTCATCCAAGAAGGCTGCGCCACCCGCCGCAAAGGAGATTGGCTCTGACAGCTGGGCCAATGAGGGCGCGAGCGCATTCGCAACGGCTGATTCGAAGATGCCAGAAGTCAGCTTTGCTGATGACGGCGGCGATGCCTTTGCTGCTCCTAAATCAAAATCCAGCAAAAGCCCCAAGATCCAAGAGCGCATCAAAGCACTGCAACCTGAACCGGAACCTGTAAAATCGAAGAAGTCGTCCAAGTCTGCCGCTGCGCCCGAACCCGACCTCCTTGCGGACCCTGAGCCTATTATTGACTTCTCCCCTGCTGAGGAGAAGAAGTCGTCTTCCAAGGACAAGGACAAGAAGAGCAAGTCTTCGTCGTCCAAGAAAGACAAGAAGGAAAGCAGTCCACCTCCAATTGTGCAAGCTCCAACACCCGTACCCGGAGGTTTCCCTGACGACGACTATTTCCAAGTCAAAGAAGAACCGCTAAAGGAAGAAGAAATGCCCGCACCCGCGCCTGCACCGAAGAAGTCGTCGAGCAGCAAGGACAAGAAGTCGAGCAAGTCTTCTAAATCTTCTTCTAAACGCGAGACTCCTCCGCCCGTTGCGGACCTACTGGACATGGACAATGCGCCGATGCCAACACCACCTCCAGAGAAACCCGAGAAGTCGCGCAGCAAAGAACATCGCTCTTCCAGGGAAAAGGACGAGGCTAAGCTAAAGAAGGAACGTCCAAAGGTTGTGCGCGACCAAGGTTCGCAGTCGTGGGGCTTCTGGGGTGCGCAAGCACCGCCGCCGAAGTCGAGCTCGAAGAGCAAGCCTTCATCGCCAGTCAAGGAGAGGCCAGCCAATTTGTCCCGTTCCAAATCCGCGCGCAAGCCCACCGAGCGTGACCACCTTGACAAAGCGTCCAAGTCTTCTGGATCAGAGGAAGGTAAATCACGTCCGTCGACCTCACGTGGCATGAGTTTCTCCGGCATGTTTGGCAAAGGCGCTGCTCCTCCTCCCCCTTCACGCTCGAAGTCAACGCGACAGCCTTCCTCTAGAGATGCGCCGCGACCTTCGCGCCGTCACTCTACAGCCGTTGGTGACAACGGCATGGTTTCGCCACCACCTGAGGAATCTGGCGCAAAGGATGTCGCCGCCAAGGCAGCCAAGGTCATGGGCTTCACTGGCCGTAGCGGAACTCTCAAGGAAAAGAAGGCTCGCAGAGTCCCTGATCCATACGCCATCGACAGCGATGACATGGTCATGGTCGACCCGCCAAACATCGACGAGCCGCCCAGAGACCGCAGAGATCACAAAGTACGTCGCAACAAGCGAGACTCTGCCTACATGTCAGGCGCTCTCGGTCACGAGGACGCAGTCATGGTCGATGCGCCCCGCGACGAAATGCGCGTCACTTCTGGGCCTGACGATCTTGCCTTCGTTGACAGACCCTCAATGAGGCGTTCCGATTCCGTCAAGAAGGGTGGTATTATCGGAGGTATTCTGGGCGCATTTGCTAGCAAGCCAAACATGGAGCGACGCCAGAGTCGCGCTTACGAACAGGGCCGCCTTTACGAAAGTGATTACGATGCCTCTCGCCGCAAGCGTAGCTCCGCGTACGAGGAGGATCCCTCCAAGCGCCTCCGTCGCGAAGACCGAAGATTCCAACGTTCGCAGAGATCTGCTGATGGTGAAGGCCACCCCGAGGGCGCACCGGATGATGTTGAGGACCCAGTTGCCCGTGAAGCTCGACGTGCAGAGCGTCGTGAACGTAGAGAACGCTTACTTGCCGAAGATCCAGAACGGGCCGCGCGCCACGAGGCTCGTCGCGCTGAACACTATCGTCTTGCGCAAGAAGACGCGGACCGACGACGCCGCGAAGAGCGCCGAGCGAGACATGCTGAACGCGAAGCTCGCCGCCCAGACGAGGACCGATTCGCACAGGACGAAGAAGCCAAGAACGAAGAGCGCAGAGAGCGACGTAGACAACGCGAACAGATGCGAATGGATGACGAAGCCGCCCGCCCGAGAACCGAACGCCGACGTTCACACGCTCCCGAGGACGACGAAGCCCGCAGAGCAAGGCACGAGGAGCGCCGTATGCGCCACTCAATGGCAGAGGCATCGGGTGACAAGGAGCGTCCGCGCCACTCGCGCCGCCGCTCGGAGAGACCGGCGCCTGTTGAAGGGTACTTTGACAGGCGGAATGGTGAGCAGCCGTCCTATGGTGATGGTGCCCCTGATGACGCTGACGGTGCGCCTTTCATGAAGACCGGAAAAGATAAGGCCGCATCATGGGTGCACTCCGTTAGCGACGCACCGCCGCCACCCATCGAGGCCACCATCATCGATGCTCCTGTCCACTACGCTACAGATTACGCACCTGACCCTCTGATGGACGAGGACCTGACAGCTAGAGAATTGCGACACTCGCGCCGCAAGGCCAACCACCGTCATCGCGATCTGGATGGGTACAGTACCGAGGATCCCGAGTATAGACGCAAGAGGCAGGAAGGCGCTGGTGCCAATGGACGTAGCCGTGGTATGGGCGGACCTGTCAACTCATTGGGCTACGACAACATGGACGGCGTCAAGACATTTGATGGCCGTCCGGCGCTGCAGCGCGGCGAAAGCAAAGCCGGCAATTGGCTGAAGAAGATCACCGGCTTGTAAGACAAACTAGCTATGGATTGGACGATTTATGACCCGATGTGCATTTAGCTTGGAAGGCCTCCACAGATGATACCCTTCGATGTTTTAGCATAGGCTGGAGAGAATGCATGTATTGTGCTCTAATGGACAGTGTATATGCTACCTAATGAAACGCTGCATTATGAAGACGAATCGGTTACGCCTGCACACGCTTGGTGTATCTTACACGTGTCCATGCTTCCCTTCATTGCCATATGTTTACGAGATAAGTTGGATGTCTAGACAGACAGACCAAGTAGCATACAGTCCTCCGATTAACACGGGTTCGGAAGCGTTCCAGGTACACAATCACCTTCTGCCTCAAGCCTCCTCTTTCACAAATCATTCGAGAAGCGACTTGATCTGGGTATACGGCGGCAGGGATCCGCCATGGTTGCAGCAACGCATCGTTCGGAATCTCTCCCGGCAATCAATCAACCACTCTCGGTCAAGCTCCGATATCAAAGCCCGATGCAAGCCCGCAACAGCCGCAAGGCAGTCATAGGGTGTAGATAGGCTTATTATACAATGTATAGTAACCACAACGACTATTTAGAAACAACCCTGGCACACCAAAGAAACTCATTGGCTGTATGGGTATAATGGCGAAACCAAAGATTCTACTTCTCGGCAAGATCGGATAGTGAGTATAATCGACCGAACCCGTCCCACCCTCCACGAAGTCGGATGAACGATGACGAATCCAAACCTAACACCTTCACAGCGCCCATTCAGATCTCGAGGATCTCGCCAATGTCGCAGAGCTCATTACGCCCAAATCCACAAACCGGGCGGAGTTCCTTCAAGAATGCGCCTCCGGCTCTTTCGATGGCATCATCGCCGCTTATATGACTTTCCCCAGCGTCGCCATTACTGGTCTTTGGGATGAGGAGCTCATCAATGCTCTGCCCAGATCACTGATCTTCTGCTGTCACAATGGGGCTGGTTATAACCAAGTCGACGTCCACGCCTGCTGTGCCCGCAACCCGCCCATCCGAGTTTCCAACGTACCCAAGATTGCGGACGATGCTACGGCTGATACGGCGGTCTTCCTCATGCTCGGCGCTTTGCGTAATTTCAACTCGTCCATGTTCGCGCTGCGGGAGGGCAAGTGGCGAACGACGCCTGAACCGCCGGCGTTGGGTCACGATCCGCAGGGCAAGGTACTTGGCATTCTAGGCATGGGCGGTATCGGGCGTAACATGAAGAGGAAGTGCGAAGCTTTCGGTGTCGAGACCATATACCACAACCGAACAAAGTTGAGCGAGGAGATGGCGGGTGGGGCGAAATGGGTGGAGTTTGACGAATTGCTTGCGAAGGCGGACGTGTTGAGTCTCAATTTGCCTTTGAACGTGAGTCTTACCGATTCTGCTGGAATGGATCGCGTGCTGGAAAGTTGCTGACTCGACGATCGACAGAGAACCACCCGCCACATCATCTCAACGGCCGAGTTTGCGAAAATGAAGAAGGGCGTGGTTATCATCAACACCGCACGCGGTGCCGTCATGGAGGAAGACGCTCTTGTCAAGGCGTTGGAGAGCGGCCAGGTCTCGTCAGTGGGCTTGGACGTTTTCGAGGAAGAGCCGAAGGTGCACCCTGGTCTTCTGAAGAACCCGAATGTAATGCTCCTGCCTCATCTTGGGACCTATACGGTAGAAACAATGCAGAAGATGGAGGCTTGGACCATTGGTAACTTGAAGAGTGCGGTGCAATCACAGAAATTGCTTAGCCCAGTGCCAGAACAGGAAAGTATGTGAGGCCGGTTTAGAGCTATTCATTGATAGGATGTGTGCTCTTTTCGCGGCGGCACGAATCTGTATACAGTATGTAAATTGAAATAGATTCTGGAGCGCAATGACATGACAAATCATGACAACGTTTTTCCATTTGGCCGAACAAATACTCATGGGATATCAAAGCCGCTGGCAATCCTCGTGACCCTTTACCAAGCTCCAACGATACCAGCTACTGGGATATCAATACCAGTCGTGTAGCTGGCCGTGTCGCTCAGAAGATAGACATATGCTCCTCCCAACTCTTGTGGCAATGCAAGTCGAGGCATGCCTCCGTAGTACTTCATTTTAGTTTCAAAGTCTGGCGCTGACTCGATCTTGGCGGTCATCTGAGTTCTTACGAATCCTGCATGAATCGTCAGCACGTAGATCATGATATGCGCCATGCAACATGCTGAGGCTTACCTGGACTGACACTGTTGACCCGAATACCGTGCTCGGCCCACTCCATGGCGAGCGTGTGTGTCATGTTCCTGAGCGCCGCTTTTGTGCCACCATATGGAGCAGACGGACCAGCGCGGTTTGGACGGTACGAGGTCATCGATGCTGTGAAGACGATACTGCCTTTTACGCCAAGTTGGATGAACTTGCGCGCTGCTGCTTGTGCGCACGAAAAAGCACCGAACACATTCAGCTTGTAGAGCTGTTCGACTTGCTCGCGTGTGAAGTCAAGAGCAGGCTGGTGTCTGGTCATTCCTGCATTTGCAACCATACCGTGGATCGCGCCTTCAGTCTCCACGATCTGGTCGACTGTCTTCTGAATCGACGGCTCGTCGGTGACGTCCATGTGTAGGTATTTGAAGCGGTTGGGATTCTTTTTGGCGAGCGCAGCGAACTCCTCGCCTGGTTCTAAGACATCCAGGGAGTACACGACAGCAGCGTTGTTGGCCAGGCACACTTCTGCAAGGCCGAGACCGATCCCCCGGTTTGCACCAGTGATTGCAATAACCTTGTTGCTAAGGGTTACTTGGAAGCTGGCATTTGGTGCCGGCTCTGTTGAGAGATATGGCATAGATTGTGAGCTCTCCATTGTAGTGGGATCGCTGATGGCTCCGTTCCCGTTTGAGAGACCAGCACCAATGTCGTGGATGGAGACTGCCTGAACCATGATGACGGTGAGTAGGTGTTGAAATGTGTATATGAACAAGGAGTACGCGAGAGATATGATGGGACGTCCTTAAGAATGGGCAAGTCTGAGTAAGATGAGATAAAAGGAGATTCAACCGACCACATACCGGGTGGGATCCTAATATACCTTACAATTCTGCTCGGTAGGGCTCGCGAGTCGCGATGCAGCACTTCGTAAACTTATGCGATTATCTCCACACCTTCGGGTCAGTACGCAACGTATCGTTTGCTCGTGACAGTGTCTATTGGAGTGGCCGCACCAGAAATGGAGCAGCCGTCGTAGGACAATACAAGTACCCACGCTACATACCTCGTGGCGAGGTCGTGCTGCACGTCATTGGCTCCAGCAAAGGCCGAGGTGTGACAACCTTCTCGAGACGTGGTACTACCTCGAGACGAGGCTACCGTGGCGCCCGTATCATCTGAACGCCACCTCCACAACTACACAGTGCCTTGCAGGCTTTTTTCTGGAGAAGATGCGGAGAAGTCTGCAAAGGCAACTGATCAAAGGGGCGATCATCGGGTTCGCAACTCGGAATGATTCAGTGCATGCCGGACCCGCCGCAGACTCCCTCACCTGGTCCTGCTTCAGCATCAGGCGCAGCAGCGTGCAATAGCCTATGGTCACATCGGCTCTAAGCCGTCTTGGTCGTCGTCTTCTCCGCTCAATGCTCGAGTGTCAAAGTACATGGTGATGCTGCCAATGCATATATAGTTCCGCGCAGTAGCCCACCTGCTCGACCAAAAACCAGCAGCCCGCTACTTTTGTTTGGATCAGTCAATACGCACCATGTCTATCGATAAAAGCAAGAGCAATATGGACGACATCAAATATGTCGAAGAAGCCGAAGAGACAGAACCTGCCGACGCCGACAGAAAGGGAGAGGAGAAGGCTTTGGTCCGCAAGATCGACCTCACCCTCTTGCCATGTATCTGGGTTATGTACCTACTCAGCTATATGGATGTTCGTCAAACACGTCCCCCCGCGAGCATGACTTCATTCGGCTGACTGTCTGCATAGCGAACTAATATCGGTAACGCCAAAGTTGCTGGCATGACTGACGATCTGGGCATGGACTCGAATCAATACTCTATCGCTCTGATAGTCTTCTTCATCACCGTACGTTCTTCTGGGCGATTGTCTCTATTTCTAGAGATTTACCTGGACAGAGACTGACGGGAGCTCGTACATCAGTATGTCATCTTTGAGGTGCCGAGCAACCTCATCCTCGCAAGAACCAAGCCTTCGGTCTTCCTGCCGACAATCATGTTTCTCTGGGTAAGCGAGGCCGCCGTCGTATCGCTTTCGAAGCCTCAACTGACATCAAAAGGGCGCTGCGACTTGTTGCATGGCAGTCATCAAGACATACGGCCAGCTGGTCGCACTCAGGACACTCGTCGGAGTTCTCGAAGCGGGCTTTGCTCCAGGTATCTTGTTGATCTTGTCGTCGTGGTACAAGAAGGAAGAACAATCGAAGCGCTTCGCTGTCTATATATCCGCGGCAGTGCTTTCGGGTGCATTCGGCGGCATCATCGCGGGTGCAATCACCGGGTATTATCTCCAACACAGATGTTGCTTGACACAAACTGACGCGTTTCCCAAAGCCACATGAACGGCGTTCACGGTCTACGAGGTTGGGAGTGGCTTTTTGTAAGTCGAATACACATTTGTTTTGGAGACTGGTAGAAGCGCAAGCTGATGACATGTTGCCAGATCGTCGAAGGCGTAGCCACTTGCGGATGGGCTGTTGTAGCGTTTTTTATTCTTCCCGACTATCCGGCAAACACCAAGCGACTATCCGACCGAGAGCGCGAATTGGCGATCAGAAGACTGCAAGAAGACCAAGGCATTTCCCAAACCGAGGACAGTGTCCACATCAGCTCTGGACAAGCATTGTTGCAAGCAGTGCGTTCCTGGAAAGTCTGGATCCTCGTTGCTGGCTACATGGTCATCGTTGGATCATCGACCCTATCATACTTCTATCCTACACTGGTAGCAGGCCTTGGTTACAGTGCAGTCGATGCGCAGTTCATGGTTGTCCCGATCTATGCCGTTGCTTTCGTATGCGTCATAGCGACCGGCATCTTTGGCGACAAGTACCCGAAACAGCGTGGCCTTATCATCTCGGGCTGGCTTGTTGTTTCACTGGTGTGTGCCATCGTCATATGCCTGGTGTATGGGTACAAGGCTCGGTACGCTCTCCTGGTAATCATGGCCGCTGGCCTTTGGTCTACAAATGGCTGCGCACTGTCCTATGCAGCGTCGACCTTCGGCGATATGCCGAGAGAGACTCGAGCAGTAGCTTTGGCCATGGTCAATGCTCTTGGCAATCTTGCACAAATATATGGGTAAGATCCGGCACGGCAACTGGTCAATGCAATTCGCTAACAGCCTCGCAGTATGCCTCATTCCCAAACTCTGCCACACAGGTGGTGTTTTTTCTGAGATTACCCTCAAACTATTCGTAACCGATCGAATGACTAATTGTTTCGCAGGAGCGTATCTCTTCCCTGCGGAAGACAAGCCGAAGTATTTGTTGGGCTTTGGAGTCATTGCCGGCATGTGTGCATTCGGCGTTATGGTGTACGCACTAGCACACGTCTTGTTCCGGAAGTACATTAAGTAGATAGTCGGTATAGACGATAGCGTTGTTGCCGACGAATACCAGTGGCCACAAGAATTTTGACTGCTACTCAGGTTTTCGCCCTGATCATGGTCCTTGCTCAGCCCAATGCACTCGAAGCTCCTCCACCAGGTCGGCATTGGTCGGCCAGCCTGTGTGCGTCGAATGCTCGCGTAATAGCTCTGCAACGCTGTTCTGCTTCACCGGCACGGTGCAATACAAGCCGGCTGCATATAAGCATTGTGTTGACATGAGTCGAGACGCGTCATCCGACAACCTCATCGCGATACCAGCGATTGTGTCGACGCAGTCTGCAATGGTCCTTTCGCGACTTTGACACTCGATATAGCCACCGGCGGCTGGCTGGTTGACTAGGAGTAAGATGCGAGCGAAACAGTACATCTGAACCGAGACGCCCAGAGCAGGCGGATTGAACCATAGAGGCATGAATGCCGAGTCTAAAGGACCCTGCACCGGAAGAGGGCTGAAATGAATGCTGATATTGCGACGCCATTCATCTAGGAGATCCAGCAGTGCAGAGGCGCGCGTAATTCGTGAAGGCAAGTCGGCTTCTCCAGCTTTTGTCTCTTCCTTGGAGCTGTAATTAACGGCCTGTGCGAGGATGTAGGTAATGCGAGCGGCCATGTCCCAAATATCCATTGACTTGTATGATCGTGTTGGCTTGAAGAAGCTAAAGCAGCGTCTTTGCTCGCGGAAGGCGGCCCAGATATCTTGTCGGAGCCATGCTATCGGGAATGTTAGCACTAGCCTCGAGTACATTTCCGGTCGTCACCTACCCCACCAGATGGCTTGCTCGAGACCACCTGATTCACCGTTGATGTCGCGGCTACGTTGTATCCAGAATACGCCTTTAAGATGGCGCTCCCAGTTCTTTGATGCGCCATCGAGCATTTCGTAAGTGCTAACGATGAGAACTGTCGCATGCAGTTCCAAGCTATTCTTGTATGACGTGAAACGCATGGCAGACTGAAGGTACCGTAACGTCTCGTCGTAGTATTGTACCGCAGCGGTCCGGTCGATCGTGGCTTCGCTCGTGCCATCAGGTTTGATGGACACGTGCCTTGCGCCCAGAGCGAGCAGTGCCTTCATCAGACCCTCATTATATAGAGCCAGGTGGGGCACGAATGTCGAGAAGTGCTTTAGAGGGTCGAATAAATCGATCCACAAAGACACACCAGTGACAAATCGCTCGAATATGGCGTGTTCGTGGCCATGTAGAATTATAGGCTCTGAGGAGCGCCAATGGTACCTCTCATCTGTATTGGAGCTACGTTTGCTGATAGTTGGAGACGCAGCGGCGGCCTGTAGTCTCTGGTTTGTGTAGGGAAGAGATGTGCTGTCACTTGGCGTTGACGAACGCTGTCGTTGGTCTTCGCTGTGTAGGGTTTCCATGCTGCGTGGGTGCTGCAGATAGCGCTGTGAGGAAGCAACATCCCCAAGAGCTTCCAGCGGAGATATCTCTTGTGTGTCGAATGGAGCGTCGCCTGCTAGCAGACCAAACCATCGAAGTGGTGCTACGTCCGTTCCGAAGGCTGAACCTAAACTGGATTGTGGGCTGGTCATCTGCACAGTATCATCGATCGACTGCTCACGCTGCGGTCGGTCACCTTCGTCACCCGGTGGGATGGGTGAGAATCTTGTATGTTCTCCAGGTCTGTTTTCCGTGAAAGTGGTAGTCGTGCTTCCGACTATCGATGTAGTTGCTTGCACCGGCAGTGTTCCTACCCGGGCAGGAGTAGTGGCAGGCGTGCCGTACTCACAAGGCCTTGATCCCTTTGCACAAGGCCCACATATTGGTTTCACTTCGTCACATTTGGTATGTCGTTTGCGACAGATGGTACTATGAACGGATCAGAACATTGCCATCTGAAGCCACTGCAAGGACGAGCTCATCAACATAATCGCCAAAGCTCGAGAACTCCGCAACGATGCATCGACGTGTATATTGTGTATTTGATGACATACCATCCTGTATTCGTCCGTAGCCCTTTGCCTCGCGACTTGCGAGGTTTCTTGCCAGCCACACCATTGGTGGCGGACAACATCGAGCACGCGGAAAATACACGGCTGCAAAGACGTTCAAGATAATGATCCACAATTAAGTGATCGTTACTAAATATACGATGTCTTAAAGCCTGCAGGGATGGGGTGCCGGTCGTGTAGCAGACATGCCCGGTTCCTCGACACGAGGTCAAGAACTTCTGCGCCGCGAGTGACGATGCCTGAGGCGAACACATGCGGAGAATGCATTAGGACAGCCGAGGATTGCCAGACTGCAGTGCATCGCAAACGCGTGTCACGTCTTGTCGTCTCGTCAACTTACCATCATCACTAATACTGGCAGTCATTGCCACTCTGGATCTCAGTTCTTCGAACAGCCTTATCGCACAAGGTATCTGACACTGAGAACCACGTTTCTGATGTAACAGCCACGTCGTGCTATCCGACGCGTTGTCTCGGACTTCCTATCTGGGAAATACCGACGGAACACAAGCAATGCCAGTAAGCAGGGCGCCTCTTGCGCGGGGTCAGAGGGGGTGGATGGCAATGGCATACACAGCCGGAATACCTAACAAACCGCCATAGGCCGGCCCGGTTGGAAAGACGAGACAATAGCCTGTCAACTGGGCGGACAATCTCACCCAAAGTTAAGTAGCTGTTGTTCCTTTGAGTCCTCCTTTCCTTCATCGCAGCAACATCTCCTCATTCTGTGTCACCATGAGCACCAAGCATTTCTTTCACTCTACTGAAGGCGTTGTGGTACTCGGTCTTGAGAGCCTTGTAGCCCGCAATAGCCACCTGGCTCTCGATGCACCGAACAAGGTCGTGTACTCCAAAACACACTCGCCCTCGAACGTCACCGTGATATCAGGAGGTGGAAGCGGTCATGAGCCAGCATGGAGCGGATACGTGGGCGACGGCATGCTCGCGGCAGCCGTGAATGGCGAGGTGTTCGCGTCTCCGTCCACGAAACAAGTCATGGCGGCGATCAAACATGTACCTTCCAACGCGGGTGTGATTCTTTGCATCACAAACTATACCGGCGACAATTTACATTTTGGTTTGGCCAAGGAGAAAGCAATGGGAATGGGAAAGAAGGTCGCCATCCTGCGGATGACGGATGATGTGGCTTTGGGAAGGGAGCAAACATCGAATCTGGGACGAAGAGGCCTAGCTGGCAACATGTTTGGTAAGCGTGTCTGAAGAGAACGAGTTGGTAGTCAACTGACCAATTTTCAGTCTTGAAGCTATGTGGCAGCGCTTCAGAAGCAGGGTATGATTTCGACACATGCTTCAACATCGGCCAAGCAGTGAACGACAACTGCGTGACTGTCGGAAGCAGTCTGGATCACTGCCACATTCCAGGCCGCGAGCACCATCGACACATTCCCGATAGCGCCATCGTTTTAGGCATGGGAATTCACAACGAGGCGGGCCTGCACGAGATCGATCCTATGCCTAGCGTGGACAGTCTCATTTCCGACATGCTGAAATACTGCCTGGATGCGAATGATAAGGATCGCGCTTTTGTCGAGTTCAAGCCAGACGACACAGTACTTCTACTGATCAACAACTTCGGAGGCATGTCCAATTTCGAGCTCGAAGCGTTGACAGCTTCCACCCGCAGGCTGTTGAAGAAGGACTGGAGCATTACACCCGAGCGCCTCTACGTATCAGCATTCGAGACTTCTCTTAATGCACCGGGCTGGTCTCTTTCCTTACTCAATGTCTCCGGCATTGAACGAACCACAGGCACATCCGTCACAGACCTTCTGAAGCTCTTGGACTCCGAGACAAACGCTTCCGCCTGGCCTAGGAACGGCTACCGAGAGGTCCAGGACACATCAGAGGCACTGGACCGCACTGACAGCGCGAGAACTCCACAGACCGCGTCCCAAGGCCCCAAAGTCGACCCCACCCGTCTCGAACGCGCGCTCCGCTCCGCATGCTCAGCAGCCATCGCCGCCGAACCGCAAATCACAAAATGGGACATCGAGATGGGTGACGGCGACTGCGGCGAAGCCGTCGTCGGCATGTGCGAAGGCATCCTGCGCAAATTGGACAACCGCCTCTGCGAGTCCGGTAAGATCTTCCACATCTTGGACGAGATCGACGAAGCCGTGGAGGAGATTGGCGGCACGCTCGGCGCCATCATTGCGATCTCAGTCGCTGCATACGCGACGAACCTGAGACAGGCAGCCGCGGTGCAAGGAGATGGTTTCGCTGTGGATGAAAAGGTCGCTGGAGAAGCAGCTGGCAAGGCGTTGCGGAATTTGATGGGCTACACGAGTGCAAGACAAGGTGGACGGACGGTCATGGATACACTCATACCGTTCTGCGAGACCTTTGAGAAACACGGCTTCGAGCAGGCAGTAGAAGCAGCTGAAAAGGGCGCGAAAAGCACAGGCGGGATGAAAGCGAAATTCGGCAGAGCGACGTACGTTGGCGACAAGGCGGACGCAGGCGACGCGCCGCCAGATCCAGGTGCGATGGCAGCACATATCTTCCTGGAAGGTTTCCTCAAGGGATTTTCTTGAAGTGATGTAAGGGCATCGTAGCCTGTCATTAATACTATTTGACCGCGCGAGTCCGTTCGACTCGTATATCCACACAATCTCCCCTTCAGACACATCTGCCACCATCGACAGGCATGTCAATACCCGTCAGGAAATGTGACTCGTCGCTCGCAAGGAACGCGCAAGTGTTGGCCACGTCCTCAGGAAGACAGGCACGACCAAGCGGCACAGTGGCAACGAACGTCTTCTCGTTCTCCGGCTTACCCAGGAAAAGATCCGACCTGTAAATTGTGCATAGTCAGCGTCCTCCGTCAAAATGATCAGGGCAAGCTGTGGAGACTTACAACCCAGTCCCAAGTCCAACGACAGGGCAAACGCTGTTGAACCTAATCTTGTCCTTCGCGTACTCGACCGCCATCGTCTTCGTCGCGTTGATCACAGCAGCCTTGGAAGCATTGTACCATGTCAAGCCGGGTCTTGGCCTAATACCTGCCGTCGAAGCGATCGAGACGAAACTCCCACCATTGCCCTTCTTTTGCATGTACGGCACAATCACGTTGGCCGAGTAGTAGATCGATTTGACGTTGACCGTGAAGACCTTGTCGAAGTCCTCATCCGTGACCTCGTTGGTAGGCTAAACAAATCGCACAAGCAAATCGTTAGCAACGATGATCCAAAAATATCCAAAGTTCTTTACCCAATCTCAACGCAGGATCGATCGGGCCATCATACCTTATTCCTATAGGTCGTCCCAGCATTGTTAACCACCACATCCAACTTCCCAAACTTCTCGTCCGCGAATTTGACCAGCTTCTCCCAGTCCTCCCGCTTGGTGACATCGGCGCGCACGAACTCGCACTTAAGCTCGCCGGCCGTCTTCTGTCCGACTTCCTCGACAAGGTCGGCAATGATAACGCTGGCGCCCTGCTTGACGAACTCGGCCGCGATGCCTTTGCCGAAACCGCCGCCGCCGCCTGTGACGATGGCGACTTTGTTGTGGAGCTTGCCTTGGGACATGGCTGGTCGGTGATGGGGCACTTGGTTGGATGTTTTGTTGTGTGGTGGGAACTGGTGAGGCGTAGTAGCTGGGGTTTGGGGATGCAGTGGGAAGGGCAGGTGTTGGGTAGTATGTTGTGAGAGAGATGATCGTGTACGTCTGGCTGCTATCTTAGATTGCCGATTCGGCTACATATACGACATACCACTTGCTCCTCCTCTCCTCTTGTCCCTCGTTGCTTTGCTCGGTTATGTGTGTTGTAGAGACACCCCCACTGCGGGGTGCTGCTGCTCGGTTTCCACCTCCGGCCTGACTGAGCCATCAGGGTTGCGCAGAGCAGTGGATCTTATGGCCGACTGCTTATTTCCAGTCAGAGAGGTTCTAGAAGGTGTTATAACGTAACGAGAAAGTGTTGCTAGCGGACAGTCCGGGCATTTGATCGAACGTGCTAAGTGTTTTGTTTGTGACCTTATGCGGGGGGAGGTCCTGCCTCGACACGAGGTGACAGACGAGGTTTGATCGGAGTATAGATATGCCGATACACGGGATCTTAGTATTCGCTCTCAGTGAGAGTTCGCATCTACGTTGAGTCCAGCCTCTTGTCAACCAGTCAGTGCCTAAAACGCAGGCGTGAAAGCATTGGATGATGCAAGAGAAATTGAGAAGAGATGCTCAGGCCGTTAATCAACTTTTAATTAATGCAACCGTTGTAGTATGAAATCCATAAGACGCCATCCAAAGGCCGTCAAACCTTCATTTAGTCAAACACATCAGTGCTGTACCTCTCGTTCCTGATGCTCTCGAACCACTTGTTCGCTGCCTCATCGCTATCATCGTGGCCCTTCTCTTTCGCAGCCGCCTTGTGCTGGTCCATGGCAATGCCCTTCACAGCATCGCCGACACCCTTGCTTCCGCAAACATACACTCTCGCGCCATCGTTCCAAAGCTGGCCGAGAAGCTCCCTGTCAGCGCGCAGAACATCGTCAACGTGCTTGTGTCCATTGCTGTGCTCTGGCGCCTGAGAGAAAGCATGGTGAATGTCAACAGCGCCCATTTTGCGGAACCAGTCCATCTCCTCGCGGTAAAGCTCGTCCTTGTCGGGGTGGCGGTAGCCGATGTACAGGTGTGCGGGAGCAAGCTTGCGGCCGGCGCCGATCTGAGCAGCACGCTCTTGGATGAAGCCACGGAAAGGTGCGAGGCCAGTGCCAGCGGCAACCATGATGATAGGTGTCTTTTCTCCGTCTGCGGGAAGATGGAAGGCCTGGTGGGAGGGCTTCACAGCGACATGAACCACATCACCAGCCTTCAGGTGAGAGAGGTAGTTGCTGGCAACTCCGATGTAGCGGCCTTGTCCGGACATTGAGGGCTGGTCCAGAACTGCGTAGGTCAGAGAAGCAACGTTGGGGTTGCTGAGGGGCGAAGATGATACACTGTATTGGCGAACGCGCATGGTAATCAGAGAGGCGATGAAAGCCGACAATGGAAGAGGAAGCTCCGGGAAGCGCTCCAGAAGGTCCAACAGCGAAACACGCTTAGCAGTGATCTCATTGGCGAAGTTCTCCTCTAGAGCGAGAGATTCAAGCGATGCCTTGGTCTCCTTGTCGTTTGCGGCCGAGATCAGCATGGCAAGGTTGCGCTTGGTCGCTGGTTGAGACAGTTCCAGGTATGCCGAGAAGAGCGAGTGAGCTGAAATTGGGGAGTTGGTGGGCAATGCCGTGCCAGTCTTCGAGCTGATTGTAAGCATGCTGTCCCAAGGAAGACCGAAGCGTGTAGCAACACGATGAACCGTCTCTGCTGGGTTCAACGGCAGGATTGCGAGGTAGTCGCCAGCGCGGTAAGTCATAGATGAGGGCAGCTGGATCTCGATGTGCCTCTTTTCTGGCACACCTGGTGCTGTCAAGGAACGAGCAGCGAGAACCTTTGCTTCGCTAACATCGGCACGAAGATGCGAGGCGCGACGGCTCGAAACCTCGACGGTGAGGTTTTGAGCGCCGACGGCCGCCTCAGTCTCGAGATTGGTCTCCATGTCGCCACCAAACTGCTCCTTCATTGCCGGCCAGAAGATATTGTCTTCCCAGGTCTGGAACTCGCTCATCATGTCACCCTTTGCTGCGTCTGCACCGCCACGCTCACAGATGCGGGTGCTTCCATGTTCCGTCAACATGTTGTCAATGGAGGTAGGTACACGGTGGAAGGTTGCTTTCCAGTCTGAGTGGCCAGCTCCGAATACGGCATGTGATGTCTTGAGCTTCTTGTCCTCCGGCAGGTTTGAAAGCCAGTTGTAGAAGTGTGCAGCATTATCTGTCGGCTCGCCCTCGTAGCTTGCCGTGACAATGACAGTTGGCTCACTGGGTGGGTCGTTTTGCCTGGCGTATGAATCAAGGGTGTCAACCTTGGTCGCTTTGAAGCCATGAGATGCGGCATCAGCTGCCAGAGTCTGAGCAAAGGCCTCGCAGGTACCGCTGTTACTACCGTACAACACGGTAAACGGAATGCCGTTATCGTTTGCAGGCTCAGCGGCAGAAGAGGTGTGCCTGTCGGACTGACCATTGCGAATGGATCCAGAAAGGTTCTGTTCAATCTTGGTCGCAGTCCAGCCTTCTCTCAAGGTGGTGCGGATGTTGAAGTTGTTGGGTTTGATTGTAAGAGTCGCCTTGAGCTGAAGATCATAACTGGGATCATCCATGTGGAAGTTCAGGTACTGGAGAAGAGTTGCAACAACAAGTTGAGCCTCCTGCCAAGCGAAAGGTCGGCCGATACAACCTCTCGCACCATTACCGAATGGCTTCCAGGCGCCAGGAGGCAGTTTTTCGAACTCTTCGTCAAGCATGCGCTCGGGCTTCCATTCTTCCGCATCTGCGCCGTACACGGCAGGATCACGGTGCACGCAATGCAAGGCCGCAAGCATGTTCTCTCCCTTCTTGACATGATATTTGCCACCAATAATTTCTCCGCCCTCTGCTTTGGCAGTGAGGGAGAATCCAGGTGCGGTTGGCTGAAGTCGAAGAGTCTCTCTCAACATGGCATTGATGTATGGTAGCTTGTTGAGGTCCTCGTACTGAATGCTGCGTGTGCCAATCACAGTGTCGACCTCTTCCTGAGCCTTTCTGTAGGCTTCGGGAGATTTGAGCATATAGTACCACAAGAAGCTCTGTGAATGTTATCAGTAAATTTACTGCGATGATGGCGAAGGATCTATACACTTACCAGAAGTCCGGACGTTGTCTCGTGTCCAGCAATCAGGAAGGTGATCATGTTGTCGATAATTGAGTCTTCGGTCAATGATTCGCCAGTCTTGGGATCCTTGCCGTTAATCATAGCGTTCATCAGATCCTTCGTCTCGGTCGGGTTCTCTCGCCTCTGTCTCACAAGGTCCGCACTCAGGTTACGCATGTACTCGATGCCTTGGTCGAATTGTTGGTCCTCTGCACGGAAGAACGCCGCCATCGCGTTGGGACGTCTTGCCTTGCTTCCACCTACTTTGAGGAAGTTCACCATGGCGTCGATGAAGGGGTGCATCTCGTCCTTGTAGAATGAGTTGAAGCGGTAAGACATCGCGCACAAGGCAAGCGTGTCTAGTGTGAGTCTGGTAAAGTCATCTGCTGCTGGGACGCAATAATCCGGGCCCATGCGAGCCCACTTCAAGACCAGCTGAGAGGCAATGTCCTTCATGTCGTCGAACATATCTTTCATGTGAAGAGGTCCGAAAGCAGGAACCAGGACGCGGTGAGCCACTTCCCAATTCTTTTCGCCGTCGTGGGCTGTGAAGAGACCATCGTGAATTCCAGCACGAAGTTCTTTGAGTGCTACACCGACCGATTTGCTGAAGCGCTTTTCATCGCAGACTTCAGCAAGCAATGCTACTGAGTTGATGAAGACACGGCGCTGGCCGAATAGTGTGAGACTGTAGATTTCGCCTGGAGGTATCTGTTAGCATGACATATGGCACACACGTGCGTGACTAGCTAGCTTACCATGCTCCTTAGCCAGGTTCATGAGCGAGAGTGTGGGCTGTTCTGGGTCGACATCTGTGATGTTGCCAACGAGAGGGTAGCCTCGTGGCTGGGGGATGGGAACGGTGTCCCTTGTGTCAATGGTGGCCATGCTGATGGTATTTGCTGTGGCTCTGTGTGCGAGATGGAACAAGTGGTCGGTGTCCCGAGAGCACTGAAGATGTCGAGAGTTTTTGAGGTGTGCAACGGTCGAAGAGTAAAGGCGGTGTTTGTGTGTAGTCAGCCGATTTGCAGATCGACAGGGCTGACGACTAAGCTCCTAAGCTCTAAGCTCTTGTTGGAAAAAGGTGAGACTTGTGGTGGGGGATGGCAAACTGATGATGATGCAGTGGATGATGACTGTATGCAGATGGCAGGTCTAGAAACCTTTTGTACAGACCTACCTTGTTACAGCGCGGGACGACGTATTATTATATGAAGACGGGCCAGGAGATTGAAGCATCTTGATCGGTGCGGTGAACACTACGCTCCGACGATCACAACACACTGCAAGCTGGTTGCAAGCGACACGAAACGATGAGGACCTTGACATCCATTAGCTCAGGCACTGACGCCGCCTAGACAACTGAGCCTCGGTACGTGATTCCGCGTTTACGATTCGACGAATCAGCATCCTGCTCGCAAGCCCGGGCTCCTTCGCTTTCGGCATCCTGGTCTTCATTATTATTCTTAGTCAACTAAATACACCTCAAACAAGCAACTCGATGAGGCGAAGCAGCAACTCTCCATCCACCTAGGCAACCCGCTTGTCTACAGACCAGGTAGGCGCCAAGTTGCCACTGATCTTCAGCTGCTTACTACCTGCATAAAACGACAATGCATCCGCACAGCGTACTCCCCGCGGTTTGCACAAGACAAACGTCGGCGATTTCTCCACTAGTTCACCGACCACTTCCACGCGTAGGGGTTGCGATACGGCCGAGTAAGGCTCTTAACTCTTGCAACCCGGCCGACACTTCAAGGTCAAGTGATTTCGGACGTAATGACTTGTGGCCCAGCGTGCACAACATGCGTCCGCCTCACACATGTGAAATGCTCAGCCCGCTGATGTCTTCCGAGTCTTGTCTGTGCGTCTGTTGAGTGAATCTTGCCGCGTAGGGCTCAGAAGGTGAGTTGATGGGTAGTGTATCGACGAGCAGCTATGCAGGTTACGTACAGTAGCCAATCAGTCGAGGCGTAAGGTATGCGCAGGTATGCAAACAGTGCGCGTCTGAACTCGCATGATGGCCACACTACAGTGTATCGGAAAGATCTCGTAGAAGGCAGAGTCGAGATCAGATGTCACTATCGGTGTCGACGTGCCAGGTATGTGCGGATTTCGTCAGACGTTGTTGCTATGCTGAGTTGCATCGATCACAGCCTATCATCAAGATGATCAATTCAATGTTTGGTTACATCATCTCACTTATCACCTCTCATGCCAGACAAGACGTAACGCGTCGTTGTACTTTGCATCTGCTCCTTGTGAGTTATGTAGGAGGGCTCACAATTACGCCAACCCTAACCCTACTGTCCCGCTCATATCTGGCTGCATGTGAAGACATTCACATGCACGTTGCATATCGACAATCTCATCGTTGCAATCTTTGCAAGCAGTGAGATAACATTCATTGCATGAATTTATGTATGAAAACATTGGCATGAGCAATGTGATCGATTGTTCGGACCCTCGAAGTTCCAAATCTAAGATCTTTTGAATTCAAATCATTCCAATTGTGCACCACCACTGTTAGCATGTGCGTGCAGTAGAGTGTGCTTCAATTTAGCATGTATGATTGGTAGCGTGACATCGTTGGCACGTGATACTACCATAGCTACTCTAGCAACATCCCCCTCGGCCACACCGAGAAGGTTTGATACCAAGATCTTGAACCGCTAGTGCCTTACCGTTTCTCCTAAGTTGCGAATTGCCACTACCTGGGATAGCATTGCTCAGAGAGGCCGAGTCCCCCCTGCTTGAGGAAATTCTTTGCATATGTGACGGCGAGATGCGCCGTAGAATTAAGGACTAGATGAATATTTTCTGCTAGTTCAGTCCAATAGTGTGGGTGTGAGTGGCAAAGCCAACACCCTTGCAACGGACAGACGGTTAGTAGAGTGGGGTCGTTGTTACCCAGATCTGCTCGGCTTGAACGATTGGCTCGAACTCCTCATGACCGTGCGCCGAGTGAGATAAACTTCTTGGGCGTTTGTGGAGAGAGATTTGATAGATGAGATCTGTTCTGGTGATGGTGCCGTTCGGCTTTGCGGGTGATACAGCTGTGCCTGGCAGTACATACCACGCGCGCGTGGGCTACACGTGTTCGTGGTCAAGGTGCAACCCAGCGAGGAAGCTTCACATATTAATGCAGTGGAAGCACAAGAGGATGGCAGGACACACGAGCAAATCCCATCCCGCGTTTGAGCATCCTAGAGCTCAGCCGGCTAGCCTTGTCGAGTAAGGTGCTCAAGTCTATCGTACGCTAAGGCAGACGCCACCGACGCCGAGCAGGCGATCGGCGACATACTGACGTACTCAGATGATATTCGTCCAAGGAAACCACGACCAGCGCACGCGGACTTGCACTCCGTTCAGACCCTGCGGCACGTGGGTGAGCCTTACCACTACTACCCAAACCACGGGCTAGGTCGTTGTCGCTGCCGCGCGAGCTGCTTTTCTTCTTCACACCACGCCCCACTGGACACACTCCTCACTAATCCCATCATTCTTGGAACACTCCACAGCTCTCTAGCTACACAACCACCAATCCTTATACGATGGGTTTCTCGCCCTTCAAACAGAGCGACCACGACTCGGAGGCGCGCTCGCCTACCCCGCCGAAGTACGACGACAACAACAGCCATGAACGCGTTCTGCCTAATGTCGCGCGCGAGGAGCTCGAGGGCTTGACGCTGTACGAGAAGAAATGTGTCTTGATAAATCGCGAGATCGACAACAACGGCTTCGGCCGATACCAATGGTACATCTGGGGCTTGTGTGGACTCGGATACTTCATCGACCTTATTTGGGCGCAAGCCTTCGGTCTGATTCTGGGCCCGCTGCAGCAGGAGCTTGGTTTCCCTGGTAGGTCGCACGATTTCTGCCCACGAAGCGTCCAAAGCTTACTCCTGTCAACACAGGTGATCAAAGTGGTAACATTTCGGTGCGCACCTTCATTCCAGCCGTCACTCGAGCAACAGACCTCTAACCCGCAAGTCAGGTCGCTTTCTCCGCTGGCCTCACTGCAGGAGCTTTTGTGTGGGGATTCCTGGTCGACATTATTGGTTGGTACTCTGGCGCCACTGCCCAGGCTCAAATTTTAGACATTGCGATCTGATCTAACATAATCGCAGGACGTCAGTGGGCATTCAACCTCACCTGTCTGATCAGCGCTGCGTTCGGTCTCGGGCTTGGAGGCTGCAACACGTATAGCGCCTTCCTTGTTGTTACTGCCTTCAATGGATTCGGCATTGGAGGTAACATTCCCATTGACACGACCATCTGCCTCGAGTTCATCCCCCAGAACAAGCGTTTCATGCTCGCGCTCCTCTCGATCTTCCAGCCTATCGGTGTCACAATCTGCTGCGCTATTGCTTACGGCTTTATCCCGAAGTACTCTTGCGACCCTGATTTCACCGTCACCAATGCAGACGGTCTGGTTCTCAAGTCATGCAACCTCACTGGTGGTGTCAGGCCTTGCTGTAGCAAGGCGGACAACATGGGCTGGCGCTACTTGATGTTCACACTCGGGTCCATCACGCTGGGCATCTTCTTCCTCAGGTTCGTGGTTTTCAACTTCAAGGAATCGCCTAAGTTCCTTGTATACCGCGGCAATGATGCCAAGGCTGTTGAGGTCCTCCAGCACGTCGCAAAGGTCAACAAGCGCGAGTGTGGTGTCACGCTGGCCGACTTTGAGGCACTCACTGCTGAGGATGCTTCAACCAACAGCGGCACAGAGCTGTTCGGTAGCGGCGATAAGCAGCGCACCCTTTCCCTCATGCAAAAGGTGAAACTCGAGTTTGTGCGTTATGGTATGCTGTTCAAGGGCTGGCAGATGGCCCGCCTAACACTGCTCGTCTGGCTGATCTATATCTGCGACTTCTGGGGATTTTCTCTTGCTGGTAAGTCTTGATTTCTTCATCGAACTCTCGACCATTGCACTAACGGAATATGCAGGCTACTACTTGCCATCGATCTTCGCAGCGAAGAACGGCGAGCTTGGACTTTCCATTGAGACGACGTACCGCAACTACCTGGCGATCTACACTCCCGGCATTGTCGCCGTCGTACTTGGCTCCATGATGTACAAGGTGCCCATCTTCGGACGTCAAGTGACGATGCTGATTTCTGCTGCACTCATGGCGGTTTCGATCTTCGTCTTCTCAGCAGTCAACAGCCAACCTGCTAACATTGGCCTCAACATGATGGAATAGTAAGTATTGATCGCTGCAGACCGCCAGTTCAACCCAAGTGGCACGTTTGACTGACACACCTCTCAGCTTCTTCCAATCAATGTTCAACGCAGTCCTTTATGGATGGACTCCTGAGGTCTTCCCTGCGCCTGTACGAGGCACTGGTTCCGGATTGGCATCCTTCTGGGGCCGTCTATTCGGTATCATCGCACCTCTCACCGCGCAAAGCCTCCTGCCACCCGGTGGCATCACAGCGGATCCCACAGGAGCACAGAAGGTGTTGTATCTGGCTGGTGGTGTCACACTTGGTGCTGTGCTAGGCATTGCTCTTCTGCCAAGAAAGCAGCTCGGCAAGCAGAGCTTCTAGGTACTTCGACACCACGACTCAAGAAAGCTCTGTTTCTCTTTTCGTATGACCTGGGACTTAATGATTACTACCATGGGATGCGGATGATGCTACTAGCTCTGGACCGCTTTGACTTCGTGTATATCTTGTGAAGCATGCCGGGCGCTGCCTCTCTTTTGCTCTCAAATCCTATAGCTTTATTAGCAGTATCTCATGTTCCCTTCACCATCGTGTGCGTCATATTTTGATCTATCTGGGTCTTAAAAGGAGACGTTCCTCAAGATGTGTGGATTGTCTCATCATATACAAGCTTCACATCACTTGTATGTTGCTTAGCAGGATGCTTGGTGTTCCTCAGCACGCAAACTCACCTTGCGCGTGCCCCACCACCTAGCGTGGGCTAAACGCATCGCAGCCCTCACACCTGTCGCCATTCGAGCTGCCGACTCTGTTCATGAACACACCAAATGCGGGCACGAGTAGACGTTATCCCAGAGAATTTATTTCAGCCCTCGGAGGCTTGGGCTGAAATCGTTGAGCTAGATCCCGAATCACGCCCTACCGTTATTCCCTCAAAGCCATATCGACGATAAGTACGCACGGCATATGTTAAACCAGTGCGAGACCGACATTGCTTGTGGATGAGACTCAAGTGGTACGCCCTATCGAGTACCACACACCCGGACCACCCTTCCGAAGACTCACACAGAGGCATACATATATAACAGCGTAACACGCACACATACAGAGAACCTCACCAATACTCAGAACCCTCAGTTGCCACGCCACGTCACCACATAAAACTCACCCACCAACAACGATCAACATCAAACGTCAAACAACAATGCCTCTCACCCTCTCACTCCTGTCCGACGATGACGTCCACGCCTTCGCCGTCGTCGACGACGCCGCCATGGCCGACTGGCCCTACGCCCAAGCCATGGGCCTCAACCTGCCCGGCCCGCGCCTCCAAATGGTTGAGGACTGGGTGCGGCAGGGCCTCACGACCGATTCGACGCAGACGTACTTGAAAGTGTCGGACGACGAGACGGGCGAGATGGTCGCGGGCGCGCTGTGGCGATTTGACGATGGCGTGGCGGTGAAGAAACATGTTGGTTCTGGAGGTGCTGCAGGGGAGAAGAAGGAGCAGGAGGAGGATGAGGGAGCGAAGAGGGCGGCGGCGTTCGCAAAAGCGAGGATGGCGATGTGGGATGAGTTTAGGGAGGGGTGGTTTCCTGAGCAGCCGCATGCGAGTAAGTCATCGTCTTCATCATCATTTGTCTATCACTACAGCCTACTGATTACGAGCAACAAAAGACCTCCAAATCCTCGTTACGACACCCGCACATCGCCGCCGAGGCGCCGCATCAAAGCTCATAGAATGGGGAACGCGGCGCGCCGATGAGCGCGGGCTCAAGAGTGTGCTCATGGCGTCGGAGGCCGGGCTGAGTGCTTATCTGAAGCATGGCTTCAAGGTGGTGAGGGAGGTGGAGATGGACTTGAGGCCTTATGGGGTGGAAGCCACGGAGTTACGGCGCTGGATGGTGCGGGAGCCCGTTTCGCGTGCTTGATGCATGCATGTGCAGAGAGAGAGGGAGGGAGACTACGTGTATCGAGAATTGTTGATCACGGTTGTTCTTTTCTTTGATTTTTATATTGTTTGGTGCGTTGAGCTGCGTCTAGACGCGAGAGAATACTTTACAGCTACATGCAGGCTATTATCGACATTTATTGCGGCGGCCGTGGGTCGGTTTCCTGCGGATATACGAGGCACAACAAAACTCCATCAAGACATTCATGGTGTTCCAGGTCTTGTATTTGGAACGATTTCTCGATGGTGGTGATGACGCGATACGTCACGCTTCGATCAGACTACTGTGCAGTACTGTGGCATCCTCCTCGCGAAGGCATCGAAGCACTTTCTTTCTTCAGAACAGGCAACGGCTCGACGGACGGGGCTTGGAAACGAGGCGAGCGAGGGTACCTGCATCGGGCGTGTTCGCGTAAAGAGTTAACGATCGGAGTTCGCGTTCAGTGCATCGGGCGCCGATCCAGATTCCTGACTCGCTGAGGATGCAAGGGTTGAATAAAAGCGAAAGAGACCACTGTGCAATCCCAAACGGCGTCTGCCATCATCATCGAGGCTGAAAGGCTGGCTCGTCGACCGAAAAAAGAAAAGAGCCGAAACGGGGAACGCACCCGTGCGCGCCAGCGAACTTGCGCAATTATTTAATCAACTAACAAACAAGCGAAGGCCGGTCCTTTCCCTTTCCCTTTGCCGCCTAACACTAGCCAGGCAGGATTCGGTTCTCATTTCCCCCAATCATGAGCCTCGCCGTTTCAAGGCAGCTGACATGATATTGATATACCGACATGGTGGCTCAGCCGAGATGGAACTACAGGCTCTCCAAGAGAGGGTACGGTACTACTGTAGCATTTTAACCGCACGAGCAGGAAGGCAGGAAGGCAGGAAGGAAGAAGGCGCAGCAGCCTCGCGGCCGTAAGCGAGGCTTCTCTCGCATGTGCAAGCGTGCAGATGATTGCCTGCGTGTGTGCGGCGGCGCCGCAGCAGTTGCAGCGCACATGCGAGAAGGGAATTGGTTCTGATCACGGATTCGAACCAACTAATACGACGATTGACGAAACTCACGGGCTCGCTTGTAGAGATACAGCAGTTTAGCGTATTTATGCTTTGCGAATCCTCCCTCGGGCGCTCCTAAGAGGGAAGGTCGAGACCTCGCGTGTTGCGGCGACAGTTTGAGTGCCCCTGCTCCACTTGCCGAGGGAGCCGAGCGCATTTGAATTTTGGGCAGGGCAGGGGGATCTTGATGAGATGGGCAACGATGATATCTATTTCGTGTATGAATCATGATGGCCATCAGCGTTTGCCTGGCTGGGTGCAGAGAGTCGTTAAGTGAATAACTCTAGATGTACTGCATGTAGCCTCGCGTACTGTATACGTGCGTGGATGTACAGTGTGTATGTACATATGCTCGCCAGTCGCGTGAGCCCGTCTCGAGGAGGAGTGCTTGCGTGTGCGCATGAGCATGAGCATGAGCTTGTCTGCCTTGCCTGCCTGGCTTGCCTCAACAAACGGGCTAGGTTTGATTTGATTTGATTGCCTGGCGGTCGAAGGATTGGGTAGTGACGGAGGTTGGCTAGATGGCATTTCTCGCGGCCAAGGAGCGTGTTCCGGCGGGCGTAGCGTTGGCTTGGGATGCGGAGGTGCTTCTCGGTTGAGACGGGCCGGATGGTGTGTGTGATGGGATGCGTGGATGGATGCGTGAAGGCTTGCCCCGTCCGTCGATGGTGCATGCCCTGCTTTGTCGAGATGTCCAGCACTCCACTCGAGCCCGTGCTGGCCCTGCGTCTGGTGCC
This sequence comes from Cladosporium colombiae, assembly GCA_026122715.1. NCBI lineage: Eukaryota > Fungi > Ascomycota > Dothideomycetes > Cladosporiales > Cladosporiaceae > Cladosporium > Cladosporium colombiae. The sequence goes on from JAKZFA010000014.1 coordinate 760,639, forward strand.
TGTGCGGTGCGGTGCTGTGCCTCTCGTCTCGTCTCGTCTCGTCTCGTCTCGTCTCGTCAGGCTGCACTCCTCCCTGTAGCAGCAGCCTTGGGCCGCCCGCCCGCCCTGTGAAGACGCGCCCATCCGCCCGTTGCACCAGTTGACCTAGACCAACGGTCGTAGTAGAGCCTATCGAGCGGACCTTGTGGACGTAGAGGTATGTACCTAGCAGCACACCGGCATGTCTACTGCCTTACTGCCTACTGTATCTCGTCATCTGCCTGTCCATCATTACCCTCTTCCTCATCCTCCACCACCCCCCGTGACCACGCTATCACCACGTCGATAATCCCCGCCAGCGCAACATTCGATAATCGCAATCTTGATCATATCATGTAATGCTACTGCGCGCTGCCAGCTGACCCACGTGTGCGCGCTTTCCGTACAGTAGTAGGCCCTCTCTAGATCACTCTGACATGCCCGCCGGCCCTCCACAAGCGCATCGTCCACATCCCCACCAGGGCCTCAGCGCCTGTCGCCCACCTCCCTGTCGTTTGTCCCGCAGCCTGCCAAAAGCAGCCGCTACTCCTTCGCTTAAGGATAAACGGGCCTCTCAAGGCGGGCGCCGCAGGCCTAGCTGAGGCCTTGCTAGATACCTGCCGCAAACAACTGCGCTAACGCAGAGAGCCTACCGCCGCCGCAAAGATGGTCCCTGTCGCCGCCATGGACGAGCACCCAGCAGGCCGGCCAGCAGTAAAAGACAACAAGGCCAAGACTGCGCCGCATGGCTCTCCTACGCCCGCGCCCGTCGTCGACAAGCAGCAAGAGAAGCATCACCTCCTCCAACACCCGCAGCAGCAGCCCTCGCCAAAGATGCAGAGTGCGCCGCCGCTCCCTCCAGTCCAGCAGCATCAGCAGCAGCAGCAGCAGCAACACCACCAGCAGCACCAGCATCCACAATACTACGGCGCGCCCAACGCCCAGCAGCTGTCCTCCTCGTCCGACTATCGCGGCTCGCCGCCTGGCGGGGTGCCCATGTCGCTGCCCTCCATCCAGCACTTTGAAGGCGCAAACATGCAGTCGCAACCCCAATATCTCCCACCTTCGCACATGAACGGCGCACCGCCCATGATGCATGCGCAGGCCTACAACTCCAACATGGTCCAGTACCAGCAGCAGCCCATGGCACCCACCATGCCCTCGAATGCGCCAAACGGCCACAACGGCATGATGCGGTATCCGATCCCACCTCAAGCTCCTATGGACGTGCGACAGATGTCTGGCGGTCGACACAAAAAGGAAATTAAGCGACGCACAAAGTCAGGATGTCTGACCTGTCGCAAAAGAAGGATCAAGGTACGTTTATCTGGACATTCAAGCTTGATGTTGGGAGTTATTCGCGATTTCGCTCAAACTACGGCAACGGGCGCGCAGAGGTCGCGTTGCGGCTGCAAGCGAGCACCTTAAATCGTCAAGCGAGAAGCTTGCGCAACAACACGAGTAAGCATCGCAAAAACTGACTAATACACATCTTATAGTGTGACGAAGCTCACCCGGAATGCCGCAATTGTCAAAAGTCAAAACGCACTTGCATGGGTTACGATCCCGTTTACAAGAATGATCGCGTTCCAAGCATTCAGCCTGCACCCGTAAGCAGTGCACCGCCATCCAAGCCCAGTCCGATCCTATCAACTGTGCCATCCAATGCATATCCACCTTATCAAGGCGCCGGTGGCAATTACATCCAGCAAATGCCTCCTGCCGCAGCGCATATGGATGGAAGCATGCCGTACCCCACATCGGTCGATTCAGTGATAGCTGAGCAGGACGCCAAGCTGCCGTCTGCGGCAACCATTAATGGTTATGTGCCTTCTGTTCAGATGGCTCGACGATGTATGCTATCACCCCTATCGACTTGATAAACAGTTTGATGCTAATACGACCATTCAGTTGTCAAGCTCACCATTGACGAGCTGTTCGACCTGAACGAAATTCCGCCACAATTACCCGTACGCACCGTACCCGACTTGCTTTCACCAGAGGTAAACAAGGAACTCGAGGACTTCTACAAGTTCAAGTACGCGCATGCACTTGACAAGCTCTTCGAGACATCGTGGTATACTACTCTTGGATTCGTCACACTTACCGCGGACAATCAACTCCATGAATTTGCTGTTCAGTGTATGGAGGAAATGCGAGCCAAGCCTGCAGCATATGGGCAAACAGCACCTTCACCAGCACTGGCTTCTCTGGAAGCGCGCCTTGTCTGGTCGCTCGCAGCTATGCCTCGTCTTCATCATTTGCACAACACGAACAGCGCATCACCGAGCCCGCTCACACGGGAATTACTCCCTCGTCTGGACACTGTCGAACACCTTCTCACGGGTCGCTACCTGGATGTCGCTCGGGTGCCATCGCCGCCCGCATCTGTCGTGGAGATGAATGGCGAACAGGACCCAAAGTCTGTACAACAAGCCTTCTGGTACCACTTGGGTAGATTCACATCACTCCGCGACGATCAGGGCGATGCGCAAACGTTGGATGACGTCTCACGTGAGCTTGCCAACATGCGCGTGATCCTCGAGGTGCTCGAGAACCGCGATGTACTTTACTCTATCGCGGTTGCTCGCCACATTGGTGGACGTATCCCAGACTGGAGTCCTCAAACGCCTCATCTTCCTTTGAGCAACGACCCGGCAGACGATGTAAACAAGCTCAGCGTCGCGTACGGCTTTGTCCAGACAGAAGACCAAAGAGGGACCAGCCAAGTCATACAGCGGATTTGCAGCATGAGCTTGCGTTCCTGGAGCCTGCAGCAACGACAGCAATAATCCCGACCATGATGGCGTGAACGGCCATTATTTACTTGACGAGAAGAACAAAACATTACCGGCAACAAAGATCGCGACTTGATACCCAAACCTTGAGCGAAATTACACCTAAAGACGTTTGACACAATTATGGTGCGAGATGCAAGATACCCCTCCGAATTCCCGATGATCGTTCAAGCGATTTCTGGCATAGTATGCAACACACAAAAAACGATGGCGTTTCTTCTTTCCCGTTTCTTATGTCGACATGGATTCCTGGAACGAATGAGCGTTTCGAGGCAATGCCTCTTTTTTAGTATTTCCTTCTATGTTTCTGCACGCGCTGGAAGAGATGATACCACCACTGTTACGCGCCTTTTTGTTTTCATCTGCTTCTTTTTGCATGCTGGAACACATCTAAACTGATGTTTCTTGCGTTCAAGCTTTGCTCGTTTTGAGCGCGTTTGTTTTTCTAGCATCCATTATAGACAGACAATCGTTTTGTGTGTCTTTCTTTCTTTCTGCAGCTACAATTAATGTTTCCCAGCCGATTCTGTGTGGGTGTTGTTCGATGGTCATGTGTGGTGTCGTGTACGTCGGTGATATAGACAATTTGTGTGACTGACTGAAGTATTACGTTGATGACCAGCGCAATACATTGGCCGTGGCAATCAATACCAGCTTGACATAAGCGAGTCCCGATCATCCGCAGGGTGAAGAAGTGGCCGAGTGACACAGAATTGTGAATGTTTTCACGCCAACATTGCAGACGCATCACTCAAGCTGCCGAGGTCGACGTTCCAACAAGAGTCGGTCCACCGTGGCAAAGTACAAAGATATCTCCTTTCGAAGTGCAGATGAGCCTCTTGATAATAGCAGTGCTATGATCCAATGGTCAGCCGTTTCGCGACACACGTGATCAGTCTCGCTTCTACTGTAGTTCCATCACATGTCCGTGGCGAGACAGTCGCAGCTGGAGTATGCACATGAAAGCACTGTGCGCCGGCACGTCGGCTTTTCGAAGGGGCCGAATGGCTGGCTCCTGTTTCAGAGGCAATTTTCGAGAGATACCAATGAAAGGCGCGAGAGGCATGTTCCGGAGCTCATTTGTGCGCTGATAGCGCGGCTGTCATCATACTGAGAGCGCAAGCGTCCAAACGTTCAAGCAGGATCAAGAGCTCTCTCACTCGTTCATAAATCTGGCTCGGCAGGCCGGAGTCGGAGGGAACGAGCAGGAGGAACCGAGCAGGTTGCCGATTTAGGGCTGCATGCCAAATTGGCACTGACGTATTCTCCTAAACCGTGCAGTGCTCTCGGCGGGGAGAATCGGGCATGAAATCACAGCAAGACGTACAATGAAATAGCTCACTACCAATTGGTAAACCATCCTTGATTCATGATCGTTGCCGGTAGTGTATGCATTGCCTAGAAAGAACAAACTTCGAAGGCACAGTGATGTCGCGTGCTCACGCGTGGGTCCACACGACGTTCTCCCTCGCCGGCGAACAGCGCGTGCCTGAACGTGGCTGTCGTATGATGCTGGTCAACGTCCTTGGCAGCGACTATTGTATGCGCTATGCAGGATGCACGATCGCACACGAGAAAGGAAAGCATCGGGACACGAGCGAGAGAGAGACACGAAACAAGGAAGATGACGGGCAGTTCGGAGGATTATGGCCTGCAGTTGCGGTAGCTGTAGCTCTGCCTTGGACTTGGCTTTCTTTTTCATCAATGATCAGCTGTGTGCTAGTTAATTGAAATTTCATGCGGGCGACCCTCTCTTTGAATAATGCGAGAAGCAATATTTCCGTTGCCGCTCAAGCTCCGGTAGAACGTGCCCTATTTGATCAAGCTCGAGTGCTTACTGCTGTTTGCCTGGCTGTTGAGTTTATGCATTGCTGGCAGCTCAACTGCATCATTGCAAAGAGCAAGCACTACGTGGGCCGCGGTGGCACGAATCACGGGCAGTTGTTAAGGCACAGTAAGAGTGAGCGCCGTTGCCAGGCCGTGGTGTTGATGGCAGGTTTATTGCGTGGAGAATTGCGGAAGACGGACGCCCGGCAGCGCGAGCACGGATTCGAAAATCTCGGGCACTGTCTTCTTGTTAGTTAACGCGGGCACACACACTTGCTGCAACGCTGCTGGGTAGACTTTCGCTCACTCGCCCACTACTACTACCTTCCACGCACTACGCACCTGTCGAATCTCCCTCCATCGGCAGCCGTCGTGTTCGTCGCACCAACCCAATCGACTCCATTTCCGTTGGCTCCCTTCGTTCCTGCCACATTGACCTCCGCACCCGGATCGGGAAGGCACGACCAGCTTCGCATTTGACTTAGGTACGCACGCTTCGCCTCACTTTTGAGATCACACATCACACATCAACAACAACAACACCACCCGCAACACCATCCACACGCATTTTTTTTTTTCGCTGCACGCGCATTCCCGCTTTCGCCTTCGCCCACTTCGCGGCGCACCGCTCCCTACGCAAGGCTTTCGCTAACAGCAATCGTCGTTGCAGTCCCATCTGGGCACAACAGTCACGCTGCGGATCCGCGATCATCTTCCTTGCAACCTCAATCTGCCGCCCACTCTCGTCCGACATCGCACATCGAGTCGAGCTTCATTTCACTCTTGCTCCTACACACCATTCATCCGCTCATCCATTACTTTCCCATCAGCCATCGCATCTCACGACTACCGCGCCTACACACTGTCGACCTGAACGGCGAGAGCCGCCGGCGAGCTCGCGGGCGAAGAGAGAAGAGTGCGAGGCACATCAAAAGGTAATACTTGTGCGTGAATCTTGCGGCAGCACGAGGGCAGGCAGGCAGCAGCAGAAAGGCACGAGGCAAAACAGGTTGCACTCCCAGTGCGAGTGAACCAGGAAACATAAAAAATGGCTGGACCTGGGGTATCAAGCCCGGGCGGCTTTTCTTATGCACAGGCGGCAAAGGGCCGTGTCTCTGCATCGACGTCGCAAGCACCTTCGAGCAAGGTCACCTCCGGCGCAGCAACACCTGCCACTGGCCTTCTATCCGAATTCGAGACTGCATCGCCCAGCGACTGGGCCGACGATGTCGACTTCGCTACTGCCGAGAAACAATCTCAGTCAAATGAGGAGACACAAGAGAAGAGCAAGCCCGCAGAGTCAAAGAGCGTCATAGAGCGCGCGAAGGCTGAAGAGAAGGCGCAGACCAGCTCAGGAGTTTCCTCACCAAATCCCGCCGCATCCGCGACCTCGAATGAGGATGCATCTTCTGCGAACAACGCCTCATCCCAAACCAGCTGGGATGGAAAGTCCCAAGGATCCGAGACACCGCAGACAACGGAGGCAGCTGCATCGGGATCATGGATCACTGCACGTGCCGAACGCGCCGAGCGCCAAAGCGACTCTCGTCACAAGCACGAGTCGTCCGGAAAGAGCAAGAAGCACAAGGCTGAGAAGACTGAGGAGCCTCCAGCGCCACCACCAAAGCCGGTTGTTCTCACTGAGGCTCCTGCACCTACTGTCAACCCTTGGGCCAAGTTGGCGGAAGCACAGAAGGCTAAGCAGGCTGCGGCACCGCAGCCAGCTGCCAGACCTGCTCAAGCAGCTGGTGCAGCTACCAACCTGAGGGAGAACCAGAGGCCTCGCGCCGACTCCAAGAAAAAGACCAACGCTCCTCAGACAAACGAGGCTAGCACAAATGGTGATGCCAAGAAGTCCAACCCTGCACAAAACAAGCGTTCCGACGAGCAGCGTACGTCTTCTCGTCAGACTCCGAAGCCCGCCGCGGGAACCCAGCGCGCAGACGTCAACGTTCCAGGTTACTCGAGACCCGCTGCTCGCGACGAGCGTCCCAATACCGCAGCACCACCTCCCTTTAAGGACGAGGTTTCGTGGCCGACTCCGGATACTGCGCCAGTCCCAGAGCCGAAGGAGCGCAAGCCAGTTCCTGAGAAGGAGAACGACGAGAAGAATGACGACGGCGCACCGTCTGGCAAGTCTCGCAAAAAGCAGGAATGGAAGCCTGTGCCGGTCGTTCCCAACATTCTCTGGGAGACTCCAGTGATGCGTGAGAAGAGTGCACGCGGGACCGTAGCAGGCAATGAGGGCCGTGGACGTGGCGGTGCATCTGTTCGTGGTCGTGGTAGCTTCAGAGGCGCAGTGAATGGTGTTACAACCCGTGCTGGTGCCCAGGGCGACGAAACCCGCCAAGGCCGTCCCGAGTCATCGGAGGAGACAACCACCAAGAGTCAGCGAAGTGCCAGCGCATCTTCGCAATCTCGTAACGCCAGCAAGCTCGCATCGCAGCAGTTCAAGGATTCCGCTCCCGCCGATGCTAAGCCTCTGCCTCAGCGTAGTGCTAAGTCTAAGACTGAGACCACAGGTCTTGAAGGCCAGGAGACCGAGCTCGCCCCCGAATTCATCCCGAGGGGCCCGAGAGCCGATGACGTTGAAAACACACAAAGCCGTGAAGGTCAGGCCGCTCGCTCTGCGATGCTCGAGAAGCCTGCTGGACGCGAAGGCAACTGGAACGGAAGCGGTCGTGGAGCTAAGCGCGGCGGCCGTGGACGTGGCGGTTCTCGCGAGTTCGGAAATGGTCACCACGGAAGTGCCCACCCCTTCGCCAATAGCAGTGCCGGTCCCGATTTCTCCGGTGTGTCGCCCTTCGGTGTACCACAGTCTCCTTCTTTCCAGCCATCGCGTGGTAACCACCAGGGCAACTTCGCAGGCCCAGGTCGCGCAGGGTGGCGTGGTAACTCCCGCGCCCAGTCGTTCCCTGTGGAGAACTCATATGGAAGATACCCCTCTTTCCCTGCTCCCATGCAGGCATACGGCCATGGTATGTTCGAATACGGTGGTTACCCTGTATCGGCTATGCCTTACATGCCCATGCAAGACCCGAATTACCTCTTCGGTGTCGTCACTTTGCAGCTCGAGTACTACTTCTCTTTGGACAACTTGCTAAAGGACATGTACCTTCGCAAGAACATGGACTCTCAAGGCTTTGTGTATCTGGAGGTGATCACCAGCTTTAACCGCGTCAAGAACCTGACCCAGGACTGGGAGCTCATCAAGCAAGTGTGTCTTCAATCCGATCTCATCGAAATCCGCGTTGGAGAAGATGGCAAGGAGCGCGTTCGCAAAATTCATGACTACCAGCAATTCGTTCTCCCTATGGAGGATCGTTTCCCTGCTGCTCGCCACGAGGGACCCGCGAAGCTGGATATCCCTGAGCAGCGCATCCCTGCGATGTACCACATGGCAGCCCACGGTATTCCTCACCCAATGCACATGTCTCGTGGTGGTGACCGTCGCGACAACGCTCACGCAATGATGAACGGTGCCGCTCGTGGCGCTTTTTTCTCCCACAACGGAGAGAGCGGATATGATGAGGAGGTCCGAGGCCGCGCCCCGAAGCCGCCAGTCTTCGATAACAGCGTCCACCAGGCATACATGAGCAACGGCAACGCCGAGACTGATCCTGATGTGTTCCCTGAGCACAAGCTTGAGCAGCTTACCGTTTGCGTTCGTGTAAGCGGCCGTCGCGTGCCGTACCACACCGCCACCGCCAGGACTTTCTCAAACGGCTCAATCGACCAGCGCAGCATCGCCGGCGACATTAGCAAGCAGAATGGCACTTCCCAGCCGGTAGTCAACGGCGAGGCGGTTGCTAACGGCACTTCCTCGCCCACCCAGTCCCGCGGTACCAGCCCTTCTGCTCCCAGCTCTCCTGAGCGTCCTACCGGCGATCACGTCTTCTGGATTAAGGATACTGAGCACCCTGTTGGCACGCTTCCTTCGGATCTCACTCCTGAGCCATACGTTCAGCTTCGTCTCAAGGCCTTCGAACAGCGTAGCCATGCTGCCACCGGTAACTGCCCGTACGACCTCAAGGTTCTGTACCAGTTCTGGTCACATTTCCTGATCCGCAACTTCAACAACCGCATGTACAGCGAGTTCAAATACTACGCTGATGCCGATTCCAAGGATCGCGCATCCTTCGAGGGTCAGAAAAACTTGATCAAATACTACGGCGAGGCTGTCAACAGTGCCAACCCTCTGCCGACACGTGTGGTCAACGACTGTGTTGAGCTGATCAAGGCCGAGGGTGTCAAGACCGAGAGCTCGCTCTTCAAGTCTCTCAAGAGCGCATGGCTCAACAAGGCACTCAACCTGCGCAACCGCAAGAAGCTCGCAGACATCCTCGATGCTACTCTTAAGGCACAACTGGAAGCTTGAATTGCGCACACGTTTGCTGTTATTTGACTTCACTCGATTTCCTGACGCCTTGCATACCATTGAACCAGTGCTCGCCTCGCAGGCTTGACGCGTTTAGCATGGAGCTTCGTGCATGGACTGCAACATTACGAAAAAGCGACCCATAATGGTTGCCCTAATCAGCAGCCCTTCACGGTTGCACTCACATCCCACTTATCTTTCGATGATTGAATCGATTGGCATGGAGTTTCCCGGCGTTTTGTTTCAAGGGTATGACGGAAAAAAGTCGGCGTTCATCGCAAAGCATCCTTCTGTTGATCATCGACTCGATGGATCCTACATAGATGCACGGCTCGGACACTGGTTTTTGACACGCGAAAGGAATGCCCACCGGAATTCATGAATGGTGACTCTGGGGCTTGGAGTCATGGGAGCTGGTATCTGCGGAGTCGCCGGTAGTGCTACATGGTTCTGGGATCGCTCGTTTCGGAGCCTCATGCATCGCACCATCCGGATCATTCATTACCTTTAACGTGGATACGCTCTGCCACTTGAACGACCTCACGATCAGCTTTTCCGAAATCGCCCATGGCAGTAAGGGATGTGCAAAAGGGGAGGACATATTTGGGATGCGGCCCCTTCTTTGCCTCATCAGTTCCTCATGCGGCGACGTTACTTCTTCATTCTGCTTTTTTGTTTTTATACACGCATAGCGTCCGGCGCATGCTTTTGCCTCTTTCTCGTCGTTTTGGCTGCTTTGCATTCAATTGGGTCGTATTTGGTCGGCCCTTCATTCCCCTTCGATCCCAGATGTCGGGACAGAAAAAAAAAACAATTGCTGCTTTTTCTGCTTTCTTCATGATCAAAATGCCTTTTGCCTCACTGCGTTCCATCAAACTCTCACCTCACCTCTTTTCCTTGCGGCATATCATGGCTCCCCACTACATGGGACCAAAAAGGGCAACACAAAAAAGGCGTTCTTCGAGTGAGGGGCTACTGGGGACAAAAAGCACAGGTGTTTTTCGCTCGCTTTTCTTCTTCTCTTACTTAGATACCGGCAAGGCTGGTGTGTTTGTGAGAGGGGTTGTGTGTATATAGACAGATTCGCTAGTTGATAATGGCTTCTTCCTTTTGCTCCTCATTGATGTCACGTTCGTTGGAAAGTAAGGTACTGAGCCATTGTTGTCCGTTTCTAATGGATTCCTGCACATTGGATGTCTGGGTATGCACTAGCTGCATTTCTTAGGTACTCTCGCGGTCTGGCTCTAAATTGCTCACTGCTCACCTTACCACTGGGTGAGCAGTACTGAGTTTGAACCTAGAGCGCGAGATCCTTTGCTTTTGATACCTGAAGCTCGCTCTCTGATGACAGCCTTGGCACTGCTGGAGTCTACGCCCTGGGGTTACCTCTTCGGTTCCGCTTCAACATGAGGCCAGCCCGCTTTCTGTGCTCCGCTTCGCTTTCTCGGGCTTTCCAACGCCACCTTATCTGGCTTGTCGTGCTTGTCTCGAGGAATATCACTGTAGAAGGGCGCAGCTGCAAGGTTGTCTGCGTTGATCGTTGTGCATTCATAAGGTCAAGATAATTCCACTCACTTTTCTCTCATCTCATCCCATCACACCCTCCAAAACAGAACATCTGTATCACCTACCACTCCTACTCAACAGATATCCCGCCACCACTTCCTGCACATCGATCAAGACATCCAATCCCCAACATGTCTTCCTCAATCGACTGGCTCTCCGTCAAAGCCCTCAGCTTCGACATCTACGGCACCCTCATCGACTGGGAATCCGGCATCTACAACGCCGCCCGCGCCTCAGCGGTAGGCCCCTACCTGCCCTCGCGCTCCGAAACCCTCAACGGCATCGACGACCACGACGTGCAAGTCCAAGCCGAGAACCCAACAATGCTGCAATCGGACGTCATCGCCGAAGGCTTCCGTCGCTACATCCACGACCTCGGCCTCGTCGCCGCCGGCAAGCTCAGCCAGGACACCGTCAACCAGGCCGCGAAGGAATACGGCGCGAAGATCGGACAGTACCCGGCGTTCGACGACACGGTCAAAGCTATTCAGTCGCTGGGCAAGCGGTTCAAGCTCATCCCGCTTTCGAACGTGGACCGGGCTTCATTCACGCAGACCCTCGGGGGCCCGTTGGCAGGGTGTCATTTCGACGCGATCTACACGGCTCAAGACATCGGAAGCTACAAGCCGGATTTGAAGAATTTCCACTACTTGCTCGAGCATGTGAAGGCTGATTTTGGCGTTGAGAAGGAGGGGTTGGTGCATGTTGCGCAGAGCTTGTTTCACGATCATAGGCCGGCAAAGAAGGTGGGCATTCAGAGCGTGTGGGTTGATAGGGAGGGAGTGATTGGCGAGAAGGCGCATGGTGTTGGCGGGAAGGAGGAGTATGGGTATAGGTTGAGGGTGGGGAGTTTGGGGGAGTTGGCGAGGATTGTGGAAGAGGCGTTTAAGAAGTCTTGAAAAGGCAGACTATTTGAGAGATCCCGTATGAACCATAGAAACTCATGACGAGATTCGGAAAGACGGGAAGTTGTTCTCTTTTTATTATTATGTAGCATCCTCTGTTATATATATGCTCTTACACCTGGCCCGTGCGCAGGTGTATGTTTCTCAGAGCTTCAAATCTCACATGTCAAGCTGCTAGAAACGTCCACTAATTAGATACCCCGCCATAACAGCCTTCCAACCATCCACATACACACTGCCTGAACATCTCTACTTTAAATACATCACAAGAACTCGACATTCTACCTGCAAGCTTTCTTTAAACCCGCCTCCCACCAAGACAGGCGCACCTGCGCCGCGGCTTCGACAGACCACCACAACCAGCCATGTCTCTCAACCACTACGTAAACAGTAAGCTTCAAGCGCGGCACACAAAAATGAGATCTACCCACAGTACTAACAGCTTCTTCCAGAAAAAGTCCTCATCATCACAGTCGACGGCCGCACCCTAACCGGCACTCTCGTATCCTGCGACCAAGTCACCAACCTCGTGCTAGCAGACACCGTCGAGCGCATCATCCGCGAACAGGGCGACGACGAGCCATCCACAGAGCAACCGCACGGCCTTTACCTGGTGCGAGGAGACAATGTCGTGGTGTGTGGGCTGGTGGACGAAGAGTTGGACGCGAGCATTGATTGGAGCAAAGTACGAGGAGATGTAATTGGGAGCACGAAGCATGTCTGAGCTGGAGCTAGAGCTCGACTTACGATGACTTGGATTTATTCGAAAAAGATGTCGAGGGACGCGCGCGAAGGTTTTGTGCGCATAGAAAAGGATAGCAAGGGAACATGCCAGGCGGACACAGGGCGATGCACACTTCATGACACAGCGAACGACGCAGCCGGGCGACTGTGCCAGATTCGCCAGCAGCAGCGGCAGCAGCAGCAACCCGAGACGTGATCGCTCCCAAAGTACCTGTGCCAGAACAGAGAGACTGCCTGCGGAAGAGCTTGACGGATGGCTACACGAGTCGCTCTCGAGACTGAAGAGCAAAATCGGATGTGCCCGTACCGTTGCAAGATTCTTCACGGTGGCTCGAATGGCCACCGAGGAAAAGTCACAGAAAGCAGACAGAAGATAAAAAAAGTATGTCACTAAGCAAACAACTCGCACCATACTGGCATCTCATGTTAACATATTGTTGGTCATAAGTTCCACGTATTATTATAATACGTCCGAGGACGAGACATTTCGTGAAGTTCGGCGGAGCTGCTGTACAGAAATGCTTCAGCCTGTGTAAGGTATTATAGCCGTCCAATCATGGGATTGGCATCCTGAGCACAGCTTCATCGTCCGCTCATACAGGATAATTCGTCATGAAAATCGAAGAATGTTGCTCCCAGTGGTAAGCATGTTTCACTCATCCCCAAGTCTGTCTCCTTGGAGTACGTGATGAGGACAGTCTTGCAGCGAACACAAGCGTATCCGCGAGCACCAGGTCCTCATCATCTGCCCAGCTTTACCTTATTCGCAGCAGTAGCGGTATGTCGAGCGTGAGTATCAGTTATCATCCTCTCGTGTAAGTGGCTATGGTGCTTGCGATGGTTCCACTGCGGCTGAAGCACTGTTGCACAGTGGCTTGCAGTAGCAGGTATGCTTGGCCGAATTTGGTTAATCAGCCATGCAAGCGCACAGATGCCCTTCAGTCTTCAAGGAACAATGATATTGACACTCTGGTGTTCCTACTCACAACAGACGAGACAATGATATAACTAGAGACGGCCTTAAGATCTGACCAAGTGGTCGAGCCCCAGGAACAGACCATATATCGATCCCATCTAGCGATGCCACGGACACGACCGCTTAGACAATTGCCTCCAGATGTCCAATCCTGGGTCGATAACATATCCCTTGGCGCAATAGGACAATCTAATCGAGATGGAGAGACTCCTCAGGCATCGTCCAAGTCAGACTTGTACGACAACGCACTGGCGCTTTCAGCACCCCGAAATGGCTCGAATCCCTCTGTAGACCAAAGTCACCCATCTGTCTCTAGCGATGTTCCGGCTATGCGGCCCACGCCCGATGTCTCTGGGTCAATGGATACACCAGCGCATGCCGCAGTATCGTCTCGTTCTCGCCTGCCCGAATCGGTCGACAATGGCCGACTAGACTTGAGGAATCATGGTACATTACGAGAAAGCGACTCTTTGCTACAACTGGAGACAGCAGGCGTCCCACTTGAAGCTCAACTAAGTCTGCCTTCCTCACGTAACAGCTCGGTGAGCAGTTCAGCAACAGTGACAGGTACGCAACGTATTGCTAGCTCATTGAAACAGCTGAATCACTCACAAATGGTCGAGCCGCACAATGTACCTCTCCCAGAGGATGCAGAGCTAAGTATCCCACAGTCTCGTACGAGCTCACGAGTCAGTACAACTGGTGTCGGAAGTGGATATGCCTTCAAAGACTCTCTTGAACAGCTCCATCATCTGCATCCAGCCAACCCGTCGGAGATGCCTCTCCCTGCATCCAACAGCTCTGGGTCCGTCAACATGACAGGATGTTCCATCTTGGCCTCTCGCAATGGTGCATTTCATGCTCCAGGCATTGGCAAGAGAGACTATTGGCAGAAGATCGAACCTCTCACGCATTTCATGCCGCATTTGAAGGCTGTCTGCCCACCAAAGGGCAGACACAGGCACACGGGAAAAATTATCTGCGTTGACTATTTCTCCCATGGTGATTCTCGAGTCGGCGTTACTATCGATATGAGCAATGTCAGATCCCGGTCGGGTCGGAAGACGGTGGTTCGACAACTGAAAGATCTGAGAACCGTAAAAGACACTTCAGTCAGCTCGAGGATCATACTGGTCGAAGATCTCTGCTCGGAATCTATCGAATTACTGGGCACGACATTTGAACTTGACCCTGAAATTTTTGCGGAACACCTGAACAGAGCGGGCTACGATGACGAGAACTACAGCGAGACAGATGCGGAGCGATGGAACACAGCTCACTTGGGAAAGGACTTCGTAGCCATGACCTGGTGCCGACCTCTTTACCAAAACCCGCAGCTGACGGAGTGGCTGCGAGCTCCAAGAAAGCTGTTGAACAAGAATCTGGACCGTCCAGATGGCATGTCGAGCGTGACCTGGCGCGATCCGATATTCACTGCTGCGGGCAAGCGTAACCGTCTGGCGAGTAAGCACCGGCTGAGAGTAGATACCAATATCTTCCGTCGAAGCTGGTCACTCTCAGCGGGAACAGCTGGTCTTCACGGTCAGCTACGACTTACTGAACGCAGATCTAAAAAGCCTTTGAGTGAACTCAGACCTACACTCGTGCCGACAGCTTGGCAGGAGCGTGCCAGCTTTTGCCGCATCCAAGAGGATCCCGAAATACCAATGGGTAAGCGCTCTGAATGCCTCAATTGCCGTCTCTGTAGACCGCTGACCGCTGCCAGGAATTCTGCTACTTGATCCTTTGCCCAAAATCACGGACATAAGATCTCCACTTTACCCACGAGCCCGCGCAGATGTCGTGCAAAGCTCTATAAGCAGTTCAAGCCAGTCGTTGTCAACAAATGCAGAGACCGAAGTTGAGGTCGAGATAGCTCTGCCAATGGCACCCCGCCTTCCTCACAGTGTCGCTTTGAACAAGTACAAAGTGCCCGAAGCCGAGCTCGGTAGTCTCAAAGCTTCATTCAACGATTTGCACTCTACCTGCTGGTCGATACTGAACGGGAACCACCTGGCAACACAGACACCTTGCCCCGGAACTCTTTATGATCCAATCATTATCCTACTAAGGATTGTGGAACATGACACACGAGTGTTCCTGCGCAGCCTGGAATGGGCGTTGGACGATATCTGTAATGATTCTCTGGATGAATTCCTCCTGACGCGCCGTTTGTCAGATTGGCGCAAACTCATGAGCGAATTCGAAAAAGAGATTCCTGCCATCAGTACACGACTCGAGCACTTCGTACATTTCGTTTTCGGATCCAAGAGAAGCAATCAGCTTCCCAATGAAGTCAACGAAATCGTGCAGACCGTGCGCGATAATGCTACGAGGGTCAAGACAAGACTGGACGAAGCATACGCTGATCTACGCGTGGACATGCAGTTCAACGAGAGCAGACGCAGTATGAATGAGACTCAAACGGTCACACGCCTGACCGAGCTTGCCTTTGTCTTCATCCCGCTCTCTTTTTGCGCGTCGCTCTTCAGTATGTCGATTCGCGAGCTCGGGGACGGTGTTCCTGTCTGGATATTCATCATCACTGCCTTGGTAATGGTGTCTATTGCGTATGGTGTACGAATCCTCGTAGGGAGCGAACTGCTATCAAACAGCATCAGACGTTCCTTCGAACGCTTCTGGGAAATTACTGGCGTCAAGCCCAGCGATTCTGACAAAGCTCCGATGTTCACCATAGTTCGTTTTACCGTTCAGGAGATCTGGAAGAGCGTCAGAGCCTCGCTACTTATTGGCACGGCTGGTTCGATTGCCCTGACTGCACCACTAGTCATACCTATTGTCTTCATGTGGACATCCACGAACATGGACAAAGGTTTCAAGACTGTCGTCACATTATTCTTGTTGACTAGTGTTGCTACAGCACTACTCATGACACTCAACTTCAAGAAATATGGTCCTGTCGCGGGCCTACGGAATAGACAGGTGATGGGAGGCTCAGTAGCGTGATTGTTCGCATTGGTTTACCAAGTTTCCATTGTATCAGCGTAAGCTCATTCTGCGGTCAACAGATCTAACATATATATGCTGATGATCATGACCAGAATTCCCAGGAACGTGAAAACGACAAGCGTCAAAGAGAGCCACACCAGCACGGCAGCTACAGCTCCCACGTGACCAACAACCCTCTTCTGCGACATCGAGGAGACAGTGGTTACCACCGAAGCAGCCGCAACATGCTGCCACAAACAAGACACCAGAACAAGTAGCGACGCCATCAACAGAACAAAGGCTATCGCTTGAGATACTGCTCTCGATGGGAACGGCTTAACGTCAATATCTGAGCCAGTCCCTTCATCACGTTCCTCGGTCCATCCTGGAAAGGAAGCAAGACCAAAGAAGGCTAGGCAGGAGAGGGCCATCGCTCCAATACTGCGCTTGGGTCAGCAGTGCAAATTAACGATTGATGTCAGTCGAGTGATCGTACAGCAGCCCGGAAAATATAACATCCTTTTTAAAGTTGGCCGCGATCTCTATGATTCCCAGCGGATCCGCGTCTGACTCAAAAATGACAGATTCGATGCCTTGTTCTCCGCTAGCGCAGAACCATTGTGTTTCAACATTTCGCTGTGCGCATAGTCCGAAGTAGCCGGTTCTGATTTTGAGCTGGCTCGATACAGCATTTTCTGTCCCAGCGCCAGAGCCGTATTGCAGGCCCAGGATATAGATGTCACTCATGGCTCCGGTGCTTGAACTACATCCCGCGAGAAGAAGGGCTGATCAAGTCAACTGAAGTTCGCACGTTCTTCCACCACTAGGTCTACGCACCCAGCAGAATCCATGAAGCTGCCAATATCATCATTAGAACATGGTGATATCCGATGAAGGCTATGTACAGGTAAGCCAGTTGGTGGTAGAACGGGTAGTATGGCGACTCTACATACGGATGCATCTACGCAATTGTTCCTTGAGACTTGGACGAGGCATGATGTGACAGCCAGCCTGCCGATGTGCTGGTTTCTGTAGTAGCGTGTGCAACGAGACAATGGTAGATGTGCGAGCGCTCGGCTTCAGACGTCACGTTGTCGGAAGCATACAGACAGTGTCCAATTTATGACAATGGCGCCTGCCGTCTCCTCGGGGCTGAAGTTGCGAAAATCTGTATCCACCATGCACGATGATTGGCGCAGCAACGGTGGCTGCGCTTCTGCCAGGCTAGCGATCATGGACGACGCTATGGAGATGAAGAGGATGCAATGATTCATCGGTAATGCGATTACCACGTACTCTTTCTCGCCTTGCTTAATGGCATGTATGGACAGCAGTGACGATGGTGATTTCCAGTGTGGCTGTCAACACATGAGGTAGCGTGCTGGAGTGTTTGACGCACGGCAGAACAAAACTCCGAAAGCCTCGGCTTCAGGTGCGGATGGGCTGGCCAGCAGGCGGTTATCACAACTCAGGCATCCCATTTCATGTGGCGCATCACTAGCGAGACATCATATAATAGTTCCATATCCTGAGTTATCTCCGATATATCATAGGCATTATCCGCACGATAGGATGTCGCTATTCAAGGTCCAGGAGCACACGCTCACCACGTCGCATATTCGCGAATATCCAGGAGCGACGGCAGGCAGCCAGGACGATGAGCTCAAGCTTGCTGTCAAACAATACACTCCACTTGATAATCGAGACCCAAAGCCTGGCGATGTGACCATCATTGGTGGTCATGCTAATGGCTTCCCAAAGGTACTACATTCTGGAGGTAAACGCATTCCTGTAGATGACACGCTAATCTTTCACAGGAATTATACGAACCCCTTTGGGACGAATTCTATCAAAAGCTCAAGGCGAAGAACATCAGGATCCGCAGCATCTGGATCGCGGACGTCGCGCACCAAGGCGCCAGCGGAGTGTTAAATGAGAAGAAATTGGGCAATGATCGTGAGCTTGCAATCAAAATCACGATGCTCAAGAATGGTCCCTGACAAGTCTGCAGCATCATGGGGTGATCATCCACGCGATCTCTTCTTGATGATTAACCACTTCCGAAGCGAGATCACACAGCCCATTGTCGGCGTAGGCCATAGCATGGGAGGTTGCCATCTGGTCAAGCTGGCACTGATGCACCCTCGGTTGTTCACTACTCTCATCCTGATGGACCCGGTCATCCAACGCCTGCCCAGTCGTCTGGGTAATTTTGGACCCGCAAAGGCATCAACCTTCCGCCGAGACAAGTGGCCCAGCCGCAAAGTTGCAGAAGCCTCCTTCAAGCGCTCCAAGTTCTACCAGATGTGGGACCCGAAAGTTCTAGATCTCTGGATCAAATATGGCCTGCGAGATCTCCCAACCCTGCTGCACCCCAATGCAACACCGGCATCTGGCACTTTGCCCCCACTCAACGCAGACCCAGCCTCAGCAACGGTCTCGCCGGACCAAGAAACAGAAAAGGAGGTCACTCTAACTACGACCAAGCATCAAGAAGTCTTCACCTTCATGCGTCCCAACATCAAAGGCCCGAACAACCCCGATCCAGAAGAGAATCCCAATCCGGCGACACACCCGGACGTAGATCCAGGATCCGCTCCAAACTCGCCTTTCTACCGCCCGGAGCCCATTGCCACCTTCCACCAACTACCATACTTACGCCCTAGCGTACTGTACATCTTCGGCGATCAGTCGTCACTTTCTGAGCCTCTGCTGAAGGCGGACAAGATGGCGCAGACGGGAATCGGACCTGGCGGCTCTGGCGGCGTCAAAAAGGGTCGCGTCCAGGAGGTGACTTTCCAGGGCGTCGGCCATCTGATCCCTATGGAGGTCGTTGGCAAGACTGCGGATGCCTGTCAGGAATGGCTCGCACTCGAAATCGCCAACTGGAAGAGCCGTGCAGCGGAGCATGAGTTGCAATTCGCAAAAATTCCTCGTGAGGAAAGGGGCAGGATGAGCGAGGAGCTCATTACTGTTATGAAGAGCGACTGGATGGGAGAGCCAGAGAAGCCAAAGCCAAAGCCAAAACTTTGATCAGTTCTGGTTCTAAGTGTCTACGTTGGTTTTGTCTACATGTATAAAGTTGATTCTTTACCTTCAATTGAACTTCTTGTCGCTTCCTCTGGGTGGATAATAGCCAGCTCCGAATTCTAGACTTCCACCCTCAAAGACCTCTTCCTCGACCAGAGACCAATCACCTACCCATCCGCTCTCATAGACCCTCACACGAATCGTGGCTTGAAAACTCTCCCCCAGCTGGTTGGGTAGGTGCCCTTCCTTGAAAGGCGCCGAAAGCGAGAAAAATGTGCCAACAGGCGCACGTGCCTCGACCGTGATCTTTTGTCTGAAACTCTGCACACTCAGACTGAACTTGCGATTCTCCCAGTCTGTCGTGTAGCTCAAGAAGGGACTCAGGCCCGCTACCCTCACAGCCCAGGGAGGTCGGAAGTCCACTTCGAGCTTCTTGCTGCGGTAGCCGAGCAGAAATGCCTCCGTACCGAGGATCTGGCCTCCGGCGCAGCAGAAAGATCTGTCGCCGTTGCGTGCCTGCAGCCACATGTGCGCAGACGGGAACGAGGCGGCCCAGTTCTTCTCTTGGTGGACGACGGCGGTGTCGGACGCCTGTTCTGGCGGGAGATAGCCGGGGATTGACAGCGAGTAATCACATTCAGATGCTAGCGAGTGGACGTGCCAATGGACCGGTAGTGGTAAATATACCAGTAGACTCTCAGGGGTGTTGGCAGTTCTTGACCACGGTGTGCGAGTAGTGGTCTTGCCCTGGAAAGTGAAAGACTCGTGCTTGATATCATACTCAGTGATGGAGTTGTCGTGCCATCGAACAAAGCCAACGCCTGGGACGGTGATCTCGAAAGCGTTGTCCGGAGACAAGACCTTCATCTCCATCTCGTCGGGAAAGACTTCTTTCTGATAAATGTTCGAGGCATCCTTCGGGACATATGTGAAGCTTATCATATTTGGACGGGTCTTTCCATTGTGGACTTTGCAGAGGATCAAGGCGATATGAGCTCCCGATGGAAGGTCGAATTTGCTGTAGTAGCCCTCGAACGCTGCGCTCTTGTGTGGCGCATTGTGCTCCATGTTGTTGAGCGCAAGTCGTGTCAGCAGTGGTGGCTCAGCAAGTGCTTCAAGGTTTCGTATTAAAGGTATGAACCACAGCTCGCTCAAACGCTCAATACGAACGATTTGTTGCGTCCTGATGTCTGACACTATGACATCGTCAGGTCTGGACGCAAGATAAGTTTTGTAATGATGATGTAGGCTATGGCGGTAACTTGTGCGGCTTCCAGGACGGTGGTGGCTGGTTGATTCCCCACAAACGGCTGCTCGCCTGCTCGCGCCAACTCCTCCTTGAGCTTGAGCTCCTCTTTCGAGGTTCCATCATTCTTGCGCGAATCCCTGCGCTCCTGTTCCTGTTGTCTCTCCACACCCACATGTGGACGAGTAGCCTGCATATCTATCCATCAATTTTCGAGCTTGTGACCTACGCCTGCATTGGTCCACAGACCGGCCATGGCACTACATCACCTGCCAAGGGCGTACGATTGCTGGCATCGTGGTGAAGTGACACGCCACATACCAGCATTCACCCTTTGCGCTCTCAGCTCGTATTCCTGACCAACGCGATTTTCCCCACGGCTCGTCCTATATCGGGCGAGTGGCTGGCTGGATCATTCACATCCTCTACCTGTTCAGTGGATGATTGACATAACCTTATACCTTATCCCATTTTAACTTTGCCCGTGCGCGTGCGATGGGCGCGCTCCTGCATCGTGATCACGAATGACCATATCGCTCTAACGGCTGAACGGCTTTCATTATGCGCACCATGCTCCCGGGGTCCTGTCAAGTGCCCGGGCAAGGGTGCTATGGCCTGAGGAGAAAGAATGAGGTCAGGCGTTGCTGCAAGGCGTTGAGCACATGCACACGCGGGAAGCTCACGTTGTAGCAGTTAACGACATTACTACCGAACGTAGCCAACCAAACTCACCTGCACTTCTTCAACTCGGTCGGCCGCTCTTTTGCGCTCGCTCCCTCCGTTGTTTCTGCCACACTTGCACAAAACATCCCTAACCTAATATGCGTTTCCTCTTCACAGTGACGCCTGTCCTGGCCTCGCTACAGGCTGTGCTTTCAGCGCCTGGCCCCTACTTTCCAGTCCCATACACTCAAGCTCCCTCGTACTACCCTGGCGCACCATGGAGTTTTCCTGAGCCGCAATCTGGCCGCCGAGTCTGCACAGTCGTCGCACCCGAGGATGGCGGTGACAGCGCTCCAAACATCGTCAAAGCCTTCAAGGATTGTGGCCGCGACAGCAAGGTGATATTCGAGGACACAACTTGTGTGTTTCTGAACGCCATTATTGTTGTCTCAGGCAGCTTTCACTGACCAATATTCCCCAGACCACATCAACTCGGTCATGGAGATCACAGGTCTGTCGAACGTCGAGATCGACATTCGGGGCACTCTACTCTGGAGTACCGACATCTCCTACTGGCTTGCGAACTCTCTCCCAATGGGCTACCAAAGTCAATCCACTGCTTTCATCCTCGGTGGGGACAGGATCCACATGTACAGCTCGACCGGCGTTGGGACATTCGACGGCAACGGCCAGGTCTGGTACGACGCGTACGGAACAATTAGTAATTATCCACGCCGTCCGCACCAAATTACCTTCAGCGGTTTGACCAACTCGGTCGTCGAGGGCATCAAGTTTGTGCAAAGCCAGATGTGGACGATGACGCTCATCCATTCCAGCAAGGTCCTGGTACAGGACATCTACGTCAATAACACGAATTTCCGAAACAACGACTACGGGCACAATCTCAATACCGATGGCGCAAATACGATTTACGCTTCGGATATCACCTTCGTCAGAGTCGTGGTTGACAATGGCGATGACAACATTGCTTTCAAAGCCAGTAAGTTTATTGAAGCATCTCGATAACTGTTTGAATCAAAATCTGACTGATACTAATATCGCATAGACAGCACCAACATCCTAGTCGAGGACTGCACGTTCTACCGATCGACTGGAGTAGCGTTTGGCAGCATCGGCCAGTTCGAGGGCCAGTTCGAAGCACTTGAAGACATCACAGTGCGTAGCATCGCCACATACAACAACAAGTACGGCGCATACGTCAAGACCTGGACTGGCGTTGTGCAAGGAACTCCTCCAAATGGAGGCGGCGCCGGACAAGGGTATCTTCGCAACGTGAGCATAAGCGACTTCACCGTCGACAACTCTCTGCAAGCCTTCTATGTGACGCAATGCAACTCGTACTCTGGCTTCACAGGGCAGTGCGACACCTCGAAGTTCAAGATCAGCGATTTGTCCATCAGCACGATGGGCGGCTCGTTGCAGACGGACGTGGTAGCTAGCATGCAGTGCTCGGGAGCGGCTCCTTGCACAGACATCAGCATCCGGGACGTGTACTTCAAGATTAATGGTGGCGCTTCAGCTAAGCAGTATCTGTGCAGTAACGTCGAGAGTCCGGACGGGTTCGAGTGCACTGGCCGCGCGCCGCAGACTTAGGAACTGACGAAACTAGTATCGGGCAGCAGTGGGCGTGGCCTCGCAAAGGCTTTCTGCACGCTTGCATGGGCTTGGTGTCTGCTTCTGGCGGCGTAAATTACAAGGTCGTAGTCTAGCGGTATCAAGCAAGGCAGGAATAGCTACCACGAGTCCGAATTGGCATAATGGACAAGCGTCTTTGGTTCCCTATCAAGCTCGACGGACATCAGCCGAGTGGGATACATGTATGTACGTAGCCGTGGACTTAGCGTCGCGGATTTTTGCCTGAAGTCATCACGGCCGCGAGAGCGTCAAAGTTTCCTCCAGCACGCAATAGGATCGAGATCCGACCCAGTGCTGCGGAAGGATGGGATTGCGGACGTGAAAGTAAGATATACAACAAAGCAGTTCGCTGTCATAGCAAGCGACTGCAGGCAGCAAGGCCGCTGCGATCCCTGTCGAGACGCATCTCAACGGTATGTCGAGCATATGTACGGTGCGCTCGGCAGACGCGCATAGCGTGCCTAGTGCAAAAGCAAGTCGACGCGGAAGATCGATCCGGAAGGTCGAAGTGTACCCAGAGGACGGGAGACGATGGAGGAAGCATACGGCGCTCCTTTTTCCATCGTCTCGCGAAGCGCTGAACTGCTTTGCTCGTGAACTTTGACCGCGCTTTCGGCAAGGTGCCTGATCTGCATTGCTTCAATAGATGCACGGTAGCGGCGCGCACCCTGGCTCGTCTTCTTCGGCGCTGCTACCCGACTCGAGACTGCTGCAGGTGTTATGTCGCATCGCGTATTCCTCAGGACACGCGATCCCTCTAGGGCAGCAGGAAGGAGAGCCCAAAAATTCGACGAGGCAGCCAGCCGTGGCAGGACCCGACAGCTTGTGCGACCACAAGTTCCGGGCGAGGATGGGACCCCGGGCCTGGTCTCCGAATGTCTCTGTCACGAGAAGGAGGAAAAGACTGGCACTCGGAGTGGTTCATGTCTGTGCAAGACTGCAGCGAGGCGCAGTAGTGAGCACGGCGAGAGGGCGCAGACCGGTCGCGACAGGTGAGACAGGGAGACGGTCGGAATGGGAAGAGCCTCCTATTGCCCAAGATGGTAGTTAGCCGGTAGAATGGGCCGCGGTATCTGAGATCGACCTCGACTCGCGATGCGCAAGAAACCCGATGAAAGCCGCCCTCACTTCCGCCGTGCCACGGGGCTGCTGTAACGGCAAAAAGAGTGGGACGTCATATTTTCTCCTTCGCATGTCCTCCGCATCTGGGGCCCACCGTGCCCACATTCTGGCATTCTGGGGAAGGGAAGAATCCGAGTCGGCTGCTGTGTCGTCTGTCTTCGGCTCTACGGTAGTTCCAGCCGGGCAAACGCCTACATGAACCGAGTCTTTCTTCCGTCTTCTGTGCGAGTGCAACCTCACTCCTCCATCACCATGCCCGTGGCGAGTCGGCCCACGCGACTACCATGGAGACCACAGCGCGGCCGTCAGAGACTCCCGGCGAGGTGAACAGCGTCAACAGCGTGAACAGCGAATCCAATGGCCTGGACGGTACCCCGGACACGACTGCGAAGCGCAAGCGACAGCCCAGAAATTCGGCCTGTCAGTCATGTGCGGTATGTGCCTGATCAACGACACCTTGCCCGCGTCGCGAGATCGTCGTTTCTGGTGGGAAAATGCGCCGAAACTGACTACGAATTATTCCAGGGGTTGAAGATGAAATGCATCGCCTCTACCGTTGCTGGCATCTGCGAGAGGTGAGCTGCCACTGAGAGTTTCCGTTCCTCCGCCCACCGGATAACAATCGAGTCTGGACGCACTGCGCTTCTGCCGCTTTTCGCATCCGGTGCGTAATCTGATAGCCGCTGACGCTGTTGATTGATTAGATGCCACCGCATGAGTCGGGAGTGTTTACCCTCGATACCCAAACCTCGGAAACGGCAATCGATCAATGGACTCTCGGAACCCGAGATAAGGGGCGCGCCTCTTTCTCATATCCTGGACAACACAACAGCACCGTTGCATACGACATCGAGTCATTCGCCAGTCTATTCTGTTCCATCGCAACAGGATAGGCGCTCCGATGAGCTCAGAGATGCCGTCGAACCCAAACCAGATGCTGTGCAGAGCAGCAGTCGTTCTTTCGTGTCGCTCTTCGTGCACAGCTTAGGTCTCGACGAGTACGCCCAGTCTTCGTTCGACTGTCTGGCTGATATTGACTATGCATTCGTGCAAGACAAGTTTGCTGCGTTCGAGCGCATGTCGGCTCGGTCCCCATTCGTCGAGCTACCAAGCACAGATCTCATTATGATGATCGCGAAGAGGCCCGTCACATCTCTTGCAATATGTACCGTCGCAACAGCCACCAATCCTGAGTTACGCCATCGTCTGGTGCGAACGTTCCGCCACACCATATCGACGAAGTGCATACTGGATGACGAAAGGAGCGTCGACATCATGAGTGGTCTGTTTATTCATACGATGTGGCATCATAGATTTATGCACAAACAACAAATCTATCAGTACCTGCATCTTCTTACCGGCATGGCGTCTGAGCAAGGACTACATCGGCACTTTGGCGTGGATACAATCTCTTCGCGGCAGTCAGATCGGGAGGTCCAGTTGCTTTTCCTAGGCTGTTATTATCTCTGCACGACTCTCTCAGGCCTGGCTTCTGACAGACCTTCGCCGTTCCCATGGAGCGATCACCTGTCCAATGTTGCGCTACGCTTTTCCTTCAGAGGTCCGTTTCCAAGCAACAGCAATACCGTCAACCTCATCGAGCTCGGTCGATATCTTGGCGACGCCGATACGACAATTCGCAGGTCCAGCGAATCGTCCGACACGTCTGCGCATAACCGCGCCTGGTCTCTCTGGCATAATTCCGAAGCAGAGCTCCGCAGACTAAAAGGCCTCATCCACAAATTCACAAGCATCACTCCGCACCCAGACATGCAAGCGACCACAATCGCCGTCTCGTCCCTCGTCCTGCAAAACAGTAAACACGTCCAGACCAGGCTCCTCACCGACATGGCCATCGGCATCAAAGACTACTTCGAAACCATCCTCGCCGAGCCGCCCGCTTCGCTCTTCCACTTCTCCATCATAGACTGGACGCACCTGCTCTCCGTCATCGCCATCCTGATGCTCGTCCTCCACCCCCGCTTCGAGAAGTGGGAAGCCGTCCCCGGCGCGCTGCGGAATCTCCTCGAGCCCGAAGTCCTCCTTGACACGATCGTGGCGCGCATGAGCGCCGTGCCCGCGCACGAGCGCCACGACGATCTACTGCACTGGTTCGCAGACTTGACAGCCAAGATCAAAATGAAATGGCAGCGGGACAAGCTGCCCCGTCCCCGGACGGGGTCTGGTGACGTGAGCGAAACAGAAGCGAGGTTCAGGCCGGTCAATGCGGGCATGTACTCTGGGGAACGATCCAGAGGCAGCGAGTCGCATGTGCCGATGGGAGGTCTTGGGGTTTGCGATATAGATATCGGGCGGGTTTGCAAGCTGGATTTACTAGAGGATGGGTTTTGGGATCGACTGCTGCTGCAGTCATAATACAAAATGAGACATATTTTGACGTCCAAGGCTCGTAAGCATATTCGATCAGTGTTCAGGATTTGAAATATGCTGTTCGTATTCGTGTAGGATGGTGATTATCCGGGGTATTGTATATACCATTTGCGCCAGCCGTATGCGTTCAGAAGAGTAGGAAAAGACAGCGGTACTAAACATAGCTCGTGCCGCTGGTTCACATCCCTTCGCTCAACAACACCGCGCTGATGAATTTCATTTCCCAGCCCACATCCGCGACATCACCATCCCGTCTTGAACGCAAGAAGTCCACGTTTAGTCCCAAGGGATCCAGCCAGTTCGCCGCTCTCTCGATCTCTGCGTCTTGCTGATCCCGCACGGCCACACCATTCAGACGCACCGGCAGACCGGGCTCGCGTAGAACGGCAAGCTTGTTGTCCGTTGTGAGTGTAGTCTTGGGCGGAAGGGCGCGCATGCGAAGAAGCGTCGTGAGAAGACGAGCAAAATGTGGACCTTTGGGCCAAAGAGTCGAGGGAGCTGGCACCGATGCTGGGTAGCCGGGTGGACGTGAGTCGGCGCCCGGCTGGGGCGACGATCCTGTGGCTATTCTATCCGCTGTACTCTGCGGGCACGACGGATCCATGGTATGGTAGAAAGATGTAATGCGCTCGATACAGCTGAAGAGAACAACAGCTGAAATGAAGGTTGCGAATGCCGAGACTTGTTGGCGTTGAAGGAGGCGACGCTCGAGCTCGTTCATGACTGCTCTGCTGAGCCGGTGACACGCATTTTCTGTGGCTGCGAGGAGTTGGGAGCGAATCAGATCATAACTCAAGGCATCTGGAGAGATTGGTCGGCTTTCTTCATCAGGATCGCCTGACCAGTCTACAGTAGTCGGATCCTGGCGTGGCGGTGAATGTTTATTGTGGCGGATATGTAGGGCTCCTTGGTGGCTGTGGACCAGAATGTTGGTTTCTACCCAAAGCTCTGAGACATTGCTGAGAAGTACACTGGGCGAGATGTGATTCGTGCGAGATCCCGACTTGGCGTTCGAGGATTGCTCTTGCATCCTCTCAGTGTGAAGTAGTTTTACTGCTTCTTGTAATGTGGCTTTCAGAAACGGACTCTTCTCGTTGCTGATGCAGTCCTGTAGAATGCTGTCATTCGTGCAAAGGTTTGAGACTTTCGACGATGCCAATGTATCATCAAGCACGATGACATCTTTGCCTTTCGTCATATTTTCCAATCCGTTCGCTTGTGCATTGTCGTTGACACCTTGATTGTTTGTGGGAGTGGGATGGGACTTCGCACTAAGAGAAACTGCGAAAGTAGATTGTGGAACGAACTTGACTTGGATGCACCCTGGTAAAGGCACTAACACAAGGCTTTGCGTGGTCTCAGATATTCTTGCAGCCATGCGCGAGTGGAAGTATGAGGTCGAGTACAACGTGAATTCGTCCGCAAGCTTCGTCCTCAGGCAGGTGCCCTTCCACAGCCGTGCTGAGTCGATTTTATTGCAAGTACCGCATGGCGTGCCTTCCGAGCATGGCTTCTTCAACATGCGACAACGCATACAGGCACCTCTCTTGCGTATTTCTTGGACTTCTTTGCGGCGAGTATCTGTGAATCTCGCACGCGCATTACTCTTGTCGGACTTGTGCGCCGTGCCAAATTCTGGATTAGGCTCATTCGAAGGAGGCTCTTGCTGTGTGACAAACTCTTGTGGAGCCTCGGTCCATGCGATGAAATCATCCTGAGGCTGTGGAAGTGGTTCGTTGGGTTGATTTGGCAGTATTGGCTGCTCATCATCCATATGTACTTCTAATTGAGGATCGATTGGTGCGTCGTCTGGTCTGAGGTTACTTTGATTCATCTGGTGATTGGCAGTTGTCGTCGTTTGAACTAGTGAAGCCTGAATTGTGTCGTTAGAGAACGCAAGATTTTCAGCTCCAGCCTGGGCTTGGGCAATATGAGGTGGATATGAGGGCGTGGAGATTGGTTCAATCGGTCTTGGAGCGATATTGCCGTATTTGTTATACCGCTGGAAAGCCTCCAAGAAATATCCATGCATCAATCCTATTCGAGGATTGGTCCGTCTTGTATCTATCATGTAATCGAGTAAGTTATCGGAAGTTGAGCTTTTTTGAGCGTCCCTCGAGGTTGATGGGTCTCGGGCCTGCCTTGACATTGTGGGATCTTCTAGGTCATCGGTGTAGCTTTGTGAATTCGTAGAGTAGTCCATATGTCTACGAGACACTTCTGCGAGAGTATCCAATGCCGATTGCTGGCGTTGCATGAGCAGATGAGGCGGTATATTCGTTGGTTGTACTTCCTGAGAGCTTTGCTGCAACATCTGGGGCATCTGTTGTCTGTTCTCAATGACTGGATTGCTCGGCAATGTCTGCTGGCCCAGCCCTTGGAGTGCAACGAGCGACGTCTGCGGTTGCACAAGCACTGCCTCTTGTTGACCGGTCTGATTGCTCAAGACCTGCTTCTTGGCTTTTGCAGGACCATTAGACGTATGCTGCATGTGAAGAAAGGCGAGATTACGGTCTTCTTGGGTCATGCTAGGACATCGTTTCAATAGATGGTTCAGCATACTATCGATGCGGCCTTTCGCGAACTTGCAATCATAGCATCAGCGAAACCCTACCTCACAGATCACCTATACCTACATGTTGACCACATTTCTTGCAAGTATGCTGATAACGATTACTGTTGTCGTCGAGCTTCTGGCCGCGATGGAAGAATTCTCCCACCACGGCATTTGGGCGACGACCCATAGCGCTGCCGTCTAGTCTGATACGGGCGAATGTGTCTCAGTTGTAACGTAGGTGGAGCTTGTGGCGGCGTCTGTTCAGAGGTGTGGCTGATGTTGTGCCATTCTGCCGGCAGTATCTGAAGCGGTGTCGTCGCAGGAAGGCGGCGAGCTTGTGTACGGTGGGCGAGACGGCACGCTCTCGCACAACGTCATATCTCGGCGATAACATAACGGTGTCGGCCACTAGTCCTGGGTTGTTCACCCATCACCATTCGCCGACATTACACATCTCGCAACACGGAGCACTGACAGGCAGGCTCAAATCATGTCGTACTCCTCCACACCAGTATACTCCAGCTCTCCAGCGCTGCAGCCTGCTGCAACACATTACTCCTCGACTCCTCCCGTACCCCCACCCAAACCGTCTGGATCGAATACACCCACAAGAGGCCCGCCTCTGCCTCCACCACCACCTGGACAGCACCAACACGAGGTCTCTGAGCTCGATGGCAGCCCAAGCCAGTTTACACACGCTCAAGGACCTCCACAACCATCCATCCCGATCATCGAGAATAACTGGCTCCCCGAAATATTGAAAGACAAGAGCACTTCCGACCTGCACCAAATATTACAGGACAGAGATCTTCAGTCAGCTCTTCTCAATGACCCGAACACCACACATCCTGCCGTCCCTGCATCCCAAGCTCCTCTCCAACCTTTGATCGAGTCCAACCTCGCGCTCGCGGACTCTCTCCTGCAACTTGAAGCTCGTCTGAACCAACAGCGCGAACAGTCACAATCACGCCTTCTCTCATTACGCGCTCTGGAACAGCAACATCGCACAAAGCTTTCTGAGACGGAGGATGCATTACAGAGTTTCAGCCCAATGGCGCTGTACCAGCGACTCAATGCGAGCGTACAAGAGCAAGAGCAGCTTGTCAGAGGGCTCGAGGAAAGCTGGTTGGATGAAGGCGGAATGGCATCAGACCGTGAGATTGGAGAGTTCGTGCGGCGTGTGAAGGATAACAAGAAGACGGCATTCCTGCGGGCGGAGAGAAAGCGGAGATGGGATGAGGGTCGTGTCGGAGGCTGGCGATGAACGAGGCGACAATGCTATGTGCACAATCCAATTGCAAAGTCATAGGATATGACTTATCGAGTTGCAGTCTCTGAGCAACTTGAAGTCGCCTGGTCAAGTGTCTTGAAAGAAGACAGAGCGACAATTCAAAAATTGGCAAGCCTTTGAGGACGAGGAAGTGCTGAACGTGGATCAGGCATTGGCTACAACATTTTTCCACAGATGGGCACAGCCTCTAGCAGGTCACTGCTTTGTGTGGAGTCCTGTAATGCTGTCGTTGTCACGTCGTCATGGGATCCAGTGTCTAGTCATTCATGAATTCTGGCAGCCGTTGTTAACACATTGAGTGCTGCTCGACCCTGGTGAGTCTCTGTTCAGGAATCTTACTGGGTCCTTCAAGTCCGGTAGGCTCAGACTTGTAAGCTGACCCAAATGCCGTACGTTAGCTGAAGAAACGTGGCCGGAGAGGACTTCTCATGCTGCAATTACACCTGCTTGGATTTTCATACTATACCAGCAAGTCCGAATGTCCAGGCAATGATAGAGTTTTTGACTGTAAGCATTATGATCATTTAGGGGATGCATTGGTTATCATCGACACGTTTGGAGACTTGAGGAAGTTATAGTTAGCAGACCATCGTGTCATTGAGTTGATAGATTAATTTTTAAGATTCTGAAAGGATCTTTTCACTTCATCACGTTGAGATACGAGAGCACAGTAGCCCTCTTGAAAATCTCAAGATAGGTTGAGATACATATTTCCAATGCCATATGGCGAAAGGAGCTGGAAAGTTGGTAAATTGTTGGTACATTTCGTTTGATGGTGGTGGTCGTGCAACAAATGTGATAGAGAACAAGGTCTATATCTTGTACAGTCCCAATGTGTAGCTTTGTAGGGAATCATTGTCGCGCTGCGAAGGCTTCGTCGAGGTGTGGTACTTCCATGCCACCCCAGGCTTGCTCTGCCGTCAAAAGAAGAGCGTGCGCGAGCAGCCGTGGGAAGGTTGAGGTAAGAAAGGGTTCGCAGCGGCGGGCAGACCAATTCTGGCACCACCACTTTCCAACGCCCTCTCTCGAACGCGTGCCCGCGTCGCTCACGTGTGTTTGCCTCTGCCAATTAATCGCTTGCCACATCGCCACTGCCATAATTCCATCACTGCTAATTACTCTCTGCTGGTCTTCAGTCCAACTTAATTGAGCTCGTGTCACGACCTGTCCGCCATCATGCCTCCCCGGAAGAGCACCGCTTCAAATCCCCCAGAGGACGGCGCAGAGCCTGTACCGGCACCCACAAAGGCCAGCAAGGACAAAGATGGCCTCGGTGTTGAGGTGAGAGCGCATGATTCTGTTGTATTGAATGATTTTTCGTATTGACGATTTATCTAGGATCTCACATTACCAAAATCAATGATCGCCCGCCTCGCAAAAGGAGTACTCCCAGCAAACACACAAATACAAAAAGACGCACTACTGGCCATGCATAAGAGCGCGACAGTCTTCGTGAGCTACATTGCTTCAAAGTACGCTCACTCCCTTCCCGTTTTGCTGGTTTTGGCATACGTCCACGAATGCTTGCCTGCAAACAAAATCCATCTTTCGGTATCTGTACTAATACCGTGCCTCAGCTCAAATGACCTCGCGCGCATGAGCAACAAGAAGACAATATCGCCACAAGATGTTATGTCGGCTCTGAAAGACGCCGAGCTCGAAGGTTTTCTTCCTCGCCTCGAGGCAGAGCTCAAGAGTATGTCCTACCCAGCATTCATCTCCGCGCATCGATTTAGCCCAACTAACATGGTACAGAGTACAACGACACCCAATGTGACAAGCGCAACTCATATCGCCATCGCGTGAAGGCCGAGAAGGCCGAGAAGACCGGCGCCGAGGGTGCGGGAGAAGGCAACGACGCTCCAGACGCCACCGACGCTTCATTACTGGCCGCACAACTCAACGGTGTTGCAAACGGACACGCCGAGGCAGGAGACGATGGCGAGCGCCCGGCCAAGAAGTTCAAGGGTACTGACGGGCATGTGGTGATCACGCCAGGCGAGCCCATTGACGAAGACGAGATCGAGGAGCTCGAACCTGATGCTGATGATGGCGAGGACGAAGATGACGACGTGGAGGACGACGACCCTGAAGATGATGATGGTAATGAAGGCGAGGAAGACGTAGACGAAACCATGGAGGGCATGGATGAGCCTGAGATGGACGGTAGAGGCGACCTCAGAGACGAGGCGCTGGATGGGAATGAGAGCGATTAGCTTGCCTTAAGGCTTTAGCGCCAGTGTTTACTTTTTGCATAGCGTCGGTATTCATCATTGTTTAGGACTCATCCAGAAGTCTGTCACTTTATTGCTATTCTATTTGTGCTAGACATGCTCTGGATCACAACTTTCCAGCACTCCGTGGCTAATTGGAATAGTATATGATCTAGTATTCCAGCATCCACATCATTCGACAGGTGGAAATCCCTGCTGGCGCAATGGGTAAGGCGTTTCCAATCAATTCTTCCCATCAACAAGTTCTAACAACTCTATAGTAGCGCGCAAGACTTCTACTGTATACAACAGTCGTCATCTTGAGGCTCTGGGTTCGAGTCCCAGGTGGGGAGGCATCAGGTTCAAGTCCTGAACATCTTCCATATTTTTCTAGATTTTTAGGAATTTTTGCCGATTTTTTAGGGCACTTATTGTTCTGAATTGTGAGATGGTCGGATGAATAAAGAAAAGGAGTGAAGTCTGAGTAACCCTAAACGCACCCCAACATCGTAAGGGGTGTGGGAACAAATTGGAATGGAGGTAAATGAACCTAAACGGTCTCGAACAGTTATGTATAACCTCTATGTCAAAGTGAACAGCCTTGATCAAAGACGCAGTTCCATCTTAACATACACTAGAGGGCTACAAAGATAGCTCTTTCTTACTTACCAGCAGAAGACCAAGTGCACATTGTCACAAACGCCATAGTATCTGTCTACGAAGAGCTTCAGCTGTAGGAAAACCTCGGATAAGGCATCGGAATACTGTCGGCTTGAACTCTGATACACAGGACGACTTCACCTCAGCTCACACCTGCCCTCGGCCGCGCCTTTACCTCCTTCAACATCCTCTTTCACGTCCACAGGCGCTTCCTCCGGCTCAGCAAGCCCGCTGTAACCACGCTCAGCAATCTCGGGGTGCTTTCTAGTCCACCACAAAAGGCCCAACAGCGTGAGAACGGTTGTTACCGACATCGCTGTCGCCATAGGAAAGCCGATAGGATATTGCGGTGCATCCGCTACACGCCATGCGCCCAGGGGAATGGTAGCATGCCCAACATACACAAGCGTGACGGTCATGGCGACGATGATAGATCTTGCTTCCGGCTCTTTGCGCAGCAGCTCAGCGAACCAGGCCATCAAGCTAGGATTTCCGGCATTTGTCGCGTAGGTCAAGAAGTAGAAGACAAGGATCGTCTTGTTGCTTGACGGCCAGGAGGCGAGCACGGCGAGCACGACTGCTGATGCTGATGAAGAGAAGACGCTGATCTGCCAACGCCAGTGTTTCCAGTCACTGAGCCAGTTGAACGCAAGACTAGTGGCAATCTGCAAAGCATAACCACCGAGGGGAAGTATGTTGACATCGTAAGTGCTGTACTTGCGGTTCCCACCTGCGTCCTTGATGGTCTCGAGATACACTGCGGTCTGGATTAGCAACTCGTAATATATCGGACAAGATTCATCGTACTCACAAACAAAGTAGGCGTTCGCTCTATGCGACCAAGCTGTCAGGGCGAACGAGACCATTACAAAGTAAGTCACCGGATGCACAACGAGCTGGCGCAGCTTGGTCTTCAATACCGCCACAGGCACCATGCGGGAAGTGGTGGCGCCAAATTCATCCATGCGATCGCGAGCAAGTTGTCGCTCGGCTTTGGTCAACCAGATAGCCCTAGTGATAGCAGGGGAGTCCGGGATGGTGACGAAGGCCAGCAAGCCCTGGCCAATCGTGATCGAGCCGGCAATTATGAACAACCACATCCAACCAGATAGACCATGTACGCCGTTCATGTTACGGTACAGCGTTGCTTGCAGAATGCCAAGGAACATCGCTCCGGCGACATCACTGACGTTGAAGAACGCAAGACGAACAGCCAGTTCAGATGGTTTGTACCAGTTGAAGATCAAGGCAACAACACTGGGCCAGAAGCTGGCTGACAGCGAGCCAAGGAAGAAACGCAATGCGTAGATTGTATGCGCGTTTGGTGCCATGTGCGTACTAGGGGGTATGCGGTCAGTAACGTCCTATGAACCTCGTTGGCAACTTGGATACTCACAATAGCACCAACAATCCCCAAGTGATTTCACAGCAAGGCAAAAAAAGCGAGGGCCGGACCTGTGTCTGGATGATCTGGCCAGGGATCAATCCTATGGCATAACCGATTGAAAAGAATGTGTTGAAGTTGACGAGCTCATTGCCGTAAAGACTAAGGTCTTCACGCATGCCCGAGACGTAAGCTTGAGTCGTTGCAGATTGGTCCAGTTCTTTGATCAACTGTGAAAATGTCAGTCTCTAGCTTGTATGATCGGCCACTCGAGGTACTTACACCAGCGACAAACATCCAGAGAAGCAGCATAATGTCGAGTTTGAACAGCAAGACATTTCTCTTTTTCCGGAAATAGGGTATGATTTTGGCGACTTGTCCAAAGCCACCACTGCCATCATGTTGGTCATTGACAGCCGGATCATGGTTGGCCTCCATGGTTCGTCAAATGTATCTCAATGCCGACTTCGGTGTCTACACTGTCTATGACAGATATGTCAGCATACTCATTTGTGACCCGAGTACCGTAATCTATGCATACAGATTTTAAGATACTCACGGTGGTCCAGCACAATGCAGAAAATCGATTATCAGCAAGTACGGAGACAAGACCATGTTCATATGCAAGACCATACAGACTTTAAAAAGATATAATCATGTTTTATCATCGTGGCCCCGTCTGCGGCTGCAGTTCGTAGATCTCTTGGCCTTCCTTAAAGCAAAGTCGTGATAAGCACGCCATTTACTAAGCCTCTTGTTACAAGCGGGACTGCCCATCGCAGCGTCTAGTGCTGCAGTTGAATGCTATGGTATGGGTCTTTGAAGTTGCATTTTGAGGAGAATCCTGGCTAAGGGTGTGCATAGGCGAAGGTCGGGACGAGCGATGACTTCGTATTCTTGGACTGGATCATACCGTAAGACTCACATTGAATATCACATATCGCTGATTCAACCATATCGCAACGACTTCGGCATTGATGTTGCGCATTTGAGCGTCGGCTCATGCCATACTACCAAGCAGATACATTCCTTGCTTGCGTGAGAGCTGTTGAAGACCATATCCTCGATCACGCATATAGTCGAAAATACCACTCAGGCGAACAGGATCTGCGGACAAGCATCTGACATATACACTGCCTAGCAGAGGCAGTTTGTCGAGTGTACAAGCTGGTAAGACCAAATACCTCTGGCATTTTGATTGTGTCGGCTGTGCAGCTTTTCGAGCATGTTTGCTATCAATCTAGATTCGTGGTAAGTTATCCTACAGCCTCAGGCACCAGCTGCACAGCAACAGCCATGAGTTCTGCCGTGGTATTTCCATAGTAGCATCCAAATCCATGTAATACCACCGAGACACACCAGTGCCCGCACCAGCATCGCGGGCGTGCTTTCTTCTTCACCGAACGCCGCGGGAGACTCCCGAGAAGTCTTGGCGAGAATTTGCAAGCATAAAAGTTGCTTCTCCCTCACACTCCTCTTCTACAAAGTATCAGTAGGTGACTAATAGTCATTTAATCAAGGCTTCGCTACGGCGACTTGCTGTGGGTTACGAGCGCGGTTTTCCGTAACATGAGTTTCCCACCGTTCCCGGCCTTGTTGAAGGAGGAATTCTTGCGTCCGACTTTCCTACCAAGTGCGTTCTTCTATAGTGGAACGGGTTTGTGGGTTGGCCGCTACATCTCTTCATCTGAAGAGTGCTTTGTAGAGCATCACCCGTCTAGGTGGGTGTCTAGCACTGTGGATGCCTGGCCGTATGTCAGTACCTGTGCTCTTCCGGCTTGATTTGCCTGGAGACTACTGCTTCGTGCTCCCATGCAGACTGCTCTCGAGATTCTACGAATTGCGTGTCCAAGCAAATTATGTAAACCCAACATCCACATCAAGACCATGCTACGCGTGCTTGGGTTCCAGATATATTGGACGCCTATCGCACGGAGGCATACTAGCCAGCATAAAAGTCCGCGATGCATGTGATAACGTGGTTGTGATAGACTTCGACCGGTTCATGAAACAGATAGTGAGTGCGCACGTCGCCGTTTTCGAGATGGTCGAACAGAGCGGACTTGTATTCCTCCGCGCAGTACACCTCACAGGACAGTGTACCCATACTGCTTTACTCATCACGGCATAGGTTTTGGCCGAGCCGCGAAGCATTATTTCAGTAAGCTTCCAAAAATTTCCCGTAAGGCTGAGCAGCTAATTTCTGCCATTGGCGTAGACGGCCCAAAAGAGACGGAAGCACAGACAATCTAACCCCTGTCGCGCATCCGGACACAGCATTGCTAGGCCGACCACCTTGATTATTCGTGAGGCTTTGGTGAGCAATGTGATATGTCTCCTGCATACCACTGCTGCTGTATGTCTGCGGTGCAGATCTATAAAGTCTCAGGAGCTGTCTATGCGAAGCTTCCGTGAAACCAAAACTGATTACCTACTGACCATTTCCATTAATATTCGCCTGCTCTCATCACAAACTCCTGTCATACTTCCTCTTCCAACGCTTTCGGCTCCCCAACGCGCGCTCATCGTCCATTAGCGCTCTGTGCCATCTAGCAACGCTATATACAATAAACTCTACGCGCTCTCCTGAGCCAGCCGCGTCGGAGAATATATCACTGCATCCTTCCCGTCGTGTCCAAGAAATACGTGCCGACTCTGATAACTGATCTTCGGACCCGGCACTTAAGCACATCACCAAAAGCTTCGCTATCATGTCTGAAACGCGTAACATCGTTGTCGTCGGCGCCAACTTCGCTGGATTGAGCGCCGCTCACTACATCGTCAAACACACCCTGCCACAGCTCGCCAAGTCGGAGAATGCCAAATATGTCTTGCACATTATCAACGAGTCGACTCACTTCTGGTGGCACATTGGTGCACCCAGAGAACTTGTCTCTGTGAAGGATGCACCCCACGACAAGTACTTCAAGCCCATCATGGACGGTTTCAAACAGTACCCTCAGTTCAAGGACTCTATCATCTTCCATCAAGGCTCGGCTACTGGCATTGATGTTGAGTCTCGAAGCATCACTTACACACCCTTCGGCAGCGAGGCCTCTGAGGGACTGCCTTACTACGCCCTTGTGATTGCCACTGGCGTCCGCTCTCCCACTCCTTGCACTACCCTGCACGGTGACCACAACATTTCCATCAAGGCTCTCGAGGAAATGAACACACGCCTCGCCTCCGCAAGCGACATCATCATCGGTGGCGGCGGCCCCATTGCAGTCGAAACCGCTGGCGAAATCGGCGCCAAGCTCGGTAGCAAGGCCCGCATCACACTCATCACAGCCGGCGACAAACTGCTCCCTCGACTCCGCAAAGCTCTCGCCGAAAAGGCCCAGAACCAGCTCGCCGCCGTGGGTGTCACGGTCCTCTACAACACCAAGATCAGCGAACACACCCAGGGCCCCGACGGCAAGACCGAAGTCCACCTCAGCACCGGCAAGACCCTGTCCGCCGACGTCTACATTCCCGCCATCGGCGTCACACCGAGCACCTCCTTCGTGCCGGAAGCTCTCAAGAAATCCGACGGCTGGATCGACGCCAACCCCAGCACGCTGCGCGTCGACGCCGCGGGCCCTCGCGTGTACGCCGTCGGCGACGTCGCCAAAGTCGACCAGGGCGGCGTGCTGAACCTGTACAACTCGATTCCCGTCTTTGGTGCTAATTTCGCTCACGATGTGCTCGGCGACGCTGGCGTCGCCTCCGTGCCTGCTGAGAGGGTGTACGCGCCCAAGGACAGCGAGACGCAGTTGGTGCCGGTTGGTCCCAAGGGCGGCGTGGGCGCTTTCAACGGGTGGTCGATGCCCAGCTTTGCGATCAAGATGATCAAGGGCAAGGACTACATGGCTGGTCAGATTCCGGCTATCTCCGAGGGTAAGAAGTTTGCGAAGGCATAGGGTGTATGATCGATGAGTTGTAAACCAGATACGGAGGTTGGTAATGGGTGGGCTTAGCAGATTAATTGGTTAGAATGTTGGTAGTAGCAGAGCAGTGGAGATGTCCGAGGACGAGGAGGTCAGGATGTAATGGGCGGCGACGGTGGCTACTTCGATACCCAAGTATTTCTTTAAGATTGCTGTTAGTACTTCGTTGTACGTTGGCGATTACGTTAATTGTGCGGTGATCTTTCCTTACCGTCCATCTACAAGTAGGTATAGACTACATATGCTCGGATTCTAATATAGTTCATGCGTGTGTACATTTGCCTACATGCACTTTTACATGTACACCAAAACAGTGTCTGTGGAAGGCTGCAGATGGAATGATGCTTGGGCGGGTTAGGGTTGGGGCAAATAAGAATACGTGACTCGAGCACAGGATACGCGCATGCTTGTATAAATAGGTTCCCACATAGTATGAAGGAGTCATTGATCGAAACGTACTTCTTACAGGCTATTTGGTTGTGTGCATGCGCATGCTGCGCCTTCGATGCTGATTTTCGTCGTAGAATCCAACTCAACTTCAAAGCGCCCACGACGATCGGTGTTACGCTACACACCTAGACCACGATTTGGCCCAGCACACCAAACAAACGCAAAATATACGGAACAAACCCCCGACCGAATCGCACATAAGTCCGGAGCACTGGGAAGACAGTCGGACAAGAAAAAACGGTCATCGCGCATTAGCCAACCACGAAGAAAGCGAACAAGCGCAGCATAAATCCTGCGGACTCGGCATCTTCCAACCGAATCTACATCAGACATGTAGACTATGCGATGCCCCCGCAGCAAGCGCCAGCCTCATAACTACATAGTCACCTTGCTTAGCAGACGATGGGAAAACGCCACAATTACGCTTTCTAGCGACGAAGACTCGCACGAGACGCGACTTCCTGTCGGTACTTCACGTAGGTACGACACTACGAGGAGGCAGCGATTGAGTTGGAAGCGTAAGCGTGGATCTCGCCACATTGGCGTTACGAAGCGAATGACGAACCGAGACACGCAACGAGACGGAGACGAGACGAGTTCGAGCATGTCAGCACTTCGTGAAAAGGTCACAGGTCGTCGTGTGATCGCGATAGAAAGAGCATGTACCGCGCGTCCGGTACGGTCAAAGTGGCTTGGCGGTCTTCTTTTGATGGCGTGGAGTTGAGCTCGATTCGCTAATGGCTTTCGAATGGGCCATGTCGGGCGAGGTGACCTGCAGGCTCTTAGCGTCTGCCTGCCTGCCTGCCTGCTTGAACGCTACGGGCCGGGCGAGCGAAGGAGGCGGTTTTGTGATAATGATTTGACGATCTTGATGGTTTGTTGCGATCGACGGATGGAACCCTGATGGTAGCCTGCTCTGGTTATCTTGATGCGAACGAGCAGGAATCTGCATACGACTCATCGCAGAGATATGAGTAATCAAACATAGCGACAAGTATTTTACTCTTGGGATATATATGTGTGATGACCTCAGCATACCATCTGCCGAGACGCTCGTATAGACTAGAGGATTCTCAATGATAATCATGATCGTATCAATATTGGAAGCCAGCCATGTCAGCTGGTCAGCGACTGAGATAGCCCACAGTCGATTGCGACACGATGTAGTACGCAAACTCATGCACGAGAACTACGGGAGATGTGGCGACGGGAGACAGGGCCCTCAGAAGCAGGTAGCCGCCAGGCAGGCAGACTGGGATCTTGGCCACGTGCCGAATGATGCTGTGTCTGGTGCCCATTTCTTCGCGAGATCCGGCATGCCGACCAAGAGCAGGTAATGCTGATCATCAGGGCAAAAGCCCTGATCGCTAGCGCAGGACGGGAGGAAGCAAGATATGTAAATCTGGCGGCCGTTTTGAGCGCTGAGCCTCGAGGTGAGCGCAAGGCGCGCTTTCAACGTCCAACCAGAACGGGCGCTCGAATCGTTGCAGCAAAGTCGATGACGAGCGCGCGACGGTCGACGACGCGAATGACTCGCCATAGCACGATGCAGCGTGCAGCGACGGCCTGCGTGACCTGCACGGCTCCGCGTGGGATCGGCCTGGTCGAGGGTAGCTGGACGAGAGCTTGTGAGCTCGACGACCGGCTACCTGCAGCGTGGCGGCCATGGCTGGTCCGTGGCGGACAAGGCATCACGACTGCTTTGGGCGATTAGCAAGCAGCGCCTCGCGTAGCCGGGCGGGCGCGATAGCGAGGCTGAACGAGCAGGAATGGGCAAGGTGCCTTTCTCACAGGATCGTTGTTGACCGCTCACTGCCGGGCATCATTCGGTGGAGGATGAGCAGCAGGCGAAGGCAAGCAGGGCAAAGCAGGCCAACCGCAATCGTCTAGTGGAGATATGCAGGTCGATAACGCGAAACTGCGCCACCAGCTTGCGCCGAGAGGATGGGCGACGGAAGAATAGTGCTAGGTGTCTCGTTGACGAGACCAAGGGAGCGATGCTTCGGGCTATGTCTGCGCGATGCCAAACACCCTAGGATTGCGAGGCAGAAAGCAGGCTTGGACAGCGGGAGAGCAAGGGTCCGAGGAGTGGTCGAAGGCATCCGCACATGCTCAGATGACTGGCATTCTCGGGGTCGGGACGAGCAAAATGGGCAGAGGCAGAGATGGGAAGCTTTGCGAAAGAGCAAGACGTCTACAAGTGTACGCGCCTAAGGGACGATCGTCGTGTCGTCCCCGGGCGATATAGCAAGCTTTTGTATATAGGGTGATGCATATGTGAGACATGCCTAAGACGCAATATGCGTGCGAGTGCCTCCGTCTGAGTGGACTGCGCGAGCTGCCTCTTGACGAACAGGGTCGAGTTGCAGGACGAGTTGCATCGGCTAATGCCAGATAGCCTCTTCGCTCGCCTCGATAGCCTGCGTCCGGTCGCGCGCGTATATAGGACGGGACGGGAGCTGTGTGTGATGGAGGATGATGTGTCTACCCAAGTGATGTCTGTCGTCTGAGAGTCTCGGAGTCTTGCTGCGTGCCCACCACTCGCCATCCACCCTTCAGAGCCCTCTGCGCCATCTCCATACCGGGAGCGGCTCGTCACACGGAGGGAGCCCAGTGTCTGTTGCCGCCAGACCGCAACAGGCAAATCGCTGCTGGCCCAGAGCTTACCTGATCCCGCCGGGCATTGTCCTGATCCTAGTTTCGCACGCATTCGATCCCAGACAGTCCCAGATACCGAGCACCCGTCACGCTGCCGCCGCTGCTGCACCGCTCTGGGCTCGGAGATCAGAGGTCGACTGCGCCAGATCCTGCCGCCATCTGTCCTCCTTGCAGCAGACGCAACAGGCGCAACGAGACGACACCGCACGCTCGCGCGCGCACGAAACGAATCGCAGCCCAGGCCGAGGTGGTCCCTTGCTGCTGACGCCCTACGCTGGGAGAAACGGGGACAGGCTCGTGCTACTTGTGGTCTTAGTGACCTGTCGATCCGCGAGCACAAGCATTTCACCGCCCTCTGCCAGCCGCCGCTGCAAGAAGCAGCACTGCTGCAGCAGTTGCGCGCCATCATTGCTGTATCTGGCTGGCCTGCCTTGCCTTGTCCTGTCTTGCCTGCCCACGGAGACCGCGCGCGCGACCTTGGCCCACAAGCAAGCCCACTGCACTGCACTGCGCGAAGGAGAAGGCTCCGAGGCAGACTCGTGGAGCGCTGGCATAACTTGCACGCTGTGTGCAGGCGATCGAGCAGCAGAGCAGAGCAGAGCAGAGCAGAGCACAGCCAGACAGCGTAGCGTAGCGTAGCGTACAGCGGGGCTCGGGGCGCAAAGAGAGCCCTTGAGCGCGCCGCCTGCTCGCCTGCTGGCTTGCTTTCCACTTTCCACCGCCGCCGCTGCTGCTTCCAGCGCCGTCGTTCGTCATTCGTCTAGCTGCCCGAGCGCTTCAACCTCTCCATCCTCCATCACGCCTTGCGTCCAACGCGACTCACACACAACCTCGGCCGCATCCGCGCCTGCATCGACCACGCTGCTCCTCTGCACGATCGCAGCGACCGTTGCGCGCACTGCACACTGCACCGCACTGCACCGCACTGCACCGCTCCGCCCTGCACGCCCTCGCCCCCGCCGTGCGCACGCCTCCAGCTGTCGTCCACGCGTGTGCGCCGCCGTCGCCAGCAACGCGAGGCGCAAACCGTCTGCGTCCGTCCGCGCGCATCCTCCTACTTCACCCTCGCGGCCACTGCGCCGGGTCGATTCCAGCGCCACTGGCGCGTGAATTAGCGACACAAGGGACCGCAGAAAACCGCTACCCGAAGGCGACTGTGCGACATCAGCAACCCGGTAAAGGCGCGACGGGATGGGATGCTGGTAGCCTCGTCTGCAACAATCTACACGTGCAATGGATTCTGGTACAATCAACCCAGCAGCACTGAACGCTTCTGGTATGTCCTGCTGCCCCCGCGCCGAATGCGACGCTTCCGCAGCTTCCTGTCTTCGGTCGCGTCCCCATGTATTGCG
Organism: Cladosporium colombiae; assembly: GCA_026122715.1. Lineage (NCBI taxonomy): Eukaryota > Fungi > Ascomycota > Dothideomycetes > Cladosporiales > Cladosporiaceae > Cladosporium > Cladosporium colombiae. Next base: position 803,402 of record JAKZFA010000014.1, read on the forward strand.
ACTCATGCTAATACCCACTTCCAGCCTCAACCATCGCTCCAAACCTACTTTCACAGCCTAGTCCTCGTGGCACCAAAAGAACCAGGTCGCCAGACGAGTACGGCGGCGCAATAGCTCCAGAGGGACACGGTATGTACATCCCATCATACCGATCTGCGATCGAGAACCCGCTTGCGCCCAAGCCGGCAACATCCTCCAGCAATACTGACGTGCAAGTTGCAGACGGACTCAAGTCCAGCAAAAGAACAAAATCTACCAGCTCCGGCCACGACACATCCAGGAGCATGTCGCTCTCGCTGGCGCAACCGATGCAAACGCCGCAGATCAAGTCGGAGCCGCTTCCCAAGTCGTCTCCGAGTCACACATCGCCACATAGATCGACTCCCGGCTCTGCGAGCAAACCTCCGGTGGTCAAAGCACTACCAACTGTGCGCGACCACACCACAGACCAATTGGGCGCCGAAGGCGACGAATACATTCCTAGGGAGATCGACCAGGATGGCGAGACCAAAGTGTCGAAGGACGGTTATCCTCTTGAGGGTCGCAAATACCGATGCCGCACCTTCCAGGTGCCCAATCGTGGCGAAAAGCTTTTCATGTTGGCCACAGAATGCGCTCGCGTTCTAGGATACCGAGATTCGTACTTGTTATTCAACAAGAACAGATCACTGTTTAAGATCATCGCCAACCAACAGGAAAAAGACAATCTCATTCAGCAGGAGATCCTGCCTTACTCGTACAGATCGCGGCAGATTGCTATTGTCACGGCACGATCCATGTTCCGACAATTCGGAGCAAGGCTTATCGAGAATGGACGTCGCGTCAGGGACGATTATTGGGAGGCAAAAGCTCGCAAACAAGGGTTCACCGAAGAAGACGCTGCTGGCGAAAAGAGGCCTGGCGCAGCGAAGGCCAGGGAAGCCGCCGCTGCCGAAGCTAGCAGCAATGCTTTGACGTCTTTGCCACAGGGCGAGATCATTTACAACAGCAACGGTCTCGAAGGACATCCACCGGGTTTGCTCCCAGCAACACTTGCACCGTTGCCCATGATCCACTTGCCCAGCGAAGATCTTCGACCTGGCAGCTATGGTAACGTCATACGCCCAAGACAGGAGATTGCTGGACCAGCCTACCAAGATCGAACACAAACAAGCAGTGCCACGGAGATCTTGGCCCAGGCCTCTCACGCAGCTGAGTACAACAAGCAGCTGGGTGCTACGCGGCAACATAGGTCGCAATACCTCGATAATTACTGGAAGCGACCTCATGAACAGCCTGCGACTCAAGCAACGCAGCCTGAGAGCGATATGACCACAGTCGCGCCACAACACTTGCAGTCGCCCCAAGCAGTGGCAGGTAGTGGCCAGCCTCGCATCCCACAACAGGAATCTATTTCACACCCCAGCTCTCAGATGATGCCTCAGTCGTATTCCAGCTTCCCCAACCAGCAGAATCCGATGGCATCTCCGGTTTCAGCTATGCAGCGACCAATGCCTGCCGGTCCGATGCACCAAAGCTCACCCTCAATGAACATGGGTCCTGGCCAACAGCATCGTCAGACGCCGTCCTATGGTGGTTACCCTTCGAACCAGATGTGGCAACCTCCTCTGCCTCAGCCGTCGCCATTGTCGCAGTCGCATGCTATGTCACAGTACGGCCAGCAGCAACATCAGCAACAACAACAACAACAACAACAACAACAACAACAACAACAACAACAACAGCAACATCAGCAACAGCAGCCCAACCAGATGTTACCACCTCAGATGTCTGGTCAAGCCAACATGGGATACGGTCAGATGAATGCCATGGCAAACCCGGCTTATGGCAACATGAACCGCAGCATGTACCAGCCCAGTCCCTCGCCTCAGCAGTTTGGCATGCAATCCACTGCTGCCCAGCAATCTGGTATGCAAAGCTGGTCGCAAGCACCAGGCACCATGCCGCAATACGGACAGGGCTTCCAGTAATTCTGAGGCGAACCTGCTACGGATGGTCAAATGATCTTACGTATCTCTGAGATGTCGTCCAAAGTGGATAGGCATCTTAGTAGCTGGTATGCTAATACCTGTTTTCACCTGCGACCCGAAACAAACACAACCGCTGCTGCGATGTGCGCTATTCGAAGCGCATTTGTACATGCGCCTTCGACTTTCGCCATCGTACGATTCGCACATCTCATTCCGCCAGAGTGTCCAAGCTCATGAGCAGATGCAGTTCTCATAGACAATGTCTAGACCAAGCGTGTTCGACCTCTCCTCTCAGTCGCATTTCCAGCAACATGTCGCAGACATCGAGAAAATTGAACGCTTTTGCTGCTTTACTCGGGACCACAAACGATACCCTTCATCGGCGTCGGCGCTTTCGTTTTATCGTTCGTTCGCTTTTTTGCAAGGCCCCCCAATTTTTTCTTCTGGCATGGAACATCTACCATTCTCTGCCTATATTCGAAACACACATGGCATTTTCACGATGCCAGCTTTATCTTTGGTGATTAAGTACGCGCTCACGAAATCAGTTATCAACAACAAAAATCCAACAAAAATTTGCCCCAAATTCAAAGTTTTCCCGTCGCCAGTCATCACACACACCATCCGAGGGAGAGGGATGACGACACATAGTCTCGGTATCTTTCCTAAACCAAAAAGTGCCTGCAGGAGAACCCCTTCTTCTTCTCTTTCTCGAAGGGAGTTGGGCCGACACTGAGGGAACAGCCGGAGCCGGAGCAATCTAGCACAAGTCATCAAACGGAGGAAAGGGAATCTGTGTTGGCTGGCTATTTGGTTGAATCACAGTGGCGATTCTGCTGCAGACGTGATCAAACGGTGGAACTGCTTTTGTTTTTTTTGGGGGCTTCTTTGATATGTCCGGCAACTTTACTCTTCTTGTTTGGCTCCTTTTCTATTTTCCCTTTTTTTGCACCCAGAGTCGGATATACCCCCAGATTGTTGCGTTCTTCTTTTTCGATGATTGCGCTTCCATTTTTTTCATTTTTTTTTTGGCTGTTGTTTTCTCCTTTAGGTTTTCCCGAAGCACGTATCTCTTCCCCCCCAAAATATCATATCTCGTATGTCTCCCTTGACTTTCGGTATCACGATCTGATGTCTCGATGTCTGGTGGTGCACTCCTCTACATCGTCTACAATGTCGTCTCAAACTCCATGTCTTGAGATGAGATTCGTGTCGTGAGATTTCACCTTCTTCATCTTCTTCTTCTTCTTCTGCCTGTGGTCTTGAACACTGCTGGATTTTCAAAATGGAAGACGTTGCGTTGTGTCTACTTCTATTTCTGATTCGTTGCCACTGATAGACAGGCAAGTCGAGTTCCTCATTCTTCTACGGTATACCTCCCCGATAGAAATTCTGCAGTGGCTGGCGCTGCTGCGTGTCGAGATCTGTGTCTTCCCTTGTTCTGCTCTTTCTTTTTGCAAGCAGAGTGATGTCCAGCCGGGTCGATTGAATGCCTTGTGGAAATCGATCCAATCGTGATCGGGTGCTCGTAGACGGCAACGTCCTTGAGTGTGGTGTCGCATGTTCGGAAGTGGCGCACATACAGAGGGTGGCGTGCATTGAGATCTCGGGTTGATGGCGATGCAGGGGTGCTCCCTTGGAGCTTGGAGATGGGATGCGGGAAGGCGATGCTACTGTATCATACGAGTCACCGAGTTGCTGGGATGTTCTTCAAGATTATCGCGCATCACGAGGGGCCAATGTCTGGATTTGATATTCGTTGGGCTCTGAATCGCTCGTTATCGACACACACATTTTTTTTTTTTCTCTTTCGACTTTAGCGTGCGTCCATATTTTTTTCTTTCTGTCCTATGTTCGCAACAGATCTCAGTGGAAGGAAACTAAAACATCCTTACGCACCGCCGTTCAGCACGAGCGCGATGTTCCTGATATCCTCGGGCGTGGTCCTGCAGCAGCCGCCAATCAGACTAGCACCGGCGGCGCGGAACTGCAAGGCAGACTCGCGGATCGCCTGGCCGGACTTGTCGCCCGTCCACACGTGCTCCTTGGGGACGTATGTCTCGCCGGAGTTGGGATAGCAGAGCAAGGGCAGGGTCGTGAGGGTGCTCATGTGCTGCAGGGATTCCAGCGCGGTCTGCGGCGGGACGCAGTTGATGCCGAAGGAGACGGTCTGGTCGCCGTGCTGCGAGACGAGGGCGAGGACGTCGCTGAGCGGGGTGCCGTCGCTGATGTGCGAGGCGTCTTTGAGCGTGCAGCCGAGCCAGGCGGTGGCGGAGGGGAATTCGTCGCGCAGGAGCTCGAGCAGGGCGCGGACTTCGCTGAAGCTGGGAATGGTTTCCAGGCCGAGGAGGTCGACGCCTGCTTCCACCAGGGCGGCGATCCGAGGGCGGTGGAAGTCTTGGAATTCTTTGGTGGTGCGGACGTAGTCGCCTCTGTACTCTGAGCCATCGGCGAGATAGGCGCCGTACGGTCCTACACTACCGGCGACGAGGAGTTTGCGAGTGCTGGGGACGCCAGCGTCGTAGGCTTGTTGGCGTGCATCCTGAGCAAGAGTGACGCTGAGCTTGACGAGGTCTTTGGCTTCGGTCTCGGAGAGAGAAAGATGTTGCTGTAGGCCGACGATGCTGGCTTGGTACGAGGCGGTGATTGCGATGTCGGCGCCAGCAACGAAGTAGTCGAGATGGACTTGTCGGATGCAGTCCGGGTCCTCGATGAGTGTTTTGCCCGACCATAGGGCGTGTGAGAGGTCGTGGCCACGTGTTTCGAGCTCAGTCGCGAGAGCACCGTCGATGATCAGGCTGGTGCCGTTTGCCAACAGGCTGGCTAGCTCTGAGGTTGACAGCATGATTTTCTCGATTGATGCTGTAATTTTCTTTTCTTGACCGATGTGTTTTGCCAGAGTGGAGCACGTGATTTTCTCACTAGCACAATTGATTATCGGATGTGATCAGACGATTGTTGGTTCGAGTTGATACTGGATGTTGGCCCCTTGATGCACGCAACGAGCCCAGTCATAGTCCTAGCCCGAATTATCGCACATCACACCATTGGGTTGGGGATTGGCACGTCTGAGCTTAAAGTTTGCATTGGGTATACCTTACGAGAGAGTATCTGCAGGGTGGTTGATGGAGAGGTCATCCTCGCCGTACAACACTGTGCATATCAGATCAGACAAGAAGGACGTACGTGAAAGGTTCAATCTATCGATAGCAAGATGCTGCCGCTCTACATCAAGGTGGGCGTGTTTGTTGCGGCGTGCAGGCTAGACTAGACTAGACTGGCACATCGGCTTTCTGCCTCTGGTGGCCCGGCCGGCATTCTTCACAGGCCAGCCAGTCGCGGGGTGTGCCTGCCTGCCTGCCTGCCTGCCTGCCTGCCTGCCTGTTTAGCGTAGCCCAGTCCAGTTCAGCGCCGCGCTGTGCTGCAAGCTGGCTGCCAGGCATCATCCGAGCAAGCAGCTAGGCAAGCAAGCCAACGACCAACCGAGCCCATTGAATCAACCGCCGCCGCCAACACCGCCCTCCCAACCCTCTCCGCTCCCGCTGCTACACCACGTATACCAGAGAGGGCAGGCGACGCGCCCGCATGTCACCATGTCGCTCTTCTCATTCTCCACCCCGCTGGACATCGACATAGTCCTCGCCGACACCGATGACCGGCCCTCGGTCGACGTCAAGCTCGACAAGAACAGGCGAGAGAAGGCTCCTCTGTACCTCGACGGCGAGACTGTGAAAGGCGCCGTCACCATCCGCCCCAAAGATGGTAAACGCCTCGAGCACACCGGCATCAAGGTCCAGTTCGTTGGCACCATTGAGATGTTCTTCGACCGCAACACACACCACGAGTTCATGGGTCTGCAGACCGAGCTTGCCGCGCCAGGTGAGCTGCAGCATCCCGTCACACTGCCATTCGCCTTCAAGAACGTCGAGAAGATGTACGAGAGCTACAATGGAATCAACGTAAAGCTGCGCTACTTCCTGAGGGTCACCGTCAGCCGGCGCATGGCGGATGTGGTTCGCGAGAAGGACCTTTGGGTGTACAGCTACCGCCAGCCTCCTGAGAGCAACAGCGTGATCAAGATGGACGTGGGTATTGAGGATTGTCTGCACATTGAGTTTGAATACTCCAAGAGCAAGTACCATCTCAAGGACGTTATCGTCGGCCGGATTTACTTCCTCTTGGTCCGGTTGAAGATCAAGCACATGGAACTCTCGATTATCCGTCGTGAAACCACGGGTGTGCCCCCAAACCAGTACAACGAGTCGGAGACACTCGTCCGCTTTGAGATCATGGACGGCTCACCTTCCCGAGGCGAGACCATTCCCATCCGTCTGTTCCTTGGCGGCTTCGACCTCACACCCACCTTCCGCGACGTCAACAAGAAATACAGCACACGCTACTACCTCTCCCTGGTCCTGATCGACGAAGACGCCCGCCGCTACTTCAAGCAAAGCGAAATCGTCCTCTACAGGCAGGCACCCGAGAACTCCGAGCTCGCGCAGCGGCAAGCGAAGGAGATCCAGGCCAGCTAGGAAGACGCTAACGAGACACGAGGGCGCACGGAGTTTGAGGAACACATAGAGGACAGGACTGCCACACCTTTGAACGGCCTCTCCCGGAACAACAGCAGCTCGGATCTGAAGGGAGGAGGTGCCCGCGCAGGAACACCCCAGCCCCAGCGCAGCCGTGGTAACCCACTCATGCGCCTCGGTGCTGCTTGCGATAGCTCTATGTCTGTAGCATCTGCTCCGCCCAAGCCGAAAGGCGACTGGGACGAGCTTTTGGCTGGATGCAGGAGCAAGGATCTCGAGCGGCAGAAACCAGTAGTGGCCGATGAGCACGTCGTGGCGCGTAGGCGTACCGGAAGCAATGTGACGCTTTAGCGGCTGGGCGATTGGGTTGGGATGGTTCTGTGGTTGTTGTTGTCGTTTTTTTGTTTTTTGGTTTAGGGTTTGCTTATAATGTACATTGATTTTCGAGTGCTTTGGCTATCTGTGTTGCATTGGGTGAATAGAGATCGCGAAATGGTCTAATGCGCCATTGAATAGTCGTACGCCATCGAGCTGCATCTAGGTAATCAGTGCTTCATTCGAAATGTGATAGTACATGCATTCGTTGCCTTCAGGTTGTGGACTGCCTGCATTGAACCGCGCCCCACCCTCCTCCTCCACAGCTTCAATGCGCTCATCGCCTTCCATCAAGGTACACAGACATACTTTGCCAAACATAGCACAACCCTTAGCACAACCTTAACAACGACACTCGCTACCCCAACTAACTAGTATGGCCACCGTAACGCCATCCCCCGTCCCATCTAGCCTCACAGGCACTCCCTCCATGCCTCCCACAACCACTCCCTCAAATCCCTCCACCGGCGCCTTCAGCTTCCCAACCTACACCACCTTCCCGCCCTTCTACACCCTGCAACCAAACCTCACCACCCGCGCCCGCCAGCTCACCCTCTGGTCGCAGCTGATCCTGGCCTACGCCGCCCACAACCGCCTCTACCGCCTCTCCATCTCCTCCCCGCCCCCAGCACTCTTCGCCAACCCCTCCATCCACCGCGCCCTCTCCGAGCCCGACATCCGCGCCGTCCTCGACCACATGGCGCAGCCGGCCAACGGCGCGCGCGTGGAGTGGATATCTTCGGGTTCGGGGTCTGGATCGAGGGGGGAGAGGAGTGCCAGTTGCTGGGTGTTCTGGCGCTCGCTGGCGGAGTGGGCGGATATGATTTATGGGTGGGTGGACGAGACGGGGCAGAAGGGCAGTGTGCTCACGGTGTATGAGTTGAGGGAGGGGGAGGCGGTGGGGGCGAAGGAGTGGGTGGGGATGGAGGAGGAGATGCTGAGGAAGGTTTTGGGGGTGTTGGTCAAGAAGGGGAGGGCGCAGGTTTTTGGGCAGGATGAGGAGGCTGGTGTCAAGTTCTTTTGAGGGGGGAGGGTGTTGACGGGTATATTGCAAGACGGTAGCATGGGGCAAGCTGCTGCTATTGCTGGCTGGCGGCAAGCATCGAGGTCTTGCTTCATGGACCCGAAGATTCACATCACGCGACAACTTTGTGACTGTCACGGCACACCGCATGATCTATCGCATATCACGGACAATGCTGCATGCCATGGCATAAAGTGCTGGCACAACCCCCATATTGTGTTGCGGCTAGTATAACACGCCACGAAGCTGCACTGCGTCCCATGGCAGCGTGCTGGGAAGAGTTGGCGGAGTAGGTGATATGCTCGTGAAGAGTAATCACTTTCATCGCCAGATTTGACTGCTTCGGATTTGGAATATATAGTCCAATCGCTCGAAGGCAGTGGACTGATCAGCCACTTCTCCTACAAACAGTATGGACGAAAGGCAGATGGCGTGCTCGTCACCCCGCTTGATGCAAGCTCTCGCAACAAAGACAGCTACCATATCAGCGCGATAAGTAGTTGATATTGGGCGCCATCCCTGTCAGCATGAAGCGCCAGCTCGTTTCACCACCGATTCACTCGACACTACTCCAGCTGTAGCAAACTCCGAAATCGCTCAATGTCAACCCAAATCCAACAGGACGTGGCAAAGCGCAACGAACAATATGCTGCTTCGTTCAAGTCAGGCCATCTCGCTCTGCCACCAGCGAGGAAATATCTCGTCGGTACGCATTGAGCTTCGTGAGACCTCTCACCGGAAACCGTCTAACCGACATCACCCAGTAACCTGCATGGACGCCCGCATCGATCCAGCCGCAGCCTTCGGGATCTCACTCGGCGACGCCCACGTTATCCGCAACGCCGGAGGCAACGCGAAAGACGCTCTCAGGTCCATTCTGATCTCCCAGCATCTGCTCGGGACGCGAGAGATAGTGCTGGTCAAGCATACTGGATGTGGAATGCTGACGTTCTCGAACGACGACGCGAAAGCTGCGGTGCAAGGGAATGGTGGGAAGATTGACCAGGCTTTTGATTTTCAGCCTTTTCTTGAGCTCGAGGCGGCTGTGAAGCGAGACGTTGAGTTCTTGACGGGTCATGAGGGTTTGCCTGAGGGCGTGAGTGTTAGTGGATGGGTTTATGATGTTACGACGGGGAAGGTGGCTAGGATTGTGTGAGAGGTTGGTGATGTTGAGTGCAGTTCTTTCGTGTTGGATCTAGAGTTCTTGGATGGTGAGATTGGTGTAGTCTCGGAACACGTGTGATATAGTCTAATCACTGTCAATCACGAGAATTGTATTCGAATCCTCGAGCCACAGATATACACTTTGCCAGTCTTCCTTAGTGATGTGACGACTTCTTACTACGCCATTAGAGCACTTGCTGTACTTGACAGCACAGATTGGGACATCATCTGTGCGAGTGACCGAACCTTTCGCTGCATTGTGGTGCCGTTCGGACTTCAAGTTTTCCATATAACCATGACGCCATGTCTCACTTGTTCAAGACCCCCATTACTCATTCCGCATGCAGGGTGAATAAGGGATTCGTTCACGCCGATCCAACGGTGCAGCGCTCCCAAGGTACGCTGAGGCCATGACAGCTTCTAGGTCCCCTCTTTCCATTCAACATCAATTTTTGTGATATGTCATCCTCGCTCGAGGCTCAGGCCATAACGATCCGCTTGCCCATGCGCCAAGAGGGCAACCCGGTCTCTACGAGTGGAGTGTTTGCTGCATCCTTCCATGCTCGAGCCATGTCACCCCGCATCAATCAGACCTGTATTGCTGCAGTATAGACTAGCACAAGTCTTCGGACAGACATTCCACCAGCTCCACTGCAGTGGCTGTGATGGAGAAATATAGCACCAACTCCAAGCTCCACTGCTTTCGGACTTGGGAGCGCCCTCCTCCTGCATGACCGCACAGTCCTGCGCGGCGCCCGGCAGTGATCGCATGAGCCTCCAAGACATTGCCCAAGCTTTGGACCCGCGCGCCCACCTTACTACCTACCAGACACAGTCTGGCGGCGAGAATCGAAGAAAGGCACTTGCTCCTTCCATTTGATTTCCCCTCTTATCGGCACCTAGCCAAGGGTATGATGCTGGCCAAAGACGACAGATCTTTCCTATATCGGCGCGATATGAGCAGAGAGCCGCATTCACCATCGGCTGACCTCGGAGAATCTTGAGCTTGGCCTCTTGCAAGAGTGGTGACCGTGACGCTTTGCATTGGTAAGGTAGGTGGACTTGAGCGGTGCCCAGCGTTGACATCATGTGGTATATATTGCGAGGCTCGCTGCATTGGCGACATTGGACATCAGGGTAGGTCTTTTCGTACTTGTCAGTGTGAGTCCCTCAACTCCCACGCGCGTCTTGCGGTCTCTCTTCGCTCCCATCGAACAACTATCGAATAAGCAACCATGGTGGCATCTATGAGTAGGATGCAGGCGATACTGCTCTGCCTGGGGAGCAGTGTCCTGGCACAGAATATCGATCCCACATATGGAGACAACTATACTCCGGTCAACAAGGACGACGAGGCGATTTCTCGAAACTATCCTGATATCGACATTGATCTTCTGTCGCCTGCCTTCCTGAACCCAGAGACGATTCCTGAAGGCTTCGCCAATGGTACTGCAGGACCGACACCAGACTTTGTAATGAGTAAGCCAGTCGTCGTTCTAGGTGATTCGCAGAGATGCTGACTATCGAACAGACAATTTCCTCCAAACTCTCGCATCTCGAAACGACTGGTACAACTATTACGTTGCCGACTTCAAGACAGAACAAGGCCGACCTCTACCATATGTCTACCTCACCGAGCCCACTCAGAGCTCACACGGAAACACCACAGCCCAGCCTAAGCTTCGTGTGTACATCCAAGGCGAGATCCATGGCAACGAGCCGGCTGGCGACCAAGGCATCATGGCACTACTGGGAAAGATGGATGCGAACAGCACGTGGACAGCGAGCCTTCTCGAGCGGATGGATATCCTTATCCTCACGCGCTACAACGCCGATGGAGTTCACTACTTCCAGCGCGAGCTTGCTAGCAACATCGACCCCAATCGTGACCACCCAAAGCTACTTAAACAGCAGACGAGAGATATCAAACGGGCGTTCAACGATTACGACCCTCACCTCGTGATCGACATGCATGAGTTCACGGTCCCTAGAATCTACGGTGGTAGGTATCGTCACGGCGCGGATGCGATGATTGCTGGTTGCAAGAATCTCAACACCCGCGCTGAAATCCGCAACCTCACCGACGGAAAATTCAGGCTGGGAATTGGGGCTGCTCTGGAAGAGCGCGGCTTTAACTGGGAGCCGTATGTCACCGCTGAGACCAGCGAAGTGGAAGCGCCGATTGTGATGGAGGAGGCTATTTCAAGCTCCACTAGCGGTCGCAACGCCATGGGCCTCAACCAAGCTGTGGTCATTCTGGCAGAACTGCGTGGCATCCGTCTGGCGGACCAACACTTCCAACGTCGTACCGCTTCAGCATTGACTATGCTGGAAGCGTTCCTCAACATTGCTCGCCAGGATGCCGACGAAATTCTCGAGACCGTCGAGGGTGCTATCGAGAGCTTCATCAACAGCGATGACGACATCATCATGTCCGATTCCCAGCCTAGTGAGAACCGCACTTTCACATTCGTCGATATCCGCAATGGCAGTCTCGTTCAGGTGCCTATCGAATTCCAGAGCTCCACACCAGCGATCGCAAACCAGACCAGATCTAGGCCCGAAGCCTATCTCATCCCTCGCAACTGGATGGACGTCGCCGAGCGCCTGAAGATCATGGGCGTCGAAATGGAGGAGTTGAAGTATGAATACCGTGGAGCCGTCCAGGCGTACAATATCACCTCATCGCAGCTTGAGGACGAATACTACGAGGGCGTTGTAAGGAACCATGTCACAACCGCGCCCTTCGTGAAAGAAGATTTGGTTCTCCCAGTGGGTAGCTGGAGGGTCAGCACGCGCCAGAAGAAGGCCGCACAAGCTTTCATTGCTTTGGAGCCGGAGATTGCTGAGTCGTTTGTGTCGTTCAGCATCATTCCGGTGGGAGAAGGCGCTGAGTATCCTATTTTCAGGGAAATAGCTTGATAGAATAGTCATAATTTCATGATGTTGGTGATTTGTTTAAACGATCTCGTCTTTCATGCTATCGCTATAAACGCCGAATCTGAGGCCAAAGTTGCTAGCATGATAATAGATACCTGGACCTCATCACGCCTTCACAGGCGTCAAGTTCACCATCAGCGGTTTCTTCTCCCACAGTAGGTACACTTTCTGGTCATTCCAAGCCTGGCTCTCTTTGCAAAGCTCCATGTCGAAGTAAAGCATGATAGTTGAAAGCAGAAGACGCATTTCGTGCCACGCGAGATTCTTGCCCACACAGTTGCGTGGTCCGACGCTGAATGGCTCCATTGCATCAAGCTTGTCGTCTTTGAACTCCGGGTCGCCCAACCAGCGCTCGGGATGGAATTCGTAGGGCTTTCGGAAGTAATCCTCGTTCCTGTACGTTGCCAAATGATGCACTCCTATGCTTGTACCCTCTGGCAGCCATTCGCCGCAAACAGTTGCGCCGCCGGCAGGGACCTTGCGTGGCAAAGCCGAAGGGACAGGCGGGTACATGCGGAGGCCCTCCTGCAGGACGGCCATCAGGTACTTTTGTCTGGCTAGTGGCTCAAGGTGCAGATGGTCGAGGCTGTCGAACGAAGATCTGATTTCCTCCTTCAGCAGGTTGAGCTTGTCGGGGTTCGTGAGAAGCTGGTATGTGGTGCCGCTCAGGGCAGTGGCTGTCGTTTCGGTGCCGGCGACCATGAACACAGAGGCTAACGAGTGGTGCTCGTCCAACGAGAGCCCTTCCTTGTCATTGGGTGCCCCTTTTTCGAGGATTTTGGTCCACAGGTCTGGACGATCTGGAGTGCGAGCCAGGCGGCGATCCACTCGGTCTTTGGAGTAGTTCCAATGCTCAAGCTGTTTGGCGCGGACGACTTTGCTCTTGAATAGAACTTGTTCAATGATGTAGGTAGGCAACGTGCCCAGCATCTTGAAGCTCTTCAGCTTCGTGGCAGTCTTGATGCCTGCAAAGATGACCTTCACCCAAGGAGAATAGTCGGATCCTTCCAGCATTTGCAGGGACTCTGCGAAGCAAAGGTCGCCCATGATATCGCTGGAGAAAGTCAATATACTCATACGAGAGTGGCGTGGTTATTTAGATCTTCGAACTTACAATGTAGTGCAGTTGTAGAACTTCAAGAGATCTGCCCTTTGGCCAGCTTTAGCAGACTCCATCATCTTGTCCTTCATCAGCTGAACCCATTGCTTCAACAACGGCTCCTGCTCTTTGAGCGCTCGATCAGAGAAGGCGTTCGATACAACTTTACGCTGGCGACTATGTTGGGCATCGCCAGCAGTGATGATGCTGTGCACCTCGTTGAAAGGCCGGTTGTAGAACTCAGGATCCTTGTACAGTCCTTTCTTTGCGAAGCCGTAGATCTCCTTGAAACCAGCGGCACCGTTTGCGTATGAGATACGACGAGGTCCAACACGCACCACGGGACCGTACTTGGCATGCAGAGCAGGGAGGTCGATGTTGTCATTTCCGGTGTGGTTGGTTACGATCGCGGGCAGGATGGAGATGGCATTGAGTTTGGGTCCAGGGATTTTGGATAGAGGGCCGAAGTACGCGTCATATATGGCTAATCCAAAGTAGTAGGCAACCGATAGTACAGCAAAGGAGGCGACAATTGATGCTGTATCGGTTGGGGGCCAATCAATCCGGAGGCTATCCATCATAGCGAATGATAGCTCTGTCGACCGATGCTGCGTCCAGAGTTTGCAGACCACCAGAATTGTAATTGCAAGTATTCTTCGATCAACAAAAGGTTTGAGGTATCGAAAGTCAACGTGTATGGCACTGAAACAAGGGAAAGCCAATTTAAGTCATCGAATGGTGAACAGCACAAACAGCAGCGCCACTCGGCCATATCCCGAGCGCGGCATATTAGAAGCAAGAATGCGTGTGTGTGCGTACCCCCTAATTCCCCCCAACAGCATACTAGCACCGATCAGCACTACTTGCGGGCCCGTCATATGAGCGTTACGTCGACGAAGAGTTGCCGTCGATCTGCCATCAGCTTGCATAAAACCGCTACTCGGAAGCCAGCCAGCCCTTCGCGAATGTCGTGCAAGGATAATGTTGAGGCGTATGGCTGCTCACATAAGAGAAGCACCAACGTAACGTCTCAGATCAAGCAATGCATCCAATCGCTGCGATCTTGAAACAGTGATGTGAGCAAATGACGTTGAACGTGTATGTCATCCTCACTCCTTCCGCAAAGGTAAAAATGAAGCCCTCGCAGCCTACTTTGTGCAAGCACGGATGCAATCTGGCAGAGCCCGGAACGTGGGGTTCAATGTGGAGCATAAAAACAACACATCGTAAACCTCGTTTCTGCACGTTCTGCCGCTTCACGGGGACCCCAGCGAGGAAGAGTACGCCCGACGTTTCACCTATATGCGTGTTCGTACATAAGCTGGCCGATATATCCGTCTTGCATTGTGCACAACAACTCTGCAGAGCTCACGTTCACTCACGAAACCGTCGAGATGCGTTGTAGAGGACCACGTGAATGCCACATGGAAACTAGACACATGCTTTCGAGGTTCCAAACATCATCGATGGCATGCATTTCAAGCTACGTTCTGCGACAACGGAAAGCGGTATCTCTAGTGAGTGGTGCAATATTACTGTAACGCACACAACCGAAGGAATCGGACACTGCTGCCACGTATGACAGCCATTCAGGCGGGAAATACAACGGCTACTTGCAAACTCAATTTGACATAGCCACGGAAGCTGAGAGCGCGGCGTGTCATGCTACCACATCACGCATCTATCGGCGCTACTGGAGAGCGAGTTGTGCACTGTACCAGACATGCATGTGCTCCTCGGTGAGGCTAAGCGTGCTTTGGGTTTTATGCCATGCCTTTGTGGTACGACTGCATCGTCGAGATTCCCATACGATGCAGAAGAATTCGGAGGTAAATGAACCCGTTCAACGCGACAGCGCATTCTTGGCCTGGAAGATGTGGTATCCGACATGATGATGTGTTTCATTCAACTAAAATCACTCTTGACAGAAATCTAGCACTTTAGAGCTTCGCCTGTGCAGCGTTGGCAGTGATACGGTAGCAAGGTCCACCCTTTCCGAACATCGTCCTCAGATCCTCCAGGATTTCTCCCGGGATCTCATGTGCTGCAAAATGTCCACCTTTTGTCTTCTGGCTTTCGAAAGCAACTGGGCCCAAAGTCCGTCCAAACACACGGGGCACAACAGTCAGCTCCCTCGGGCTGTGACACAACCCCAGCTTCACCTTGCCAATCCACTGACTTGTGCGATCTCTCGTGACACCAGTCGAGGTGTTGTGTACGGCTTCGTAATAGATACGTACACTCGCAGCAGGACCTGCTCGCGAGAAATAGTAAATTGACACCCAAGTCAGGATCTCATCATCAGTCCAAGGGTAATCGTCGGTCCAGTCGTGGAGCTTCTCGTAAATCCAGGCCAGCAGTGCTACCGGGCTGTCGTGCAGCGCATACCCGAGGGTCTGCGGTTTCGTTGACTGAAGAAGGCGATAGCCAGTCCCCTCTTCTGTGAACCAATTCGTGCGCTCAAATCCTGCTCTATCGCGTGCGGAATAGGGTCGCAGAGCATGCTGGATGGCGAGCAGTGGGTTAGATGTGAAAGATGGTGCGCTCGCGCGGATCATGTTGATGTGACTGGCCTTGACTGCTTCCGGATGCAAAAGACCCATGGCTCGGGTGATGTAGAAGCCCCAGTCACCTCCTTGTGTCACGTACTGGTTGTAGCCCAAGGAGAGCATCAAGCGGTGACAAGTCTCGGCATACTCGCGTATAGCAAAGCCTGTGCGTTTGGGACCTTCACTCCAGCCAAAGTTGGGCAGAGATGGTGCGACCACGTGAAAAGAAACGCCGTTAACGCTTTGTTGCAATGCTGGCAGCATTTTGGCCACTTCGATGTAGCTGCCAGGCCAGCCGTGACAAAAGAGGAGCGGTATAGCATCTGTATTGGTAGATGGCTGGTGGACGTAATGAATGTCCAGCTCTTCAAAGTTGTCGACCTTGATGCCACGATGGAATTGCGGGAGCTGGTTGAGCTTGGTCTCTTGAGCACGCCAATCGAATCCATCTTTCCAATAAGCTGTCAGACGTTTCACATCGGCCAAAGGCGCACCGTAATCCCAAGCAGCTCCAGAAAGCTCGTCTGGGAAGGTCGCCACGGAGAGCTTGGTCTTGAGCTCCTCAAGCTTGGAGTCGGGGACATTGATGGTATAGCTCGCCATGCTGATGCAGGCGGGTCTGTGTAAGTGTGCTAAGCGAATGGTGTGACTAAAACGATGCCAGTTCTGTTGGTCACAGAAGGTCTTGAGCCCTTTTAAGATCTGCTGTGGTGATTGCTTACATATCAGCTTGATGATGCAAGCTCGGCAAGATGTTGATTGTTGTATGTCGAAAGGCGTGACGACAAACAATTGGTCAAAAGCGGGGTCATATCCAAACATTAGGGCAAAGCGATGGTGTAATTGGTGAATATAGCCGTTGCGCCGTCCATTCGATTGACTGAAAGAAACAACGAACGCTAGATTGTTTTATTCATGTTTGCTAGAGACTCACAAATAACAAAGCCTACTTCCTTGACTGTGAGATGATCACTTCAGTGGAAAGAACCCTCGGTCTATAGCCGATCTGACGAAGCCGGTCCAGTACCGAGTGAGCCGCGATACGACAATATTGGAACCACAGGACAAACAGGACAAAGTAGTCGAGTATGTAAGGACATTAAGATTACTTCTCCATGATCTCCGGGAACACAGTGCCAATAAGCGTGTCTATCAGTGTCAGCACCATGTGCGTGCTATGCGAATGTTAGTAGAGATACTCGTTTATCGTAGTGGTACGCGACTTACTTCAACCGCCGATTGTTCAACATAGCCACCACCTTCCTACTAGCAGCCTGTGCATTAGTCCGTCCGACAACACTGCCTGCGAGATCGGGGATCAAAGCGCCTAGCACGAGAGCTGCTTCTCTTCGAGTGTGTGCTTTCTCAGCGAGCGTCCGAGGCGTGGAAGCTGCTTTCATCTTCCCGTCTGGCCACATGCCATTCTGTAATGATTGCACATAGCCTTCCAACTTGTCATCTTCTAGGTAGCTGCGCGCACTATCGTGGACCTTTCTCTCGATAGTTCCACCAAGTAGTTGATGCAACACTACCACGACAGTGCGACCACGCAGCCAATTGTTACCCTTGGACAATTCGAAGAACTCGAGGAATAGGTCGCAAATTGGCTTGACGAAGGGTTCGAACTCTTTCGTCTCGTAGGCATTGAGTTCTGCTTCTGCTTCGGCGGCTGTGGATGGATCTTGGGTGGCAGGGTCAAGAGAGTCAACGGAATCGCCATTGATCTGCGATGTGGCGGCAGAGATCAAATTCTGCCCGGCGACTGAGAGCTGGTCTAGTACGGGGATGTTTCCAAGGAAGTCCTCCATACCGTCGGACACGGAATTGTAGATTCTTGTGACAAAGTCCCGAGCATCATCTTGGCCGTTGTTGTCACCATTAGACGTGATAGCGGCTTGGGACAAGAAAGCTCGAAGTTCGCGACTACGACAGATCGCGGGCACAAGCAGCAAAGAGCGCAAATACTTCTCAAGCGTTTGCCGTCGACGATTCAGGAACTCCTTTTGGAGAGTGAAAAGAGCTTGTCGGCGTGGGAAGTCAAGTTCCCTGACCGCCGGAAACCTAGCACGCAATCGCTTGTGCAGTTCGTGGAATTGGCTGTACCGTCTTGTGACAGCCCAGGTAGCCGCTTTCAAATTCTCGCCAGCCTGCCGCCGGACCTCGATCACGTATAGCGCGTACTCGTGACCGTCATCCTCACGGCCGACCATGACTGACTTGATGGTAACCGCTGCCCGACCGAACAGACTGTTGTCGCTCTCTTGCACGACGTATTGCTGTTTTTGCATCTCCTTACGTCTGATCTCGCGCTGCAGACTTTGCTCCGATTTGCGTAGAATCCTGAGCTCGGCTGTATTATTCGTCAACTCAGCTTTCGTGGTAAGAGAATCGACAATGCCCTTCTGGGCTTGTAAACGCTCAATTTCTTGGTTCAGTGCGCCGATGGCTTCCGTAAGGCCCAAATCGCCGGGCGCAGCCTCCTGGACAAGGTCTTCATCACTCCCCAAAGCTTCCGAGTCTTCCTTCTCGTCCTCGGCGAATTTGTCTGCTTCATCGCCAAAGAGGTCATCGACAAAAACACCACGACTTGAAGGCTGTCCCACCAGACCGAGGGATGCGATGCTTGGCTTGCCCTTTCCTGAAGGTTGCATTGCTAAAGGCGGACGCACTGGCTCAGCAAATTTCACTCTGTCGTTGATCTCCAACGAAGGTCGACTTGTTGGTTCCGAGAATAATGAATCCCTGTCGTCGTCTCCCACAATATTATCAAGTGCCAGCTGCATGGCGTCCACTGCTTTCGCTTCTTCTTGCGCACGTTGTGCAATATCGTTGTCGGAATCATAACTTCGTAAGCTCGTGATAGACTGCGTCATTCGTTCATCATCGACATCGTCGTCGAACAAAGCTGGCCTTGCACCGGAGTCGTCCATTGATCTTCTGACATCAGTTGGAGATAAAGTTGGCTTGGCGATACTTTTCAAATCGCTTGTTGATAGTACTGCCCGACGAAGCTCTGGTTCCCTGCTGATTGCGAGCGGTGGCCTTTGTGCTCTGATCGGAGATCGGCTTGCGTTACGTGCATTGTTTGGCGAGAAAGTAGATCCCGTCAATTTGTTCTGTACTGCTGATAGCGCGGGATTGTCGTCGATCGCAAGCCACTTGTAGTACAAGTCAGAACGCTTGAAGTCTTCAAATTGCTCTTTCTTCATGCGCTCGTACAACTGCGATTGAGTGTGTAGAACTGCTCGTCGTGCCGAGATGTAATCGTCTGCAGAAGCTTTCGAACCAAGTTTGAGGAATCTCCGTACCACTTCAAGAGTCGCAGGAGGTGTCTGAAACTCTGATTTCGTAAGGTAACCTTCGTACATCTGTCCGATGTCAAGTCTTCCCGGATCCGCGGCAATTCCTGGAGGAGGCTCATCTGTGTCAGTCTCCAGCGGATCGCGGAAGCCGTCCACCACTAGCCAGAACTGCACCAGACGCATTAGCTTCACGCGATCCATATACTCCATGAAGTAACTGAGCCCAGAGGCATCGTAGAGCAGATCGCGAAGTGAAGCCTGCCGCTTTTTAGCAGCAGCACCTTGATCATTGGGCGGCTGTATTGAGAGATTGGGTCTTGCTTTTCCATTAGCTGCAGCTAGTGTCGAGATCTTCTGGTCAAGCAATCGCTTTCCTGTCTCTAGTCGTCGTAAATATGCAGCATCCTGGTTCTCCACAGCCGCGTCGCGTCTCAATTGGCTCACAACTTCACTCCTGAATCGACGTGCCTCGGATAAGATGGCAACTTGTCTGATCGCTCGGATGAATCGCTCGAATTGTCTTTCGCTGTCGTACGGTCTCAGTCTCGGGAATTGAGAAGACTTTTTGGCCTTGATCGAGGAAGCAGGGGCGTGTTGATCCAGTGCTGCTCGTAGCTTCCGCACTGTCTTACGATCGTGCAGCATCGGTCCTCCAATGTTAACAATCATCTGATTCCAGAAGTCCGGGTCCTCCAGCATGTTGAGCACAGGAGTCAGGACAGCACAAGCCACTATCTCCTGCACCAAGACGGTGACCGCCGGGCTGGTCTTCATGTTCTCTGGCAGGACCAGTGGCAGCAGCTTCGTGACCAGTTCTCTTAGATGCTTTTGTTGGCTCAAAGCGGTATCTGCGAACCCGATCGCTGCGGCAGGATGTACCTTGCCGCCCTTATACTTTGCGGCGATTGCCAGGTCCAGCTCTTCGCTTTCCGTGACCTTCAATCCCAGGTCCTTCCCTCTGACTACTCTTTCGGCTTCGTAGAACTCTTTCAGATGTGCTGTGACGAGCGGCAATACCCTACTGACACCCAGCTCGACCAGGTCGACGCCCGTCAGCCTCGCAGCAACGGTCAGGAGCACGGAGCGAATGCACCGGTCAATCTCATTCTGAAATGTCGGCCTCTTGGAGATCCCACCATACCAGCTCGTTACAAAGTCTCTCAAAATCAGGTCCAGGAGCCCGTCCACCGCTTTGGAGAATTTCCTGGCTTCAGGAAATATAACAGGCCTTCTGTACTCCACGCGACTCTTCAGCGCCGCCTTTTCTTCCTCCCACACCTCTTTATCCTTCCACACGACATTTCCCTTTCTCTCTCGCAACTGATCCTGCGCAACGCCCCGGCTTGTCGTTGCGATCACAAAAAGTATCCCAGCAACGGCGGTGAGGGCTCCAGTGACAAAAGCATGTGGTATCCAGCGTAGACTCGGCAGCCAGTCTGTTAGCAAAGCCCATGCGACAAAGGCAGCGAGAGCGGCGAGCAGGGCTTGAGTGCGGTCGAGGCCCATAGTCCGCGCGACACTTGCAAGGAGCAAGCTGCGCGCATAGTCGTCGTAGTGGTGGTGTAGTGGGGCTTCTTTGGAGATGTTTGTGGAGCGTGGTGGGCTTGAAGAGGGACAAACGTCACTTGGCTTGCCATGCGAGGAGATACGTGCGTATGGAGAGATAACGAGGAGTACATGTGAAGATCGTACATTATTTTGCAAGTATATCTGTGTATTGAAATGAACAATATCAATATATCACCATCCCATACAGCCGTAAAGATACTATGACAGGACATTTACACCTACGCAGGAAACCATAGCCGCTGTGGGAACAGTTTGCACAAGGCTCTCCCTAGACTCTCTTGCTCGCCCTTAGGCGCTTGACTTTGATGGTGATACCCTGATCATCGTGTAAAAATGTTTGACGATCATTCCATGGATGTGCCCGCGGGTCGGTGTCGCTGGCAAAAGTGCACGAGATGGAAATGCCTGTCGAGTTAATATGTCGAACCGGGCTCACCTAATCGCCCAGAACGAAACTCTTGTCCATCACACGGAATGGTCATGACATAGTGAGACCCAGCTTTGCCTTGGCTGACAGTTACACCGATTGCTTACAACATCCTGTGCAAGAGATTGTGATGTTGCTTCCATGCTGGTATCGCCGCAAAACAGCTCGTACGAGCCTCTCGGCCGAGCAGCTCGGACACTGGCTGACCCACGCAAGCCACAATCCTACCGCATTCAACGCAGCTCCTCCTCCTGCCGCAAACAGACTACACTTTGATCGAACACACTGACCAACTAACCATTTTCCGGACCATTCTACCCTATCCAGCTAAGTCCGGGTTCGGTGTTAGCGGAAGGATCGATATTGACGTGACGCATAGTGTTGAGTGTCGTGGAGTAGCACAGGAAGTGGTATATAAGGCCTTCACCCATGTCTCCAAGCAATATCCTTGTCACATTCAAGCATCTTCACAACTGTCAAGCATTCCTCACTCAAAGTTTATCATACTATACTCGATCCACTTGTTCTAGTTAATCCTACCCAAACAAACCGCCGACAACCAAAACTCACAATGTCCACCAACACAGCCGCCTACCTCACCGCAGCCAAAGCCCACCCCCTCGAGCTCAGGTCAGCACCAACCTGGGCTCCAGGCTCAAACGAGATCCTCATACAGAACCGCGCCATCGCCATAAACCCCATCGACGGCAGCCTGCAGCGCTTCGCATGGCTTCCTCTGCAATACCCAACCATCCTCGGCCAAGACGTCGCAGGTGAAGTCATCGCCGTCGGCTCCGACGTGACAGCATTCAAGATCGGTGACCGTGTCATCGGCCACGCCATGGCCACGGCAACCAAACGCCACCAAGACGCCGGCTTCCAGGCGCAGACTGTTTTGGACGAGCGAATGGTTAGCCGAATCCCCGATGATCTCTCTTTCGAGAAAGCAGTTGTGATTCCACTCGGCCTTTCTACCGCAGCTTGCGGGCTATTCCAAGAAGCGCCTTTCCTTGGCTTGCAGCTGCCCACCGAGCCTGCAAGGAAGCCTACAGGCGAGACTATACTGATCTGGGGAGGTGCCTCGAGTGTCGGCTGCAATGGCATCCAGCTTGCCAGAGCGGCCGGCTACGAGGTCGTTGCCACCACGTCTGCGAAGAATTTCGAGTACGTTAAGTCACTCGGCGCGAGTGAAGTGTACGACTACAAGAGCGAAAGCATCGTCGATGATCTTGTCAAAGCATTCGAGGGCAAGACTTTTGCCGGTGTGCTTGACTGCATTGGCTTCGAAGCTGCGAAGCTTTCAGTCGAAGTGGTGAAAAAAGTGGCTGGCAAAGGTGCTGTGGCAAGTACCAAGGGTGGTGTTGAAGATCTTCCTGAGGGTATCACTTTGAGCAAGATCTTCGGCATTACTCTCAGGGACAACAGTGTTGGAAAGGCCGTGTATGGAGACTACTTGCCGCAAGCTCTGACAAGTGGCACTTTTGTCCCTTCACCGGAGCCACTTGTGCAAGGCAAGGGCTTGGAACACATCCAGGCAGGCGTTGATCGCTTGATGGCGGGCATTTCCGCTGCGAAAGTTGTTGTCACACTTTAGTAATCCTGGTTCGGTTTTGATAGAGAGGAGCGTTTGAAAATATAGAGTCGCCACCAATGTTTTAGCCAGTCCATTGAATTCAAGCGTGTTTCCGCAGTGCCGGACCGCCATATTGGTTCAACGATCGAGTAATGCGTCCCTCGACGTGGGCTTCTCCGTGCTGGCGCGCGTAGGCCATGCGGTGACAGTTGTAAATGCGAAACTGGTCCCCAGAAATGCTCATGGTGTTCTATGTTGGTTCACTAAAGACCGATCGAGCGCCATTTGTATCCAACCCTATCGTTCGTGGTTCCTTGCGATTTCGAGATCGTGACAACGTTCTTGTCATCAGCAACAGTATCATCCATACTGCCTTGTCTCTTCACCAGCCCAGCAGCAGACCCAACAGGGTGCCAACTGTATCCAGTCTTGTCTCTAGTCGTTCCCAGAGATTTCGATATCGTGACCATATTATCGCCGTCTATAGTTGCCTGTCTTCTTGCAAGCGGTGAGGTGTTGTTAAAGTGCTTGTTCGACTGAGAGTCGCTGTCAGTGCGAGTAACAATGTCCTGCAGCGACCGTCAGTCTTCTGGAAAAATAGCCTTCGGTATGGCTGAATGGCATCTCACAGCTGGACCGGTGACGGGAAGCGCCCGGACAGAGCTGCCAACAAGAGCAACGGCGAAAGTAGATATGAATTGCATGTTGTGCACTTGACTTGAATAATGGCGTAAGGTAATGAACGTATAATAGTAATTGTACAAGAGTGGAACACACGATACGAATACTCGGAACGAAGGACTGAAGTGTGGAACAATTGTATAGTAAATAGCCTCACATCGTGCCAACGCGTCTCATCGCATCTGCGAGAAAGACGCGTGGAAAACACGGAGAAGTACTTTGTTTGAGTTGTGCTGATTATTTCTTGTATCAGTCGAGATCGTCATGGCGATGATCGACATATGGCCTACGGTCGGTGTTGGCTCCTGATGAACATCGTGCGTCAAAGGCAAGCTGCGTAAGGAGATATTTCTTGTGTCATTAACTTTCATCTTTCTATCCCTACGAAAGGAACGGGACCAAACAATGATGGGGACTGCACGCATACAGCCGCACTCTTCAAGTCAGGGTATGTGGTAAGAGCTGGAACTGACTTTGTTACATGAGGTTAATCTTAGGCGACAGCAATACCCTCAATTCGGCCCATGCTGCCATCCACTGTCACCCCTGTGGTGACCACTGTATTTCCGATGCCTTCCACGATACTCAAGTTAGTGTCCATGACGCTGCAGCCGGCAAATCATTAATTCGCTCACCTGTAATAAAATCGCCGACACTTGCTGCAATCGTTCTTTTGCTCAGATCTGTTTGGTCACCGGCCTCAGCAGAGACACCGTTCTCGATGTCGTTCGCCGTGAGACTAGAGTCATCGATGAGACTGCTGTTGTCAAAGCCGTCGGAGACAGTATCGTCTGCATTGTTGACCGTGTCGCCGGAACTCTCTACAGGACTGTTCTGACCAGACTCCGAGACATCTTAAACGATCGAGGAACCATATCAGCAATCACTCACACATCGACTGCTCCAAGTCTGACCGCATCGCAGCTAGTATTGGGCTCACCTATCTCGTCTTCAGCATCCGACGGATCAGAACAGTCTTCGGCCTCCTCATCAGGAGATCGAGCCAAAAGCTGAGAGCGGAGTTAGATTATCGATAGAGAATAGCACAGCGAATATGCCGAGCTATAGATGCAACCATACCGAATTGGAAGCCTTGTTGACAAGGTCGTTGATATCTCCGCCCTCGAGCTCCGAAATGAGGGAACTTAAACGGTCGACGTCGGCGTCATCACCGACAAGTTCAAGGGCTGCTTTGACGTCTTCTCTAGAGGTTAACCCAGTGATTTAGCTAACTCTCTTGAAAATAGCTTTGGAGACATCGTCCTGCAAGCGCCTTTTGAATCTTACTCCAACTTGATCTGCCAACGAGCCCAGCAACTTGGCGACATCAGTCCCAACGGAACCAAATATATTATTCGCTTCGCCAAAGAGATTGTTTACTCCGGCATCGTTTGTACCACGACCATCCTGAACAATTTGATTAGATGCTTGCAGCGCAATAGCTTGCTAGTCTTCGACCTTGACTGACTGGGATCGGAAGCGCCTGGACAGCAACGCAAGCGAGCGACCACACGATTGGAATACCGTACTTCATTCTGGAATGTTGAAAGTGGACCGTGGGCTGTCGTTGTAGAAGTGACTACTCAGATGTGAGCATTTTGCACGAGAGTTATATGGGCGCCGGAACGCCATGCCCGACGATCACGCTTTGATCGGAGATTTGAAAGCATCCGATGCGACTGCTAGCGACCCAGGCCATCTCTATGCTCGAGCCCTGGTACGACCTTGACCATCGACATGTTTGAGATAGTGACGAGCTCTAGAGTAGTCTATTGGATGGTGAAACACACATTTTGTCGAGTAAAAGAGCCACTGTAACACATGTGGCGGCAGCTCTCCGGAGACTCATGGTGTTCTGGAAAGAGCGTCGGCGACACCGAACAAGTTCGTTCTTTGTCGTCGGATTTGGCACAATTCTGGCCGACAGTGACTTTCGCTGTCCTCAGCAATTCGCGACGATCTCCTCTGCGAAGGAACGATGGGAACTGATTCATTGTCCGAGAGCCGAGTGGCGGCAGCCACCAGATCTGCACTTGAACCTCAAGGACTTTCGGGACGATGCAATTGCCTCTTAGAGATGGAAGGTTGCAGCTGTGATGCGTGTAAGGTATCTGAAGGAAAGTGACGCTTCTGCAGCTCATCATTCTGGTGACGAACTTGGCTCCGTCTCTGATAAGAGCTCTGAAATCTTGTCCGCACATGCTACCTGGGTCCGGACAACCCTCAAGAGAACCATCATCCGTATCGTGGTCACCATCATGGATAACACAAACCTATTTTCCGAAGACCCTGAAAGTCTCCTCGCTTCGGATAGTGAGGATGAAGAGCTTTATGTTCCCACCCAACGCAAGCTAGCCCGCCGCATCACCATCAGTGCAGCGCTGACAGTCATCAGTGCGGCCGTGCTGTTAGCTACAATGGTCTTGTGGCTCTCGCTTCTAGATACGACGGGTGCCTTCCTCGCCTGGATGGTGCTGGAGATGTGCAAGATGCGATCGACGCTCATGCCATCGAGTATGAGGTTCGAAGCTACAGCAAGCCTTTGGAGTATGATGGAGTCTCCCAAAAGGCAGTGAATGCCAGCAATGGCGACCGGAGTTATGTGGGTCCTCCAAGCCTGGAAACCGATGCTGCTTGGAGCGAACTTCTGCGTGGTATGTCTTGAGCCATTCCGCTGTGTCCACTACAAATGATGGGTTACTGAGGCACTGATGCCTCCAAGGTCGATTCATCGAAATGATGCCGGCGGAAATCGAGCCGTTCAAGCCCGAGCTCAAGTCATTATTGCACTCAGGCCGATACATCTTCGAGTGAGTTCCATCGTTCAAGCCCCCCGCCTTGAAACCCGCTGACCACACTGCTAGACCAGAAGTCTTCCACGCTCTGCATTGCGTAGATGCGATCCGCCTGCATGTTTCGGCATCTTTGTACGCCAACATCACGACTCCCAGGATGCGTCAACAGCAGAGCCACTATGACAAGATAGAGAAGCTTTCGCCCGGCATCAAGGAACTGCACATGGAACATTGCATTGACCGTCTCCGTGAGTATGTCACGTGCCATGCTGACCTCACGCCATCTCCCCTGTACTCGTACGACGACTGGCCTGGAGTGATTGGAAAGGCTGGCCACGGGTGTGTCGGAAGTGGGAACCGATTCGAAAGTGGATGGACAGCCGTGGAGTAACATCGAAAGACGATGGTGGTAGATAGTGCCGTACAAACTTTGATCCGCTGGCAAGGTCGTAGAGGTGAACCGTATGCAAAAGCATGGCAATGTCGGTAGACTTAACAAAAGAATGAACTCATTCACTGATGAATGAGATGGAGAAACTGGGAATCGAACCCAGAACCTTCTCCACTTAACAAGTACTTTGCAGTACGATGCTAAGAAGATGTCATACCACTAGACCATATCCCCGTAAGTCAGTTATTACTAACTGATGGGAATTATGCCATTGCAGCCAAATATATCGCCTACGTTCGAGGATGAGGTGATGAAAACTACTTGCCAGGGTCAATCATCTTGTTGTATCGCTGTCTTCCTTCACTGCTCATGCTTGACCATGTCCATGCTTGGAAACCTCTTCCTTGGTAGCAGGCTTCCAGGCCTCCAAATCAATACGTATTCCTCGTCGGACGAGGGCCGCCAATGCACCATCACTCCATCATAATATGAACACTCGGCGCCGCCCCGAAGCCATCGACATCACTCCACCTGCCGCAACAGCAACGCAAACTGAGTGGGATCCATTTCGAGTTGTTCGGAGAAAGCGGGCACCACCGCGGAATCGGGCCGCGAGAAGTCTCTGCCAGAGAGCATCTCGTTGGAAAGAGGCGACGTAGTTTCGTGTGTATGTGACTGTGGAGGTGGACTGGATCCCAGCTGGCCGACGACTGAAGCGTATCGTTGTGAAGGTGGTATCCAAGGCGGCGATACAGCCTGTTCCGGTAGTGGCGATGTGCGCAGGGCGTTGTCTGCCAGAGTCTGCAGCTGATCTCCCATTTTTACGTATTCTCCATCGATGGACTGCTGGTTGGGCCTTGCCGGGACGTTTTGCCCAGCAGACTGAGTAGAAGAGCGGCGGTCCTGCTGAACGGTTTCTTTCTTGACTTTCGGTGCGTCACTGCGTTTCCCGGCTTTGGCAGACAGAAGCTCGTTTGTGTCTGCTTTCCTGTGCGCGTAGCAGCATGGACAAGGGAATGGATCGGAGTGCTGCCATACGGGAAAGGACGGCTCGTTGCACGCGTGATTGCTGTCACGCTGAGCAAAGAAGCATCGTCCGAAGCGCTCATGCAGGTGGCCGCAGCTGTGCTGTGATGCCACGAAGAAGCACATGTCTGAGAGTCTGCGCAGTGTGTTTCAGCAGGGTCGAAGCTCACAGGTGCGATGCCGGTGCTGCAAGGGAACCAATAACGGGCAGTCGAACTTGGCGTAAGGGAGAATGCGACGATGACTAGCGGCAAGCAAGGTGGTTTGTGGTCGGTGGGTGATGTGTCGTGTGAAAGCGTGTTGATTGTTTTTGTAGCCTTGTTTGTCGCTGCAGGCAGGTGCGAGAGGCAAGCGGCTGCCTGCCTGCCGCTGTTATGCATTAGTCACCGAAAGCAGTGTGTATTCACTTTTGTTACTCTCAACTGCCTGTCAGTGAAGTTTTGGGCATTCTTCGCCTACTGTTAGAATCCAATAGGTAGTAGCGGTGCATGATTGAACACCGCATCCTGCCACTTCACCATTACAAATCCCACTCGTGAAAAGGGCACAAGCCACCTAATTGCAGCATACCATATACGCTCTTGCATGCCACGTAAGGAAGGGGCATTGTTCAAATAAATGTCATTGTAAGCCAAAAACGCCACGCGCAAGGCCGGCCGCGTCTATCACTGTCATATGTGAATATGTACAATGCAGCCAATAGTCGATACTGACAGCCTCCTCGAGCCTGTATCCCCACGCAAGAATCATCCTCCCCGCTGCTCTGCCCTGTTTTCTGCTCGTGTTCACCATCTATTGCTTCTTCTCGGGGTCCTCCAAGATGCCCTCGGCTTCCAGGCGCCTCCGTGCCTCCTCAAGAGCCCAGGTCTGAATGCTGCACGGTTTGTCAGCATCTCCGTTCCAGTGTCGTACATGCCGCACAGTCGCAGTGCACCACAACCTACCTGGTGTCCGGCTTGAACCAGTAGCCAACAACGCCGAAAGCAATGGAGCCAAAGAAGCCGTAGTAGAAGACGTTCTCCCAGCCCTCCTTCTCCGCCTTCTCACCAGGCTTGACGCCGAAGAGCCATCCGGTGGGCGGGTCGTATGGGTCGCCGTGTGCGTCGCCGCCCTTGCGCGCGGGCGTGGAAGAGATCTGGCGCTGCTGTAATGAGGGCGCGGCGAGGCGGGGGACGATCTGGAGCTGTCCGCGCGCGGAGCTGAGGACGCGAGATGTGCGGAGGAGAGACATGGTGTTTGCTGTGTTCTCCTAGTGGTGAGTGGAGAGGGTGGTGAGGTGGTTTGGTGGTGTCGTATGCGATTGCCGTCGGGCGCAGTAACGTTGACTAGCAGCTGTATGAGCGACCTTGGACCAAGCGGAGGTTGACATTGGCCTTGGCACGACGCCGGATCTCTGCATCCGAGACCAGCTTTATGCCGGTCTTCTCTCTTTGCTATTTACATCTTTCTACATCACTTGACGTGTGGTACTGAGAGAGACTTATATTGGATCCCATAGTTTAGTGGCGATTCGTCACGTCCAAGCTTCCCGATCACTCTAGGTAATATCTTCGATGTGTTGAGCCACTGAAGCATGGCATGAGCCACTCATAGTAAGTTATCGAAGGAGAGCCCTTATATTCACATGTAATGTCACGACGCTGCTTTGCTAAATATGCTTAAATTCATTTACTCTAAGTCTAGTATGTAGCGACCGTACTAGCTATGCTATGCTATGCTATGCTACGCAATATTTCCACAGTTCAGATGTTGAGTATGTACTAGGAACAACAAATTGAATGAAAAAGGGTCCTCTAAAGGCCTGAAATCATCAGCAAGTGATGTAAGAAGCAAAATGAGAGGGATATCATGCGATGCAAGAAGGAAACCCATCAAGAACTTGGCCAAGTGGCAGCGGTAACGAGAGTCGTGCATGCGTTGCAACGTTCATAGAAAGAGGAAATAGCCTTCTGAGGCCTTAACGCCTGGCAGTTCGAGATCCAATGACCAGACCGCGCTCGCCTCGACGAGAACGCCAGACGTTTGTCGCCGCGATGAAATCCTCGCAACCTTCGAGCAAGAAACCGAAGACCATGACGAAGCCTTCACTGAGCTCCCAGCTTGCAAGTTGCTCTGGGAAGTTCCACACGATCAGGCCGCTGCGGCGTGCTTCGCCTTGCACATTGATAACGGCGCCTGACCTGCGTAAGGACGCTGAGAAGCGTGCCGCATCCAAGTTTCCTGTGGCGATGGCGCGCAGGATATTGAAGCGCAGACGAGAATGTGGGATGGTGTCAATGAGAGGGTCGTGTGGCAATTGGTGCTGGACTTCGACTGGTTTGAGAGTCGGTGGCAAATTCGCAGTATTTCGGAGGCGAGGAGTGCTTGTTGCAGTACCTGCACGTAAGGCTGTGGTATTGAGTCCCAGACGCTGGGCGTTGGCACTGACTGCTTGCATAAAATTCCGATTGATCAGCTGAGCGAGCTCATCCCAGGGGTCATCTGACGAGGGAACTGAGGTTGACGGTGTGCATGCAGCTCGGGAGACTTGGCCGTTGAAGTGAGGTCGTGCAGCAGGACCCGGTGGAGGTGAGCCAGGGTTGCTCTGCTCTGCGTCGTCGTCATCGTCTTCATCGTCGTCTTCATCTTCGGAAGATGAATCTTCTTCTTCTTCATCGTCGTCGTCGTCATCATCATCGCCACCGTCGCTGTCTTTCTTCTCATCATCGTCGTCGTCTTTGCCTTCCTCGTCGGAGTGGGCTTGTTTCTGAGGTGATGCCGACTTCCTAGCCTCGCCTGATCGCTGCCTTTCGCGGAAAGCACGCTGATTCAGACGGTTTTGGATGCGGCGGCGCTCTGCGGGATCGTTCTTGCCGCGCCAGTTCTCGTTGGTGGTAGTGATGCGTATGCCAGGATCAGTCATCACGGGCGCCTGCGCCGGGGACCTCAGCTGTGTTGGCCGTTGCGGCATGTTTGTGGCTCTCGATCGTGATGCTGTCTCGACGTGGTTTGGTAATATGGTGAATACAATAAGCAACAGTGATGCAGGCCAGTGAGATACGGTGGCGAGTGAGAAGATGCAAAAAGTCTAACCTTGAGTCGTATGGATAATATATGACTGGCCTTTACGAAGATTGGAAGTAAGTATAGAAACACTTTCTGTGCCCGACTGATGGTGCTTGGGGTTCGCTAATGCCACCGTAGTGTGCATACCATACCCTCCCATCCATGCTTACAGCGAGACATGACATGAGTATGTCATCGGTGGTGGAAACGGCTGGCAGGTCCAAGAGAGAACCTTCATCTGACTCATCAGTATCACACCTCGCTATGCCATTCGCCCGTATCTGGACGTCCAAGTATGATTGTAGCGGCACGTTAACAACCTTTTACCAGGGATGTATTTTGCTTAGCGTGCTCTCTCGGCGGATGAAGTAGGAATAAGGTGGTGGTATCACGACAAGACGTCAGGAGGCAGACTAAGCATGCATGCACTCTCGGGACGCACTAGTCTGCATGTGCCTCTCAATGGTAGCAAAATGACATCTTGCCGAGAAGCGTGATAGGATGAGTCTAGCTTCTTCGAGATGGCGGATCCCAAATTGCTGACTTACCAACACCGGGGCGTGCATAAGCTACCCACAAGGTCTGAAGCGGCTGCAGAATGGGTCGGCTGCACTCCTTCAGCCCTCCTGCCGCCAAGGCGGTGCGATAGCGGGTCGCAGGACGAACAAGAGACCATTGTTCACGAGATCTTTGGTTGTGCCATCTTTGGCAGACGCCGCAAATGGCCTCGTGTTCGGTATCTTGCCGACTCGCCTAGTCTTGTTTTGTCTTATTGCCGCTTCCCAAAATGGGACCGAAGGCATGAATAGCTCCACGTGGTTGGGCGTGGCTTGTGTATCGTCGGTTCGAAATCGATATCGGCGAGTTGTGGTGTGTGCCATGGTATGATGCCGAGCAGTCTCTCCGGATGATCGATATGCGTACCGACCTTCGATTGCTGCCGCCAAGGAGGAACCGGTCGTCGAATGAGCGCTCAAGCACAACGATGCTGACTTCTTGTAAGGGACGTCTCGGGTGGCATGTTTGCTTTCGGCTGACCCGACTCCGTAAAGTCTACGTCATCCGCAAGCCATCTTCAAGCTCCAGCTTCCAGTCCCTCTCTTCAAACAACGCGCCTCTCAACGCGTCGTTGCTGGTTAGTAATCATACAGGCCGCAATACATTCCATCCGCGACAACAACGGTACAACAAACGATTGTAATCCGATCCCCAGGCCGCGGCCGCGCCGATTTATCCGATCGAAAGCGTTGGGAAGGTGAGGTAGTATCAGCTGACAAACGACAAACGACAAACGACAAACGACAGCCGCCATCCAGCCTTTCACGGAGCAGTGTGGCACAGTGACATCGAGATGGCATCGGTACTATCCGAGTGGCAGCAGGTGCTGCGCGACAAGGCGCTCTGGAGCTACGGCTACTTCCAGGGCAAAAGTAGCCTTTTCCCACGGAATCTTTCGGACCTGTATGGTATGGCAGTGTCCAAAGCGACCAGCTTTGTTGCATTGCCACTGCCTCTACTGTCGTTCCTTGCTCTACCTGTATTCGGTGGGACTTCAACGAGCTTCAGTCTGGTATTCGTCTATCTTACGTGGAGCTCTTTGGTCTTCGCGCACGATCCGCTGAGCCTCGAGATTTATGGCACACTGGCTGTACGAGTGCTCTTCTTTTTGTTGCCATCGTTCGCCTTTTTGGCCTTCGACTGTGTGACTCCAAGTCTCAGCAAGAATGTCAAAGCCTACGGGGAGAAGAACTTGCCGACCAGACTGGGCAATGAACGACTACCGCAGATCGCCCTAGTGGCAACGTGCAACGTACTCCTATCCGTGGCATTACAGGCAATCTCGGAGGTACTCTTCACTGAAGTGTTCCACGTTAGAAGTATCCTGAAAGTTACAAGTTTCGTGCCTCTTCCTTGGAGTATCGCGAAAGACGTCGTAAAGGGCCTTGTTCTGCGTGGAATCTTGCACTATTACATCCATCGATACCTCCTCCACGGCTACGAATCATCTCTAAAGGCATGGCACCTCCAGTGGCAGCACAGTGTCCGTCTTCCATTCAGCCTGGCTGCAGCTCACGACCATCCCGTTTGTCACCTTCTTGTGAACTGGCTTCCAGACTTCCTTCCAGCATACCTCTTCCGCTTCCACGTATTGACTTGGCACATTTTCGTGGCCATCACAAGCCTGGAGACGCTGTTCATCTATTCGGGATATGCAGTCCTTCCGTCCAGCATTGTCCTAGCAGGCATGGCTCGGCGCACCGACGCCCACTTTGTGACAGCTGCCTCTGGCTCTGAGTCGTGCAACCTCGGCCACTGGGGTATCCTAGACTTCGTTCTCGGTACCAGCTGCAAAGACACCGCCTCCATCTTCGAAGATTTGCAGGACGAGGCGCACAAGCACCGCCTTGAAGAACGTGCACAGAAAGCAGCACGCGGTGCTCTCGATGGTATGAAAGAAGAACGTCAAGAGTCTGGATCGGAGTCCGAGCCGGAGCGGGACGATGCGGGTAGTGCTGGCGGCGAGAGCGATACAGATAACTGGTCTACAGCGATACCGGAGAAGAGCAACTCACGTGGTGTCGCTGACGAAGGAAAAGAGCCTGCTGAGCAAGCGCCGGTCAAGCGGAGGAGTGCCCGACGTAAGGCACAATGACCTGCATGCATGTATGCATCTAGGGCAAAGCACGTCTCCACGTGGGCTTCCAGGCTGTTGTAAATTTTTGATAAACCTCCCTCTCGGATGACAAGCAGCGAATCTGTATATTGTGGCTGCCACGTTGTTGCAAGCACCGTTTGTGTTGGTGGCGTTTTTATCAGTATACCCAGATTCGGAAGTTGCGTTGCGGCTGAATTTCTTCAGACAGTCCGTTTCCTAATATAGTTTGCTTGCTACCCATTACCCAATCTTGTGACCCTCCACATCCACATCCATCTCCACTCTCCACTTTGCCCGTGGTATTCTCCGGATTACACAATCCTTATGTACACATCCACCTCCACTATAACACTATAGGCCACATGCGCGATGTAATCACCACGCATATCTATGCAATCTAGAACTACCGATCCATGTGGTATCCTAAAATACATGCCGCGAATCTTGTATGATAGATACCTCGTGCCGGGGTATCACGAGCGCAGAATCTTCCTTCGCGAGCCACTTTCCATTAATCCGCCCAATCGCCAGGGAAGAATTCCGAGATCTATTGATCGATAGTCCGATGGGACTATTGTTCGCCTCGACGACCCTCTGCCGGGGAAGTTTTGAGGCGTGCTATGAGGATGGGTATTTTTGGTTTGATAGCTTGTCAATGTGCATTGATCTACGCGATTACGATGGTACATACATACAATATAGTGGAGGCAGATGGCACTCTCCGAAGGGAAGTTTACGCGCGTGTATACAAATGTGATAGTAGCTATATATAATGGTTGATCTCGGTGAAGTAGGGTTGAAGATATGTTGTAATTTCGGGGTAACATAGTACCGAGTCTATGGGAGGTGGATGTTCTGAACACGAGGTTCAGGCTTGGATGGAATACTAATCGGATGTGGATCGAAGGCTAATTTTAGATGGAAGAGGAAAAGGCAAACGTCCTTGGCAAACGAGTGATTCCTTTTAGAGAGGTTTGGTTCCGAGAGACGCCGCAGCTATGCAGATATGCAGCTATGTGGGTTTTGTTGGTTGCGCTCTTCGTAAGGGGTACTGTGGCTCGTGTGAACAAGTCACATGTATCGTCTCAATGGCTATGATAGCGTTGTGGGGTGCTGTTGGCGCACAAGTTGATGGTCTAGCCTTTCTCTAGTTGGCATTGACCGTACTGGTCTACGTGTCCCATCCGCTGATCGTAGAGCGAGATATGTATATGGGCATGCGCCATCGGTCCACGCGCTCGACGAAGTATATGCTTATATGGCCGTTCATGCGCTGAGTAACACTCTGAACCATGCATTCTCCCGATCTCAAAGATGAGATCATTGTCGCAACAACAAGCGGATTTTGTTTCGACCAGGTAGGAACGCATTACAACACTGTCCGCACAACGTTTGAAACGGGATGCAAGTTGAAACTGTTCGCAGCATATCTACCAACCACGATTATGTCTCAGCTTGAAAGTTCAGATGGCAGCAAGTAAACGGTGTGCCTTGATGCGCTGGTGATAGTGTGATGGTGGAGCCGCCGAGGCTACTATAGCACTAGACTAGCAAGATTGGGTGATCCTTGCAGGCGATCAGTCGCAGCGCGTCGTCGCAACAACGCCCAAGTAAACACTTGACGCCATGTAGGACGAACGACGACTTTCATTTTGATACTCGTTATTCGAGGAAGAAAGACATTCGCAAGACATTTCAACGCTCCCCAGCACTCAAAACACAACGCTCACAAATTTATGCACTCGGCATGTCTCGGTGACGAACCCTTGCCCACCCTCCACTATACCGCAAAGCTCCCAGCCCCGCTGATTTCCAGCCAACCTCTCCCAGCCACGCAGGAAAGAAGAAAGCTCCACACTGCATAGCTCTCGCCCGTCTCTCTCCATCCTGTTCTCCCGTCGCATACCACTGATTGTCTGCTAACCACCGTCACTACTGATTCGCGACTTGCAGCTTGTGCGACGCGACATCCCATCGTTCCCAGTTCAGTGTCGTTCGTCGATATCGACTTCCAATCCAAGCTCCACTCACTCCAAAGCGGGGTTACACCTCGAATATACCGATCACTCGACACCACCAACACCAACACTCAACCAACATTCCTTGCAAACCTCCCATCCACATTCCTCGCCCGCGCGGCGACACGAGTTTGCTATAATGCGCTCCCACATGGTGTCTGCTTCGCTCATGCAGCTTCTACCAACAATACTGCTCGCTCCTACACTCACTCTCGCTTTCCCACCTCTCGAGCCTGGCGTGCCATACAGTCAGCTGTTCGAGCGAGGCGAGTGTGGCGGCCCATTGTGCGGATGGAATGGCCAACTTTGCTGTTCTGCTGGACAAGCCTGCTTCACCGACGCTTCCAACCAGGCTCAATGTACTGCAGATAGTGGCACCGGCGGTACTGCCGCGGCTGGCGGACAATGGGCTTACAGCACTACAACATACGTTGAGACCGATCTCCAGACCATCACCAGCACCATCAGCTCCTACCTTGGTGGCGGCTGGGCTCAGCCTACAGGAGGCGCTTGCGATTACGCCAGCAACGAGACACCCTGCGGCGACACATGTTGTAAGAGCAGCGAGTATTGCTACACCCAGGGTCACTGCAAGCCAGCAGCGAACGGCGACAGCTCTGCCTACTACAGCAGCTACTATAGCACCATGTACGAAACCACAAACGCCGCCGGTGTGCCCTTGCGCCCAACATCGAGCACCCTCATCATCGTCACCGAGACTGGAACGCCAACTACAACCGTCGCCTTTGAGACGCCAGTCGCAACCGGAGCAGAAGTCGGACTCACAGAAAGCGAAGGCGGCAGCGGCGGTCTCTCGGGTGGTGCCATTGCTGGTATCGTCATCGGCACTCTTGCCGGTCTTGCCTTGCTGGGTTTCCTCTGCTTCTACTGCTGCGTTCGTGGCCTGTTCGCTGGCTTTCTTGCTCTATTCGGCGGTGGCAAGAAGAAGCGTCGCACAGAGATCGACGAGTACGAACGTTACAGCCACCACGGTTCTGGCAGACACAGCAATGGGGGTGGACGCACATGGTATGGCGCAGCGGCGAGGCCATCGCGTCCGGAGCGCAGAGAAGACAGTACAAGCAAGAAGCTGCTTGGTGTCGGCGCAGGCCTCGCAGGTCTTTGGGCCATCCTTGGTTTGAAGAGACGCCAGAACCGCCGTGACGACGAGAAGTACAGCGAGTACTCATATTCCAGCGACTACTACACCAACACCAGTGCCAGTAAGTTTGAACAAAATGCATTTCTCAACTTTTGAACTACAAGCTAATCATGATTCCTCCACAGGCAGCGCAAGCTCCGACGACAGGCGGACCAGAGACACCAGACGCTCACATTCGCGACGCTGATCTAACCCTTCTCGCATTCCGCACGTCCTCTCTCCTCTCGGCGCACTTTCCAGTCGCCTTCCTCACGCATCTCACGCCTCTTAATGTCCTTGGAATCCGCTACAGCATAGCGCCGGCGAACGAAAAAAAATGATTGGGATAAGCCCGTACCCATAGTGGACGGCAATGGAGGCGTATCTCGTGTCTTTCTGCACATTTATGATCGATGTTATTATTTCTTTCCCTTCTGGATCGTGCTTTACCTACCACCGGGCTCTCAGCACAGCAAAGCAAAGCACTCGGCGTTCTCGTTCTCTTGGGCGATGCATCATTCTTCCTTTTTGGCGTTGTCCTTTCGCCTATCTTCGGACAAAGCAAGGGACCAGAACAAGACTGCGAAACTATTCCCCCCTGTTGCACATCTCCGCACCCGCGGAGGTCTCGCTGCAATATGCATTGTCTTGTTTTTTTTTACCTGTCCATCTACTCCATTCTTTTTTGGCTCTGCGTTGTAGATATTGGTCTCTTACTCTGGAAACTCCGACTTTCGCAAGAAAGAAGGGAGGAAGCAAGACATTAATTCTTAACCCGCTCCACAGATCATCAGGAAATATTTTCGTTCTTTTCGTCTTCTTTCTTTGTCTCGCATTGTTGATTTCGATTCTGAATCGAGTCTCTCTCGTTGCACATCACTTGTTTTAATCTGTGGGTGTCTGTTGGATTCCTGTTGCTAAGTATTTCGTTCGTTCACCGCTGAGCTTTTGACGAGCGCGAGTGATGATGTTTTCTTTTTCTTGTTCTTGTCCTTCTGGTGCGGTGGTGCGCGGAGTGAGGTACAGAGCTAGGCTGGGCAAGGCGATGCCGAGGGCGAGGCGGCTGTAGCAGGCGAAGTGCATGTTTGTTTCTGTTTTTTGATGGAAGAGGGGTTTTTGGTGTTGTTCAGTGAGCTTGGTGGCGAGAGGGTTCGCTCGAGTTGTTATAGGGAGGTTGAGAAGTGATTATTCGTGTATGGTTACGTATTGCAAAGCGATACATACAATGCGAGTTTCAACTGCGCGTTAATGTGGTTGGAGTGAAGTGGCGTTGCTTGGATGGAGACGGTGAAATGTGCCGTGAGATGAGCGTCATGGTTGACAGGCAAGAACAAGCAGGGTCTTGGGACTTTGTACTTATGCTGGATGCCATCTCTTTAATCGCAATGTTTATCATCTCAACATGCAACGTGCATACCCACATTCATTCGACGGATGCAATTTCTCTGGCTGCATGTTGTCGTGAGGTTGTACGAACACGACGGTGACGCGGACCATCACCTTCCGTTGCACAAAAGAACATAAGCACTTCCGCCCTCACTTCAGTTCCCACAGACGAGATTTCTCTCTTCTTTCCCTCGGCACTACCCTCCCCACAATGCGATCGTTTAATGCTGGTGAATCGTACAATAATGCGTGAACATGAATCGCCCACCTTCCAGAAACCGTTCATGCCCCGGTGCTACCCTCACGCCCGATGGATCCCACCGGGCACCGCGAGCAAGACTAAAGAAAGGAGACGCGAGAGTCCGCCAATTTCCATTCGGGCGTCTCGCGTAAGCTTCGCGCACCGTTGGCAAATTGCGATAGGGCCGTTTTGGGTGTCCTACGTCGCTGATCGCGAATCACTGCTGAGGGCAGGCATCAAAGGCACGATCATGAGAAAACGTACAGTGCAAGTCTTCAGGTTATGCCGTAGCGGACTGGGATCAAGGTTCGAGGGATAGGTGGATTTGCTGGTTCGTCTCGCTTGCTTCCGATCTTCTAGGCCCATCCGCTGTGATCTGGTGTGACGGGAAGAAGAAAGCGGAGACGGATGCCGATTGTTCGGGCCACGTGCATGGAGAGGGCTGGCGGAGTGGCGGTCCGCAGATCGATATCGGACAGGGTGGGTTAAGAGAGGGTCGGAGGAGATGTGTATTGCGAGATGGTAGATCACGTGTAGGGCTACTCTGCTCTGACTGTGAGCGAGAGTAGCGAGAGTGGTGACAGACCTACAGCATGTCTCTCTGCAACCGCAGGCCAGAGACACTACCGAACGATTGGCCCGCAGAGTTTCTTCAGGAAGATTAAGGTGTGTGGAGCAGTTGAGCATTGCGTGGTGCGCTAGGCCGGGCTGCAGGCAGTCCAGGTGGGCGAAACGTGAGACCAGGGGTCGCTAGTAGGCCCTCGGTGGCAGGGCGGACAGCGGCACTTCTCGTTAGACGGGCTCACAGGCTTGATGTGGCTGCTGGCACGAGCCCTGCCAGTGTTTGCCCGTCATACCTCAATCGTTCTTATCCTCGACGGTTGCACCTGTCATCGTGCGCGAAGATCTGCTCCCCTGTCCATCGCTCTCGTGACCGCCTGCGTGAGCGAGCATCTTCACGACGATAGCGACGCGTGAAGCTCCACAGTCTTTAGCACGCATTCACCGACGCAAGGGAGCGCCGCCCGCCATACATTGATATTGCCCACGACAAACACACCAATCGCCACGCATACCACCCTCGCGCGCCCGCGATATGCTCTCCCACAGGATCCGTGGATAAGAAAGAGCGAGCCTGCCACCAGACTGGCTGCAACGACGCCGGCAGTGACCCGCTGCCGACGCACATTGCTGCAACCAGCCCGCTCGTCGCGTGGAGCAGATTGGCGTGGAGCCTCAGGAGTACATGTATCCGCATATAATGCAGACGCATACCGCCATGTCGGCAGCCTCTCTCCACCAGCACCGCCATGCTGACCCCGAGCCTCACCTGCGACGTACCCGGACCCGAGACACTGTTTCCTCTTCGGGCAGGAAGCTTTCGCCCAACCGCGTAAAGAGCAGGCCCGCCAGCCAGGCCGTAATCGCGGGCATCATCCACTCGCTCGACGCCTTCGAGCCTTCGCCCAATCTCTCGTCCAAGACCAGTTTCTCCCGCAGCAGCAGCAGCAGAGCAAGCAATTCGACCCCGCGCTCTGCCAGCGGTGCGAGCTCGCCCAGCATAATCCGCTCGTCGTTCATGCCCGAAAGCGCTGGGTATGGTACGGTAGCCAATGACGGCGCTCAGTACGATATTTCAGAAGAGGAGGATGAGGCCGCACCACCGCCCGTCGTCGCTGCATCGCCGTCAATCTCTAGCCTATCGCATCAATCGACACACACCTCCCGACGCTCAATACATAGCGACGCGCGCTACACCCCGTCTTTGCACTCTCTGCAACGATCTCCCGTCGCAGGGAAGAGAGAACCGCTCTACCCAGCAAATAGGAATTTGAGCGCCGAGAGTTGGATAAAACAGAACATTCAGCAGTCTCTGGAGTCAGCGCAGGCACGAACGACTCCATCCCTAGCAGACTGCGAACGCTCAAGTCGCGGCGAGGGCGCCGAGAGGCAGCACCTCGCTGATTTCGCAGTAAGAAATGGCGCGCGATCAAGGAACGACTCTGGGGAGGTGCGACTGAAGTCGCCGCCTGCGCCTGCGCCTTCGTCCAAGAGTCGTGTTTATATCGACCCTGAAAGTCCGGACGAGGGAGTCTCTGGTCCGCCCACCCCAAGGTCATTATCAATCAGAACAAAGAGCAATGAAAGCTACAGGGATGCTATCAGGCAGGCATCTGCTGCCAGCTTGACCATGTCACCTCGCACGTCTTCACGAGCGAGCCCGATTGCGGATTCGATCCCCTTACGCACATCTTCATTACGTCAGGGTTCGAGCAGCCCAGCGCCGATGAAAAAGAAGAAGCTCAGGACTGTCAAGAAGCAGATCATCACGAGCAATCCTTTTGTGTCGAAGCGAAGCGAGACCATCTCTGATACTAGCTTCCTGGACCTTGGTGAAGATGACGAGACCGTGAGACGCATAATGGAACTCAGGAAGAAACGAGAGACACGATTGATGGAATCGGGATCCGCGTCTGAAAACGGCATCGACACGCCTCCGCTCCCAAACAATATCAAGAATTTGAACATCACTACATCAGCACCAGCCAGACCTGTTGTCAGCAGGTCTTTCACCGATCCAGCGATATCATCCGATGCTCCCAGCAGAATTGTAGAGACACAAATGCTCTACAGTCTGGACGAGTCTCCAGTTACAAGTGCAACCTATTACCCGGAACCAAATCCATACTTCGAACCACTTTCACCGCATAGCTTGCCTGATTCTGCTGCCACGTCTCCACAAGTCTCTTTGGACTACCCTCGTGCTCAGGCTTTAACTGCGTTCCCTAGTACTAGAAGCGCAGGTCCCTCATTCGAGAATTCCAGATCGAGCATCGAGGCAGCTATGCCAAATGTTCCTTTCCGACGAGGATCTAGCACTACAGGCATGAGCTCAAACCTGAAAGTGCCATCACTTGCGCAGACAAGAAGTTCACGGAGCTCGGAGGGCCGTTGGGCGCATCCTGACTTACCTGACGAGTTTGTAAAGAAGTCACGGCGCAAGTCTATTAGCGATGCACGTCTGGCAAAAGCGGCCGAGGAAGAACGTCGTGATAGTGTTGAAGATGCGGTTCTTGGGTTTCTACGTGCGCAGCGCCTGAATCAGAAGATTCGCCACATTGTCAGTGGTCGCACTATCAGCTTTTCCGAAGTAGGAGACCCAAAGGGCTCGGCAGTGTTTATCTGTGTCGGTATGGGCCTCACACGTTTCGTCACTGCGTTTTACGACGAATTAGCGACGACCCTTCGATTGCGACTCGTTACCATCGAAAGACCAGGCGTGGGCGACAGTGACGGTTATCCGCCCAATGATCGGAGTGGTCCCCTCAACTGGCCCAACGATGTACTGACAGTGTGCGATTATCTCGGCATCGAAACCTTCAGCTTGCTTGCGCACTCTGCTGGCTCAGTGTATGCACTCGCAACAGCTTTGGTGTTACCGCACATGGTGAGAGGTAAAGTGCATCTCCTTGCGCCGTGGATTCCACCTAGTCAGATGGAAGCGGTATCTCATCCCAATTCGGGCTCCTCGTCGCCTGGAGCGGTTCTCCCACGTAGCCAACGTCTTCTGCGTGTCCTGCCAACGCCTTTCCTTAAGGCTGCGAACTCCACGTTCATGGCATCGGCCACAGCATCTCTTGGCAAGTCAGCGAACAAGCGCAAGCCTTCTGGCGTTGGCATCAGACCATCGAGCCCGGACGTTGTAGACTTTTCCCAACGTGGACAGGGCGCTAAAAGACCGACTACTTCCGGTGGTGATCGGTCGGACTTCCACCGTCGTGAGTCGCTAATGCTGATGGACCAGTATATGCCCAGCACCCACTCAATGGAGAGTTTCCTGCTGAATGGCAAGCGAAGCCGATCCTCCTCTCCCCACAAGCGTGACGAGTCGCTCGTCATGTCCGCGACTGCCACTCCGACCGACCCAGCTTTC
The DNA here is from genome assembly GCA_026122715.1 of Cladosporium colombiae. NCBI lineage: Eukaryota > Fungi > Ascomycota > Dothideomycetes > Cladosporiales > Cladosporiaceae > Cladosporium > Cladosporium colombiae. The sequence goes on from JAKZFA010000014.1 coordinate 845,240, forward strand.
ACATATGCTTCTACCGCTCTCAACGCTGCCGAGCATGCCGAACGAGAGCGTCAGGTCATCTTCACCAGCCGTCTCACCCAACGCACATGGGAGTACGCAATCCGCGACTCCAACCCTGCCACCGATCTTCTCGTATGTCTGGAGCGACACCGCGAAGTTGGCTTCCGCTACACGGACGTCAGTGCCGCAGTCGTCATCACGCATGGCGCGGAGGATAAGCGCGTGCCCGTTGGTAATGTCCGCTGGCTCGGCGATCAGATGAACCGCATGGCCACTTCTGGTCCGCGCAGCAGCATGTCGGTACAGACACGCGACGCAGACGGAGGCGAGCACGAGTCGGGCGGCGGTGGGTGCGAGGTGCGCATTCTGGAGGGCGAAGGCCACGGTCTCATGGCTAGCCCGATCATCATGGGCGATATTCTCACGGAGATCTCGGAATACTGGAGATAATTGACACGTGCTGAAGTTGCACAGCTGGGAACGAGAAGAGTGGGTATTTTGGCATGCCGGAATGCGCATGCAGATCGCTGTGGCAGGCTTTGGAAGACGAAGACACGTGAACTGTTTGCTTGCAGTAAGGAAACGGCGAAGGAAAGAGAAGGAAAAGAAAACCAGGCATTCTTCTTCACAATAAAAGCAGCCAACAATGCGCTCCGGCGCAACCGCTTTTCCTTACGTTATTGCTTTTCTTATTTTTATTTTTATTTTATTTGTTTGCTCGGACGACAAGGAAAAGATACCCATGGCGCGGAAACTAGTAGTGGTAACAGTAGTATCATTTAGTATTAATCAATGACATCAGAAGTCTCTTACTTCCACACATACACAACCTCCTTTCAAATGACATAAACGCGGTATCCCATCTCGTGATCTAATTCCAGCACTCGTCGGCGAACCTCGGCCATGGCTTGCTAGCTGTGCTCTGCCGTGCTCCATTTGCGGGCAATGCGAACGATTCGATCCGTCACGCCTGCTGCGAGGTGCATGCGGATCGAAGCACCGAAAGGGCAGCGAAAGGTTACATGTGAAAGGTCGAAAAGAGGCCGGACATGCGGAACGGATGTTGCGTTGTTTTAGAGTCGCTTCTTCTGCTTGCATTCTGCATTTCTGAGGGGTAGTATGCAGTCTGCAGGGCTACGGCGTTGGAAGAGAACGAAAAGTGCCTTGGTGATCTTCTCCCTCAGTACAGATGTTCGGGGGACGATCTCCGATGGACTCAAGTTGCATTCGTACATGTAGCCAATGGGCGGATCAAGCGCTTGACGAGACGAACAAGAAGTGGCGATCATCCTGTCCTCCAGGTTCGAATTGTAGGCAACGACCCATTCAGGACGCGAGCGGGTTTCGACGGTTTCGTTTTGTGACACCAGCTGCTACATCCCGACTTCCGTGTGCGGAGTTGTTGGCTTCATTTGTGGATCTGGGTGGCTTAGGGCTGCGGAGCTTAGTGTATAAGTGTTAGGTGTTATAGTTCGCCGCATGTCTGCTATAGCTGTATTCTAGTTCCTTCTTTTCTCCGTTTCGTTACGGAGAGAGAGAGAGTGTGTAGCCTATCTTTAATTGCAGTCCCTTGCTCTTGCTGACTTGTTTCTTTCGATCCTATTGATTTGACACAGCTGAACTTTCTTTGGCATCGCCATGTCGTTGCCTCCGACTAAGTTCGAAGACGCTTCTCGTGTTAAGTCACTGGGAACTCACGAGTATGGCATCGAGGTCCATCCGGATTTCGCTTGGGGCTCTGTGGCTCATGGTGGATATTTGTTCTCGTTGCTTTGGAAAGCTATCGCAGAGCACTACCGGACCACGCTGAAAAGCTATGATCAGCCGGACACAGTTGCAATGCATGTAGAATTGCTGCGGCCTGTACCGATGGGAGAAGCTGTCATTCAGATCAAGGATGTAAGATTAGGGAAAGGAAGTAGTACGGTGCACGTTGCTTTGGTGCAGGGTGGCAAGGAGAGGGTCGTCGGTTACGCTACGTGAGTCCCCCAGCAAGATCTCGCAGAACTATAACCTGAGAATGATCTGCTAACAAACAACAGCAACACAAACCGATCCAAAACAAGAGGCCTCACAATCCCAGCAGGCTACGCCCCGAAGCCAGCCCCAGCACCGATTGACTTCGCCGCACTACTCACCAACCAAGACCCAAACTACATCCGCTACCAAGTCCCCTGGCGGCCCGGCATCAAGAATGCAGCTCTCACAAACGCAAGCTTCGCCTTGCCACGCACAGCGCCCACAGATAAAGCCGTCCGCGAGCAATGGCTGTCACCAGCTCTGCCAACAGAAAACTGGACAACACCTATGCTCGGACTCGTCATCGACCACTGCGTCCCACCACCCGAGAACTTCTTCCCAGACAGTCCGCATTCTGCTCAAGCCACGGCGGACAGATCTGTCTTGTGGGCTAAAGAGGGACCGCCTGCTGTTCATCCTGAGTGGGCGGCGCCGAGGTTTTACCCGACGATTAACATGGGGATTGAGGTGAAGAAGAATCTGCCCGAGGGCGGTGTGAAATGGCTATTTACGAGGTTTAGGATGAAGGGTTTGCGGGATGGAAGGTTTGATTTGGGTTGCGAGGTTTGGGATGAAGAGGGGGAGTTGGTTGCTGTGAGCTCGCAGGTTTGGATGGTTGTGGAGGTTAAAGGGAGGGGAAAGGGGAAGACGGGCCCTTCGGGAAAGCTGTAGTTGAGGTAAAAGTAGATCACTGCCGAGTCCTGGTAGCAAGGAATGTAAAATGGAACTCGTTCGATGTCAAAGTGAAAGGTTTCGTGGCATGAGTCCGTCCTTCACACGAGTCAATTCCCGTCGTTTGTCCAGGAACTGATCCACTCGTAGCAGTCCCGCACAGCACAACAATCCTAGAAGACAACTCGCTCGCAATCGCAATCGTTTCGTGGGTATAAGCGGGATCGTGATAATGTTGTCAGACTATATGCTTAACCTACACGCCGCAAAATACAGACACGTCAGCCGAGCGCGCCCTTGTTGAAGCTGGGTCTGCTGGGATCTTTGACCTCGAAGAAACGCTTGAGCCACCAAACCTGGAAGATGCCCTCGGCGATCACGACGCACATCTGGAAGATGCTCCACCACTTGACGCGGGCGTTGGTGCTCTCGGCGGTGTTGCGGTGGGTGCGTTCGCGGACGACAATGTAGCCTTGCTCGTCCTTGACTTGGGCGAGGAGTTCGGCGAGAAGCTTGACTGTTGGGGGAGAGCAACGTTAGCTACACGTGTCACCGGTCGGCTTATAATGTTTGGTGTGCAACACTTACCCTCCTTCTCCAGCGGGTCTTGAGGGGCCTCGCTCTCCGGCACGTAGACTATACCGTGCACGTTGAAGCTGACCTCCTTCGAGTTGGCCGACCAGTGTTCGTTGCTGAAGCAGTATTCGTATTTGCCGTCGTGAGCCGCGACGAAAGAGTGGTCGCCAGAGCTGACGGAGCGCTCGTAAACCTCGAATGCGTTGGACGGGTTCTGGATCTGTAGATGGTTGAAAGGATCAGAGCTTGTTCTCTTTAAAATCTGTATTTGTTGATTCCAGGTTGTTGTCCTCTCCCAATGTCGCCAATGTTATTCCTCCTCTTTGATGTTTCCACTGCCATTCTTTCTTATCCTTCTCTTGCATTTCGACATTTCCACTCACCCAGAAGTCCACATCCAAGTTTCCGCTTCCTCCAAATTCCCTGTCACCGACCTGGAAGGTGACGGTCATCCTGTCATCGGCGTGCAGCATTTCGTGGAAGCATTCGCGCGAGTGAGCTCTCAGCTGCATGTTGTGCGCCATGGCGAACACAACGCAGGATAGCAGCACCAGCAGGGAGTTGAAGGCGGGCGCCATGATCGCGGTTCGGTGACTGACCGGGGGTTGGACGTGGTTGTGGTCAGGGTGGGTGCAACTGTTGTTGGAAGCTTGGGAGTTGAAGGTGGCCTTTGCCCGCCTGTGCTTCAGGAGGGGAGCCAGCGTTGCTTCCAGCACTCGTTTGAGTTGGGGTAGAGATTTGACTAGGTGATATGAACTTACGCGTTGTCATGGACTCCATCAATTAGCAATAATTGACCTACGGGGATATGGTCTAGTGGTATGACATCTTCTTAGCATCGTACTGTACAGTGCTTGTTAAGTGGAGAAGGTTCTGGGTTCGATTCCCAGTTTCTCCATCTCGTTCCTCGTGAACGAGTTTCTCTTTTGCTTTTGTTGCGCAGGCATAGGCTAAACCATGGCGTCGTGTTTGACATGAATCCAAGAGTTCGACCTGCCAGAGGACACCTTGACTATGACTCTGCGTTTGAAGGCACCGTCTCGGACGTTCCCCTTTCCGACCTTCGATGGTTGCGCTGCCTGGATGCAATACCTGCTTGGGAAGGGTGGCGAGGTCTGGAAGGAGTGGCGTGCTAGTCTTTGGTACACCGGGGCGCTCGCTGATGGTATCCTTCAGCCAAATGCTGTCGGAGGCGACAGCATCGCTTCCAATGGGGGCGGCATTACCTCGAGCCTGCCGCAACTCGGTGTCTTCTTCTTCAACATTTTCGAAGATCAACTACAGATCGGTGCTCCAGACCACTCTGCTGTCTATCTTCGTACCCGAGGACTTCGACTATTATGGACACTTGCATCAATACCCCGACATTAAAATCCGTATTCTGCCGCACAGTTGACAAAAGAAAGCACAGCGGCGGCGCCGTTCGGCGAATTTTAAGTAGACCAGAGGTCGCAGGCGAAGGGATCTGGACAGAAGAGGCCAAAGGCTTCGATCAACCAGAGTTGGAACCGTTCGCTATACGACGCTGCGTGTTGATTTCTGTCCACAATTGTCCTACCCAGAGGATAAGACAGACTACTAAACAACCCAATGTGATCCCAAAAGCAGTCCATCCGACCGCCGGGACGAATGCTCTGACTACCAAACAAAAAAAGAGAGTGCCCGTTAACAGTAACCCCTGAAACAGAAAGGACACAAGCTGAAATCCAAAATCATACCAGAGCGACTTTTGTGTCGTATTTCGAAGCAATGGGCGTTCCGTGAAATTTCAAGGCAAGATTGCACCCTGTACACAACAACACCAGAAGTACGAAGAGGATAGCCCCAGTCGCAGCCCATGTGCGCACTTGCTCGTGTCTACCGTGCGGGATGCTGATGTTGTCGAAGTCGAGGATCATGGCCGAGAACATGACTGCTGCCAGGATGCTCGCGAATGTGGTCGATTTCTCGAAGAGTTGTTCGAACCACTGCACGATTTGGTCACCCGAAACGTCGCTGTCGTCGGCTACATCGATGTTGGCATCCTCTACGGGTGGCTCTAGTTGTATGGAAGAGGAATGGCTCATGGTGGAGTGTGTCGCAAGGCAGATGTAGACTGAGATTTCGGTATGCTGAGATCTTCTGCAAAAGAGTGTGGCCTATAGCTTACGCAGAGAATTCAATGCGTCCGCATCTGTTTATGATATGTTTTAACCATCGGGTGATTATGGTGTGACTATCGCGTACATAAACGCAAGTACTCGGTTTCACCAATGCATGCAAGCGATTTCGTGGTCCGCATCTCATGACAATTCAAGTCAGTAGCAATTCCTGTTGGTCTGTGGTGGTTAGATACTCGCATGTGGCCGGACGCCGCCGCGACTCGCAGCGGAGTGATCAAGCCAAGGATGCGGCCAAGCGCTGCATGCTGCATGTCAGAGCGAGCGCAGCACATGCAGATGGCACATCAGATGCTGTCAGCAAGTGCCAGAAATTTAGAGGGATTTGAAAAAAAACCATCGTGGTAAGAGTGAACGTTGAAAATAATTAATACAGAACCAGCAGCCTCATTTGACTTCCCACGCTAAATGATACATCGAAAGATTTTTATTAACCGCAAGCCAATCAAGCAGTCGAGCGTGGCGGCCACTTGACACGCCTCTCTGCCCGCACGTACAGGTTGACCGGACGGATCAGCTGGAACATAGGGTCGTACTCTGTTGTGCCGACCTCCTCAGGCATGAACTTATACCTGTACAACAGCTTGGGCAGGAAGATCTTGACTTCTTGGAGAGCGAAGTTAAAGCCAATGCACATTCTCTGGCCAGTGGCGAAGGGAATGTATGCTGACTTGTGCCTGTTCTTGACGCGCTCCGTGTCCCAGCGGTCAGGGTCGAAGCTGTTGGGGTTGTCCCATAGGTCGGGGTTGTTGTGGATGTGATGAATTGCTGGGATGACGATGGAGTCCTTGGGGATCTTGTATCCTCCTGGGAGGATGAGATCTGTCTTCGCTGTGCGGCCAGGCTGGAAAGAGGGGTTGTGTCGTCGTTGTGTTTCCTTGACGTACTTGTCGAGGAATGTAAGCTTTTCAGTCACGTCGGCGTCGAATTGTGTATTCTCGTCGATGCCATTGTCGATGAGCTCTTGCAGGAGGCGTTCTTGCATTCCGGGATAAGTGACAAGGCCGTAAATCAACCAAGAAAGCAGAGAGCTAGTGGTTGTGAAACCGGCGCCGGTGGCAACTACAAGAGCCTCCACAAGGCTGGTCTTCGGGAGCTTCTCGCCCTTACTGTCGACGGCTCTCACAGCGTAGTCTAGTAATAGTCAGTATTTATTGCATCAAGCAAGCACCCCATGACACATTTGAGTACTCACCAACCATGTTAGACGCCTCCAAAGCAGCTTCCTGCAGCGGCAAATCGTGCGCACCACTGCTCTCGGCTTTTGCGATGGACTCATTGATCAGCACAAACATGCGATCAGTCAACACCTGCAGTCTCTTGGGTTCCCAGAACGGCAGCTTGGCGTACCAGTCGCCCTTCGATGCGATCTTCTTGTTGAGCTCAAGCGACTCAGCGATAACTCTGACCATCTCTGCGGGATAAGCGTTCGGTGAGGTGAAATGGTTGAAGTCCATTCCGAGCATGAGCTTGCCAACTGCTTGAGAGCCCAACTTGAGCATGTACTGGTAAACGTTCCAGGCTTGGCCCTTGCTGTCAAGCTCGTCAAAGACAGAGAAGGCGTCCTCCACTTCCCTGTTCATCTGAGGCGCATAATGTCTAACTGCTTTGGGCCCAAGAGCTGGCGGAAGGAACTTGTGGGCGACTCTCCATTCTTCAGTATCGGTGTCGCCGAGGAAAACGCCAGCGGCCTTGTTCTTGATCGGGTAAAGAGGGTGGGCCTTGTTGATCTCCTTGGTGAAGAAGTCGGACTCGGCGAACACGATACCGGCGGTTGTAGGATCATTGGTCAAGTACGTTGTACGCCCGAGACTCTCGGTCTTGATCACAGGGCCATAGTGCTCGAAGAGGCGTTGGTGGTTTCCCAAGTGATCAGGGAAAACATCGAAATGGTTGCCGACGAATGGAAGTCCCTTGGGTCCTGGTGCGTCCCTGATAGCTTTACCATCAATTGTGGTCTCAATGGGTCCACTGGAAGCAATGATGTCCTGGAGTGTGCTGAGAGTACCCTGAGGATCTCTGAATGTCACGCCTGTAGACAGACTCAGTTCTCCAATCTGGTTATAGCTATCTTCGGTGATGATATCATACCCTTAGGTTCGACAATACAGAAGTGTGCGGAAATGAGACTTTGCAAGTCGTAGAGACTGCCATTGGCGTCAACATCGATGTCTCTCGAGGCCGATGGCGACTCGCCGGAAAGGAAGAACTGCATGATTGGTATTAGGAGCTTGTAGTGGTCGGGCAAAGTGCTGAGAGGCAAACATACCCGGCGTCTCGACACTTAAGAGTACTTTCTACGGATGCTTACCAGATCAGTCTGACACCAGCATGGAATGACCGAGTGGCACCTTCTCTCCGTTCTCTCCGTCGCACTGACTCTTGTATCTCACGCAGAGGCAAGCCGATTGGCTCGGAGACGAACCTCGGAAACCAAATTCGCGTCGCAATCTAGCGTGCGCGCTGTTCGCCATCGCCGCGTCTCTTTTGTGCTCCGTTCACACTGATTTAGTTGCAAAATGTTATCGTAGACCCTGCAAAACACTGCACACAGGCCACAATATCAGCAAACGAGCCTCGGTCGCCGGCGCGGCCATCGAATATCGCGTTTGCTCCGGAGCCATCAGGTAAGCTTAGTAGGTTTAAAGGTGAGGGATTACGACGGCTTTCGCTCTCTGAGCGTGCATAGGCATTATCTCACTTTCTCTCGTCTGGTCTTACCTTTTATACCTTGGTTACCATCATCTGGCATCTCTTGGACTTTGCCAAATTCACAGTCTAGCATCATGGCGACCAAAGAATACACATTGAGCGATGTCGCTAGCCACAAGTCACGAGACGATCTATGGATAGTCATACAGGGAAAGGGTAAGCCATTCAACACAACGATTTACGTGTGGGTAAATTGTACTGACATGGATAGTTTACGATGTTACCAGCTATGTGCGAGACCATCCCGGTGGAGCCGACCTCCTTATCGACTCTGCTGGAAAGGATGCGACAGAAGACTACGCAGATGTTGGCCACTCAGAAGATGCGGACGAGATCCTGGAATCATTCTTGGTTGGCATCGTCAAAGATGCTCCCAAGGCAGTACGACCCAAGAACGTTCGCATCATCTCACAAAAGCCTGCCCTTCCTACACAACAACCCAAGCAGCCTGCATTCAACAAACTCACTTTGGTCGGCGGCGTCCTGGGAGCCACAATGATCGGATACGCTGCGATCAACCCTAGAACTCGCGAGCTCGCAATGTACTTCTCACATCGCTTTGCGGGTCGCTTCAGACTCCCGGCGACTTTGGGCAAGAGCTCCTGGGTTGGTGGCTTTGCGCAAGGCTGCGCGGTCGCCACCCTACTCTGCTCAGCAGGTGCAACTTATGTTGTGAAGAAACTGAACAAGATGCTGGACGTTGAATCTGGATTCATGAAGTACCCTCCCTACATGAAGTCTCGCACAGTCAGACCTGCCGACCCGCATCTCCAAAAGGGAATTCTTGACTCGAAGGAATACAAGGCGTTGCCTCTTGTTGAAAAGGAGCTTCTCGCACCCAATGTCTTCCGCTTCGTGTTCCAACTTCCCGACCCTGAAGACGTCGTCGGCATTCCCATTGGACAGCACGTTGCCATCAAGGCCAACGTCGACGGCCAGCCCATCTCCAGATCTTACACCCCTATCTCGAACAACTTGGACCGCGGCCGCATGGAGCTTCTGATCAAATGCTACCCCGACGGAAAGCTCACCAGCAAATATCTGGCGAACCTGGAGACTGGTGATGAGGTCTTCTTCCGTGGACCCAAGGGCGCAATGAAGTACGCTCCCGGCATGTGCAAGAAGATTGGCATGATCGCTGGCGGAACTGGCATCACCCCCATGTACCAGCTGATCCGCGCCATCTGCGAACACGAAACCGACACCACTGAGATCAGCCTTATTTACGCCAACCGTACCGAAGAAGATATCTTGCTCAGAAACGAGCTCGAGACATTTGCCCGCAAGTACCCGAAGAACTTCAAGCTGTGGTACATGCTTGACACACCTCCTGCAGACTGGGCTTATGGATCTGGATACGTTACACCAGCTGTTATGGCTGAGCGTCTTCCTGGACCTTCGGACGACACCGCAGTCATGCTTTGTGGACCTCCGGGAATGGTCGTTGCCTCAAAGAAGGCATTGGTGGCTGCTGGTTTCCGTGAACCAGGCGCTGTGTCAAAACCCACTGACCAGATCTTCTGCTTCTAGACGACCTTCTTTCCTTTCTTTATGTTTCTTAAGTCATATCCTATGTATTTTTTTGTAGCATAATACCAGGTGTTCTGGGATGATCAATCACTTTACTTTCCTATGCAACCATTTTCAAACAGCAAGTTGTCAAATGTAATGTTCGCAATGGCAGAGATTTGCTCCTTGACTCTGTACCTGAAAATCGTACTACACAAGTTACCGTAATACTCGCATCACTTTCGAGTATCTCTGAGGAGAACATCTTCGTTCTGGCGCTTCTGTGCGACGATATCAGCACGGAGAGCCTGGATGTAAACGCAAACTTATGGCGAAGAACGGATGTCATCTGTTTGCACCGATCATGTGCATAGATTTGAGTACGACAAGCAATCCTCCAAACCTTTTTTAAGCTTCTACTGCACACTATAGATACTGAATCAAGATCACATATCATTGAGATGTTTACGACCGCCTTCGACTATCTCAATAATCATGCGCCAGTACCGTCACCGATAGACACTGGAATACCCTTTTTGGCCATCGAGACAATTGTGCCCAAACTTCCGCGTCCTGATTTCTGCAGCGAGGTAGGACCGTGTCGCAAGTAATAGCTCCTATGCCCTGCTGCCCTGTTGAAACCAATCGGCACATGTGCATTAATCCAGGCCCAAGCACGGTTGCGCATGGTAATCAAAAAAAGGATCGCCGGCCGGTATACCGAGTCAGAAAAATCCGCACGGAAAAGAAGAAGCTTAGTTTCGGCCGATAGCGCTGCAGCCACAACCGCCTCCGAGGTTCTTAAAGCACAGACACGGAACTGCCGGCGAAGGTTGTCTTTTGCCTGTCGCAATACCTCGGAAAGTGCATGCGCGCTCAGAGAGAGTATGGGTGATGCTGATGTCTTCCGCACTACCACCGAGCACGGCATCACAAACACGGCCTGACGCGTCAACTGCGGGACGTGGGAAGACCAAGGGCTTATCCTTGGACGACCGTACCATAACAAAAATCGTAGGCAGCATGGCCGGCAAAGGCGGCAGACTGTATGACACGAGTACATACCATGTGCCTTGATAAAAGTGTCGCATTTCCTGGAGCAGACAGCATCCTAATTCCTATCCTGTTACCACGTGATTAAAACGTAATACATAACCTGAAGCATTTCAAAGATTCGACCAAAATGACGTCCTGGACGCCACCCAAAACACTCTCTGGAAGACCTGTTGCTGTGATCGGAGCAGGTGTGCTTGGCAGGCGGATAGGTATGCGACGACTTCAAATCTACAGGTTGTAATTACTGATAAGGTTCCCTAGGCTGTGTATGGGCTTCGGGAGGATTTGACGTTGTGATATACGATCCAAATGTCCAACAATGCGTCCAGGCCAAGGAGTACATTGCTCAGAATATCTATGCATACGCCCTGAAGACAGGGAACAAGCCCGCTACTTTCAACGTCACAGACAGTCTACAACAAGCCGTGGAGGATGCCTGGCTCGTTATCGAATGCGTACCCGAGAAACTGGATGCCAAGATCAAGATCTTCGGCGAGCTTGTTGCTCTGACCCGTGAAGATGCCATCCTCGCGACCAACTCATCTTCGTATAAGTCCTCTGAGATACTCGTCAAAGTACCACAGGAGAGCAAGAGTCGCATTTTGAACATGCACTACTACATGCCACCCGGTAACATGGTTGTGGAGCTCATGACGGACGGCTTTACTGATCCCACCATCATCGAATACTTGGTCGAGCAGTCACGGCTAGTAGCCACACTGCCATACATTGCCAGAAAAGAGTCAACAGGTTTCATCTTCAACCGTCTCTGGGCTGCTGTGAAACGAGAGACATTGACGGTTCTCGCTGAAGGGGTTTCGACGCCGGAAGAGATCGACTCTATGTGGTCTGAAATGTTTGTCAAAGGCGGATCGTTGCCATGCAAAACAATGGATGGTAACTACTTTCAATCCTCGTATCGATGCATCCGTTAATCAGAAGGCAGCTGTCGGTCTCGATACTGTAGCATTCATCGAAGGTCATTATGTCGCCGAACGAGGCCTCTCTTCCGAGAAGACAGTCGATTACCTCAAGCATAATTTTCTGGACTCTCAGCGGCTGGGCAACAAAAGTTCTAACGGTGGCCTTTACCCTCCCGCAAACAAGCCTGCCTCTACAGAGAGGAACACACCGAAGCCCCGGATCTTCGCTCTCGACATTGGTCTATCATCCGCAAAGCAATCGTCGAACGCAGGCGAAATTCTGGAGCTTACGCCCGAAGGTCAGCTCAAACCTTTGATCAAGGATCAAGCAATGCCCGATGGACTCGCTATCGATACTCGCTCAAGTCGCATGTTCTGGACGTGCATGGGCACTCCTGGCAAGCCAGATGGAGCCGTATACTCTGCGGATCTAGACGGCTCACACATCACGACAGTCGTCGCGCCCGGACTCATCAACACTCCAAAGCAATTGGCTTTGGACCCGACGCATGAGACGGCATACTTCTGTGACAGGGAAGGACAAGCAGTGTTCCGTTGCGGTTACGATGGGTCTCATCTCCATAAGATGGTCAATAGCCAAGGAGGCGGATCTGAGGACGATGCGCTCGGCTGGTGCGTCGGTATCGCTCTGTCGCCGTCTCTTGGAAAGCTCTTCTGGACACAAAAAGGCCCTTCTAAGGGTGGCAAAGGCAGACTCTTCTCAGCAGACCTACCTACAGCTATCGATGCTGCAGCCACGGGCGTGCGATGCTTGCTGAACGATCTTCCGGAGCCCATAGATCTCGAATTTGATGAAGACTCGCGTACGCTCTACTGGACCGATCGTGGAGAGCTTCCGCACGGCAACGCCCTGTATAAAGCACAGCTCGATGCCAACGGAGATATTTCAAGCTCTGGAAAAGTGATTCTGGCAAAGCACTTTCACGAAGCAATAGGTCTGAAGCTCGATTCGGCCAGGAGGCAGGTCTACGTTACAGATCTTGGCGGTAGTATCTATTGCTGCAAGCTCGATGGTAAGGCCAAAGAGACACTTCTCACCGACGAGAAAAGAGCTTTCACTGGTGTGACTTGCCTCTGAGAGGTCGCCGTAACGTCTCCAAGTAGCATCTCAATGGCAATGAATCACGTCTCAACCTCTGCGTTCGAAGAAAGGAGCACGAGAGCCGGGGCTGCGGGAATCAGTGTCCATCAGACATTCCATTCAGTAGATCCCACCCAGTCCCAAAAGCTAGAGATAGAACCCTGTCCCATCAACTCATCGAAAAATCCATCGTCGAAAGTAAGACCGGACGGTGCGAGATCTGTCGGAATAGCGTTCGCCGTAGTTATTAAAGAGAAGTTATCGGTGCCAGTTCGAGCAGCTGCAGTCTCCGGGGCACCACGTCGAATGGCTTCGAAGAACACACCTCGAAATACGCCGGCTGAATCGTAGGCGGCTTGAAGTTCCCCAAGGAGCAGCATGCAGAAGTCTAATTTGTTCAAACTGATCTGGCGAGTGAGTGGGTCGGATGATTTGGAGTTGAGCAAGTGAACGTGCATTGCAGGGACTAAGAGCGGTGGTCTGAGCCCAATCTTGTCAGTAACCAAGGCAGCACGTGATCAGCGATCTACAAATTACTCACGTCATATTTCCTGCGAAGGAGAGGAGTTTCTCTCTTACTATCTTTTCGAGGAGCACGTTGGTCTGGAAAGCTGCGGCTTCTGACTTGGTCTGCATCTGTGCTTGCCAGTCCTCGCGTGCATCAAGAGGGACGTCCTGAGGAACGCCGTCTTTCAGGAACGGCCTGTAGAACGTGATGCATAATGCCCTATCACCAACAACATCAGCATCTTCTTTCACTTGGGAATAGGTCCGTCATACTGATAGTGTAGCTGGATATGGCACCACGAGAAGATCGTACTGTTGCTTTTACGGAACTCTCCACCTCTTTCGACGGGACATGCCAAGATCGCTGTTTCCAAAGATTTCACTTCTCCAAAGAGTGGCTTCCTCGCATTGGGACGGAAGCTCAGCGCAAGGACCTCTCCTAGTAGTTTGCTGACTTCCATCAACAGCACCCAATCTTGTGCGAGTTGAGACCAGTCCTCTGGTATGTAGGTGGCCGCGATTTGGCCGGGCATGTCTGCTATGTCGATGAGTAAATCTGCAGCCATTGGCATTGCAACCGTGCAGTCGAGAAGATCGATTCTCAGTGGTCGACCGAGCGTGAGACTCAGCCAGCGATCCCTGAAGAAGCAACACCACCACAGTCGTCTCCATATGGCTCTCTGTCGGCTGTCGGTGGACATTCGGTCCTGTGTCGTTGTAGGGGGCCGATGCAGACCCATGATCTGACAATGACTTATCGCTATACCCGACCAGTACCAAGGTTGAGTATGCAGATCCTTCTCCGAGTGATAGAATGACAGTAGAATAGCCGACTGAAGTAAAACTGTCCGATCCGTTTCGCCACTTGTTTCGTACATACACTGCATTTCAACGTCAGGAGATCTCCTTGACTATAGGGTGCTCGAGGAAGGTAATACCTTTGCGCGTAAGTACATCGCATCTCGCATTTGTTTCCGAGAAGTATATCCTTCACTTTCCCAACAAGCTGGTGGCACAAACTAGAAGGCATTCGTCCTATGATCAGCTCAAATTGAAACCATAGGGTGGAGAGATACTCACAGTCATCGCGGAGAAGAACACGCTCCAGAGAAGCAACAGATTGAACCGTGTTGCCTGGCCATCAGCAAGCAGTGGCATGATGGAGGCCGCATCTACGACGGGCAGCAAGGGGTGTATGTGATGGAAATATGCACGGAGAAGAGACTTGCATGTCTCGCTTTGTGGCACAGAGAAAGCACCCTTACGTTTGAGGTACTCCACATCTTCTTCGGGCAGAGACGATGGATGTGACGGTAATAGCACATGGCGACGGACTGGCTGCTGTCCGTCCGAGCACAATTCGAGCACAGCACTAAATCCAGAGGCCTCTCCTAAAAGCTCATGTCAATCCGTGTGCCATTCGGGCACCGTGGCATCTCACATACCAATGTAGAACGGTAAGCTGTTGCTTTCATCGTTTTGTTCGATTGCCGCAGAGACGATCTGAGCGCCAGTATGCTCCTCTGGTGGTTCATTCAGACTTTCAGGCCGCGAAGACCTGTTTACCGCGTGTTGTGGTTGTCCGTGTCCAGCTGGCGATGAATGCGTGGTGCTCGGAACCGGATGAACGTCAAATGGCCGTGCAGAAGGCGATCCATTGTCGGGTCCTTCTTGGATGCTTTGGCGCTGAGGTGTCAAGACTTGACGCCGAGGAACACTTTCATCGCAGTCTTCTGTCAGCAAATGCTTGATTGTGGTTCAATGACTGCCCCATACTTGTTAAAGTTGGTGTTTCGGACAGTACAGACTGATCCGTCCTGTGTACAAGAAATACAGGGCACACCAGTGAGAGTAATACTGCACCGCACCTTCCGTTGCCGACACTTTTCACAAGCGACAGAAGCACGAGAGCGTCGCGTAGACATAATGATGTCTCTGGACACGATACGGTGTCAATGTCGATGTGGAGCTTCACAGCGTTCAAGGTACCTCGGAGAACTGGCGAGGCGACGAGTTGGTGCCAAGACAATTGAGCCGAGGTATCCGAAGTTGCTGTTTCAGTTCGTCACACAAGTTGCCTGCTGTGACATTGAGATTGCTCGCAAGTCCGCGCGTACAGATTCCAATTTCCTGTACTGTTATTTTCAGACGTGGGCACAAACAAGTTCTCGTTCGCCATCGAGACACCAACAGGGATGCACGATAACCCCAGTGGCAATTGTGCCGCTGCTGTCGGAAAGGGGCGTATGAGGACCATGTTGCCAGTGAGATGTCATGCGAAGACTCATGAGGATTTGCTGTGCGCTCTCATCCTGCCGCTGCGTAGTAGTCTGGTATGGCCCCCAAAGCCATTGCAAATTTGGAGACATATTCGTGGTCACCGCCACGGAAGTTCCGGATCAGCTCATCGAGGCGCCGTAATAGCTCCCGAGCAGTAGAGCGACTGCCAGAAGACTTTTCTGAGAGCATGTTCGAGTCTGCCAAGCTAACATCCAATGCTAGCTGAGCTGACGAAGTCAATGCCATGACAAGGCCAAGCGCGATGTCACACACTTTCTCGACCAGGCCAACTCCGTGGACCTCCATAGATGGCAGGCTCAGCTTTTCGCAGCTCGTCAAAAGGGCATCGGCGACATGGTATGCGAAGTCGTAGCGCAGCTCAGCATGGTCAGAGTTGTCGCGCAAAAGACCATGTGACATGCAGAGGTTCCAGAGACGGTTCAGAAGCCAGAATTGAGTGACAGATATATCCGCTTGCTGGCTTTCCAATAGTTGCTCTAGCGGTATAAGCGAAGCTGATGGCTCAAATGAGATGCCGCCAATGAGACAATTCTCACGAGCTCGATGCTGCGCACGAAACATTTGAATCGCACGTCTTCTGTCAAAGGTCTCGCAGCATCCATCACTAAACTTGCAGAAGCCAATCCAGCATTCAACTACGCGCTCGTCTATGGCGTCAAATGTTTCCATGAGGTAGAGAAGTCCGGTCATACCAATCGTATCAGCCTGGTCTTGGCCCATAGCTGTCGCGCCAGATGTGCCGAAAGCCCGCATAAAACAAGCATTGACGGCCGGACTACCCCGGAAACCTATCGAGTGGTTCTTCTGGAGTGCATATGCTCTAGAAATGAGATTAGCTGTAAGCCATTCTAGTATGTCGGTGGACGCTTACCTCTCAGTGACTGAGAGCACAAGATACGTTCGTAGCCATTGCTCTCGCGTCTCCGCGCTGAGATTGTCATATGCCTGCGGTAGATGCATATTTAATGAATTGGCAAGATCTACAGCCTCTCTCAGACGATGATGCGCGGCCTTGTGTAGGCCATTGCCGAAGAGGCACGCAAATATGAAGAAGCTGGCCAAGATCATGTGCACAGATGGATCTTCGCCGAAATCGACAGTCATC
Organism: Cladosporium colombiae; assembly: GCA_026122715.1. Lineage (NCBI taxonomy): Eukaryota > Fungi > Ascomycota > Dothideomycetes > Cladosporiales > Cladosporiaceae > Cladosporium > Cladosporium colombiae. The sequence goes on from JAKZFA010000014.1 coordinate 861,881, forward strand.
CTCATCTTGATGGACTCCTCAAGGAGCATTCTTGCTTGAACTGAGCGTGAAGGCGTCGACGCAACTTCGTGTATCTGCACAGGCTGCGTCATTGCGAAAGCGCATAGAGCCAAAAGCATGGCGCCAAACTGAGGGTCGTGGTGGTGCTTGCGCAAGAGCATTTCTTGGTAGACCATCGTTCTGTTGAGGACCGGCACAGTAGGGTGCAAGCGTTTGAAGTACACATCAATCCATGGTAGTAATGCTTCTTGGCTGATACTCGCTGGCCAAAACTCCACTGTTTCCATTATTGGTGGCAGATCTTGTTCAGGAATGGTGGCGAATAAATTGAAAGAGTCGTCCGGTGGCGAGTCAATGGGTAAGCTTGGTAGCAGGAAGTCAGGCACATCCAAATTCTGAGACATCGCAGACATGGCCTCTTGGTTCGTGGGGTGAGAATGCATGCTCGTGACAAGTTGTAGCTCATGACCAGTGAGAGACTCGTTGCGTGGGTAATGTGACGAGTCTTGGTTCTGCGTCCAATATGATAGCGGTGACTCGTGTGAATTGTTTGAGTCTGTCATGACAGCGCCGTCTGAAGATATGGTGCTCACACGGTGTAGTGCTGCACCGTCATTTGTGCTTGATGGGCTCATAATAGTGGTCCCGTTGGACAGTGATGTAGGCGCAGAGTCGTTCATCTCGAGCACGCTTTCATTCGGACTTGGTCTTGATCGCTGCTTCTGAATCCTGTTGAGACGGCCAGGCACAGGCCCACGCTTCTTCCTAGCTTCGTTGAAAGTACAACTCATGCTTCGGCCAGTGCATGTCTTACACGGGTTGGACATGTCACACCGGACTTTGCGTTGTCTGTTTGCACACTACGATCAGCAGAACGTTGCGAGGGCAGTGTTGTGTTACTTACTTGCATTGGTCGCAAGCTCTGTCGGCTGATGACTTCTGTCGCCCTGCCGGCACGCCAGCAGCTGCGTCCAGAGTGATAAACATGGCGACGATGTTGACGCTATATGCTCAAGAAGAGGTCGACGTGCCCTGGCGAAGTCGAGGTCCTGCCCGCTCTGATGAATGTGCCGAGGACGGAAGAGAAAGTGGCTTCATCAAGCCACTGCGCCTAGGCGTCGCAAAATCTGCGTATGCGTCTTTAGACGAGAAGTTGAACTCTTGCATGCAAACCTTTCACATTCTGAGATGACATCGTAGTATGCAATTCAGCCAAGAGTAGGTACGGACTAAGCTATCCGTTTGTGCATAATTTAGGCGAGTCAGGAAAGGCAGGGTGTTGCAGAAGAGGCGGGGATCTCCACGACATCCACAGTGTCACACGACCGAGAGTCTCGCCGCTGTGGAGGCGACCGGCTGGCAAGTCCGGGTCCAAGGGTCGTTCGAATGGTGATTTCCACCCTCGAAAATATAAGCACTTGATTGAATAACATTCCCAACCGTATCTCAATGGCAAGCATAGTCGCTTCTAGTTCCGAGTTCACTGGTATCAGCATGCGAGTTGCTTACATACAAGCTGATTTCCAGCAGCATCTCAATGGTGGTGCTTAGGGAACAAGAAACCAGACCTGCCGACACCAGCCTGGTAGCTACTGAGATCGTCGTATGTGATATCATGCGCAGCAACTGTATACGTACTTCGCTAAAGGAGATTCCATGATATATATGCTAAAGAACAAGCCCAAAATTATTTGCTAACAAGCACAACGGCACCGTACGGCATCAGGGTTACATATCCACCCTTGATGCCCGCCTCCTGGTTCGACACCAACACCTCGTACTCTTCGCGCGAAGGCGACTCAACGTGCACCCTCTGCTCCTTGTCTGAGAAGTTGAGCAGGACAACGGCCTTCTTGCCCGTCTCGAAGCTCTCCCGCTCGTATCCAAGCACCCACTCGCCTGTGTCGAGCTCGCTCAGCGGCTTGTAAGAGCCGTACGTAAGCAAGTCGGTGTGCTCCTTTCGCAGGGCGAGCATCTTGCGCCAGTACGCGAGCACACTGTCCGGCACGTCGATCTGGCTTGCGACGTTCCAATCGACGTAGTCTTTGTTGATGGTCATCCATGGAGTGGTTCCTTCCGCAGAGAACCCAGCGTTCGCCGAAGAGTCCCACTGCATGGGAAGTCGACCGTGGTCTCTAGCCTTGAGTTGGATCTCGCGCATCACGTCTCCCATCTTTGAGTGGTCTCCGCCTCGCGTCTTTAGGACTGCGTTGTAGTGGTTTCTGCCCTCGACGTCGATGTATGCCTCTGTTCCGTAATCTTTCCCAAGGTTGGCTGTGCCGATTTCTTGTCCAGCAAGCATGAATGGCGTACCACTCAGTGTGAGCAGGTATGTGGCTAGCATCTTGGCCGCCGTGGCACGGTGCTCAGGAGCATCGGAGGCGTAGCGGCTGAGTGAGCGACCACTGTCGTGGTTGTCCAGGTATACGCTGTTCCAACCGTTGACCTTGGGCATCACTCGCTGCCACATGTTTGTGATGTTACGGATCTTGCGAGGGTGGAAGTCGTCCCGACCGTACTTGCCGTCCGGTCCAAAGTCCATGTCCACGATATCGCCAGTGAACACCATGTTGAGCTCGTGGCGGTCTTTGGCAACGTACTCGCTGACGGACTGCTCGTCCTTGGTGAATCCGAGCTCGCCAACAGTCATGGCGTCATACTCGTCGAAGATCGCACGCATCTCGCGGATGTACTCATGCATCTTGGGGCCGGAAGCAAAGAACTCGGCGCCAGACTGGTAGGGCTCGTCGTCGACGATCTTACCGTCGGGAAGATCTGGGTGCTTGGACATGAGGTTCATGCTGTCAATGCGGAAGCCGTCAACGCCTCGGTCGAGCCAGAAGCGAATGTCATCGTAAGACGCTTGACGCATCTCCTCGCACGCCCAGTTCAAGTCGGGTTGAGAGGGGAGGAAAAGAGCAAGGTAGTACTGTCCAGTCTGTTCGTCAAAGTGCCATGCGCTGCCGCCGAAGATGGACTTCCAGTTGTTTGGCTCTTTCCTGTTGCCCTCGGAATCGTACTTAGGGTCTCTCCAGAAGTACCAGTCGCGCTTCGCATTGTCTTTTGAACTTCGTGACTCTTTGAACCAGGCATGCTCGTCGCTGGTGTGGTTGACCACCAAATCCATGAGCAGGCGCATGTCATTGCTGTGTAGCTGATCGATGAGTGATTGCACATCTTCGACAGTGCCGTACGGTTCGTGAATCGCGCGATAGTCTGAGATGTCGTAGCCCATGTCGTGTTGTGGAGATGCGAAGATCGGGGAGAGCCAGATTGTGTTGACGCCTAGCGACTTGATGTAGGGGATCTTGCTGACGATGCCAGGGATATCTCCGAGGCCGTCTCCATTGCTGTCTTTGAAGCTAGCAGGGTAGATCTGGTATACCACTGCCTCTTTCCACCAAGTCTTTTCTGGTAAATTGGCCATGACTGCGTGTGGTGACATCTAGTGTTACAGGAATGTGTGTTCTTTCATGAAAGTCGATGATGTGGTAGAGGGAGAACAAGGTAATGATGTTTTCAAGGAAGTGCTTGCTCTGAGAGTCGATGTCTTGAGTTAGAAACAATGGAAGAGGCAAGTATACTTCTAGCTGATGGACATGAAATGTGGCGCTTCCCACGCCGCCATCATATACATGTCGTCCGGGTCAAAGCTGACAACCACGGTGATTTCTTCGGCCTTGCTATCGATGGTACCCAGCAACGACTCCCCACAATCATTGCCCCAGTCGGTTAGAGCTCTCGGTGTGGAGGGGTGCGGAGGATGAAGATGGGTACGAACTCGGGACTTCTCAATGAAGTGAGTTTCCCCGAAAGCTTCGATTTCACCGAAACTCTTTCTCCACGTGGGCGAGGCGAGATCATGGAGACCCCAATTGATCGAAACCTTAGGTGTGGTCAGTGGTTAGATGGTAAGACCTTGGGATGATGATCATGTGATCTGTTAGAGAAGTGTAAGCTCTGTCTGTTCATGCTCAGAACAACTATGCTGAGACCATCGACATCATTGAAAACGATTGCCGATTGCCGCGAAGAGGCATAGTGAGCAAGAGCTCCGTATCTACGTCTGGTAAGCACGTCGATGTTACATACAAATTCGTGATATATTCGAAAACACTGACAACAAGTTCCGACTGCCGCCGCATCCTACGCCACTCATAGCGCTGATACGTATGCATGAAAATGCAGGTGTACATGTGAAGAAAAAAAGAGAGAAAGAAAGTAGCCAAACCAAACGAGATTTCAAAATAAAAATAGAATGTCGACATTGCATTTGCATCATTTATCCTTTAATTTCCAAACTCCTCCGCAATCTCATCCGGATCCAGCGTCTCGACGAAAGCCCTGCGGATGAACGTATGCCACGCCTCGTTCGTCTGACACTTCCTGTGCTTCTTCTTGCCGTGCTTTTTCTTGCCCTTCTTGCCCTTGTGCTTCTTCTTCTTTTGCACGTCTACGTCTACGTCGTCTTTGTCATCTTCGTCTGCATCATCGATAGCCGCAAGAGACTTTGGCTTGGGCTTAGGCTCGCAAGTACCTATATCGCGAGCGAGGCCCAGCATGCTCCGGATGGTCAGATCGGGCAAGTTGTAGACGCTGTCGTTGCGGGTGTCGTAGTGGAGCTGGAAGTTGAAAGTTTTGGGGTTGGGCTTGTGGTCTTTGTCGTGCTTCTTGCCCTTGTGCTTGCCTTCGCTCCACTTTTCGCTCTCAAACTCGCCTTCCTCTGTTGTGGAGATGGCGGAGTTGGAGAAGTCGTTGTTGATATGGGTCAGGTTGGCGAGGTACTGCTTGTAGCCCAGCAAAGTAAGAGTTTGAGGCGAGTAAGCCGGCCCTGGTGGCGAGGACTTGGATGGAGGGTCGGGCACCGTGAATTTCTGGTCTTTGCGCTTTTTTCGCAGGATGTCCACCCAGCTGTTGTCATCGCTGTCGTTCTCGTCGAGCCATGACTCCCAGTCGGCCTCGTCGACAGAGACATCGGCATAGGCTAACGCTTTGTTCAAGTCTGCCGTGGATGTCTCGTGCGATTGGGTCAGACGATGCGACTCCAAGCCGGAAATGTTGTATTCGTAAACCCTGACCACTGGCAGCAGGTTTGGAACAACACTGGCGCTGGCGAAAGAGACCGAGTAGCGTTCGGCAAATCTTCCTCCGATGTCCTTCAGGTACTTCTTCTCTTTCTCTTTGCGCCTTTGCTTCTTGCTCTTGCCGTCACCTTTCTTCTTATCATCGCCCTTGGAAAACTCGTCAAGCAGCGCCTCATACTCCCACATAGGCCTCTGGTCGTCACTGCTCTCCATGGGCTCTTCCGAGAGTGCCATTCTGAGCGACTTTGGTGGTTTTGGAATCTCCGACCACTGCTTACGTAGGTCGTGGAAATAGTTCGTTGAGACCTCCGCGTGCATCTCATCGTCGGGAATTTCTCGCAAGTCAGCATCCAACTGTGAGATTTTCATTCGTCCGTTGTTTGTATCGTCATCAATTGCTTGGAAGTCTTGCAGCATGAAGTGATCGTAGTTCATGTGTCCCCACATGCCCGCAATGACAACGTCGCGGAACTGCTGCATCCACAGGGCGTATTTCTGCCAGCAAGTCTCGTCCCATTGCGTCTTTGCATCCGTACGCGCTGGAGGTACGTGGCCGATCATGATGGCTTTCATGCCGCGATCGCGCATGAATTGTAGCTGGATGCGCAGCCACTCCATCTGACGGTAGCCGGGCTCTGACCTAGCCGCACATCCATCGACGGCAGCGTTGGACTGGAAGAAGTACATGGTGTTCAAGCTGAAGACAGCCAGCTTGTTCGGGATCACCTCGACGGAGAACCATCCACCTTGTTCGAAGGAGTGCTTTTGTACTTCTGGAATGAACTGTCTCCAGACGTTCAGGAAAGACTTCGTCCATCTGTTGGGACCTTTTGTCATGATGTTGTGAGGTAAGATATCGTTGTTGCCGATGTTGGGCACAATCGGAATGATAAAGTCGTTGTTCGGATCGCGATCTTCCTCGTCACCATTGTGCTTGCCAAAGACCTCGAACATTTTTTGCACCATGAACTCGTTGAGCTCGGTCACCTGCTCCGCCGTACGTGGGTGGTCCTCGTCATTGTCGTGACGCGCAGAATCCCCGGTCCAGATGACAAAGTCGATTTGATCCCTCAGCTCTTTTCCAATCCACTCTATTGTCTTGTTGACTAAAGCAATCGGGCTGTCGCAGTCGCTCACTTCGGCGCCGTATATTCCAGCTGGACCTTGTCCATGATGGCAGGCGGCGTCTTCAGAAGTCGAAGAATATACTTGGTAGAAGCGATCAGGGTGGAAGTCTACAGTGTGTTAGTTCAATTGCGCAACGCTGGTTGTTCCTCCGACGCTCGGCGCATGCGTACCTGTCATGTGCAGGAACCGGCCATGCAGCGGCCGTTGTTCCGTCGCATGTACCGCATTGTGTTTTCCTTGGGCGACCTTCTCAGCCAGTAAGGGGGCTTGCTCTGTCGGTAGAGCTTGTGACCATGAGAGCAGTTGTGAGGCAGCCAACAGGCGAGGCAGCAGGCCCATCTTGCCTGCAACCATCAGGGTGTTTTTCTCTGCGATCACTTAGGCGGCTCGCATGCGAGGGCTTTGTAGAAGACGTGAGTGATGCTATGCAATAGGTATATGTGCAAGTAATAGGCCAATGGCTAGGAGTGGTGTATGGGGTGTGTGTGAGGATAGCAAGGCTGCTCGGAGGGGTCTGATCGTCGGTGGTGGCAGTAGCAGGCGGTTTGGCGTTCAACACTGGAAATCTCCCTCCCGTTTATTTCCAAACACGGACAACGACGTCACACGCTGTCTCGAGTGCCTGGAACAAGCGTGGAGAAGGCTCCAACAACGGGTTCGAATGTTGACTCTACCTGTACGCCGGGAGAAAGAGAAAAACATGCTACAACAAAGCTGTCTCGTGTGCGTGCGCGCCAATATATCTCATATCATCCCAAACGAAAGGACCGACGATGAGCACGCGACTTGTCTCCCCCGGGCGGAGCAGGATGAGGCTATGGGCGAGCTGGTGGCATGCACCCACCAATCATGCAAGCAGCACGCGCACGTTGCGCTGTTCGCACGTACAGGACGTGTGCCTTCGTCCCTCGCCGTTCCACTGTATTGCCCACGCCTGACTCCATCATGTGCTTACCTTGATGGCTACGCCTGACTGCCGTTGCATATGAGCTCGGCCATACGTGCTGCTTGAAACGTTGACCTGCTCTGACCGCTGCGACGAGCTATTTCGCTTGAGCGGATGTTGAGTCTAAGTTTGTATACACCGTTGACAACTGATACTCGATATTCAGATGCACCGTACTTGACAAGGAGAAAATTAAAGGCTTGAAAGCAAGCTGTAACTCAAGCAACCAAGCCTTTGTTGGTATCCTCGGCTGAAGAACGAACTCCTTACCGGGCGATGGTCGATGTCGTGCATAAACATGCATGTACATGTTGCATGTACACGTAGCGTTGTATGTATATTTATGGCGAGATCTAGATGTCAACGCCTCTTTTATAGGGTTAGTGTTGGGGTAAGCAAGAATCAGTTTAAATCGTTGAAATCGACAATTGTTTCTTGATTTCTCCTTGTGTGATGTAGCAGGGTGTGTGCATGATAGATGGGGTTCCTAATCGATTTCAAATACCCTTTGTATTGCAGCTTTGGTGCTCCTGGTGTCTCTTGACCTGAGTTTCACAAAGATGGCAAGGAGCAACAACACAATCATGAACATCCGAACGACACGGACTAGCGAATAGATGAGATTGAGTACTCCAATACCAGCAAACCCACATTTACTCGCACATGACGCATGAAAACGCTCCCCTGCATCTGATTCACACCGAAATCACATATCACCATCACTCTCACCCCTCGTCTTACTCAACCTTCCCACGCAACCCAATCCCACTCACGATCAACACACGCGCGAGCACAAAAGGCAACGTGGAAACCGTCACCGCCCAATCGTCCGCGCTCCACCCTCCAACCCGAAGCCACACTCCCCATCCCCCAATCGCGTGCGCACACGAGTGCAAAAAGAACGCATCCGACACCAGCATACCCAAGCACGACAGCCTCCAGACGCGGTAGTCGTCCACGAAGCGCAGCACGACTCCTTCGATGAACGCGAAATGCAGCCAGCCGCCGACCAGCTGCGTGTAAATGAATTCAGACGCCGGGTCGATAGTTGTCAGCGTGTGCCGGGTCATGCTACTGGTGTAGACCGTCGGCGCGAAGGTGAGCACGAGGAACCCGCCGATCGTGCACAAGGGCTCGACGTTGAGCAGCAGGAATCGCCAGAGCCATGGGATGGTCGCTGAGGCGGACGGGCTGCGTGCGGTTGGTTGTGGCCCCATACCGATGACGTCGGATGCAGCGATGGATTGCTAATGGTATAAGAAGATTGGTAGTTATGCAGTCGGGAAGATGGGCGACCGTTATGCCGTTGCCAATAATGGCGATGATGTGTTTGCAATATGCCACGGGAGGTTTCTATCTACCATCACCTAACCACCGGTAACGGAACAGCAAGGCCAAAGGCAAGTGGAGAAGGCCGGCTAGAAGTGGGCGCCGATCCTGCGCAAAAAGCTTGCCTTTCCCCGACACGCCTATAACATCACCCATCGCGGACAGAAAAAAAAAGCTTACATGCGCCTCCGAAGATCTCTCAGATTGAATGCGCAACAGCGTTCACGCGTAGGATGACAGCCTTCAATGCCTTACAGGCATGGCGATGTGATCTCGCCGGCCCCTTCCCCGTGGGCAGCTCTGCACATTGCATGCCGTAACACATGGCCCATCCCGGAGAAGGACCTATCAGCCAAGGGCACGTTATGTAAAAACTTGTGGACGTGGTCCACCAGCTCGAACCGTCCGAAGTCTTCACGATTCCGACGTTTGACCACCGCGTCTCAAACCTCGCACATGCCCCGGAGTGAGCATCGTGGAGCCATGTCATTCTCACCAAAGCCGCCCTCAACCGAAACCCACTGCCAGCAACGCAGCACCACACTCCTTAAGGACGACCTTGTGGGGATGTCTCTGCTCGCTATGTTGGGCCCCCAGGAGCAGTTCGTCCCATATAACCCCATACTTCTTGTGATCCGTGACCTGGAGACGCCTGTCTACTAGTTCGGTGCGACCGCGGCCACTTCACATTTCTCTCTTCCCTGGTTTGCGACCACGGAGTCAGTCTTCCTCTCACAGTCACTCCTGCCTTCGAGACACGACATCCTCCAAGAAGAAACCATGGAGATCAACCCGAAAGTGCGGAACGCCGCTGAGAATGGCGACCTCGAGCAGACTATCACCGGAGGCCCTTCGCAGCCCGGCGACATTCAGATCTCCGACGATGTGTTCGGTGAGGTTGGCGAGGATGGTCCCAATTACCGCAATGTTGGTCTTGCCCGAGTTTGTGTGGTTGTCGTTCGGATGAAAGTGCTGACATTTTGCGACAGGTTGGTTGGATCGCAGCTTCGGTTCTGATGCTGAAGTCACAAGTCGGACTTGGTGTGCTATCCATTCCGAGTGCTTTTGACGTCTTGGGCATGATTCCGGGAATTATCTGCTTGCTGTTCATCGCTGGAGTTGCTACGTGGGCTGGATTTATTGTTGGTCCTTTCAAGCTGCGTCACCCGCATGTGTATGGTCTGGACGACGCTGGCATGATGATTGCGGGACCCATTGCCCGTGAGATCATGGCTGGCGGTTTCACACTCTGTAGGTTGCCCTGGAACAGTCCATCGAAACGAACTTGCTGACAACATGCCACAGACTGGATTTTCCTCTCAGGATCCGGCATGCTCGGTGTGTCCATTGGACTCAACGCTTTGTCGACACACGGGACATGCACAGCGGTCTTCGTTGCGATAGCCGCAGTCATCGGCTTCGTCTTCGCCAGTGTCCGAACTCTCGGCCGCCTTAGTTGGCTCGCCTGGGTCGGCACAGCTTGTGTGCTCGTGTCGGTGTTCGTCCTCACAGTCGCTGCAGGCGTCCAGGAACGCCCCGCCGAAGCACCACAAGTAGGACCCTGGTCTTCAGACTTCAAGATTGTTGGAAACCCTACGTTCGAAGAGGCCATGGCTGCTGTCTCATCGCTTGTTCTCGCCTATGCAGGCGTACCAGCCTTCTTCGCAGTCGCTTCCGAGATGGCGGATCCCCGTCTGTACACTCGCTCGGTCCTGACATGCCAGGGAGTCGCTACTGTCACTTACTCTGTCATTGGCATTGTGGTGTACTACTACTGCGGTTCCTACGTCGCATCGCCCGCTCTGGGTTCTGCTGGTGTCCTGATGAAGAAGGTGTGCTACGGACTGGTGCTGCCTGGTCTGATCGTATCAACTCTGTTGTACATCCATGTGAGTTGAGCCTCCGAGACTTTCCCGATCGTGAAGAATCAATCATACTGACCGCCTCTTTTTAGCTCACCGCGAAGTACTTCATGGTTCGAATTCTCCGAGGCTCCAAGCACCTTGCGGCCAACACATGGCAACACTGGACCACGTGGCTGTGCTGCACCGGCGCCATCACAATCGTCGCATACTGCATCGCCAGCGGCATCCCCGTGTTCCAGAGTTTGGTGTCCCTGGTCGGCGCCCTATTCGGCACTTTCATGACTTTCCAGCCGATGGGAGCGATGTGGCTTTACGACAACTGGAACAAGGGCGAGCGCGACTTGAAGTGGAAGCTCGGCGTGTTCTGGGCGTGCTTTGTGATTGTCGTTGGCACGTTCTTGATGATCGGTGGCACGTACGGCTCCGTGGTCGGGATCATTGATTCTTACAACGAGGAGGGCGGCTCGTCGGCGTGGTCTTGTGCGGACAATTCGAATTCCGTTTAGAGAGAGCCACACGCGCGGCCGGCAGCGAGCGAGCGAGCATTATTGTTATCATCGTTATTTTGGCACACGAAGTTCACGAAGGATCTGCTGCGGGACAGACAGACAGACAAGACAGCTTAAGTAAATGCGCATTATGACCCGGGAAAAGGGCACTACTTCTGCAAGTACTTCTCTCGCCCGCTGTATACACACGTGAACATATACACTACGCACGCAGTTATGTCACTCATGGAACGACCTAGATCAGCCCTCTCTGCCAATCTCGCCTCCCTAGTCATTGACTGCCGAGTGCTTGGTAGGAGGTGACACCGTGACACCGTGACACCGTGACACCGTTGCTCGGATCTGCATCGCCACGATGCTTGGTGTGCTGCGTGCATAACCCGCGACACATGGCAGCCCTCAGTCGCTTGGCAACCCCATGTGCCCATGCAAGCCATCGCCGTCACACATCGAGATTTCCAGGGGTAAAGGTTTCCTGTGCCTGGATGGTTACATATCATGCGGCTATCCGGCTCGAAAAGCTCGCCTAAGCAAGACGCCACGCAAAGTCTGGAGAACGCTGAACCGGAAGAGGCGGCGCAACCAGTGGCACACGTTCACAAGGACAACGAATTCGACGAATTTAGCTTTGGTGCCTGGCAGAGAAGGCGCGAAAGAAACTCCGTCGGCGGCTACGGCTAGTTCGTTAGGGCCCGTATACGAGCAGTAGTGATGAATTTTGGTAAGGAGGGTGCTAAACGCGGCACATCACAATCGGGCCTAGCGAGGAAGAAGAAGGCAATAGTGCGAATATCTTGCCGCTCCCGTGTCGGCCGTGTGGTGCTTCGTGGGCTCGTGGCCCGTCCTTGCGCTCTGCTATCCAAGGGGAGGCTGCGGATAGAACGCAGGCCATCCAGGCTAACCTGCTTGCCATTCGTGTCTGAAGAAGCCAAACAGTGCGCGCGCGCAGTGTCGTAAGGTCTGGCGCTGCTTAGCCTTAGGGCCCCGTAGTCTGGGAGAGGCGCTCGAAATACACACGGCGATCCCCTTGTCGACCTCCACCACCTCGTGTTGCCTCTACCATAAGTCTTTTCCCGTTCCCACTACATCTCACCCAGTCGCTCTTTTCGAAAGCACCCGCGCAACTGCTCTGCACAGTCATTCCTTACTGTCTGCATCACATTCGTTGTTTTATTATTTCTCGATTCGTTTCTTTATAATAATACAGCAGATCGTCAGCAGTCAACGTCTTTCATCATGCGCGCCAACGAGTCTCTCGCTCTTTCGCTTCTCGCAACCGCCGCTGTGGCCCTGCCTTCGCCCACTGGCAAGTCTTGCAAGGCTGGCCACAAGCACAAGCAGGCCGCCCAGTACAACAGCCACGTCGCCGACCTCAAGGCCCAGGTCTCCTCTCTCCGCCAGCAGATCTCCAGCGTCTACGCCGAGCCCAGCCACGCCGCCTGCAAGGCCTCTACCGCAGGCAATGTCTACGGCACCGTCCCTGCTGGCTTCACTGGCGCTTTCACTGCTGCCATGAGCACCGGTGCTGCCAGTGCCACCATGCCCGCTGCCTACGAGACTTTCTTCTCCAAGGTTGGCTCCATGACCCGTCTCAACCCGGAGTCCACCAACGTCTCCCCTACCAGCAGCGTCCCCAAGGCCACTGATGCTCCTGTCAAGACTGACGGCAGCAAGGGTGGCGAGGCTCCTTCCTCCTACGGCTCTGGTGCTGGCTCTTCCTCCGATGCCCCGGCTCCTTACCCTACCATGTCCACCTACTCCAACGGTACCACCGTCAACCACCAGGCCACTGGTGCCTCGACTGGTGCTTCCAGCAGCGCCACCTCTCTCTGGTCTTCTGGCGCCGTCTCTTCAGCCACTTCCAGCGCGGCTTCCAGCTCCAGCACCAGCGCTGGTGTCTCGCCCACTTACATCCCCAAGCTCTCCGACTGGACCGCCGAGCAGATCTCCTCTGGTGAGGCCTGGAAGAACGTCAGCCAGATCGCCGACCAGCGCATGAAGGCTCGCGAGCTTGAGGGCAGCTGCACCTACGAGACCGCCGAGGTCAGGACTGAGTTCAGGGCCATGACCAAGGAGAAGCGCAAGGAGTTCACCGACGCCGTCACCTGCCTCAAGAACCTTCCTCCCAAGGTCATGACTGCCGACCAGTCTTCCGAGTACGCCGGTGTCAAGTCCAGGTACGACGAGTACGTCGCCACTCACATCGAGAACACCTTCAAGATCCACGCCACTGCCGACTTCCTTGCGTGGCACAGGCACTTCATCTTCAGCTTCGAGCAGGACCTGAAGAACTCCTGCGGTTACACCGGCACCCTCCCCTACTGGGACTGGGCCGCTGACGCCCAGGCCGTTGACCAGAGTGAGATCTTCAACGGTGACGAGTACTCCATGGGTGGCAACGGTGAGTACATCGCTGGCCGCGCCGACACCTACCTTGGTCTCCAGGACATCAACTTCCCTCCCGGAACCGGCGGTGGCTGCGTCTACAGCGGACCCTTCAGCAACACCACCTTCGTCACCAACCTCGGCCCCATTGACTCGCCCTACAACAACAACGTCGTCGGCCAGTACGACTTCAACCCCCGCTGCCTCGTCCGTGACCTCAACAGCTGGTTCTCCTCCCGCTACAACACCTACAACAACGTCGCCGACCTCGCCATCGGCGTCGACAGCGTCGAGTACTTCCAGTCTCTCATGCAGGGCTACCTCGGCGACAACAAGCTCGGTGTGCACGGCGGTGGCCACTGGCTCGGTGGCGGTCCCTCCCAGCTCGAGGACTTCCACTCTTCCCCCAACGACCCCGTCTTCTACATCCACCACGCCATGATTGACCGCATCTGGACCGTCTGGCAGTACATGGACCGCGAGAACCGCCAGAACGCCATCTACGGCACCAGCACCCTCAACAACAGCCCTGCCAGCCCCGACATGACTCTTGCCGACAAGCTGCCTTTCGGCCTTGTCACTGAGAGCCCCGTGTTCGGTGACCTTATGGACACTCTTGCTGGTCCCTACTGCTACCGCTACGAGTAAGCGTTTGCGTCCATGGAGAGAGAAGGAGGGAAGGACTGGGTGATCATCTGAAATGAAAAGAACGACCACTTATTAGCCTGGCATGGCTGCCATCTCATTTTATGTCTCGAAACAACTTTCCCTTTGATCTCGTCGATACTTTTCGTTTTTCCCGTTTTTCCTTTTTCCAATTTCTCTTCTTTGGCTTCAGATCGGATTCAAGGATCCGACAGAAGGAGTCTTCTTAACCACAAGACCTAGTTTTCCTCTTTTTTAGCTGTATATGATTTCGTACATATCACACATACAAAACTGGTCCAAATGAAACAAGTGAGATGCTCCAGGTTTCCAATGCAGTGGTGGCGATATTTGCAAGGTTGTGGACGGGGATTTTGATTAATTCCCCAGTCTTTCATCCCGGTAGCGCATCATTCCATCGCCCGTGGTGGTCGGTGGTGGTGGTGGTGGTGTGGGTCTTGTGCGCTGGCTGATGGAATTATGGAGGATGGTGTTTTGATATGCTCGGTACATTAAGAGAGGTGCTGGATTGAGAATAATGGGAGGATTCGTTTATATACTTGGGCGGGTTTTGGGGGGTGAGCACGTTTGAGAACTTTTGATTTATGCACCGCACACTTTACGACTTGCTTGGGGACGAGCAGGTTTTTTTTATTCGTGGATGCTAGGAGGTAGGTACTTTCGACGGTGTGTCTGGCTTTATGACTGGAGACGTTTGTTTCGATATCCTACTGTGCAGGTGCAGAAAGTGGTGATTGACGATGTATACTGTATGTAATCTCGGCGTGATTTGTTGATGGACGCAGCAAATCGCGAAGTACGCTCAAAACACGTATATACTTTCTCGCTTTGTTACACGCTATCGATGTGTATTTGTGTCTGATTCGGTAAGCTCTTGATCGCCGTGAGATGATTTACCGTCTCAGTGGAAAGCATATATGCACCCGGTAGAAGTGCTTCTTTCGTTGGCAACCTTGTGTTGTTCGCTGTCTGTCGTTGACAATACCAGCATGGCCGAGGACGCGACGCCAATGAGATGCTGTAATGTTCTTCAGCGGGGCAATTCTTCTTCATCCCTATGTTTTAGTGATGGTAAGGCCGCATTGAATCCAATTCGCCAGTGAAATACTGATGTTCTCCTGAAGTTGTTTCTCGCGTTTATTGAAGCTCCGTGTATCCGCGTCGCATCTTGACTTGCTACCATATATGCGCGCAAGGCGACCAGCGAGTTTCACCATCAGACATGACCGTTTACTGCGATCTGTTACCCAATGCCCAGATTCCCAGCTGACCAAGCCAATAATTCGCATCACACCGTATCCATCGACCTGGACGGCACGCATCATACCACTTACTCGCCGACCGAGTCACGCATTCGCTACTTCCACCGGTATACTCCGGCGGTCTATCTTCGTCTCTCTGCCCTGCGGAGGTAATCCTATATGATACCTCCGTACTCCTATCGCAGAAATCGATCATATCAGACACTTTCTCCTACTTGCTGCACGGGGCCCATCGCTGTCGTATGTCCGGCGAATGGCCTGCGATATTGCTGTCTAAGGCTGTATCTGGGCTCGCCGTGGGCACGACGAACGCCACGTGGCCCGCATTTCCACATTCCCGTCTATAATCGCGGTCGGACTCAGACATGACACCACGGGTGACAGGCACTCGCATGCACAAGGCTCGTACAGTATGGAGACATTATTTCTTCCAAGCGTGCGCTTCCTTCGCTCTGTATCAAGTGGACTGCCCTGCGGCTGGCAAGCGAGCAGCGAGAGCAGGCTCCCGCGGTGATTTCAACGCTCGTATTGGCGGATGTCTCACTGTGCGGACGAAATTGCGCACAGGCGGCGTGTGGCCGTTTCTGCACACCGCGAAGAGCGTGTCTCAAAGACGCGTGCGCTCCATGCGAAGCCATGGCACAGCAGACAGGGTGGGCAACCAAGATGGCCGCGCAGCACCCTGCCCCTGGGCGCTGCTGTGGCTGCTCTCTTTGTACTCGCGCAGTCACAACAAGGCAAGCGACCAAGACCCCGGCGCAATATGCAGGTACGGGCAAGCCACAGGCCAGCCCTCCAGCCAAGCGACATGTGCCAAAACCCCTGAGAGGGCAGCGGCATGACATGTAGGATTTCGCGAGGCGGGCGAGGCTGAGGGCGCCGACGCAAACCTTCGAATCAGAAGGCGGCGCCCTCAACAGAAATTCTGAGCGCCGACAGGAGTGGAGGGGATTCGATAGCGCGTACGCTGGGAAAGTCTGAACCTCTGTCCCTCCATCCATGCAACACGAACTTCCATCTCCACCGATGCAGACAGAGCAACGGGCGCCGTCGTGTTTGCGCGGCGATCCCCGTTTGCGCGCGATCCCTTGTGTCTCTCGCTCGGGGCTTGCGTCGTTTGCTGCTGTCTCCAATCTTCATCAAACGAGAAAGTCTCGCCCGCCCGTTTCGTCGCGCTTCGATCGCTCGCTCGCTCGCTTCGTCTAAAGCCTCTCGGCGGGCCCGTACGCACTGGGGATTGTGCTAGCGCATCTCTACACACGCTCGTGCAGTGCCATGTTCTTCGCCCTACGCTTTGTCTGCTGTCCCACGCGCGGCCCCTACAACCTAGAGCCTAGGACGGAGATGCCAGCGGCAGCCGCACATCCCCGTGACTGATCGATTCCGACGCGGCACAACTGACTCGGACCGGCGTGATTCCCGTCACAACTCTGCCTTTCTGGCTTTGTCGCCACTGTGGCAGACCTGCAGGAACCCGCTGCCCGCGGCGGCAGGTGCAGGGGTTCCTGGCCAGGTCCGCAACGGTTGGCCTCCGATGACATTGGCGGCACCGCAAATAGCCAGATGGCGTGTATAGGGCCTCACTAATTTCTTTCCTTTCCCTTCCGGGCGCTGGCGATACGAGACGATCATACGCCAACGCTTGCCTTACCCAATGCCCCGGACGAGGCGGTAGACTGGGCCCCAGTTAATCTAACCTTGCACGCTGCCTAAGTA
This sequence comes from Cladosporium colombiae, assembly GCA_026122715.1. Classification (NCBI taxonomy): domain Eukaryota; kingdom Fungi; phylum Ascomycota; class Dothideomycetes; order Cladosporiales; family Cladosporiaceae; genus Cladosporium; species Cladosporium colombiae. Next base: position 878,771 of record JAKZFA010000014.1, read on the forward strand.
CCATCACCAACGCTCTCTTTCTTCTCGCCCTTCTCTCTTCACGTCTTTCGCTTTATCAGCTAATTCTTTCTTCACCATCGAGAAGTGTGTTTGATCCCACTTCCAGTCTTTACAGTTAATTTTTTTTCCGTCGCGTCCCGCCATTATGCGTGCCGACACCACACTCATTGCCTCTCTTCTGGCGGCCTCGGCCGCCGCCCAGCACAACTTGACTGGTTACACCAACAACACCTCCGTCGACAACTCCTACAACAAGAAGATTGTCGCCGACCTCGAGGCTGAGGTCGCCGCTCTCAAGCACCAGCTCGAGGAGGCCCAGGCCGAGACCTGCGATGTCACCCCCGTGACTGGTGGCTCCACTGGCACCTCTCCTGCCGGTGACAACAAGGGCTCTGGCTCTGCTGTTGCCCCTGCTGCCGCTGCTACCACCTCTTCCGAGCCTGCCTGGTACACTGGCGAGGACGAGTCTGCCTCTGACAAGCCTGCCGCTGAGAAGCCCGCTGGCTACACCGGCCAGACCAACCCCGTCGCTTCTGACAAGCCTGCTGGCTACACTGGCCAGACCAACCCCGTCTCTTCCGACAAGCCTGCCGGTGACAAGCCCTCTGGCTCTTCTGAGGGCCCCAAGGGCTCTGACAAGCCCGCCGACGACGGCAAGGTTGAGCAGGATGGTGCCTACTACATGCCTAACGCTCCCACTGGCGGCAAGTCTACTTCCACTGTCACCGTCGTTGTGACTGCCGGCACCGAGACCGTGCACCAAACTAAGACCAACACTCTGCCCGGCTCCGAGGCTTCGGCCACCGGAGACGTTGAGATCGTCACGGCCACTGAAACATACTGCGGCAAGGGCCCGATCCCTACTGCCCCTGTCGCCACCGGCAACACTGACTCTCCTGCTTCCTACGCTTCATCTCAACTCTCCAGTGTCCTCGCTACTGGTTCCTCCAAGCCTTCTTCCTACCCTACCCTCAGCAGCACCCACGGCTACTTCGGTAACGGTACCTCTGCTATCGGCGGCTCCTCTGGATTCCTGACCACCACCCGTGGCGCTTCCTCTGGCATCCAGCTTACCACCTCTGCCACCGTTCCCTCCGGCACTGGCATCATTGGCACTGGTATCGTCGGTACCGGCACTTCCACCTCTGCTAAGCCCACTGCCACCGCTGAGGTCGAGATGTCCGACTGCGCTACCTTCTGCGAGACCCTGACCACCTTCAACGGTTGGGATGTCACCCCCTTGACCTGCACCCAGCGTTCTGCCAACGTCGCCTACGACACCCCCTCCGGTCAGTCCAGCGTCAGCTGCGCTGCCTCCTTCACCCCCACCGTCGACCTCTGCCAGGTCACCCTCAACATCAAGACCAGCGGCACTGCCGAGACCTACGCTGAGGTCTGGCTCCCCAACGGCAATGCCACCGAGTGGAACGGCCGCTCCATGAACACCGACAACGGTGGTCTTAACGGCTGCATTCACTACGTCGACATGACCTACGTTACCGGCATGGGCTTCGCCGCCATCGGTGACAACGCTGGCCACAACGGCAGCTCCTTCGACGGTACCTGGACCATGAACAACAACGAGGCCATCATCGACTGGTCTTACCGTGCCCGTCACGCCGCCGTCGAGGTCGGCAAGGAGACCATCGACAGCTTCTACGGCAAGCCCGCTGACAAGTCTTACTACATTGGTTGCTCCGCCGGTGGTTCCCAGGGTGTCCAGTCCGCCGAGAAGTTCCCCGAGGACTTTGACGGTATCATCTCTGGTGCCGCCGCCAACGACTTCAACCACCTCCAGGGCTGGTCTGCTCACTTCCTTACTCTTACTGGCGCTGTTGGCACCGAGACTTTCCTCACCTCCGCCGACTGGGTCACCGTCCAGACCTACGTTCTTGAGCAGTGTGACGAGGCTATTGACGGCGTCGCCGATGGTATCCTTGAGGACCCTACCCAGTGCAAGTTCGACGAGACCAAGATCCCCGTCTGCTCCGACTCCGTCACCTCCAGCTGCTTGACCTCCAAGCAGATCGAGACTGTCAAGAAGGTCTTCGAGCCCCTCTTCGACGCCAACGGTGCTCTTATCTACCCTGCCCTCTTCCCCGGCTCCCAGGTCGATGCCTTCAAGCTTGGTCTCCTCTCAGGCACCCCTCAGGGTATCGCCCGTGACTGGTTCCGTGGTGCCGTCTACAACAGCTCCAGCTTCGACATTGCCACCATTGACGCCGAGGACATTGCCCTTGCCCAGAGCCAGGACGCCCTTCACGGTAACCCCTCTGCCTTCAGCGCCAAGCTTGCTGGCTTCCGCGATGCTGGCAAGAAGCTCCTGATGTACCACGGTATGGCCGACCCCATGACCTCCGGTGGCAACGCTCAGCGTTACTACCTCAAGGCCGCCAAGGAGCTCGGTGCCTCCAACGATGAGCTCGACAACTTCTTCCGTCTCTTCCGTATCTCTGGTATGGCTCACTGCGGTGTCGGCGGTATCTCCGGTGCCGGTGCCTGGCAGTTCGGCCAGAACGGTGCCGCCTCCTCTGCCTCTAACAACATTGTCTCCAACCTCGTTGACTGGGTTGAGAACAACAAGGCCCCTGACACCCTCCGCGGTACCAAGTTCTGGTACGACACCCCCTCCTACGGCGTCATGTTCGAGCGTGACCACTGCCGCTTCCCCTACCGCACCACCTTCAAGGGCGGTGACCTCGACTCCACCAAGCCCGAGAACTGGACTTGCCAGAAGATCGAGAACTGGACCGAGTGCGCCAACGAGTTCTGCTCCGCCGACGGCACCTTCACCTAAACGGATCGCTTTTACAAGATCCTCACGAGTGAAATGAGCAAAAACAACTCTCGATGATGTATAAAAAGAAAAAAGAAAGAAAAAGAAGGAAGCATTCAGCAGTGGACACCAGGACTGCTTTGTTTGCAAAGGAACATGGAATAATACTCCCACCCCCCGACACATCAACACTTCTAGTCAAACTGGACTGGGCTTTTCTTTTTTGATCTTCTTTCTCTCGTAGCATTCATATTTTCCTTATTGTCTACATATTTCGTTTCTCTTATTGTGTGTGTAGCTTAGATCATAGATACTCTGACTACCATATCTATCTTGTGTATATGACCGGTGTGGCTTGGTGAACAAGTGCCTTCCTCTCAACTCCTTCTCATTGTCTGTGCTGCCTTTGGGTCTTCGCGAAGACCTCGTTGATTGTGCTCTTTGGGGCAGAGATCATGCGAGGGAATTCGTTTTCGACCACCTTGATGTCTCAGGCATTCCAGCTCCGTGGCTTTTTTCCCATCGTCGCTTGTCGACCTTCTCCAGAAGAAGGACAGATCATATCTTGCTGGCGACGTAAGTCGCAGCACCAGCCGACAGTATCTCTATATCCGGAAGGATTGTCCTACCCTAGCAGAAAAATACCTCTTGTCTTGCTAACGACGTAAGTCACAGCGCTGGCAGTGTAGCCAGTATTCGGATCGACGTTTCATCATTCCAAGGTCCTTGCCAGCTCCAAGTTCTGACGGGCAGCCCTGATATGAGCATAGCAAAGGTCTTGCGTGGGCAATGCTGTCTTTTCGCGCTTTCCTCGCATAAATCCAGGTTATTCAAACTGCCGACCATCTCAATGGCAGACAAGGCTGTATCAATATTCTGTGCCGGACGGTATTAGCATACTAGCTGCGGATATACTCAGATATCCTTGTTGTGGTTTTCGAAGTGCCACTGTCAGTAGTAGCTCGACAGTAGTGGCTCATCAGCAGCTCTCTGCCACCGAGACACATCGTAACACATTGCGTCGACTTATGTTGCCTCTATCGCATGTTCGCGTGTAAATCACTGGAACTATACCCACGGCAGGGCCACTCGCCAGAAAAGCCTCGCGGTCGCAATCGCCTTGAAAATGCCGGACCCGAACGTATCACTTTTTGAGGCAATGGAAACGCGAGCCGAGGTCGTGACTTCGTTTCTATACTCTATGTATCTCGCGGATCGGAATGATCACGCAGCAATCCCATCCCAAAGCGTCGCGCCCAACAACTGCGACGACACCGCCGAAGCACTCTCAACGCTCGACGTTGCCGCACTATCATCAGCAAAGAACCTGATCCCCACCGTCTCTTCGGCGGCATAGAGTCTCGTCGAGATCGCTGTGCGCTCATTGACGAAGACTTCGAGCACGGAGTTGTCGCGCCAGGCGCGGATGCGTAGTGGCTCCGTTTGCTCGGCGCCGGTCGTGGGGTCGAGGGTTGTGAAGAGGGTGTGTGGGGCCCTTTCTGGTTTGGAGTTGACGAGGGTGTCTTCGTAAAAGGAGGGGCGGGTGATGGTGAAGGTTTCGGTGGTGGGGGTGAAGGTGATGGTGGTTGATTGGGAGAAGTCTGTGCGTGGGTTGTTAGTTGGGATGCTCTGCTATGATTTAAATGGGGGTTTCTTGAACTTACCTCGTGAGTGGACGAGCTGGATGCCGATGTTGGAGCAGCGTTTAGATACTTTGAATGAGCAGTCTAATTCCCAGGCTGTAGTTCGGACGTCGTTGGATGTGAAGGCGAGATCGTGCGAGTCCCGTCGCATCAATGGGTTGCTCAATCTAGCTCGTCGGACACTGGCCTTCTGGCGAAGTTGGTCGATGACTGACTGCACAGGCTGACTGGCCAACGTACGCACAGTAAATGTACCGCGTGAGTTCAGCTCAGCCTCGACCGAGGTGATGTACTTGAGATCAGACTTCCAAGCACGAACAACATTCTGGAGAGTCTGCAGGCGAAGCTCTCTGGGCAGAGATAGTAGACCACTCCACCCTTGCTCGTGACGAAGGTCATCACAGAGGTCCTCTTCTGTGATCCAGCCCCATACGATGTGCTTCAAAGTCTTGGTATCAAAGAACGAATTTGCAGCGTAGAGACACCCGTGATCGAGATGTCCACCGAAACCATATTGCATCTGTACAGCGCTGGCGTTTGATGATGTGGATGCCGTGTTGGTTTTGAGGGAGCCTGACATCCAGAGCTGGCCACGGACGGGTCTTGATGGGCCTGTGGAAGCATCACAAGGGGACTCAACTCCGGCCTGGAGAAGCGCGCTGGGTAGACAACCTTCCGTTCCCATTACGAGAAGATCTCGCGTAATGCTGGGATCTATCTCATCCTTGAGGGTCACGAAGTTTGTCACCTCCCAGTTCTTACCCAGGTCACCGGACCACCTTGACGGCCGCTTGTTGAGGCCGAAGTCGACTAAAGGACCAACGTATTGCCATTTCGTGACATCGTTAGCATCGATGGCGTAGAGAAAAGTTGTCGGAGTGACGTCTCGGATACCGCCTGAAATGATGCCGAAAAGCGTGTTCTCAGAGTCTCGATCAAGTGCTGCAGCCATGGACGGCCATGAGCTCACGAATGGGTCTCGCCATCCGGTTACTTCGAGGTCCTCCGGCTCGCTCGGTAGGATAGGGTTTCCAGCAAACTTCTGCCACGTCTTGCCGTTGTCGAAAGACTTGGCCATGCTCAACGACTCGCTTCCGACAAGATGCGGCAATGTGTGATGAATAGGAAGGGCGCCGATGGAGGTATAGACATATGTCAAGGAACGGTCGCGACTAGGCACCTTGCAGCCTGTGAATACCCCCTTGCCATCGTATGCGGTATTTGGTGTGAGAGTGGGCTCATGCTGGAGGTCCCATGAGACCAGGTCGCTAGATGTGGCCGAACGCCACGCGATATCTCCCCAATCCGCATTGGTGAGATCCAGACTGGATTGATATGATACGTGGTAGAGGTCTGTTTTGGGGTCATAGAACGGTGCACAAGGGTCCTACGGACGAGTAAGTACGATTGCTCATGGCTATGTGGCATGAGGTGATAGCTTACGTTCATCCATCCCGAAGGAGCTTGAAGATGGTATGAAGGACGCCAGCGTAGGAAAGCTGATTGCGACGCAGATGGCTTGGTGCGAATGTCCTCTGATGACGGACGTGTGATATTGGTCGACTGAGATGAGTTGCTGGGACTCCGCGACATTTCACGGGAGCTTGACTCGCTCATGGTGGCTAATCGGTATCTCGGTGGTGAACGAACGATGGGTGTATCTTGGGTGGGGAAGGGAACACAGAACGGTGGATGATTATGGCCAGTGAGAAGTAGACGCACATAGCTTTCTTATTCTTCAAACCGCCATACCACCGTACACCACCGCGATCTGACCGAGTCTAGTGTCGCCGTGAAGGTGACGAGATCCACAGTACCTCCGAATGCCCGTATCAAGCTCTCTCAAGTGTCCGTGCTGTCCGGGGTAATTGAGGGCGCCCATGGGGTTTAGCTTTTCACGGAATAATTCTCGATGGGGATACCTGCTGCCTTAGTCCTAAAACGCCGAAAAGTATTGCACCGGCTCTCGTGCATGATGGCGACTACTCCGCAACCACCATCTGGACCATCGACATGGATGCTGTATATCTTCATCGATCTGCCGCCATGTGGTCAGAACTCCAGAACATCATCAACACAGTCACTTCACTACCAACAGCATCTCCAACCATCACAACAGGAGCATCTTACCTGTGAAGCCTCGTGCTCGTCGCAATGGCCTCCAACAACACTAAGCAGTCTGTCGAGGCTGTCGAGATGTCATCAGTCGAGAAGGCTCCCATCGTGCATCTCGAAACCTCTTCGATGGACTCCCAACTCAAAGAAGAAGTTCGCCAGACTACCGACTTGACCGCTAAGGAACAATACCGCAAGCTATGGACTGCCATCAAGGCTGACAAGCGCTTCGTCTGGTGGACGCTGTACGTCATGGTCCTTGTCTTCAGCTGGGGCTACGATGCTGGTCTTTCGGGCGTCGCTATCGCCTTCCCAGAGTTCAGAGAATACTACGGTAACTACTTCGCTGAGGGCAAACAATGGGTCATTCCCGCTCTCTGGCAGTCTCTGTGGAACGCGGCTTCGACCATCGGCCAGGTCTTCGGCGGATACGCAGCTGGTCAATTCGCCGATGTTACTGGACGCAAGCCCCTTCTCTACCTTGCTGTGGCACTATCTCTTGCCTCGTCCTTCGCCTTGGTCTTCGCACCCAACCTTCCAGTCCTCTTCGTCTCTAAGCTGTTGCTTGGCCTCTCTGTCGGTCTCTCTACCGCCATCCCCCCTCTTTATGTTACCGAGAATGCCCCAGCACACCTTCGCAGCACTGCATCTTCTCTGACCAACATCATCATCGTCTTCGGCTTCTTTGCCTCCTCGATGACTGGCTTCGGTGCATCCAAGATTCACGGCGAGTGGTCTTTCAGACTCGCTTTCGTCATGACCTTCGCGATGCCTACACTTTTCCTCATCGGAATGCCTTTCTTCCCTGAGAGCCCGATCTGGTTCATGAAGAAGGGCCGCGAGGCCGATGCTCGCAAGGCTATCATCAAGCTGTTCGGTGCCAACACTGACGTCGACGAGCGCATCGAGATCCTCAGGACTGAGCTCAAGCAAGCTGAGGCCGAAGAGAACGGCAAGAGCCAGACCAGCTGGAAGGCCATCTTCACCAAGGAGAACCGCACTAGGACTTTCGTCTCTGTTCTTGGTCTTCAATCTCAGAACTTCTCCGGTGGATACTTTGCCAACACATACCAAACCTACTACTTCGAGCTCATCGGCCAGAAGGACCCCTTCGCTCTGACTGCTGTCTCCTCTACCCTGCAGCTTCTCGCCAACTTCGTCGCCCTTCTCCTTGCCGATGTCGTCCCTCGCCGCAAGGGTGTGATTGGTGGCGGCACGATTTTGATGTTCTGGTCAGTCATTATCGCTGGTACATCCATGGCTGGTGCTTCCAATGTCGCCGCCAACACCGCTCTGCTTGCTTTCATGATCACCTGGTCCATGCTCTACACCGGTACAGTTGGCTGCTATGGTTGGGCTGTTGCTCAAGAGACTGCCTCGCAAGCTACTCGCCCGAAGACCATCTCCTTCACCCTTATCTGCCAGCAGCTCACCGCGCTGATGCTGTCTTCGGTCTTCCCGTACTTCATTAACCCCGATCAGCTCAATTGGGGCGGCAAGATCATGTTCCTCTTTGTCGGCGCTGAACTCTTCATCATGACGGGATTGTGGTTCTTCCAGCCTGAGACCAAGAACAGGAGCTATGCCGATATCGAGGTCTTGTACGCTGCAGGCGTTCCTCCTCGCCAGTTCAAGAACTTCGCCGTTGTCGATGGCCAGGTTGTCGAGAAAGAGCAAAAGGATGGTTTCCTTAGCCGTTTCTCCAGGAAGGCTTAGGTCGATACAGGATGGTGAGCACGGTGTTTGAAAGAGGTCACTGGTCAGTTGAGTTTGTTTCATGATTTCACCTTCAGTACATAGCGTTCTGCAATCAAATTTGTACATCATTACTTGCTACGACTCGTCCAGCTTCAATTCGTTTGCTGTCAACGCCTTGGAACCTTGGAACATTTGCCGAGAATTTCAGCGTCGGTATTCATGCATGCGGGAGCGAGGTCAGTCCGAATCGAGCATCTTTCAGCGGCGTAGGCTTCCTCTATTCTTCTACACTGAAGGGGGGTACGAGTATTAGCGGAGGTGCGAGGGAGAGCATGTAAGTCTCTCATGGGGAGCGCTTTCCATTGGCAGCCGACCTCTAAAGATAGCATCGCATCAGCACCCAAGAACAGAATGTGAGACGACGTAAAGTCATTCAAGTTGGCGCAATCGAGTTGTCTGATCTCCATGCTGTCTAGACGGCATTTGCTGGATCGCGCCTGCACCCAGGACATGCCCAAAATGACCTTCGCAGCACACCACTAAACATCAGCTACTTTGTCCGATCTACGGACATCATCAAGCAAAGGAATCGACGCAGTGATCTAGCATGCATCCTCGAACAACTTGCATCGACCAAAGGTAGGCAGTTATTGTTACATCAGGTAGTTTGCGCGAGTTGTGACGGAAGGAGAAAACAAGTTGGCGCCTACCAGTATGAAATCATGTGGCGATGTCGCCTGCCTTCTCGACTCAATTGATTGCAGCTGTGATGCCGCTGCTGTGTTCGGATGGTGTCTTGTCTGAAACATGGGTTTTGTCCTCATCGACACATTTATCGCATGCTGCACGTCGTCTCGTAGCGATAGATCAGGCATTACTTCCGTCAACATTTTGTTTGCTATTGCTAGCAGCATACACTCTCACGCACGATTCATACATTGTATCGCCACTCGCACGTACCGACATCGCCTGGTTCTTCGCTTTCGCTGGTAGAAAACAGGTTCCATACACACGCTGTTACATCAACGTAATCTGACATCCCAAAGACCTCTCCACTGAGATCTTCCACCATCTCCGGATAAGAAAACAACAACCAAGGCCTTCGCCGTTCCGAAACCATCGCACATCTCCTCACCGTACTTCACCGGATCGACCTCGAACGAATTCCATTGGCCCACCAAATTCAACCATAACCCCCGTCTCGAAATCATAGAACCAAACAATCACAATGCTCTCCTCCCTCCACAGAAAGCTCTTCGGCCCCCCAACTCCTCTGCCACCTCGCTGCCCCGGCACAGGCTCAGAGCACATCTCCGCACGACGCGCTGCCACAGACGCCAGGTACACGGCGCGACCTTTGGATTACTTTCCGAACCCGCTGATTCCGCCGGAAGAATTACGCCGAGTGCGCGCGGAAGCTGGTGTCCTGGATGGGATGTTCATGAAGTACAAGCGAGAGGCTGCGTGTGAGATAGGGCCCGGGGAGGGGAGGATATCGAGATTGAGGAGGTGTGAGGAGTGTGGGTGTTGGTGCTGTAATGTGAGTCTTTCTTTGTTTGTCTTGACTTGATGGAACTGTCGAGCGATTGGTACTCTTCTTGGAGAAAGGATGTCGTGTTGGTGACCATAAAAGATGGCGTTTCACGTTCCGTTTGCTAACGCTCACAACTCGCTCGTCCTCCAGGCCTGCAGATTCCACACCAGCTACCGCATAGTGAGCTCGTCGCCGCTACTATTCTCAGACGAAGTCCACGTCCCGCCCGGTTGCGCGGACCATGCGCGGCTCGTGCCCAACAAGCAGATGCAGACGCTTCACATCCGCCTTCGAGACCATGAGCACCCGTACGAGCTAGCTTTGATGCAGCAGTACGCGCAGCGCTGGCATGGATACTGCCACGGCTGTCTGCCTCGCGTTTCAGCGGCACTCATTCGACAGCTCGACGGGCGTTACGAGGGGTGCAGGTGTCAGCGCTCGGATGCAGCGAAGAGGTATCGCAGAAGATGGATCTGCGCGGGATGTTTCGAGGAGGAGTGTGCGGATATTATCGGGAAGACTTTTGAGGAGAGCAAGTGCCAAGGCAGGGGCTGTGAGGTGACGATTGCGGAGGTTGGGTGGGATCGATTCCAACCTGTTTGCAAATGGTGCTGGGGCATAATTGATGCGAAAGGAATTGAGGCCGCGAAAGAGGCTTTGCGAGAGGCCGAAGGGTTTGAGATCTTGAGAAAAGACTCGAGGAAGGATTGAGTTGTGGCGCTCGCTTTTAGTGCTCTCCCGGATCTTGAGTGCGTTGTGTATCGGCTGTGTTGCATTTCTGTTTTCATTCGAAACTTGCCGAATGAGACCAAATCACCTTCTCGGTGCCTATACAACGCTCAAGTAATCATGTTCGCATGTAAAGGCTGTTGGCGGATATCAAAGGCGAGAAGTCGCAAATCGTCCTGTGTCTGAGGGTTATGCTGAGGCATCGTGATTGGAACTCCAACTGCTTGCTCCACAGCATCTTTGAAAGCCCGAAGATCTTCTGCTTGGGATTCTCGATCTCCACTGATCTTTACTTCCCCAATACTGACATTGACAGCGCCTTTTAGCTTGCTGAGAGGCTCTAAGATATGACTCTTCTCAGCCCAGCCGCCGATCCGCGTAGTATCGATCCATGAGATGGTGACGCTCTTGAGTTGAGGTGCCTGCAAGAAGACGTCACAGGCACGGTCTGCACGGCGCCGAATCTCAGCACAGAAAGACTCTAGTCCGAAGCTTGGGTAGTCCTTCAAGAGTAAGATGTCTTGAAAGAATACCAGTTCGACCCGCTGTATGCGTTTGAGGGCAAGCGAGGATTCCAGGTGGCGAAGCTCTGGATCCGTTCGGAAGAAGTTGAAGGCATGGCTGATGACTGTCTTGCAGGTGGCTTGAGAGTAGAAACGGTCGAGTAGCTCTGTGGTGATTGTTGGATGGAGCAGTAAGAGGTTTGAAGACGGAGGAGCGTGAGAGACTGAGGTTATGGCCACACCAGGAAGTGGGTGGCTGCCTTGATTCACATTCTTGAGCTCGAGGAGGCAGTCATATATTTGTTCCCGCAGCTCAATGGGTAGACGAAGGATTGGTGGGAGGCGATTTGCTTCCTCTAGAGACATGCTCGGGGGTTGGTGGCTTGTTCTCTGGCACCAAGGGCCTATTTCTCCAGTGGGCGGTTGCAATCTTGGTTTGCGTGGTATCTATCGGGTGTCTCATCTCAACCACGATTGAAGTCGAGGTCTCACATTGTTGGTGTTCGTGGTCTGGTGAGGTCATGTTCGGCAGCTCGCATCATGATCGTGATCGAGCACGCGGGGACGGAAGCTGAACGCGTGAGAGCTTGCAGCGCGTCCACAAGACGAAGCAGCACTTTAGCAACTCGAACAATACCACGTTGTTGACTCTTCCTCTACACATCAACCCTCTTATTCCTTAGTGCATACAATACCGCTGCCAATGCATACCTAGCCATGCCATTGCTAGTGCCAAACACATTATTCTCCATCGAGCATGTCATTTCTTAGCGCCTCGCCAGTCCAACAACCAGCTGCCTCGCTAAGTGTGAAGAAACGCAAGAGAGAAGACGCCCCAAACACAGACACTCCAGCCGAGATCGACTCCAGACCGTTTGCCATACGCCCTGCTGGCGACGACCTCTTCAGCAAAACCACATACCTCACACCACTTTGCGTACTGCAACGAGCGCACTTACCGCTGGCCGCCCTCGATGTCCAAGGTTCTGGAAGTCGACTTTTCGCGGCACATGTACAGGCACTGGAAGCTTTGCACGAAAATGGGATAGAGGGGCACATAATAGCGGCAGAGCAGAAAGAGGAGGGACGGCTATATGTTGTCGAGCGTGCCGCCAAGCGTGTTTATGCGCTGTGCCGATTGGGACAGTGGATTACCAAAGAGACAGTGACCCGTCTTGCTCAAGTCCAGCCTATACCAGCAAAACCCGCTGTAAAACGTCGAATCACTGCTCCTGTAAGCACCTCACCATGGTGGTCTCGAGCAGCAGTGGATCTGCCGAAGGAACGTCCGCAAGATCACAGGCGAACGGCGTCTCTGTTACAATTCAAGGTGCACCAACAAGCACCAAAAGCTATACCTGACCTGCCGCCTCCTGGAGCTGTACAACAAACAAGAGACGTTCATACACAGCGAACGGTAGAGCCTCAAAAGCCGAGCATTGGTGTTGCAGATGCCGAGGCTCAAGATCCGGTCGAAGAGCTTGCGAGACAATATCTCGATGCTCTGTACCTTTCTCGGACGTCCCTGGCCTACTTTGCCAAAGGTCCCCTTTCTCGCGCAAGATCGGCAATCACTGGCGGTGTTGATAACTCGACGATAAGCTCGAGTCTTATCGACCTTCTGCGCAATGCGATCCTCCCTGTCAATGTGATGGACAAGAAGTTCAAAGACAATCTTCCAGCTTTGGTTAAAGACCTTCCATTGGTCATTCCCAGTCAAGATGAGAGACCAGCCAAGTCTCGCAGGAAGAAAAAGTTCAAGCCGAAGCGGGACAAAGCAGGTCTTTTCACTAACGAGCATGAATATCTCGAAAAATGGTGGCGTGGAGAGGAGATGCCAGGGAGCATGGCTTCGCCCGAGAATACAGATACGGCCCTACGCCGCCGCATTCCAGGATTACGGTCCCGAGAGACATATTTGCAAGTCATCATCATACTGGAGACTCTGTATCTGGAGACGACACTCAAAGCTACTGCACCGGCTGTTGAGAATTCAAGTCTAGCCTTGGACTCCCAAGCTTTGGAATCTCAAGATGCCGAGTCCCAAGCAATTTTGGGAACGACAAAACGCAAAGGAAAGAAAGCTCTGGATCTACAGACGCTCCTCGAAACGCTGCTTGACCGCCTGTGTATTTGGCACGACCTAGATACCGATGCTCCTGCAAGAAGCCTTCTCGGTAACAAGGAAACGAAGCACAACGAGCCAAGTAATGAGCTACGTGACTTCTGCATTGAAATCATCGTTCCCTTCTTCATGTCACGCCTGCCAAAAGAAGCAGCGCTTGTGAACAAGAAATTAGGAGGACCGAGCCCGCCATCACCAGAAAAGCGGAAATCGATGTCCTCACGTAGCAGACCAGGCGAGCCTGCAACGCGATCACGGCCCGAGAAACAGTCTCGGAAGCCACTCTCGCGTGTTGCAACAGAAACACTCAATCAAGCGACGAAGCCTATGCCAGGCCTTCATCGTTCGGCAACGGATTCTCAACTCATAAAACGCGAAGACTCACAGCCATCTCTATCCTCAATCCCACCAGCGAAACCCCAATCTCGTCCCGCTCGCGAAAGTGCTCTCAGCTCATACCTGTCCGGCCACCGACAAGTAGACCTGACCGCCAAATCCGCCGCCGCAGCCGAACGCCTGCGCAAAAAGAAAGAAACCGAAGCCCAAGTCCGCGAAGCCATCAACAACGCCCGCAAACCCAATCGCCCCATGGCCACAAAAGAAGTCGCCGCCCGCGCCGACGAGCGATTCGCCCAAACTCTCACTAGCAACAATCACGCCTCCTCACGCTCTTCCCGCCCTCGCCAAAGCGTGCACGTCGCCGCCACTCCCAAACGCCCCTCAGCAGCAGCACCAACAACAGCCTACAACACCTCCTTCGTCCCCACCAGCGCCCACACCTCAAACCCCTCCGTCATCCCCGCCTCCTCTGTTCGCCCCCGTCCCGATGCCCTACCCATCGTACCGCAGAGCTCCCACCGCGATCGCAGCACAGCCCGCGGCATCGAAGAAACGCCCTCGCGCGCCAGCAGCAGCAAGTTCGCTTTCGAAAGCCCGTCGGCGCGGCGCTCCGCGCCGATTCTTCCGATCGGTTTGGAGTCGCCGACTGCGCACCGCGGCGGAGGGATCGCTGCGGCAGGTCACGTTGCTGCTACGCCGGTGAAGGTCGGGCGGAAAGTCGATTTCGGGGTGAGGGAGACGCCTGTTGTGAGGGGTGCTGGCGGTGGTGGTAGTCGTCTTGAAATCAGGACGGGGACGTTGGTGGAAGCTACGCCGGTGAAGAAAGCGTTGTCGCCTTTTGGGATTTTTGGGAAGAGGGCTGATGATGAGTATGAGGGTGGTGGTGTTGATGATGTAGGAGGGAAGTCGATTTACGATGTTTGGAATGATGATGATTATGAGGAACTTGCTTGATAAAAGAAGGGTGTTCTCTGTTTTGAATGGGCGCCGGGACGGCGATTACATTGATGAGCTAGCTACATATATACACCAGTGTCCTTTTTCGTTCCTCTGTACTTCTGTGAAGTTGATTTCGTTGTCCAATCATTCGCGACCAAAATCAGTAAATGTGCCGTTCCAATCTGTGATACTGCGGAAGAGAAAATAGCAAGAAGAATAAATTGGGATGAAAAGCATTCATTCAATGCGGAAATCCCCAGCGTTGCCACTGTACTGTCCAATTTCTCTTTTCTGGGCCTCGTTCAAAAGACTAGCCTCATGCATAATCGAATTCATGTCACATCAACATCCCCAATAATCAATTCCCATCATCTCAACTTGTCGGACAATCTCAAACGATCACTTCAAACCATAACATCCACCCCCATCCCCTCACCCCCCAACCCCCCGTCATTCATCCAATCCATATCGAGCGCGAACCCGCCGCTCTCGCCCTGCACGACGCCATAGCCCGCCTCGTCGAAATTGCCCAACGCATCGAGATTGATCATCGAGTCGAAATCGGGCTCGAAATCCCCCGCGCCGACCATGATTGCGCCGTCGGCGAACATGTTGTTCGCGTCGTCGGCGGCGGTGTGCTTGTTCAGGCTGTCGAGGGAGAATTTCGTGTCGCTGCCGTGCTGAACTGCCCAGAGCGAGTCGGAAGAGGTTTCGGTGGGGTTGGTAAAGTCACCACTTTCGGTGCCGCCGGTGCTGTGTCCGGAGTGGTGGTCGGAGTCTGGCGGTGTAGAAGCGAGGAACGTGCTCAGGCGGCGGGCGATGTCGTCATCTGTGAGCGGGATGCCAGTCGGGGCCATGGGGTTGTGGGTGGTGGCGGTGGTGTTACCGACAGGGATGTGGATGGCGCCTGGGGCGGTGGTGCCTTCGGGCGGAGGAGTCAGGTGGCCGCGGGCGGAGCTGGGAGGGTGGGTTGGTGAGTTTCATGCGGCGGCCGGCGTCCATGAGGCCTTGGGTGCTGGTGATGACGTTGCGGGGTTCTTTGACCTCGTTGGGTTTTTGGGGGAGCGTGATTTCGGCTTTGCGGATGGCGGCTTCGAGGAAGGCGGTGCTGTAGTCTGCTGCGGCGTAGATGTCGCGCAGGCGGCCCATCGTCTGCATGCATTGGCAGAAGCCTTGGAGACTTGCGCGGCGGGTGTTCTCGTCGGGTGCTTTGATATCGAGGAGGTGAATGATGACGGCCGGGAGCAGGACAGTGATACCTGTCGTGGGCAGGAGACGGACGAGGTCGAGGTTGTAGAGCGTGTTGGCGATGGAGGTGATCTCGCTGGCGGCGAGGCGGACGGCTCTGCGTGAAATATCGATCACTTCTGCCTTGGCATCTCGTGGAGGCATGCCGCTTGACGGAAGCACTTGAGGTCGGTGAAGAGCAGACAGTGTCGAGTAGTAGATCATGTGGAGAAGAGAACGGTTGAGGACCATGTAGCCATCTCCAGACTCGACATCGTTCCACATCGGCACGCTGTAGTGAGCTTCTTCGGGAAGTTCGTCCTTCCACTGCTGCAAAGCTTCATCGCATTCTTGCACTTCGGTCGTGCCTTCGTTTCTCTTTGGTTGAAGAGACATCGTTGTCCGCGTGCTGCCCTCAGAACTAGATGCAGTCTGATTGTTGTGAAGGACAGAATATTGCACAGAGAGCACGTTGCTAATGCAAGTACACAGCTTTGCCTTTTCGATGCACATGACCGCCAGTACACGCTGCTTTTCCACATCGCGGAGCAAGCTGCACTCGATCGGAACGCAAGATGACTCCGGATCAGGCAAAGCTTGAATATCAAAGTCTTCCACAGTCAGCATCGGAACATCAAAATCGCCTGCCTTTATGCGGGTCGGTCGGCGCATGCCAAGTGCGATCAGACGGTCGCGCATGTACGTAGACCACCAAATACGTTTCCACAATCTTTGCCTGGCAGGCTCAATGGTGGCGGATTTCTCGGGGTTGCGATGTAGGCCGATCGTCTGCGCCAACGACACCGCAATTCCCATCCAATGGTGGCTGTCTTTCTGGTCGTCTGGCGTCTCGTACCAGTATGTCATGATGAGTAATGATTGGATGAGCGGGATTCGGTCCGCTTCGAGGTCGAAATCATACAGCAAGCGAGTCTTGTTGAAGAAGTCGCGTCTTGCGTCTCGTCGAGAAGTGTAACCGGCGTTCTCGAGATGGCGTATGTTGACGGATGCGACACCAGCAAACATGACGGACTGGAAAAGTAGCAGACCAACCTGTTTTGAGCCGTCTTTGCAATCGATCGTTGCGACGAAATCGTGCAGATCCAACAGAGGCATAAAAGGGTGGATGACCTCGGCGTAACAACGAATCAACTCGTTTCGCAGTTCAACGTTAGGGATAGTCAATGCACCCTTGTTCTGGAGGTATGTGATGTCGTCGTTTCCAAATCGATCGGGAAGAGGCTTGATATATGACGGAAGCATAGGGGGTGGTGTTGCTGTGGGTGACACCAGGCTATTCAGCATTGGCATGGCCTCTGAGATTGATCCGTTTCGTTGTTGGTTAAGTCGTTGCAGATTGTACAACATGCTGGGTGTGCTGATTGAGTGTCTTGGTGTGTTGCTCGTAAGAACGTCTTTCTTGAGATCTTGATCTACGTATTGTGAGCTTTCGCCCCTTCGAAGCATTTTACTAGTCTGGTCGACTTACACAGAGAGTGAGGCACATGCTCGCTGGACCGCCTCAAAGGTTCGTATGGCGGATGCGCCGACATGGGCACATTAGCTGCCGGCTTGAGCGTGCTGCTCTTGGCAGCTGGTGACGTCTCGTTCGTCGTCCATTTCCTGCAAGTTGTTAGGTCTGGCAATATTGTGAGGCTCTACTGGGTGGTTACCAACTTTTTACGCTTGCTCTCCGAGACTATGCATTCTACCTCGTCCAGCCGGCAGTTTGTACAAGGCGCTCCATGTTCGACTACGTTGCAACGAACTTTCCGTGAACGACAGCACTGACATGCCTTGGAGGCTCTTCTCTTGACACTCTTAGGTGGACGCATGCCCTTGAGGCCGGCATCTGAGGCAGTTCTTTTTGCGGTCGAAGAGTGGACGTGAATCGTGTCCGCGGGAGGCGACGACGACGACGAGTCTGATAGGTTGCAATCCATTGGGTCCATTGCTGCTATGATACCAGTCTGATTCAATCCAGACCGGTGTAGTATTTGTTTGGCGCTAGTCCTCCAGCTCGAGCATTCCAGAAATCAGCGAGAAGGAAGAGAAGGGAATAAGAAAGTGGAAGCAGGGCCAAAGGATAACATCAGATGGCGCCGCAAGATCAATAGGCCGGAATCGTGGAGCACACTCCACTCAGTCCACTGGGGTCCCCACAGGCAAGGCAGGACTATTCCCCAAGCATAAGCGTTTTGTGGCTCGAGCACGAGTTATCTCCGCTTTCGTAAGGGCGTTACATGCACCAAGGGTTCGAGGATGAGAAGGGAATGGCGCCCGCGTTCGATGAGGCGCCTGGCCACACGCCTACTGACTCCACCAGTAGTGAACAGATCACCAGGGCTACGTCGTTGTGAGCATGTCAAAATGTGTGCGGGTCATGACCTGGAAACTCCAACTGCCAGACCCAAGCTCGCGTGCCGTCTTCGTCCGCTTAATGACATATCAGCTCCAACACCCCTGGGCATCCGATGTGGCGCTTTCGTGCTTCGATCGGCCACGCATGCAGTCTTCAGAGCCCGCGGTCAACCTCCGGCGCAGCAGAGACACGCGAGACACACGGTCGCCAGCTGACCAACCGAAACACCTCGCTGCCACTTAGCTCCGCCTCGATCCGCCAAGGAGGGCTGCCTCGGCGGCGAGGCCTTTAGACGAAGCGAGCCACAGTAAAGACGCGTGCTCCGCGTTCAGTCCCTGCGCCAGGACATGTTGTCTCTGTGGAGGGGCCCCCACACCAGCAGCAGCAAACAGCAGGTGAGCAGGCATGGTCTTCATACCAAAACGCGCCGGCAGGTGTCCACGGATATCTCCCTGCACGCGGCGTCTGGAGAGACTTGGACGCCTTGCCGCATCGAGTAGGCCGCCGCCGCTCTCATTCGCGCAGGTCAGGCAAGTCGAGCAGCTCGGCCTACCACGGCAGCGACCGGCTCTGGGCGTGGTACCTTGGAGGGAACCGTGCTCCGAGTTCACTTCGTCACACCCCGTACCGTCGGCGGTGTGGTGTGCCGCCGTACCCGTTGCACAGCGCGCGCACGTTCTATGCCACATGTGCAGAAGAATGTGAGAAGCATAATTGATTCTGCGGCCGTACTGCTGGGTCAGAGCGCGGGCATGGAGAAAAAGTTATCGACCGGCTACGGACGAGAGCACCAGAGCCTCCGCGATCCATCCGTACAGTGTAAGTTATATGGCGCAAAGGATGTCATAGGGGTACGTACCCTGAAGTGCTGTAGCCGGCTCCGACACGATGCAGCGCGTTGCACAGAGTCTACTGCGAAACATGTCCGACGGACCGACATCGTGGACATGATCGAGATTGTCGGCGAAGCGCCGATAGACCACAGCTCAGCCTTTGAGACGTTTAATTATTGATGACAGTAATTGCAGAGCCAGTGAGGGTCTCGTAGCCCACTAACTGGCGGGGTAGCAAGCCACTGGCCGCGTAGTGCGTGGAGAGACGGGGCTGGGGGGGGTATATTGGTATTTGTGGGTGTCTTTGTGTCAAGGGCGTCCCTAGTCGTCGTCGTCGTGATCATTCCGCTGGTCTGTATGTTGAAGGGCGGCCAGGATCCGCTCTGCGACGATTTATTGACCCTGAATATTGCGCACCCTTCCTAGGCATTCTCGAGCCACCCTCGCTATCTTGCTCCTCCTTGGTCTTTGAGCTCCACCACTCCCTATAGCACTGAATAATCATCTCCCCCACCCTCTCGCCTGTGACGGCCGCCAAGCCGCGTGGTGCTGACAGGGATATCAGTCCTGCCATGTCTTTGCCTTCTGCATAGGGCGGGCGGTACCTCTTCGCACCTGTGGCACTCTCCTTCTACACAACCGTTCGCCCGGCAGGATGGCTCGCCAGAAGTCTGATCGGTACCTCGTACTGTCCCCGCCTTATTTCCTGCCACTCAAGGGTGCAATGCCCGCGGATCAGCAAGGTGAATCGACGCATGTGAGCCGCTTGTTCGTTTTGCTGCAACCACCAATCTTGCCTTGCAGGATGCAGCTCGCTGGGGCGTTGAAATCTAATATATCTTGATTGCTTGCTTGCATGCATCGGTTGCGGGCCTGACGAAACCAATCGTCGTCACGTCAGACCACATCTCGATCGTCAAGAGCTACTTTTTCCTAGCGGCATTTACTGTTTCAAGGACGGTTTTCTTGAGGATCCCATGCCTTGTTGTGTTTGTTTTGTGTTAGCTGTTGGGAGATAGGAAAGTATATTCATCCTTGTCTCGATGGATCGGCGGCCGAACAATCTCCAAAATCATGGCATCGCTGACTTTGAAGATCGCAGTGCGGCTTAAATATGTGACATGGCAGCTGTGAGCGGGCAGTTGTAAGCAGGCAGCTGCTATCAATGAGAGATTATATTCTACCGCACCAATGTTCTCAACATCCATTGGTGTACAATCAGTACACCACATCCCCAATGGTCTAGTGGCTATGATTTCCGCTTGTCATTAACACCGACAAGTCGCGGGAGACCAGGGTTCGATTCCCTGTTGAGGAGCACTCATGATATGACAGTTCTTCAATATCAAACGTCTTCCGGTGCTGGCTCACCAGCATCGTCTATTCTTTTTCCCCTTTTTGGTCTCTCTTATCTTTACGTTCAAACCCTGCATCAAGTTCTTTCTTCCTGAACTGGGAAGTCTGTAGTGGGTATTTCTTTTCGTTTTGTTTGTTTCACCTCATGTCCAGCATGTCACGTCATCTGTAGAAGATAACGGTGTGCTAACGTTGTGATGCACGACTCATACACGAACTATGATACGCCATTAAGGTAGATTCAATCAAACTTCCAGAAGGTATGTGAAGGATGCTGCCACAGAGGGCTAGATTCGATCATGATACGCGTTGTGCGAGTCACCGAAGTAAGACGGATCACTCGTTCGCAAGATCATTTAATTTACCTTTGACGATGTGATGTAAGCTTACTACGCTCAGTCAGAGAGCACTTGAAGATTGATTGACGGGACAGTGTTTATGCAGGCAGACATAGACCTTGGAAACGTCGTTGTACGAGAATGACGAGAGCGCTAATAGTAACATTTTGTAAATATCCAGGTATTCCTATCAAATACAGGCGTATTCTATGCAAGCCTACCTCTAAATTGTAGACGCTCGCTCCCATAGCCAACCGCTCACTGCCTATGCATGAACTTGTCACGCAGCCTGTAATACTTGTCCATGCTGCCAACACTGCCCTTGATAGTCTGCACCGCAAACTCGAAATCCTCCTTCTCGACCCTGTACTTCCCGCTTTTCAAAGCATGTTGTCCAGCCTTCCTGATCAAACTCTCGAGATCAGCACCGCTGTAACCATGGCAGGCATCCAAAGCCGCAATATCAGCAACCTCAGCGGGAATAGGCTTGTTGCGGACCAACGCTCTGAGAATCTCGACTCTCTCGGATGGGCCGGGCAAGTCGACGAACAGGCGCGTTTCGAGGCGGCCGGGACGCATCATGGCGTCGTCGATCATGTCGGGTCTGTTGGTCGCACCGATGACATAGATTCCCGCGCGCGTGCTCAGGCCGTCGAGCTCTGTGAGCAGCATGTTGACGACACGGCTCGAAGCTTCGGAGATGGAGTCGTCGCGGCGGGGGACGAGAGCGTCGAGCTCGTCGAAGAAAATCACGCAAGGCACGCTCGAGCGGGCGCGCATGAAAACGCGGCGCACAGCGGCTTCGGACTCGCCGACGTACTTGTTGAGCAGTTCCGGGCCCTTGATGGAGATGAAGTTGGCTTTGCTCTCGGCGGCCACGGCTTTGGCCAGGAGGGTTTTGCCGCAGCCTGGGGGACCCCAAAGGAGGACGCCGGTGGGAGCGCTGATGCCGACGGCGGCGTAGCGTTCGGGGTTCTGGATCGGGTCGACGATGGCGGTTTGGAGCTCTTCGCGCACGGAGGCGAGCGCGCCAATGTCTTCCCACGAGACATCTGGGATTGTGGCGAAGCCTTCGCGCTTACTTGAGGGAGTGATGTTTGGTAGCACGGCGTCGAAAGCGGCCATGGTGATTGCGGTCTGTTCGAATCCAGGAGGTTCGGGGATGTCGTTTCTCCGTGCTGTGCTGATGAGTCTCATGATGGATTGTGCTGTTGGAGATATGTCCCTGCTGTCGTCTAGGTCCATAGTCTGTTCCAAATCAAGCGCTTGTCGCTCCAATGCTTCTCTGTATTGCGCCATCTGCCATGAGCCCGCTTTGCCAGCAAGATCCTTCAGATCGGCACCGACGAAACCAGCCGTTCTCTTCGCAAGCGAGGCAAAATCCACATCTGGTGCCAGTGCGAGACCTCTTGTTTGCGCTCGCATGATGGCAGCTCGTACCTGCTCATTTGGTACTCCGATGTTGATCTCAGTGTCGAAACGGCCACCACGTCGTAGCGCAGGGTCGAGAGAATCTGGTCGGTTCGTGGCAGCGAGCACAATGACTGGCCTCTCCTTGTCTCTGTCGAGCTCGTCTATTGAGACCAGCAGCTGTGCGACGATTCTCTTCTCCATCTGGCTCTGGCTGGACTCGCGTTTCGGCGCGATAGCATCGATTTCGTCGATGAAGATAAGGCAAGGCGCGTGCTTCTTTGCCTCCTCGAATCGTTCTCGGACGCCCTTCTCTGACTCTCCGCTCATGCCAGACACAATCGAAGGTCCCAAAATTTCAATAAATGGCACTCCAATGGCTGCGGCGAACGCCCGTGAGATCATGGTCTTGCCGCATCCTGGCGGGCCGTGTAGAAGAATGCCTCGAGGAACGCTGACGTTTGTCTCGATATATTTGCGGGGCCGGAGAAGTGGTAGGACTAGCAGTTCTTTAAGCTGGTTCAGCACATCCTCGATACCGCCAATGTCGTAGAGGCTGATGTCTCCTGGTGGCGTCACGGAGACCTTCTCAGTCTTCTGTCGTTTGGGGAGAGCCTCTCCGTTTGCTGCGCGGCGTTTCTTAGTCACATCGTCAGTCGGAGGCGGACTCGGAGGCCTCGAAGGGCCGGACGAGAGGTTTGCTCGCAAACTGCGGTTCATCAAATCGGCGTTCGGTGCTGCTGCATTCGTCTCCTTCTCGAGAGCAGCTTCCGAGTCGTCACCAGAATCTTCGGCAACACCGCGGAAATCGAGGCAACGCTCGATGGATTGCTGCAAGACTTTTTTAGGCTTGCGCTTGATGCTCGAATTGGATCGCTGTATGGCCGTATATAGGCTGTCGACGTCTGCAGAAATGCCAAGTTCCAGGAATTTTCCAACCGCGATGTTGACGTCGTTGTCGAGCGCGCCCAGCAACCTTGTTGGCTTAGACATCTAGAAGACTGGCCAGGGTATATGGTCGTAGCACAGTGAGTGCCTGAGAGCGCATATTGGCCGTGGCCGAGATCATAAAAATCGACGGCATGGCAAAATGTTGTCGGGTGCTTCCGTTAGCGCGGAA
Source organism: Cladosporium colombiae (assembly GCA_026122715.1). NCBI lineage: Eukaryota > Fungi > Ascomycota > Dothideomycetes > Cladosporiales > Cladosporiaceae > Cladosporium > Cladosporium colombiae. The sequence goes on from JAKZFA010000014.1 coordinate 901,818, forward strand.
CTTTAAATTCCGCGGTCCATTGACATCTCGCTGATGCGAGCAGCAACGACTGTTTCTATACGTCGATGAGTACATGAGTATGCTACTGACTACGATACAGGCGATTATGCATATGACGGGTAGCATTGCTCTATATAGTCGAGCCACTACTCGGGATCAAGAAAATGCCGGTCTACGAGTTGGTGATAATTCAACTGCGGATACTGACTGTAGTGGATTCTTCTGATGTATCAGCGATAATGCAATGACTTGTTGTTTCTCCGAATGTTTATGCCCTCAGAAGTAGCCATAATTGCATGAGGTCTGATTCGAAAGTGGACGCCGGAATGCCCCAACCCTAACCCTTTGTGCTCACATTCTAACATCAACGGGCTGTTGATGTAAGCTTACGGGTGCTTGTTGCCATGGTGCATGTTATCGTACACATGTGGTTGTTCCTCGGGTATTCTTGACTCACAGAGGGGGTGCGTGGGATGTGTTTTCATGTATCGTCACACCTAAATCTGGTCGTATAAACGGGTGAGATGCACAGGAACATATGTGATGCGAATGCTTGGGAAATTGATTGGTTTTCGCATAAGGTCCTCTATATCCTCAGTATCTCCAGAAGTTACTGATGTCGTGCATGATTTGGATTAGCGCCCACGACGAGAGTATCTTACTTGATCGATGTGCTATGCGACCAAGAGGATGTATTCGCCAACTGATGAATCCAAGATCCGACAGGCTGGAACCACGTGGTCGCGGGCCGCTCTACCTTATCTGCAGCCGAGGCGTGACATCAGCGATAGACAGCACTGTCTCTCAACTTGCACTCACACGCGACCAGTCATCTTCGTGCATCACTACAGCATTGCATCTTACACGATCCGCATTCGATCACTAGACCCTCAAATACCTTCCGTGTCGTCTTCGCGACCTCCCAAGTGCCATAATGGGCAACAGCAACAGCTCGAACAAAATCTCGGCTCAGGACAAGTAGGTTCGACGCACGCGCTCCAGACATGGCTTTCGCTGAGCATGTCCCAGAGCCATACTTGACATGAAAGTCCAGCGCGACAAGCTGCAACAGTACCAAAAACGCATCAAGATCGTGACAGACCGTGAGACAGAAGTAGCACGCGAGTGCTTACGACTAGGCCACAAAGATAAGGCGCTGCTTGCTCTGCGACGGAAGAAATACCAAGAGTCACTACTCACGAAGACCGACCAGCAGCTAGCGCAGCTACAGGCTTTAACTTCGGATGTGGAGTTTGCTTTGGTGCAGAAGGATGTGGTCTTTGGTCTACAACAAGGCACTGCGGTTTTGAAAGAGATACACAAGGAGATGGGAGGACTGGAGAAGGTGGAGTTGATCATGAGTGAGACAGAGGAAGCGCAGGCATACCAAAATGTGAGCGGGATTGTGAGACCAGGCATCACAGAGGTTACGAGGCTGACTGATATAACCAGGAAATCAACGAGCTACTCGGCGGTAAGATGTCAAATGAGGACGAAGACGAGGTGGAAGATGAGCTGCTGGCAATGGAAAGAGAAGCAAATGGTGTACCTGCCATGCCCGACGCGCCTACACGAGTCCAAGAGCCTATGCCGGAAGTTCCATCAAGCGATCTTCAGAGAGCACGAGAAAAGGAAAGGGCACAGCAACGACGCCAGAGAGAAGCAATTGCAGCCTAGACGGTGCTTCGGTGCAACGCAAGATGCATTAAGCGGCGTTCAGACAAGCAGATATTTACTGATACCCAGATACAATACACAGCATTCAACCAAAGTACGACATGCCGTGTTAGACATAGTGAGCAAGAGACATATTGAGCGTCGCGATAACTTATATTTACATTACGCAGACGTAATCCACAGTTATACTTCACCTTCCATTCTACTCACCGAAGCTGGCAGCATTGAGCGAATCAATGCTAGTCCAGACTTCCGTGTATGCCATGAACCCGGCTACTGACGTTGGCAAGAAAGATCTGATGCTAACTTCACAGTGATCGGCACCGAGACACATGAAGATCCCGTCAACAGTGTCAGACTGTTCCCATCTGTCTCGATTCGAAGTGCGCAGCCGAGCCTTGCATCTGCTGTGCTCACTTAGACATGACAACCATCTCAGCAAACACTGCTATAACACCCGAGGTTTGCAAGACTAAGTTGTGCCGAAAATGAGAGAAGTTCGTGCTGAGCTCATTTATTCTTGGCCATATAACACTGCAAATTCAGGGATCCAGGCAGGTAATCTCGTACGGGACTTTGTGGCATTCTCCATTGACAGTCTGTTGGGTCCGCACTACCCAAAAATCAGACGAGGGCTCTCGGCGCAGCTCTGAGCGAGAAAGGTGCAGATCTTTGCATGCGTGTGGACCAACTCCACAGATTCTCCGATTCTCCACAACCAAAGCCCGAGGTGGGATCGTCTCCCTGACTTGCCTAACTCCGGCTGTCCACTTCCAACATTTCCTAGCCACTACCGGCCCGGCAATCGAAAATGGTGATTGATTATGACGTTGAGATCAAGCACCGTAGCGGAGGCTTAGTTTGCCGTCTGAGCTGTAAAGGCATGCTGCATGCTGATGCGCGAGTCGGACCATAGGCCCGAGGCTTGAGCACCCGGAAAAGCTAGCATGTCATTGGCCGTTTTCCCGCTGGCAGCTAATATTCACTCTCAGACATGGTGATCGGCTGGGTCTAGTGTAGCCCTCAATGGACCCCACTTGACAGTTCAACAGTACATAAATCTTTCTGTTGGTAGGAAAGACTTCATGTCTGAAGATTTCCAATAAACCTTCAAGAGACCATGTATTCACCTTTAGTCGCACTGGCGGCCTCCCTGCAGGTGGCGGCGTGTGCATTGCTACCTTATACATTAACTCAAAATGCCACACTCGAGCCTAAGGCCAGTCGCTGGCCATCTGGTTTGCATTTGGCAGTCGACTATTATCCATCTCAATGGCCAGAATGGATGTGGGAATCGGACGTCGCTCGAATGCGCGACAGCAACATTTCATTCGCTCGTGTGAACGAGTTTGACTGGACTGTGCTGGAACCATCCGAGGGTGAATACAACTTCACCGTTTTGGACAAAACCATCGAACTTTTTGCCAAGTACGGCCTCAAGGCTATCATTGGCACTCCAACAGCTACACCTCCTAACTGGCTCACGGAGAAGTACAATATCGACTTTGTAGACCGTACTAATACTACTCTTGGGTTCGGCTCTCGCAGACACTACAGCTTTTCTTCCTTCGACTATCGCGAGCAGAGCCAAAAGATTACCCGTAAACTCGCTCAGCGCTATGGCAATTCATCCACCGTTGCTGGATGGCAACTTGACAACGAATTTGGATGCCATGATACCGTCCGGAGTTACGACAAGGACGCTATCACAAGGTTCAGATCTTGGCTCAAGAACAAGTATACCACTATCGAAGAAATGAACGATGCTCAAGGGCGGGTCTTCTGGTCCTCGCAATATGTCTCCTTCGACGCCGTTCAGCCTCCCTTCTTGGAAGTCTACACCACGAACGAGGCACACACACTTGATTGGGCGCGATTCAGCAGTGACATGGTCATTGAGTTTGCCAAAGAGCAGACCACCATCCTTCGAGAGTTGGCACCAAGCCACGCCGTTATGCATAATTTTATGATGTTCTTTACCGACTTTGATCATCATAAATTTACTCGCGATGTGGGAATCGACGTCTCTACCTGGGATGAATACCCTCTCGCTGGCGTGGAAGCAGTCTCTCTCTCCGATGATGAGGTCTCTGACTATTTACGCACCGGAGCTCCAGATATCCAGGCTTTCCACCATGCGCTCTACCGTGGTGTTTCTGGAGCTGCATACGGTGAAAACCATGGACCTTTCGGAGTCATGGAAATGGAGCCGGGTGTACTCAACTGGAACCACTACCGTGTCTCTCCTCTTGAGGGCATGGTCCGTCTATGGACACACGAGACCTTCGCGGCATCGGGAGATCTTGTGAACTACTTCCGCTGGCGTCAGGTTCCTTATGCTCAGGAACAGACTCTGTCTGCACTTTTCCTATCGGACAATACTGAAGACCAAGGCTACGTTGAGTCACAGGCTTTTGCCAATGAAGACATGCCGGCACTGCGAGCTCAGAACCCAACTGATGCTGGAGAGAAGCAGGCCGACGTTGCTCTTGTCTTCGATTACACCTCGAACTGGGTGTGGACCATCGAGCCGTACAGCGGCGCTTGGTCACCCAAAGATGCGAGCTATGCTGATGTTGCACTGAAGTATGTGGACCTGGTCTACACCTTCTACTCGTCTCTGCGTCGTCTCGGTCTGAGTATCGATGTCATCTCGCCAGACCAGAGCCTTGACGGATACAAGATGGTCGTCATTCCCAGCCTGCCAATCATTCCCACTACCTTCAACCAGGCACTTGCCGACTTCTCCGGCCCAGTGGTATTCGGCCCTCATACCGGCAGCAAAACGCCCGACTTCGCCTACTCGCCCGGCTTGAACCCATCCGCAGGTACGGTGCGAGACCGTCTTCCGATGCGTGTGACCAGGGTCGAAACCCCGCCCACTTATGCTGGAAGTGGTATCAGCTACGCTGGATCGAACTACAACATCTCAGCCTGGGAGGAATGGATCGAGTGCTCACGACTGAACGCCACCTCCACTGCTACTGTGGAGTATACCTCACGCCATCGCCCGGGGAAGCCTGCGGCATGCTCCGAGAACAACACGCACTATCTTGCCTTTAACCCTCCTGCGGATTTCCTCGTGTCATACATTGGCGATGTGGCTGCGGAAGCTGGAGTTGAAGATTTGGTTGGGCGGATCCCTGGCAAGGACAACGATCTTGGTGCTACGTTACGTCTGGCTAGGAGAGGAAATTTGCTCTGGGCGATCAACTATGGCTGGGAGGCACAAAGCCCGCCCAAGGTAGATGGAGAACTTATCATTGGTGAGGAGGGTGATGTTCCAGCAGCTGGTGTGGTGGTTTGGAAACTTGACTAGTATGTTTCGCATAGCCATAGGCATGCTGTACTAGCAATATGATCGTATGACCTGTCAGGTACCATTTGTCAAGTGTAGTGGCTTTGTCACACCGTCGAGCTAGTTCGAGATATGCGTGTAGTACCGCAGACCGAATGTGGACATCACACAGCCGCCACGAAGGTACAGGCTTGTTGCCCCAGACTCTCAATGCACGCCAGCAAAAGTATTTGGACAAAGATTGTGACCAGGCTCATCAATGCTAGTAAAGATCTGCGAGCACGCCGTCATGCTTGCTATCTTGATCAAGTAAGTGCACCGCTCCCAGGAGTGAGCGAGTTGCAGCCCTTGGGCGCGAGCTATGCGCCTCAGTCGGCACGGTAGACTCAATCGACTGACAGTTAGCTGGGACAGGTATGGCATATAAGTACGTGCGTGTTGTCTCTGCATTAATTAGACCAGTACCAACAATACCTCGAAGACTTATCTGAAAGAAACCAACATCGACAATATGCAACTACAGGTAAGGTCTCCTACGCTTTGTCAGTCTTAGGGCACGCGACTCACTGCTGCAGATGAGATTCATGATCGCTGCGCTGTTGGCAGCCCTACCGATTTTGGTGCGCGCCCAAGTGCAGCGTCCCGTCTGTACGATTAGCCCTCCTCCACGCCAGTGTCAGATTGCCGACAACCAGGTGTGTCCTGGAGGGTGCGTCAGGCCACGCAATTGCCCAGGTGTGGTTATAGTAACCAGCACCGTCATCAGCACCACCACGCGAGCACGAACTACAATCACGTCCACGGCCACAGTCACGAACATAACGACGACCACGGTCACGCCAACTATCTCTGCGAGCGTCATCACCGTGACAGCGTCAGCGTCCACGTCCTCGACTCCGCCTCCAGCATGTAAGACCGAAGTGCCGTACGCCAATCTCTACACCTTCCCGGACAGCAAGTGCACCAACACGACGAACTTGCAACCGGGATCCAGCAACCCATTCGTAGTCAACGGTCTTGTTGGAGCACCGTACAAATTCAGCAACTTGACATACAACGCTACCAGTAAGTACAACGAATCCAGCTGCGTCACTTTCCCGGACACGGAAGGCGGTGCTCGCAGCATGTACTTCACCGTCGACGGCATACCGGAGGATCAGTATCCAAGCTGCACCATGAACCTCTACAAGGGCACTCAATGCCAGGGAGATGGGAACAATGATCCCTATCGTTTGCTCCCTGGAGGGGCGAACAAATGCCAGGCAGCACCGGAAAATGGAACATGGAAATCTGTTCAGTTCAAGTGCGCCTATAAACGAGACCTCTGCACGGATAACGAGATCTTCTTGGGTGTATGCGTTAAGTACTGAAAGCCTAGTTGGTAAGGGCACGGAGGTAGCGAAGCAGACTAAAGATGGTCTCTGCTCGGAGCAACTTCATCTTGCCTTGTCTTCTTAGGCCTCTGGGTTATTGTCTTCTTTCGCACTAAAATGGATTGATGAATATTTAGGGCGGACAGGAAATTGAACGATCGATGTTACCCTACAGCATAGCAGTACCTGTGATGCTTTGAAGCCGAGCTGGAAACGGCTGTTGTCATCACGCGGTGCTGTGAAGTGAAGTTCTCTGGTGACGCAATTGTTAAAGATGCCTTGCCAAGCCAATACTGCAGCAACGAAGTCTCTCGGACGGTAATCTCATAACAGTTTGCTCTCTAGTCTGGCAGCATTGGCACCGAGTACTACCAAGAAAGGTGCCACGCTCTTGCGCCACGCGCGGATCCTCACGTGGCAAGCCAGATCGTCCCCCAAGCTGTTAGAGGCCGTCCAACCTTTAAGCCCTCCAAATCCCCGCATTGAGGACGAGGCATGGCACCTTGACCCAAGACCTCCAAGTCTCTCAGCAAGCAGCATGTCCACGTCTCCGGTGGCGAATACACTCATTTGTTAAGGCATAAAACGGCGATTGCCTCGAGATGCCTCGGTCCTTCGACTCACGTCCCAAGAAAACGTCTTATAGAGTTGCTTGAGTTCAATTGTGCTGTCACGCGGACACGAGAGCAGGAGATATGTGATAGATGCGAACTCCTCACGCTCTTTGGTCTTTAGAGAACGAATTTCAAAAGTCAATGCTTTCTCGAGGACCGATTGCAAGACCGTTCATTTCATCTCATTACAGCTCTTATCATCGTGATTCCATCGCTCTCTTATAGTCACAATGACTACCCCCAAAGATGACGTCGTACATCTGGAGAAAGCACCTGATGCAACCCCAGAAACATCTTCAGACAATGTCGAGGAAGCTCTTGATGATGACCCCGTCTACACACGCGCTGAGCAGCGCAAGATCATCCATCGGGTGGACCGCCGTCTCATCTCGGTCGCTGGCATCATCTACATGAATTCTCTGATGGACCGAAGCAACCTACCGAACGCTATGATCGCGGGCATGGATGTCGATCTGGGGTTGAGGGGCAACTCGCGCTATGTAAGCATGCATATACCTTTGCCGCATCCATTCTCCTTGGTGTTCAGGCTAATCTGTTTGTCAGTCTATCATTGCCCTAGTATTCTTCATCACGTACACATTTTTCCAGCCTCCAGCCACGCTTCTCACGCGTAAATTTGGGCCCAGACTCTTCCTGTCGACCATCTGTCTCGCCTGGGGAGTCATCATGATTGGCTTTGCCTTTGTGACACAATGGTGGGAGCTTGTACCGTTGCGCCTGGTGCTAGGTTTACTGGAAGCAGGCTACTTCCCTGGCGTCGTTTACCTCATCTCGACCTGGTACTCTCGCTACGACATGGGCAAGCGTTATGCGTGCTTCTATGCCCTCGGCCTCGTCGCTTCGGGCTGCTCGGGAATCCTGGCTTACGGCCTCATGCAGTTGGACGGCCGAGCTGGTCTTGAAGGCTGGAGATGGATCTTCCTTGTCTTTGGGTTGATGACGGTCGCTGCTGCAATCTTGGGTTACATGTTCCTTGTGGACTTCCCTGATCGTGCATTAAACAAGAAATATTACGGCTTCATCAACCATGATGAGATCGCTTTCATCATCCGCCGCATCAACAAGGATAGAGACGACGCTGGAGCCGAGCGCTTCAATTTCATGAAGTGGGCAGCGGCCGGCGCTGACTGGAAGATCTGGTCCTTCGCCATGTGCTTCTTGTAAGTCGCAAAATCTCTCAGAAGTAGTTCCACTTACTGAAGCAATATCTCCAGCTGCCTTACCACCCAAGCGTACGCTTTGGCTTACTTCCTCCCCATCATCCTCAACGAGACGATGGGCTTCGACATCGGCATGTCGCAGCTGCTAGGCGCCCCACCATACGGTGCTGCAGGTATCATAATGTTCGCCTGCGCCTGGTTCGGCGACAGATACCGTCTGCGTGGACCGATCCTCTTCGCTCTCGCCTGCCTCGGTCTCATCGGTCTCCCGGTGCTACGATGGACCACGCCACCCGGCGTGCGATACTTTGGCATTTTCCTCATCTGCGCGACCGCGAATGGCGGGATTCCCACTGTCATGGCCTACCAGGCTAATAACATCCGTGGCCAGTGGAAGCGAGCTTTCGCGTCTGCAACGCTGGTTGGGTTTGGTGGGCTTGGCGGCATTGCTGGCTCGACCGTGTTTAGACAACAGGACAGCCCCGTGAGTTCTGTGTGAACATGCTTGACTTGAGGATCTTGCTAACCTGTCTTGCAGAATTTCAACCTCGGGATTGCTTTCTGCATTGGTGCGAACTGTCTGATTTGCCTCGTTGTGGTTGTCAACACTGTGATTTTTAAGCGACAGAATGCGAGAGCTGACAAGGGCGAGGTGGTGCTTGAGGGCGATGTCAGGTTCAGGTATACCATCTAGGCAAGCCCCTCGGTACTTCAAATTCTTAGCCAGCCATTTTCAATAGCATTCACGCAGCTACGATACCAACAGTATGAATCCGCAAAACCTGTTATACGCGCGTCGATGTATCGCCACTTCCGGATGGAAGAATGTGGCAGCAAGTCGCCTTGATTCCAAGATCGGCGAGGCTCCTTCCACGCGTGGGAGGAATATGTCCTTGATATGGCGAGTAAACACCAATAGTGAGAAAGATACGAAGACGGTCATCACGTCAACGACCATGACACCATCGAAGGAGAGAGTCCGTGCAAGACAATCCCGCACCGACCCCATCTTTTCCCTTTTCCCCCCACCACCTCAAGTCCACAGGGGCCTCAGCCGTGCGATTAACCATTCAGGTGGCCCACGTGCTCACCTTCTTCGCTGGTAGAGTTTCTTATCTCGCCAGAAAGTGTATTTGAGAGGCTATTTCACGCAGCAGGCAGCCTTCATCGATTACTGCAATAACGACCAGAGAGGCTAGCAACGGCAGATTCACGGACGACAACAGTAGACATCTACGTGTCAGCGCAACAGCATCTTTCCAGCCCTGGTTCGTCCGGCGAAGGGAGAGTTTGCAGTTCGCGCTCGTCGTGCACCTGCAGGACGCAAAGGATGGGGCACGTGCCTGGGTTGCTTCCTGCGTACAGGTTAGGCTTTCGTCCAATGGCAACCTGCTGGAAGAGCACGCGACAGCAACTCTCTCCTACTGCCAACGATATCGCCATGCTCGCCCACCGTGTTTCGCCCTCTGCTCAACGCCTCTGCGCTGCCGTTCTGCTCTATTACTACCATCACCCTCCTCCGTGAAGTGACGCCCCTCCTGCTCGCCCACCATAGCTTCCTACGCTGAGCACCTGTCCTTCGCCCGCGGCCGTCCTGTGCCTGAGGCGTCGCTTTTATCGTATACCTACACCACTTTCGCATCTAGCGCAGCAATGCCACGTCCTATTCCTCCGCCGACGCCTGGCTCGTCCAGCGATATCCGTGGCAAAGTAGGCACCAGCAATGCCCCGGCTTTCAATCTGCCACCCACAGCATATGCAGAACCCGACCGCGGTAGCAATAGCTCGCCATCCAACAATGGATCGGACTCCTCTTATCACCCGATCTCACCAGGCACCACCACACACAACCCTCGTAAGCGCCCGGTGGCCCAGCCCGCCATGTCTGTAATCACCAAGGATGACTTCTCATTGCCTCCTCCGCCAACCAGATCACGGAAGATTATACAGATGAAGCCTCGGGAATTGGAGCAAGATGCAAACCAGCAGGCTGCCGCGACGGGCCCCTCTGGCAAGACATCAAGTACAAATACACAGTCAAGCAAGAAGAATGATAAGAAGAGCACCACTGCAGCCGGGCGCAAGATTGCGCGCAAGACAGCTCACAGTCTCATCGAACGTCGACGACGATCGAAGATGAACGAGGAATTTGGCGTGTTGAAGGATATGATACCTGCGTGCCAAGGGCAGGATATGCACAAGCTTGCGATATTGTCGGTACGTAGCTTCTTCCGTTATTGTCGGGCGTTCGCAGTCTTTCCTAACAACTGAATTACAGGCCGGTATCGAGTATCTTCGCTACCTCGAACAATGTGTGACCGATCTACAAGCACAGAACAACAGCCAACCACGCCCACCTCCGCCCGTCGCTCGTCCTGCAGCAGATGATGAGATTATCGACTCCGATGACGAGATGGCAGAAGGTCATGAAGCAGAAACCCAACCTCGACCTCAATCCAGTACACAAGCACCCACGCAAAACACAATTTCCCCGTACGAGCCTCCCGCTCCTCTCCAGAAGACAAACTCCATCATCTCCCTACCATCGCTCTCCCAAATGACCACCAACTCGCCCTCCGTCTTCTCCGGGACAGCCAGCGCACGCCATTACTCCGTATCTTCCACCAGCCAAGCCAGTTACAGTCCCTACATCCACTCAAATCAAGCATCGCCAGCGTTCGGTCCACAACTCAGCCACATACCCCAATACACCGGCCCTGGATTCGGCCTTGGCAGCCCTGCACTGCAGCCTCTTGACTCTGGCTCGCAAGCTCAGCACTTGAGACAGATTGCCGAAGGTGCCACTGATCAGCTTTCTTCAGACCGCGAGTTATCGCGTGCCGCGACGCCAAGGCAGGGCGCCAGGAGTGAGCTCGAACTAGACCAGGAAGCTACTGCGGCATTGTTGATGCTGAACACTGATCGCAGACAGTGGCGAGGGTCGGGTATTGGGAAGGCTGGGGATGGTAGGAGAGAAAGTGGCGGTGGTGGGATGAGTGTGAGGGATTTGCTAAGTGGCTGAATGACGAGAGTGGCGAGGTTCCCCGAAGTAGCGGGTATATTTGCAAGTTCTCCGTGCGAGATACACGACGCTATCAGTTCGATGGAAGAATGCAACAGAGGAAAATTGGGAAAATTGTACTGGACATGAATAGGTTTGATGTAACGTAATACTGATACCATCTTGGCTGTGTCGAACTTGAGTAGACATAAAGTAATGCTCGTACACTTCCATCGCCCCTTGACTTGGTCATCCACTGTGAACACTATGATCAGTGCCTTGTGGCGTTCAATCGAGTTCATCGAGTGGCACGTTGACTTGTGCCGCATGCGGAATGAGTCTTGTAGCCTCATCAAGCATCCGGCATGTTCGGCTTCCTGCTTAGATGGTGGGTATAGGCGGCTTGCTGTCTCTGGAGGCTCTAAAAGCTGGATGCATAGTCGAGGCAGTGAAGCGCAATCGTGCTTCACGCACTAAATATCGTCCTCGAGCGCACTGTTGATGGCATCATTGTTGGTAGACCGGACACCACATGCGTACTGTTTGCCTGAGGTCCGAGTGCGGTGGTAGTCGTGCTTGTAGCAGGTCAAGCGCAGAAGCCCCAATCGACGGCCGGGGTTGCGGCAGTGAGGCGTGAAAATCTTTCGAGTAACACCGAGTCGAAGGCATACCTTCCACAGATCCCCCTTCTTCAAGTCAAGACCTGCACGTATCCCTGCTGGATCAAACTCTCAACATCTCCCTTGCGGACGAAGAACTGGCTGTTCTTCGTCAGATTCAGACTGCCGTACTCGGTCTGGATCTCTCCTGCATCACGCAAGACGCGGATGTCGACGAAGATTTCCTTCGGAGGCTCCAAGCTGCCGGTGAGATCGATGTCGGTCCATTGGCCTTTGTACTGCGCGAGGAGCTCCGTGTACTGGTGGACGTACTGCTCCTCTTCCGCGGAGAGGGAAGAAGCGTTGGCCGCGCCATTCGAGTCTCCTGAGGAAGTGGTCGGGCGGGCACTGAAGACGTCCTGGCCGTTCCAGATCATCTGCTCGAGTTTGTCTGTGCGAGTGCGGTGGTAGGCGAGGAGACATCGCTTGTTGCGGCGCATGCTGAGGTGGTTGACCATGAGAGAGCACGCGGTGGCGGGGTTTTCAGCTGGGTTGAACGAGGATTTGATTTGCGTGCCATCGCTGGATTGAGTGCTGGACGAGCTGAAGTTGGAGAGGATTTCGCTGTTCTCGCGGTCAAGGTCGCGGACTTCTTTGGTCACGGCTTGGATTGTGGTGCTGGCGTAGGGTGGCAGGTGAGGCAGGTTTTGGATACGTTTGGCGTCCACGACGAGCTTGTTGGCTTGCTCGCCGTACATTTTTGTCGTTCAATTATCAGGATCAGGCTTTGGTTTCTTGTAGATCTGTTCATATGTGTCACCAAATTAATCTCTAACCATTGCATCGTGACACGAAATCGGCGCGTCGGTCAACTTTGGCTGCGCCGCCAAGACTCCTTCCTTGCAGCATTCCGGCCATCCCGTCACTTCGAACAAACATCAACTCCATAACATGAGAACTACAAATTATTCGCACCACCAGATGGGTATGCTGCTAGGTGTCGCATGATCAGTTGGATACCAACTATCCTATCTGCATAGGTCACTGGCATGTTAGAGTCATCCTCGCTCCCCTCCCATTGCGATAGGTATCATCTTCTCGACTCACGGACATCAAACGCCTTCACAGATACATGGCGTCGGAGTCAGAGGAGGTCGCTCTTCGAAATAAGGTGCAGTTTCATAGGGAGCTGGCTTCACTCGACGAGAGTGATGACAACGAGGATGCAGGCCTGCAAGGATCTTTCCGCGCGTTAAGGCGGCCAAAGAAGCAAACCACCATAATCAATGATGCGACGCCTCTAGAGAAAAGGTTGGTCAACAACAGAGTTGTTACAGATGACGATTCAAGAATTTCGAGATCGATGCCACGCTCCGTATCAGATCTAGGCCCTGCTACGAGCGGCAATTCTCACCTCGACGTGCAGCCTAAAGAAGGCCTTGTGCCCAAGATTGAGCAAGGGAATGATACCGCAATACCGACCGCTCGGCACACATTCTCGGGCGCTCTGGCACCAATATCCTCTATGCCACAGGCTACAGGAAAGCGCAAGCGTGAAAGTGTAGTCACACCAATGCCGAAAGACCAACAGATCTTCAACAGTCTGCACTTCTACTTCTTTCCGAACAATGAAAAGCATCCTGCTCGTTTCATGCGTATCTCGAAAGCGATTGCCTTCGGCGCCATTTGGCATCGAGAGTGGACTCCTTTTATAACACATGTCATTGTCGACAAATCTCTGGATTACGCCATGCTGTTGAAATTCTTGAAGAAAGACAGCTTGCCGGCTGGCGTTATGTGCGTTAACGAGAGTTGGCCATCCGAGTGCATCGCATACCGAGCTTTGTTGGACTCTAGCCGTCCTCAGTTTGGAGTTTTGGGAGCTCCGCCTCCAATGGCACCCGAGAAATCTCCAGCAGTAGATGCGCCGGCCTCTTCTGCCAACTCAGAAACATCGCTGAAGCTCAAGCCGCCAGGCAAAGAAGTCACGACTCGCCAGCCCGAAACCCAGCCTTCCGGTGAGAGTGATAGAGTTCGGAACGACACTGCGCCTATCGTCGGAGCCGTGGATACGAACGCAGCCGACGCAGATATTTCCAAACCTGAGATGACAGACGAGCTGGATGCTGCCATCAGCCAAGCTCGTGACCTTCAGCTCATGCCTTTGGATGAAGACGATAAACGTCCAGGCAGCTCTGAAGGCCTTTCTTCGAACCTTGCACCAGCTCTCAATCATGGACAACAAGGAAGTAAAGTGGAGACTTTCCAGGAAAAGTTCCAGTGCATGCAAAAGCATAGTGGAGAGATCACCAACAACGCTAATGCTGCCACGATCGTCATCCTACAGCAAATGGTAGACTATTATGGAAAAATGGGTGACGAATGGCGCATTAGGGCCTACCGGAAAGCGATTGCGACTTTAAGAAATCACACAAAGAAGATATGCACGAAGGACGAGGCCCTGGCTTTGCCAAACGTCGGAGAGCGCCTGGCTACGAAGATCGAAGAGATTGTGTTTACGAGCCGGCTGCGTCGACTGGACAATGCTCTGGCAGAACCTCAAGATCAAATTCTTCAGACCTTCATGAAAGTATATGGTGCTGGATTCGCGCATGCCAGTCAATGGGTCAGGCAGGGATATACGACTCTCGACGAGCTACTGCAGAAGGCCAGCTTGACCGAGAACCAAAAGATAGGCATTGCGCATTTCGAGGACTTCCAGGAACGCATCCCACGCGCCGAGGTTACCAAACATGGTGACATTGTACGAAGAGCCTTGCACAAACTCGACCCTACCTTCGAAGTCACTATCGGCGGTTCCTATAGACGCGGTGCAAACGACTCTGGCGACATCGATTTTATCATCACGAGGCCGGACGCTGACATCGATCATGTGCGAAATGTGGTAGTGGGTCAGCTCGTACCGACCCTCTTCTCCATGGGCTTCTTGACAGCTGCTTTAGCCGCCACTTCCGGCGATGGCTCGAAATGGCACGGTGCATGCTGTCTCCCTGGGCAGACTCAATGGCGCCGCATCGACTTCCTGCTCGTACCTTGGGCTGAGATGGGCGCCGCGCTGATTTACTTCACTGGCAATGACATCTTCAACCGCAGCATGCGTCTTCTTGCTAGCAAGAAGGGGTACCGACTCAATCAGCGAGGTCTATACAAGGACGTCATAAGAGGCAAGGATCGAGAAAAGATCACAGAAGGTACGTTGGTGGAAAGCCGAGACGAGCGGAAGATCTTTGACATACTTGGAGTGCCATGGCGACCTCCCGAGCACAGGATACCCTAAGCTGTCTAATGTCCCCGTGTCTCGTCCATCTTCAACAAACTACTCGCCTGTTGGTCGACTCTTCCGACAGACGCTGCAGTTGTACTGCCACTTCCCTGCGACACTGAGGTGGCATTGTTCGAACCCGATGTCTGGCTGCTGTATAAAGAGGCTTTCCCGCTGCCACTGAAACTAAACAACGTCAGCGCACTATCTCCGACCCAAGTCGCGGCATTCTTTCGGAATAATACCTGATAGAGTGCTCGCAGGTCCCGCAAGATGTGCTCAACATGATCGGCACAGTATAGTATTTGGTGCAAGCCGGTGTACGGTGGCAGAGGGTGCGGACATGGAAGTAGTATCCGCTACCGCAGACGTGCTCACCGAAAGGATTGGCGCAGGTGAATTGGTAGGGTGTCAGGAAGCACATCGCTTTTTCAATTGCTTGGTGTGCCGTTCCTGCCGGGGAAGAACCTGCTTCGGGCAGAAGGGCATGTTCTTGAAGGGGACATCACGCCAGAATGTTTGCTTGCTTGGGGATCTTGAATGATGTGGTTTGGAGGGTGACATGGCGATCGAGCAGTCTATGAGGGAGATGGCAAACGTGGCGGCATGAGTCAATATGAAGTAAATCATGGTCTTGCATTCCATGATGGAAAGCGAACTAAGCATTCCGTGGCAGCAATACGCTCTCGTTGGCGAATCTGTATGGGAAAGGCGCAATTTGTAGTCGACAACGACACGCCTTCGTTTGGTTTGCTATAGTTAGCCAATTTATAGCCCATGAAAATTGAATATCGCACGTTGTTGACGACGCTTCTTTCCGTAGCTGCTTCCGCGCTTGGGAGATCCATGTCTCCTTTTAGTCTCTACTTAACAATCGATCAGGAAACAAACACACGTGCATTGAACACATGTATATGCAAGGTGTACATTTCCAGGTCTTAGGGTATAGGGTAATATATTTCACACTTCAAGTTTGCCAGCAGACACGCGAGAACGGGGCAGGCCGTCAATTGCTTCTTTGGGAAATCTATGATGGCATCGTGTTGACGACACCAAACATGCGGGCAGAAGGTCTCACGTTCAAATGAGTCCAATCGCCGGCCGAGGTCCACGAGGAGAGGGATTATGTCTACCTCGTCCTGCCCAGTTTAGCGGTTCACGTATATCTCGAGTGATATACCGACACCACAAATATTTGCCATAGTAAAATATCTTGCTCCGCCCTTCTTGTCAGACCATTCAGACGATATATCGTAGCTTCTGAATTGTACAGGCTACCCACCAATCCAAACTTCTAAATGGCGCCTTCAGTACGTGCCCTCTTCTCATACTAAGCAAAGATTCCCACTGACGCTCCAGCAGGACAACAAGTCCCTCAAGGATATTGCACGCGAGAAGAACGACAAGAACCCGTCCCAGCTTGGCGACCCAGTATCTCTTAAAGCAGAGGCCGCAGATTCAAAGCCCACGCCCGACGACACGGGTGCCAAATCCGACGAGAACAACGGCAAGACGTTGAAGCAGAAGGCTGAAGAGAAGCTGAAGAATAACCCGTCAGCGCTCGGGGATCCCGTAAGCTTGAAGGCCGAGACGTCTGATACGGAAGTGACGGCCGATGACAGGGGAGCGAGAGGGACGAGCAAGAATAGTGGGAAGCCCAAGATGTGAGGATTATGCAATTGATAAGATTTGGTTTTGGAGAAATGATGAATTGATGTCGCACTGAGAGATCTCCGGTCATTCCTGGTTTTCACGTGGCACGTTGCAGGCTCGTTTCATTGCTATTTGATGTACTCTCTGCACGAACTGTGCCGTGAGTACATTCTCCTTCAGACACTCCGATCAATCCATCATTTCACCAAACGCGGCGACAACGAAA
Organism: Cladosporium colombiae; assembly: GCA_026122715.1. NCBI lineage: Eukaryota > Fungi > Ascomycota > Dothideomycetes > Cladosporiales > Cladosporiaceae > Cladosporium > Cladosporium colombiae. Next base: position 918,723 of record JAKZFA010000014.1, read on the forward strand.
ATCATCATCACTCCAGTGAGATTTCGACCTCCGTGGTAGTGTTCACATCCAAGAGATGGCTAAATGAGGATCACATGTTAATTACAGACACGCCTTCGTCCATCCAAAGACATATGCGCGCATAACAGGCTCGTGGCTTGTCGTTTCGCATTTCGAAACACAACCTACGATTCAATCCATGCTACCCAATAACACCGACACTACGGAGTGTCTTACAGAAGCCAACATGCCCTCGCGCTCTTCGGAACGAGGCTTCATGGAGCCTATCAAACACGCCACGTACTACGAGGACGTTTACACCAACACCACAAACAAGGACGACTTCACCGAGGCTTGCACATTCGACCACTGTGAAGACTCCAGCGAGGACGAGCAGAATCAGTCGAAAACCAAGCACACGCGAAAGAACACCCAACACCCTACTTCTTACGGCTCAATCAACAAGCCTACATGTAAGAGGCTTTTCGATCTTGCAAACTTCATGACCTCCGGAACTGACAATGTGAAGACAGACCCAGGATCGAGCGGACTCAACAGCCAGCTTACAAGATTGCACCCAGCCACAACGCGAAACACTCAATCAGACTGTCGATCGAAGAGAGCGATGAAGATGAGCATCTCAAGGGACGCACAAATCACTCCAACCCTCTTCCAGCATCCACAGAACCCTCAACTCAAGCCTTCGCCGCTGAGAAAGCCTGGCAGCACCAGCTCTCCGGCACAGCGCGATTCGAGAATATCCGCAGACAGCGCGCAGCAGACCGCTTGCGACTGCACCGTGCCTGCCAGCAGGCTCGGAAGACCAAGGAACGAGCTCTGAGGGATGTTGAGACTGCCGCAGCATGTCTCGTCGACGATGTGCCAACGAGAGACTCTGATGTCCACGTCGATATCGATAGCACTGAAGCGCCGACGGAATTCGTTGACCTCACACGTGAAGGTGCTCGTCGCAAGGAGATGAAGCTGGCAAATAAGTCACGGCCGCCGAGGAACTGGAAGGATCAAGAATTGGATCTGGCCACCGGCGCGGCATACGTCTTAATAATGGATCGCGAGCAAGGCGTGGCATGACAGCATGGTGGAAAGCAGACTTCTCCGTGGCAAGCGTGAATTTCTCTATGCTCGGGACCGATGTCAGTACTTCATCGACTCTGCAGACACATCATCCGGCCGAACCATGCAGGCACAAGTTCATATGAGAACAGCACCAAAATGCTGGTTCAGATCTCCACGGTCTCACCTTAAAAAATATCTTACCGAAGTCCTATTCCAAAGGCAGAACAAAAGAAATAAGCACGGCTGCCGTGCCGGGAAATCGGCCAGAACTACTCGGTAACAAATAAGCCAATTTTCGATTCTCATATCCTTTCTATTCACACACACACAAGTAATAGTTCCTCCCATCAACATTCACACCCACATCCCAAAAAACAGAACCAGCGTAGTCGTACAACAAATCCACACAAACTCAAAATGCCCGTGTCCCACCAGTCCATACGATCGTTCTCACGTGCATAAGACCCCGAGAAGCGCTCCGAGGAAAGATCAGTGATGGAAAGGAAAAAAAACGAGGGCGTGACAATGAAAAGACCCAACCACAAACGCCTCAAGGAAACATGAGAATAGCAACGCGCAATTCCACTGATATTGTTGTTTTCGTGCAAGCACGCGCCGCCATAAGAACCCCCGCCAGGCTATGCATAACCACTTTTTTGTTTCGCCCCTTCCCGCTACCGTTCGCAAAATGCTCAATGATGTTTTCTCGATCCGGTCCGGGAAGGGTAATATGATCTTCGATCGGATCCGTAGTAATGTGAATGAATAAGCCTGTCACCCTTCTTTCCCCAGCTCCGCTTTGGCGGGGTGTGAACCCGGATGTGGAAGCGTTCGTCGTGTCTGATCGTAACAGAGTGGTTGAGGACCGGTGATCGGCAGCATATCTTACTGCCGCCTGTGGTGATAAGAATAGGATGTCAACGAGTGACCTCAATTGGAAGGTGTGTGGTTCCAGATGTGAATTTGTACAAGTCCCTTGAATAAGTCTGGAGTTCGTCGTGATCTCTTTCGGCTTGAAGTAGGAGCGACAAAATTCCAGATGATGGGTATGATGGTCTCGCTAATTAAGGCAGAAGACTCTGCTGATGAGGTCCGTAGGAGGAAGTCATGGTGGGTTCGGCCTGGTCGGACAAAGCCAATAGTAGCTGCGCCAGACAACGCTTTGTCGCAGCGTCGTCTCGCAAGACCGGAGAGAATGTTGCGTCTCTGAGAGGCTCCGGAAGACACTGGCGCAAAGCCTCACGGGCGCGAGCATTGTCTGACAGTCTGAACACATGTTAGCAGAGCATTCCGCAGCACGGATGTAAATCTGGCAAACCTTAGGAAACACCTCACGACATGCTTAAGAAGTCGCACCGTCTGCTGATCGACCAGCTGAGTTACCATATTGCTAAGGACCGTGCCGACAGCGTAGAAACGCTCATAGGTCTGGCAGATGTACTGCAGGCCCATGTCGTCAAGCAAAATCTTCTGAACAATGAAGATAGCAACAGTTTTGCTGAGCTCTGAGCCAGTCTCCATGATGCGGAGGCAAAGAGGGATGATCTCTGTGGTGAGGAGGAAGTTGATAACCTCAGTCGAGTCATTCTTGACCAGAGCGCCAATGACGCCGAGAGAGGTCAGCCGGAGGTACTCGAAGGGCCTCGATTTTGATGTAGTGTTGAGGAATGGGTAAAGGAAAAGAGGGATGTGTGCTAGAATGTTGTCAGTCACTGCACGTGCTCAACTTGGTCATATTGCACACGTACCGCCTAGGAACAAAGCACGCGTCTCGCTGTGAGAGGCCACACACTGAAGCAGCGCCAACGCATTGCAGACGCGATTACTAGCCGCCGCAGTCAGCTGCGAAGGGTTGAGCAGCGGATACACTGAGATGATCTCCTGTAGAAGGGACGTCATGACGCCTGGCAAGAGGTCAGTACTCGGCTCGCAACCATCACTTCGCGTGCAAACATACCGAACGAATGCCATAATATGAGCGCAAGTTCTGGCACCTGCTCTCTCTTCTTGCTGAGCTCCAGGAGCGCGCTCTCCCTCGTGTTCGCATTCAGCACCTGGGCGATCCACTCGAGCACCCTTCTGTTCTCCTCGCTGATCGAGTCGCCGGCTCCGAATATACTGCCATCTTGAAGGTCGCGCGCTTGACCGAGCCCCTGGCCCATGCCACCGTTCGCGCCGCCGCCGCCATTCTGGTTCATGCGCCCATAGTGCTGTTGCTGCTGCTGTTGCTGTTGCTGTTGCTGCTGCTGTTGTTGCTGCTGTTGCTGTTGAGCCGCCGCCGCGGTCGCTGCAGCCGCCGCCTGACTCTGAGCGTAATGGTGCTGCGACGGACCGTGGGCGTGATGTTGCCAATCCGGCTGGTGGTACGGGTTCTGGTGGGTGAAGACGTGCTGCATGGTCTCGGTTGTCCTTTTCAGTTGACTCGCATGCAGGCTGCCTCACGCACCGCGAGGAGAGGGCTTGGCTGTAGAAATGGTGTCGCACTTGTTGTGAGAAGAGGCTGATGGGGATGTTGGTGGCGCGGGTGAGGTGGTGCAGATGATAGTGGCCGAGGTGTGTTGGTAATATGTGAAGAGCTGGCTGGCCCAGCTGCAAGTCGATGCGAGCGCTGCTGCTGCTGCAGGGTCGCGCGGTCGATGTACGCGGCGCTACCCGCGGGGATGGATGGATGGGAACAAGGTTTGAGTCAAGTGAGGCGATGAAACATTTCAGGTTGAATAAGGTAGTTGATGGTCACGTTCAAAACCGATGGGATTGTTGGTTCATCACTGATGTGACAGGTGATGGTATCAGTCCTCACATCGGTGATTGTGTGAAGGAGAGCTGCATGGCTTCTTGGGATGAGAAGTGAAATTTACTATGTCTACATATTTGTACATTCTTCTCTGCGCCACAACCACAACTCAATCGCCGGAGTCTCCTCATGGTCGATTCGCGCAACGCTGCGTCTGCGTGCCACGCCAGAATGCCCAGTCAGATGAGCATTTGTTTAGCATGACGGAAGGCCTAGCTCAGTGAAGTCGGCCAGCGCTCAATTATCGGATGAGAGTGCTCCAAGACTTTCGATGCTACCGCGCGGATATTCAAACGCTCCTTCCCAAAGACGTAGTGGCCTTGGATCGGAGCAAGGACCCTTGCAGTGCTTTACAGTATGGAGTGGGGAACCCAGGCCAGCGCGGATGCGGCCAAATGGGTAAATATTGCAAAGTGCCATACTTTTGGCAAGTCACATTCACCAAATACCGAACCACTTCTTCTGCGCCGGCTGTGTCTTTCCCTCGAAGTCAACGTAGACATCTGGCTCCTTCTTCGCAGTAGGCGCCTTGGTCTCCGTTGACTGAGCCAGATCCATTGCAATCGAGGACTCGACTGCCGCAGGAAGCTGACCGCCTTCCCTCATTACTGGTGTTGGGCCCAGTACTTCGCTGTCCGACTTGGCAGTCCAGCCACCAAACCTGCTCTCATCCTCATCCTCCAGACCGTGTGCTTTGCGGTACTCTGAGCGCCTCTTCACATCCTCGACCTTTTGCCGGCGCATCTCTGCGGTCTGAGCTGTGACATGCTCAGAGTGCATCTGGTAAACCTCGATATAACGTCCCATGAAGGTGAGCGGGTGAGCAAAGAACATGCTGTTTGGCGGGAGAAGATCCATGTATGGAGTAGAGTGCAGGAAGTCGCCAATCCAGATACCGCCAGTAAGCATGACGAGAATGCCCTAGGGAATTGTCAGACTACGAATGATTTTGCGTAGATGAATATGAACATACAATAGATATCCACAAGTGTATAGACTTGTTCGTCAAGAACCAATGAGTAAATGTTCCCTCAGCCGGCATCATATGAGGATACGATCGCGTCCTCTGGGCTTTGCGCTCGTGGTCAGACAAAGGAGCGCCATAAGATCTGTGTTTGCTCCTCAGACGAGACGGGTGCGAGGGTGGGTTGAAGCGGTCCGGTTTCTCAAGAAGTCGAGGCTTTGGCGGAGGGGCGGAGGATGCATGACGGATGCCTGCAGGAAGAGCAAGAAAGCGTTGGAACTGCCACGAGTGCAGGGCGAACGCTGAAGGACCGAGGGATGTTCGCAGCGCGGCCATGGTGGCTGTGAGTTCGAGTGACGGGCAGCAATTACTGACTCTTCTCGTTCCTTCCCAATCGAGCCGGCTTGCGACCTTGGACCGCGAAGTGAAAGCGGACGAGCAAGCTGCAAGTTCGCGCCAAGGCTGTTAGCCGCGAGCGCTCGGACGCAGGGCGACCCACGCCGCTAGTGCTTTCCGCCGCTGCGGTTGGCTGGCGGGTCAAAACACACGAACCCTCGCCCTCGCACACACCGCCAACAAACACTACAGCACTCCTCCGCCTCCACCTCACCTCCGCCAGCACCTCCTCGTCGCCTCGACACGTCGGCATCCTCATCCCATACACCCTTCCCATACCAATCACTACCCAACACCGCAACCATGCGCGAGATTGTACGTATCACCGCCAGCCGGGCCCGCGCCCCTGAAACAACACGCGTGCCCCGCGTTGGGGTGTTTCGCCCAGAAGACAACAATGCTAACCAGCTTTTCACGAATAGGTTCACCTCCAGACCGGCCAGTGTGTACGTCGAGCCACCCTCATCTGATGGAAAGCAAAGTGAAGAGCATGTGATTGACATCCACAAAGGGTAACCAAGTTGGTGCTGCCTTCTGGCAGACCATCTCCGGCGAGCATGGCCTCGACTCCTCTGGAGTGTACGTTTCCACCTGATGCAACAATGCGAGGGGATTCATCTGACCTGCGACAGTTACAACGGTACCTCCGACCTCCAGCTCGAGCGCATGAACGTCTACTTCAACGAGGTATGAAAACCTACCCGACCCCGAGGCAGCAGCATATGCACGCTCCAGAGCCCAAACTGACCACATCCCATCACAGGCCTCCGGCAACAAGTACGTTCCCCGTGCCGTCCTCGTCGATTTGGAGCCCGGTACCATGGACGCCGTCCGCGCCGGTCCTTTCGGCCAGCTCTTCCGCCCCGACAACTTCGTCTTCGGTCAGTCCGGTGCGGGCAACAACTGGGCCAAGGGTCACTACACTGAGGGTGCCGAGCTCGTCGACCAGGTCCTCGACGTTGTCCGTCGCGAGGCCGAGGGCTGCGACTGCCTCCAGGGTTTCCAGATCACCCACTCCCTCGGTGGTGGTACCGGTGCCGGTATGGGTACGCTTCTCATCAGCAAGATCCGTGAGGAGTTCCCCGACCGCATGATGGCCACCTTCTCCGTCCTTCCCTCCCCCAAGGTCTCCGACACCGTTGTCGAGCCCTACAACGCCACCCTCTCCATCCACCAGCTTGTCGAGAACTCCGACGCGACCTTCTGTATCGACAACGAGGCTCTCTACGACATCTGCATGCGCACCCTCAAGCTCTCCAACCCCAGCTACGGTGACCTCAACCACCTCGTCTCCGCCGTCATGTCCGGCGTGACCACCTGCCTGCGTTTCCCTGGTCAGCTCAACAGCGATCTCCGCAAGCTCGCCGTCAACATGGTGCCCTTCCCCCGTCTCCACTTCTTCATGATTGGATTCGCTCCTCTCACCTCTCGCGGCGCCCACAGCTTCCGCGCCGTCTCTGTGCCCGAGCTTACCCAGCAAATCTTCGACCCGAAGAACATGATGGCTGCCGCCGACTTCCGCAACGGCCGCTACCTGACCTGCTCCGCCATCTACCGCGGAAAGGTCTCCATGAAGGAGGTTGAGGACCAGATCCGCAACGTCCAGAACAAGAACACCGCCTACTTCGTCGAGTGGATCCCCAACAACGTCATGACCGCCCTCTGTGACATCCCTCCCCGCGGCCTCAAGATGTCCTCCACCTTCGTCGGTAACAGCACCTCGATCCAGGAGCTGTTCAAGCGTGTCGGTGACCAGTTCACTGCCATGTTCAGGCGCAAGGCTTTCCTTCACTGGTACACTGGTGAGGGCATGGACGAGATGGAGTTCACTGAGGCTGAGTCCAACATGAACGATCTCGTTTCCGAGTACCAGCAGTACCAGGAGGCCTCCATCTCCGAGGGTGAGGAGGAGTACGACGAGGAGGCTCCTCTTGAGGCCGAAGAGTAAATTTGCTCTTGACAGAATTCAGGCGTGTCGCCCCAACTAGGGTTATGGGTAAAGCAAAGCGATTGTTTTAATTTTCAGTGTTCTTTTTTTCTGCAGAAAAGCGAGGAGTAAACCATGGTAGTATTGTCAAATCACTCTCCTCGCTTCACGAGCTTCTGGCAAGCAAACAACCTGTCTACGTTCTCCAGTAATGGTATGATTTCCTACCATTTCAATGTTGTTGGACCTGCTGTTTTGATGTTTATATCCGCCAATGTACTTCCCCGCGCGCCCTTTGCCGCTGACGCGAGACCGGCGCGGCTCTCGGCACACTGTGACACTTTCAAGCTTCCTTGCCCGCCGATCATTCACGCTCGCCTATGATCTTTGCGGTTACTAGGTAAGGAGTCATTTAAATATGGGAGAAGATGTAGCGTGTGCTGTCTCCGGCTGTCTGGTGTTATTTGGCGACTTCGGCAACGTGGGTGTGCCTACAATATTCGATACTGAGTATCCCTCCTCCTATCATCCTGTTCCTGTGTATTCGCCTAGGACTACCTTTTATGATCTCGCCACGAGCACTCACTCCTGGATACGTTGAGACATATGCTAGGCCAGTTTCGTGTCGACTTTCATCCCACGTCGTAAGGATCAGCAGGTATGGGTGATAATAAAGTCTGGAAGGAGGACGGAGATGTCGAGCGCGAGTCTATGAGCACTTCGACGCCACGTGGAGTCGAGAAGAAAGACGAGAGTCTAGGATGCCATACGGGTCCCAATGCCCACACGAAAGAAACGAGCAACACTCCTGCTTCAGTCCCTCCTGATGAACCACCCAATGGCGGATATGGCTGGGTGTGCACGATCTGCTGTGCGACTATCAACGCACACACATGGGGTCTTAACAGCTCTTACGGCGTGTTTCTCGCCCACTATCTGGCCAACAACACTTTTCCCGGAGCATCATACCTGGAGTACGCATTCGTGGGATCTTTGTCCATCTCTTGTGCTATGCTGGTATCCCCGTTGGCTACATTCACGACTCGCATGTATGGCACCCGGACTACACTGTTCATCGGCATTGCTCTTGAGACGGCCAGTCTGATCGGTGCTTCTTTCGCTAGCACTATCTGGCAGTTATTCCTATCTCAAGGCATCTGCTTTGGGTTCGGAATGGGGTTCTTGTTCGTAGGCAGTGTGGGTATCGTTCCCCAATGGTTTACTACAAGACGCTCGCTGGCAAATGGCTTCGCCACCTGCGGCTCTGGCCTGGGCGGTCTCGTCTACTCGCTCGCAACAGGCGCCATGCTCCAAACCATCGGCCTGGCGTGGGCCTTCCGCGTCCTCGGCATCGTAGCCTGCGTCGTAAACACCGTCTGCTCGATCCTCATTCGCGACCGCAACAAAGCCGTCGGCTCCTCGCAGCTCTCCTTCGACCACAAACTGTTCAGGCGGCCCGAATACTTGCTCCTCTGCGGCTACGGCTGGTTCAGCATCCTCGCCTACGTCGTGCTCATCTTCTCGCTCGCAAACTACGCCAACGCCATCGGCCTCTCGGCCTCGCAGGCCGCCATCGTCAGCGCTCTGTTTAACCTAGGCCAGGCCTTTGGCCGGCCACCCATAGGCTACTTCTCTGACTCCATCGGTCGCATCAACATGGCAGGCATGATGACGCTGCTCTCCGGCGTCTTCGCGCTGCTGATCTGGGTCTTTGCCAAATCCTACGGCGTGCTGGTCTTCTACGCGCTCATCGGGGGTACAGTCGCAGGCACTTTCTGGGCGACCGTCGCGCCTGTGACGGCTGAGGTTGTAGGCTTACGAGACGTCCCCAGCGCGCTGAATTTGATTTGGCTGGTGATTGTGCTGCCTTGTACGTTTTCGGAGCCGATTGCCCTGGAAATTGTGGGCGGGACGGGAAAGTACATTGGCGCGCAGCTGTTTACGGGATTCATGTATGTCGCGGCGGCGATTTGTTTGCTTGGGTTGAGGGGATGGAAGATCGGGGAGGTGGAAGAGGCTGCGAGAAGGAATGCTGCTGGAGGGGCCGTGGTAGCCGAGACTATGAGTTTGAGAAGTCGAAAGGCGGGGAGGAGAGTTATGCTGAGTCGGTGTCTGGAGTGGAAGAAAGTGTAGTGAGGTTGATATACTACTCGCACATATGCAATGAGAACTTCCCGTCGTTCGTATAGTTTCCACTCTACTTACCCCGTCCGTCCAAGGCCTGTTTGCCATTCAGCAAATATTGGCAAGCAGATCGCATACCTATAGGACTGAGAAGCGGTATCGATGAACTCGACAAATGCTTTGTATGCATGTAGTCAAGCTGGAACCGCGCACACTCTTATCTGATCCCTTTACAGCCACACCACCCGCACCATTAAAGTTTACACAGTAGGCGGCCAGAAGCCCGAAGTGGCGACCTAAAAGATCAGCAGACTGTAGTCCTAATCAGCGCGAAATCGCCAAAGGCGCACCGGAATCCGCGGCCAGCGCGTTGCCGTCCGTGCATAACCAGAACGTAACAAATCGACATTTCTTAACGACTTCAAGTCGTGCCAAGTCGCCTACTCACCCGGTCTGATGTCGTGAAGTAGTCGGTTTTTCCCACCGTCCCCCGTATTTCTGGTCTGTGTCTCCATATTGCCACTACCATCCATCCGGTCTGTTGTCTTCAATTGTCTCTTACTCCTACGTCCGGAGGTAATCCTCTTGATTCTCCGGGTTGTGTTCAGCATTCGTTGGCCGGGTCGTCATCCTACAGCTCGTGGTCGCCGCTTCTATTGGCCGGCTTGCGTCTCGCGTTGCGCCGGGTCGTCATATATTGGGATTTCTTTTACGAAGCGGTAGCGGTCAGGGCGTCACTCTGCATCGGCTTGGTGGTGTGTTCACGACTTTGCACCGGATTGCTGAGAAATCAGGGAGGGTGTAGGGCGTCACGGTGCTGGCGGGAAAGGACAGGCGGGTGTAGGTATATCTAGACGTCTTCTTCTGCTCGGTCCGTTTGTTGCATAACATTTCGCGAAGCTTCTTGTCACTTTTGCTTGGACACCAAGAGGGTACTACCTTTAATACGTTTTCACGACTTCACGTCTACAAGGGACCGACAACTTGGATCTCGACCTGCTGTCTCACGATGTCTACCTCGCCGAACCTAGCTGGTCAGCGTGCGGTGCTCGATGCTACAAACGACTTGGATCCGACGACAGCGATGGGAGGGGAAGAAGAATCCGAGAAAGCACGCATCGAGCGCCTTGGTCGCCAACGACCTGAGAAACTCGGCTCTGCCTGGAAAGAGTTCGGCTTCGTCTTCTCCGTTACCATGTCGCAGCTCTTGACAGAGTACTGGGTGTCAGGATTCGTGGTCCTGGTGCCAACAGTCACCGGAGCGCTCGACATCCCGGCTTCTTCTGCAACATGGCCGGCGAGCGCCTTCTCGCTCGTCGTCTCTTCCTTCCTTCTCCCTTTCGGCCGTCTCGCGGACATCTACGGCGGGTTCCCAGTCTACCTGGCTGGATGCGCGTGGACGGCTATCTGGGCTCTCATCGGTGGCTTCTCGCAGAACGAGCTCATGCTGGACTTCTGCCGCGCTATACAAGGACTCGGTCCAGCTGCTTACCTGCCCGCAAGCCTGACCCTCCTCGGTAGCATGTACCGGCCTGGGCCACGCAAGAACGCAGTCTTCAGCATCTACGGCTCGATGGCGCCCCTGGGCTTCTTCATTGGAATTTTCTTTGCTGGTGTGGCGGGAGAGTATGCTGGATGGAGATGGTACTTTTACATTGGCGCCATTCTCACTTTTCTGACCGCTGTCGTGGCGTATCTCACGATTCCTTCTGACTACCATGAGCGCAAGAACAATGGTGTCAAGATGGACTGGTTTGGAAGCACGGCGGTGGTGTGTGGGTTGATTCTGGTAGTGTTTGCCATCACGCAGTCCGCTCACGCGAGCAATGGGTGGGCCACGCCATACATTCCAGTCACGCTCATTCTAGGCGTGTTGATCTTGGGTGGCGCCTTGTACATCGAAGGTTGGGTGGCAGAGCAGCCTCTGTTGCCGTTCGAGGTGTTCAGGATCAAGTACATGCGTCCTTTCATCCTCGGCTTGCTGTTTGCTTATGGCACGCTGGGCATCTTCTTGCTTTACGCAACCCTGTAGTGAGTCTTGTTACCCTTCACGAGGATACTGAATATTGACTGACCTGATTTTCTCGCAGCATCACAAATATCATGGGAGCCAGCCCGATGCAGGTCGTTGCTTGGTACGTGCCCATGGCAGTCGGAGGCTGCATACTTGCTGGCATCGGCGCTTTAATCCTGCACAGGATTCCCGGCACGATCTTAGCAATCATCACATGCGTGGCCATCATCGTCGACAGTCTGCTGTTCGCCATCGTTCCAGAAGGCGCAGGCTACTGGCCGTGGGTCTTCCCAGCGATGATCTGCGCCACGCTGGCCATCGACCTGATCTTCAGCGTCACTAATATCTTCCTCAGCAGCACCTTGCCTGCACGCCAGCAAGGTCTCGCAGGCGGATTGGCGAACGCGTTGTTGCAGCTGAGCATTGCCATTCTACTGGGCTTCTCGGACATCATTGCGGCGATGACGAGCTACCAGGGCGAGAAGCAGAGCTACAAGAACGTGTTTTGGTTTGAACTGGCATGTGGTGCTGCGGCGTTGGTCATCTTCGTTGGGTTTGTCAGGATTGATAGCGCGAAGAGTGATTTGACGGCGGATGAGAAGGAGGCTTTGGCGAGAGAGACAGCGGCGGAGAGTTGAGACAGGAATATTTAGGCGCAAAGCATAAAATAGAGAAATACTTCATGTCTCGTGATGATGAGACAACGAAAATGATGTGGTATCATCGCCACCAAGCTTGCGCGTCGCGGGTGGACCGCGGAGGATGTAGGGATGTGTTCTCAGGCGAGTGCTGATGGATCTATTCATTTCCAGGTGGGATTGGATTTGTCTCGCGAGAGAAGATAACAAGCATGCGTGTACAATATCAGTACACAGCAGGCGACAAACGACTGTAGATAAGGCATTGACTGCCCTGTTTTGTTGTTGCAGTCAGGGAGTCGTCGACTAGCCCTCCTGGCGAATCACGACGAGCCAAGCGGGGAAGGCGAGGGCGCCCGTGCCATTCTTCGACCGCCCTCTGAGCGGCGCCTCGACCACCACCGCACCCTCAACCCCATCCCAATCCCACTCACCACCCCCAAAACACCCAAGATCACCAGTGTCACTAACAGGTGAGTCGAGCCCTCCATCCACCCCCGATGTGCGCCCGCCGTGCGCCACCCTCTCCCAAGGCGTCAGCATGTCGGGCGACGAGTGAGCGCGCCTGTCGAGGGGACACATATGCGACTCCCGCCTAGGCAGGCGTATTCACTTCACGCCCTTGTATAAGACGCGCACGTGCGAACCTGGCGCACACATCCCGCAATACATGTGCTGACCTGGCCATTCGCGCTGCACAGGACACACGACTTGGTCCCTTTCTTCCACCTTCCACACACACACACACACACACCGCCCAACCTCACATCACACACCACCGCCAACATGGGTCTTACCTTCTCCAAGCTGTTCGACCGCCTGTGGGGCAAGAAGGAGATGAGAATTCTGATGGTCGGTCTCGATGCCGCCGGAAAGACCACTATTCTGTACAAGCTGAAGCTCGGTGAAATCGTCACCACCATTCCCACAATCGGTTCGTAACACTCACGCACACATCCGGGCATATCAATCTGTGCAACTCGAGAGAAGGCGAAACGAACTCGATGCTGACGATTCGACTTTGCTACAGGTTTCAACGTCGAGACCGTCGAGTACAAGAACATTCAGTTCACTGTGTGGGATGTCGGTGGACAGGACAAGATCCGTCCTCTCTGGAGACATTACTTCCAGAACACCCAGGGTATCATCTTCGTCGTCGACTCCAACGATCGCGACCGTGTCGTTGAGGCCCGTGAGGAGCTCCAGCGCATGCTCAACGAGGACGAGCTCCGTGATGCTCTTCTCCTCGTCTTCGCCAACAAGCAGGATTTGCCCAACGCCATGAACGCCGCTGAGATCACTGACAAGCTTGGCCTGCACTCCCTCAGGCAGCGTGCCTGGGTAAGTTTCCTTCCCACCGAGTTTCGCAACTGGCACGTGTCAGATTTCCAAAGTGTCACTTTACTGACTTTGCCAAACAGTACATCCAGTCCACTTGCGCCACTTCCGGTGACGGTCTCTACGAAGGTCTTGAGTGGCTCAGCAACTCTCTCCGCAAGGCCGGCCACCAGTAGAGGTAGAGCTACAACCAGCGTAGCGATATTCCGCCGACGCACGAACCGCGCAAAGCCATCACGTGAAATCATGAAAGAAGCGCGCAAACGACTACGTGCACAAGGCACAATGGGGCCGTCTTAGAATAACACGTCACGAAAGAATGCATCTTGCGATATTCGAGAAAAGGGGAAACCAGGGGATCAACCTTTTGTTTTCTTTACAAAGGAAGTTGCCTCTCTTTACGTTGCGGAATACGGGAGTTTTTGTTGTTGTCGTTGCTAAAGAATGGGAACTGGTCAATTATTCGGTTGTATGCTGGGTGGGGCGTCTTCGATGCGATTATCCTTGCAACATACGGCTGCAATTGACATTTTTCTTCGATAAACCTCTTGAACACTTTGCATGTTTGATTATTTGTAAAGATCATGTGAAGGATCGCGAGGCGATGTCCGACGTTCGGAATGCAGTAGCCTGTTCGGCCACCTCTAAAGCTATATTTTCATGCAACACTTGTAGTAGTGCTTCCGCAGTAAGTGTCGTGGCACACAGGCAGAATCGAGAAGTCACTGCTTCAAATGGCTAAAGTGTTGCCACTACTCCTTGATCTTTCGATCTCAGTATCCTCAAATCGTCCTCACAGCCCTCGATACAACGGCCAATATAATGGACTCTTCAAGCCTATGCGGGTCGCCTATCCAGGTCGATTGTAGGGCGTCAGTGTCTATTAGCTGCTGAGCCCTTAGCGACAATTAGATGTCACCTCGCTATGACGCGGGGCTGGCCTTCGTAATAAGGCTCAAAGGCTGCTGTGACTCCAAGCTATGCACCTCACGCTGGGCGATAGACATAGATCTGTCCACGTTGCCACCGTCTGGCGCTGCAGAACCATGATGCTGGTTCACCTCGGTATTTAAGAGGCCACGATGGTTCTGTTCGATGTCTTGCGCGGTGACGTTCATCATCACATCCATCTCAAAGATGCACGCCTTCCTCGTCATCCATGCCCATCTGTGCCTCTAGTTGTCGCCTCAGCTCTTCGTCGGTCAGACGTCCACTCTGCTGTGCTCTCGCGCCGCTTCTCTCCCCATCGACAGTTCCATTCGCCGTCGCCGTCCCATTCACGGCGGGCGCATCGCTCTCCTGCCTCCCAACGATGATCTGTTCACCGTTCTCCCCTTCCATCCCAAACTCCCTCAACCGCTGCACGTCCACAACTCCCCTCTCCCTTTCCTCACTAGGCCATGGCATCCCCCTCTTCTCCACCTCTGCTTTAATCAGCTCGACGCGGTTGTGCATGCGCGTGATGACGCCGAGGTTCTCGAACATGGCTTCTTTGCAGTCTTGGTCGCCCTCGTCAGCGAAGGGAACCATTTGCTCGTTTGATGAGCGCAGTTGCTCGATGCTGTTGGAGAGCTCGGCGGCTTTGGCGTGTAGGGCGTCGAGGGGGAGAGTTTCGAGGGCTTCCGCGAAGCGGAGGGGATCTATGGGGCGAGATTCGGAGGACATTATTTGTTTTGTCTGAGTAGATTGGGTGGAGGTTGTGTTTGTTGGAGTGTTAGTTTTAGTGGTGGTTGTTTAGGTGGAGGGGTGGTGGTCGTCTTCTTTTCTTTTGAGGTGTTGCTTGATGATGGTTCACTTGACTGACGTCTTCACATGCCACCAAAAGTCCCCGCGCTTCGCCCTGACTGATGCCAAGCAAAACCAAAACAATAAATATAAACGAGGAGCGGCTGGCTTACATCCGGAGCAAGGAAAAGGGATACTGCTTATCTCCAGCTGAAGTGGTCTGCCTCGTATCGAGAATGGTATTTGGTTACTACTGGGCATCTGCTTGTCTTGCTCTGTTCATCGCATTTCTTGCACTAGACATCATGGGTCTCTTCAACCGTAAGAACTACCTGGACGTGGATGGCAAGGTATGGCACGCTGGAGTGAGATATAAGGAACAGATATAAGCTGACACTTGACTGCAGACCGTCTTGCTTACTGGTGGTTCCACAGGTATGGGCCGTGGTGTGGCCAAGATCTTAGCACAAAAAGGAGCAAACATTGTCATCGTTGCGAGAAACCAGGGCCGTCTAGCAGACGCGCTTGCATATGTCAGCGTACGTGACAAGATAATCGCACATCCCATCCGAAGAGGTAACATTTTACTAACCAGAGATACAGGCTGCGGCGAAGGACCCTGCTAAGCAGCGTTTCACCACCATCTCTGCAGACGTGAGCAGCGCCGAGGAGAACAACCGCATCGTGGCAGAGACGACTGCCTGGAACCATGGACAGGCTCCTGACATCGTCTGGCAAATTGCTGGCGCCGCCCACCCAGCGTTGTTCACAGAAACCCCAGTGGAGACCTTACGCAGCCAGATGGACACCAACTACTGGGGCGCGGCATATCTTGCGCATGCTACTATGAAAGCCTGGGTCCAGCCGTCTTCAGCCAAGCAGCAAGACTCGACTGCCTCGAACGGCCCAAGGCAGTTCATCATGACTTCTTCCGTTGCAGCTCTATTCGGCATCGCAGGCTACGCGCCTTACAGCCCGGCCAAAGCAGCCTTGCGCTCCTTGGCAGACACCCTTCGCTCAGAAGTACTCCTTTACAACGGCTGGAGGCGCTCAAAAGACGCTGACCTCCGCGCTAAAGCACCTGAGCGCGACATCAGCATCCATCTCATCATGCCCGGCACTATCGCATCACCTGGCTTGCAGACCGAAAATCTCACGAAACACGCTGTCACCAAGGAGCTCGAGAAGGGCGACATTGTTCAGACCGAAGATGAAATCGCCGCTGGTGCTGTGCGAGGACTGGAGAAGGGCGGCTTCATTGTCACGACTCAGATTCTTGCTTCGGTGCTTCGCTGGGGCATGCTCGGCGGCAGCACAAGGAACAACATTTTCGTCGACACTGTCATGTCGTGGATCGTGGCGATCGTGTGGTTGTTCGTTGGACCTGATATGGATGCGAAGGTGTTCAACTATGGTAAGAAGCACGGTGCGAAGAATGTGGTGGAGGATGCGAAGTAGTGGTGATGTAGCTTGTGCATCCTGCAGATCACCAATAAGCCTTACTGCCACACGTCTACATGGTCACTATCATCACTGACAACTCATTTTGTCGCTCGATCAGTCCGTCTCCACTAGCTACCAGGCTGTCGAAGCGCCGTTTGCTCTTGTCTATGATCCCCGAAAGCGCTTGAGTTCTTTCTGAAAGGCACTACGGTCCAATTCTCTATGGCACTCCGAAGAGCTACGTCACTTGATACACGAATGAGTCCGCCGCCATTGCATTGATTCGTGTCGCTGCATGTGGTTCGTCTTGATCTAGGAAACCCTCGTAGAGGAATGGCTCTACACACGTTGTATCGGTATCTGAATCACTTCGGGTTGACCCGCAATGCTTTGGTCGCTTGGATAAATTCGAGCACGAATAACCATATCTTTGTTAGGGCTTCTTCCTCCTTGCATATGCAGGGACAGTCAGCTTGCATGGAACTGACCGCCCAAGTGGTGTCTTATCGTTGACATGCGATGTTACAATAGTTTTGAGGCCGCATCATTAGCAACTACTCACCGGCGTGCAATAGGTATGTATATGCCTTTCCAACATCTCACTCTATCCCCGATAACACTCCAAAAGATCCAATGTTTGCATGACGAAGCGATCACGTTTAGTGACGAATTCTTTCAGCCGCAAACTTGCTGCCCAGGCAGAACCTCTCTCGAAGAAGTCTCTGGAAAGAAGGAAGGCTTCTTAGGTACTTTGGGATGAGACGAGACCCTTCCTCCTCCGAGTATCGGTCTTGATGATGCAACATCCCACCCACGTGCTCTTCACCGCCCAGAAAAACATAGTATACCGCATCAAACACCTAGGGTGCTGTCCCAATATTCGTTTCGGGCTCCTGACGCTCTCAGGAAGTAGGAGCGCGCTAGCCCTGCAAAATGCACTCTCGCTCAGTCGGCCTGAGAGGTCCCGCTGAGAGGGACTTACCTACTTGTACACCATTCAATTACAACATTGGTAGGCGGATCTATTAGATTCTAGGCGCTACATGTCTAGGGCCGGACCTTCGTCCATGACAGCATGTTTCATGCTGCAGCACTACACCACGGATGAGCTGAAACATCTTTTATATGACGACGGCGTTTTACTTTCCCTCCGTGGTACATACAGAACATGTGTGAGTGATTCTTCTTAGCTTGCCGTCTCACAAGGCTGACTGTGGGAATAGCTCCTGTCCTCTCAATGGAAGTTACCGACGAGGTTCACGTGAGACTTGTTCGACGATGCCGTTGCTCACTCCATCTCTGGCAGAAGTTCTGTCCGTGAGCCGCATCTCCACGGAGCTTGCCAACGCGAAACAGGAGACGAGTGAACTGCATTAACATATTCTGAGCTCACTCATAACCCAGGTGAAGTGTAGAAAGACTTCATAGGGTTCTCCTCGATCGCCATCATTTGTAGTATCGAACTCGAAGAGTAGGAGAACAATGAGGAGCTAGGCAACACGTCATGGACTTGACATCATTGCCTCCAGATTTTTGTGCTGCAGTATCAATATGTTCACTCAAAGCTAAGTCAAGCTCCATGAAGAGGTCCAGGCGATGTCGGATCGTTTTAATGAGCTCGACTGTGGCTTCAGACAGTCGTTGGATAGCAAGGTAAAGCGATGACGTGCAAACTTAATATGGCTCTTTCCGATAAATGTCTTGATTTGTTAGAAGACTCCCACGAGTCTGCAAGTATCCGCAACGTTAGGACAAACAGCGAAAGTCATGAGATTTTTCGCTTGGGGTCTATGGATCAATGGTCTTGATATAATTGATCATACGCCAGGACCCCGAGTCGGATCCTTTGAAGCTTTCGAGGCATGGATAGCGTAGAGGGCACTCGGATTGCAAGTATTGTGTGACTTCCGCCTGATGCGTCAAAACTACTTTTGCGCTTTGCTGGTTGCACGAGGCCCGAGAGTAGCGAGCCGGATCGCTTGTGAGTATGTACTTTGAACAACCTCGAAGCCGGTGAGTGAACGATATATCAAACGAGCCACAGTTTATCGGCGGGCATCATGTCCTCGGATGGTGTGTCATTGTGCCATATAGGAGTTGCTGGTGGTTTGCAAGAGCTCTGAAAGTCCGCACTCGGGCAGTCTTTGGTGTTCGACTCTTAGCTGTACAATAGAGTATGGCTACGTATTTCTCAGTCAGCCCGTGACCAAGGGAACAGAGTTGATAATCGCATGAGAGTGGAGCCGCCCACTATTGTGGCAAACCACTACACCAACGATCATTCACTAACATGCAAACGATGCGGCTGACCATCGCATTTTTGTGGTTCTACATCACTGTGACCTACGGTCCCTGTGTCCATCCAGAGTAATGCAGTCGTACGTGACCATGCAACGCACGTTATGCGTAATACCAGATCATTAGAGAAATTGCCGCACAATCGACAGGCCTCGCATCCTTGCTCAAGACTACAGTAGCTCGGGTTTGTACATGGTGGAAGTGTCTCCGTAACATGCAACTTCCGATCCACTGATCGCTAAATCGGAGATCTAGCCTGTTATGTGTCATTTCTCGGTTCGCCATGAAGGGGAAGCAATGCGCTGTCTCGGGTGTGCAACACCCGTCTGTTCCTCAGCCGAACGTTGTGCTGCTGCGGCACTGATCACATACTACGGAAGAGACTCATTGTCTACAGTCTGGCTTGAAGACTTCACGATACAGATGAATCAGAATGCGACAGAGGGAGTCTGTCAAATTTTTGACATATGAGCACAAGGCCAAGTGTGGTCTGCTCGACGCCTATCATCGATGACGATCGACCTGGACGCTGAAGATACCGCTGCAACCACTCGACCACACGTCCACGTGGACAACGGCAAAGACCGCTACAACTTCCCAAATGCCGGCGAACCTGTTCATCGAGTGTACTATCTAGCTTACGATGGTAACAACAGCAATTGCAAATGCCACACGAGTCGTGAGAGTGAGGATGGGACTCGCTTAATCGCTGGAAGCACACTTACAGGGTTTCGTTGCAAGCAGACCCTGTTAAACTACTGGGGCGACCAGGGGAGCCGGAGTCAAACCCGTAAATCAATCCAGGTACCAGTACTTGCTGTATGATTGCCAACGCTACCTCAGAGCCTTCGAGAATTCCAAGGTGCGTGGGCACCCTTCGAAGAGTCGTCAGCTGAACGGGACTATCTGCCGATGTTGGCGATGGGTGTCTCCGCAACGACTGAGCGCCCTTGACATTCCAGACGCCTTTAAAATCAGGATTGGCGAGCAGGACTATACAGGCCGCCAGCGTCACCCGTGGAGCCTGTGTAGATTGCCGTTACCTCGCTAACAATGACCAAACCTCAGACTGCAGGAGAAGTCCAAAGCGCACTTAGCCAGTCCATCATCAGAAGCGGGTAGGCCACATCTGGGCCAGACATGATTGGCTCACGGTGAAGCCGCAAACACTGCTCCAGCGCTCAATGTTGCGACCCCGACAGACGACCCTGGAGAGTGCAAGTATGTGTTGGAGTGTACATACAAGGGAACTTTCATCTAAGTGCTGCAGCTCTCAACTGCCGATTGGCGTTACCAGCTGATCAGATGCGAGATAACCTATCTCGCGTGCTCGCCTCGCTGCCATGTTCGCCAGATTACCCCAAAGACAGCAGATTCTTGGTAAAATCAAAAGCCGCGTATCCATGCTGAGAGGGAGCGCCCCGCCAGGGCGTCGGAAGACTGGCGCCAATGCAGCCACTACAGCGGCGAGAGGTACACATGCAACTAGTTTTGTCTGTTGCAGAGGGAGCCAAGGATCGAGGAGACAACTCCGGGCAATACAGTAAGCAACTCTTGCTTGGCCGCTTGCCGTGCAGCTTGCAGGCTCAACAGATCCGTCAAGCTGATCGGTTGATTGCACCATCACGCCAAAATCGTCAATTCGCCATTTTACTGTTCGTGCAGCTGCAGCGGTAGTAGCAGATCAGACCGTCTCACCGGCTGGATCCAAATTCCATACCGGCTTCTCAATGGCAGGCCGAGTATGGACCTCGAAGCTAACCCCGAGACGGTGCGGGCAAAATGCCTCGTCCGGAGACAGCTCCGGTACGCTTTTTTGGCCTATGTTGCGGATGAGCATGTCGCATGCGAACGGCCGGACTATTCGATCTCCGCTCCAATGCTCGTTTAGCGTATCGACCCGCCGACCCCGACGTACCTCCTGTCACGGAGGCATCCACCACATCGTCGACACACAATAGTCGGGGCGGCGGAGTTGTCACTCCGGCGATCCCTAGGAGGTACCAAGCTCAAACTACCAAGGTGATGTACGCGCCCTGCATGCCTCTCTCCACTGGCACGTCACGCCCGCGTGCCCTCGCTGCTGTTGTATTTGCCACCCTCTGGCCATAAGCCAGTTCTTCGGCATTCTCATCATCTCAGTCTGATACCGATCTTTATTCTTCCAATACAATCAACCGAAAAGCCATCATCGTGTGCTAAAAGCGGCACCGTTGCCCTGAACGCCCCCTCCAGCCGCACCTTGCACTCCTTCACATGTGCTTCTAAGCGAAATCGCCCGAACCGCTGTCCAGGGACCTTGGGCCGCTTCGTTAATCGTAACCGACGTCTTAAACGGCAAAACTGCCCACGAGTCGCAAGCCTGCCTCCTAGGTCGATGGCCTCCCACGAGAAACGGTCAGAGTCCACTTGATACCTACAGACCACGCAGCAGCCATGTCATACAAACGCCATCACGCAGACGTGTCTACTGGTGGTGGAGGCACTCAAATGCGGTCAGCTCGGCGGCCATCGACTCAAGCAACAATTTTTAAACAGGAGACTTTTGACGGCTCTTCGTCGGAGGAGTTCAAGCCGCAGCGAGCTCCATTGGACGGAGCTGAGAGCGATGCCAGCTCAGATCGGCCAGGTCGCTCCAGGAAAAAGGCTGAGCCTGTCAAAAGTGCATGTGCCCAATGTCAGAAGAGGAAAACTAAATGTTCCGGTCAGCGTCCGGTTTGTCGTTTCTGCAGCGACCGTAACCTGGAATGCTCGTGGGATATTGGTGACGGCCTGACCAGAACCGCGGACCTCAAACAGAAACTCCACGAAGCCAACCTGAAATCCGATGAGCTTGGCGACCTCGTAAGTGCCATGCGTACAGGCACTGATCAGGCTTCTTCGATGCTCCTTGCGAAATTGCGATTGGGATGCTCAATAAAAGAGCTTCTTGCAAACATCCGCCTCGATGAGTCCTCGGGAGAAAGTAGACAAGGCTCGATGGACCAACAGATGATGACAAGGTGACATCAACAACCTCAACATAGTCAGAAGTCGTAATCACTGACAAGCATAGTGGACAAAACCTTCCTGTGACAGCAGGCATGGGTTACCCGTCTCCGGCAAATCCAGAGCACCAGTTCGAATGGCCTGTTCCAGGCCACCAATTGCATCAAATGCAACCGAATCAAAACTGGATGACTGACGCCAATGCCCAATACTACCAACCCAACAACCAGCAACCAATTTTCACCACCCCGAATTACGATCGACCGCAGGTGCCATTGCCGAGACACGACTCTTTCTATCCTTTGGAGAACGACATCACCAGCAATACCACCACACAAGGCTTCATCGTCCCACAGAACAAGGAGGCCGGCTTACCATCGGGTGTCACCATGACCCCGAGGACCAATAACGATGCATTCTCTACTCATTCCGCAGGAGCTCGCCGAGGCCGCGTCCCAGACCCTTGAAACGCCGTAACGAATGTCACCCACCCTTAACCACTTCAACGTCACATTACGATAATTCTCGGCAGGCTGCAGTGCTGCATTTTACCGTAGCACCGGTAGTCATTTGCACCACACAGCCTGCAGCAACACGTCGACGTCAACACCAGCAACGTGACTTTCATAGCTGAAGGCCCTACGAATACGGAAGCACGCACCTCTGGCACTCGCAACCTTACCGATTGATAAGTCTGCTATCAACCCGAACTATCTACCAACTCACATAGCCACCGCAAGCAACGAAGTAAATGGCAACCCCCACGTCCCTACGCCTCCACCACCATGAGACTGACTGAGCAACGAGAATTCCAACGAACGACCGAGCAACGATCAGACCTCCTTCCCTTGCCTCCCGCGATCGTCCATGCACGCAAGTCCACGCACACGCACATTCCGCAAAATGCACACGTACACGTATACCTGAACAATCAGTCACTCAACGCAACGAAAGGCACATTTTTAGGGTAGGGGACTTTTTGTTATGGACGGAGGCAGAGGCGAGGAGCGACAAACGAACACAGCAGAGTGGGAAAGAGAGTTTAGCGCAGTGGGAAGAACGAACCATTTCTACAATCACGCAGCCATGACCTGGGACGTTGAAAACGAAACCCACGCGGACACAGGCAGGACCCGTATGCAAGTGAGAGGTTCTGACCAAAATCCGGCTCACAGCCTCGACCTGTCTGGCACATGTCTTCATTGCAGTGCCCGTTCAACTTTCTGGTCCCAACCTTTTTTTTTTCTTTGCTTTCCTTCCCGCGGGTATGTAGTCAGGAGTATAGTGATGCTCCTTACAGACCCGATAGAGCATACGCGTAGTGCGCAAATACACGAAGGTATGCCAGAGCACCGCCTGACGGGTGACACTCGAAGAATTGAACACAAGGACCATTAGCGAGCACTTTTCCAACACGTGTTCAATTGCCACAAGCAAACCACACAGGAAAAGGCAATCCTTTTCCCGACTGTAGTAACGTCCGCCGATTCACGATGTTCGCTGAAGACGATAGAGCAAAAAGCGGGTATGCCCGATCACGCCTTATTTATTTCATGTCGAGTTCGAATATCAAGATGGGGTCCATACTTGCGACGCGATTGACGAATTGGTACTTCCATCTTAGCTTTACGCGGGGTATTAGAAATAGCTGGCAACGGTGGTTTGAGAGAAAAAAGATTGCTTAATGTGTTAAAGAAGGGTATATACAAATCAAGACAAACAGGCCAGAATTGCTTTCTGATGAACTTTTCCCACCACAATGGTATGCATATTCTTTGCTTTCCAGCAAGACATCATGTCACAAAAACCGATGGAGGAAGTTCTGGAGAATGGTGTCATTTGCCTTCCATTCTACAAACCTCTCACGTCAATCTCGCAATTTATGCGAATGCGCGGAGATCTAGCGGCACACTGCTGCCTCTGCCGGCTCTATATCTTTTAGGCCCACCCATAAATTGCCTTGGCATCGGTAAGGCTTCATCGGGTTGAAATTTGAATCTGGTGTCTTGGACCACGAATCTCGCCCCACCGCCGCCGCCACCTCCCACTTGGCTTGAACCGTGGGAGAGACTTGGTGAGCCGCCGTTTGTGAGGGTGTATGCCGATGCGTCCATGGGCTGCAATGCGCCGGAACTAGATCCAAGAGATTGACCGCCAGCAGTGGGGATGGAAGTCATGGACCTTGCAGCACTTGGGGGTGCAGATGGAGGTGGTGGAGGTGGCGGGGGTGCGTGAGATGCTCGTTGTGCAGGTGGTGGTGGCGGTGGAGGAGGCGGGCTGGGTGCTGAGAACGTGGGCCGTGATGGGGGTGCTGACGGCGGAGGAGGTGGAGGTGGAGGCGCGGGACTTGCCGGAGGAGTAGCTTGAGGTGGTGGAGGTGGCGGTAATGCAGGAGATGATGCGCCGTTTGCTTGTGGGCTTGGTGGCGGCGGAGCATGTGGAATGGAAGGCGCAGAGCTTCTGGGAGCTGGAGGAGGTCGAGGTGCGAGTCCAGGTGGCGGCGGAGGTGGTGGTGCGGCTGGAGTCGGCGAGGGAGTGCTGAAGTTCGAAGCAGGTGGAGGAGGTGGTGGAGGGGCGCCAGGAGCAGCAGCTGTTGGTTTCCTCGATGCTGGTGGGGGCATGGGTGGTTTCTTTCCAATCGGCGGTGGAGGCTTAGGCTTCGAATGCGCGATTTCTGGTGTGGAATGCGAAGCCTGTGGTGTAGGCCGCAATGAATTTTTGAGAGCAGAAACACCTCCAGGAGGAGGTGGCGCAGCTCCAGGTGGAGGAGGAGGCGCTCCTGGTGGCCTAGGAGCAGCACCAGGAGGTAGAGGCGGCGCAGCAGCTTTGGGTGGTGGCGTTGAGACGCTTCTAGATGTTGGCTCCGGATCCGAGTCGTATGCTCCCGTCTTGATACCGCCAGATTTCCTCAATTTGGGCATGCCTCCTGCGAACAGCCCTCCCAATTGTGGTGCCGCAGACTCCATACTGCCGCCTGCAGGGCCGTTCCCCTGTCCTTGATCGCTGTTACTACGAGCTCTGTTCGGCGCCGGTGGTCTGAGTCCAGGTACTGGCGGCGCGCCCATTGGAGGTCCAGCATTGTTCGTGGGTTTGCTGCTGACTATCGGGGCTGAGCGATCATTGATATGTGTGACTTTCTTCAGTTTGGCGCCCTTGTTGATATCACTGAGCAGTGCTCCCTACAGGATGCGTCAACGTTGTTCTCCATTGTGGTCGCATAATCGTCGTTCCATTAAGAACGTACTCTTCCCTTGACTTCCTTGTTGTTGGGTCTGGACGGTAGTCCTCCGGGAGGAGGAGGTGGTGGAGGTGGAGGAGGGCCTACATATTGTTAGTCACTGCTGTAGTGATAGAAGCCAGACTGTGAACATACCGCCAGCACCGCCAGGCATAGGCGGCGGCGGAGGGGGCGGTGGTGGTGGAGGCGCCGGCATGTCGCCGGATGCGTATAGGTTGCGTGGTGTCTTCTGAGGCGCACGAGTCTCTCGGTCGGATGTAAAGTATGAAGCTGACCGCACGCTACCGGGTGGGCGTGTCCAAGGAGAAGGGTTGGTAAGCGACAGTGGTGTTGTGGTAGTTGGTGGATGCCTTGCGCCGGAGGACAAACAACTCTGCGTACATGCACTCCAGGCACCGTAGCAGCTCGGAGCGTCGTCTTGCGTCTTACGTCTTGGCCCTTCGTCACTGCCCAAGAGCCGCGCACCAGCCACCGGAGGCCATGCCACCTGCAGCCTTACGGTGGACCTCGCTGCGCCGTGTGCAATCACGTGGCGAGCGGGTAGATCTTGGAAAGATAATCTTATCTACCCGAGGCTTCACTTCCCTCCGGCGACGGAAGACGAAGCACCCGCAGAGAGAGCTGTGGCAGCACGTGACAGAACATCTCAAAATGGAGTTCAGGAGAGCTACGACGTGCAACGACTGCTTGGGGGCTCTCCGGAGCGTGCAGAAGACGAGTCAATGGCGCTGTCTGGCTCCTTTAGCTCGCACACACACCCAACGAAGCCTCAGCAGCAGGTCGAAGCCGGCTGCCTCTCACAGGAATGCGCCTACAACACAGGGACAATGGACACGACAATACGCGACCGCCACAGCATCTGCTGCCTCTACCAGTCCAACACCGACCAGTCCTTCACCTTCAGACCTCAACGCCATCCACAAGCGCGTACAGGAGCTTGCCAGCAGTGTGCTGAGGCCCCAAGATAGCCCTGTCCCTTCTGAACAGCGCATCCTTTACGTCCTCGAGCAACTGGACTCTCTGGCCAAAACTCTCGTGGACGCGAAGACTATCAATGCTGCTTCCAAGCATGCCAAACATGCCGACACTGCAACTTCCGCCCTTCTGGGATCCGTCAACAACAGACAAGCGCCGTCTTCCGTGACCAAGGCCACCCTTCTCACTCTCATTAGCCAGAAGGCCGAAGAAATAGTGCGCCACGACCACGTCTTCATTACACCTGGCGTCCTCAAAGCCTACACCGATCTGCAGACTCTCCTACACCAACCATCGAGCTTCCCAGATGTCTTCTCTCTCTATGCCAACAAGGCAGTGCCCATAGCAGCCTCAAACACCGTCTCCTTCTCTCCCGCTACCCCAGACAAGATAAACACCGCAATCGACCCAAAGACAGCCAACGCTGCTCTCTCCGCCGCTATCACGGCCCACGATCTCCCGCTTGCGACAGATATCATCGAGACCTCCTTTTGCACCCCGTCCTTCCGCAAAGCTAAGGTCCTCCGCCAAGCGCTCGTTCCCATCGGCGGTCTTGCGCTCGCTCCTGCAGCAGCTTACAGCCTTGCCTCCGTTTTCGGCGCATGGCAGCCCATGCTTGATCCGTCGCAAGCGACCTGGATGGCTTTCGCGGGTATCATGACCTACATCAGCGCCGTCTCGATGACTGGCTACGTGGCAATCACAACCGCAAACGATCAGATGGATCGCATTACGTGGGCTCAGGGCGTGCCGCTTTGGGAACGCTGGGTGAGGGAGGATGAGCGTGCGGCCGTTGATCGTGTTGCTGGTGCATGGGGATTCAAGAGCTTGGAGAAGCGAGGTGAGGAGGAAGGTGTGGACTGGGAAGATCTAAGAGAGTGGGTTGGTCGCAGGGGAATGGTCTTGGACAAGGTTGAGTTGATGGATGGTATGGAGTGAGCGCAGGATGTGCATAGGACACATGTCGATGAGTCTTCATTGGGACTTGTCTACAATTGTCTGCCCACTCTGTGTTCTTCACAGAAGCTTACGCCGTCCACTTCTCGCCAAAGTGCAGCGTCTACCATGCCCTAGTATTATGGCGGTGTCGCTAACACACGCTGCGATATGCGTCGCCTCTCATTTTACCGCTCGCGATGAAAGCAGATCACATTACAACAACTATCACGCACATGTTGGTAACGTCCTTTGCTGGTCATCGCGTATCTCGCATTGTCGCTTGCCGCGGCTAAACGCAAAAGATGCCACACTTTGTATAATAACTGTACGATGCCGTCCATGACTCTCGAACAGGATTTTGCCAGGCAATAATTTCTGCTTCTTCGCAAGTTGACTTTCTGCTCTTTACCTCAGAAGAGTTCGATTACCAGTATCGTTCAACCTCATCATTCGAAAACCGGTATCGCAGCGAGGACTGACAAATGATCCATGATCCTAGCCCGTCCGTCCGCAATCTACCCATCAAAGCATGTGCAACGCCGGGGGGAACAACATTCCACCCCTCCAAACCGCCCCCCGAAGTCATCCCATAACTGCACCGACACCCAACCCTCCCTCTCCCAAAGAACCCAGCCTCTCACAACCTCCCTTCGCACCATTAAAGTTCACAGATCAGCACAACCCAAAACCCCGGCTTCCCCGCTTGGGCAAGGCGGGAGCCCCAGTCCCAGGGACGCCGACGTCACGCTCGATTGACACTGCTGCATCACTGGGCCGCCGGTCGTTTTGAATGTTTGCTGATGGGTACTGTATCGGCGAAATTTCTTCGCGGCGCCTGCATCGCTTCGGATTCGTGGAAGGTCGCCGACCGCTTCTCGTGGTAGTGTTTGTGGTTGACTCTTCGTCCGATCTGATCTGATTGGGGTCTTGTGACTTCTGCTGAGAACCCGACCTGCTTCTAGTTCCAGGGTCTGGCGGTCAACGTAGGGAGTGGGATTGGGAGTGGAAGGTATCGGATGGCGTGCGGAGGGTTAGGTCAATTGTCGGAGGGTTCTTAAATGTTAGGGTGATCACGTCGGATTTTTAATGGA
Organism: Cladosporium colombiae; assembly: GCA_026122715.1. Taxonomy (NCBI): domain Eukaryota; kingdom Fungi; phylum Ascomycota; class Dothideomycetes; order Cladosporiales; family Cladosporiaceae; genus Cladosporium; species Cladosporium colombiae. Next base: position 946,671 of record JAKZFA010000014.1, read on the forward strand.
GGTTAGTTTTGTCAACTTCGTCATTCTTATACTTTGACCGTACCTCATACGACCGACTTTCGCTCATCTAAATCGTACACCCGTTCGATAATTCTAACAAGGCCATCACATCTACCGCCGCGAGCGGAACAACACTCACTGCAACATACCCACACCCATACGAATCGTTGCCCACATCCCAACAAGAACATCAGACATACAACACAGAACCCCAAGATGCCAAAGAGTACGCCAACCCACCCACCTCAACCCTCAAAATCAGGAACCACAGAAACTGACAATCACCCCAGCTCTCTCCCAACTCCTCTCCCCTTCGAGGAAAAGCCCACCTCCACCATACGAAGCACACCCACCCATGAGTTCAACCCGCGAGCCCAAAGCCGTAGGCGGGCAGATGACCGAAGGCGTCGGCGTCTCAAGGATCAAGCCCAAAGAAGGCAAACTAGAGAAGCTGAGGCGGTATGTGCGAGAAGACGCCGCGAAGCAGGCACAAGGCGATATCTGGGGCGGTGTGAAGGGGATGAATGGACATGGTTAGGGAGTTTCCCTTTTGGCTTGCATTTTGGATGGAGTTTGGAAATCATGATATCAGATTGCTCTTGCATCTTCAGGACTTATAGATTATACATTTCTGCTCTCTTTAGTTGTTCTCAACGAATTGTCTTCCTCTCTTGGGAATTTAGAGACACCGCACGCTTCTGATCCGGTCTCCCTTTTCTAGCTCTGCAATCCATTCTTCGACTTTCGCCCTCTTGAGCCCCTCGCGCCCGGCGATCTCTTCGAAAGCGTGCTCGCCGTCAAAGTATCGCGCTAGCGCCGAGAATCGCTCGCGCAACTCTGGATCTTCTAGCGAGGCCTCGATGCTGCGCATGGCCGCCTTCTCCGCAAAGGAAGGATTGGATGGATCTGCGATGATACCTAAAGTAGGCGCGCCTTGTTGCGCTCCGCGCGGGCTGCTTTCGTTGTGGTTGCTGCCGAGCGGTGTGATACTTGTGGGTGGTTGTGGGACTCCTGTTGCGAAAGCTGTCTGGTCGGAGGCCACGCTGCTCCCATCGTCTGAAGCGACGCTTGTGCGGACTCTTAGCAGTCGTGACACTGGCATTGGCCGCATGCCGTCTCGCTCCGTCGTGGCGCTGTCTTCTTCTGCTACGCTCTCGATGTCGTCATCTTGGTCGTCCATCTTCAGCCAGCCGACGGTCCGCAACTGTGCGACTAACTCATGCCGTACGAGCCAGGCTAAAATATCCATGTACGGGATGCGATGATCTCGGCTTTGTATGAGCGCTCCGTATTTGACCGGCCGGCCTCCGAGCATTGCAAGCATGGCTTCCATACCCGGCAGCGCAGGGAAGCGTTTGGCGTACTCGATGCCGAGCTTCCGCAGATCTTTGAGCGGCGCATGTGGGGACACGATGTAGACGTTTCGCGGATGCAGAGGCGATACGGCTCGTGCTTTGCGCCACTTGATCAGATGCTGTGCGAGGAAGACGAGAGTCTTCTCGGGCAGGCCAAGCTTTGTCGCCTGTTTTGCGAGAGACTTCGTGGGAATTGTCTCACGGACAAAGTATGAAAGGAGAGTGGCGTCGCGGTGGTCTTCTAGAGTGCGGATGAGTGTCTCGCGGCTTTCCAGGAGCAATATGGCCGACAGGGGGGTGACGGCGAGGTCATCAGGTCGCTGTTGTGGAGGCACCTGCAGTGACATTTCCATTTTGTCGAGACGGATACCAGCAATGTCGTCCGCAGAGATGCGAGTATAAACTTCTTGCAGTGCCCAGGCAAGCTCGCTCGTCGAGACCAGTTGCGTCCATAGACTTGCGATTGGTGTCTTATCCGCGCGACCTCTTTGCTTCACGGCTAGCAGCTTTCGGCTTTCTATGCTCACATAGTTGGTCCGCTTTTGGCAGAACTTGAGCGCTTTGCTCAGTTTCTTCGCCACGTGTTCGTAGAGATCTGCTGTCTTCAACTTGCTGTCACTCGTGTGCGCGAAAACGACATGGAACATGTTCATCTGTTCAGCCACTGCGCCAGAGGTCGTCGAAGCACTTCCCATCGAGGTGCCCAAGCTTGCAATGCCATGGGAGTCAAAACTGTCTGGAGCGTGCTTGTAGCTGGTAGATAGGTTTTGTTGCGCCGGAGTGTCCGGCGCGGTGATCGTGATGCCCGCAACGCTGGAAGAAAGACTCTTGACAGGACTGTGCTGTAGGCTGTCTGCCTCCATAGTATCGGCGCTGTCATTTTGGCGCAAGGTCGGCACTGTAGTCGGCACATTCACCATCAATGGCTCATCTCGCGTGGCCCAGCTACCATCTTCTTTGGCGAAAATGGGCAAGCCGACAAACGTGACTCCGTCCAGACAGATCTCGAACTTCTTCTTCTCGCACCAGCGGCCAGGACTTAGCAGCCTTTCCAGACTCCCAACATCGTAGCCTAGGACTTTCTCCAGCGGGTTGGGAAGGTCTTTCATCCCAGGCTCGGGGTGGCGTACAGTCGAATCGCTTGCGCCGCGTGTACGCTTGCGGCTGTCGGGTCCAAAGTCATCATCGTCGTCGCTGTCAGAATCGGAGGAGCCAGAGGACTGTACGCCGTGGTCGAAAGCTGATGTTTGGCCGTCATACTGTGGTATCGGTGGATACTGGAATACTAGTTTAGGTCCAGGTCGCGAGCGCGTAATTAAGAGCACGGCAATGAGACCGTTTGCTCTTTTGGAGCTGGCGGTATGATCCATTGGTCATCCTTGCTATATGATCAACTTCAATTGCATGAACGCGTCGTTCATTGCGGCGTATCAGAGTTTAGAGGACGTGCATGTGATGATTGTAAAGCTGGGGTTTAACGTTCGTTGCCAAGAGCTTTTGATTATGCTGACCAGCAATTGGACAAGGCTACATAGTATGTTCATTGGGAACGGAATAGATGTGGATGAACTGACAAGACCTTCATGACATGCCTGCAATTGTACTGTGCTCGTTTCATACATAGTTTCCGTTCGCTGTGTAACGTTCGATCATCTCTAAACTCCGTACTTTTCCATGCCACAAATGCAATTTTCGTTGCGTACTGATACCAGATTACTCTTCCTCAAGCTTAGTTGAGGCCCTTCATCTCGCGGAAGAAGTCCATCACACCGGTGAAGACAACGAGCAAGATACCTCCACCGGGGCCAAGTCTGAGCACCTTGGGAATGAAACCCTTGTAGAGAGCACCGAAGCCCTCCTCCTTGAGGACCGTACCCAGCGCAGGGAAAGCCCAGTTGTACTTGGGTGCCACACCGGGAACCTTGGTGGTGTTCTGAATTCTGCTCTTCACCACGTCCATGGGTGTGTTGAGGACGGTACCGACAGTGCCACCAATGGCACCAGAGACAAGGTCGTTGCGGACCTGGATTGACTTGTCGCCGGTAGGGTTGGCGGGGAGCATAGCGCGAACCTGGAAGATGCAGCCGAAGTAACCAGCGTTCCAAAGGATGTGGCGCCACATGGTGGACTCGAGACCCTGGTAGAGGGCGAGAGGACCTTCAGCCTTGACGATCTTGCGAACGACGTCAAGAGGGCCGTTGTACTGTGCAGCCTGAGCCTTGTCTGGGGTGAGCGTTAGTATACGGCAAGCGTGCGACAATCGACTCGCAATGCTTACCCTGCAGCCTGATCTTGACCAGCTCGAATGGCACAACGACGAAAGCCTCAGTGGCACCAGCAGAGGCACCAGTCAGGATTGAAAGTCCCTGGGTCATCTTGGAGACACCGAACAGGTTCCTGTAGACCTTGCCCCACTCGTCGTTGGCAGCGAACTTGGTGGCACGCTTGGGAGCCTCCATAAGAATGGGAGCAGAGATACCGCGGTAGAGACGCGAAGCACTGCGCTTATGTCAACCCCAAGTCTTATTCTCTTTGTAACTCGAGTATCCATACCCTTCGTTCTTCACAATCTTCTTAATGCAGTCCAGCATGCCAGTGTAGTGGTCCTGGCCCGGGACGGGCACATTGCTCTGAATCTGACTGCGCGCATCATGTCAATTGGTGACTCTGCTCTGTCGCGCATCTCTACTATGCTTACACGCGAGTCTTAACCACGTCCAAAGGGTACATGACCAGGATCTCAGAGACGCCGGCGACGGCGCCAGCAGCGAACTGGTAGACAAAGGGAAGAGGCTTGGGTTCGGCGGCCATGTTGACGGTCGCGTAGGATGGAGTGGAGGGTCGCTGTCGCGGTGGAAGAGATACAAGCGAGAGAATGCTCGTGTATATGGAATGGAGAGGACGAATACAAGAGAATACTGTTGTCGCAATGGCTCGCGCGATTCACTCAACACTTATCGGATGAACGTTGTCACGCTGCGGGTCAAGATGGTTTAGTCTTTCGGTGGTGTCGGCTAAAGGGCTAAAGTTTGAGGGCGATGTCGGCTTATGGCGCATGTCCTTTGAGACAACCACCTTCACCTTCAGGTGTAATCAACCATACACTATACACGAACGCGTGCGATTCGGTCATCTATGAGGAAATATGATATACTGTTTTGCTCAATATCGGTGTTACACGATACTTGGACAGATTTTCCGGTCGACGCCCACGAAAGGCACGCGACAAGACCACAGTGGCCTACAGAGGTCTTAACACGTCGAATGCGTTATAGCTATCTTGCCAGCATACTTTAGAAAGCATGTACCACAATCAACGGCAAGCTTTGATCACGTTCTCAGCATCGTGGTTCACGAATCGCACGCAGGCTGCTCTTCCAGACTCCAGGTTTGACCATCTCGCTTAGTTACTCAGCGCCGCTGATCTTACAAGTCTTCATTCTACCGAGGATTCGGAAGACCATCTCGATATGTACTTTATTTTTGATGGCTTGCAATAGCCCTGCGAATCACAGAGCAATTGTGAGCCCTGAAGACGAGCAAGGCTGTAATAGAGGCCCTCAGAGAAGCGTTCGGCACGCTCTTGCGTTCCGAACGTACAGTCGAAACGATGTTCGGGCGATAAGCATGACCCAATTCTGAAGATCTTTCTTGCATGAGGCTATGGCATCAATATCATTATCAATGGGGCGCAATACGAGATGACGTTAATGATAGCATCGTTCGAGACCAATACACAGCTTGAGAAGTTGCTGTTGGATTTCAGATGAGGCGTCTTACAAAAGCATAAGAGGTATTGTCACGCAGCAAAATGTCAAGATCATGGGATCATCGTGAAAATGCTGTCAAGACTTGGCTTGCTATACCAACAAAGTCTAGTCTGGTGCGGCGGTGGCAGTGCCAATCAATAACTTTTCACGTCCACCTGAACGAATCATTCCTGGCTGCCTGAGCAAGTTCCACACGGAAGAGTCCCTGAGTAAAGATTGAAAGCATGCCTTGTGCGTGGTGCCGCCATGTGCAACCTCGAACTGTATTCTTGGAGTTGCTCGCATTGTGAGCTTTCCTCAAATATGTCGTAGATTGTGTCAATACCACACGATAAGCGCCGCATCAAGACCGAATGTTTCGGCTGGGCGCTTCGGTCGGTTGGTGATGGTTGGATTTGCGTGCGGGACTCGGCATCAGAGAACTGAGTGCGATGGATTCCAATATAAACACAGCAGCTTGTATGCCCTTGCCAAGGAGTAGCGGTAATAATAGACATGGTGCAATGCAAGGATTAAGGAGAGGAATAGTTGTAGGGCTCTGGTCGGAAGCCGGCTCTCTCGGCACCTTCCCCCTTCCTTGGACTCGGGCTCTGCTATTGAGGCGGAGGGAAGCATGTGCACAAAGCGTCAACTAGGAGATGCACGCCTCTCGGTCATATCACGCTGTATAACGTCTGTCAAGGATGGCACATACGATAGGCAAAGATTAGTCAGAGGAAGCCCTACAGTATGGTATCGCATTCTCTGGTTTTAAACACTGCCTTTTCCAAGTCACAGAACGTGGGCTCATACCAAGCCCCCAAGAACCATCTCCAACCGTTGCCCATACCGTTCCCCGATCCTTCGCCCCCAATCTGATACCCGCCGAGCAAGCACCAGTACATACACAGCCCAATCCTTTCCCGCTTTCATCTTCAGCCTTGACGTTATTGTCAAATTTGGCGAGCCTTGATCATGCACTAGCCCCACTATGCGCAGGAACATGATGCCGCGGACGCCTAAGCACATGGCTGTGGCTATCTCCTAGCTCTGGTCCAAGATGCAAAGGCGCTTGGCCGTCGCAATACATAGCTTGACGCGGGTCGTCTAGTATCTTCTGTAGTTTGTGCCAATTCTTGTTCAAACATAGCTTACTGTTCTGCCAATCATGATTGTTCCTCTTCCGTCACCACAAACAGACGAAGTGTAAGCGAGCTCCCAACTTACATGTACATGTACAGATACATTCACTTGGGCACAGTAAGAGTGATCAGTGCTGACTCGTTCCTCATCAGCAGCAGCCTTAAGATGTCGGATGCTACCGGCTACTTGGAAAAGTCGCAATTACCACTAAACATCACCGAAACGATCAAGAACGCACAACCACCGAAAGAAGTCGTCACATCGCAAAAGCACTCCATGGACGCACAACCACCGAAAGAACTCATCACATCGCAAAAGCACATCATGAACGGCTCGCCAAAACGGCCATGGGCAAGCCCACCAACCAGAATCCGATATCGCGGACCTGATCAAGACGACAGCACATATGCAGTAATCTGCGGCCTTCAGACAGTCTTCGCTCGCTTCCTCATCTGGTTCAACCTACCACTCTGCTGGTTCGTCGGAATCGCGATCGCGACTCGGCACATCGACCAGTGGCTAGCTGCTCATTTCTCTGGATCCGGAACGAGGGTCGCAATCGCGTTCGCCGCGACATACGTTGTCTACACTCTCCTCGCACATACGGTGGCAGTGTTCGGTGCCATCTGGTATGAGCTGTGGTGGAATCCGTACGCCCGCGCGCCAACGTTGAGGGGCGAGGTTGGAAAAGAGGAAGAAGTGGCTATGGTCAAGGAGAATCGGAAAATCGCAAGGCGGATGGCGCGGACCTTCTTACCGTGTTTATGATCACTGTCTTTGAGAACCAGCGAGCAATGCAGCCATTTCTTGCGTTCAGAGCGCTCTTCTTTCACATTCAAGCACTACGTGCCATCTCTCCCACCGGCACCTCCAATACCACTCCCCATCCTCTCACCAATCCCGCTCGCCATTTTGTGATCGCCTGGGTTCGCAGCAGCTTCGTACAAGAAGTTCACTGCTTCTCTGCTCGCTTTGATCCACTCGCCCTTGAAACCGATGTAGCTGATTACTGTCTCGTCTTCCTCGCCTTGGCTCCAATTATCTTCCCAGAATAGCTGCAAGCTACGTACGGTGTTGAAGAGTGTGCGCTTCACAGGGACTTCTTGCACCTCGTTTGATTGTGCCAGTTCTAGAGTTTGTGTGGCCTGGAGAGAGGATGCAGTGTCGAAGTCGAGTCCGTCGCGGTTGAGGAACACTTTCAAGGTCATAGGTGCGGAGGGAGTTGTGGATGTGCGGATCAGAATGCTGTGGAGTCGGATTTGGGCGGTGAATCTACTTGTTGTCAAATACTGCCTTATTCTCATCTGGCTGCGATTTACACTCACGGGATGTGCATCAACAGCTGCTCGTCCGCGTCACTCTTCAATTCCGGCTCCTCGTTCAATCGCTCGGTCCACGTCTTCTGCACTACCTTCGCGCCGCTTCCTGATTCGCTCTCATTCAGCGTGTTGATCGCACTGAAGTCGATCTGCTGGTAGATGTGGTTCTGCAGCGCAGGAGTGAGATCGTCCGTATGGTCGTGAGCCGCGCCCTCGGAGTGGTCGTGGCCGTGGTGCTCATGTTCATCATGGCAGTGTGACATGGCTGTAGCTTGTGTTGGTCTTTTCGCTGGCGAGCAGCAGGTATTGGTAGAGTTCACATGTTTGATGTTGGTGGTGTTTTGGGGAAGCTTGGAGGGTCAACAGCAGCGAAAGTCGTCGACCGCGGGGCTTGTGGGGAAAATGATGGAATGAAACTGGTTTTGAGAGTGTCCAAAGGTGAACTCCGTGCCCAAAGCATATACCTTTCGCGAGGACGCGTCCTAATCTCCTTACAGACTGCAGTATCCAAGCCAGCAATCTCACGATACGGCCTCTCTATGGACTGCGGTACACCTGCATCGATTCCTCTCGTGTTAATAGGCTGAAGATAAATCTCCATTCGAAGACATCGACGCTAACATTACACTCACTCGGCAATCTTGTTATGAGATCAAGCCAGCTCGTCTGAAAGAATTCATTGCTATTGGCTTGGCCTACGGAGAAAGGCTGGGGGTGGGTCCTTGATTTTGGTGTACTGCATACGTAGGAATGATTGAGGACTACCTCCTAAGTATTATCTCCTTCACCAGCAGCGTATTCTTGTTCATGCACGTGATCGTCACCAAATCGACACTCTGAGTGGCTTGAACATACAAATAGCAGTTTTATGACACTCTCAATGGCTCAGGGTACTGCAGTAGCGCTGCCGTAAGACCCTCTCGAAGTACGCGCCGAAGTACGCTGCCAGTGAAGGAGATGTCTATTTAGTTCAGTCACATACGACCATAGGAGGTAAGATAGCGAGAACTGGGCATCGCGTCCGTTATCACCCATTCTAACCTCTGTTTGTATCGCGGGATAGTCTCTGGATGTCAGTCTGACTACGTACTCGGTCACATTGCTACTGAGAGCCAATGATTCGGAATTTAGGAACTCAGGTGCAGCAGAGTTCCTATGCCGTGCGGAAGCTTCTGTGCCAGACAGAAGGTCAGACCGGATGAACTTATGACGCAGTGTCAAGCTCTCGTGTTTGGTCTCTACTACCGGCTGCTTAAACAGCTTCTAGTGTTTGACGGTGTCGGCAAGGATGCTTTCTTCCGCATAGATACGACAATAGTTAGGGGCTTCTCTGTGCAGGACGAGCATTGGCAGCAAGGGCGCCCACTGAGAGCACCGCCAAATCACTTCGAGGTCGGAGTTGTGCATTCCAGAGGCCACGCTGTGTTGCGACACGCTGCAACAGGAATATACGCCAGTATTGCCGAAGAGGTTGCGATTGCAACCGATGACATTGACCTAGCTGTTGGGGGGATCAGAGGTCAAGATGTTTCTGGGATTGTTATCGCATGAGTTTTACCAAGATCCTTTCATATATCGAGATATGTTGAAGATGAATTATGATATATCTTGTCATCAAGATAAAGATACAAGCGACCATATGTCAGTGAAAACTAGATATCCCGTCCGAAGGGGCCAGGAGCACAAGAAAGTCAATGGAATCTTCAGAGCATCGATGACCTCCGCCAAATCTGGAAGGTTGCACCGACTGCTCGGCCCGTTTGTGCTCTGTGTCTTTCTTGTAGGTGACTCTTGTGGAATCGAGCTCGACTGGGTCTCATTGCATGCACCCACTCCGTATGATGCTTGCAGGAGAAGCCATTGTGAAAGCCGCTGAGAACTTGGTACCGCTGCAATTTCACATGGAAATCACAGGAACCTTGTTTCGTTCTGTTGATACTGCTTTCGAGAACACTATATGGCTATTGTGTCTGGGCCTTTAAGAAGAAGAGATGCTATCGACGGTTGGGGCTGGACGAGGCTGCTTGGCATCTGACTGATTGCTGTACCTAGTGTGTCGAATACAAGATGTATGATCAATCTGTCTTACTCGGCTTTACGGCTCGCAATGGCTCCGTTCAGACGAGCTCGCTAGAATGCTTGATATGGCAAGAGGACCATGGAATTGGGTCGTCTTCTTGAAAATGTACACCATAAATCGTCGCCCAAGGCCTCTCAGGCAACTATAATGAAGATGACGTCAAAGCACACAAATCCGTGCCTGAGGCCCAGCCACATTGATGCAATCACTAGACAGTTAGGGGCTCGTTAATACCTGAGCATACTTACATTTCGAAGTGATATCTTACCATGTCTGCATTTCCCCCCGTCCACACTGTCTGGTACTACGCAACATAGATTTTGCGACACAATCTCACCGCGCCAGGGTACGACGAGATAACAGCAACTCGCATGCAGCAGGCATGTGCTGAAGCCGCAAACGTGCGTCTGGCTGAACTGGGCCACATGAACAGCAGCCATCCAATGCTGGTTTGCCAAATACTCTTGTACATTCATGACTCGGATGGCAATGGAGTTTCGCCCACGATAAGCGAGTAGTCACGATAAGCGAATGGTGTCAAGACCGTGCGTAGTCAGCTGTAATAAAATACAGCGGACTTAATCCACTTCCTGCTTAGCCCAAGCTCCGTTAGCGAGCGACCAGGGCCTCCCTGACACAACGACAATGACACGTCCCTCAAAATTTACTCAGCTGAACAAAGTACACGTCGTGGCTGTCTTTCTGTCTTGTAGTTCTATTCTCCAATCACACTTTCCGTTCCACAACCATATTGTAAACCCTCAGAACCATGCCAGCACCAGAGCAGCCATACCGCCCATACCTTGAGCGTTTCAAGGACCCACAGGGCGCCGGAGACCAGCGTCCAACGGCTATTGAGATCATCAAAGACCAGAATGCAGAGTGCAAGCTAGAGGGCAAGGTCGTTCTGATCACAGGTGGCACTGGCGGCCTTGGTCTTGAGACTGCGAAAGCCTTGCATTTGACAGGCGCCAAGGTCTTCGTTACCGCTCGTAGTGAAGAGAAGGGAAAGGCTGCCGTGGAGGCTATCTCGCGGGATGGCAAAGGAGTGCCTGCCGAGTTCATCGTCTTGGACCTTGCCAGCTTGAAGAGCGTCCGAAACGCTGTTGCTGATTTCAGCACGCGAAGCTCAAGGCTCGATGTTCTGATCACTAACGCTGGTCAGTGATCTTGACAACATGTATACCGTGACAAAAGCGTTACTCACGCGCCAGACAGGAATCATGGCAACCCCATTCAGCCGCACTGAAGACGGCCACGAACTTCAGATCGGCAGCAACCACTTCGGTCACTTCCTCCTGTTCCGCCTGCTGGAACCCATGCTCTCGCAGTCGGCCACCAGCGACTCACCCAGCAGAGTCATTGCCCTTTCCAGCGCTGGTCACCGTTTCAGCTCAATCCGCTTCGATGACATGCACTTTGAGAAAGGCGATTACAACCCTTTGGTAGCATACGCCCAGTCAAAGACCGCCAACATCTGGATGTGCAACTCAATCGATCGCCACTACGGCCCAAAGATCAGAGGCCTGTCTGTTCACCCAGGCACCATCCTGACGACTGATATCACACGCCACTTTGACGCGGACACGTTGGGCAGCGCCGGTGATCTGGAGCACTTCAAGAAGACCGGATGTGACGTGCACCAGGGTGCTGCTACGACTGTCTGGGCGGCTCTTGAGCCACGCTTCAATCAGTACGGCGGAGTCTACTTGGCCGAAGTTGGAGAGGCGCGGCCCGTTGAGGAGGGCGATGGAACCAATGTTCCGGCTTACGCACCATACGCTTACGATGCTGAAGGAGAAGAACGCCTCTGGGATTTGAGCAACAGGGCTGTTGGTTTGTAGTCTAGTGATCACCTCCAGTACGGTGTAATGACGATCCAAGGGTTCAGTATACGCAAGTTGCCTGGTTTACTTCAAGTTTGGCAGCTAGCATCGCTGCCTGACATTCTCGTACTGAAGACGACCTTGTGGGATGACGCCGTAAAATTCTGTATAAGCTCTGCGATTTCATTTTGACTGGCATCTGATAAGGGCACACAAGAAATTATGCGACTAGGCGACCAGATGACCGACCGCATCGATCTGTAGCGTCGGTAATCAGACCTTCACATACTGTACCTCGCAGTCGTGCTCCTCTTTGACTGCAGCACTAGTCGCATTGGCAGTGTTGGGGGCAGTAGCAGCAGCGCCGCCGCCACCAACGGGAACAGAGAAGCCTTCAATGTTACGGCTCGTAGCGTCGTCCCAGCCAGCAGAGTTGCCAGCGCCGTCAGCGAAGTACGCGCCAGCCTTGGCATCACCATTGTAAAGCCACAGCATCCAGTTGGCAGCAGCTTCGGCGAAGAGGCCGCCGTTGGGCTCGCCGTATGTACCGCCGTGGCCGACACGGTTGAGGTTGCCCTTCCAGGCAGGAAGAGTTTTGGGAAGTGCGGCGTAGTCGCGCTCGCCCTGTTGATAGTAATCAGTATGTGTTAGATGAAGCATTTGTAGAACCGATCGATGGGAAAGGTAAGCGCAGAGAGACTTACATTACCGTAGGCAATGTCGTTGGGGCCGCCGAGAGCGTACATGGTCGGCTTAGTGATTTCAGATGCAAATTCGTAGTTGCTAAGAAGACCCGAGCTGAAGATACCAATGGAGGAGACGGCAGGGTTGTCCTGCATCTGGTACGCTTCGGTGCCACCACAGCTGAAACCAGCAGCCATGATGCGCGAGCTGTCCACGTTGAGACCGTTCGCTCCGCCGACGACCCATTCGACGGCCTCGTTCATCCATTCGGCGGTGGTGGAGCCGCCGTTGCCGCCCGGTGCGCCAGAAGAGATGGCAACGAAACCGTACGAGGCGATCTGGGCGAGAAAGTTCTGCGCTGATGTTCCGTCATCACTGCAGGCTCCGTTGCCCCAGATGAAGACTGGCATTGGGGTATCTGGACCCGTAGCTGGGGCATAGATGGTGTGTCGGGCAAGGGTGTTATCGGTGGTGAAAGAGACTGGGCCATAGGGTCTGCACGAGGAGTCAGCATCAGAGCCCTCGATCAACATCGATCGAGCAGTCGTACCCGGTGCCCTGGTTCTGGCGCTTGATTACCGCAGCCGAAGCCACGGTAGCGGAGAGAAGAGTGAAAAGAGTAGCCTTCATAGTGCCAGCACAGGAAGGGACGAATGAAAAGTTGATACTGCAAGAAATCGGTCAAGGGGGATTGGATGTTAGTGTTTATGGGCCCTAAATTGCAGCAGCATACTCTCATATATATAGGACGCGTCTGCAGACAGGTAGCGAACGAAAGCACCCACCGGTGACGAGCTGCGAAGGCCACAGATACATTGCAGCTGTGGCAGTAAATCAATGCGCGACAAGCCTTAGGGAGCGGCCGACTTGGCGATGCCTGGGCGATGGGTCGAAGCGATCTTGGGTTTAGAGTTATGGAATCGACTCAAGTCTCAAGTTGCCTCATCTCGACGTGTGAAGCCGACTGCCGCTGTAGTTTAAGCTTGGCACGTGGTAAAGTGGCGCTTTACAGACAGCCGGCCGTTTCGGGTTAAAAAGTTGTCCCCAGGAACAAACGCTCTCGAGTCGATTCGCGACTTTAACCGAAACAAACAGGCCAGCAGCACTGGCTTAGCAGTCAGGCCATCAGGCTAGCCAAAAGTCGGTACCTCGCTCCGCATTGCTCTCAGATACATTACTTTGAGCCAGGTTGAGCGTGTTCCGAGCGATCTGCGAACGATTTACCGCCTCTAGACGAACGAACGATCTAAGGACGATGTAACACAAGCCCGGCGTCTGGTGAAAGACGGAAAGCTCTCCGGGCTCCAATGTCTTCCTCTGCGCGAATCTCCAAAGCGTGTGAACAAGCAGATGATATCAAGGCTTTCACTTGACGATACTAGCAAATCAGCTCCTGGAAAGGTCCAGAGTCTCGCGTGGAAATCAATAGTACGTAGAATCCGAGTGACTAAAGACAGACCATACTATCAACATGCGAGCTTAGTGACGCTATTCGCTTGTGGATAGCGCTTGTATGGGCACATGACTCGGCCGATATGGTGATGGCGGCCAAGCAGCTATATCGGGCAAGCAATTCGTTCGGTGACCACTAAGACTCTAGCTTACGCCATGTTAGAAAGAATGAGTCTTTGCACTTTTGCTCGGAGCTGCGACTTGCACGGCTTCATTCATAACAATATCACCCCTTCCGGACGCAGAGCGTGCTATGAGCTCGGAGGGAAGGGGGGGATCGTGAATGCCAGGTGCTTGGAGTTGTCTCGTAATAGTCGGCTGGCATGTGCTGCCTTCAGAGCGCTGCGTCCAGAGTGCTGATGGACTCCAGTCTATCCTCCCACTTTCTCTTCCACCAGTTCGCGATAGATCCTCTTCAGCTCTTGCACGTCCTGCTTCAACTCCTCGACCTGCTCCTCCTTCTCACCAACCATCTCCAAACAAGCCTCATACCGGCTCTTGACCTCGCCGAGCTCCTTCTCCAAGGCAATCAGCTTGCCCTCATCCGTGCGCTTCCCCTCGACTTCTCTCATCAGCACCACAATCTCGTTCCTGGCATCGTCGCGCTGAGCCGACAAGCGAGCCAGCTCATCCTTGTATGTTGCTTTCTCGCTTTCGAGACGTCTGACAGCGGCGCTCATGCGCTCCACGAGCTGTACGCTTGGGCCTGCGCCAGCAGTCGATGTGCTGACAAGGTCATTGATGGTGCGTTGTGGTGAGAATACACCGTTGTCTTGATACATGTCTGTGTCGATTTCAATGCTTGGCGTGGGTGGCATGTTGGCGTTGTCAAAGCTGAGCATGCTCTCTTGCCTGCTGAGCGAAGGGGATGCCTCTCGGTCTGGTGTGCCTGCGTAGCGAGTGGAAGAGAGACCTGGTGTTGGGAAGCCCGAGCTGCGGCGGGAGGAGGGACGTTGTTCGGGGAGATGGACTTGTAGGGCGCTCAGGTCATTCAGGCCGAGCCTGCCAGACGGGCGTCTCGGATCATGAATCGATAGCTTGCGTCCGGAGGCTGGGCTGGAGTGCTGGCGCTGCCAGCGGGCTTTCTCTTCTTCGATGCGAGAAGTAAGTTCAGATTCCCATATGCGCCTCTGGCGATCCTGATCGGCTTTGGCGTCTGCCAGGGCAGTGTCTGCTTGCTCGTAACTCTTCCGGAGATTGGCGAGCTCTTCGCGACACGTACGGAGCTCCACATTGAGGGTTGAAACTTGCTCTGCAGAAGCCTCAACCTCTTCTTCAGCTTTGCGAGTCTTGTTCGCAGAGTCTCGAGCCTTCTTCCTGATATCTGATTCGCGCTTGGTCGCTTCGTCTCGTTCCTGTTCAAGGGCAGATAGGCGAGCATTTAGAGAGCCCTCAATGGTCTCCCAGTTTTCTTTCGCAAGACTGTATTGGCTCTGCAAGGTCTCAACCTGTCGCATCAACTTGACGCTTCCTTCGCCAGCCACTCCGGTCTCCGAGCTTGCCTCTTCTGCTCGTGCCCGCATAGCTTCCAGTCGCGAGTCGAGACTGGCGATCTCGTTTTTGTACTCGAGCTCTCGGACATTGAACCGTTCACGTTGCCTGTCAGCCTCTTCTTTCACTTTGCGTATCTCTGACTTCGCCCTGTCCTCTGCGAGTTTCTTCTCTATTTGTGCGTCTTCGAGCTCGTTCTCCAACACTGCGACCCGATTCTTGTCGGCTTCGGTGGCTTTACTGTTGGCTTCCTTCTGAGCCTGCTCAGCATTCTTCTCCGCATCTTTCAATTGAGTCGTCAATGTCCGGATCAGCTCAGCAGCACGTTCGCGATCTTCCTTCATTTCGTCGACTTGCTTTTCGATGATCGCGATCTGCTTTATCTTTTCGTTTGCCTGTCGCTCCGCGGCCTCAGCGCGTCGAATCTTTTGCTTCAAATCAGCCTCTGACCGTTCAAAACGATCAAGCCTCTTCCTCAGCTCCGCAGTGCCTTTCTCATCTTCTGCCGCCTTTGCGCGCAACTTTTTGATCGTCTGCATCTGGCGCAACTCCGTCTTGCTCAGCTTTTCGCCTTCTTGCATGAGCAGAGCAATTTTCTCATCCTTTTCTGCGGCCTTTGCTTCTAGACTGCCCGCAGCGGCAGAAGCATTCGCTTCCTTGGCCGCAGCCACTGTCTCTTTAGCGAGATACTGTAGTTTGGCTTGCAAAGCGTCGATACGCTCTAGGTGTGCATGCATTTCCTCCTGTCGTTGCTTCTCGACTTGCTCGTAATCTGATCGCATTTGACGCATTTCTGCTTCGAGTTCTGTTGCGCTTTTGCTTGGCGTGGTAGAGCCATTCGGCAGGTCGGACGAGGGTCGCGAAGATGCGGACTCGTCGAGAGCGGGCGCGTCCAGAGATAGTCGGGCACTGCTTTCTGTAGAGATTCGGGCAGGATTGATGGGCAGGCCGGAGTCGAGAAGCGTAGGTGGTGTAGTCTGCCCGCTTGTCTGTACGGCCTTTTCCACCTTCTTAGTTTCATTGTCCTCGCCCATGCCCTCCTCCTTGCTCTCAGCCTCTTTCTCGACCTTGGGCTCCTCGATCGCAGGCGCAGATCTCGGCTCCTCAACACTGCGTTTCACATCGCTGCTAGGCCGCGGACTACCACTCTCGCTCCCAATAGCCGGACTGCCAACTCTCGAAGGCACCTCGCTCGACAATCCACTTCCACCTTCTACATTCTTCTTCGCAGTCGCTCTAGCCAATCGCTCCGCCAACCTATCATTCCCCGACCGTGTCCTCGAGGCCTCTTGCGACCCACTGCCAGACCTAGCTCTCGCGGCGCTCGCAGGAGTCAAGCTCCCCGAGCCCGCCCTTGGTCTACTCTTCGCATCTTTCTGCGCCTGCTCTGTGAGTCGTTGGCGTGCTGCTGGGTCGGTCTCGTCGGCCAGGATGGTGTCGAGGCGGGATTCGA
Source organism: Cladosporium colombiae (assembly GCA_026122715.1). Lineage (NCBI taxonomy): Eukaryota > Fungi > Ascomycota > Dothideomycetes > Cladosporiales > Cladosporiaceae > Cladosporium > Cladosporium colombiae. Next base: position 963,223 of record JAKZFA010000014.1, read on the forward strand.
GGTTGGAGATGGCGCCGGTGAACATGGAGCCCCATCCTCCTCCTGTGGCCTTTTTCGCAGGCTTTCCTGTATTAGACATGGCGGATAGATATGTGCGGGCCGGTGATATAGCGTGAGGTAGTTGTTCTTAATTGTCGGATCGAATAGTGAATGGTATCAGTCTTGGGCGCAAGTTGATGATTGTTTCTTACGGCGCCGCATCGCAGGGCTCAATTTACCGCATAGATGGGCGAAGACAGTACATGGCCATGCGTCAACCGTGAGTGTATAGACAGCAGCGTGGCACAGAGTTGTAAGGTTACGTGGTTTGAAACAACGAGACAAGCCACATGCTCGAGCTCCAAGGGCCGAACTCGCGTCGGTACAGACAACGCCGAGTCGCAAGGGCTCCATCCAACCACAAAACACTAGCCAATACTTGCCGCAACAGCAATAATGCGTTTTCACAGAAACCCCTAGTCATTCTAGAATATGGATTGAAAGTATTTGGTCACACAGGGAATGCAAAGCGTATATCAAGCAAACCTATGCACAGAGTCGGCTTCCTACATGCACCGGACAGTACTCAAACTTGTACCTGCAGTGAGAATACGATTGAGTATGCAAGAACGCTCGAGCTAACGTTAGATGCTCAGCGTATTCTATCTAGACAAGTCCCATTCTCTGACTCATCGCAAAACCATCCCCCCTACAGTGTACAGATTTAAAAGCAGATGTACAAAAGAAATGCCATCTGTTGCGCCGCGCAGTGCTGGTATCGACCTCGTCAGACAAAGACCTACGTGCACGCTGAGAAGTACAGTGAGCACAGCAACCCGCAGATTAGCCCACCATGGCAATTCACTGAACCTCAAAAGGAGAAGGAAAAGCAGGGTGAAGACGAAGGCACTGCCAAGTTGCCAAATAAGGAACACGACGGATATTGTCTCTTCGGCTGGTTCACGGGTCGATTTCGCTATGATGAGCATAGGAACCAGCCATATGAGGCATGTTCGCAGATAGAAGATGGAACTCTTTGCCAATGTCAAGAAGATTTGCGCTAAAAAGGTCGGACTCCAGATCGTCATATGTGATTCCAGAAAGTCGAAGGTGTAGACTGCCAGGGTTGGAACAGTCACGCTCTCGCGTGGTATTGGCCGTAGCGTATAAGGATACAACAACTCCACCAAACAGATCCATGCGAACGAGCAAAGCTGATAGGTCAGCTCTTCTTGGGACGCGCTACGGAGGAGAATGCATAGGTACAATGCCAATAATGGTGCACTAGTCACTATGTTACCAATGGGTAGTTCACAAAGATTATGGTGTCTGTGAGGGAGCTTACTCAACAAGGATGAAATAGATGCGCGGCGCCGCGGAGATCAAACCATTTGATCCTGTGGAATTCAAGCATGTGGCAATCATAGCACAATCTGCATGAGGGAAAAGTGACTCTCGCTTGGTCTCAAGGTAGCGGCGAGCGGAAAGGTGTATTGGAGCGACGACCGAGCTATTTTGAAGTTCTCTCTCCGTATATTCTTTAGTGGCTCTCGGTACTGATTCGATGTCAACATGATCCCGTGGTAGCGAGGATGAAAGCTCCATGGGCTCCACTCGTACGAGCCCTGCGCAAGAAGAAACGATCTCTGGTGCAGTAAAGGGAGTGTTGTCCATGCCGTGGCCTGAGAACGAGAGCGCTTGCCCAAGTGCTTTAACAGTGATGCCGGTCTTAGCACAGGTGACCCACATCAGAATCAATCTCGCACGCTGTGACTTCCGTGAGTCCTTGTCGCCTGTTGCTCGGTCCCAAGCTTGGTCATAAATAGCGTTCACCTCCAAAGGCGGATTCATCAAATGATGGTTGACATCCTCCACTCTAGAGCATTCTAGGATACGGTCGAGCTGAAGTGATGCAAGTAAAAACCTGAGCCCGTAAGTAATGCGAACAGAAATAGGGAAACCCGGATGACATCTGGTGGAGACATACATGTTCTTGGCCGAGTCTATGACCTTAGAGAATATCTCTTCCTCAATAGTTGCAAAGGATGGAGAGTTGCTTGGTTGCCTGAGAATCATTTCGTGGAAAGTCTCAGTTCCTTGTTCATGAAGCCTGGCGCGTACGAGGGTCGTCAAGTCTCGTTTGCGGGCAGTTATCACGATCTCTTGATGTTCGGGTAGCTCTGATCCAATCTCCGGTATGTTTCGACTTGTAGCCAATAGCCTCAGCGCGATATATGGTTTCTGTAGTGTGCGAAGTACCTGTCTTCGGGTTTGGGGGTTCATTTCATCTAGCGCGTCCAGGAGTACGTACGCGGGCTGCCCATAACTGAGTCTCTGGTCAAGCCATACTTCAAGCTCTTTCAGTCTCGGCGCTCTTGGACGTCTCCAAGCTTGAAACTTGCGGGAGAAGCCACCGAAGGCTTCTTTCACGTTGTTGGGTATATCGAAGCCCTGATCGTCACGCTGCCAGAGCTGTACCAAGATTGAGCCGAGGACCATTTCTGGAGTCTGCATGTTCTGTTCTGCTGCGCGACAGTAGATCACCGCAAGACTGCAATTTGTCATACCTGATGACTGAAGGTGGTTCAAGATCTGAGCGACCAGAGTAGTTTTGCCAGTACCAAGGTCTCCCCGGCACCAAAGGGTCTGCGGCGTGCAAGGATCCCAATTGTCTCGCCAAGTCAGAAAGGCAGCGTCTTCAAAGAACCAGCCTAAAGTACCTTCTTGATACTGATTCCAGGCCTGATTGTGACTGGAAGATGGGTCGAGGGCTGTCAACCAGTCTAGTACCTGCCTCTGTTCGTGGTCGATGTTATGGTGACTGTGGTAGTTGTACACGTCGCCCATATGAACTCGTGCGTTATCCCTGGTGACAATACGACTGTATAAACGATTGGGCGCATCTACTTGGCGGCCTTTTCCTTTCGTGCCATAATGTTGCTGGTCGGGCTCGTCGAGGTATTCAACCGTACTATGGCGGTACGAGTGGTTAGACCCGTCAAGTGGTAGCTCTTTTCCGTTAGAGCCAGATTGTACCATTCTCGGTGCGGACTCGACATTGCGACTGCTACCGCCCTGCATCGTGCTGTGGCGGCAAGCAAAAGCCTAAGATGTGGTGCTCAGGAGGATCTCTCTATTTCACGTTTGGAGCGCCATCCGGATAAATCGGAAATAGAGCCAGCAAGGAGTATGGATACTCTCCTGCCCACTGAAGCTCAGCACAGCTGGCGGGCAGGGCGAAAGACTGCATGGCAAGGCTAGTGGTACACCGCGCATGCGGCGCCTAATCAGGCACATGGCATGGCACCTGTAATCCAGCGTGGTCCTGTGCTCGTTCGCTTAAATGCACGATAGTTAAAGGCCAAGGCCACACTAGCCCAATTGGGCTTGCAGCATCAGAACAACTTGGCCGATTCACCAACACAAGACGTGCAACAGAACGCAAAGCAATAATGGTAGAAACCACACCATACGTAGGCCAACGCCTCAGCCTGAAAGGTCAGGCATGTACTGTTCGCTATATCGGTGTCGTGGCGGATAAGAAAGGCGAATGGCTTGGAGTCGAGTGGGACGACGTTTGCCGTGGAAAACATGATGGAACACACGATGGCACCAGCTACTTCACATGTAGGTTGAGACGCTCTCACGTTTCTGTCTATCTTCAAATTTCAGACTCTGATGCTTACCAATAGGCAGAAGCAAATCGCCCACGGCAGCCTCATTCCTGCGACCCAAGCAAACATGGGACGAATCGCGAACTCTCTTGCAAGCACTGAAGGAGAAATACATTTCGCCTGAAGAAGCAACAAATGCGGAGATTGTCTTCATTTCCGGCAAACATGCTGAGGAAGTCGGCCTAGAGAAGCTCGCTCGGAGGCAGGCGCAGTTGCAAGGCATTCACACTCTCGTCCTGGACCGAATGTGCATACGCCACCGCGACAGCGATCAGGAGGCCGACCAGTCTGTGTCTTCGCTTTGCGCCAACATCACTTCGCTGGACATTGGTGGTAACCTCTTCGAATCATGGCACGAGGTTATGCTGATCTGCCGCCTATTCCCGCGGCTACATTCTTTGACTTTGGATGGCAACAGATTCCACAGCCTTGCATCCGTCGGTGCGGACATTCAGTTTCCCAACATTCGATACCTGGGTCTTACCGATACGCTGCTTACTCCTGATGAGGTCGCAACGGTAGTAGCGTCATTCCCGTCGCTACAAACCTTTATCTTCGCCAACAACGAGCTCGAAGCCTGGGAATCACGATCAACCACCAGCAATCTCCCCGAAACCATCCACTCAATCGACTTATCAGGAAACCACATCACGACCCTCACTTCCCTAGCACCCCTCCTCACTCTCCCATCCCTCCACACTCTCCTTCTGAAGATCAACCAAATAACCTCATCCTCCCGCCAAACAACCCCAACCATCTCTCAAACCCTCCAGACCCTCGACCTCCGCTCCAACCAAATCTCCACCTGGGCCCTCCCATCCGCCCTCCCAACCCTCTTCCCCTCCCTCCAAAACCTCCTCATCGCCTCAAACCCCCTCTACGCCTCCCTCGTCTCCGCCGATAACATGCCTCTCACGCCCTCTGACGGCTACACCCTCACCCTCGCCCGGCTGCCGCAATTGAAGACTCTCAACCACAGCACCATCACCGACAAGGAGCGCCTTAACGCAGAGACCTACTACCTCGGCCAGATCGCGCGTGAACTCGCGCAGACTCCTGCCGCCCGGCGCGCGGAAGTATTGGCTGCGCATCCCCGCTGGAACGCGCTGTGCGAGGAGTACGGCGAGCCTGTCATTGCTGCGCAGCGCGGAGAGGGGGATGTCGACCCGGCGAGTTTGGCGGCGAGGTTTGTGAGCGTGACGTTTCATCTCGCTGCGTCTGCAAAGCAAGCGCTCTCAGATCCACCGGAGTCGTGCGAGGAGGGATGGACAGCGGACATCCCACGGTCTGCGAGCGTGTACGCTCTTCTCGGACGGGTGGGCAAGCGCTTGGATTTTTCGCCTTTGAAGTTGAGGTTAATCTGGGAGACTGGTGAGCGGGATCCTGTGCGCCGTGGGAACGCGGATGGGATTGATGATGCGCCGGAGTGGTGGGATAGCAGCGACGAGGAAGACGAAGTTGGAGAGAGCGATTGGGTGGCGAGGGAAGTGCAGTTGGTAGCTGGGACGAGGATGGTAGGGAGTTATTTCGAGGGGCGAACGGCGAGGGTGAGGGTTGAGATTGGGTGATAGATACATAAACATATCGCATGTCTGTACTCTGCGAGAGTACACATTCATCTAGCAACGTTAAACCAGTCAAGACATCTTTCTGACCTCACAGATAGCCTTGTATACCTTCCAGGTGAATCACGAAATAATCTCGCACAACCTTACACCAACAAATCAAAAAGTGGGGATCTAGTCCCAACATGATAAATAGATTACTAGCTTATATTATCTTCATACCTCCTTCGTTTTCGATCCAATGCGTGAGAGATATATCGTTCTTTTTCTTTTTTTTGGTTCAATACAATAAGAAAAAAATGCAAGACTCTGTTTCAATACATCTTTGTTACTTCCTCTACAATCCATTGCTCTTGCAAGTGAACGCACCACCGAAAGTTCCAGCCTCGTATCCTTGTATGATACTGTCAACCGAAGCATACGTGCCAGGACCCAGGAACAAGAATCCGACAAAGATCAGGAAGACATTGAAAATAGCGCCGAACCAGCTCCGGAAACCGCGAGCCTTGTAGAACTGAGGGCCATCGTCGGCGCGGCGCATGCGCAGGTAGGCAACGCCCCAGAAGATGAAGCCGAAGAAGGAATCGAAGAGCGAGCTCATGAGAGACAGCAGGTCGCTGAAGAAAGGAATGACCTCGGCGATGATGAAGGCGAAGGCCCAGAGCACGGCCAGGATAGCGGCCCAGCCTGCCCAGCCGATGACGGTGTGCGAGGTCATGTGATGGGTGCCGGCGAAGAGGCGGAAGAAGAGGAAACGTGCGGAGACCGACGCGTAGAGGACGCCGAGGAAGATGATGGTCGGGATCATGAAGCTGAAGCTGACCTTGAGGTAGACTTCATTGCCGAGGGAGCCGAAGGCGGGTGCCACGTTGTACTCTGTGCCAGTGTAGACATAGATGATGCTGCCGACGAGGGAGAAAACGACGACTTCGGCGATGGTCACAGCCCACAGGGCCTTGGGGAAGTCCCTCGGATTCTTCATTTCAGCAATGAAAGAAGGAAGGGTGATTTGTCCGATGAAGGTGTAGCTGATGTTCATGAACGCGTTCATGCCGGCAACGAAAGGTGTGCCTTGTTTCGCAACAACCAACCAGGTTGGCTCGCCCAAAGCCGGATACTTGGCACCAGCCGGGCCACCAGGGTGTTCCTCAATACCAGCGAAGATAGTCGCCAACATGACAGAGATGAACGTGAAGAAAGCCGAAAAGGTTGCGATAGTGGCGAGCGCCGAGAAGGTACGCGGCAGCGAGCAAATCCACGATACAATGGCGACAATGGCGCTGAATACGATTGTGCAGAGACCGCCGTTGGACATGGTGTTGAGGTACTTGGCGCCTGTCAGGCAGTGGAAGCCCATGATGAATGTGTTGTTCAGCAGGAACATGACGGCGGTGAAGTACCATGCCCAACGCTTGCCCCAGAAGAGCATTTGGCCAATGTCGCAAACGTCCTTGACTTCGGGGTGGCGCATACAGAATTCCCTGAGGTTCGTTAACATCGATGTTTGAGAATTTTGCTTCAAATGCGCTTACCAGGTGGTCAAAGATGTGTATAGCACCAAGCCAGCGACGACGAATGTCAAGATAAGACCAGGTACCAATCCAAGAACGGAGTACGAGTACGGAAAGGACATGATGGCCAAACAGATATACTCAGAGAACAGCAGAGCTGCAGTCTGTGAAATTGTCAGAATATGGTTCGTTTCGAGACGCTGGAGCTGCAAGTGCAACTGTCGCCACGAAGCGCATTCTTCTTGCAGCAGCAATAACAAGGCGACTGCCGCAAGAGAACGCGACGATTCAGGATCGAAACGGAAATGAATATCTCACCTTTTGCCAGCTACAAGTCCTGTACTTGATAGCATTGCCAGCTTCCTTCTCCATCTGTTTACCAATGGAAACATCAGAGTCGGTAGCATCGTCATTGAGCACATTCTCGCCGCCGATAGGCTTGGTGATGGGTCCGTCGATACGGTTCATCTTCTTGCGAGGCTTCCTGCCACCATGCTCGGCAGCCGTCGTATCGGCGGCAAGATAACCATCTTTGGTCAACAATTCTGGGTCGGCGCCTTTGCTGGTGGGAGGTGAGGATATAGGACTGGAGCTGTCGCTCTTCTTGCCGAAGCCTAACGCCATTTGATTGAGCGGATGGAGCGGATGAGAACTCCGGTGAAGTAAAGATCGAGCTTGTCGCCGGTGATACCTGGCAGCATTGATTGCTGGCGCGGAATATGGGTGCTGGGTAGAGCTAGAGGGGAATGTCCAGCAGAGTGGACGAGAGTACGTGGATGGCGAGAGTAAGAGGGAGAGGCGAGAGAGAGGACACAGGAACTCGCAAGTCGAGGGTCGCAATGTTTAATGTAAAGCGGACCAAGGACTAGACGAAAGGTAGCTACCGGGCTGAAGATGGGGCTAAGGCCTATGAGATAACGTTTAACGCCTCTCTTTTACCCCAGGCGCCTCGTGAGTGGAACAAGAAGGGCGAGAAGGGTTCACACCGGCAGCGGCGAGCCCGAGGACGTGAGGGCGTGCGCGCGCGTGCGTGCAACTGACGTGTGTCTGTAGGTAGCTTGCCGTCGAATGTGCAGTATCAAGGCCAAACCCCAATCAAAAGCGCTGCCAGCGCGAGATGCGCCGGCAAGTGATTGGCGGGGGTGGACACCCAAAAGCTTGAGAATGGCTGTCTCGGTTGAGGCTGGCGCGTTGAGTTTGCATAGCGGGCGCACGGCACGAGAGCACTTGGACAAGCGCGTCCACCATCGGAAGTGCTTTCTTCTTCTTTGACCAAGGCCGGCCCTGTCATTCGCGTGGCCAGCACAGATGGAGAACCAGGACCAGGGCCCGCCGTTTGCACGCCAACTCTAACAACTCCACATCAGAAGTGCAAACTGCTGTCGAAGCTCACCAAACCGTGCACATCTCGGCGAGAGCTTGCCTCGAGCTTGCACAGCCTTGTCATCCTTGTCAAGCCTTTGGCTGACCAGCCGCATTGCGTACGCCCAGGAAGAGTGGCAATGCCAAAATGCCCGCCAAGAGTGCTTCCTTCGCTCGCCTCTTCTATGGGTTCTCTCTCGCTAAAGCGTGCTGCGCGACTACGCGACCCGCGTGGTGGGTTGTTGGGTGCTGAGGAGACGAAGCCACTCGATGGCGACATCGAGGGCAGAGCAAAAAGTACAATACACGCAGACCGCATGTGCAGACGTGTTGATCAGACTTCTGGGTTGAGGTGAAGCATTTACTTCTTGAGCTCCTCGTCTTCGGCGAAACAGCATCGCGGTGTTGGAAATTATACTGATTGCGCTCGGTCCTTGTGAACTTTCGTTGCGACTCTCATGATTGGAATACCGCAGTGTGTCAACTCGCGAGTCCGCGCAATCTTTTTGAATGTCTGGCATGTGAATGCGTCCTTGTTGCCTCTACGGCGACAAATTGGGTTGACTTCGTTGAAAGCTCATCGTTGCTCGGAGCACAACATGAAGAAGACCCCAACGTGGAAAGCGTTGACGTAAGCATGAGCGATATCAACGCAGTAGGAACATCATACATGTGTTCGACCAATGTCTGCTCCATTGTATTCGCTGTTCGAACGCAATCCAGGTTGCTAATGCCCATGAGGGCTGGCTTGAGAGCGATTTGACGTCACGTGACAGGCCTCTTTCTTTCCATTGGGCTAAGGGTTGGGGTGTTGAGCATTTCGTTTGAACGTATTATTCTATAGTTTTGATGGCGTTATATCGCTGTGATATTGAGGAAAGTAACAGTCGGCACCGAATAATGGGTTGCTGTGCAGTCGTTCGTCTCTTTGTGCGTTGTGTGAGCGGTTGAATGGACTTTGAATGATCGATTCAATCAGTCTCTGACATTTGCAGACAAGAGAGGCAAGAAGTGTACATGTACGTGTGCTAAATGTATCACGAGGCCTGTGAATTATTGCCTCCACCAGACAATATATGCTGCATCCCTTTTGCGCGCGCTACCACTCATCAAACATGTTGACCTGCTCCATGATACCGAAGGGCACAGTGGAATGGAAGTAAGAATGAGATTTGGATATGTAATCAGCAGGTGCAGCAGCCAGATCATTTGGTCACCGACAATGGCTCCACTGAATAATAATATATACAAGCTCTCTAACCAGCCATCAAGTACGCTCGCAAGCAATACAATCTCCACCAACTCTCCCGTCATGCTTACAACTTCGTACTCTTGACCAAGCCCTTCTTGATACCTGTCATCTCGCCACCATAGCCACCCCTGCCCTCGCCGCCCTTGTACACGGCCTTCATTGACGCCAACTTCTTCTTCTTGTCCTCGTACTTCATGCGCTTCTTGACACGCGAGTTGCGGTTCTCCTTCTTGCGGTGCGGCGTCAGGCCCTTGTTCTTCTCGATCAGGTAGCTGATCTTGCGCTTGCCATCCTCGCCCACCGTCTCCTGCTGCACCACCTCGCCGCCCAACAGCTTCGCTTGCTTCTGCGCCTCGGCGAAGGCCGCCTTGTCGCTCTTCTTGCGCGCCGTCTTCGACGCCACCATGTCGTAGTATCCGTTGACGTCGTCGTCGGCGGTCTCGCGGATGTGCTGCGCCTGCGCTGCGTCCTCGTCGTCGCTGTGCCCGCCCAGGTCTGCGTTTTCGCCGTCGCCGCCGGGTCGGCGCCCACGCTTCTCTGCTTCGGCGTTGAGGCGAGCCTGGCGGTCGCGCAGACGCTCGCGATGAGGTACGTCTTCGTCTCCGCCGGCATCGCGACCTGCGGCGCCGCGCTTGTTGGCTTTCTGTGCGATTTGCGAAGTGTAGAAGCGCAAGCTCTTCTTCCTCTTGGCCTTCTCGGCGGCTTCGGCAGCTGTGAGAGGCGCCTCCTCGCCCAGGTCGGAGTCGTCGTCTTGCGCGCGAGAGAGCTTCTTGGTGCGTTTCGTGCTGGCAGCGCCGACCAGAGCGTCGAGATCGGCGAATCCTGCTTCGGCGCGTTGTAGGCGTTCGGCCCTGCGTTTTTGTGCGGCTTCGCCTCCTGCGGCTTGAGCGCGGGCGAGGGCTTTGCGTTGCTTGCGGTTGAGCTTGGGAGCGGATTCGAGCTCTTCGATTGATTCGTCCTCTTCCTCTTCCTCGCTAGCAAATGCTTCCTGGATCTCGGCCGCCGAGGGATCCTCGGGAAGGATACTCACACGTTGCCAGAGGTCTCTGCATTGTATGAGGCTCTCCATTACAGGGTGGTCGCGTAACTGGTTGGGGGATAGTGCAGCGACCTTGTCACCGCCAATAGAAGCGGTCGAGGTGAGCAGGGCAAAGTACATGGTGAGTGATCCAATGTATGCGGAAGCTGCCCTAAGTTTGGTGACAGCGTTGGGCACGTATGGGAGAGCTGAGGCGGTTGCCTCCTTTGCGGCATCCAGTAGTTGGGTGTGGACTTCTCGTAGCTCGAGCAATTCCTTGCTCAAAGGTTCAAACTCCGGGTATCGTGATTTCAGTAGCTTCAGGCGCTCCGCTGGTGTCATGTCCTTTGCGATCTCGAGTTGGGGCAGGATCTCTGTTACTGTTGCCATATCCTTCGCCTTGTCCGCCTCTGCGTCGTTCTGCCATTCCGATTCATCAAAGCCATAGTCTGCAGCGGACATGGCCTGTAGCTGTTTCTTCTGCAGTCGCAAAGCCTCTGCCTCCTCCTCCAAAGCCTGCTCCTCCGTCTCAATAGCGTCGGCACCGTACAACGCTTCCTTCGATGTGCCCCATGCCTCGTCGTCCTCCTCCTCATCGTCATGTGCACCCTCGTCGCCCGACTGAGAAGCAGCATCGTGACCCTCCTCTGCGCTCTCGAACTCGTCATCATCCGAATCAGACTGGCCAAGGACTTCCTCGTCAGACTGCTCCAAGAAAGCCTCATCCTCCTGCTGCTTCCGCCTGCGCTTTACGTCGGGGCGCTCCTCCAGCAAAACTTTGTCGTTGTTCAGGTGGAACTCATCGTCAGAGTCGGCGACATCCTCGTAGGTGCGGATGCGCTTTCGCGATTCACCGACGTCCATGTTGGGGCCCTTGGGTTCTTCCGCATCGCGAGCGGAACCCTTTCTCTTTTTCGCCATGATCGTTGGTGGTGTGTATATGTCGAGATCAAGCAGCCTGCGATCGTCTTCCAACGCCGGACTTTGCCTCGACTTTTTCCAGGCCCTGCCGCGGCTTCCATTCTTGCAGCAGAAGCGGCAAAACTCCGGGGTCAGAACTCCCAGGCTAACGCCAAGCCAAGCCGCCGACCGCCACCTGAACATCAACAACAAGTGAGCGCCGCTTCACTCTTTCTCTTCCCTCACCACACAGTCAACAGTCAACACGCGAAGTGAACATGAGCACAGCCTTCACGTCGGGCCTCATGTCGTAACCTTGTAGAGCGTTGCGTATATCCTGCTTGAGGTTCTGGATTTTCCGTTCATCGCGTCCGCGAGTGACCATCACATCACTTGGGTTCAAGCCGCTTGTCTTGCGCCTTATTCAGACCTCACGCAAAGCACATCTGGAGCATTGCACTTCCCTGGACACAAAAGAAAAAATCTAAAGAAAAAAAACAAGAGAGAAGAGAAGAACGCTCGAAGCGCAACTACAACTGTCGCTGATTGCAGTTTCTCAGGCTTCTGCTTACTTTATCACAAACACTGTCTGCCGTGCCACACGCTCCTCTGATTGCGAACCACAGACGTTCCATTGTCTGCGTGTCTGTCTGTCAAGAGCGTGGCGCGTTCTGTTCTGTTTTGATTTTCGGCGTTGGTTTTCTCTTACTAACCTGCACGCAAAAGTTTGTATCGTCCATCATGGTATCATCCAAAGCCGCCTCGCGCGCTGCAAGCGTCATATCCAGTTCCAACGCTCGTGGCGTTGTCAAGCGACGCAACAAGCCGTACAAGACCGAGCAGCAAAAAATCATCGCAAAGAAGCGGAAGCTCGATATCAAAGTTTGTTCATCATTCATTCTATCAAATATGCCTGCTTTGCAACACTGACACCGTTAGACCTCATACCACCACATTGCACCACCACCAGGATACACGTTCCTTCCTGTGGGAACGCCTGAACTCGCAGATCTGTGCAAAGAATTGTCACGAAAACGCAGCCTTCCTATCAACGTCGTCAACGTCTGTCGCATTTTCATGCCTTGGTTTCCCTTGTCATAAGTACATGCTCGCTAACCTCTACATGCAGGCCGAACCCGTGAAGCGGGAACACACAGATCCAGCTAGAGTTTCACACCACTCTCATCGCATTGGGTATCACTTTCGCTGCGAGATTGTCGAAGAAGCTTGCGAAACCTTGGGCTATGTCCCCTACGAAGATACCTACATCACAACTGCCGATTTGGCGCAGAAGCAACGCAACAATGTCATCATGCAAGCTTTTGCAAGGCAGGGCCTGACTTACAATTATGACCGAGTGAAGGGCAACGAGGAGACCCCTGACCAAGTTCGTGCGGCAATCAAGGAGCTGTTTCCCAAAATCCCACAGAACGACCTCGAACAGGTTATCATTCATGCCTGGGACAAAAATGCCGGGCGTGTTGGCCTTGCTAAGGATATTGCGCTCCCGACCCGCGTGCAATATGCCGTCATTGCACGGATCAGACACAAATACACTGACTACGATCGACTTCTCAACGCAAAATTGTTCGACTACCATACCATTCGCAAGGAGGTCGAGCCTGTTTGTCTCAAAAAGCTCATTGAGTGGCGTGGAGAGACTGACGGTGACGACGAGGCTCTTGAAGAGATCGTTCGTGAGATCATTGTCATCGACGATGACGACGATGATGCTCTGTTTGCAGGCAGTGGTGACGACTCGAGCGATACTGGCAATGCTAGTGACACCAGTCTTGAGATCAGTCATCGTCCTGTCAAGGCAGAAGATCTCAAAGCCGAGGAAGACTATGAGCGTGACCATAGGTTCTTCCAGCGTCAGATGCCCAACCGCATGCAAGCCCAGCGGACCAATCTCGCCAGGCAAATGATCCAAACACACAGAAGCCAGCAGCACAATGCTCGCGCTTATGCTCACAATCAGCCTGCCACGTATCAGCATCCGCCGGCTCTTCCTGTACAGCGCACCTACGGCGCTTCGCTGGCTACTGCAGAGTATCCAAGGCAAATCATCCAAGACGGTCAAGTCTTTCATCTGGTGAGTTGCCCTTCCCTTTCATGGAAGTCTGACAGACTAATTCCGAATTGTAATAGGCTCGTGACGCCCAGCCATACGCTAACCCGCCGGGCCCGTATCTGCAACACGATCGACCCATACAGTCAATTGAGCATGACGACCATGCATACATACCACCACCGCCTCCAGGGCCACCACCGCCGTCACCCCCACCGCCGCCACCACCGCCACCACCTCCACCTCCGCCAGCATGGCACTCTCTGCGCACTGCGCCACAAGCTACACGTCCGGCACAATCACACTATCACGGCGCTGGCCTCGCCCAAGACTTCCCTGGGTATGCTCAGCCTCTGCATGAATTTTCACCTCATCAATACGACAGAAGACAAGCTTTCCCCCAAGCGCAACATGTCGGGAATGGCATTGCCCTCACATCATCGCCGCGCCGCGTGTACGATGAGCGACGTACAGCTCAGCCTGAGGTGATCCGCGTGACATCCAGCGGTGATGGTCGGTATGTTCAAGCACCTGTAGACCGCAGCTATGCCGGAGTGCCTGGAGCTGGTCCCTACCAATGGCGTATGGACGCAGTTCCCCAGAATGGCGGGTACCATGACGCAAATCCAGTTGAGTATGACCCGAACAGGCCACTGCTTGATGCCCGCCAGCGTGCTAGCCATAACACGGCGCCATCCTCGCGGACCGCCTCGCCTACACAGTTGAGCTGGCGTCAGCGCGAGCAGATCCCATTGGAAAATGCTCATCATCTTGCCCAACCAATGGTACAGTACACATACCCGGTTCCTGGCGCGTACCCGGTCCCTCCTCCAGCCCCGACCACGCCATCGCGTGCTGTCCCGCAACCTGTGCACGGTGCTCCGGCGCTTGTGCAACAGATGCCACGCGAGCTAGCCCAGCCGCGCCACGCGCACTACTACCCGAGATGAAGACATGCCGAAAATGACGAAATGATGTTGGGAGTAAGGACAGTAACACGGGACTTTGTAAGATAGGGGAATCGGGATCAGTGCGAAGAAGGCCCAAGAGACACTGGGGAGAGCTCAAGCATGGAGTATCAAGAGAACATGATTAGCGAGAAGGCCAAAGAGGCATCGGGGAGAGCTCAAGCATGGACTATCCAAGAGTATGATATTGAGAGTATGAAACATCAAAACACCCATTATTGCCATTGCTTTAGCGTATCGTTTGCTTAGTTGTTGCCGTCGTAATGATTTGATAGATTGTGCCCCCAACCATGTGCAGTTCTTCTGCGCTCGAGCTTGTGTACGTGAATCTCAGTGGACCTCCATCGAGTGTTATGGGACAATGCGACGACAGCGCCTCACTGTGAATCGTTCCATCGTCGAGATGCGTCATGGATCTCGACGGGCTACACTGCTCCTTTTTCTACAGCAGTTGATTAGGTAGCACTCCACCGTGACTGACCTTTTGGGCTTTGAAGCGTTGTCACGACATCTCGAGCAGCAGCAACGGCAAGATACACCAAGTGTCCAAGGCAGAGGGCACCAGCACTTCTCATGATATTGAGGTGTAGAGGCGAGGCGAATACGTGTAGTATCTCAACGGCCAGGTCAGATTATGGACTCTCCAAAGCAGACAGACAGATAGTGCCAGCCAGCACTCTCATATCTCGAAGTATGCGAACGAGGTGGGTAGCCATCTCGATGGCTGGCATGCTCGTGGAATCGGCCTAAAGTCATGGTGACAGCATAGAGGAGGAATGTCGAAAAGCGCTGGTGCTTGCTTGGGTCGTACACGGACTTGAGCGTGGTAAGTGTGGTGTGTGTTGCGCGAGTTTTCTTGTCGCGGATTTTGCTGTGGAGTTTTTCTGTGAATGTGTCGCGCACGAACGACATGAAGACACGGGGTCATTCGTAGAAGTAATCAAAGACATTGAAGGAAAACACAAGGATGAGGTGAAAAAATTAATATATCTAAACATTTCCGACCCAAAAACAGACGCAAAAATAACAACAAGCCAGAAAGTGTAACAGTGGACCGAACGCTCCCCAGTTCCCCAATCAATCACCTGCTTTCCTTGTCAAAGAATATGATAATCACACACTTTTCCGTCTAATCTCTCGCTCCTCCTTCAATTCCCCAGATTATTCCCAATGGGTAGAGATACCTCTCCTCCCTATCCCACGCAGCGCTGTTAGGCGACGCGCAGTGATCACGCTTCGAGAAGCGACCCCTGAGTGTTGGTAGCCAGGCTCGTGGTAGACTGTCAGTCTTGCTCGGGTTTCTCGAGCCAAGATCAACGATGTTGCGCACGGCTGAGATGTCGTACGTGTGTCCAGGTTTGGTATGGACGGAAAAGATAGTATGCGGTCAGTGGCGCGGAGCGCAGTTGTGTCGAGGAGCCCGTCTGACTTTACGCCGTATTGGCTCCTGCTGTGGTTGGTGTGTGCCGATATCCTGGATCGTGTGCTGAAAGGATGGGCACTTGTGGAGCGTGGAATTGATGGATCAAGGACGATGGAGGTTAATGCCCATAGAGCTTGGTGGTTTGCGAGGGTGAGTTCGTGCGGATCTCAAAGTGCATACGGGTTGAGCGAGCGGATGGTCAAGCACCTGGAAGAGAAGTTAGTGTATGCAAGTCAAGTGTCATGATGATGTTGCACTTACGGTGGGCTCTTGGTCAAGTCGGTCTTCAAAATCACCGGCACGCGGGTCATCTCACGAACGTCCTGGATGAAGTTGCCGCCCTCCTGGCGCAGGGTGAACAGATCAAGGTATTTGTCCTTGTTGGAGGACGCGTTCTTAATGCGGCTGTCGCTCTGGCTACGCTGAGGTGCGAGGCCGTTGCGTGAAGGGCTTGGTGGGCCAGATTGAGTGGCACGGTCGCCATTGAGGGCGACACCGGCGTGCTCGGCAGTGGTGTCCGAGGCGTTGTCGTCATCGTCATCAAAGAGGGCGTCGACGTCGTTGCTATCGATGGTGCCGGCGTTCATGCGACGCTCTGCATCCTGGGTCTCCTTGGCACGAGCGGAGGCGGCGTCACGAGCCGCGGTCGAGGCACCCATGCCACGGCCAGCAGTGGAACCGCCCTTGGGACGCTCATCCTCAGGGACGAAGCCGCTGGAGGGCACGCCCTTCTCCCAGTAGAGCTCGAGCAGGCGAGTGTCCTTGTTGAACTCGGCCTTCTTGAGGGGAAGCTGGTCGCAGTGCACGCGCTTCTCGAAGCCATACTCGGGGATCAGGACATCGAAGGCACTCTCGTACACGCAGACGACAATACCGACGCTGATCAGGTCAGTCTTGGACTCCTGAGTGGTCGCGTTCATCTGACGGCAGGATTCAATGTGAACGCTCTGCTCCTGGGCAGCGAAAGCCGAGTCCTTCTTGGTGTTGCAGGCCTCAGCGGTCTTCGACAGGCTCTCCGCATCCTCGTTGAACTCGATCGCACCGTTGGACAGAGCAGCCTCCAGCTGGCGGTGGACAACGATGTCTGCGTAGCGGCGAGATGGGTTGGTGAAGTGCGTGTACAGAGGCACGTTGAACGCATAGTGGTTGAGGCTGTTGTCCGGGATCTTGCTGGGGACGAAGTACTTGGCGCGCTGCATGGCCTTGACAACAAGCGTCTCCATACCTCTCCTGACGTCCTGGTCCTCAATGCGGAAGAGGCTGTTCTGGAGTGCAGAGCTGCTAGAGATGTCAATCTCGTAACCAATGTTGTTCATGCGCTCGGCGAAGAGTGTCAGGCGGCGCTGATTGGGAGACGCCTGACGACGGAGGAGGGCCTTGTCAGGCATGGCAGCGTGGATCTTGGTGGCGATGAAAGCGTTGGTCTTGTGACTGAGCTCCTCGATCATCTCGTGAGATGGGCTGGAATCGAAAATGTTCTGCTCCACAGGCACATTCTCGTCGTCCAGCTGGTACAACAAACGAAGAGCCGGGATGTTAGACTCCTCACCACCGAAGCGGTCCTGGCGGAAACGTTGAGTGATGCTGTTGAGAGTCTTGATGGTCTCAATCTGAGTCTGGTCAAGAGACGGGGAGACGTTGCCGTTGATAACGGAGTCGACCTCATCGTACGAGAGCTTGCCAGAGCTCTTGATGACACTCTTGCCAACCCAGGTGTCCTCGTCGTAAACCTGTCCAGTGGCAGCGTTGACCTTGAAGACGACAGAGACGGTGTAGCGCTCCTCGCCAGGCTGCAGGCAGCAGATCTCAGCAGACAACTTGGCCGGGAGCATGTTGACGCTTCTATTCATCAAGTAGACTCCAGTGCCACGCTTCTTGGCCTCACGGTCGACAAGAGAGTTGGCCTTGACAAAGTGTGCCACGTCAGCAACGTGGACACCGATCTCGAAGATTCCGTCGCCGAGATCCTTCAAGTGGAGAGCGTCGTCAAGCTCCTTGCTTCCGTTCGGGTCGATGGTGAAGGTCTTCTCGTCGCGGAAGTCGCGGCGATTGGCAAGAGCCTCCTCACCGTCGTTGGCAACGGACCAGTCGTCGTGACCGACATTCTTAATCACAGCGTCGGAGAAGTCGTCGGGTCCGAAGTTGTTGTCGCGAAGCAAAGCGTCGGTCTCCACCTTAAGTTCACCAGCTTCGCCAAGCTGCTCGACAAGAGTACCGAAGGGGTGCAGGGAGGTGATGGGCCAGCGCTTGATGCATGCAACGAAGATCTTGCTGGCGTATTCCTGGTGGCGCTCCACAAAGTCCCTGGGGGCCTGCTCGGTCGGAATAGCAATCAGGGGCACGCGCTTGTCAGTAGGCTTGAACCAAACAATCTTGGGCCTGTCCGGCTGGCGCTCCTGCTGGCGAGCGTTACCGCCCTCGCGAGCCTGGCGCTCAGCCTCTTGCTTCTCCTTAGTAGCTTGGCTGCTGGGGCGGAGCAGACCGAGAGAACCAGAGAACATCTGGCCGGCAACGCGCTCGATGACCGCGACGACGTGACCAGCGTAGAGAGGCTTCTGATCGTCGTTGATCTCATCCTCCTCCATAAGGAGCAGACTTTGACCCTCGACCTCGACGTCGTCGTTCTTCTTCTGGGTCGGACGCTGCTTCAAGCTACCACGGCGGCGGATGCCGCCTTCCTGGGCGGCAGAAGAGCTCTCAGGCTGTGTAGTAGCATCGTTAACAGCGTGGATGCTACCGCTTCTATCGGACACATCCTTGCGCTTCTTCTTCTCTTCCTTCTCACGCTTCTGACCCCAGACCTCATCGACGTCAAGGAGCTCAATAGCGACAAGATCACCCTCAAGAGCACGGTTGCGGTCCTTGCTACCACAGATGAAGATGTCGGCATCGAGGTCGGCGGTTGTGACGTAAGCATCGCTGCGGTTCTTCTTGTTGACACGGAGAGTACCCGCGACAAGCTGGCCGTCGGCGAGGAGAGCAGGCAGAGTTGCCTGGGGAAGGTAAGGAGTGAAGAGGGTCTTGCGCTGCTGCTGTTGCTGACCGCCCATACCGGGGCCCATCTGCGGGGCGTTGTGCTGGCTGCCAGTGATGGTGGCGAGGTTGGGCTGGATGCCAGCTTGTTGGTAAGCCTGGATCTGGGCCATCTGGAGCGCGTTGAGCTGCTGTCCAGCGAACAGGTTGGGCTGCTGGAGAAGAACCTGACCCTGAGGAAGCTGCATGAGCTGCGGCTGGGGCTGGTATTGGAAGTTACCAAGAGAGCTGACAGACTGAGCCTGCATGGAGCCACGCTGGCGGTGGCCTGGCTGGAAGGGCTGGGCGCCGGCGTGCTGGTTCATGTTGAAGTTGCCCATGTTCTGGTGTTGCTGGTCATTGTTGGCAGGCGCCTGGGACTGGGGTTGACGCCAGTTGCCGTCGAAGTTGCGAGAGCTCTGTCTGCCATGGCCGCTGCCACGGCGAAGGAGATCGTTCTGGGAGTTCGCTCCACCGTCGGGAGTGGCTTGAGGTGGAGGGAACTGGAAGCTGGGTCCACCGCGGCCGCCAGACATGCTTGCCATGCCTCGACCACCGACAGCCATGCTCTGGCTGCGGCCGTGACCACCACGACCTGCCATACCACCTCTTGTGGCGCTGGTCGGAGTTTGGAGGGTGTCGCCTTGATTGGTGGCAGGGCTCTCTGAGCGGTTGGAGGGAACGGGAGAAGAAGAGCTGGCGGCGGTTGTTCCAGGAACAGGGAATTGGAAACCACTAGTCTTCCTCTTCGCCTCGGCCGCCTCAGCAGCCTTCTTGGCCTCGGGGAGGGCAAGCGAGTGTCTCCTGGTGTGGCCGCTGCCTGCCGATCCACCTCCTCTACCTCCGCGCGGGGCGGTGTTTTCGCCTCGGTTTTGGCCAGCAGGGAAGCTGAAGTCGCCGGCACCGCCGAATCCAGAAGCACCGCTCGAGGGTGCGGGAGGAGGACCCATGCCCATGTTGGGCATTGCTGACTGGTTGCGACGGTGGCCGCCGGCCATGGGGACGCCAAGCTGCTGCTGACCGATTTGGCCCATCTGGCCTTGCTGCATCTGGAAAGCATTGTTGTTCTGGTTGACCTGGAGATTTTGCATCTGACCTTGAAGCTGCTCATATTGGGTGGGAAGCTGTTGCTGTTGGGGGATCATGCCCATGTTGACATATTGCTGGTGGGTTGCGGCGATTTGTTGCTGTTGTGCCTGCAGCATCTCGATCTGCTGAGCGAGCGCGAGTTGTTCCACTGGAAGTTTGTATTAGTGTGGGAGGACGAGGTATGAGATGACAGCGGATGCTTAAGAGGATCAGATACATACTCATCAAAGGCGTCATTTCGGACGGGCTGCGACGATGGGCGATGTGCAGGCGACGGCCGGCGGGACCCTGCGGTCCGGTCTGGTTTTGCTGATCCATTGTGTCTATCTGCGAAGCCAAGACGTCGCTGTACAGTGAAGCTAATCACGTGGAATGGCTGGTGTCTGAAGCTGGTATCGAAGGCTCGGGGGGTGTGTAGCGCCGACAGTGGGTCTTGTCTAAGGGGTGCTGCTGGAGCTGTCTGAGCTCGTGCAAGTCGGATGACGTGTGCAATATCGAGCTGGGCAGAAGCTTGATGTGAGGCTGCGAGTGGGAAGTGCTGGCGTGGATTGTGTGTGATTCTGATTGTGCAACCGACGGAAACTTGGCCTGAGGCTGCTTGTGGAGTTGTGCGAGGGTGATGGTGCGGGTCCAAGTATGTTTTGGTGAGCAGTACGCCGGTGTGTGTGGTGAGTGTGTGTGATTGTGTATGCTTGTGTGGGTTGCGAGTGTGTGTATGGGTTGCAACGGAGAGATCGTTGTTGGCCAGGCAGGCCAGAGGCAGGGCGATGCAGGCTGGAGATGGAAGGAAGCTCTCCCTGGACGAGGCGACGACGACAGCAAGAGCAAGAGCAAGTGCGGGGGCCTGTTAAGAGCACGCAAAGCCGAAGGGATGGAGGGAGCGGTGGGAAGGAACGGTGGGTGAAGACTCTGTCGGCGGGCGGCGGAGTGGATGAGGAGAGGAGGGAGGGTAGTGGTGGTGGTGGAGGAGGAGGCGATGATGGTAGCGAGGGAGGAGTCGAGAAGGAAAGACTACGGCGTGGGATGATAGCAGCAGCCAGCAGCAGCAGCAGGGTGGTGATGCGGCGGCGGAGGCGGATGTGTGGAGACGGTAGAGGAGCTGCACTGCACGCACGCACGCACGCACGCTACCGTAATACTTCTTGTGCTGTGGCTCGCGTCCGCTGAGCAGCAGAGTCAAAGCGCATTATTGTCGTCTGTCACGCAGGCAGTCTGACACTTGATGCCCTTCCCTTCTTGGATCGCGATGGTGTATGACGTCGCTTGTTGCAGGCACTCCTGATATCAGCAGCACATACGTGTCGCCATCGAGAACTGGCGGGCGTGCAGATCGAACAACGGGCGATGGAACGCGGCAGCATGGCAGGGCACGTTCGTGCGTTCAGGAGGGCCAGCGGCAGCACATCGAAGCGATCAGAGCACGACCCTCGCCAGACCCGGCATGTGCAGAAACCACCTCGAGTGGCCTACAGCCTACAGACCATGTACAGACCGCGATACATTCTCGGCTGGCCGCAGTACGAGTGTACCCAGCGACGTCTTGCTTCATCCCGGGGCCGAGTACACGGCTCCCTGCATCTATACACGTACGCCTCGCTGACACACAGCCTCGACAGCATACACGTACGGCATCGTCAGCCCAGCGACCGTCTTCAGCTGCGACGCAACGTCCTCTCGATGGTGGTGCGTTGCCATGCCGTCTCGCCCTCGACACTACTACTCAATCTGCCGCGCCCGTTCATCATGGCTCGAGCTGAAACCTGTCGCCTGTCCTACTCTACGTCATGGTCTCTCATATGAGAGACGATGAGATGAAGCCATCGAGGTGGCATCGCCTTGCCTTGTCGTCGTCCTCCACGTCTTACGTGCGTTTCATTCCAAGCTCGTTTGTGCGAGGCGTCTATGTCGTGCATGCAGGACAATATCACGCTAGAACAATAGCAGCAATAGAAATTCTTGCGCAGCGTGGCATCAGCCGGATATGTGCAACACTCACAACAGAAATATACAGACGCATCACATATTCATAACTTCACTTTCATCCATAATTAGCCTTCCCTCCTCTTTCCCCAATCGTTCCCTTGAAGCTCTGGCATTGGAGACTTGCGCCCTTTCATGTGAAGAGGCGAGGTTTAGGCTTGCACGCGCCGAAACTCTGCGCTCGGCCCGCCTTTCGCGTTTCCCGACGCGCTTTGCCGCTAACTACACGATTCATGTTGCCTTTGAAGCTCTTCCATCCGACACTTGACAATGAACAAAGACTCCGCGACAACGCCTTCACTTCCGCTGCGACTCTTTTGGGCAGGCTTGTTAGCCACTGGAAACCGGGCTTCGTCACTGCACTCACACTCTCTTTCATCGCCGCGTGAACCTCCCCACGACCAACTCAACAGCACACAGAAACAATGAGTTCGCCCATTCGAAGGACCAACTCGAGGTCCAGTCCCTCGAGGCACACCCCAAACGGCCTCCGACGCTCACAAGCCAATGGCTTCAACTCGCCCCTACGAAACAACATGGACAGCCCCTCGCGGCTTATAGAAGAGTTCAGCAAAGTCTACATCGACGACGAAAAGGCCTTTCGAAAAAAGCTCGACGAGCAGGCCGACGAGCAAGAGCGCCTGCATCGCCAAGCCTTGGAAGTGTCGCTGAAGGAACACGAAAAAGTCCGCCAGAGCGCCGAGCGTGCGAGGGAGAAGTTGCAGTTGGAGATCGAGCGCATGAAGGTGCAGAGGGCGGAGGAGGAGCGGATCGCGCTGGAGAAGGAGAGGCAGAAGACGGCGGAGGCTGAGGCTGCGGCTAAGCAGCGGGAGCTGGAAGCGGTGAAGAGGCGAGAAGAAGCGTTGCAGCTTGCGGCGCAGAAGCAGAGGGAGGTGGAAGAAGCGCAGCGACGTATAGACGAACAGAAGAGACACGAGGAAGAGGAGAAGGCAAAGCGGGAAGCCGAGAGAGTACAGAAGGAGGAAGCCGACAGGAAGAGCCGCGAGGAAGCTGCTGCAAAGGAACGAGCAGCAGCAGAAGAAGCTGCGAGGAAAGCTGCACAACCTGCTCCAGTTGCGGCACAACCAGCGCCAACGCCCACTCAGCAGACGAACGGAACACAGGCGGCAAGAGCATCGACACCGGCCGCACCAGCAGCATCAACATCCGCAGCGACAGTTTCTACGCGGACGAGCAATGGCGTACTAGCGCCTACAAGTATGCTCACGCCAAAGCAAGAGCGCGAAGCAGAACACCAGCGGTACCTGAACTTGCACAAGCAACTCAAGGTCATGAGGCGTGAGACTCTGGAGCAAGCAAAGCAAATCGGGCTCAAGAATCAGTTGGGTGACATGAGGCGTGATATCAAAAAGATTATGGGTCAGCTGAACAAGGTTGATAAAGCTGCAAACCGTCAAGCTGTGAGTATTTGGTACATCCGTGTGTGAGCATAAGATCAGGGCTAACCCAATTCGCAGATGGCCAAGGTCAAAGCAATTCTCGTGGAAGCTGCTAAGATGCAACAAATCATGGTCGACATCACACCATACCTTGTGAGCGTGCCTCCTGAAGCCTTGCAGCAAGGCGGCAACACACAGTACCCTGCAGCTCTGTTGTTCCTCCTCAACCACTTCGCAAAGGCCATCATGTCTCAACTCGCGCAAGAAGTTGCTCGCGACACTCAAACTGCAGACCCCATCGGCATTCTCGCCGTGACCATGTTTTCGGCCCCGGACTTCCACTTCAACGGCCACTCCCTGATCGATGTGCTCTGGGCTAAATACCACAAAGTCTGCCCGGTTCTCTTTGGTATCCACGGCTCGGAGAACAACGCCGCTGGCCGCGCACGTCTAGGCTGGCGTATCGATGATGGCGCAGAGGTCCCCCAACAAGCACATTACGACCATATGACCGGCTTCGCCGCCGGCTTCAGTGCGATCACGCTTCGCGACTTCACCAAGTCGAAAAACAAATCGCCCGCGCCAGTTCATCTTTTCTGGACTGCACTAGCGCGCATCCTTAGCACACCCAACAACGAGCAGACGCCTACACAGTACATCGTGCTAAACAACATGCTGAAGCACTCGGTGCCCCGCTTCATCGGCTTCTACGGCGTTGCTGCTATCGCTGCGCTACGAACGGCGTGCATAGGTTTCCCTTCTGGCGGCGGACCACCAGGTCCTTCGGGGCAGGGATCCGACTCGACTGTACTCGCCGTGCAGTCGCTTCCGCACACCTGGCACAAGGAACTCCATCTAACGCTCTAGAATGGCTTAAGTGGAGCGATCCTTGAAGGCAGCCCTGCGACGCGCCGGAGTATCAGCGCTGCTGTATTAACTTTCGGCGACTTCAGCGTGAGAGGTGCAGCAGGCGGTGCTAACGGCGGTCACACCAACCCACCAACGATATTCGTACAAGCACCCAGCCCTGGATCTGCATCAAGTTCTTCCAGCGATTCCAACACTAGGGGTGCGGCGGCGAAGGCTTCGCCTTCTCGTACTATCATCTCTGCGCCTACATTTGGTCAGGCAAGCACCGTTGGAGGCACATCTTGTACCTCAACAAAGACACTACCAGGATTTGGGCACTACAGCTCTCAAGGCGTGCCGGAATTTCCTGGCGTGAATGCACACCCTAGCGTCAACGCTATCATCACTGGAACTCAGAGACGGACGGCTGGAACCTGGTCTTGGACTAGAGACAATAGATAGGACTAGGATTTTTCCGGAATAGATTGTGTACGTGCGGCCAAAAAGAAAAAGCGCTCCGGCCTCATGCTCCTCTCTTTCGAATATTAAGGTATTATGCTAAGATCGCCTTGTCCATGCTGCCTATTACTAAATCTTCTCCACCCTCCAATCATTAATAATAACATCCGCAGCCTTCTCGCTCACAATATAGATCGGCGCCTGAATAAACACCCCTGGGATTTTCGGAAACACACTCGCATCCACAACCCTCAACCCCTCGACCCCTCTTACTCTAAACTTCGAATCCAACACCGCCATCGCATCCCCATCAGCCCCAATAGGTGCGGTACAACTAGCATGATGCCCCCAAGCATTCTCTTTCACATACTCCCCAATGTCCCCTTCGCTCTGCACCTCCGGCCCTGGCCTCTCCTCCACAAACTCACTCCCGCCCAGAATCCCAAACTCGCGATACCGCCCCAGCGCTCTCCGACTGATATTCACCGCCTGCACCAACGCCGCCAAATCCGCTCCGTCGGCGCCGCCGGCCGTCGTCCCGGCGTCGAAGTAATTGAAATCTACGACCGGCGGTTCCAGCGGATCGGAGGATCGCAGGGTCACGGTGCCCGCGGTGTTGCGCGTGTGCGCTTTCAAGGCGTACCAGCTGAAGTGGCTGTGGTCCGCCACGGCGGCGTCGCCCCACTGCGGGTAGTAGCCCACGAAATCGATCGGCCCGCCGAAGATGAACAGGTCTGTGTCGGGCGTGCTGGCGGCTGCGGAGCGCACGACCATTGCGGCGGCCAGGCCGTTGGTTGCGTAGGGGCCTCTGCTTGGGAGTAGAGAAGGGAGGAGGCCACTGGAGCGGTGGGACGCCCATTGCGCGTAGCAGGCGTCGTGGGGTTTGGCGTCGAACGTGCAGCCGTCTAGGAGGCGGAAGGGTTTGGCGTGGTTGACGGTCACGGGGATTTCGTAGCGGTCTTGCAGGTTCGTGCCGACGCCCGGGAGGGGGTGGAGGAGGGGGATGGAGTGCGTGGAGAGTTCGAGGGGGGGCCCGATGCCGCTGAGTTTGAGCAGTTGGGGGGTGTTGAAGGCGCCGCCGCTGAGGATGACTTCGTTGCGGGCGCGGACTGTGCCTGGGATGCCGCGGTTGGTGTTGTTGCGGCTGAGGGGACTGGCTTTGTAGAGGTATGAGCCTGAGAGGTAGGCTACGCCTGTTGCTTTTGGTTGGTAGCCGGGTTTCTTCTCGTCGAAGAGGACGCGGGTGACGAAGGTGTCCGTCTTCAGTGTGAGAGGGTGGCCTGCGGCGATGGTGTCGAGGATGCGCTCTCGGACCTGTACGACATGGCTTCGTCAGCTGACAGGGAAAGAAAAGAGAGACATGATATAATGCTCACACTCCTCCTAGCCCCACCCTTCATGATCAACGGGATCTGAAAGAACCCCTCCGTCGAATCCCTCTTTGGTTTCCGATAATTGTTCGGGTTCTCCATCAACAATCCTCCCAACCCCGTCATCGCCCTCAGAGGCTCAAGGTCTATCCCCCACCCTTGCTCCGCAGCCCCAGCGCACATATGCTGCGCCATTGCCAGGTCCTCCAGAATAATAGCCGGATTCGTCGGCTCGACGTGCAGCCACTCGTACACCTTCTCAATGTAAGTCTCCATGGCGTCCGCGCGCCAGCTGGCGTCGCCGGTGAGGTTGGCGACGTGCTCCCAGTCGGAGCGATGGGGGAGAATCCAGATGAGGGCGTTGTGGCTTACGCAGCCGCCTAGGACGCCGGCGCGAGGGTAGAGGATGCCTTTTGGCGTGGCGCCGGCGGGCGGTGAGAGGCCGATGTATTCTTCTTCTTGGCTGGGGCCGGTAGAGTAGACGTATTTGGGATCGCGTTGGGCGCGGGTGAGGTTTGGGTAGTGGTTGACGTACATCTGGGTGAACCGGTTAGCGGTTCTCATATCCTGGTTTGTCTTCTCTTCCGATTGTGCGGACTTACATCCCAGCGGACTTTGGGATCTTGGGCTACGACGCCTTGGAATGCCGGAATCGACGTGTTGACATTTTCGCCTTGGTCGTTGCCCGCTTCGATCAAGAGGGTTTTGAAGTTGGCTTCTGCGAGTCTGCAGGCTAGTGGTCCTCCTCCTGCTCCGGAGCCGACGACGATGAAGTCGTATTTGTCGTCATCGAGGGAAGTACTTGTTGAGATCTGTATGAAAGCGAGGACAAAGACCAAGACAACGATGATGTTTCTAAACATCGCTGAGAATTATGTATCTAAAGAAACAGAAAGAGAATTAACGAAAGACGAGGATGTGGGATTGATCGAAAGTTCCCTTCCTCACGAAAGCCATGCGTATTTGAAGTGTTCGCTCAGAACCGATCGGAAGGTCGATTGTTCTCGTACGCATCAACGTCTATTTCAATCCTGAGTTCAATGCGCATTCTGACAGACCCGGAGTCTTTGCGCATGAGGCAAAGATCGCTCATCCAAACCAAGCCGACGGATAGTCCAGACCGAATCGACGGGAATACTCGGCCCTTAAGAGTCCAAGCACATCGAAAGCTTGGTAGCGATGGTTTCGGAATCCGACATCCAATTCACATGTCAGCTGCAACGCTGGATGACTACATTTTTGCTGTTCGGATGGTCGTGTGGTATAAAAGCAAAGGCCATCAGATGTCAACAGCGGTTAAAGGTTCAAGCCAAAAAGCTAGATTGTGAAACAACCCGCAAAAAGCCAATTCGGACCAAGTCTCCAGACAGAGTAGATCCCACGACGATCGTATAGACTAAAGACGACGAGCACGGACAATATGTTACTAAAATGGTTCGTGTTCCTACGGTCGTGAGTTAGACGAGCCCTGCAGAGTGCAGATCGCTTCCATCGCGTCGAGTTTAAGTCGACTTCGTGATCCTGAAGGCTTGAACTAGCAGACGGAGTGGTCCCCGAGTGGCACGCTACAGGACCCACAACCAGGGGAATGTGAAGACGAATATGTCGCCTAGTAAAGACAAATGTCCGCACACACTTTGGAGATGTTCGGCGAGCACGGAAAAGGCGGTTTCAAATGTACGAATGCGCAATCCTAAGCGATCTGATTGAGTCCAGTGGTGTTGCCACACGGACGAAAGAGTAGTTTTACGCGATATTTAGGGGGTTTGACTTCATGTTAAAGCCCCGAAGTGCAATTTTACGCGATGTCTGTGTGTCTTGCCGAGGCATCGAAGTTTGAAAGTGCAATCACACGCGATGTTGGCGAGTCTAACCGAGTTGTCACAGTCACGAAGTTCGAGCATCGACACCACCAAGCGTCAGAAGCGTCAACATAGTCGCGGATTGTGACCGCGCGGCTCTGTAGCGCGGCGTCGATTACTCGGCTCGATGCCACTGAGTTGACGCCTCGAGAGGTTGAGGATATATATATCTCTGCATCGCACGTATGCTCCAATGATGTACTGCAATCAGTATCGTATCGTTCCCTCTGTCAGTCCTTTACTCTCCCTCTGGAGCATTGCCATCGTTCATTACCCCAAGATGCGTGGCTCCAACATTCCTTCTATCGCTGCTTTTTTCTTTCTGCTGCTAGCCACAACAACAAATGCCACATTATTACCCAGTCTGAAGGGGCTCTTCGCAAAGCATGGCCCTCAAGTCAATGCCTCCGATGTGAGGTTTACGCAGTACCAGCGTCCTGGGCCTGATGACTGTTAGTCCATACTATATCACTCCGCTTCTCTTCAACGACTAACGGGATCCGAAACAACAGCACGCTCTCCATGCCCAGCCCTGAACGCCATAGCAAACCACGGCTTCATCAAAAGATCAGGCAAGAATGTAAACCTACCAGAGATCATAATTGGTCTGTTCCTCGGTATGGGGGTATCTCCAGAAGTTTCTGGAGTCATTGGAGCATTAGGCATGGCCTCTTCAAGCAAGCCACTCACACTGAGCTTCGACTTGCAAGACCTAAGCAAACACATGTTCGCGATCGAGCACGACTGCAGCTTCTCGCGCCAGGATGCCCTGATCGGAGACAACAATGTCTTCAACCAAGAGTTGTGGGAAGTCGCTCTGGCGAAGATCAATGGCTCCGCACACGTCGACCCGATCGAGATTGGACGAGCCAAGTCCGCTCGCATCCAGGATGCTCTTCGCCGTAACCCGCAATCTATCTATGGACCTCGTGCAGCAGCCTTCGGATACCTTGAGCACGGCCTGCTGCTGACTGCTCTGGGCTCTCCGATTCCTGGCATTTCAAGACTTGACTATCTTCGATGCTTCTTCGAGGACGAGCGTCTGCCGTACCATCTCGGCTGGCGTCCGTTGCCAGAAGCGACCAACGTAGCCACTGCTTTGGCCGTGGGCATCGCATCTATTGCCGGCGACTCACATATCTTGACCGATGCTGGCAGAGTCATTATAGGAACTCCCTCCGTATGTCTCCGAATCATCGTGTGACCGAAAGATTCGCTAACAGAACAATCAGGATCTCCTCCAGACTCTTGTTCCACCGAAATACGACTTCCTCGCCAATCTCACCAGCATGATCACCGATCTTGGCTTCGATTCAAAAGTGATGCTTCCGTTGAAGTTACTTTTGGGAAAGGTTTAATCTATAGTACTGCGACAGTCGTGGTAGTGTGGCTTTTCTCCAAGGAATGTCTTGATGTGGGAGCGCTCGACGGGTGGCGATGGTGGCCCTTTCCCCTTCGGCGATGTGATGATTGCAGGTGTCTTTTGCCGTTGTACCATTATTTGTTGGATTTCATCCAGTCTGCGTACTTATAATGATTTATTTATTTATGAAGATCCAACCAGTGCCTGACTCTAATTGATCGTAGGTCCACGGTGTTACCGCGTGTGGAGAACGCTGAGAACGTATGGGCCATAATTGCTGCGACAAAAATAGTAAGTAATCTTTGTGATCAATGCTGACTTCGTGCCACAAGACGTCAAGAGACTTCCGACTTCTCAGAGAAGCATTCTTGAGCGATGCGCGAAATGCTGCGGCGGAGGGTCTGCAAATCGCGAGTACGAGAGAAAATGGGCTACGTGGTAGTAGGGGCTCGAGTCATGTGTCCACGTTGTGAGTAGTCTACTGCCTATTCAGTTGCATCTTCACGTATTCTGCAACTTTTGCGCATGTTGCCTC
Organism: Cladosporium colombiae; assembly: GCA_026122715.1. Lineage (NCBI taxonomy): Eukaryota > Fungi > Ascomycota > Dothideomycetes > Cladosporiales > Cladosporiaceae > Cladosporium > Cladosporium colombiae. The sequence goes on from JAKZFA010000014.1 coordinate 992,865, forward strand.
AAAACTCTTCCATACTAGTATGACTCCCGAGTCTTCGACTGGTTCTGATCCAGCGCAATGTGAGTGGACGTTCACTGATACGATCACTGACATTTTGTGGTGGCCACAATGAGTACGATAACATGATTGCTCCAAGAAATGATATATAGCATGTACATAGTAATACGGTGAACACTCACGAAGCAGATAGAACCTGCGAAAATGAAAAGGAATTGGAATTTCGGAATCAAAGTACCAATGCAAAAATGACATACAGCTAGTACATAGTAAAGATAAGCAAACAATTATAAAGCAGATGCAATCCGCTAAGAGAAAAAGAACCAAAAGCACAATGTAGATGCGGTAAGGAGCGTCGGGCCCTTCAAGGGCAGTGGTGGTGTCGAGTATCGCGGTGGGAGGATCGCAGATGGCCAGGCGTGATGGAGCGAGGAGCCCACGAAGATAAATGCCAGTTTCGAAGATCAGGGGCCGTGATGTGCTTCTTCGCCATGCTCGCTCGTGATACTGACTCCAGACGAATTACTCAGAACCTAATATTGGCGCGATCAAGAGCTGCTGGGCGTGGCCGCAGGGGCGGCGGCGGCGTCATCGGCGGCAGGCGCAGCGGCATCCTGCTTGGCCGCATTCTTCGCGTCCTTAGCAGCCTGCTTCTGTGCCTGGTAGCGGGCCTTATCCTGCTTGTACTGCGCCTTCTGGCCCTTCATGATCTTCTTCTCACCCTTGACCTTCGCCTTCCACTGCTTGTAGACTGCCTTATCGCCCTTGTACACCTTCTTGTTCTCCTTGTACTTCTGCTTCAGCTCCTTGAGCTGGTCCTTGGTGACAGGAGGGCCGGCATCCTGTGCGGGTGCGCCATCACTGGACTGCGCGGGTGCGGCATCACTGCCCTCCTGGGGAGGGGCATCTCTCCTCTCGCCTGGAGGGGGGTACTGAGCGGCATCGTCAGACGAAGGAGCATCATCGTCCTCGTCAGATCCGTCCGCGGGAGCCGAAGCGTCCGGGGCGGGAGTCTCAGCCGGAGCAGCGTTGTCAACCGGGGTTGCGTCGGCAGCTGCGTCTGTAGGGCAGCTCGAGGCCGTGACAGTGACGGTGACAGTGACGGGTGCGGTGCCGTTGGCAGAGGCATCTGGCGCACCAGTGCAATAGCGTTCAATAGCCGAGGATGTCTTGGACGCCGCCTTGTCCGCCATCTTTGCCCTCATCTCAGCAATGCCGTGGCCAACCTTCTTTCCCGTCTTCACTCCTCCGGAAACAGTATCAGCGACACCCGCAATATCCACGGGGGAGGCGGCCACCAGGGCTACCAGGCTGGCAAATACGATGCTGTATTTGACCATTTTGATTGTCTGACTGGGGAGCTGTGTAGGGCGGATCGAGATTGTAAACGAATGGAACAAAAAAGAGTGTTGATGGTCGAGATGAACAACGGGCCGGCGTTGAGAAGATGAATGGAGTGAATGCGGTGCTGGTGAAAGGTCAGCAGTCCAAGAGCGCTGCGCGACCTCTTATATGCCATCTGTAGGAGATGTGGCGTCTGATTCGATTTGAGTTTTCCATCGCCATAGTACCTAATAGTCGAAAGTGTCATGACTTCGGTATTCGAGGAGTGTAAACGTTGGGTGGTGGAGTATACGTTTCAGCTCGCGCAGCCAGTCACGGTCAAACGCATCGAAGGGTGACGTGGTATAGTCGTGTTCCTTGCTAGTCATGTTGGAAACCTTACCACCTCGCAGTGAACTGCTAGGGTCAACCGGCTGTCTCATTTTGTAGGAGACCTTGACTGTGGACATCTTTGTGGTAAAAGATCAGAGCCATGGTCTTGTGGAGCCGTGCTGAAAGGTCGAATAAGGCAAAGGTACGAACAGTGGTGCGGTTACGGTTGTGAAGACAAATGGATGATCTCCTTAATGGGGCCGTTGAAGCCGAACCCTGCAGGTGGTCTGGATTGCACGGAGGCGCTCTACACGTGGAGATAAACATGTGTAGACATGCCACATCCGTGAAGACTCGAGAACGGCCAAGGGACATTGATTCTCAGCACGACTTCCCATGCTCGTGGCAGTTCCATCTAGAATTGGCTGCCAGCTTCGCGGGTAGTCTTGAGTGGCCTGCATGTCTCGCCGGCGAGGACTCGGTCGTCATTTCGAGATCTACGTTACCAAAACATGAAGGACGTGGAGTTGTGGAGATGTCTAACATTGAACAGACCACGCCCAGCCTCCGCAGAGGGTAGAAGCTCCGAACGCATGGCGCTTGCTCCGAGACTAGGGTCCTGTCACGAGCATGCTTGGTGGAAAAGCTACTCTTGCTGGCGCTGTCAAAGTTCGACGTCGTGTTTCAAGGTTTTGGTGCAGTGCCTGAAGGAGAAGGAAGTTGAAACTAGACAGACACTTCTTGATCCTCATTCGGCTAGCCCGCCCATAAAAGCTTGGCCAAGCTTAAACGGTTGCGTCAAGGAGCCTCCACCGACGTGCACGAACTATGTAGATCCCCCAGGAGATTCTCGCCTGTGTGGAGCGATGGTGCATCCTCAAATCCTGGTGTTTCGGCACACCGGGGCCGAAGGGACTTTTCAGCAATGAGAGCAGGGAGAAAATAGGACTTCAACGGCGAGGGATTGCTAGGCACGATGCCTTGGATACGTCGTCGTCACATCATGGCCCTCGAAACACATCATCGACAGTTAACCCTGACCAATGCTTGGTTCTGTACGCCAACGAGACGTACACATTGCTAACAGTCGATTTCGCTGCTACCCGGCGTGGCGATACAGGAGAAACTTGGTCCTTACGATGAGGCGAACCTACAAGCTTGAGTTGATTTGATGGGCATCTCTTGTGAAGACATCGAGACTCCATGTCTGAGCAGATCTGAACTTATGCCAATTCATGATCCATCCTCAAGATCGGTGTCGATATCTATCACCGGGCAGCTAGTCCCCCTACCGAGTTCCGACCCTATAAACCGTGCCAAGCCCTCCAACAATTCAATGCGATTCGTGAAGGTTATGCAGCACCTGGAGCCAAACATATGGCGGCTCCGTTCACGGGTACTGGCACCCGTCTCAACCCACGACACCCCTGAGATATCGATGGCCTCTGTCGAGACTACATCGCGATGCCAGAGGTCTGGAAGCACGAGCTTCAGGGTACAGAGTCGCTCCGAGGCCGCAAGTTGTTCGAAGACTCCCATCCAGGCTTGCTCGGATCCATCACCAATAGCGACATCGTCCAGCTCGAGATATTCGAGCGAAGAAGAAGAACGCCGCAAGACCTCAATGAGGTCGATTATTCGTACCGATACACCGATGAGTGTCAGAGACTGCAGCTCTTCCAGCCTGTTCGCGAGCAAGAGATCTGCAGTCCACTGTTGCGCACGGGTCCTATCGGCTCGCACCCGATACTCGACTGTCGTGTGCAGATGGATCCTCCTCAAACGCTGAGCCCCGGCAAACATCGCACGAATCGCGTTCCATCGACGGCGCTTGCTCTTGCGCGTGTTGAAACCGTCCCGCTTAACCGGTGTCATCGCAATGTCTCGAATTGTAACAAAACTCTCCAGGAGTTCATCTTTGCGCCCTTGCAGCGCGTCTTCTAGATCTCTGTGGCGAAGACGATCGATGCTGATGGTCTCGATAGGAGCTCTGGTGTCGGCGATTGCGCGCTGGAACTCGCTGTGGACTGCCCTTGTGCGAGGGTTGAGATGTGCTCGTTTGCATTCTAGTGGATTTCCAGGCGACAATTCCAAGCGTAGCAAGCAGCCTTGTGTTTTGAGGCGCTGTAGAACACGGGCCATGAGCGCGAAGTCTGCGACCCCATGCTGCTGGAGGTCGGCGTCTTCTTCGAACGCAACAAATCGCCTCATGTCTGAAAGTAACACGGGGCGCGACTGCTTCAGCTGGTGTGCGATAACCCTACGATAGTTGGAATCATCTTCCTCATTGCGCAGTTCTAGACCGTCTATGGTGAAAGTCACAGTCTGTATTCGGCGAGCCAGTGAAGTGTTTGCGGTGATCAGGTTGTCTATGCGCTCCCATCGCGATGCGTTGAGAATCCAGCACGTTAAATGAGCGACATATATATCGCAGAACAGATTGTTGACTGCGGCGTGCACACCCTTACAGGTTAGGCGAAGTTTTGGCAGGACCTTGTCGTCGAGGTAGCTAATAACCTGTTCGAAAAGCTCGACAGGCAGAGCGCACAGCGTTGCATCTCTGTTCAAAGACATTGTTGTTGTAGTGATGTAAGTGATGTGGCTCCGTGCGATGCTCGAAGGTCAAATTTTAGTACTAACAGGCAGCGAATGACTCGACCTTAGGGGAGTCATCTCAAGCTTGTCGCTTCGGACGCCACAATTTACTTTGGCCAAATTCGTATTCGTATATCTGTGAAGTAGCGCACTCAATAGATCGAGGGTAGGGGGTGTGCTTGGTATCGTCAAACATGTAATCATTAATCGCGTATATATGTACGCAGTAATTTTGCAAACCGAAATGGCAGCAGAGCTCTCCCACTCACACCAAAGTGGTGTCACAGCGCTGTACACACTGACCATGATCCACAGTGTATCACTGCCATTGAGAAGGAATTAAGCTGTACGGACGCCTCACCCTCGCCCTCATCATCATCATAGGGCTGCTGCTGGGATGACACGGCTTTTGCAGAACAACGTCGATGGCTATCAAAACGTACCCCGTCGCGCAATAGGAGGTCCTGCGAAGTTGGAGGAGCTGTGGGATACGGTCAGCATCGTGGACTGAAAGAAACACGCAAGTGCAACAATGCGGGTAGGCTCACGACTGAGGAGTACCTTCTGCTTCCTGAGCGGGACCTTGTGGGCTCATCTCAATCGGCTGGCCATCTCTTTCGACATCCAGCCTTCTCTGTGCTTGGATGCGGTATTGCAAAACGGCAACGACTACTGAGGCAAGCGACAAAACCGCACCGATGATGCTGACGACGACGGTTATCGAGTCTGTCTTGTCCGGCGACGCTGAGCCGGGAGAGGCAGATGCGACAGGGTTCACGCTAACGACCCTTGTAGCCGTTGCGAAGAGTGAAAGAGAGGACATGATTTATCTTTCGTTGGTCTCGAGGTCACCGAGAAATAATATGTAGATGTGTTTGTAAAGAAGCCAACGATCTGTATGCGACCGCGGCGAGACAAACCAGACCGGACTTCTGACAGACATCGCTGCGCACTTGTTAATCGGGCGAGGCGGAAGGAAAGGAGATGGATGACTTCAAATTTGGGCCAGGCGTGAACGCACATTGACGTTCTGCATAAGGATGAGCGACTGCCTCATATTACTGCCAGTGAAGCCAACACGAGACAGCACATAGGGTTAGGGTTGGTGTAGACTAAGCAAAAATCTATTGCGTTCACTGGGCATGCGAGAGTCGATCTCACAAGATTGGGCTGGAGGCAATGTGGATGGGTGTCAAAGATCTTGCTCAAATATTCGTCCATAAATACAACTCGTAGGCTGTAGAATCGATGCTCATCTCATTGCTGTAGGATCTCCTACCCATGCCACATACGCCATCAATTCTGATCCAAAACAATCCGAACTATGATGGAAGACGAACTGCTAAATTCGACAAATCATGAAAATGAGCGTTCCTCAGACGTCTCCCTTCCACTTCCTCTACGATCGCGTTGCTTAAGCTCAGCATGGCTCATAGTCGTCTGAGAGGACTTCCTGCCGCGCTTCAACTCACCAAACACAATCGCAGCAATATAAGCCAACCCCATCAGACCAGCAATAACGCCATACGCGATCATGGAGGATCTGCTAGCACCTGCCAACTGAAGACCCGAGCCACCATTCGCAATACCGAGTATGACGCCAATCCGTCCAGTAAAGATGTGGCCGTAAGACCAGAATGTCCTTTTCTGCACTTTCTTGTACACCTTGTGGTGAATCGTGCCGACGATAGGCATGAAGAACAGGATTACAAGCAGAAGCAGACCGATGCCGACATGAGCCTCATCCATGCGGTCGGACGCGTTCGCCATGTAGATTCCAATACCTGCGGCGGCGATGAAGATGGCGTAGCCGAAGATCTGCAAGCCACCGTGGATCCAGGCGAGGCCGCTGAAACTGGCCAAACGGACTAGAATGGCGCCGACGGGGAAGATGGCAACAAATGCAATGCCAGCGAGTGCGCCGTGAGCTTGCGCGAAACGGTTCTGCGACTGTGTCGACATCTGTTGCCACTCATTCGCGCTTGATGACGAGTTGGTCGTTGTGGCTGTTGAGGTGAAAGGATTCGCGCTGGAGCCTCCAGTGGCACGCGACAGGTCCCACTTGAAGTCCCCGTGTCTGTCGTGCTGGGAGATGACAGCGTTGGTGTCATCTGAGTTGATTGATGATCCTTGGTGATACGCATACAGCCAATCACTCGTGCTGTCTTGAAGACTCATGGAGCCAGTGTTCCAGCTGTTGCAGTTTGCGCATCGAACATTTGCGGTCATCTTTCCATCCGCGATTCCAGAACCCTCCATAAGATAAACTTCTGCAACACTATTGTGAGTTGGCATGATGTGTCCAGAAGTGTTTCGGGCTGAGATCGTCACGTTTGTGCCATCGGCAGAGCTGTACATAACGAATATGTTGGCATTGTTCATAGCCGTGCCTTGTGCGAGCGCAACCCAAGAGTAGGTTGTTGGTGCTGACAACTGGAAGAAGATGTCGCCAGATCCTGAGCTCGCCGATTCTTGCGGAACGTTCACCGCGAAACATACATCAGTACCCGGACAGGTACTCAAGACTGCAGCATCTCCTCCTGTGCCGGGTGTAGTGGGGGCTTCCGACGCAGGGCACATACTCCCCGTAGTGGTAGTGAAGTTTTCAAACGATGAAGTCAAAGCGTCTGACTTGTAGAGATCTGGTGCCTCTGCTGTCAAGCATATTGCTGAGGTCCCGTTGATAGGATTCTCTGGAAGGTTGCCCATGTCCATCTGAGTGCATGCAAGAACGTCGTTGGCCGGGTAGTAGTCGACCCAAGCGAAACACATCTCGTCTTCGCTCGACTGTCCACCTGGCACGGGCTCGGTGTCGTTCATGGTGTTGTACTCACATGTCGTAATGAACTTGTCTCCAGGCAGCAGTTTGACTTCTTCCAAACTCTTGGAAAACTGATAGCCGTATTCGAAGTCACGAAGGGTCGACAGTGGTGCAAGCTCCTTGCCATCACGAATGACTTGCACGCGTGCATTGCGACCACGGAAGTGCATGTGGTGGAAGATCGACACTGCTGTGATGCCTTCGGAAGGCCAGCGCCCAGTACATTCAGGTGTGCACACCGTGGAATGAGGCACGATCTCTTTGCCAGGCTCGAGGAACCATCCATTCACTTGAAGATCTCCCAAAGTCAAGGTACCGACCTCATTCTCCACTTGCTGATCGGTATACAGGAAGTTGTAAGCTGCCTTGTCTTTCACACCCTCAAGCCCTTCAGGGTTATTGTAATGGGTCTCCAGCATGGCATACTCGTAGAGCTCGGAGCCGAAGGGTTTGCCGAATCCTGGTTCAAAAGTGCGGCCGGACATTCCCGGTGCCCATTCTGTAACAAATGAGTTGCAGGGATTAGAAAAGGTCTCCCAGTCGCAGTTCGGCTCTTGCCCGACCATAGCTTTGGCTTCTTCGGGAAGATTGTAACACCCATAGAGAACCAGATGGTGCAACAGCTTGCTCGATTCTGCAGGTCGTTCTCCAAGAAGATAATTCCTTTTGCCGGCTGGTAGTTTGTGGAGACTGTAGCAGTAGGTGGTCTCGGCAGTGGGGATTGTGACTTCAGGCTGCTCGACGGTGAAGTTCATGCTGCCAGGAATGTCGCGAACGGCATTTACCGAAACGGTTTTGGCGTTGGCCAGCTTGACATACGCTTTGCCGTTCTCGCCGGGTCCATGCTGCGCAAATGTGTTCTGCTGGGAGTGTGCGTAGATGAACCATTGCCAGGCTCCGATATCTGCTTGGGTTTCGAGGCAGTCGGCCTTGTTCTGCTTTTCGAACACGAAAGCAGTGACATCATCCGTCTGGTTGCCTCCCTTGAAGCGCATGTTCTTTTCTTGATCTTCAGACATCTGTGGAGTGACGAATCCAGCGGCGTGACGGTTCTCAAACACGAACTCGCCGTTCTGATCTGTGTATCCGACAGCCATGTCAGCACCTGTCATCGCACCCGTCTGGCTGAATCCCAAAGCGAGATAGCCACTGGATCGAGATGCGACGCCAAATGTCGAGTAGTTGTCTCCAGTCTTCCAGAAGAGTCGGACATTTCCGTTGTCATCGAGAGTTGTGTTGCCGTCGAATTGTCTGCGGTCGAAAGGGATCCAGCTTAAGTCATCATTGCTCTGTGCCACCGCAAATGGAATCAGTGCACCCAACAGTGCTGCACACCGTGACAACAGCATCGTTCTTTCGTTAAAAATATGGCCTCAGGTGCAAAGACGTAAGCGCCCGTGTGAAAGTAAAAGCGATACTACAATAGTAAGGGAGTATCACGAACGAAAGGTCCTTTTAATACCTTTCTCTGCACGCCAGTCAAACCACCCGTGTGAACAGCTATACGCATGGTCCAATGAGCCATGGGTAGGAAACAGCCAAGATGCGGTCTGCGTGTTCATGGATGAAAAGTGCGAACTGTCCAATCAGCTGTTAGCGCATCATGGTGCCTAAATGGTGAATCCTACACAAATGCACAGCACAACGCAAGCGGATCGGCCCCAAGGCTTAGACAGCTCGGCAAAGACGCTCCTCTTCCCTACAGTGAGTTCTATTGGGCCAATAACGACGCCGGTAGCGAGGTGGTGGACTGAGAGGTCAGATTCATCGGAGCATTTGTTTCTCAAGTCGAGGTCCTGAGACACCTTCGAGCTTGACGGATCTCGGACACGTTTGATTTTGCTTTGCCCCAGTCTGGATACTTCTCTTAAGTCGTACGATGCAGCCTGGGTGCCTTGTCGGGCTTTTGTTTCTGCACATGTAGTTCGACTCTAGAGATCCCTTGTCAGCAAACGGGGGCTGAGGTATCCACACGGAACGCAGTAGCGAATCAGACTTCAAGAGCTTGACAAAGCAGCATGATGATTGGCTCGTCCGTATACCAAAACAGTGCCAGCAAAGCCGCACAGCTTTACGAAGGATTGTCGGCGGCTGTCAGGATTCCCACGCCATCAACCAAAATTGAACATCTCTGCAACTTACTGTTTGTACGACGACAGCCTCCGCTAAGGGTGTCTTTGGCTTGCGCGTATTGCGTGTCCTGACTAGAGCAAAGCAGCTTTTCTTAGGGACCAGGAGAAGTGTCGTACAAGCGAACATCAAAAAATTGGTTGCAGCTGTCTGGCATGCCACAAGGCTGTGCGATCATCCTAGCAACTTACCCGGCAATTCATAGCGAAAGCGAGAGCGCGCGCTTGTACAACGTTGCTGTACACCACGTCACTGTTTCACCTTCATTGCACTGCCACCCAACATCACAACATCACGAGCTTTGCAGAAGGGACTGTCCATCCTGGGGTGTGCAAAATCATTTAAGCGGTATTGTGGTCTCCATGGGAGTGGCGGCAGTTGCTTCAGTACGCATGAAACCAGGATGATAGCGCTCGCGTGGCCGGCAGCAAAACTGCCCAGATTCTGGGACACTCAAACATGTGCATGCCACGCGACTGGTGATCCTGGCAGCGGCATTTTCATAAGGGTTTGTGCCCAGTCATGCTATTAAGGTGTTTTCCTATAGCAAGGGCGAGGGTGTCCCATACTGATGGGTGCGGGCTCAGCACTGGCTCGGCGTGGTTGGCTGCTCAGAGCATTTATGCGGGCCCTTATGCAGCCACCGGTGCTTGCAACCATTGCTATGCTCTGAGTGTGCCCGAGGTCACACATCCACTGACGCAGTCAGCAAGTCTGATAGGGTTGATGAGGTGAAGCATCCTAGAGCACTGTGCTATGGCCGCACCAAACATTCCAGCATGAGGTTGATCATCGGCTTTGAGTCTGCGTACGTCTAATGCCGGCAATTGCAGCCTTGACGTTCTCTTGGTCCTGAACTTCAGCTCGCCCAGCAGTGGCGTCGTCACTTCATATAGAAATGGGCACGTCTACACAAGAATCGTGACCCAGGACGACGCGCGCGCACATTATGGCGACAAAATCGCCGTCAGTAACTACATCACCAACTATAGTCTCTGGTCGCTCCCATCGTCAGCCAAAGACGCAAAACTGCCATGCCCTGAGCAAAAATGTCCCAAACGCAAACGTATCCAAGATGCCGATCGAAAGTATCATCGCGACAGGGACAAGATCCTGTTGATATGGCCATCGATTGCTTTGGTCAGCTTCACCTGAGCGTGCAGCACTCCCAGAAAGATCGAGATGCGCAAAGACTTGTCAAATGGATTAGAGTGCTTGTCGGCACTTTTACAGACAAACATACCGAACCCTGGGTTGAGCATACACTTGATGGGCTTGAAAGTCTTCAAGACGGGCTGATTTCAGTCAATCGCGTGAGCATCAACTCAGCGCCAAACTCTCGACGCAAAGTACCCACGCATATGGTTGAAGTGAAGCGTAAGAGCAGTGTCATCTTCGTTGGGAGGTGGCAAATTCGACTCGACACTGGGCACTGCGATTCGGTCGTTAGTAAAGGCCGGGAAGTTAATGAGTCTTTTACTTCCCTTCGTCTGAAGCCCGCCGAGGGAGGAGGCACCTCAATATCTGTCTTTTTCGGAGAACGGACGGATCACCTACAACGAAGTTTCTTCAGCCCTACCACTGTTGCGTATAGCACTGTGGACAGTTCATCGGAGGTCTTCAATTTGGTGAGACCTGATGATTTGGATGGCCTCGTCAGGCTCATTGCTCTACAGAAAGCATCAGGGAGAGATTGTGATGCGGACGGTCGGTCACTGCTATTCGTGAGTACACCAGCAATCTTTATGATCTTAGGCGCACAGTACTAAGCCGTATAGCTTGCATGCTGTTATCGCAGTGTGAGATGCTGCAAATTCTTGATCGATTGCGGCGTGGACACCAACAGAGCTGATGCCGACATTGAGGATGAGTAAGCCCGTTTCCCACGTCACACAGCGAACAAGAGAAGATCCGTGTGGCGAACAAGAGTTTGTGCCTACGTCGACTGGCATTTCCATCGCAGTAGCGCGTGCATAAACCCCCTTTATATGGTTGTGTACGGCATGACATCCATCACGTATCGTAGTGTGACTGACACGATTTGTCGCGAAGGCGGATTTGCAAAGAATCGTGACCGACTTGAACTCGTACGCTTGGTGGTCGAAGCGGAAGCCGATCCTACCTTTCTCCCTACTAGCGACTACAGTGGGCCATCTTCCTCGCTCGCTTCAGCACTGGACTCTTGCGAATCATATATCAGTGACGGCTACGTTGTGTATCAAGTACGTTCTCGTTTCATGTCAAACAAAAGTTTTTGCTATTTTCAGCTCACACAAAACTAGGAAACGATCAGACTGATGCTCAACGGAGTCTACGCTGATCTGAAGACGACCGATCCTTCGAGCGGGCTCAGCATTGGGCTACAAGCATGCATAGTCGCCAGCCGACAATCTTGAAAATGCTGTCAAGTGCTGGCTGCGACATGCACGAGACCTACACACCGCCCCAAAATTACGATAACAGAGAAGGCTACATTTCCGGCTGGAATTGCCTAATTTTCGTCGTGCTTCATGCGTCAGTGCCACAGTCCTCTAAGGAGCTCGAAGCCTTGCAGCTTCTCATCAGGGCCGGCGTCGATCCTCATCGGCGAGATGCGGCAGGATGCACAATTTTCGACTACGTGGACGACGATGTGGATGAAAAGCTTGGGAGTTATCGACGCGAGCTATGGTACAGCGTCTTGAAACGAGAACATGTGCGTGTTGACCGTCCAGCGACAACACAACAGGTGGCTCCGGTGTATATTAGGAAGTACACGCCAATCCAATGTCGCGCTTTGTGTCACTTGAGATCTTGGAAACGGAACACTATTGGAGCTCAAGTCGCTCATGTACTGAAGAAGTTTCCGTGGTCACAGGGGGAAGAGGAGGCGATTGCCTGTGGAAGGCGTTCGCGACAATGGAAAGAATCGTACAATTGATATTCCGCCAGATTGTGCGTGTATAGATGGCGTCAAAATGCAGCTCAAAGGATCCATTGACTTCCAAAGCACGCCCTTCTTTGGATAATCTCACGACAACATACTAACATATTGGCCTTGCCCAGTAGCTGTGATTCTGATCGAATGTGGTTCTCTTTCGTGCCATTTGTACCTAGCCGCAGCAGAGCGTTACACTCGGTCTCCGAGAAGTGCATGGTAGTAGCGCCAGGCAAAGAATCAAGATGGACATACACACTAACAAAGGCTCTATCCTGTCGAGCAACTCCATAATGTCCAAGAATTTCTTCCACGCCATCAATAATTGCTGCCATAAGGCTGCTGATTCCCTCTTGCCATCTTCGCGCGCTCAGTCAATTGCTTGTACTCTTCGGACCACACTCCACTCCAATGCCCAAGGTCTTCCAGAACACCCTCTGGACCCCTCGTCCACATCCAGAGACCAGCAATCGCAAGACTACCCCAGAAAATGATCTTTGTCGCAAGACGGAACCAGAACATGACCGTGCTGAGCAGCATGTTGAGGATTTTGAGCGAGAGGAAGATGATGAGTAGTAGCAGAGCTATCGTTGCCAGGTCGGGCTTTTGTGTCACGGCTGTGATGAGAGGCGCTGTGTAGGCCTTGATGATGCTGGTGTAGGAGAGGAAGGGCAGGATGTATGGGCGGAAGGGGTTGTTGGAGGAGAGCAGGTAGGAGCCCCAATCTGTGAGTACGTCAGTCCGGAGAATCCAGGCGACGACCTGTGAGAGTGTTCTTACCCTGAACGAGATCCATCTCAGGCGAGTCTCGGTGTCGTTTTGAGGGATGGCGGCGTGTTGCTGGCGGTGTCCGCTCTTTGCTGTAGGTGGGATTGAGTTGAGTTAGGAGAAAGAAAGTGGGAGCGGAAGGAAACTAGACAGCTTGTTCGTCGTCTGCTTTGATACAAGGCTAGGTCGCAACTCTGAGCTCAGTGATTGGTGGAGCACTGTTTATACGGTGTGTAGTGAAAGTGCCTTTGCGTTGGTGGTGCACTGGCGCTTTCACCCTAGACCCTGGTGTTTCACGTTGGAGCTCACTCTTATCGATTGCTGCCTAAGGCGCGTGTGCGCGGTGGTTCTTTCTGACGCTCATCATGACTCTCTCGCTGCGGTGTCGATACAAGTAACAAGTGACTGCGCCCATTTAAAGTCTTTCATTGACGCGTGCCGTGACCAACTCTCTTTCCACGAACACATTTTGCAACACCCAATTTTGTGACTGTCTCGGCGGCAAGAACTTTTTGGCAAAGAAAACCAATCATTCGTTCCACTTTCCAATTCGGAATTGATCAACACGACAAACACAGAGACCCCTTGGAAGGCATCAAAAAATATTGGGTAGACTGCCACAACAGCAACCATGGCGTACCAACACGAAGCGCCCTACAAGGCACAGGACCCTCATGAAGTTTCCGAGATGATTCGTGGGCTCGAAGCCGCCCAGGGCAGAAGCAGCAAAGACAAAGGCAAGGCCGGGTTCTCTGCCAAGAAAAACACATTCGCCGTCCAAGGCTCAAATACCACAGTCGACTCCTGGCGCATGCAGGACTGGGACTACAAGAAACCCAACCTTCCCACATACGCTCGCGGTATCTTCACTGCCACCAACCGCGATCAGCAGCCCGAGATCGTCGTGAGAGGATACGACAAGTTCTTCAACCAGGATGAAGTCAACGAGACCCAGTGGCGAAATATCGAGCACAACACCAGAGGCCCTTACGAGCTCAGTGTCAAGGAGAACGGGTGCATTATCTTCATTTCCGGAATGGAAGATGGCACGCTCATCGTTTGCAGCAAGCACTCGACAGGACCTCGCACAGACACAGAAATCAGCCACGCCATGGCAGGCGAGAAGTGGGTTGACAGGCATCTCGCTACTGTTGGACGGACCAGGAAGCAGCTCGCCCAGACACTACGCGCCATGAATGCGACTGCAGTGGCCGAGTTGTGCGACGATGACTTCGAGGAACATGTTCTTCAGTACACCCCAGAACAGGCAGGCCTCTACCTTCACGGCATCAACCTCAACCTCCCGGAATTTGCGACGTATCCTCATCACCTTGTTGATCGATTCGCAGACGAGTGGGGTATGAAGAAGACGATGTACCTCACCATGAACGACATTGGCCAGGTCAAGGCTTTCCTCGATAAGGTCGCGGAGACAGGAAACTACGCTGGCCGTGACACTGAGGGCTTCGTCATCCGTTGCCAGTCCAAAGCAAACACCAATGTCTGGCACGACTGGTTCTTCAAGTACAAGTTCGAGGAGCCCTACCTGATGTACCGTCAGTGGCGCGAATGCACAAAGGCTATTATTGGCAATCGCCAGCCCAAGTACAAGAAACACAAGAACATCACTGAGGAGTACATCAGCTTCGCAAGGAAACAGCTTCACGGTAACCCTCAGCTGGCACAGGCATACAATGCCAACCACGGTATCATCCAGATGCGCAACGACTTCTTAGCATCTCGTGGTCTGAACGGCGCCGATATCATCCGCCAGGAGCGTGAGCTTGGCGAGGTTGCGAACGAGGACGTTACCAACGATGTTGTGTTGGTTCCTGTCGCCACCCTTGGGTGCGGCAAAACTACTGTCGCACTCGCGCTGTGCGAGCTCTTTGGCTGGGGTCACGTACAGAACGACAACATCACTGTCAAGAAGGGCAAGCCTGCTATGTTTGCTTCAAAGTGCTCGGACGCTTTGACTGAGAGCCCAGCCATGATCGCCGACCGCAACAACCACCAGCGTCGTGAGCGCAAGCAGATCATTGAGGATGTCTCGAAGATTGTTCCCAACGCTCGTTTCGTAGCATTGCAATATGTGCACGAGAGAGGCAACTACGACAACATCCGCAAGGCTACTCGTGAGCGCATTGTTGCGCGTGGTGACAACCACCAGACTATCAACACCAGCATGAAGGGACAGGAGATCATCGAGATCATGGAAGGCTTCATGCACCGTTTCGAGCCTCTCAGCCCAGATACCGCGCCTGACGATGGTTTCGACACCATCATCAACCTTGACGTTCTTGCGTCATCCCGTGAGAACCTCGAAACAGTGATCACCAAACTTTACACAGAGTACCCTAAGCTCTTCCTCGACCAGGAGATGCCCACAGCCGCCGACATGGACGCTGCAATCGCCGCCGCTCTCAACAACTACACAGTCGAGATCAAGCACCAGATCAAGGGCGGCAGCAGCAACAACTTCGCAAAAAAGACCCAGCCGAACGGCGCACCTAATCCATCTCACAACGCTCCCAAGCAAAAAGAGCGCAAGATCGAGTACTTTGCCGTCCAGCTCCCAGCGACTCGTGTCGCTGCTGTTCTTGACGCCGTTTTCCGCGATGCCTCTCCCGAACAGGCACAGATGTACAATACGTTGAAAGCGTCCGGTCGTGTGCAGTCCGAGTTCCACGTTACCCTCATCCACCGCGCCAGCTCCGCCCAGCACCCTGACACCTGGGCGCAGCTCAACGATGCGTACACCCGCGCTGCTGCTCCCACAGCAGAGCGTGCGTACAGCATGCCGGATGCCAAGCTCGGTCTGGCAAATGTCAGGCTTGAGCGTCTGGTCTGGGACAACCGCGTCATGGCCTTCGTGGTGCGTCTGGCTGGCACTCAGGGCGAGACCTGGCCCTGCGCCAACAGGACTGCCCACGTCACGGTGGGCACATCGTCGCCGGCTGTGAAGCCCAAGGAGGCGAACGACTTGCTCGAGAAGTGGCTGAATGAGGGCAGTGGAGGTGCCAGTGGTATCATGGAGGTGGCGGTCAAGGGCAGCGTGGAGCTCGAGGGCGTTGTGAGAGGCGTGTTGGGAAGGTAGATGGGAGAGTGAACATGCGTATGGATTATGCCTGTGAGACGAATTTGTTATGACTGCATCGGAAGGGAATCGGAGTTTGCTATGGCTTGTAGGCGAGCCAGGTCATGGAGTATCAGAGGATGGAAGGAGATCACTGCAGGAGCTGGTAGAGACTAGAGCGCTTGGGTTTCAATGCATGCGCTGTCTTCCGTCATCGATGATGTATCGCAGAAGAAATAATTTCATAAAAATACCACATTTGAACAGTAATGGGGATTGCCATGTATATTGTAGGAAACACACCTCGATCGCTGGCAGGATCACGATCAGTGGGTCGTCTTCTTTTGTAGGGCTCGCGGGACGGCCGAAGCGTTGCTACGGGCTGGGGCGTTGCTAGGGATCTGTTTGTCGAGCGGCTCCAGCTTTGGAACTTCGTCAGTCTTAACAAACGCCCTGAAGAAGACCAATCTACCACTCAGCTAACATCGCTTAGCAGCCGTTTACTGTCTCTACTACTTCGCTTCTTCGTCACAGCATTTGCATTGGTCGCGTTTCCCTTTGTAGGCGTTTGGTTGCTCACGTGTCTCGCCGCATTGCCCGCCCTAAACACCACCCAGCATTCCTACCGTTACCGCCTCGACCACCACCAGCTCCCGATCTGAGCCAATTCGTGCCACCCGGCCAGCATGTTGGGCAGTCAGGGTCGGGCCATGACATCTCCCTCCTACATGTCCGAGGAGCAAATGGGTCAGCAGTCTCATGTATCTCCTTCAATCCAGGCCCGCCGCGCTCTGTTTGGGAGCTCAAGATCGTCGGGAGAATGTGCAAGCGTGCAAGACCAAGAGGGAGACTCACACTTCGTGCCTACAGCCAACTACCTCAAAGACCTTCGTACCAACAAGGCCCGCCCTATCGGCTCGCGACCGCCGCCGCCTTCGAAATTCGGTAGTTTGAGGCGCACCGAGACGGAGACGACGACTGCGACGAGTAGTACTGCTGCGAGCAGTGACCGCCCGGTTTTACCGCAGAGCAACAGTATGCCGACGATGATACCTCAGACTACGTCGCACCACAGGCCCGGACTGGCAGGCCGTAATAGTCCTTTCGCTGGGCGTCCACTCGCGAGAACACCTTCAGCCACCCCATCAGGCTTCACGAAAGAGGAACATGTCGGAAGACCTGCAAGTAGCAGACCACAGAGTGGAGTGTACATGGAGCAAGGCACACGATGGATGGAAAAGCAGGAAGCGCAATCATTGCGGGCGGCGCTTGAGGACATGGATATTGCCGAGGAGCAAAAGATACACAAGGATGCGCAAGATGAGGCGGCGGAGCTGGTCTGGAAGCACAGGAACCCGGATTCGCCTTTTGCCAATCCTGAGGCACCGTATTTGAATCCGGATATTAAGAAGGACTACACGTCACATTTGGAGAAAGGAAGCTACAGACGAAGCCACAGTCGAGAGCCTGCACCGTTGGCATCTGCGCGTGGATCGATGAGCAGCAGCCATCGCCCTTCGTTGGATGCATCTCTGTCGAGTAAAAGAACGAGCTTGGACAAAACAACGAAGACGAGCGAGACTACGGTACCAAGGTCAAGCTCAACATCAGGAAGCTCGTCCGGGAAAAACTATGGTGATCTCGCGGCCGCGGTCAAGCAAGATATCGATAACGCACGGAGACGGACAAGCAGTGGCAGCAGACGTGTTCTAAGCGGAGAGAAGAAAGTCTTCATGCATCCTGATGATAAGATCTTCGAAGATCCGCAGGAAGAAGCGACTCCTCCAAAGAAGCAACAACCTGCCATCCCGATCCCTGATCTACGGCCAGTGCCTTCGCCTATACAAACAGCGCCATCACTTATTCGGAAGAATCCCTTTGCTCGCGTACGAATGCAACAGGAACGGTTGGATCGATTCGACCGTTCGCAATCAGCGCCAATCCTGCCTCCAGCTGTCACGAAAATGAGTCGTACCGAGATCCATAGGAACCCACCAAGCCAATCGCGCAATGCAGGATATACATCGAACGAATCGCTTCCGCTCACACCAACTACTCCCGCATCGAATACTGATGACGACGCAACATCTCCTCAGCCATCACCTATGAAAGGCGGTAAAGAAATCAGAAGCGATGACATCCGTGCAGCTACAAGCAAACAGAGAAGTGATCGGAGCCCAAATCTGCCGCAGCCTACTGCGGTGAGTGATAAGCTTGGTCGGCCGATCGTGAGTTTCGATCAGAGCTGGAAAAACTACAAGGAAATCGTGCTCGAGGAGACGAGGGTACCGGCGCCTGCACCGACACCTGCTGCCTCTTCAACGCCTCCACGCCCTTCCAGCAGAATATCAGACTCTCCCCGATCTTCTCCTTTCAACAGACAAACAATCCCGAAGATTGAGCCACCTCGCGAGAGTGCGTATCGAACATCACGCGTACCCACACCAACCATCAACGCTCATGGAAGATCAAGCTCGCCTATGCCTCCGATACCGACGATCATCGTTCCTGATGACCCAAGTGTTCCAAGTATTGTGTTGCCTGAAGAGCCTGACCTCGCATCTGCGATTCCGGTGTTCCCAGCTGCACCAACGATCAACGTCGAGCCACCGATGCCTGTCAAGAGGCAATCGGTGGGTGCTAGTGGATCATCAGCAATGAGCGGATCTCCGACGCGACCTTCTCGGACTGCTCCATCCACAATTAACTTCGATCCCCCCTCACAGCCTACAAGGTCACCAGCGCCTCAGATCAGCGTCAATAGTCCAAGTTTCTCTTCCAGGCCCATTCCGTCTCTACCACCTAGCACCACGTCGCATCGCCCGCTTCCAACTCCCACACAGCAAGCACCGTTGCACCATCACGCGAATACATCTCCCATTCCAAAGTCAACACCCCACTACACTCCCTCCCTTCGTCAATCTCGCGCCCTCTGCGCTCACTGTGCCCTTCCGATCGCTGGCCGTGTTCTCTCAGCTGCAGGCCAGCGTCTTCACCCATCCTGCTTCAACTGCCACGAGTGCGATACCAACCTCGAACACGTTGCCTTCCACCCCGAGCCCGACTCAAAGCGCATTGCGCGCCTAGAACGCATCGCAGCCCGCCACACCGGCCACGTTCCAGAGCACATCACCCACGAGGAACTCTACGACACGGAAGAAGCCGACGGCGTGCCTTCACTGCGCTTCTACTGCGCGCTCGACTTCCACGAAATGTTCAGCCCGCGCTGCAAATCGTGCAAGACGCCAATCGAAGGCGAAGTCATCGTTGCTTGTGGCGCTGAGTGGCACGCTGGGCACTTTTTCTGCGCGCAGTGTGGTGATCCGTTCGATGCTAGCACGCCTTTCGTGGAGAAAGATGGCTATGCGTGGTGTTGCGATTGCCATACTAACCGGTACAGTGCGAAGTGCCGCAAGTGCCGGAAGCCGGTGACGGATGTGGTGGTGAAGGCGCTGGGGAGCGAGTGGCATGCAAACTGCTTTTGCTGTTTGGTAAGTTGGATATCTCCATGTCGAAGTTGTGAGATTCGCTTTGTAATGATCAAGGCTAACTATGACTGTCTATAGGAATGTGGAGGCGAGTTCGAAGACGGAAGATACTTCCTTCGTGGCGAGAGCGATGATCCGGTGTGCGTGAGGTGCGAGGAGAGAAGGCTGAAGGCTTGATGGCATTGATCCAACGAAGAAGCCAGATGTGGAGGCGTGACGATTCATATGATTTGTAATGAGGTTGATCTCTTGTTTTTGGCGGTTGCTACTTTCTATTGGCGGGAGTTGACTGCTTGCGCGTTGTGCATGGTGTTGGGGTTGTTTGTCACAGATTGGATTCTATTTGTATTTTCTTCTTGCTTAAGAAGCATTTCTGGCTGCTACTGTTCTTCTTGGTTTTTGTCGTGACATTGTTTGTCTCGATGGAGGCGTATGTGCGATTTGAATTTGGTCGAGAGGGCAGGCAGCGAAAAGTCTCCCAGCTCGTCACATCTGTTCGGGAATATACGGTAAATCAGCTATTGGCAGCTACATCATGTACTGTATATGCACGAGACCTGCGAATGGTATAGGTCATCGATTTGCCTTTTGCGGTGCATTGCGTTTCGCATGAGGCGGGGACTGGACCGTGGACGTCGCTTCCGCTGACATGTGATTCCCAGGCTTCCGGCGGCCTTCTCTTTCCATCGTTCCTTGGGTCCCGCCGTCTGCTTTCCACCACACCACATATACGTACTGTATACATGTATGCACTTACCGTCGCACTGCAGAAGTTCCCACATCTCTTTGTGCGTCACTGATTATATAGAAGCCGCTTGGTTTCTCGTCGGCCATCTATGGGGTGGTCAACGGATAACATGGCGCAGGGCGTGCTGGGCTTCTTCCAAACGTGCGGTTCCGTAATATGGAGGATTTGTTTGTATTGGCAGAAGGTAGCGAGAACACTTTCGATATCAGAAACAATCAGCTGACATAACACTCATTATAGAAACTCTGGCAATGGTTCAACACGAAGACTCAGAAGCAACTTCTCATCGAAACGCTACACGAGGCAAAGCAGTTCGAAGAATGGTATGGTGCCGCCCGCCAACTCGACCACCTCCTCGGAAATGAGATCTGGCGCGGGTTCGCCATGGCTGCTCAGATGAGCCGGAAAGGCGAAGTCAAGTATTACGACTTCTACCTAGTCGAAACGCGCACGAACATCTTTGAAGACGCCGTCAACAAGCCAGACGTCCTGGAAATCCACAATCAGATCCGCGCCGGCCTCTCACGTAATATCGGAGGCATCCTGAATCCGAAGCTGTACACAAAGGCCAACGCGGGAACCAAGCTCCTGATCGAATCGTACGTCCAGCATGTCAGTGACGCGATCAAGATGTACGCCGACTGGCCCCTCACACCAGACTTGCCTCTTACGGCGCAAGACAAGATGAATCTGCTGCACGACACACGCATGGCTTACGGTCGCACTGTGCTAGTACTTCAAGGCGGCTCCATCTTTGGCCTGTGCCATCTCGGTGTTGTAAAGGCAATGTACGAGCGCAATCTCTTGCCTCGTATCATAGCTGGAACTGGAACTGGTGCTTTGATGGCAGCTTGGGTCTGCGTTCACACCGATGATGAGATGCTGGAAATACTCAGCGGCGACAAGTTCGACCTCAGTGCTTTCGCGGCGTCCTCACAACGAGCTGCGGCAGAGACTCAGGGAGTCAGCACCTGGCTTTGGCTGCAGACTCTGTACCGTCGAGCTCGTCGCTTCATGAACTCCGGTTTCGTTCTCGACCCTCAGGTGCTGGAAGAAGCAGTCCATGCCAACGTCGGCGACATGACGTTCAAAGAAGCCTACGAGGCGACAGACCGGATCCTCAATATCACCATATCCCCATCAGGCCCCGGCTCAATAACTCTACTAAACCACCTCACCGCTCCTTACGTGCTCATCTGGTCCGCCGCTCTGGTCTCCAACAGTAACGACCCATCACAAAACTCCACCCGGCTGATGTGCAAAGACGCCACCGGCAACGTAATTCCCTACGACTCCTCCGGCATCCGCACAGCACGCTACAACCCAACCTATCCCAGCACCCCTCAAGAAAGCCCCCTCTCGCGCCTCGGCGAGCTCTTCAACGTCGACCACTTCATCGTCTCGCAAGCCCGCCCCTACATCGTCCCCTTCCTCTACCCAACGCTCCGAATCTTCAAAACCAGCTTCCTCGCCTTCTTCACCCGCTTCATCCTGCAAGAATTCCAGCACCGCCTGCGCCAACTGGACATCCTCGGCGTGCTGAACCCCGGCATAAAACGCCTGCTCATGGACGAGGTCGTGCCTGGGCCAGCGATCACTCTTGTTCCTGAAATTCGACTGTCGGATTGGGCGCGCCTGCTGCGCAATCCGACAAGAGCTGAGATCGACCATTGGATCGAGCGGGGCGAGAGGAGCGTGTGGCCAAGTGTCATACACTTGTGGGTGCGGACTGGCGTCGAATTTGAGCTCGAGAAGGCGTATCAGAAGGTTCGACGAAATCCTACTAGGAATATGGAGGCAGATGATGGGCCGATTGCTAAACCCGTCAGGAAGAGGAGAGGCGAGCGGACGATTGCTGCGAGTTCGAGGGCTGGGTAGGATGTTGTTAGATCAGCGGACAGCGTATTGGAATAGAGAGAATGCTCAGTGTGTTACAAGCATGAATCCCCGCACTGTTGTTCTTTTGCACTTGAGCACCACGGTTTTGACCCAGACGCTTCGCTCGTAGGGCTTGAACGATCTGATTTCATTTCCAGTGGCCACAACGCTTCGCTAATAAACAGCACGATCCCTATCAAGACACATCAAAATAAGGAAAGAAAAAACACAGGCTAGACCCAAGTAGTCTCCGCCAAACGACCCATTAGGGGGGGAAACTAGAACACGTCCATCTCATCCGCACCACCCACGAGCGGGAAGCGGCCTTGCAGAATATCGCTCCTGCGATCCAACTCCGCCGAGTACTCCCTCCTGACTTCCTCCAGAGTGACTAGCTTGCGCTTCTGGCCAGCCTGGTGCACGCCCTCAATCGGTTCAGCCAGTAACCAGCCTTCACCTTCGCCGCAGCACGCGAGCGTGTTGATGAGCAGCAAGTACGCCTGCAGCGTCGTCTCGTCTTCAGGATCCTGGTATTGGCGGGCCTCGCCGTGACGCAAGCGCTCGAGATGCTCGTACAGGATCTCGGCTGCGCCACGGAAGTTGCCGCGCTGGGTGCGGAAGGCGTAGAGGATTTGGTGGTGAGGTTTCGTGGCGGAGGAAGTGGAAGCGAGAGACTTCTTTGCCAGGGCGAGGAGGGTGGCGTCCGCGTCGGCGGCGAGCTCGGTGCTGAAAGGCAGAGCGAGCAGAGCCGGCACGGAGTCTTGCTTGATGCATGTCTCGACGAGCATTTTCAAGTTGGCCTTTCGCAGATCTTCGTTGCACTTTTGTAGCGCGTCGTAGGCCTCGCGGAAACGGCCGGTCTTGACAAGAGCGCTGAATAGGTGGCTGGCAATTTCGCTGCGGGTGTCTCTAATCTTGATGAGTTTGATCTCCTTCATAGTATCGTCGATTCTATCCATGGCCGGGCTGTCTGTTATGCTCTTCCGGCCGTCGATCTTTGCAAGGTCATCATCCAGACTCGCGACTCCGTGGACATTCTTCAACGCCTCGGCAGCAAAATCGGCTACGTAAGAGTAGACGCCAGGCTTTTGGAAGATAGCAACAATGTGCTGGTAGTATTGTGAAAGTCCAGAGCGGAAGAAAGTCTGTTCCTCGGCGCTAAGCAGTCCAGCCGTGTCGAAGACGCTGATGGACTGTCTCTCGGGCCGCGCCAAGCCGTTTTTACTGTTCGCAGCTTCGTGGAACCTCATAGCAGCCGTGTCGTACTCGCCGAGAGCAACATCAAGTCGCGCCTGCATATAAGTAGACCACGGAGTGTCCGGCATGAACTTGACAAAGTCTGAGGCCAGATGGTAGAGCTCGCTTTGCAATAGCATTGAGAAGACATGCGAAGTAGCGCCATTCCAGTCCTTCTTAAGGTCCACAGCGTATGCCCAGCGTTTGCTCCAGCGTGTAAGAGCAGTGGGCATATCGTTGTCATCTTCGCCACCAGAATTGCGCTTCCAGTCGCCTGCGAAGAAGCTTTCGAGCAGCGTGGCTTCGATCTTGGATGTGGTTCCGTCGAGCGATGGTTCCATGCGGGTGTGGCTGGCCAAGAAGAGGCGCAGGCTGGTCTGCTTGAGAAGTTCCATGATCTCGTGGTACACCTTGCGTGGAGAAAAGTCTAGGTGCAGTTCGCTGGGCTCGAGGTCACCGGACATGAATGCGATCAGCGCAAGCAGATCGAGCAGAATGGTCTCATTGCGTTGCAAGCTCTGCTGGGCGACGGCAACATTGAGTCTGTCGCCATAACGGCATGACTCGAGAGTCTGGACCTGCTCCGAGCCAAGCTTGGTGTTGTCCAAGCGCCGGAGGACTTGCTGGAAAATCTTACGATCTATGCTTCCGAGGCCCTCGAGTTCCTGAACATCAAGTTCAAGAGCGCTGAAGATCTCTTCTGACACTTCAGCTCCAAGATCACATCTATCGTAGAGCCCATCGAGACCGGCTCTGTCATCGAAGTCTTGACACAGTGCATCCTGGTAGGCAATGTGCGTGAATGTCTCTCTGGCTTCTGCAGGCAGAGACCGTCTGAAGTTACGGGCAGCCGTTATCAACAATGTCACAGAATGCGCCATGACGTCTTTCGGGTCGAAAATGGACTGTGCAATATCCGAATCAATGCGCTCCAATTCTTGGTCTGCCAACAGGTCGGAATTTAGGCACAGGAGCTCCAGGTCATCGTTGGTGCGAACAGGTGCAACAGTGTCCGTGCAGACTGACCAAGGCTGCGCATAGTCATAATCAAATGCGAGATTGACAGACTCGATGCGCTTCCTGTGTAGCTCCTCGAGAATAGAATAGAAGCCGGCCCACTGCGCGGCCACATCCGCTTGATATCCATCGTAGTCGGGCTGATTGTTCGGAGATCGTGCCAGGATTATTTTACTGGTCACGGAAGTGACGAGTCGCTCCTGCAGGGGGGTCTGGTGAGCATGTGAGCCTTTGGCTGACAGGCTGGCCAATTTGCGGCGCTGGCAGTAAGTGTGCAGTGCAGCTTCGATACTCGAGGCCGAAAAGCGCCCAGGGGAAAACAAATAAGACATCCATCGCTCGGTGGGGGTAATGAGCGAGTCTGCGTTAGCAGAAACTTGAGAAGGGAAATCGTTGGCTTCTCGGAGGCGTTCGGGAGTCAACGGACCATTGTCGACAACTGTCCATCCCTTGCGGAATGCTTTCGTGAGCTCCTCTCGGTCCTCGTCCAGGAGATTGAAAGTCAGAGTAAAGGTCTTGCAAAGAGCACCACTTCGCGCCCTGATCCACAGCTGTGTTTCGGCCCAATTTGGCGATGGGTGAGCATGGAATTCTTCGAGATGCCAGATGTTCGTGTTGAGTAGTTCCTCGACTGGAGGGATCAGAGTCGCTCTCGGTTGCAGGTCTTCAATTCTCAGTTTGTCGCCTTCCGCTGTTGAGGAGGATCTAGCCTCATAAACCTTGAATTGATGGTTCTTCGGCGAGTAGACCCAAACGACGTAGTTTCCATCCTCGTCCATCCTGGCGAGAGCTCCATCGTCTGCAAGTGATGGCGCCCGTGCAATTTGCATAAGTTTCCCTTGTTCGGCCGTCATAACGTATGGTGTCTGTCGCCTCGATCCGTCGCGGTCGCTCTTTTCATGGAGGAGGTCCATCTGCAGTGCAACCCTTCCTGTGTTCGCGCTCCAAGCTTTAAGCTGATGGTCCAGTGTCACTGTCCATACAATGTTTCCGTCCGGGCTTTTTGCCAGGTCCACAGCTGAGCTGATCTCGAGATCCAATTCGCCATATCGTACCGTCTGCCGCCTCTTCAACGGGTTGAGCGACTTCAATGTGCCACCCCATCCTCCTTCGCTGTAAAATGTCTCACGCCACTGCGCTGCGCTCTTGTTCGCCTGTCGCTCCAGTCGCAGTAGACTGCCATCATGCAATGACACGAGAAGCTCCAAGCTGTTCACAGCGATCATGCGATATGGGTAGCGGAAGCCAAAAGAGCTGGGCGAGTACTTCTTGACCGCCGTCGATGGGTCGAACCCTGAAGGCGGACTGTCCCTAGCTAACAGGTCTGCCTTCAATGTGATGGTGTACAAATCATTGCCAGCGGTGAGCACAAACACCTCCAGCGCATCCGTCTCTTCAGGATCCGCGAAAGCCACTCCGCCCCTCACAATCACCGCAGGCAATTCAATGTGAAATGTCAAGGAGCCTTCTCTTTGTAGGTCATCTCTTTCGTGCACCAGATCCACGCATTGCACCTCCAATAGTCGTCGATCGTCCAGTACGCGCCAGAGAAAACTGCGTGGGTATTTGCTCTTGCGGCGAAAATATACTGAAGCCTCTGAGGCGAGATGTTTGCGCGCATACGACTCTTCGTCTAGCTCGCTGATCTCATTGTGGCCGCGTTTGCGTCCTGCACCGAAAAGCGTGACTGCCTGAGAGTTGTTGCCAGTGGTATCGATTCTGAGGATGGAGGCTGGCGAGGCTGGCAGTGTCGATAATTGGACCTCCTGGTATAGTGTGGGCGTGACGGCTGGCCGCGCCATCTTTGCAGTTATGTGTAGGTAGGAAGTTTGTGGAGCTGTTGTTGATTTGATGGGTTGCGCAAAGATTGAAGGTTGCTTGGTCGCGTTTCCCGCGTTCGAGCTCGCTCGGACCACCCAGCGCGGTTGCAGTATTCACTTGATGATGTGAGAGACTGAAGAGAGAGAGATTAACAGGAATTGTTTCTGATAGATTATTAAGGGTCTACAGATAGTACTAAGCTCATTGAAAGAGTGGATTGTGGTGAAAAGTCTTAGATTTGGGTATCAGAAAAGTAGCTACAGAAGGTAAACACGCAAAGCAAATGCACGAAACCACTTGCCGCCCCTCAGAGCGCCATTCATGCACCATCCTATGCATCCATTCATCGTAAGGCCGTTCTTCCCGTCTCTCATGAACTCCGCTTCATTGCCATAATACACACGTGAGCCTGAAAAAGACTAGAACTTGTCCTCGAGATCCTTGGGCGACGGGTCGCCGATACCATCCTCATTGATGGCGAACATGCAATCACTTTCAGGCAAGCAGGGCGAATCGTAGATCTTGCAAATTCTTGTCTCGCCTCTGCCCTTCTTCAGCGAAAGTCTGGTTGTTGATGCGTGGGCGATGATGTTGCCACCAATGGGCTTCTTCGGATCAGGGTTGAACATGGCACTGGGACCACCATCGACTTGGGCGACGACCTGATTGGTAATCACCACGGCGATACCGAACTCATCTGCAAGTCTCTGAAGTGTTCGCATGAATTTGGCCAGGTGCGTCTGCCGACTGCTCAGTTCGCCACGGCCCATGAAGTCGGTACGGTACAGCGAGGTAGCACTGTCAACAACTAGTAGTGAGAAGCGAGTCTCGGTCATCATCTGCGCGGCCTGGTTGAGTAATTGCAGCTGGTGGTCCGAGTTGTAGGCACGAGCGTACGCAACGTTGTCCAGAACTTCTTCACCAGACAGGCCGTATCGGTTCGCAACGGAGAGTAAGCGTACAGGTCTGAAGGTTCCCTCAGTGTCGATGTACAAGCATTTGCCTTCTCCTCCGCCCATGTCGAAGGGCAACTGGCAGGTGACTGCGAGTGTGTGGCAAATCTGACTCTTTCCTGTCCTGAACTCGCCGAAGACTTCAGTAATACTGCCAGTCTCGACGCCACCGGCGAGAAGGGTGTCAAGTTGCTTGGATCCAGTGGTGATTGAAATGAGCTCGGATCTTCGCGCGTGCATTTCTGTTGCAGTTGTAAAGCCCATAGGTACGAGTTTGGATGCTGGAAGAGTCAGCTGCCGCAAGATGAGGAGGAAATAGCTGGTGGCAAACTAACCTTCTACGAGGATCTTTGTCGCCTTCTGCTCTGACACGCCCTTGATGGTCTCAAGAAGCTTCTTTGGTCTGCATTTGGTTAGCATTGGGTCTGCAATAGGCTCGGTTCCTTCTTGAGGCTTACGTGTATGCGACACTTTCCACGGTGTTGTAGCCCGCATCGACAAAGAGTTGGATGTCACGCTTGGAGAGACCGGCGACACCCTACAAGGTTGTTAGTCGCATTCAGGTTGGTGTTTCGAGACGTAGACCGACCTCGAGAGCAGCAAGTGGCGTAGGCGCACCCGGTCCGCCAGCCTGCTCATCGTAGCCCGACTGCGACTGCTGGTCTTCTTCGGCGCTCATCTCGAAGGATGCGAGGATGGCGGCGTATTAAGGTGGTGAATGCAGTGAGGTTGAAGTCGGTGCGATGTATGTTGCACGAGAGTCGGTCAAGAGCACGAGGGTTGGGAGTCCAAGAGTGCGGAAATATAAGCCAGTCTGGTTGACGCGACGGAAGGCGCGTTGGTGGCGATTCTGCCTAACTGCAAAGGGTCCACAGTGTTGCCTATCGGAGGTGTTCAATATTTTTTGTGCTGACTTGGAGATTGAGGTGCAATGTCCCCAATGCAACGACACAAAAGTACGGTCTCGAATGCTCACGGCAATTCCCATACTGCTCCACCATGCGATATCATCCTTCACGGGATCCCGTCCACTGGGCCAATATCGCTGCAAGGACGTGCGACGCCAAAAAACTTCGTATCTGAATTTATGCATCTCCTCTCCACAACAGTGCTTGTACGCCCAAGCACGTCGGCACGTGTTCCTCTTCCCTCAATTGAGATCCACTACCGAGGGGAATCTATTGTTGCACGGTTACACGCGCGGTTGAACAGATTGCATGCATTGGATCTGCCTAAGCGAAGGTGGCGTCACCTGCCCCGACACATGACCATCCTCACACTGCCACAGAACATTCATGGTGACCGGCTGAGGAGAAATACTCGCGGTACCTATCGCATAATAACTCGGAGAAATCGCCCGCTCTTACCCCGGAAGCACTTTCGGGGTGGGTTGCATGACGCGGAGAACGGTGGAGAATCATGTGGGCTCCGAGTCTCACTGGGAGCTTGACTTATTAAGGCGTGAGTACCGTATGGCGACCGCCTCGCCCTTTCTTCATTTCGTAATTGAAGTGTAGCAGGCGTCTCTTTCCTTCCGCCATCGCCTTCTACCAAACACACTACATTGGTGACGTTACAATCGCATCCTCTTTTCTAGCTTGTAACATGGGTGAGATCGTCG
Source organism: Cladosporium colombiae (assembly GCA_026122715.1). Taxonomy (NCBI): domain Eukaryota; kingdom Fungi; phylum Ascomycota; class Dothideomycetes; order Cladosporiales; family Cladosporiaceae; genus Cladosporium; species Cladosporium colombiae. The sequence continues at coordinate 1,021,587 of JAKZFA010000014.1, forward strand.
AGATGGGTTCCGCTAAGCATCGTTGGTGGAAAGAGGCTGTCGTGTACCAGGTAAGGCTGCCATTGGTCGTTGTCGCACAGCTCTTTCGTTTCTGACAATGCTCCAGATCTACCCAGCATCTTTCCAATCGACAGGTTCAGGTAGTCTGCCTGGATGGGGAGACATCAAGGGTGTCGTCTCAAAGCTTGACTACCTGAAGCACCTAGGCGTCGATGTTGTATGGCTGTCGCCAATTTACAAATCACCACAGGTCGATATGGGTTACGACATTGCAGATTACAAGGACATTGATCCGCGATACGGTACTTTGGAGGACGTCGACGAGCTTATTGCTGGTCTGCACAAACGCGACATGAAACTGATGATGGATCTCGTTGTCAACCACACTTCGGATCAGCACGACTGGTTCCTCAAGTCCCGCTCCTCAAAGGACAACCCCAAACGCAGCTGGTACCATTGGCAACCTCCCAAGTATGATGAACATGGAAATCGTCAACCACCGAACAACTGGGCCATGATTTTGGGCGAGGCCAACAGTGCTTGGACTTGGGACGAGAAGACACAGGAATACTACCTCGCACTCTTCACTCCAGAGCAGCCCGATCTCAATTGGGAGAATCCAGATGTCCGGGCTGCTGTACACGATGTCCTCGACTTCTGGCTGAAGCGCGGTGCAAGCGGTTTCCGCATGGATGTCATCAATCACATTTCCAAGACCCCAGGATATCCGGATGCGCCCATCACATCTCCTGGAAGCAAGTATCAGCCAGGCCATAAGTATTACGCCAATGGCCCACGCTTGCACGAATGGCTGCAGGCGATGAATCGCGAAGTCCTTAGCCGGTATGACACGATCACGGTTGGTGAGATGCCTTTCGTGCGCGACAAGGAAGAGATCCTGAAGATCGTCGGCGCTAAGCGTGGCGAGCTCAACATGATCTTCATCTTCGAGATGGTCGATATTGACAACGACGAGTCCGGGTTCCGTCTGACTCTTCGGGACTGGAACACCAATGAAATTAAGAAGATAATGAACAAGTACCAGACACTCATGATCGATCGCGACGGATGGAACAGTTTGTTCATTGAAAACCACGGTACGAGCTCCATAGTGCACGGTTGGACATCCACGTACTGACAACAGATGCGCAGACAACCCTCGCTCGATCTCCCGCTACCTCAGCGACAAGGACGAACATCGCGAGCTCAGCGCGAAGCTCTTGTGCCTCATGCAAACCACTTTGTCGGGAACGCTCTACGTCTACCAAGGAGAAGAGCTCGGTCAGCGCAACATGCCTCCGAGCTTCGAGCCGTCTGAATACAAAGACATCGAGACAATCAACTATTGGGAGAAGGTATGCCATCTCACCGGAAGCAACACTGATGTATCCAACACCGTTGTACGCAGCCCGCTAACCACAATCGCCCACAGATGAAAGCTGCCTACCCCGACGACGAGGAAAAGCTCGCCTTCGCCCGCAAAGTAATGCAACGCAAAGCCCGCGACCACGCCCGCACACCCGTGCAATGGACCTCCGAGTCCCCCAACGCCGGCTTCTGCGACCCAAACACCAAGCCCTGGATGCGCGTCAACGACGACTACAAAACCGTCAACGCCGCTGCCCAGCGCCAGCACAACGACAAAGACTCGCTCTCCGTCCTGCAGTTCTGGAAGCGCGGCCTGGCGCAGCGCAAGAAGCACAAAGGCGCGCTGGTCTACGGCGACTTCCACCTCCTGGACCCCGAAGACGGGCACGATCAGATCTTCGCGTACGAGCGCCGCGGCGAGGATGAAACGTTCGTGACGGTGTTGAACTTCTCTGGGGAGGAGGTCGAGTGGGAATTGCCTGCATCGGCACATGTGCAGAGATGGGTGGCTGGCAACTACACCGCCGGCGCGCCGGATGCGGCTACCAAGGGCAAGATCTCGCTGCGGCCGTACGAGGCGTTGCTCGGCATGTCTTGAAAGGTGGCTCCAGTCGGACACGACGTTGTGCACGCGGAGTGACGACTGCTAGGCATGAATGGGGATGGCAATATGGTCCACGCAAAAGTCCAGGAATTAGCAAAAGTCTCTTACCTCATATGATAATCCTGCAAGATACGCGTTCAAAACAATTCTCACATGAGCATACAAGAGTGCTTTCGATGATAGGTTGTTCTTATTCGTACACGTATTTTATGACGCTCGTAGTGGTTCGCGATTCGACTAGAAAAGGCAAACCCGCGATATTCGACACAGTCCACTACCACCAACTACAGTCACATCAGAAAGAGTGAGTAGCAACAAGCCAAGAATATGCACGTTCGTTCCCCACCACCGTGAGCACAAATAGCCCAAGCTCAAGGAAGAGAGAGAGAGAGAGAGAGAGAGAGAAACACGCTTTGCCAATACAAAAGGTAAAGGGAAACTCCTAGCGACAGCTCATGCATCAAAATTTTCATCTTCAACGTCGTTGTGTTTCTTGCGCCAAACAGGATGCTCCACATGATTCCCCATCTGATTCGCTTTCCGGAGAGGCGAAGCTGCTCGGGCTGCCTTTCCTCTCGCTCAGACATTACTCCAGACCATCGCCATGCAAAAATCGAGCAGTAAAAGCAGTTCCAATGTGTCTTTCGAGTGTAGGAAAAGGTTGCTTTTCTTCTCTTTGTGCAGTGCAGAACGCTCAGCAAAAACATGTCGCGGGAATTCAACAGAAAAAAACAAAAATCAGAGATATCATTTCCACAGTAGGCGTAGAGCGTTGGATCTATCCGTCTTTCAGGGCTGCGCTTAAATTCTATGCCGGAGACTTCGAATCGACGTCCATATGATCTTCAGCCTTCACGGTCTCCGGCGAGGTGTTGATCGGCTTCTTCTCCTCGGCGGGTGAGGTCTCTGTTTTCACCTCCAATGTGTCACCGTTGGATGCGGAAGGTCGCGATGTAGTCTTGGGCGTGGCGTCCTTGCCGGCGATCTTGACGTACATGTCTCTCAGCTTCTTACCAGAGACACGCTTGCTCTCCTTGGTGCTTTGCGGCCAGTGACGATCAGACACAAAGTCCCAAAGGCCATTCTCGAGTGAAGGGTTGTCCTTGATGTTGGGATGATTAAAGATGTGGTTGCCAATGGCGACAAGACTGACTTTGATGATCTTGAGGCGGGTCATATCATCAGGGATCTTCTTCTTCTGTGCGCCGTGAGCACGTGCGAGGTGCTCGTTGATGGGAGCCAAGACGTGCTGCAACTTCCTTTCGTGCTCTGACAGCGGCTTGCCGCCGTTGGTCATCGGTGAGGAGTTCACGCGTTGGTGGCCGGGACGAGGTTGCTCGGCCTGACGCTGTCGAATACGCTCACGATCCTCGGAGCTGATCTTTCTATGACCATTGGGCGAGCCATGAGAATTTTGACGAGCCAGGCTGTTCCTGATATCAGACTGGTGTCTGTCATGGTGAGAGTGCCCCTTGCGAGAACCAGGCGCGGGGCTAGCAGAGCCATTTGGTGTTGCGAAACGACCATGGAAGCTGCCAACGTGCTTGCGATTGTTGCGGTGGTGGTTCTCCATAGCTCTCCTGGCCTGGCTGTTGGAGCCACCGCTAGTCTTGTCGCGAAGCACGCTGACCAAGTAGCCAGCACGGCGAACAAGGTGGACTGCACCGGGAGACTTTGTGGTCTTGACATCGCTCTTCTCGCGCTCCTCCTTCTGGCCAACACGATGTTCCTCAAGGAAGAGCTTGTGGCCCATGTCAAGATCAGGATCGTCGCGAATGGCAGCCCAAGCGCCCATGCCGTGGCGTGCGATACCAACTGTGAGCATGCCGTCCTCTCTAGCACCCCATTCGCATGTATATGAAGCTGGCTTCGAGGCCTCGGCGATACGGAAGTTCCTGGGATCCTTGCTTTGAGAGACAAGGTCACGAATCATGCGCATATCGATTGGACGCTCTTTGATCGTCTCTGCGTTAATACGCTTCACGCCTCGGAAGTCGTAAAGCACAGTCTTGCGCTCCTTCTTCGTCACTTGCTTGCCAGTCGTGCGTTCCAGTTCAGTCAGACGGTCAGCCTCCTCCTTAAGAAGGCGATCAGCCTCGTCGATGACTGCTTGCAATGTGTCGCGGACTACGTCGATGTCGCGACTGAGAAGACGAGCCTCACGGACGATTTCGTCGGACTTCTCCTCGAAAGAACCAAATCTCTCGTAGGCCCTGATGAGGTTTCGGCACTCTTTCTCGCCAAGTGGTCGTTTGGGATCACGACCGCGATCGGTGTCGTCGTCATCGTCATCTGAGCCCATGTCGGCTGCAGCCTCAGCAGCAAGATCACGCGCTCTCTTCTTAGCAGCACGTTGCTCGCGAGCTTCGTCGACAGGCGCCTTCCTTTTACGGGGTTGGTTCGCCTCGATGACGCTCTCAAGGTAGGCCTCTTCCTCTTTCTTGCGCTCCTCTTCCTTGATTTTGTCGAGCTCGGCCTGTGGAATAATCTGATCCCACTCGAGGTCAACCTTGACATCAGTGTACTCAAAGCTGCGCAAGAACTCTTCGCCACCGTCGGTAGTCATTCCTTCTGGTTGCTCAGTCTTGTGCTCTTCTGCGTTTTCAAGCACAGCATCAATGTCCAACTCTTCCAGTTTACGTTGGTTGTTTGTCTGCTCGAACATCTTCTGGCCGCGCTTCTTGAGGATTCGGGAGATCTCATCTGATGACGTCGGCTCGACGGCCTTTTCACCAGCACGAATCAACTTTTCCTTCATGATGCTGTTGTCCTTGTCTGTCACACCACGTTGAATTGTGATGAACTCGAGCATGAGCTTGTTTCGGGCGCGCTCCAAGACTTCTTCTTCGACTGTGTCCTTCGAGACCAGGCGGTAGATGGTGACAGGCTTCTTCTGTCCGATACGATGAGCACGCGCCATGGCCTGCAAATCGGCCTGAGGGTTCCAATCAGAATCGAACAAGATGACAGTGTCAGCTGTCATCAGGTTGATACCGAGGCCACCAGCGCGGGTGGACAGCAAGAAACAGAAGTCTTGGCTGTTCGGGGCGTTGAAGTGGTCGATCGCCATTCTTCTTGCGCCTGCGGCAATAGTTCCGTCGAGCCTTTGGAATTGATGGCCGCGAAGGTTGAGGTAGTCTCCAAGAAGATCGAGCATCTTAACCATCTGACTGAAGATCAGTACACGATGACCGTCCTTCTTCATCTTTGTCAGAAGTTGGTCGAGCAACATCATTTTTCCACTGCTGGTGATGAGTGCCTTGAGCTGCTCTTCACGAGTGCCCGACGTGCCTTCCAAGATGCGCTCTTCGGCATTGGGGAACATGAAAGCATGATTACTTGCTTTCTTGAGCTCCATCATGATGTTGAGCAGCGAGGCCTTCTGGCCTTTAGAGCCAGCGTTGAGCGCAGCGTAATTGCGAGTGAGAATGTTCTTGTAGTATTCAAGTTGAACATCAGCAAGCTCGACACGGATGATCTTTTCGGTCTTTGGTGGTAGATCGCCTTCAACTTTTGCCTTGGTACGTCGAATCATATAGGGTGAGATAGCATTGGTAAGCTCTGCAATCTTCTCACTAGCATGCTCAGAAGTCAGATCAATGTCTTCGTCGACTTTGACCTTACCAGGCATCAGGAAGTCCATGAGCGCTGAGAGCTCGCTGAGAGTGTTCTGCATTGGTGTGCCGGTGATCAATAGCCTGCTGGGAGCACCGAACTCCATGAGCTTTGCGTAGAGTTGTGAATCACGGTTCTTGAGGCGATGAGCTTCGTCAACGGCCATGAATTGCCATTTCAGCTGAGACAGGAAACCAGCATCGGCCAAAACGTATTCGTATGTGGTAAGCAGCACGTTGAACTTGACCTTCTTGTAGTTACGAGGGTCGACCAACAGCTCGTGCTCCCGGATGATCTTGCGTGCTTCTTCGTTGCCGTTGTAGACCACGTAGTTGATGTCAGGGGTCCAATTGTCGAATGTGTCTGCCCATGCAGGCATGGTGGACAATGGCACAACAACGATGAACGGTCCCTGTTGGCCGCGCTCATGCTTCAGCCAGTCGATGAAAGAGACTGTCTGCACAGTCTTGCCGAGACCCATTTCGTCCGCAAGAATAACGTTGTTTCCCTTACACCAGTGGTGAGCCAGGAAGTTGAGTCCATGAATCTGGAACTCTCGAAGCTCGCCACCTTTGATGTATTCTGGCTGAGTACGGAAAGGCTTGTAGTCAGATCTTGTGGCCAGATTGGCCTCTTTCTGATTCGTGACGGGTGTCTTCGACGTTCTGTCCAGGTACCGGTCGATCTCGGTCTGCGCAAGCTCGCTGATCAGAGATGCTGACTCCCATGTGCAGAAGTCATATGGCAGCGCCTTCCATTTGACGAAGTATTCGGTGTCTTCATCGCCCTCTTGTGCACTGATGATGCGCTCGACCTTCATGTACTCGTTCAGTGAGTCCAGATAAGTCTCACGATCAAGATTCCACTTCTCCTTATCCTCAAGAGGGGTGTCTGGGTGGGCAACGTCGAGCTCGAGAGAGATGACTTTGCGATAGTAGTTCTCTACGCGACGGATGCCCTTGTAGTTTTTGAGCGTATCCCATGGTTCCCACGTCGCGTGATAGTGTGCTTGGCCTTGCCATTTGATCTGTAATAGACAGTGTCAGCATACCGTTCGTCCGACAATGGATGGATGTAGGTGACTTACGTAGTACTCGTAATCTTTCTTCGTGGGGTTTTCACCATCTGTATCCGGTCGATTAGCGGGCTGACATATGACTGAAGGCGACATGACATACCTGCACCATCTACCAACCTGTGGTTGAGGACCGTGTCCACTGCAGGACCTGTCTGCTCAACTACCCAGTGGTTCGGCGTGACGTTCTCAGTATCCTCTTCGCTCAGCCCATAGTCGTCCTCCTCATTGTAATTTGTGATCTTTGCGGCCTGGCGCGTAGAAAAGCGCACTTCGCCCAGTTGAGGTGTGCCGGCACCAGATGCTGATGCTTGCTTTTGTCGACGATGTTTTTTGGCGAAGGAACGTCCTTTGGCACCGCCGTATACGTCGTCTTCGTCGGAGCCATCCTCGTCAGATGAAGGCTGAATGGAAGAGTTGTTGCCTGTCCGTGTTGATGCTGATAGAGTCAGCATGGGTACCAGACTGTGTAGGACGACTCGATTGATGAGGGTATACATACATGGGCGCGTGCCAGTGGTCTTTTGGCGCTTCCGCCTGCGACCGGGGTTGACGTCGTCAGACTCGTCCTCCTCATCGCTCGTCTCAACCTGGATCCTCTATTAGTATAGCGTTCAATGGGTATGTGAAAGCGCACGTACCACTCGGTGCTGAGGTCTCGCGCGGCCCTGTGAGGTAGTGTCAGTATACGGGATTCATGGCAGCAAAGAGAGCAGACGAACACTGCGACGGAGCCCATATAGCTCTGGGTTCTGCTTCATGTATTGCTCGTCATCCACAGCGCCCCTTCGCTTGCCAGACCTCACTTCCTCTTCTGACGATGAATCGTCGTGTCGCATTCCGTTTGTTCCCTCCGGCGGCGGCGTCTCTTCGTCGAAATCGGCATCCTGCTCCTCAGCGACTTCATCTTCCTCCTCCACCTCAGATGTAGCCATGTCTTGCATAGCATCATCGTCTGAGCCATCTTGTGTGTGATCGTCTATATGTGATGCGGTGGTGGTAGGGAGGTCATTGACGTCTGAGAGAGGGCTTTCGCTGCCAGCGCGACGCGGCGAAGATTCGGAACGGTCGTCATCGTGATCATCGGCATATCCGTTCATGTTGGACATGTCGTCGAGGTGGTATGTATAGGGTGAGAGATGTATTGGCCCCGCTACACCCAAGAGCAGTCAGCAGTGTATCTATGGCTGTGGCAGTCGGAGCGGGCTGAAATTTTTCACACGGCCAGCCAGCATATACGCGACCGGTTTCCCCACGAGAAAGGACCGTATTGAAGCAGAGAACGCGACTATACAAGGTCCGACCGGTGAATGCGGCCTCGTGATGAGATATCGATGGAGTGCGCTGGCGGTCGTGGCGGGCGATCCGACGGGAAGGAGTCCTTACAGGGCAGTCTGACAGCATCAAACGTAGTCGTACAGGTCGTTCTTGTAGTTCCGAGGTGTTTCTAGGGTCGCCAGTGATGATATATATCCGGTGGAAGGCTCGGACGATGGCTGACCGCGAGGCGCGATGCGCGTGGTGTCGCGGCTAAAGCGCGCTGAGAACTACGTAAAGAGCGTGAGAGGTGATCGGTGACAGACCATGCGGCGTATGGGACCAGTGGTAGGAAATGTAGGCAGTGGTCGGGTTGGGTGGTGGTAGGCAGTGGTCGGTTTGGGTAGATGGGTGTGGGAAAGAGTAGTGCACTAAGCGGAGTCTGGAGTGAAAGACATGGAGGGCCGCTTGCCCGTCCACACCAGGCACTTTGGACGGCGAGGACGGCAAGCTGCAATAGCCTTTGTCAGTTCTCCAATTGAGATTTACCGTCACTGTCGCACAAATAATGCCAACTATCGCGAACTACTGCGAACATGCTTCATAGTGACTTCCATCGGATTCATTGTTCAACTATATGATCCGATATATATATATGTCTCTGCGGTGGCCGTAGAAAGGATGTTCTTGCATACAACGACGAGCACTGCTAAAGTCATCAACGGTAATAACTCTCCTGCCGAATTAGAAGTATATGTTGATTCTGCTCTTTGCGTCAAATCACAATCATGATTGGCAGGCGTTGCACTCGTATGTTGACCAAAAGGGCAATTATGGTTTTCCTTGTCATTGTCTTACCACAATCCGTCGCTTTTAACAAACAGCGTCTGATTGTTAGTGTCACCAACTTGGACAGAGGACACTTTCCAACTAGAACATGATCTTATGTCTTCACAATCAGGTGTCAATGGACGGAAGGAGTGAACGATCTAGGAGGAAGAAGTGAACGATCTGGGATCCCTATTATGGACCATGCAATTATCAGCAGTTCACTCGAAATGGAAATAAGCCGTTGTGGTCCCGTATACTTCCTGACTAAGTATTTTCGGCATGCTGATGAGGGCTCATTCTGTCACTCTTTGTAGCGTCTCGATGGCGAACAAGTCGGTTTCTCTATCTTCATATGATGGTACTACCTAGAGCGTCTCAAGACTTGTGAAGCCATTGTGCATGTACGCAGACTTGAAGACACACGTAGGAGGTAGGCTTTGGTAGGTTTTGTTGCTATGTGGGGCGAGAACGCGAAACCAACATTCACGCGCAAATCCATAAGCGCCTGAGCTATACGGGGAAGTACTTACATCCTCCGATGTACGTTGTGGATGACGGCCTGCGCGAAAAAAGCAGAGATCAGGCGTGCAGCTCACTGATCATCGGGTTAGGGTTGGGGCGATCATTCTTGTCAAGATCGTCGCCAAAATGGCCAATGGTGTACGCTACAGGTAACATAGGTGTGGTATATAGGTAGGAAGAGGACTAATAATATCTCAGGCTATGATGCAACATCACTGAGTGCACTGGTCGTAGGTCATGTGTCGATTTCCTATTTGATCGATTTTAAAAATGAGAGGGAGCAGCAAGCCTGACGATCCAAGATAGACTCAATCGTGAAAATCGTTGGTGCAGAAACAATGTTCGCTACACAAGTGAGACGAAAAGGAACAGAGGAACGACATTTAAACCCCCACACACAGTCGATGTAGGAATACAATCACTACATTATTAGGCGAGGACCGAGAGCAAGAGGGTGTCATGTTGGGTACGTGTACACCGATCTTTGGCCCATTTCATAGTGTCAAGTCTTTTCCAAGTCGTTTAGACGCACCCGAACGAACAGACGACTAATTGGCTCGTCGTATGTGCATAGAGCAAGATGACAAGAACAAGGAACGAATAATAATAAATTTGTTGTCCAAGAGATAGATGTACCCCGCCTATCCTATTAGGGAGGGAGCGATATTGTGCTTACCCAAAAGCCCCGCACTGTTCGTTCATTGGATGACAGAATTTCAAGGTAACAAAGCGAGTACTACTGCTTTCGCTTCCCACCTCCAACACCGCCTCTCCCACTCGCTACATTCACCATATACCCGGCCTGGTGGTAACAACCAAGCCAAACATTTGCAAAGATGTCGGACAAGCTCACCCGGTGAGTTCTCCTGCCGTCAACCCTACCCGCTCGCGCAGCGCGGGCGCACAGTCATCGTCACAAAGGAAAAAGGACACACAAGCTCATTCTCTCCCACAGTATCGCCATCGTCAACTCGGACAAGTGCAAGCCGAAGAAATGTCGCCAGGAGTGCAAGAAGGCGTGTCCCGTCGTCAAGACCGGCAAGCTATGTATCGAAGTCGACAGCTCCAGCAAGATCGCCTTCATCAGTGAGCGCCTGTGTATCGGATGCGGTATCTGCCCCAAGAAGTGCCCCTTCGACGCCATCCAGATTATCAACTTGCCCACAAACCTCGAGAGCCAGGTCACACACCGTTACTCCGCCAACAGCTTCAAGCTGCACCGTCTTCCCATGCCCCGCCCAGGTCAGGTACTCGGTCTGGTCGGAACCAACGGTATTGGCAAGAGTACCGCTCTCAAAATTCTGGCCGGCAAGCTGAAGCCCAACCTTGGACGCTTCGAGGACCCGCCAGACTGGGAGGAGATTCTGAGGTACTTCCGTGGTTCTGAACTGCAGAGTAAGAATATTCGAGATGTGGACACCAGGGAGTGACAAGCGCTAAGAAATCCGCAGACTACTTCACAAAAATCCTCGAGGACAACCTAAAGGCTATCACTAAGCCGCAGTACGTGGATCAGATTCCCAAGGCTCTCAAGGAGAAGAACAACAGATCTGTCGGCGGTTTGATCACCACAAGATGCGACGTGAGCGAGGAGAGGCTGAAGGAGATCAGAGAGACACTCGGTATGCGCAGCCAAATATTAGAAGCAATACGTTTTGAAGACCAACTAACGCGAAACTAGAACTCGATGCTGTCTGGGACCGTGATATCGACCTCCTCTCTGGTGGTGAGCTGCAGCGTTTCGCCATCGGCATGGTGTGCGTGCAAAAGGCCGATGTCTACATGTTCGACGAGCCTTCTTCTTTCTTGGATGTCAAGCAGCGTCTTGCCGCTGGTCGCCTGATCCGCAGTCTGCTCGGACCTGACAGCTATGTCATCGTTGTCGAGCACGATTTGTCCATTCTCGACTACCTGTCAGACTACATTTGCGTTCTCTACGGTAAGCCTGCCGTGTACGGTGTGGTCACCGCTCCCTTCTCGGTCCGTGAAGGTATCAACATCTTCCTGGACGGTAACGTTCCCACGGAGAACTTGCGATTCCGCGACGAGTCCCTTCAGTTCCGTATTGGAGATGCGAGCGACGAATACTTCCTGGACAAGTCCCAGGATTACAGCTACCCGGCGATGCAGAAGACCATGGGTAACTTCCACCTCGACATCGACGCTGGTACGTTCACTGGCTCCGAAATCGTCGTCATGATGGGTGAAAACGGTACTGGCAAGACGACTTTCTGTAAGATGCTTGCAGGTGCACTCAAGCCCGACAACGATCAGAAGATCCCTGCCATGAACATCTCCATGAAGCCCCAGAAGATCACACCTAAATTCCAGGGTACTGTCCGTCAGCTGTTCTTCAAGCGCATCAAGGCCGCTTTCATCAACCCTCAGTTCCAGACCGACGTCTACAAGCCCTTGAAGATGGACGACTTCATCGACCAGGAAGTCCAGAACCTGTCTGGTGGTGAATTGCAGCGTGTTGCCATCGTGCTTGCCCTCGGTATGCCCGCAGACATCTACGTTATTGACGAGCCTTCCGCCTACCTCGATTCCGAACAGCGTATCGTCGCATCTCGCGTCATCAAGCGCTTCATCATGCACGCCAAGAAGACCGCTTTCGTCGTCGAGCACGATTTCATCATGGCAACCTACCTTGCCGACCGTGTCATCGTCTTCGACGGTGAGCCTTCCATCAAGACTCACGCCAACACTCCTGAGTCCCTGCTCACTGGCTGCAACACCTTCCTCAAGGCCCTGGACGTCACTTTCCGTCGTGACCCGAGCACTTACCGCCCGCGTATCAACAAGCTCAACAGTGTCAAGGATGCCGAGCAGAAGGCTGCAGGAAGCTACGTAAGTTCAACAATTGAGCACACTGATGTTGAAGAAATTATTGCTAACAAAGCTCTTACAGTACTTCCTGGAGGAAGAGGCCTGAAGGGCATCGCGAAAGACTACGACAGAAACGCAGCAGCAGGTTGCAAGCTCAGCGTCCAGTCCTCGCACCGGGCTGGGACAAAACGGCGCCGTGTGATCAAAAGCGGCGCAGACGAGCTGCTGGATCTTGAGCGCGCCGAGGACGACAAGGACGACGAAGGCGACCTGGCGGACAGCACACATCATTGCCACGGCCACGACTTCAACAAGCACTTGAACAGAAGCCGAGGCTTCAGCGATGGTGTGTTTTCCCCGTCGACTGCCAGGCAATGGGCATCGACACCCGAGTCAAGTCACGCTTCCCAATCCCTCCTATGTTGTCCCGAGACGCGTCTGCTGCTGCTTTAAGTTTTACCCAAAATAGGCGCATGCATGCTACGAGGTTATGGGTAACGACAACGACAATATTACAAAAGCGTGAAGGGATTTAGGAACGCGGATGCTATTACCAGTACAAGGTTTTCCATGGGCAAGACAAATTGAAAAAGCTTCATATTTTACTCACAAGAGAATCCCCTCTGGTTTCCAACGTACCGTGCATTGTCAATTCGTGTGAGATATTCAACTTGTAATGATATGACTGTGATGTTCTGGGTTGTTTCCAATTCGAGTGATGCTACATTAGGTATGCGTTTTGAATAATAAGGCAGACTTACCGTTTGACGAAACACTACGTTGGCTCGATATATACCGATATCATGTCGCTTTTCTGTGTGGCAGTCTTGTTACACATCAATACTTGTGGCAAGGAAACTTACAGATAATGCTATAATTGACCAAGTGAGCATGCAAATGTTAGCTCGAGGCCATGGGACCGAAGTGGTGTAGCTGCAGGATGAAATCTCAGTGTTTGCAACTACAATTACACGCAGAACTAATACCAAAGGTTTCTGGAAAAAAAGAGAACACGTACACCGTGGTGGGTTGTAGCCATGCCAGTATCGTTGAGTGGTCTTCGCGGTATGGCTCTTAGTCCTTTTCGTCCCAAGAGTCAATGATTAATTGAGAGCTTAGTTAGCATGCTGCCATGCGCTCGCTCGCTCGCTGTGCGGTCAACTCCAGTCATTCCTACGAACAGTCCAATCAGACTGGTGGAACTACGTGCCTTGCCTTTCCATCACTATCGTCCTGTACCCTGGTCCGGCGCATGTTCGACCGTTAAAGTTGCATGGTCCAGCAACATCAGTCGTGCTACGCGCTCGAACTCGACTTTCGCTGCGAGCGGGTAGCTCGAGGAGGCGGCATCGTAGAAGCATCCTAAACCTCTTCAATCTCGCCTTCCTCGCTGCCGCTCTGCAGGGCCACTTCTTCCTTGTCGACGGCCATGGCATCGGAGTCGGGCTCTTTGCTGCGGCGGGATCGCTGGAAATAAATGTTATTACATGTTCTGGTTGCTCAGGGGATTGAGTTGCAATAAGGGGATGGCAATAGATACCGAACTCACTTTGTTGTCACGTCTGCTCGACATGCTTGCATCCGACTCTCTTCGCTTACGCACACTGCCTGGTCTGCTGCCCACGGCGTCCTCGTCTCCGTAATCCAGCATGGCGTTCTTGCCTCTGTCGCGCGGGTCTGCACGTGAAGCGTAGTTGCGCTCGCGCTCCATCTCTCGCTCACGCCTTTCGCGCTCGTACATGCTCTCGTACCTGTCCGATCTACGTTCGCGAGGCGGCTCTCTGTCCCTGTCCCTGTCACTGACGTAGCGGTCGCCGTCACGGCGATCGCGCGGAGGAGGGGTAAGACCGAATGAAGCCTTGCGGTACGAGCGCTCACGATCAGCTTGCGCCTTGCGACGGTCTGCTTCGTAAGCGTCAATTTCAGGAGTGCGAGTACGGTGGCGACCACTGCCACGGTCGCGGCGGTCATCATAGTCGTAGGAGCGGCGATAGTCGCGATCACGGTGAACGGAGCGATCGCGATCACGCCTGGACTCACGGCGCGCACGCTCCCGCTCTGCATCCTCGACCTTTTCTTGCAGGCGACGAATGTACTTGGAGAAAGCGATTTGTCTAGCCTCGTCGTCAAGGATTTGATATTCCTTGTAGCTCTCCAGTCTCGGCTTAATGCTCTCGAAACTGTCGTCGATGTTGACTGGCGGCTCAAGGTGCTTGATCACTGATCTGAGGTTATCGACAGCCTTCTTCTGGCTGCGCTCGGCAAGGGCCTTGTCGTCCTCAGCACGTTTGACAATCTTGTCCATGAGTCTTTCGTGGACAAGTTTCATCTCTTGGTGCGACCATCTAGACGAACGCGGGTCTTTCTGCATGACAGCGGAGAACTCATCAAGAGTCGTGTCTGTTGTCATCTCGTAGCGTCTTTCGTCAAGGATGTCCAGAGCGTCACTACGCTTAGAGCGAATCTTGCGCTCTTCATCCTCCACCAGATCCCAGAACATGTCGAGTGGACCGCTGCCCTCAGTACCAATAAGGTTGAGGAAGCGCTCATCGTTCTCGATCTGAGGCACCAGGTCCTGCCATTTGCTACCAGCGTAGATTTGTCCGACCGCCAATTTCTCTTGAAGCAGTGCTTTGAAACCATCGCGGGCTTGGCGGTCGCGGCGGTCCTTGAGCTTCTTCTCCTTTTGGCGAGCATCGTTGATGTGACGTTCAAGCTGCTTGATGTGCTGCTCAAAAGTGTGAAGGACATCGACTTTGTGAAGCGAGCGGAAGGTCTCATCGTTCGTGAAGCTCTCACTGTTCATGACGGTAGGCTGAGCATCCTCCCACTTAGTGTCGGCGTCAAGCACTGTGGTCCTCATCAGATCAGAGAGACGGTCCAGTGCCTGTTTGCGAGCAGCCACTTCCTGCTCCGCGTTTTGCTTCTTGAGGCCCAGCATGTACTCCTCGAACAGCTGTCTGCGTTCCTCATCGTCACCAGCATTGCGGAACACAGCCTCGCGCTCGATCATAGGGCGTGCAGTCCTCCAGCGGGTGTAGTGCTTGATCTCCTCATGCGTCTTAAGCATCGCACGGAATTCTTCCCTCAGCTTCTCGCGACGCTCCTTCTCCTTGTTCCTCTCTTCTTCTTTCTGCTCGACACAGTAGTCCTCGTACGCGCGCTTCCTCTCCCTTGAGTCCTTGATCGCGCGATAGTCACGCTCCTTAACAACAATCCGCAGAGCATCGGTCCAGGGAGTGTCGTACTTGATGTTGTGCTTGCGCAAGAGCTTGAAAAAGGCCTCCTTGGCCTGATCGGCGCTCGCAAAGTCAGGCTCGTCCGTCTTCGCCATAGCACCTCTGAAGCCGTTATTGTCTCCACGGCCCTCCCAAGGCCTGCCACCTTCAAAACCAGGCTTCTGCGGCAAGCCATGGTCACGATCATCCCTTCGGTCGCGACGCGCTGGGGGTCCGTAGCCGCGCTCGACCAGATCCTGAGGTGCGCCAGCAGCATAGGCGGGTCCACGAGGCGCAAGGACCGGAAGATCCCACTTCGTTTCGCGGGTGTGCTTGTTGAAGTAGTAGGTTCGGCCATCAGGCGCCTTTGCATCGGCCCAGCCTTCGTCGAAGTGCGCCGGAGTGAGTTGCGAGGCAGGACCAGTGGGTGGAGCTGGGGCGCCGTTCATCTCCTCGGGTTTGTCCCATTGAGTCGCGGATGTTTTGACATTGTAGTAGTAGACCTTGCCGTCCGGCGTGTTGGCCTCTTTCCAGTCGCTCATGGCGAAGGTGTGATGATTGGTAGGGCGAATGCGAATGCGCGTGTGGATGAGATGTCTGCGCCGGTGTTTGGGAGATGTCGATGGATTGAATCGCAATATTTAGCGCGGCCCTCGAGCGAGGCAACAAGCACTGACTGAGCATCAAAAAGCGCGACGTTCAACTTTTGCCTCAGGCAGACACGAATGATGAGAGACCTCGAGCCGCCTTCACTGACCATAATATTGCCATTTGACCTTACTCAACACAGCAGCACAATATTTTCGAATCTTTCGTGTTCAATTTGATTGGACTGTGTGGGAAGTATAGAACCGTAATCGCACCAGGGCCATGGTAGCAGAAGGTAAATGCCGGCGTTCGAGAACGCGCTTTCGCCCAGACAGATATTCTATTTATGATCACGTTCCCTCATCGGACTTCATCTCCTACTCATCACGCTTAATTAAAGCTACAGGACCGTCATACTCATGTCTGCCCTTCACAAGGTAGTATACCACAGCAATAAACAACACACCACAGAATATCACGCTAGCCCAGTTCATCGTCTCTGCCGTTACAGGTGTAGCGATGGGCCAGAATGCAAAGAACCATAGTGGCAGGATGAAGCACACGGCCACAATGTTGATCGCCAATCCAAATTTGCCGAGCGACCATCTGCGAGGAGGCAGTGGAGCACCATACAGTCTTCGCCAGATCAAAGTGCCGATGACGACCAGGTAGGAGCTTAGAATCGCGACGGCGCCGAGAGATGAGATGGATCGAAGTGCTGTTGTGGATCCGATGTTGATGCAGGCAAGCGCTGAAACGACAACGAATGACACCATGACAGCACGAACGGGAATGTTCCAACCTGCTTGGACCTGAGTGAGCGTTAGTGCTTGTTTCCGCCTGCAGTCAAAATATGAGTTTACTGACATGTGAGAGCCATGAAGAAGCCGGGAATCCCTTGTCTCGCGCAAAAGACCACAGCTGGCGGCTTGATGTCGCCACTTCGCTAAAACAGCAAGAGCAGAGAAGAATGACAACGATGGATGCCATCACTGTGGCTGCTGCCTTGCTTTGGGTAACATCGTAGAAGATCTGGATGAAAGGCTCTCCTGTAGGCGTCTGCATGATACGTTGCACATCGCCTGATGTAAAGGCCAGAGTCACGATAACCAGCAGTCCAAGAATCGCGTTCGGCGCAACGCTCCACATGATTGCTCGAGGCAGGACCAAGCTGCTGTCCTCAATTTCCTCGGCTAACCAACGTCAAGTCAGCTACAGATGTTATGCCAAGTTTGCTTGATGCTGTCGTTGAAACTCACACATGTGAACCGAGCAATCATATCCGATAAGCACGTTCAATGGAGTCACCATTCCAATGAGAGCCGCAAGGCCCATCGAGTCCCAGCCTCCGAGATTCTGATAGTCCAGGAGTACTGTGCGAACGGGAGCTCGTGGTCCCATTACCCAGAGTGGCACCTGCAGAATGCAGACAAGTGGTCAGTATATTTTCTAAGTCATGATCCCAGGATACGTCTCTTTATCTCGTACCACAATAGCAAAGACTCCACAAACGTGTAGGCCGAGCAAGATGCCTTCAATTAGCGGGAGCTTCACTGCCAAGAATGTATTGAACATAATGGCGTTGAAGATGATGGCGATAGTAATCATTGTTCCGTGCCATCTCTGAGGCACATATGACTCGTCGTTCAGGGCGATCATGCCTTGAATGATGCCGCTGACCATGAAGCATACTCCTGCAAGATATACTTGCCATCCGATGGCAGACAACCAGCCTACGTGGATGTCAGTCGGAAATGTCTGGGTTACAGCATAATGTGTCCACGCACCAACGAAGTAGCTCAGTGGCTTCTGTACGCTCACCGGGCTGAACTCAGAGACCCAATCTGCATAGACGTTGTGAGTGATTGCGTATGATCTCCTTCAATGACGACCAATACTCACGGTATTGACCTCCAGCAGTAGGCGACCTGAGAGGCTGTCAGAGGGATAGTTGCTGGCTCGACGGCACGAGAGACACTTACATGGAAGCCAGCTCAGCGATACTTGCGTAAACAAATAGCATGCCGCACACGTTCACAATAAAGCCCCAAAACAGGTTGGGAAAGCCACCAGTCATCAAGGTCAGCTTGAAGAGTACCAGAAGTACTTCCCAACTAGCCATAACGGTGCTTGCGAATCCAAGCATGGTAACAAACTTGAAATTCCTCTACGAGCATGCGAATTAGCTGGTAATTCTTTCAAACCGACTAGTCGACTTGTCTTACCCTCAGGACCTGTTTCTTCCCAAGCATGGCCATGTCTCGTCGGTCGGCTGCACGATTCAGTATTGATGGCCTGGTAGTAATACTTCTTTTGGCCACACCTACCAGCAGAGCCTCGATATTTAGTTGGAATTGATCCATCTACCTCGTATCCTTTCATCTCGTCCTGTTCAACAGGCATAATGGCCGGCTTAGTCTGTCTTTCAAAGTCCATGTTGGCAGCAGTTGTCTCGGAGAATATACGCAGAAATGAAGTACAATGCTCACAAGAACTGGAAAGGAGGATTGACAATGAATACTGAAGAAGACAGCCTCGGGCTGGCGAAGTAGACACCTTCGCTCCAACGACTCCAGATTGGTGACCTACGCGAAATGCAAGCGCATAATGAGTGCCTTTAGTTGCATGAACCGCGCAAGAGATCCTGGTATAGGATGCTACTTGGGCGCAACCCGCAATCCATGCCGGGCCGTGTAGCCACACACTTGCAAGCTGCAGAGATTAACCGAGACCACTAAAATACATGACGGTCGATGTATATACTTCGCGTAGTCTTGGCTAACGATTTCGGTACTGTACTCGGGCAAGGAAGAAGGATCGAGGCTTGAAACGCCATCTCCACGCCTCACCCGCGAAGCGAGTCGATCAGCACAACATTCGAAATTCAACCTTCGACCTTAGTCTCCCCTTCCATGCTGACAATGTCCCTAGGAAATGTATGTTCGCATCGCAATTTGCTAAAAGCCTGCTGCCCCAGCCGCTCTTGCATTGGCAGTCGCTCCAGGGCCTGTTAGAAGAGCGCATCAAGCGACATTGCACCTTTATCGCGTGCGTCGAAGCGAGTGGCACAGCAACAACACCTGCATGGATTCCGCAAGCGACCTCGCCGGCTCAACTCCCAAGTATGTACAGGTTCCTAGCTCGGTTGCTGCAGCATAGATGCCGACAGCCGTGGTGAGGACGTACATCCCCTGTCGCTATGCTGTCTCCCACTTCGGTTGGGCAGTTTATATGCCACTCATACATATATGATCCTGCAGTGCCCTGTCGCAAAGCAGAAAAGATGATCAACTTAAGCGCATCGCTTCGACTGGACACTACGCGAGCTCGTCCATCGAATTGGGGTTTCATTTGGTTGTGACGCGCCGCGGATCCAGAGTTCGAGGCGACAGCAAGAAGGATTGCGGCGTAGCGAACAGGATATATCGTATTTTCATACGGCACTGGAGTGGTGAATAATATGCCCGAAGTTCACGCTACGAACTGCGTATTCCAACCCTGGTTTGGCCAAAAGACTCAAGGCGAGCACCATCACAGCAAGAGAATGTCGTGTGCAAATTGCCTTTTTCGTTGCTCAGTCGAAATATATACCATTTCTTGCCAAAATTCCTCCCAAACGTTCACATGGAAGGACCTGCAGTGCCCCCGGGTTACTCACCACCGCTCGCAACTATCACCGACAATGATCGTACCGCTTGGGTGTTTATCACGACCATACTGGGCCTGATCTACTCCTTACTTTTTGGTCTGATCCGATTGTGCGTGTCCTGGACAACAGGAAGAGGGCGTCTGCAGGCGGATGATCTTGCACTCGTGGTCTCAATGGTGCGTAGGCCGTGTCAACAGAGCGACTCCTGCCAGGCTGCCGCCGATCCTTGAAGCCCAGCTAATACATCCGACCTAGATATTTGCCACGGTGCAATGTTCTGTTGTGTTTGCAGCATGTTCAGCAGGCTTCGGACAGAGTTTGCCGACGGTGCCAGAGCATTCGCGCAACAAAGCTCAGCAGGTCAGTGTCTGTAGCCATGTGCTTGCGGGCCTTCATAATTGACTGCTTTAGTTATACTACGCGAGCTCGATGCTCTTCATATTGTCCCTTGGGTCGTCGAAGATCAGTGTCGTGCTGTTTCAAGCTAAGCTTACAGCAGACATGTCGCAGAGGCGAATATTCAAACGCTTTGCGTCCTTCGCTGGTATCTGGACGATAGGCTCATTCCTAGCGCTAGCTTTCCAGTGCAAGTTATC
Source organism: Cladosporium colombiae (assembly GCA_026122715.1). Taxonomy (NCBI): domain Eukaryota; kingdom Fungi; phylum Ascomycota; class Dothideomycetes; order Cladosporiales; family Cladosporiaceae; genus Cladosporium; species Cladosporium colombiae. Next base: position 1,041,739 of record JAKZFA010000014.1, read on the forward strand.
ACGACCATGGCTCCTTGTAGGCCAGGATTGCTTTGGTACGGTATGTATTAACCGACTGTCATCTTCTAATGGAAGGAGCAGCAGTGACTGATGAATTGCAATCCCTCAGGGCCTCCGATGGACCATCATTAGCATTTTCGATATCACGATCGAGATTTTCATCACAAGCCTAGCTGTATATCTTGTATGGAGTTTGCAGATGTCCAAAACGCGGAAGTGGGCAGTCGTGTCTGCGTTCGCTTACCGCTTGATGTAAGCGCCGCATTTTGGACAATCCTAGAACAAGCGCAACTGCTGACGAAGTGTCGTAGCATCATCGTTCCAATTGCCTTCCGACTTGCGACATATGATCAAGCGGGACTCACTGTGGATCCGACGTTCAAAGAAGTTCTGTTTGTGGTGTGGACCCAAGTCGAGCTGCATTTTTCCATCATCTCTGCTACAATACCCGTGCTAAGGCCGGTCGCCAACAACCTGAATACGAGCTACAGCTCTCTCGGTCCTGCTGTGTCTTCGACGGGCTACGCAGGCTCAAGTCGTGGATACAAACTGTCCACACTGAAGTCTGCATCGAAGATTATAGGCCGCTCAAACGCCTTACACTCGGGCAAAAGAGCCACATGGGAAGTGCCCGATGCCGGCACTGGGTCTGCAGCATTCGTCAACCATGGCACAGAGACCAGGAATACAGAACGACATGCGAACCCAGAGACAGACAGCATTGAGAGCCACAGCAGTGAGCAGATGATCATCCGCAAAAAGATATCGTGGAGAGTTGATCGTGGCACTTCAGAGAGTCCTACTGAACTGAAGTAGCACAATGCGCTTGTACTATGTGTACGAGTCGTAACAAAATCCATCTCAAAGTTTAATACAATGTCAGGGCTACAGTCAGCCAGCGTTGTGCTCGGTCGCTCCTTCCTCGTTCACCTGTTTGCCATGCGGCTGCCTCCAACGTACAGAACAAACGCCACTCACTCCAGCCAAAATCTGTTCACACTCTTCACACCCTTTCATTAGCAACAAGAACCGTAACCTGCACGCACAAATCAGTCATGGACGACTACGAGAGAACAAATGCGAGCGAATGGGATCTCAACCTCAAGCGCAAAGGCAAGGAAAATCAGAAAAGTCAGGAGCAGAGTAACAACCGAGCCAAGCACCAAGGTTCTTCAAGAGGATTTCATGCCACTGCACAGCACGATGCACTTGCCGGGCCGTCTACAAATCGCATTGCAAGAGAAAGCCAGCCAGTCAATCTGCCTACACCCCGTAAGCGACGTGCAGCTTCGCATGGTCGCCGCCAAGCACATCAGGCCGAGTCTGCATGGCTGATTGCCGAGGGCGTGAAGAGGCAGGAATTGATTCACCGCGAGCCACAGCCTCTGCTCGTTGATGTTGGCAACACCGCGGTCAGTGCCGCCGAGAATGCGTGGCGCAACCACGATCGACCTGCGGCCAGTATCGACGTGCCGGAAGAGCTCATCTGGCGCGATCAGCAGCACGAGATCATTGCAAAAAAGTTCGGGACCTTCGTCTTCAGCGATGACCGCAACAAAGTTGGTATGATTCTGCTCAACATATGGGGCGAGCCGGACGCGGTCAAGTCTACGAGACAAGCAATCCACGACTGGAAGGGGCGTGAGATGGCATCTAAGCGCCAAATGGGAACAATGTCATTCTCATCACAGAAGTCTCTTCTGCCTCAGCAGCGTAGAAGCGAGGAGAAGAAATGGCACCGGGAGGTCATGCGCCAGCGCTTCAGGCGAGCACCTCCATTCGGTACACAATTCGGAGCAATCGGCTACTTCCACTGGCCTGTGAAGGAGTTTCAGCCTCACGAATTGCTTGGACACAGCTATGAAGCATTTGATCCGATCCGCATGGAGTGCTCTTCTTACGTGGTCTTTGATCAGACAGTCCCCGGCTTCCAAGTCATGGGCGAGGCTACCGCTGTGAAGGATGCACTACTGCGCATTCGCAAAGCCTGTTTCCAGATCACTGCTCGCCAGGTAACTCCTGCGAGGAAGTATTTCCTACACCTCAGCGATTCAGAAAGTGACATCCCGACACACGTGACCTTGGAGCACTTTGAACGGATCAAGCGCATTGCAGCAAGAAACACCTCTGTTCCACAGGATCACCCAGGTTGCTCACCCAAGGGCCAAGCTGACATCGATCTGGAACCCGAGGAAGAGCAGCAGAGCCACGAGTTGAGTACGCGAGATGCTAAGATTGCTGGCAAGACGATGATGCGCATGATTTCCAAGCTACATTACTATCGAGGCCATTTGAAATTCCGCATCAGACTTGGTACCTTCCTGGCCACACACTTCAGGGCGACCGAAGATGGCAGGTACACAGTCGATGATTTCAGAGACATGTTGCAGCAGTCACAGTTCGTGGGCGAAGTGACTCCTGAGTGAGTATCATCTAAGACGAGCGAAGTCGGTAACAATGCGCTAACATCGTGCTAGGTTGGGAGACAAGTACAGTGAGACGACTGCGCTGTCCACGCTCAGAGCCGCAGACGACTTGCTGGACCCGCGAGATAGCATGGTTCACATGCTGGACGAGGTCGAGCCAGTCCACACAGCAGTATTCATCATTGAGGACAACGCAGGCGATTTGTGCTTGGAGATATCCTGGAAAGAAAGAACTGACAGCTCTGGCTCCAGTCAGCCCGAATTTGAAGACTTGTCCCGAACATGGACCAGATTGGACCGTGGAACAACTTGCCAGTCTTCACTGATCGATATCAGCTTGCTGAATCTCAAAAACAGCTCTGCATGGCATTTCGAGCTCTCAGCCTCGATCGCTGTCGACACCAACAGACTTGGCCCCCAACTTCACAACCTGGCCAATTCCATTCGTGCCGACATCCACACCGCTCGTCAACAGCGTACAGACAAGCCGTTTGTGAGATGGTACCAACACGTACACGTAAGGATGCTCCAGCAACGTACGACCTATCTCTTCGCTCTCAAGAACTCCAACTACACATTGGAGCTCACGCGCTTCCAGGATCGTGTCTACACGCGTGGCACGCATTCTTTTGTAGAGCCGAAGTGCGAAACTTACGAACCGCGATGGAGCCTGGAGGTTTACCACAGCATGTGGGACACACTGTTTGCCAGGAACGAGCACCTTGCTGTCGGCGCAATGGCCGACTGGGACGACGATATTAAAACTTGGTTTCCTGAGGACGACGACATGGAAGACCTTGCCCAGGTGAAGGGCGAGGCTGGCTTCGAACAGCTGGTAGCGAAGCTGGACCAGGTCGAGAAGCTCGTCTTGCGATCTGAGTCTGAGATGTTCGGTGGGATGGAGATTGGTTGAGAGCTTTACGTGGAGAGAAGGTGGATTGCTGTTCTCCATCATTGCTCGTCCTCTTGGAAGCGAAGATCACCGCTGAAAAGTAACAAGGATTTTCTTGATCGTCGACAAAGGGAGAAGATATGGCCAACGGACGTAGCTGCTAACATCAGTACACAGCAAATGTTAAGTAATGGTTGCCTTCACTTCAACTCGGCCATGAGCCAAGATAGCTCGATTCTTGAAACCGCGTGATATCCACCTGACATTTCTCAGTCTCCATCTTACGCCCGATGTATGCTCGATCTGCTTGGCATGACTACTAAAGACCCCTCTGAGCAAAGTATTGCTGCAAACATACGCACATGCAACAAATAATATGTATAATACATATGAGTGTGTATCTTCTCTAGAGAAAATTGAGTATAGATGTACAAGTCTCCACTCCTACTCTTACACAAGCGTCTCAGCCCTTCTGATCATCTCTTCGTACACCGTCCACGCCAGCGCACTGCTAATAGCTTTCCGCCCAATCCTCAGACTCAAGCCTGCGAACATGCTCCGCACGCCTTCTTCCCGCAGCATCATTCCCGCGGCTTTCACCATGTTGCCATACTTGGCCGGCATGAGCTGAAGGCGCGTCTTGATCGCATCGAAAGGGTTTGTGAGCGCTGTTGCGGACACCGCTGCTATTACGCCTGACACGAAGTTCGTGCCGGCTGCGCTTGTTGCTGTTGGGACGTGGAGCGCTTCGGCTCCGCGCTCGAGTACCACTGCTGCTTGCTTCAGCTCGCCGAGCTTTGCTTTCGCCTGCTCGTAGACCAGGACGTATAAGCCTGCGTACGGCGCATCGCGGACCGCTGTTGCGCCGAACCCAGCGAAGAAGCCGCGGGCGCCTTCCTGCGCGAGGATATGTTTTCCCGCGCCGACCAGAGAGGTATAAGCGTAGTACGAGCTCTCGTAGCGGACTTTCAGCACCGTGACGGGGTTCATGATGAACCCAGCAGCCACGCGCGCCGCAGCGCCGGAAGCCAGATTCGCGACATTGCCCAGCTTCGGCAGCGCCGAGGATGTGTTGCTATTCGCAGCGCCGACGCCTGCGCCAGCGGTGTTGGTCAGGCCTGCTGCGACGGGCAGACTGGGCAGGCGGGCGGCGTAGGAGCGCATGCTGTTCAGCATGCCGAAGTAGAGGGCGCTGCCGAAGCCGGTGCGGATCACGGAGGGGGTGGTGCCGCGCCAGAGCTGGCGCACTGGACTGGGACCATCGAGGATCTGGCGGAGGACTTGGGTTATTGTGGTAGAGCGGGAGCCGGACTGCTGGACGCGGGTTTTGAGTAGGTCGGCGGGCTGGAGGAGGAAGGCGGTTGTGCAGCCTGAGCCGAGGCCTGCGAGGAAGTGGAAGGCTGCGGTGAGAAGGGTGTTAGTGCGAGGTTCGTATGTATTTTTTCATCATACAGTATGGCTGTGTAAGCTCGTGCAGAGTCGTGTAGGATACAGCTGCATCAGCAGGGTATGGGAAAGTGATAGCACGCACCCGTAGACGCCTTCTTCCGCTCCTGCACTCCATTGGACATGGCAGCTTGGTGCTTAAGCCTTCATGCTGCTGCTAAAAGGTCGATCGAATGTTCACGGATGCATCGGATGGAGTAGTCGCAAGAGAGAGTCAGTGCAGTCAGCGGGTGGTCTAGAATCAATGCGTACAACGGCGGCTTGTTGGAGAGAGCTCGCGTACAAAAGATCCCCATAAAACGCCAGACCATGACGTTGACGTCTTTGATTCAAATCTAGTCTAGCGTCTGACATGCAGTGGAAGTGCCTCCGGTATGCCCGAGACATGGGTATAATCATACTGCAGGTTCGCTGTTTGTGAGCGTTCCGGTGAGATATGGACATTTCAACAAGTATGTAATATTAAGACTAAGTCAGATAATGGCTTATACCAGCAGCAAATAGCACACGACTATATACGAAATAACAAAGGAAAAAGATAGGAATATAAATTAACAAGCATTCGCATATATCCACACGAAAAGAAGAGTCCAGTCTGGGTATATCGCAGATCGAAAGAGGACAATGACATAAGCAAGATCGACCGAGCAAGCTCGAAGCATAGGGAAATAGAAATAGAAAAATTTCAACGACACTCGGCCAGGGTATCTTTCGCGCCGCACGAAAATCGCACAAAAGACAATTGACAGGCCGTTTCCACCAAGATGGCTGAGCGAGTGTTGCGTGCTTGCTCACCTCTCGCTCTTCTCGGGAACAAAGGAAAGATGGTGCGTGTGATGATGCTTGCGATACGAGAGCTTAGGCGCCCTCGTCTTCGCCGCCTGCAATGGTTGACGGGTCGTCGAGCTCTTCTTCCAGGCTGCGGAATGCGGGAGGCTGGTTGTCGTCAAGATCATCCAGGCTTTCGTCGCCTTCTGCCTCCACTTCGAGATCATCGTCGAAGTCGGTGATCTGAGTTTGCGCAACATCGGCGTCTTCGTCAAACTCGTGCGCGGTGAAGTCCTCGGACGGCGTGTCAGGGTCGTCTGCCGGCATGGCGAAGTCTGTGACAGGCTGCTTGCCTTGCGCCTTAGAGGAGACTGCGATAGGAGCGGTCTCTTGCTGTTTGCGGGACTCGGTGCGAGTGAGAGCTGGCGCAGGCAGGGAGCGTGTAGCTTCAGGGGCTGGCGAGTTGCGAATGTTGGTTGCGGGGGGAGTCATAAGGCCAGCGCTGAACGATGGCGGAGCGCGTGCAGAGACAGAAGGTCTCGCGGGAGTGTTGCTACGCGAGGCTGCATTTTTGCCTGCTCTTGAAGCCTGCTGTGACTTCAAAGTGTTGCTCTCCATACTGCTGCGCCACTTGTTGAAAAGGCTGGTGGCTTTCGGGGTAGCAAAGCTGGTAAGGCTGGCGAGAGCCTGGCCTGGCAAAGAGGGCGCCTGGCCAAAGCGCTCCTTCTCCTGCTGTTCCATTTGGAGGTTCGCACGAATGCGAATGGCAGTGTCGCGGACAGTCTCACGGTCGAAGGTGGGACGAGACAGAGCGTTGATGAGCTCGGTGAGCTCCTCGCTACGTACACCAAGGAGCTCACGCAGCCATGCGATTTCGGTGTCGCGCTCCTTGATCTTCTCGGGGCCCTCGACCTTCACCTTATTCTGCAATTGCTCAATGCGGGTCTCACGGTCTTGAAGCTGCTCTTGCAGGACCAAGATGGACTCGCGAAGTGCTTGCGGCGAAACCTTCTCCGGAATCGTACTGCGAGAAGTTGGCTTAGGCGAGACCTTGCCCTGGGCGCTCATCGCAGCTGCCTGGGCGGCAGACTTGGTGACTTCGAGACGATCCTCGAGATGGACGACACGATCTTGGAAGTGCTCCAACTTGGCGTCGGCAAGCCTCAAGCGCTCGTTCAAGAAGTACTCGGAGCGATCCTTGTCCTCGGTGGCGTGGCGAAGTGCACGGCTGTGCTGGGCCTTAAGGTCCTCAACAGCGGCATCATAGTTGTGCCTCGCCTTGTCGAGCGCAACGCTGTTGTCGTGGTTCACCTTGCGAAGAGCTTCCCGCTTGCCATCAGATTCTGCTTCAAGCAAGAGTGCATGGCGTTCCTTGGCAGTATCGGCATCCATGCGAATGTTGTCCAATTCGTTGCGAATGCGGGCAATCTCGCTGTCGTACTCTGCGCGAGTGCGAGCGAGCTCGCTTTCGTACTGAGCGCGGACAATATTGACCTGGTGATTTGCAGCCTCGACATCGGTCTCGAGGGACATGCGGGTGCGCTGGATCTCGGATCGGGCGGATTCTCTGGCATCTTGGTAATCACGCTCCCATCTGGCAGCCAGGGCCTGCTGGTCTCTGAGCTCGGCCTGCTGCTTGCGAACCATCTCGTCAAGCGAAGATTTCGATGTGCGCATGTTGTCGAGGGTGGACTTGGCATCTGCTGCCTCGGTAGCGACAGCACGAAGTTCACTTACCTCTTCTGTCAGAGCAGCGTAATCACGCGAGTAGGCGGCGTTCTGCGCCTCGAGCTCATCCAGACGGGTAATGTACTCCTCTTCTGCAGCCTTCCAGCTGGTCTTCTCACTTGCTAGCTGGCCTGCAGCAGTCGCCATATCGGAGTGCAGCTTCTCAAGTCGACGACGCATACCATTTCCAGAGTCCTGAGTGTCCTCAAATTGCTTCTCCAGATCTCTGATAGTGCTCTCCAGGTCCTTGATAGTGCTCTCCAAGTCCTTGATGGTGTTCTCGAGATTATCGCGCTCGCGTCCGGCAGCCTCGCGTCCAATTTGGCCTTGCCTTTGGAGGTCGGCAATGATAGCCTCCAACTGCACTCTCTCACGCTTGCTAGTCTCAAGCTCCAGCTCAGTTCGCTGCTCGAGCTCAACAATGACCTTCTCATGCTCGACGATAATCTTCTCGTGCTCAAGCTGAGTACGCTGTTCGATCTCGGCAATGGCCTTCTCGTGCTCGGCAATGCTCTTCTCCTGCTCAAGCTGAGTGCGTTGTTCGATCTCAGTAACTGTCTTGGCCAGGATATTCACATTCTGCTGTTCAAGATTGGCAACGATGACTGCGTGTTCCGCCTTCTCGCGTTTGGCGGCTTCCTGCTCAGCCTGGTTACGTAACTCGAGTTCAGCGATAATACTCTCGAATCCTCGCTTATCGAGAGTACGGGCTTCGTGCTTCTCTCGCAAGCGTTGCTCAAGCTTGGCAACAGTGCTCTGCAGCGCCTCACGCTCAGTGTTGTTCTCGTCAATCTCCTGGCGCCACCTGTTGCTTGACGTGCGGTACTCCTCAAGTGTAGCCTGCATAGCTTCGTGCTCGGCCTCCAAGTTCGAGGCGCGCTCTTCGGCATCTTCCTGTGCTCTCTCTGCGGTCTCGGCGCGGTGGCGGAGTTCCTGGCGTTCCTGCTCGAGAGCGTGAAGTCTTGCGTCGTCGTCCTGGCTTGACTCGCGAAGAAGCTTGAGCTCTTCCTCCGCAAGCTTGAGCATACGCCTGACATCGGCCTCACGTGCTTCGGTTTGCTGTCTGTGGTTGGCTTCCTCAAGAGCGTTTGCAAGAGTCTCGTCAAGACGACCCTGCAATTCGGAAACCTGGCGTGCCAGTGCTTCCGAATTATCCTTCTCGGCGGGCATGATTGCCCTGGGTTGTCTGTTGACGGCTTCCTCGACGACAAGTTTGATATCGTCAAGCTCAAGGCTAGCCGAAGCAGCCCTGGCAAACGAAACCTTCATGTCGGCGAGAGCAGAGTGGAGGTCGGCGATATCATGGTATGATTGTGCAGAAGCTGGGCCCTGTTCACGGATGGCTTCCATGACAATAGCCTTGATCTGGCCGAGTTTTTGGTCCCTTCCACGAGAGACCGGGCGGTTGCGTTGACTGTCACGGATATCATCCTCGTCGTCAGCATCGCTCTCAGCGATGGAAGAGCTGCGAGGCTTCAATGAGAGGTACTGATCATTGGACCGAGAGCGCTTGCTCACGGTGTTCTGAATCGCACGAAGACTGTTCTCCAGAGGCTGCAGGCGGCGGTCAACAACACGGCCGATGATGCTGTCGATGTGGCTGTCAAAGAACATGCTACGTGACTGCAGTTTGTCTTCATCGATGGGTGACAGGAGTCCTGACCAATCGCTGTGAGGTACTTCGTCGTCCTTGTTGATTCTTTGTGGTGGCCAGCCGTTCATACCCTGGTGCTCGCCACTGTCGGTACGATCATGAGCGGTGAAGGATGAATCGTTCTGCTGTTGGTAAAGAAGCTGGTGGCGTTTAGGGCTGGGGCTAGGGGCATCGCTGCGAGGCCAACCAGGCAGGTAAGTGACTCCCTTAGGAGGCTGGAGATCGGGACTGCGCGGTGGCGATACAGTCTTTATGGGACTGGCAATTGGTGCAGCTTCGGCATCATTCATAGCCTGCATGATGGCGTCGATCTCATCGAACGTAGGCTCACCGCGCGGTTCGTCGCTAGTATCCAGGCTGTCGGGCAGGTTGTAAGGCCGGAGAGGTTCAGAAAGCGATGCGGTGGAATCGCGGTCCTCGGAATGCTCGTTCAGCGCGTCGAGGGCAAGCTCTGGTGCGATATTTACGGGCTCGTCCTCCAGGATCTCACCCTCTTCCAATTCGCTGATGGAAGGCTGAGGCACGTGAGTAGACCTGACGGGCGACTTGATGACCTCGAACGAAGGTTTCGTGCCGTGGAAGACGAAGGGCGGCGCCATAGCAGACAACGAGCTGCTGGACTTCTTGTGACCGCGCTTGTAGGCAGGCTGCTGCGTGGCAGGTGTCGGAGTGAGCTCTCTGGGTTGTTCAACAGCAGCGGTCTCGCTCTGATCGGCCGTTTGGTTGGTAGCCTTGTTCGCCTCCTCCTCAATCTCCTTGATCGTTGGGCGCACTGGTGACTTGTAGGTGGCCACTGGAGATGGAAACTCGTCAGCTGGCTGCGTAGGGACGACAGGGAAGTGCGTTGGCTCGGCGAATTGGGGAACGTCATCTCCGTCGCTACCACCACGAGCCCGTTGCCTTTTTGTACGGTCATCTCCTCTGCCCACGCGACCTTCACTGTCTTCGACTTCAGTGCCAGATCCAGCGTTGCGCGACTCCTGAATAGGTACCAAGATAGGCACAGCGGCAGACTTCTTGGACGGTTTGACAATTTCTGGGATCGCGACGTTGCTGAAGATTTTGCCCTCGTCTGGAGGTCCTGCATCGGTGCTAGTTGGCAAGAAGGCTGGTGCGTTGGGTGTGAAAGTGGGGCCATTAGAAGAGAAGCTGAAGCCTGATGACGGTACAGTGGATGGGTTGCCAGGCTCGAATGTAGTAGCTGCAGGATTGAATTGTCCTGATGACTTCTGCCTGGTGTGACCCATCGACTGGGGAGCATCAAATTGAGGTGCAGTGGGCTGAGGAGCAGCAGGTTGAGTGGTGAGACCGCCAAAGGAGAATGCAGCAGCACCTGGTTGGAACTCGGCACTGGGGTTGAAACGGAAGGAGGATGCCGGAGGAGCGGCCGGTACCACAGGTGGCACAATGTTAGCACGAGTGCCAGTCTTTCTGTGACCTCGCGCTGATTCAGCGACAATGAAGTCGCCGCCCAGGGGATCCTTCTCTTCGGGGGGCGTCGGAGCTGTGGAGGGCTCGTGGCCATTGGACTGGTGGTGGAATCCGTTTGGAATAGGAGCCTGCGATCCAATCTGACCGAAGGTGAAGGGCTTGACCTCGTCGAACTGACGGCGCTGTTCAGCTTCCTCTACTTCGCGCTCGAGACCTTCGCTAATGTTGTGGCGATGGCCTCGAGGTGTAGGAATAGCAATGTCGTTGTTGATCTGCTCTCTCTTGACGGAAGGTACATATGATTGAGGCTCTTCTTCTTCCTCTTCCTCGTCTTCGTCTTCTAGAAGCTCCGGAAGAGCTGACTGAGGGCCTACGCTCATACGGCCAATTTGAGGTGAGAAATTTCTAGACATGGACGGCACTTGCACAGATTGTGAGTAACCATGTGCTCTGCGCCTCTGATCATCGACCATGCCTATGCTGTAGTCCTGCGCGGACATCGGCATAATCTGTTGGCTAAGCGGCGAGCCGGGACCACGGAGGCCGCCAAGTTCATTGCGTAGCGCAGTAACTTGTGCCGGAGATCCAATTCGAGGCATATGTTGCTGTGTGATTGGCGAGAAGTTTCCTAGGCCAGGGATAGGAGCTTGACGCTGCTGTTCTTGCGGCTGCTGACCGGGAGACACGAAACCAGGGAATGCTCCGTGGAAAGTCGAGTGTCGGTGCATGTGGCCGAACGGTCCATTGAGCGGCGAGATGGGAGAGGCGGCCATTGACATCGTGTGCGAGTGCCCACGAACCATACCAGGCCGACCGAAGCTAGCTGCAGAGCCAGTAGAAATAGGCGGCGAAAATGGCAGAGGTGGGTACTGTCCTGAAGGCTGGCGTAACATATCTTGCGCAGGAGAAATCACCGGTTCATCATCTCCAAGACTCACGCCCAAGGCTGCGAGTCTAGCTTCTGTCAAGGCGTCCATGTAGTCTGCCCAAAGCCTTAGATTGGGCAATTGGACTTTGTGCGCTTGCTTGCTCGCAGACTGTGACTTCATGTCCGTCTCGTCTGGCCAGATAGGCTTCGCGTGCATGCAAATTTCGTTCTCCGGAGCGGCGCTGCCCAGGTCAAATCCTCTTGTATCGTATCCTTGGTCCTCAAAGCTCTTCAGGCGTGCCTGAAATTCTTGGCTGCTCATTGGCTTCATCAAACCGAACGCATCGTAGTCGAGCTTGGGAATCGAGATGATACAGTTTTTACCGCGCCAGCTCACGCGCTTCCTAAGTTTAGGCGGCGCGAGACGTGCAGGCTCAGGCATTGGCTTCACCAGATCAGCAGGATTGTGCCGTTGTGTCTCGTCCGCAGTGAGAGTCACCACTTTTTCGAGCTTCTCATCGTCGCTGGACTTCTCTTCCTTGCTAGGTTCTTCCTCTGATACCTCAATCAAAGGCTGACCCATACGGGTCTCGGCCTCTGACTCCGCATCGTGCTCTTTTTTATCCATGCCACTGAACTCCAATGCCCTTGGAGTCTCCATTGCTAGCTCGCCATCTTCACTCGGCGGCTGAGGCAGCGGCTTCTCGCCGAAATAGCCAGCAAGTTTTGAGCCTTGCGGCACAAATGACTTTGCTGGTGGATCATCCTCAGGCGGAGTTGCGGCCCACCGGGATCCTTGTAATCCAGCCATGACGGCGCTTTTGCCCTCTTGTATGATGTTCCAGAAAGACTGCTGATCCAACGTTCTATTGTCTTCTCTTGTTTTGTGGCCACGTGAAGCCTTGCCTCCGGAGCTGGCTACAGTCGAAACACTGACGTCTCTGCTGCGCGAAGTGAACACTGAATCGTCGCTGAACCACTGGCTTCTCGCGAGAGGTCTGTAGGGGACCTGAGCCCAGCGCTTGGTCCTTGAACGCGGAGTGTGATCGTAATCCTCCTCTTGCGCGTCTGAGACGGGAACGTCTAAGAATGAAGGATAGGCTCCTGGTGTTGGCTGCTCGTTGAATCTGCTCGGTATTAGGTGCTCGAGGCTGAAGCTAGGGCCTGGCGAGGAATTGGTGAAGCGGTCGCTCTGTGCCTGCTCAGAGACGGCGGTGCGCGCGGATTGTGATAGAAGCGAGGGTGAGAGCTGGTATGGCGATCCCCAGGCTGCTGTGTAGTATTCTGAAGCGTAGTCCGGTAGCTCTGAACCAGGGCCTGTTTGACGGTTTCGCAGGTTCGGGGTCCTTGGGATAGGAAGGTGTGTGTTCTCGGAGACGGCGATCACAGAGCCCTGGGTCGAGCTGGAAGGAGAGTGGTGGATAGAGGGAGATTCAGTCGCTACGACTGGGTCATTGCTCTCGGTAGGGGAGGATGGCGGCAGTACGCAGAAGTCGGTGACAGATGTCCCTTTGAGGTGTAATGTCAGCCAATGTCCATATTCTTGAGAGGATAGCTCGATGGCCTACCTTCCAGATTGACTCTGTTGTCGAGCGACTTGGGATCGCTCGCGGATTCCCTTGCTCTTGTCTGGTTCAACTAGCGCCTGCTGGTGTGTATTTACACTCCTGAACGTCTCTTTGCCGCGGCTTGTATGGTGCTCCGGCGATTACCCTCCACAAATGAAAGGACGCGATTGTCAAGGAGAAAGCGGCGCGACTGTTTAACGATACAGGGCAAATGGCATAATCGATATCGCACGGAATCCGGTCAACGCAATTCAATAGGCAAGAACAACAACTAGACAAGCTTCGCACCCTTTCCTTAGGTCGGTGAGAGCTCCAAGAAGGGTACAGACCGCGAAAATGTTAGGGGGCTCGGAGACAAATGACGGAGTTCTGCACAGACCACGAGACGATGAGCTCTCATTTGCCAGCAGAGATCGTGACGAGGACGTGTCATGCCACACAGCAGGTTCGTTGGCGGTGAGAATGTGGTAGTCTTCACTTTGATACGACGAGGGCAGTCATTTGATGGACCCGATGTTTATCACGAACTTCTTGTTTATTCCAATTGGACATCTCGTCACGTGCAACCGCGTGTTTCTCAAGTCTGGTACGGGTCGCGCAAGGATGTTGGTGCTACATACAGTTAGCTCTAGCATAAACAGACGGACTCTCCCGCGAACCTCACTTCCGACGAGGGGCGGCTCGCAGCTTAGACCCTTCCTCCGAAGCGAGGAACCACAGGAACTTGTGCAGTCCACGTGGTTGGGCAGACACGGTGGTCAGAATCAATGCAAATACACGCCGCCAATGCTTACTGAGCCAGTCGAAGCTGCATGGCCTATCTGAGGGGCCGCAGGCGGCGAAAGGTAAGCAATAATGCCATCGTTGTCGCAGTAGAAAGTGGCTGCCTACGTGGAGAATATACCTGAGGCCCAAAGTAAGCTGCAGCTGCATGCAGCTCAACAATCTTTCTGGTCCACCAATACAGGCATTTCTGCGGAAAGGCACGGCCAGGGCATAACTCTCTCCGAGCGCTTTTGCGTCGACCATGGCGGAGAACTGCCAGAAAGAAACTGGTGCAGCATCTTCCAGGCTGTGCGATTCCACACTGCCTTCGGCCTTCCTTCGACTGCCAATCGAATTGCGTGACGAGATATATAGTCATGTTGCTTCCACCGACCCTGCTTCCTCAAGCATCACATTCAGTGCGCAGTCAGGCGCCATCGCTCCTCGCGTCTACCATGGTCTTCTACATGCATGTAACCAAACTCGGAGGGAGTATACGCGAGCTCTGCTGCGATTTGCTGGCATTACAGCATCTATTGGGAACTTCGATTTTCAACCTCTTGTCGCTTTCTTCAGACAGCTCCCCAGCACATTCCTCGACTCATTGCCCAAGCAGCTCACACCTCTTGAGCTCACGGCTTCCCAAATCGACTTCGTGAACCTCGGAGCCAAGGTTCATATATTCGTCCAAATCACAGACGACGTTCCGGCTGCATTGAAGGGCATACAACGCTGGCAAGTCCAGCAGCAGAGCTTGGAGGCCACTGGCACAAGACTTAGGCTCAGCTATCGGTTCATTGGCCGTCCAGATCTGCAAGTGCGTCTCGGGGTGCAACTCTCAGGACTGATGGAAAAGCTTGAAGGTCCTAACGATGCCATCACTCAAGCTGAACTCAAAGGAATGATGAGGGCTCTCCTAAAGGGTGTGGCCTTCCACTCGGATCTAGAGGAGGCTGCCGGCGCCTTATTTCTGTTGGAAACTACTGGCCTAAGCCCTAGTACAATCAATCAGTTTGTGACGGCGTACCGCAGCATTCATCTGAATCAAGCCTTGTGAGCCCAATCCTTGGAGTGCAAAGCAGCTCTAACAATTCGAGTCCGGTGCTCTAGTAGCACGCCCACAAGCGTGGGATACAGATCGACCGAAGATCTGTACGATCATCAAATAATGTGTTTCGGCTGGACTGTGTTCATCCATTGGAATAACAGAACTCTCGTCGCTGCGATGTGAGCCACCAGCACCATCATTGCGACAGCTGCTAGTTACATGGCAGCCAGAAACAACAGCAGAATTTCACATCGTGGCTCGACTACCAACAATCTCTTGAGGACAATCGTCAGAGGCTCGTGGTCAAACATTGTGTGAATACGGTCGGGCGCGCCAGAGATCTGACGACTCGCGATGACTTGGAGCACATGCGCGTCATAATGCCCAGACGTACCAGAGGCATCCACGAGGATCATGGCTGTGCGGACTCGTAAGACCGGAAGAAAGCAAGAGTCCGCTCAAAGAGAAAGATATAGCGGATGAGTGATTAATGTGAGAGGGAAGAGTTCTACGAGGTTGTGACTGCTTCATAGAAAATGGAAGGGAAGTCTTACCGAAAGCCTGCTTATTACACGATCACTGCCGATGGTCACATCGTGTTGCGTGAGGAGACTGAAGTTCTCCGTCTGCAACATATATGATAGGCGGGTTCAGGGACCAGCGGTCTTAGGGTCTTTCAAGGACATGAGGAGTGGACAGTGGAGGCATTTCTGGTCTTGTGATTTGGAGAAGCCGGTATGTGCCACTAAGTGACGCTGTCCATTTTCGTGAGCTAGTTATCTGGGTCTTTCAATTATAGTCATCACTGGTTGAGCTGTGACAGTGAGAGCATTCTCTGATCACGGTGATACATTACGAAACCGTTTCCTGAACAGCACGGAATATTCTCTGACCATTCAAGTATTGGACGTCCCGTCCAGTGAACGACACCTGCCACAGCCGCTGGAGCTCGCATTGGTAAGAGGCGCTTATGCGATAACATTAGAGGGAACGCAGGCGCCCACTTTCCACTCGAGCCTCCGTTAACGCTGAAGCCACCGTATACACATCGTGTCTGGAGGCAGACATTAACAACAATGTAAGAGTCACTTCGTCTACCAGTAGAAAGCCAACATCAATAAATCCAATGTCGTGTTTCAATCAATCAACGACACCTCCAGTCCCAACATGTCATCCAGATATCACAACACCCCGCTCGAAATCGTAATAGACAGGTAAGCCAACCAACTATGCAAGATATGCTTGATCTTGATTACGTCTGACCTTCTCCAAGCCTACTCCTCATTGCAATAGCTATAAGTCACATCCCCCAAATCAACCAAATCCGTACTCTGCCCTCGACACACGGCATATCATCAAACTACATCCTCTTCAGCGCACTCTTCAACACCTCCCAACTCTCACACGCTCTTTTCCTGCACGCCTGTGCATGGCCACAAGAAGGGCGTCGATCAGTCCTCCAGGCCATCGCCGACAGCCGCCTGAAAGGTTTAAGAGCCTACGGCGGTGTACTCGGTCTGTTGCAGATCTTTGCGCAATGGAGCTGTTCCATCATATTGTAAGTCATCTGTTCGTTAAGTCACTGTGGATAGACCGGTGCTAAAGGTTCCACGAAGGATTACTGCCTATTCTCCAGGCTCGACGCACGGCCAGCCCAATGGCATGCGCACCGCGTTCTTAGCTTTTCTTCACGCAGCCGCTGTTCTCTTCCCAGCAATTGCCATAGCGCTACCCACTCCCTCTCCTCACTCATGGGAAACAGATGTGCCAACGGCGCTCATAACGATGAATAACATGGTGGTGGCTCCGGTCTTCCTCCTACTGCAGTTCTACGCACAGTATCGCGAGCATCGCAGGCAGTGTGGACAAGCTGGAGCTCTTACCCTACTTTCACTCTCGATTCAAGTACCCGTCATAGCTGTACTAGCGATTCGACTATTCGTCAGACTCGGAACGCCGCCATGGGTACCTCGCCATAACTATGGGCCTTACTTTGCTCTATGGGTGCTGGATTCGTTACAAGCATTTTACCCTTGGGGCATGTTGGCTATCAACTATACTGTATGCGTGGTGGGCTACATATTTCTGCTCGGCCTTCATTGGTCGAGCAGCCAGAGCAGCACGGGTGGAGAATTGGCACCTTCACTGGCGTAGGAGAATTTGATGTTTTGTGATATCTTCGGCATTTCTACGTCCAGCGTGTTATTTTCTGTCTGTTATCGACTTTCGTTGCTGTGTAATCTTCCGATAGGGTTACCACAAGACACGTACCCTGAGGAAAAATATTACCACCTCTCGTCATCCCCTCCACAGCCACTCAATTTGAGGATATACTCAATCGTACACTCGTGCGGCCCGGCTTCGATGTCGCTCTGGCGTCGAAGATCACGTCCGATCCATACCCCTCCTCTTTTGTTGGCAAATGCCCGCACAAACATAGACTTGGCATGTTGCACCTCACACACTGGTCGCCAGCAAGTCCATGGCGTTTGGACAAGTTTCTACTATGCTCCTGCAAGAGCTCTGCAAATACCTTGGCAGCATTAACGAGCGCCGGTCTATCCGCTGCTTGATCGCCTGTCCTCAAGCAGTTGATAAACTGCAGAAGGGTAGCGACGGCGCGGAAGTTTTGAAGGTCGAAGGTGGCGTCTTGCTGGGCCAGTAGCTGCTCCATGGAGCATTTGCACGAATCGTGTGCTGGCGTTGGCAATGCTCGATAGATGACGAGTTCGCCAGAGGTTCCGCGAGAGAAGTGTGTCTTGTCTTCTGATGAAGTCCATGAATCAACGCCGAAACCCCACCAGGACGTCCAGTGCCTGAGAGTCAACGAACCCACACTCCAGGTGTGAGAACCTAGAGCGTTACGCCAGGCTGTGAATTCGGATAAGCCATGTTCTGTGCGGAGATCGAATTCGAAGTCTAGTGAGCGGAAATGGTACGTGAAGTCGACGGGCTTGCTCTTTGCCAAAGCGCTTTCGTAGATTTCTGCGCGGATCGTGGCAGGTAGAGCAGATAACAGCGGTGCATCTTGCGTGGGCGATGTCCCTGTCGTTGGTGCGACATGCAAGGCCGAGTCGAACAGCTTGGAGTCTGTCTTTTCGTCCCGCTTGGTCTGCTGCTTAGTTGCCGGGACCGATCTAGGCCTCCAGAACTGTGCCGTTGGGTCTCTGCGGGGCTCTGTTGGAGTCCGGCATGTTGCAGCTACGAGTTGCGCGGCTTTCGATGCTCTGGACAGGTAGCACGCGTTGAAGTCTGGACCTAGATCGTCGCTTGACATGATCGTGTTATCGTGGTTGCTGCGCACGACAGACGTGCAAGTGCCTGTGACACGACGCCATCTTGTACTCTTGGTGTGTAGACATGGGTTGCTGTAAAGCAATGAAGTGCATGAAAGGGACAAAGAATGTAGGTGCTTACCATCGTCTCCGACCTTTTACAACATCGTCGCTCAATGACAAGTGCTGGATTTGTCATATTTGCTCCGCATCGTAGGCTGTACCATTCGCGAGGACATCGCAATAGCTCGTCGTCTACAGGTAGATGGCCAGCAGCACGTCTATATCGGGCATACATGTGTACCTCGTGATGCGTGGTGCTTGTGCTCGTCTGGACCTATCGGGCAGAGGGCTCATAAAGTGACATGGCACAAAGTCAACATCGGCTTCCGCCAGCAGAAGATAGAGGAAGGATTTGCACCATGGTTCATGTCTGCGCAGCCTACGTCCAGTCCAAGTGAGGTGCTCAGCTATGCCGTGCAACGTCGTGCGCGCACCACAATGGCCGCATCAGGCTCCTTCCAGAAGCGGCGTGTAGACATCACGAGGTGTCGTGTGTGCGAGTAACTTACAGCGCAGTGCTCGTGCTCGCGCCTTTCACATGCGCTGGGCTGGGCGACGGCGAGAAGTCGGGGGTTTGGGTGGTCCAAGGTCTGGCAGGCCGGACAGGGATGGTAGTATAGGGGTCGGCCTTCTTAGCGAGCCGACTAGCATGTGTGGGGGGCGTTTGAGCGTTTTGCCTTGGGAGGTAGTTAGGCTGTGAAACCGACAGAGGAGCGTGCGACGGTGAGAGAGGGAGCTCCGTCGACACACCACTTATTCATCCCATCCCATGCTAGGAGAGGAGAGCCTCGCCCGTGTCTCGCATACATTCATTCCTCTTCTCCCTTCCCTCCCCGACCATTGATCGCACCCCGCCGAAGCTCAGTCAGTCGTTGCCTCAGGACAAAGCATCCATCCATCCATCCCTCCATCCCTCCATCCCTCCATCCCTGTGTGCAAGCTGGCAGGGACAATCGCTCCTTCCTCCATACCGACCGACTGTCCAGACCGTCCCCAGTCTAACGCAACCTCACTCCGCCCGCATTGACCCCTCCTCCGACCTGCTATTTTCCGTCGCCCTGCTGTCCTCCTCGCCTCCGACAACCATAGCAATCCTCGCTGAGGAAGTGGTTCGTGTCGGCCTTCCACCACACATCTCCGCCCGCCATCCTCCCTGGTACGCAGCAGCTACCTGTCAACAGACCGTCCGCCGACTGACACAACACCAGCAGGAGGCCCCGCCCCTACCACAATGGCGTACAACAGCCAGCAGCAGGATAGCCGCAACCCGAACCGTTTGCAACTCAACTTTGGCTTCCAGAACAACCCCCAGACCTTCTCCTCCGAGCAAGCTCGCGCTTTCCCTACCACGCCCTCCACATTCCCGCAACCAAACCAATATGCCGCTGGTCAGCAAGAAGTTTGGGGAACACAGACGCCGCAGCAGCCCGGCCTGAACCCGCAGGGATACTTCAACAACTTCAACCCGTACGGCAACCAGCTTCAGCAGGGTCAGGGCCAGGGTCAAGTGCAGACCCCTGGCGCCCCGGGTCCTGCTCCGAACACATACCGCGCGCCTGGAACAGCTCCTGGTGCTGGTTTCAACGAGGTCACCAATGGCTTCGCGCAGCAGATGAACCTCGGCGGTAACACGCCTCGTTCGTCCAGCCCTTACGCCAGGAACGCATCGCCCGCCAATGGTCGCCCACGAACTGCAGGGAACGGCAACCAGCCTTACAGCTCGTACCTCAACGCTCCTGTGCCCGGCCAGCCTCACCAGCCGAGCATCTACGACGAACAGGTGCCCCCGAAGAACCCGGAAAAGTACTCAGCTGCGATCACAGAGCGCGTGAGACACCAAAAGATGTTGACTGGGGAGTTCTTCAAGGAGAACGTTGAGAGAGCCAAGACGCGCAACGAGAGGTGCGGATATCATACTGCCGAGTAATAGTGCTTCGGTTCAATATACTGACTCGTCACAGAGCGCAAGAGCTCGAGCGCATTCGTTTGAGCAACGAATTGTCTGATGCCCGTAAAGAGCAGAAGAAGAACACCGCCCAGAAGCAAGAGGCCAACTTCCTGCGTTTCCTCAGAACTACCGAACGTCCGCAGAACTACAGCACGTTGAAGATTATCGGCAAGGGTGCCTTCGGTGAAGTCAAGCTAGTGCAAAGGAAGCGTGACCAAAAGGTCTACGCTCTGAAATCGCTTGTGAAGACCGAGATGGTATGTCCTGAATTACGTACTGCAATCTCGCCACATCTTTTACTGACAACCACCACAGCACAAGAAAGACCAGCTTGCTCACGTCCGCGCTGAGCGCGACATTCTCGCCAACGCTGAGAGTCCCTGGCTCGTCAAGCTTCACACTTCGTTCCAGGACTCCACTTTCCTTTACATGCTTATGGAGTTCCTGCCCGGTGGTGACTTGATGACAATGCTCATCAAGTATGAGATCTTCAGCGAGGATATCACCCGATTCTACATGGCAGAAATTGTCCTTGCCATCGAGGCTGTACACAAGTTGGGCTTCATCCACCGGTATGTTGTTCCTGAAACTACTGCTTGAATCAAATCTAATAAATCACAGTGATATCAAACCAGACAACATCCTCTTAGATAGAGGCGGACACATCAAGCTGACAGATTTCGGTCTGTCGACTGGCTTCTCCAAGGAACACACTGCCACATACTACCAGCAACTGATGTCCAGCACCCGTTCGAAGTCTATCAACCAGAACCGCAACTCCGTCAGCATCGATCAGATTCAGCTTACGGTGTCCAACCGCAACCAGATCAACACATGGCGCAAGTCTCGCAGACAGCTTGCGTACTCTACTGTCGGAACCCCAGATTACATTGCACCCGAGATTTTCAGTGGCAAGGGCTACGACAAGGGCTGCGATTGGTGGAGTGTGGGCACTATCATGTTCGAATGCTTGATTGGCTGGCCTCCATTCTGCGCCGAGGAGCCTCACGACACATACCGCAAGATTGTCGACTGGCCCAGATACCTCACGTTCCCTCCTGACCAGCAGCTCAGTCCCGAGTCGGAGCACTTCGTTAGAGGGTGAGTTTATATGACGTGGTTGAATCAATGCTTGCTAACGATATTATAGCCTCATCTGCGATCCGCAAAACCGCCTCGGTCACATGCGTGGCGCCACAGAACTCAAGGAGCACCCCTTCTTCAGCGGCGTCAACTGGGACGGCCTTCGCAAGATTCGTGCGCCGTTTGAGCCCAAGCTTTCCAGCGCCATCGACACGCAGTACTTCCCCATCGATGAGATCCCTCAAGTCGACACCTCTTCTCAGATGCGCGCCGCGACCGAGGCTGCTGGCCAGGCTGACGACCCCAACCTCAGCTTGCCGTTCATTGGTTACACCTTCAAGCGCTTCGATGCCTTCCGTAACACCTAGGATCGTACATGAGTGCTCAGGCATTTTGACAATGGAATCAGCATTACATTTTCTTCGACTGGCGTTTAGCAGCATCGCGTCCTTGACGAAGTACAGCATCGCAACAGATTGTTCTGATTATCAAAGGCGAGAGCCTTCTCCTTCTATGGCATGACTCGGGTGTGAGCTGGCGAATAGGCGCGTTTCTTGGGCAGAATAGGATATTTGGCCAGCGGTACGTTTGATGTTGTGGGACTACTGCTTTGAGCGCAAACGATGAAGTAACAGAGACGCCGATTCCAGGCACTGCTGGGTCAGTACTTGGTTTGGGCAGCTCTGTGGGGACATGTGAGGACGGCCGATGGACGACGAGATTTCCTTGCGTAGTTTGAAAGCACAAGAAATGGAAAGGAAAAAACGCGCAGCTAGTTTCTGCACGCTGCATGCCATAGAATATTGACTTTGGTTCTTTATGACTATTTTCATCAAACTCCTCCTGCGCCTTGCTTTTGCCCTGTGAAAAATTCCCCGCCCGTTCCTGGTTGGTCGTATGCTTTCGCCTGGATATGAGGTGGTGGTTCGGTTGCTGCGGTTTTCGCATTGCGAATCCTTCACCACCACCTCCACTCCCAGCCCTGGCTACCCATGTAGCTCATCGTGCCTCGAACTGAATCATCCTGCGCCCCAAAGTCAGTACAACGAACAGGAACAAAAGGCCCCATTCAACCCCCGCTCGCGCATTCCGCAAACGCCCTGATCCTTCCACCGACCATTCCTCCTCCGCCCACCAGAAGACTGCACTCACCTGTTCGTCCTCTCCTTGTACAGCACGCGGTAGCCGCACTCCTTGCAGCGGATGGGGTCGCCGCGCTTCAGCGTGACCTTGTTGTCGCAGTCGCCGCACAGGTAGTGCACCGGGCGCTGCGTGTCTTCGAAGCCGCTGCCGCTGGCCTGGAAGCCCGTGTTGGAGGCGCCGGTGGTGCCGAAGTCGGTTTGGGAGCCGGTGGCGGGGGGTTGGTATTGTTCGCGGGACATGGTTGTGCGTGTTGTGGCTTTGTGAGGGTGGGTGTTGTGTGTTGTGGAGGTGGTGGTTGTTTGGTTGGTAATGTGTTTGTCGCGGGCGGTGGAACTTCTTCAAAGCCCTGGCAGTCAAGCCTCGCTCGCTCGCTCTCCGCAAAGCACGTGAAACAAGGCCTCTTCTGGAACGAGAGGAAAGGTTCGGCTCGGCTCGTCTCGGCTCGCGCGACTGGCGCCGATGTCGCGCAGTGGCAACGAGAAGACCAAGGGACGGAATGCCTATTCTCGCTGACCAAACGCGATAAAACATTTGCCCCACCAGCGAGCGAGCCCGTTAGATAAGCCCGTAACAAAACGCCTTTCGTCACCCACTCTTCCCATGTGTCCCAGCAGAGGTCTCGTCGTGATTCACTACTACTACCACACCGCGCGACACCAATCATGTCCGCCATCCTCTCCGCCGACGACTTGAACGACTTTATCTCGCCCGGCGTCGCTTGCATCAAGCCCGTCGAAACCCTGCCGCAGCAGCAGCCCGAGGAAGAGCCCACGAATGCCTACGAAGTCACGACCGAGGAGAAAGTCGCGCGCGACAACCCGCCGCCCGCGCAGATCTCGCTGACGGATTGTCTGGCTTGTTCGGGGTGTGTGACGAGTGCGGAGGCGGTGCTCGTGAGTTTGCAGAGTCATAGCGAGGTGCTGGATACTTTGGACAAATATTGCGAATTGAAGGCGCCTTGGCTGGGGAATGGTCAAGAGAATGCATGTGGGCAGGTCAGTGGTGATGATGGGCAAGAGGTGGACGACAGGATCTTCGTGGCTACTGTGTCGCCGCAGAGCAGAGCGAGTCTTGCTGCGACGTACAATGTTTCTGAGCGCGAGGCTGGGTTTATGATCTCGCAGTTGCTGAGCGGACCGTATGGGCTGAGGGCTGGTGGGAAGCATGGCTCTGGATTCACGTGGATACTGGACACGAATGCTTTGCGCGAGGCCTGTCTGGTTGCGTCTGCGGACGAGGTCCAACAAGTTCTGGACAACCCTGCGGAGGGCCAGAAGAAGCCGGTGCTCAACTCTACTTGCCCTGGTTGGGTCTGCTATGCTGAGAAAACACACCCGCATATCCTGCCGCACCTCAGTAAGCTCAAGTCGCCGCAAGCCCTGGCGGGTACTCTGGTCAAGTCGGTCCTGGCAAAGAAGTTTGGCGTGTCGCCGGAGAAGGTGTGGCATCTCGCTGTGATGCCGTGCTTCGACAAAAAGCTCGAGGCTTCGCGTAAGGAACTCACTTCTCACACGTGGCACGGTCAAGAAGGCGATGCCATCAGGGATGTGGACTGCGTGATCACGGCCCGCGAGCTTCTTATGCTCGCTGAGAGCCGTAACATCAGTTTCCCATGCTTGCCTAAGCAACGACTCAGCAGGCAATTCGCTCCATCATTCCCTGATGCCATCATAAACCGCTTCCTGTTCGGCCGCCAACGAGGTCAGAAGCGTAAGCATGATGAGGTTGACCCCATCGCAATCGGTACAAGCGGCGGGTACCTCCACCACGTCCTCAAGACTCAACAAGCAAGGATTCCTGGTTCTCTAGTCAAATTCCACCGAGGCCGCAATCCCGATGTCGCCGACTACACTGTCACGGATACCGAAGGCAAGGAGCTCTTCCGTGCCGCTCGATACTATGGTTTCCGCAACATCCAGAACCTGGTGCGACGCCTCAAACCAGTAAAGCAAAGTCGCATGCCAGGTGCCACACGAAAGCCAATGGGAGGCGCAAGGAGGCCAGGTGCTGCGAGTGCGGGCGCTGCGAGTGAGGGCGACTATTCTTACGTCGAAGTCATGGCTTGCCCTGGTGGGTGCACGAACGGAGGCGGTCAGATCAAGGTCGGAGACGTCTTGACATTGAGACAAGTCGGCGGCACAGGAATCGAGAACGGCAGCGCAGACCAGGAAGTGCTGCCTGCGCAGAAAGAGTGGCTTGCAAAAGTCGACGAGGCGTATTGGAGCGCTGAGTCAGAGGACTTGGAGGAGCGATCGTGCGAAGTGGATGGTGACGGAGACGCAGAGATGAGCCCGAAGGATTCGCTGTACGGCCCCGAGGATGAAGATGTCGTTGATGGCATCGACAGGAAGAGGGTGAGAGCTTTGTTCGAACATTGGTCGGGCTCTACTGGCGTCGACTTGCAGAAGTTGCTCTATACTACTTTCAGAGCTGTTGAGAGCGACGTCGGCAAGAAGACTAAGAGCAGCGACGTTGAGAGAGTCGCTGGACTTGCTGTTCAGGTTGGTGGCGGTTGGTGAACTATCCTCTGCCGACTGTCCGATCTAGCGATCACATCTCTTGACATATCTTTTTACCATACATGAGCATAACGAGAACGACGACTTGCGAGTCGCTTTGCATTTACATGGCGATGATCCTACCTACATATACATGATTAAATTCCTATAAACGCCTATATACTTGTGCACCATGTCGTGAACGACATTATCTTATCCCTCCTGTCGGGATCTCTATGCTGGCTCCCTGCTCGAACGTAGGGCGAAACAATAATTGCAACACGGAGGAACCCCTTCTACAACGAAATCGCGTTCACGATCGAAACACGAGCAATGTTTGCAGAAACGCAATCTCACAATAACGCGTCAAGCTTGCTTCTTTTGTTTCGATCAGACCTGGGAACGAGATCCTGTAATCTTCCAACCTGGTTCCCCCTCCTGCTTATGTTCGCAACGAGGGAAGACTTGAAGCCTGACGCTTGCTGGGGAGAAACCGTAAATGGGTTGCCTACATGCATCTGGGTATGTATTTGCTCGCACTATGAGAACGATCGTCGATCATGCTTGGGATGCCGTTGGTACTGGGTCGCTGTATTGGTTGGTTGGGGGTCTGAGGGCGAGTGAATGTAGGTTTCGAAGGCGATTACGTGTTGGGAACCCATTCGCGTCGGAGCAGGATCCTGACGATTCGGAGAAGGTTCTGGACGTCTACGTGTACCGTGTTTGCGATTGTGAGAGAGATGCCACTGGCGGTTCAGTGTCATGGTTGATTCTTCCGAAAGGCACCTGCTCTTGGAGCACTTTGAAGTCGTCTCTACCGAGTCTGCTGGATCGAGACCGTGAGACCATTTTCTTTCCATGATGGAGTATTATACCTAGCAATGTGTCCATAAGTGTGCACCATCGATGTCATTCACAGGTGTGCACGTCTGTAGGCATGGGGTTACTAGGGTTGGCGTGCAATGTGTCAAATTGAAGTGACAACACGAACATGATGGCATGAGTTCATTCTTTCTGGGAAATACACTCAATTCATGTTTGTCAACAATGAACATGACGATATCGCGGTTGTCGTGACGTGCATAGCCAATCCCTCGTTGTCGTCACATGCCCACGCGTCCCATTCAATCTCACGCGTTTGCAAGAACCCAAAAGTCGTCACGATCAGCACGAGTATATTTTGCGGAACGACCATCATACCTGCTCCATACAGCCTGTTCTCCGCAGCTCCAGAAACACAGAGCAACGAGGTATCATCAATCGAGACCCTGCGCCGAATGAGTCACGCCGTGTGGGCTAAGAGGGACAGTTGAAGCAGTGGTGCGTAGTGCGAAGCGAGGCGGGCAGAGCGTCGTTGCTGTGGCAGAGGTTGACACACCAACTTTGCTTCGCGAGAGCGAGTGATGCCCAAAGGGACCCGCGGGGGCTTACGAAGACACCTCTGTGCTTTGAGGGGCTCTTAAGAGATCTACCGCGTGAACTCCTCGAGGGCCATACGTGCAAACGAGAGGGAGGTTTTGGCGAGAAAAGGGTAAGATTGCGAAATGCTCGCTCGCGACCCTAATGCGCCGAGGGAGGGCGCTATATCGGGTCTTCTCCTTCAATGCGTTGTTTCCCTGGAGATTGCCTTGTTCGCAGGGTGATTTCTTTTTTTTTTGACGAGATGGTAGCTTCATGTAGGGGACTTCACGGGAGGATTCAGAATGATAGAGCCGTAGGGCCGAGGCGGACGAGGCTGCAGAAGGACTTGTGCGCACGCAGCAGTGCTCGAGCAAGTGCTCCGGCTGCGCGGTCGCTGGTATAGTGGAACACGGGACGAGGAAAGGCGTGCACACAGCAAGCGGAGGTCAGTCCCCATCTCATGGACGGAACTAGGGACAGACAGGACATGGACAGTGGCAATTGCGGCATTGTCCACGCGGGCTT
This sequence comes from Cladosporium colombiae, assembly GCA_026122715.1. Classification (NCBI taxonomy): domain Eukaryota; kingdom Fungi; phylum Ascomycota; class Dothideomycetes; order Cladosporiales; family Cladosporiaceae; genus Cladosporium; species Cladosporium colombiae. The sequence continues at coordinate 1,068,269 of JAKZFA010000014.1, forward strand.
TGTCTCTCTCGCAAGCGAGCAAGTAAGCAAGTTGTGAGGAGAGGTTCTTGCTTTTCTTCACCGCATACAAGCAAGCGATGGGCGGTCAGAATTGTGGGAACGGAGTGGAGGCCCGTCTTTAGACGACTGATATGCTGTCTGGATCTCTGTTCCCGCCACCTGACAGACAAGGCTCGAGAAGACGGTGAAGACATGTTGAACACGACCCTAGATCACCAGCCAGCATGCGTTACGCGGACCACGCCGGATGCGCTGTTCCCCATTGCGCCTGTGGCAAAGATCTGGCAGCTGGCGCGCCACCACGCGTGTTCGTAAACAAGGTAAACAAGGAAGAGGCTGGCAGTTTGGGGGACGACACATGACACGACACGAAAATCCGTCAATGTTCACGATCTGGTGGCGGGCGGGGGACTCGCACACTGGCCTCTTGAATCTGATGGAGGATGGTCAGTATCTTGGAACGCAACGATCGCGTTCCCGTTCCCACGCCTCTGGGCCCATCTTCGCAATCGCAATCCAGGTCCAAACCCAACCTCCAACCGTCAGCCATCGTCACGCGAGTAGGCAGAAATTCCGATCGTCCTCGCTATGCGGAAACGTCACGACGGAACCAATCCAATCCAATCCGTTCCGATCTCTAGGGTTCCTACGGTTTTGCTGGCAGCCTGGCCGTTGCTGGCCACTGACTTAGGGGGAGCGAGGGCTTTGCTCTGCTTTGCCTTGCAGAGTACGTGTACACGCCGCGGCGTTGCGAGTCTGCACGCACGCTACTAAGGATTGATGGGCGCCGGGTTCGCTTTGTGCCAGACGGCGAGCGTTGGAAAACAAATGAATCGATGACGGGCAGCGCTGGGGGCCGCTGAGTCGTGAGAGTTGAGCTTGCTTGCCTTGGAGCGCGCGTGCGCTCCGCCTCCCTCCCTGACGACCGCTGGTGTGGGTTGACTCGAAGAGAGGATCGTAGGCTCTGAGTAGACTGGGTCCGAGTCTGTGAATCTCTGACACGGCGCGGTTTGCTCGCTGTGTTTCGGCCTTTCTTGTCAGTCAGGCGGGAAGGGCTGTGCTGTCCTGTCTGAGATCTTCCATTTTCTGCCTGAGGTGAGGCGGAACAAAACAAACCCGCCCAGACAGATAGATCTACAGCGGTGAACTGGCATGTCCAGCCTGCTTCCTCGTTGAGCCACAGCATGGACAAATGCCCTCAACTCGTTCCATCGTCGACAGTGACGCGCCATGACTCTCTCACCATCACCAACACGAATCTCGTGATGTACTCAATATTTCTCCCAACAATCAATAGTCGCATCGCTCCAAAATCGGCAAAGCAAGCATAACCCAAAAAGGACCAAACACGCCATACAAATGTATGTATGTAGATAGTGTTTTCCCGGCACCCATCGTTCCACTTCCCCCATAAACCTAAACGCGTTCCTCTCGCCGTTCCCAGCCTGCATGATGCAGCCCATCAACACGTCTCTCGCCTCTCTCGCGCCCACCCGCCCCAGTTTCCGCGCCCACCGGATAAGTACAAGGGCCTGGCACATATGCATCCCGCGTGCCTGCGAGATCTGCGGTGCAGAAGGTTTCTGTCATGAATTGCAGTAGCCGCAACGGCGCGCGCCTTTCCTGGCTACCTGGCAGAAGAGCCCGCTAGTCTGGGAAACCTACCTTACGCTTGCGGGCGGATGCAGTGCTCCCCGCTGTGATGGTCCGTCTCTTCTCGACTCGACTGCCAGACAGGGCGGAAAAAGGAAAAAAATTGTATGGTTTCAGAGGGCTGGGGAGGAATATGCACTAGCAGACGGTTGGCTGGTGGTTATGCTTTGTGGGTGGTGGAAAGTTTAGGAAGTTTGGGAGGGGAGGGGCCATAAGTTGCGGTGTACAGGCACAGCAGGCTTGACAGGATCTGCTACTCTCTCGCACGTGGGTCTTGATGTGTAGCTACCGCGAGAGCTGTTTATGCGTCCCTGCCTGACTTTGGTTGCTATGTTATAGCTGTTGTGGGGAGCTCGACGTGCCTATTTTGATATCATGTGACTGACTAAATTTACGGATACGAATGAGAGGCACAGCAAAAGCGAGATACGAAGATGTGGTGAGAGCGTCAGGTCAGCGCTCGTGCTGCTGCTGCTGCCAGCCGTAGACTTCTGTCAGCATGCGCTTCGAGCAGGGATTCTCAGGCACCAAAATCAAGAAAAGTGACAATGGCTCGGCTAAGGCAGGCAGCGCGCAGCTTGGGTTCAGGGGCACGATCGGGGGGGTGTGTGGTGTGGTGGTGACGGCACGCGTCTTTCCTGCGAGTAGTGCTCGTTCTTGATTTGCAGTTGATGGTGTATGTATGTCTTGGCCTTCGCGGTCGATGAGCGAGACGCATCGAGAGGCTCCTGATGCGGTGGTTGTCTCTCGGTGACGCGCACACATGCCGGCAGTAGTGCACGCGTCACACTGTCACCGGCGGCCAGCCTCTTATCTGGCGGATCGGGCGGGCGTGAGACGAGGCGTAGTATCGACAGGACGGTGACACGTAGCATGCGCGCAACGCTTCGGCCCAGCCAGCAGCGAGGCAGGCTCAGCAGGCTCAGCAGGCTCAGGCTCAGGCTCAGGCTCAGCAGCAGCAGCAGCAGCAGCAGCAGCAGCATCAGCATTCGCCGGGCAATCTCGCGACACGCGAGCCACGCACGAGCACTGTGAGCAGTGGATGGTGTGATCTGCCTGCGTGGTCTGTGAGTGGCGTTGGCGGCGGCGGTGGATGTGGTGCTAAGCCTACCGTGCTACACTGACATTCATGGGAGTATCGACGGAACGATCTTCTTCACGGCAACCTACCGGTGCGGTGGCTCGGGTGGACTGGATCATGGTTGTGCGCAGGCGCGCGGACGTCAACATCAACATCAACATTTACAATTGACGGGTGTCTGCGGTGCGCGTGCGTGCATGCTGCAAGCCCTGCTCGCCTTAGCGATGTTGATGCGAGACTGCCACGACTGCCACAGGACGCGGGCGGAACCAGGCGCGATTTGATAATTGGGTGTGCGATGCTGGACGCATGAAAATGAAACCGGCGCACTCTAGCTTTCCGCTCGCATGGGTGCTTAATTTAGGTTGTCGGAGGAATCGTGTGAATTCATGCATGGCCAAGGTCTAAGCAGCTGCCCGTGGATTATTGCTTCCATGTCTGCCACGACGTGCTGATGCGAGGCTGTGAGGCTGTCCTGCTAACTTTGCCTGCTTGCTTTGTGCCTGAGCCCGACTCTCCTCGCCATCATCCCACAGCCGGAGTCCGACGAGAGGGAGGGAGGCGAGGGAGGCATCGCGCCGTGCGGCAGCGTGCATATTATTGTGGATAGATGCATACATCCTGCTAATAAGGCTGATGGACCGTAGTGAGGAGTGCCGGGACTACTGTACCACCACCTAGCCACCTCATCTCGTCTCGTGTAGTGCTTCCTGCTCGCTGTCCGAATTGATTATCATCCTTGATCACAGTACAGTCTCTGTCGGCCCTGCCAACTAAACACCACGCAATAGCCTTTGCTACTGCACGGCTAATCCTCCACCACGCCTCGCCCTCGTCCTCGTCGCCGTGCACGTCTCGCCCCGCGGCCCAATTCCTCCGCCAGCGCCAGTGCCTGCTTCATCTCGTCTGCTCGCCAATGACATACAACTAGCGCCGTCACTTAGTACACGCTCGTTCGCCCAGGGGCCTCGTCGATTCTCCTGGTCAACAGACACCGCGCCGGCCTGCGCTGGCAACACTCCCAGACCTGTGCTCGCCGCAAGACTCTTTCTGGAAGCGATGCTAATCCCGCCCTCTTCACCCTCATTATTACCCTTCATTACCATCCCTGGCCACCGCGTCTCACTCCCAACTACCCGCTTAATCTGAGCCCTGCTGCCGGCACTTGACGAAAGCGAGTGTGCACTCCTGCGTGTCTCATCCCGTAGTCTTCTGGAAACACCCCAAAACCGTTCAAGAACGCCGCCCGGACTGCACCGCGCCGCTGAGCCCTCTCTGCTCGTTCCGCCGACCCGGACCTTCGTCTGTACTGAGCTCGCACCCCGACCGCCATCCATCACCACCACGAGCACGCCCGCCCGCCGCCAGACCAGACCCAGGAGTCGCCTGCCAACGTCTGTCTCATCGGCATCACTGGCCCCACCCTCTTCGAGTCAAGGCGTCGACCCGCGCGCCGCGCCAGCCCGCCCCTGTTCCTGTTGATCTCCTGCTAAACCACGCTATCTCGACCGGGACCCCTTCCGCCATCCGTGGGACTTGCACGCTGTCTGTCTACCTCCTCGAGCGAGCCCGCTACCTCATCGAAACCCTTCTCCAGGACCATCCACGCTCTTTTACATCCAACTTTAAGCCTGTGCAGGACCCTTACCGTCCCTGCAACCCAGCTCGTCCCTCCTTTTGCATCACTTATCTCATACTATCACCTATACCAACCCGTTCTAATTCTAATATCAACGCCAACCCCCCTCTCTTGTGTCTAAGACATCCAACTCTCATCGCTTGCCGGTCCCGCGATCGCCTCTCACCCAGCCTATCGTAAGTTTCTCGGAAGCTTGGATGCCAGAAACTTGTAGACTGACCATCTGCTAGGCACATCCACGTCTTCATCATACGCATGTTGAGATAGATCTGGTATTTCAATCATTTCGGCTTCGACACAGCGAAGCCTTAGCGCCACAATGACCGTCACGTACGACACGTCAAGTCGCGGCTGGACGAGCAGCTCGCAACAATCGCTATGTCTCGAGGACAAGTACGAGATCCTCAAGGATATTGGCGATGGCAGCTTCGGTAGCGTCACATTGGGCCGAACAAGGAGCGCTGGCGCTCAAATCGTTCGCCGCGGCACAATGGTGAGTCCTTCAATGGCGTATGTTAGAGCCATCATATACTGACAAACGCCCAGGTCGCCATCAAGACGATGAAGAAGACATTCGAGAACTTCTCACAATGCTTGGAGCTACGCGAAGTAATCTTCTTGAAGTCCCTGCCTAACCACCCTCACCTGGTACCCGCATACGACATCTTCCTCGACCCATTGAGCAAGAAGCTCCACATCTCCATGGAGTACATGGATGGAAACCTCTACCAGTTGATGAAGTCTCGTGACCACAAGCCATTTGACAGCGCCAGTGTGAAGAGCATTCTTTGCCAGATCCTCTCTGGACTGGAGCACATCCACGACCACCACTTCTTCCACCGCGACATCAAGCCCGAGAATATCTTGGTCTCATCATCTGCCACTGAGACTGGCCACAGCTTCAAGAGATACTCATCTCTCGTCACTCCTCCTTCGACACCCCCCAACTTCTCCATCAAGATCGCCGACTTTGGCCTTGCCAGAGAAACCCAGTCAAGGACTCCTTACACCACATATGTATCCACCCGCTGGTACCGTGCCCCAGAGGTCTTGTTGAGGGCAGGAGAGTATTCCGCACCAGTTGACATCTGGGCTGTTGGTGCAATGGCCGTCGAGATTGCCACTCTCAAGCCGCTTTTCCCTGGTGGAAACGAAGTGGACCAAGTCTGGAGAGTTTGTGAGATTATGGGCAGCCCCGGCACTTGGGTGAACAGAAATGGTCAGAAGGTCGGTGGTGGCGAGTGGAAGGATGGCGTGAAGCTCGCACAGAAGCTTGGCTTCTCCTTCCCCAAGATGGCACCTCACTCGCTCGACACTGTTCTTCCCGCACCTCAATGGCCTGCAAGCCTCGCACACTTTGTCACCTGGTGTCTTATGTGGGACCCCAAGGTCCGTCCGACTTCGAGACAGGCTTTGGAGCACGAATACTTTGCGGACGCGGTTGATCCTCTCATTCGTCCCAAGAGCAGCAGCACCCAGAGACTTCTTGGCCGTAAGCCGTCCACCCTCATCACCAACGACTCACCCGAGTCAGGTCACCCATTGGCCACCAAGACTTCTCTCTGGTTCAGGAAGTCCCTCGGAGCCAAAGATGCAGCACCTCCAGTTCCCGAGCACAACCAGCCTGCACAAGTGCGACCAGCTCCCGTACACGCCAACACCACCGACGTCATTCCAGTAGCATCAAAGACTAGACCACTCAACACGAAGAGGTCGACTTGGTCCACGGCTACCGGCAACGCAGCTCCCATCCCGATTCTTCCATCCATCAAGCCAATCTCTCCTCTTCCCGACCAGACCACCGCTCAAGCCAGCACCAAGTCAACAGAGAACGGAGAAGAGCGAAAGAAGGTTGGAAGGCAATTGTCGCTCAACTCACACGGTAACCACTACGCGGACGCTCACCGACAGGAGGCAGAGCGTATGCTCGAGGGTGGAAACAGCCTGAAGTCTCCGACCGGCAGCCAAAGGGAAAGCTTCTTCTCTCACTTGCGCAAGCGTGCGAGGAGAATTTCTGGGAGGAACCAGGGTACTGTATCGCCCCAAGTTGAGGACGTTGAGGCCAACGCCGGCTGCGCGCCTTGGGCTGCCAACAAGCAGAGCTTGGATGTGCAGTGTATGGCACCCACACCTGTTGACCCTTCTGCCGATCCCAACTACGCCGAGCTCGATCGCGCCCTTCAAAATGTACGATACAGCCTTGATGCTACGGTTGGTGCACCCAACCTCCAAGCCAAGACACCAAAGAGGATGGCTAGCAACCCGGCTCTGAAGAGACACAACTCACTACCCTATGGTGTCGAAGAGAAGAGGTCACCTGCAGGTACTGGCCCGATTTCTAGCAGGACTCGCCGTTCCGTACGTTACGCCAATCCTTCACCTCACTATGATACGCCCGATGAGGAGGACGAGTTACTTGACGAGGCGCTCACGTCTGCCCAGAATGCCATGCAAGGTTTGGACCACGAGGCTGCAAGCAAAGCTTCTCGTGCCCTTGCTAGACCTCAGCCCCAGCACGTGCTTTCTGACCCTGGTATCGCCGGACTCTATCCCACACCCTCTCCCTCAAAGGATAACAACAATGTCAACTTTGGCTCACACGATTGCACACCCTCAAAGCCAATGACCATTCCAACGCAGCCTCCGCAGCAGAAGGGTGTTGTCAACCCACAGTGGCCCACTCCGCCTTACGAGGAGAGCGAATGGGCAGCCTCGGCGGCGGCCAGCATCTTCGCCACACAAGCAGCCTACCGGTGATGATTAAACTTAACTTTCGACGGATTTCAACACTCTTTGGACCGCATTTTCTCGGTCTCATTTAGCTTTTTCCACATTTCAGCATCGCCTGGCATCTTTCAACTTGCCTAAGATACCCATTTTTCGTATTTGGCTCGACCGGTTTCAGCTTTTCCTGGTCGGCAAACTCCGATCATTTCCAGTTTTTACTCTCGCAAGATACCAGCGATGGAAGGGCGCCTTGGGGCGTCCTTTTCTCCATCTGCAAAAAAAACCAACCGCTCGCTTTTACATTTGCACAGACACGGCGTTACATCCACGGCCTCACATATACATCATTCAAAACTCGCACCATCTTAACAATCTTTTCGCTTCGACACAGCCTGGCGCCGTCTCTACTTTGCACATCATACGACTTTACTCACAAACCTTTTTGCTGGTACCTTTCCTGTCTCCGTTCAACGGGGTTCAGGACCATGTCTCCTTCTGCGCAGCCTTATATGGCTGAGAATATTTTCCTTATTTCATTTGTTCGTCATCGGCTAACCAAAAACTCTTTTTTTCGCATCCCCTAGCTGGGAAAGGAGCTCTGGGGGCGGGTTTATCTGTAAACTGTACCAAAATCAGTGTGTTCTTATCTGTTTAGGCTCAATATGGAGCAAGGGAGGAGGAAAAAGCGCGGGCTCTTATCTTTAGACCATCCATATCTTTTCTCTCTCTTTCTCTATATACCACGTCAGTTGTTTTTACACCTACTTTTCATTTGGCCTCAGTACCTGTCAAATTTTCGTCACGAGTTGTAAACTCCCATGCACAGGCGAGGTAAGGTTGCTTGTGCTGGACGCTTTTCGTTTGTGGCGATTATTGAGATCGTATCAACTGGAAGGGAAACTCGCTGAGGGTGGGGAATAAATCTCCAGCGTTGAGATACGAGTGACTTTTACTATGTTGGTTTGGTCGAGGGCTGGGCGAGGAGAGGGTTGGGTATATGGACGCCTAAGAGAGAGTGTAGATAGGACATTGTAGATTCTTAGTCTGTGCGAAAGTCATGATACGTTCTGTCTACCTATCTCTTTGAAAGGTGATGCGGGCGCTGGGGTGGAATGGAGTTAATTGTTGAGATTTTTATTTATTGCCGTAGCTGAGACGTTTGTACTTGGGTAATGTTTTATCTTGTTTTGCTCTGTCGTGACAGTAAATCTAAGTGAGCTTCCCTGTGACGCTCGACGTTCGACGTTCAGTGACGAGCACAAGAGCTCGAAGAGGGACTTCGAAATTTTGGTTCACGATGCAACGATTGAGCTTCAACTTCAACGATCACACCTCACGGCGCGAACAACACCTTTACAAATTACGGATTCAATTACTGCATAAACAGTTCTAGGTCCGAACAGCTGCCGGACCGCAATACCTCACTCCCGCCAATACCAACCTGCAATCCGCGCCGGCGCAACCAACATCACACTCACCCGCCTAACCATGGCGCCCTACACCAACATCCCCCTCTCGCCAGCAGAGCTCTCCTACCTCCAGACCTCCCTCTCCGCAACCCCTCCCATCCGCCCCGATGGCCGTTCGCCAACCCAATTCCGGCCCCTCGTCGCCGAAGCAGACATCCTGCCCTCCGCCAACGGCAGCGCGCGCGTGTGCTTCTCCGACGGCACGGAAGCGATTGTGGGCGTGAAGGCCGAGGTCGAGAAGAGCAAGCGTCAAGCAGAGGGAGAAGGTCAGAGTGAGGATGTTGAGATGGGAGGAGAGGATATCAATGCGACTGGGGAGGGCAAGGGCAGGAACGAGTGGTTGGAGGTTGCGATTGATGTTCCCGGGTTGAGGGACGATGATGCGCTGCCGGTGTTTTTGGGCGCTATGCTTAGCGAGGCGCTGTGTGCGGATGGGGGGTTGAGGGATCGGTTGTGGATTAATGGGAGGTTTCATTGGAGGTTGTATGTTGATGTGAGTGTTGCTGTGCTCTCTACGTTGGGATTTTGTTGGGAAGGGAATTTCAAGGACATTATGCTGACAAGGTTGACTACAGATCCTGCTGCTTTCGCCGCCTCTTTCATACCCTCTGCCTCTGCTGAGCTTGACGACACACCTCGCTCTGCTCAGCACTCGCCTCCCAGCTCTGCTCTCGCAGGGCGACGAAGACCCGCTGTTCAACGACGACTGGGAAGCTTCGACATACTTGTACCCACGCCAATCGAAATCATCGCCACCCGAGCATCAAGCCAGACCGCCAATCACCCTCCTCGTTACCACAGTCGGGCCCAACATCCTTTTCGATCCGTCCCGCGATGAACTTGCGGTAGCCGAAACAGTGCTCGCCATCTCCGCTGCCCAAACATCAGCTGCGACAGCAGAGTCTAGCGGTCTGAAGGTCGTTGCCATGCGTACCATCGACCCGCCTTCGCGGCTGACGGCTGCTGGTGTGCCTCGCGATGTGAATTCTGCTACTGGAGCTGCTGCGACGGCGAGTGCCAGCGAAGTTCTGGCGGCTAGGGAGAAGGATGAGGGCAGAGGCGTTTGGAGAGCGCCGCGAGGTGGTGTGCGTAGGGGTGTTGTGGCGGAAGCTGTCAAGATGATTGTCGCGAAGGGTGGCGTGGGTGAGGAGGTTTTGGGTGGACTCGAGGGAGTTGAGACTTGAGGACTCGATCGAGTCTGATGAGATTCTCCCTCATCGAAGACGCGAGACGTATTGCTGCTGGCCAAAAGTCTGGACTTCTCGGCCGCTAGGGATCAGCCTGGTCTTGAAAGATGATCGAGGCGCGCTATACAAAGCCCAAAGCACACTGTGCTATGGCTCCTGCCGCCAGGTGCTAAAGGCTTGGCCAAGTCGATGGCTCTGCTGTAGTCCCAAGAGCCTGGCGTTTGGGCATTCGTCGACTTCAACAACCTTTTGCAGACAACTGTGGCCTCTGGACCCATCTTTGGAGCCGGCCAAGGAGCCCAACATCTGCGAACCAATCGGTAGAAATACACAGATGTTGACCGCCTTTGTAGTCAGACACTGCTTGTGCCTGGACAGTTGTTATGATAAGTAGTTATTGAGAACTAGCTGCATCATATCGTTGGTATCGACCACGAAGGCTAAACGACATCATTTCCATATGTATGCTTCACAGAATTGTATCCGTTGACTGATTGCGTGCAATGCAAGGCACTGGTGCTCCATGCGCCAAAAACAACAGTACAAGAAGCACAAAAGTCCAAAGAAAATAATTAAGTGCTTCAGACAGCGCCAAACATACCCACTCGGATCAAGGACCTTCTGGTTACTTCGGAACCTTTGCTCTGCCCAAAGCACCAGCCATACCTGGATTTCAAAATTAACGGGCGCCTAAGGGCGGAGAGAAGGTGTCCAAGAACAAGTTGACTGACCACGAGACAATCAGCCCCATGCAAAGCCTTACGCTTTCCCTGGGCGTTGAGATGCCCACCGAATGGGAAATGTTTCCTCTAAGCCGAAACAAGATGTTGGTCGATGTACGCTGATCTCGTTGGCCACCGGGGTAGTATCTACAGGCGCGATTCCATAGTTTGGCTAGGGCCACCATTGAGATACCACTGGAGCTTGATTTGTACTTCATTATCGAGTGTGGTGATACCACAGAATTTGCTTAGAGTTATTGATGCTTACCGCTTAGAGCTTGACTGATTTTTCGGCATCGAATATTCTAATACTATCAGATTCGTTTTCGAAACAGACGATGCTGAGACACTCCGGGCGAAGACAGCAAAAAGTGTAATAGAGGCTCTCCGGTTGCCTGTCCTCAAGACATTGGCTTTGGCTGACTGTGCAACCACGCAGATCGACCTTGTTCTTCACTCTCTTTGGCCGCCTGCAAGTGACTTTGCTCTCGCGATGTAACCCAGATCAATTCGGTGACTTATGCTCGACCGTTTCAAGGCTTTAAGTACTCGACACTTCCCTTCCCTCCTCCGTCTCTGCCTACTCGAACTTCTGCAGCTACCAACACCACCAAAACAACCACCATGGCACCCACCGACACGGAGACCAACGACTCCATCGCCGCACAACGTCTGGCCGACAGTGCTCGCCACGCCATCCAGAAGCTCGAAAAAGTCCTCTACAAGACCATGACACCCACCCTCGCCCAGGACCTGAAGCTGGACGAAATATCATCCGACCTCGTCAGATGCTTGGGTCGCATCCACGAGCAGCAAGACAAGCATCCCAGCACTTACCTGCTGGGAGGTAGTGGCGAAGTCGCTTTACCAGAGCCTGCTATCGTCATGGTGGATACTCGGGACGCCTTGGTGGATATGCTCGTCTCGATGAGAGGTGTCCTCGATAGTCCCAATGCTGCCGCACATCTCTCCGTCGACTTGGAGGGATACCACCTTGGGAAGGAGGGCACCATCTTCCTGGTCCAGGTCTTCCTACACGCGACCAATGCCGTTCATATGGTCCACGTCGCGGTGCTGGGTGCCACTGCGTTCTCGACGCCCGTGGCTGCCACCAACGGGATGTTCAAGGGCATGCCACTGACGCTCAAGGCGGTGCTGGAATCCAGCACTGTCACGAAACTGTTCTGGGACTGCAGGAGCGACAGCCAAGCGCTCTTCCATCTTTACGGTGTCAAACTAGCTGGTGTTATTGACGTCCAGCTGTGGGATGTCGCGACTCGTGGCTCGAGTAAAGAGCGGGCCAGAGTCAAGTCGCTGTACCACGCCTTCACGCAAAGGATGAGAAGAGATATCTCGGAAGCGGATATCAAATCGTGGTCGTTGGTCAAAGAGACTGGATACAGAACCCACGGTGGGGACGAATACGAAGAGGCCGAGCGCTGGCACATCGAAGCTGGTGGTAAACTGCCCGAAGACACTTCCAGCAAGCTCCAGGACTCGGTAGGTAGCCAAGACTCCGGGTCCGACAGAGAGTCGCCGAATGAAGGCCAGGATGTCTTTGCTCAGAGTCCTCTACGTCCTTTAATGCAGGCCCCTACACTGTCAACGACGTCCGCGTTCTGCCCGTCATGCTTGAACACTTCACGATCAAGCATCGATTCTGGAACGCTGAGTGGCAGGTTCACGTGTGCACCGCATCCGAGGCCAGAATTGAGGAGGGTGTCGACCCCAAGTCCAACGCTTCGGTGGCGGACGTGAAGAACTGGACTCTGGTCGGGTGGAGGGATGTGGTGCAGGTCGACAGGTTCGCGACATCGTGAGGATTGGGTGTGTTGCAGTGATGATGGAGTTGATCGATTCACGGGTTTCTTTTCGATTTGGAGTTTGGGGCTTGGGTCTGCGATTTTGATGGAGTCCAGGTCGCATGGGGATTTCTGAGTTCTGTTGCAACTGGCATTGTACATTGTTTTTGTCTAGTTATGTTGGCATGGGAGCATAGCATTGTCTGAGCATTATACCACGACAGCATTACCCGATCAGTGACAGAAATCCGTTTGAGTGTCGATCGATTGAATTATTCCACATGACGAACAACCTTTATCGATGCCTAATGTAGGGAATCAACACGAAATGCCAAACAACACGAACATAACATGTATTTTCGACAGCTGTGAACGCCAACGATGACGTCGATCAATTCGAACTCGACCCGATTCGACACAACGTGCAAGCTTTAAATTGAACCTCAACCTATAACATTTGAACGATCTGGACACATATGCATTAATCTAGATCCAACCCTCATAAGTCAGGATCGGACTACAAGTCACAGATACAAAATCAGAATTACTGACCGGACAAGCAACACCGAGCACCTCACCAGGCGAATCACAAGAAAAGATGCATCCAACTCAATCCAGCACCAAAAAGAAAAAGCAAACAAACCCAAACCCGAGTCCAGCGCCGCCACCGTACTACATCACCTCCGTCACGCCACCCGCCTACTGCCACACCTGCGGTCGCATCATTTCGTCGAAACGCAACACGCCCTCGGCCAAAAAGCAGCAAGACCCGCCCAAGACAGCGCCCAAATTCTGCTCAGAACGCTGCAAACGCCACAAACCCTCCAGTTCACCAGCGAGCGCAGAAGTACACGTGGAGAAAGCTCTAGTGGCACTGCTGGAAGGCCGCACGCCGCCGCCACCCTACAAGTCTTCTGAGTCGCCGAGCAGCGAAACGGACAGACCGTTGCCAACGCCACTTGCTCTCTCTGCGACGCGGAAGAAAGGAGAGTCTCGGGTCCTGCTGCCGCTGTCAATTCTAGAGGAAGCAGTGTTTGGCTCACGAAGTGATCCGGAACGGTCATATGGACGGAGACGGAATCGTGCTTTCAGAGGTGTGCGAGAAGATGGGCAGTGGCGGAGCGTGGACATGGAGGATGATTCTGACGGTGGGGATGGAGCGAGGCCAGAGCCGATTAGTACGTGGGACGAGGCGGACGATTTTGAAGGCGATGATCTAGAGATCGAGGGTGGAGTGAAACTAGAGCGTAGAAATTGGGACGACGAGGATGAGGAAGTAGGAGCAGGGGAAGCGGAGACGCCAGAGTTGGCAGCGAAGAGGCGGGCGGGCCAGAAGAAGGCTGAAGAGAGGGAGTTCATTAGGTGCGTAGTAAGGAGGGCTGTGGTGTTTGGTATTGAGGTCGATGGATGGGAGGAAGTAGGCGGTGGCGCAGGAACCACTAAGAAGAGCAAGAAAGGCAAGGGAAGGGACACAGAAGAAAATGAAGAGGTCACAGAGAGCGAAGTGAAGCCACGGAGGAAGTGCGAGGCAATCATGTCTGGTCAAGTAGTAGAGCCTAGTTTTGCTAAGGGCGACTGGAGCGTCAGGTGGCGCGATGAATGAAGCTATCCTTGCCGCGAAACTACAACGGGCTCAAGTTGCAAGTATCGAAGTAAACATTGATGGTTTGACGGGGGTTCATAAACGTGGCAAATGGCTTGCACGATCTACACTCTCCGAATCGCACGGCGTCGCTAGTGTACAGGCGGTTTCCAAAAATGCCGGATATGCGGTCCTGGTCCGTACCATACACGGGGTATATGTGAAAGGATGCTTTTGATGGTGTGAAGTTTCCAGCAGCGTTGGTGAGGCGTGATTCGAAACAGACGCTTTGAACGCAAGAGATTTCTTCAGCGGAGCTACATTCCATCATAAACAGTAGCCGCCTGTATTCCATCGCATCCGGCCCGGTCTTGTCTGCGGGCTCAAACGCCTGAAGTAAACCCCCCGTCTCGTTTGTACCACAGCAACAATCCATTAAAGAGAAAGCATTTAAGCCTCCTCGATGTTGCCCCTCTCGGAAACGTAGATACCGTCAAGGAACTTACGGATATCCTTGTTGCGGACGCGGCAGATTTGCTGGATGTCGGCAGCGGACTGAGAGACGTTCTCGATGGAGTTACCGCTAAGGACGAGCTCGTCCTTGACGTTCTTGGAGGCCTCGACCTCGACGCCCTCACCGAGGGTGATGCGGCGGACGAGCTTCTCGCCGAGGAAGTTGCTGCGCACAGCATGTCAGTATTTGCGATTCCGATGGTGACGTGATTCCGTCCTTTGGGACTTTCGAGGGTCGCGTACCGGATCTCAACAACCCAAAGGCCGGTGTCGTTGTCCTTGTCAAGGTTGACGTTGATGGGGAAATGGGCGTAGACGTAACGCATCTTGTACTTGAAGCCCTTGGTGACACCAATGATCATGTTGTTGACGAGCGAACGGACGGTACGGAGAGCGGCGACGTTCTTGCGGGCACCGTGGTGCATCTCGATCTTGATGGTGGAGGCATCGGGCTGCTGGAAAGAGACGGCCAAGTGACCAAGGTCCTTCTTGAGGGTGCCACGGGGACCCTCAACGGTGACCTGGCGGGTCTTGATAGTGACCTTGACTGCACAGAGGTTCCATTAGTTTTTGCCCTCTTGGATTTGCGCATTCCCTCCGACCAATTGTTCCTCCATCTTGTCGTTTTCGATATCCTCCTCCGCAGGGATTTGTCGCATTCGTCTCATGACCGGATCGGGTGGAATTTTTGGGGATAACGCACCGCCCTCAGGGACCTTCAGGTCTTCCTCGGAGTGAATGTACCTCATTTTGGCGGCTTGATGCTGTGGTTAGTAGTATCGAGAAGTACTTGTCGCTGCCAGAGACTCGCAAATTCGCTGCTTGGTGCGGACGAGGCCTCTCTACGAAACTCTTGGCTGTGCCACCGCGGGACGAAATTCGGCCCGCCCTACGCTAAGCGATTTATGGCAAGCGCCCCTCGGCAAACTTGACGCAAAACAAAAAAGAGCTGCCGACCCTAGGATTCGAACCTAGATCTTCACTTATCTGCTGCGGCGGCGGAGGGTAGGCGGCATGCTGCGGTGGGTAGGTGGCATGCGGCGGAGGGTAGGCGGGTGCAGATAGTGATGTTCTGACCATTAGACTAAGCCAGCTTGATTGATAATAGTAATGTTCAATTGACAATTATGTATGTTTGCACGCTCTATCGTAGAGGCTCACACTTTAGTAAAGGCTGCCTAAGAGCGATACAAAATTGAATGCAGAGCCTAAGCCCTATCAAGAATTTGTCTTCGCTTCTGGCTACGTCATTCCTCCGAACAGATGTGAGGTCGTAGAAGTACTGCTAGGCGCCTGAATGAGATGCATATGGAAGAAAGAGAAGTGACAGAACTGAAAGTGAGTAGACGAAATTCGTAGAAGCTATGTCTAAGGTATGTGCGTAAGCTTAGATACTTCCGTTAGCCGCGGCAGGCTACAATTACGTAAAATGCTTTGCTGCTGCCAAGACGATACATGCGTTTGCTCAACCTCACTTCATTGTGTCGATTACTTAGAGTGTGTTTGCATATACATGACCTGAGCATAGTTAATCTACGTACTATGTGTTGCTGAATCAAGGCTGAGGTTGCGGTAAGGAGCACATCTCACAATAGGTAGGCTATTGCCAAAACAATTCAAGGGCGCAATATGTTTCTACGAGGGACATTTCTAGTAGAATCATATACTAGATACAGGTAGTGCTCTAATTAGAAGTAGTGGTAGAAGCTTATAATGCCTCGAGGCTCTAGCAGAAGCTGTAATGTTACTACAGTGTTCTCCAGCATAATATTGCTAGAAGAATTATTGGTTGTCAATAAGAATACAAAGGCAAAGGCTTACAGTATCACAGCACAATGGCAGGGTGAGCAAGTAGGTTGAGCGGGATGGGATGGGATGGGATGGGAGGACGATCCCGCTGCGAAATCCCGACACATATCAGTTTTGTTGGCTTGCTCTCTTCTGCTTTCCTCCTACTAGGCCCACCATCATGTCTGTACGTATACCCCTGACTCTCTGCATCATACAGACTCTCACAGAAAAGAGAAGATATGAGCTTGTATCTTGAGAGAAAGCACTCGAGCCGACGTGCCTCAAGATCTGGGTCTCCAACCCACAGAGAACATCGCTGTATGAACTTATGAGCATTCACTAACATGAGAATAGGACAATCGCCGCCAGCCGCCTACCCCCCGCCGCAGCATGCCGCCTACCCCTCCGCCGCCGCATGCCACCTACCCACCGCAGCATGCCGCCTACCCTCCGCCGCAGCATGCCGCCTACCCACCGCAGCATGCCGCCTACCCACCGCCGCATGCCACCTACCCTCCGCAGCATGCCGCCTACCCACCGCCGCATGCCACCTACCCTCCGCCGCCATCTGGTGGTAAGTAGACAAGTTCTCTAGAAGCTGTTATATCCTGAGAGCTAACAAGCTGATCTGTATCACAGGCCAACAATTTATTGTAAGTACTGTTCATTTGTCCACCTCTAGCTATTGTATCCTACTCTACTGTACTACACTCTTCCCAATATCGATCTGGCCAGCTTGGATACATTAGCTATCCGCCGAGCGCTATCCTGCTGTTCCGTCCGCCGTTCCTGATGAACGAGAATCCTTGGGAGCACACACGTTGGCAGCACACGTTAGCAGCACGCACACGGCCGGTATTCCTTATGACTACCCATACAACCATGCGACACCTCTCCGAGTACTGCGATGCTCTAACTACACCCAATCCGTTCACCGTCAGCCTCGCTGGCTTCCTCGTCTTTGGTATCCTGGTATCCTAGTTGCCCCAGCATGCAACTTCCTCGTCGACATACGATGAGTTCTCGAAGTTCCAGTCCACAATCTACGACTCTGCTCCGGTCACGACATGTGTCAGAGCATAGCAACCTCATGAGCCTGGCTTTTCTTTCTAATTCTCTGGGATATCGTTCTGCACAACTTGCGTCGCTGCCAGATACGTGATCATTACTGACATAGTTATATAGTATGGCATTCCGCTCTCCGCGGCGCCGGGCCTTTTGGGCCCATTAGCTGCGCCGCCTGCCGCCTACCCCCTGCCTGCTTTCCCGCAGGCCACCCTGGAACCTCCTGTAAGAAGGAGGTTCCAGGGTAGGTGTAACCATTGCGGAGTAGGTATCAACTTATCATATGCAAAGAAGCAATAGAACTAACAGTAGTATAGGAGATCGGCCACAAGGTGGCCACCTGCCGCGTAAGTTAATCTCACAATACAGTGCTGTCGAGCGAAGTGAGATATGGACTACGGCAAGAACGGCGGAGCGGCGCCAGCAGGAATGCTCGTTGGCTTGTGTGCATCGAGTCTCCAATTAGCCTACGTCGATTTAGGACCCCTGCAGACCCAGATTTCACCTCGTTTGGCAGCACTGTACTTCTCATAGATTCACTGCTAACGATATATCAACAGAAGGCCAAGAAGGAGAAGAAGGAGAAGAAGGAGAAGAAGGAGAAGAAGAAGGACGAGAAGGAGGAGGAGGATGAGGACGAGGACGAGGACGAGGAGATGGGGGATGCCCTCCCCCTCGCCGCCAGCCGCCACCGCCCGCGCCGCCGTCGCCGCTCCGCCTCCCCCCGCCGCTCCGCCTCGCCGCCGCGCCGCCGTCGCCGCTCGCCGTCGCCGCCGCGCCGCCGCCGCGCCCCCCCTGCCGCCGCGCCCCCCGTCACCGCGCCCGCGCGCTCCTCCACTGCGCCCGCGCCCCGCCGCCGTGCCGCCACGCCGCCCCCCGACGCCGCCGCTGCCGCCGCCGACAGGAGCCCCGAGCGTGGGCGCGGCCGCGTGCGTGGGCCGCCGCCGCCTACCCGCCGCCTCCGCGACCTCCAACTGGGGGGCGCGGAGCCGTCCGGCCAGGTAAGACTTTTGTCTTCTATTTAGATGTATATTGCTTGCTAATAGTAAATCATAGTGATGGTGTCAAGCGTATCTCTGCCATGATCTACGAGGAGACCCGCGGTGTTCTCAAGACCTTCCTCGAGGGTGTCATGCCCACATTTTCTTTACTTTATACCATGACTAGTGCTGCAGAGATGGAAAGAGGGCAAAGCGCGCCCACTTCATTCAGATAACACGAATGGTGCTGTACAGTAGCAGCGGGTGGGAGCAGCAGCAGTTAAGAAGACAGATGAAATGCACGATCAATAACTCTAACACTCGTTTCGATTCTCATGCTTCTCACCTTTTCTAAAACTGACTACCTTCTCCGATGACGCTAGACTCTGTTGCGCACTAATGTGTAGCATAGCCTAGCATTGATGTGTACCACTTTCATATCAATCATTCCGCACTCGTCACATACTACCAGTCTCTTCTCGGCCAGCTTCATCAGTGTGTTACCATCCGGCCACTTGGAGTTCTTCCCAATCAGGTCCATGACTGTCCACTCTGGTCACTTCCTGAACACGCAGCTGAGGTTCGTCGCTAACACACTCTTGCCCTCCTCGTCGGGCGCCTTCACCAGGTCCGTCAATGTATTACCGATGCGCCACATGAAGTCAAGTCCGAAGCAAGAGTAAGATCGGAGGTCGACCGAGTGCAGGGCCGTAAGCGAATTCGTGCTCGATTGCAGCATTGAGGAGAAGCGGCCGGACAACGTCGAAATTGGGTTCTCCTGGGACCCTCACAAACAGCCTCATAGTCGTAGCTACGATGCAGACCGCAGATGAAACCCTGGCGTGATGACCTCCTGCTTGTCTCCAAGGGCGAGATGTTGGACTTAAGAAACACGATGAGTTCTGGGAACCAGAAGTCGGAAAGCGGTTCCGTCGTGCCATCCGAGGTCGAGTGTGTACAAGAGTGTGGTCATGGTCGCCGATGTCGAAGCTGCAGATATTTATCGATAGGTGCAAGTCCAGCAGCAATAGATATTGGAGCCGTCTGAGTCTTGTCAGACCCGTACCAGTCGTGTGCGGATGCGCCGACGAGGGTTGATGGTCTTCCAGCCAAAAGCGTCAACGATCTTTCCTACTCGCACACGCCAATCCTGATCAGATGTTTTATCGATCGCCGTGTTAGTAAAATTCTCCCAGCCTACATGCCAATCCACTTTAACTCTGTGAGACCAGGACAGCATCTGACAATCTTCAGGATATTGCTTGTGTCTGCTATACATTCAACCAGGTTCAAGGTTTTGAGCTGTGCGCATGGTATGTCGGAAGGTAGGTCGGGCAACCACGAAGCTGCAGACGAAGATGGATATGGATTTGCTCGAAAAGGGCGCACTCGATGCCAGTTAAGGACGTAAGCTAGAACGAGAATGTAATCGTCAACGAACGTTAAGAGGTCGTACGTCGCCGTAGTGCAGGGCGGACCCATGATGCCGAGCCAGATCGTAGTTGACAGGCTCATCCAGCTGATGAAGTCGCTCAGGCCATCGGGAACGATACCAGGAGCTGGATCTTCAAGATCCTCCTGGTCGGCATCTGAGGTACGATGGGAAGTAAGCACGGTATTGCGGTTTCGAAGACGTGTGCAGAGGCCACCCCATGCGTGGGAGGGGTCTTCGTCATAGACATGATCGAGGTAGTGAAGGAGGAGGAATGCGAGATCGCATGCGGAGACACAGACTCGATTTTTGGCGGAGTGAAGGACATTACTGATAGGTGTGCATAGACATGCTGAAAAGGGCCATCGCGAAGAGCCTGATTGGGGGACCATTGGAACAAGATCGGCGCAGATGTGAATGGCAACTACAAGACCATGTTGACCACGGTCACGAGGAAGTAATCCGTCATGGACTATTGTGAATGATTTTGCTGCAAACGGGATGAAAGAAGAGTGTGTAGAGAGATGAAGGCGTGCATTGGTCTGCGTCGGATTGCTCTGCTCGTCGCGAATCTTGACAGGCCTGACCTGATTTGGACGTCTCCAGCCAGGGACACAGGAGGAGTGGACTTTCGGTTGTGAACTTAGCTCAGGCGAATTTATGACAAGCGGCGGCCGCTGGCGGTCGCATCCACCGCGTCGGCGCATAGCAACAGAACAAAGGCAGCTTGTGTTAATTAGAAGCTCGGAGGTCTGAGTCAATTGACCTTGCTTGCTTCCACGACGAGCACCACCACCTCTTCCGCGCGCACCACCGCGACAAACTCCTTGTCAACGACCAATCCAATCCTCCTTCCATCGCCTACCCAGCGCTACCTGGTTGGTACTTGTTGCGAGCACGCGCAGGCTAAGTACGCAAAAGAGCTGGGACACACGGTGTTTACTTCTTTCAGCGACATCCTGCCTTCACGCTACATACGAGCCCGTCTTGGTTTCACCAGGTCACCGTTCGGGCACCCGGCTACTCACGCCGCACACCACGAGAAGGTGCGAGCTCAGCGCGCGGCCTATATACAAGACAAAAACAAAATCAGATGACGCTACCCCCAAACCCCGACACGATCGCATTGCTTGAAACTGGCCATCGTCGTCTGGTTCCCATTTGCCTTGCCTACACCGGGGCATCCACTCCCGCATATCGACTCCGGAATAGCGGGGCTAGACCTCGGTCATGGAGGAGCGGCACTTCGGATTCGACTCTGGCAGTGATGGTACATCGTCGGACTGTAGGAGGCTCAGGATGTGGTCAATGGTCGAATGGTCGATTCTGTACCACCTGGTCTTCTTATCAGCTCCAGTGTTACATGGACGTGCTTCGCATGCCCTGGACGAGGTCTGCTGTGAAGACGCGGTCGCGACCAGGGACAGGGAAGCTCCAAAAGGTGGACCACAGACCTGCCAGCAAGTACATGGAATGAGGGGCCCTTATCTCATCCCGAACCGGTAGACCATCGAGCGGTCCAAGAAATATGCCTATTCGGATCTTGGTTGCCTTCGCGGACAATGCGACCACAGGTGTTGTTAGGGATACCGCAGCGAAGAGCATCCACGGACAAGGCGCGAGGGAAATGGTGAGATTCTTCAGGCTCTTTATGATTACTTTGGCTTCCTTGCATCTTTATTCGCTTTTGGCCTTAGCCAGTGAGCGTCCTACCAGCATGTTGGCTTCAGAATAGCGGAGCTAGACCTAGGCCCATGGAGGAGGCTGCACAGGGCTTTGGCTTGGGCGCTAAAGTGCTGTGAGCCGGAAATCTCTTGGACGTCGGGAGCATTTGGGATGTTTCCTTATCGGCATTGGCTCATGATATAGCCGTGGCAGTCAGTGGTAATAGTCTGTTCTATAAGCATTGGAACCTCAAAGAGTATGTATCTACCTTGCAGAGGCAATAGTCAGGAGACTGACAACACTGGCTGTAGAATAGAGATCCACACGCTCTGCCTCGCCCGTTTCGCAAACAATCCACAAGCATGTCAGCTTCGGAACATCGAAGATGAACCTAGGCATATGGAAGCGTCATGAGTGCTAGACGGGTCCAGCATCACGGCTTCACAAGGCGTTTGGCGTGTCGGGCTCGGAGGACTGGTAAGGGAAAGTTTGGATTCGGTGGCGGGTTATAACGAAGATACGCATAGGCACGCTCTGCCTCGCCCGTTTCGCAAACAATCCACAAGCATGTCAGCTTCGGAACATCGAAGATGAACCTAGGCACATGGAAGCGTCATGAGTGCTAGACGGGTCCAGCATCACGGCTTCGCGAGAGATGCAGTTTGGGCGGGTCATGCATGGGCATGTGTCGATAGTCGGGTGTGTTGACCATGGAAGGCTGCAGTGGTTTTGCGTTTTCTAGTGCTTCCTACACGCCAGATAATTGTGGCTCTATCTGTTCATCGCGGGATTCGCAAGTCGGGGTGTGTGTGGCAGGCATACAGCCCGACCGAGACGTTCCTGCTGTACTTTGGATGGATGGGCGTCTTCGTCTCGTCTCGTCTCGTCTTCTAGCACACTTGTCTCTGCAACCACCACGCACGCTCCTGAACCAAGACGACAACAATCGCAACAACAATTCAAACAATTCCTCGATTACTCTAAAGCCAATAACCACAATGCCTCCGAAGAAGAGCCCCGGCGATGCCCGCAAGGATATCAAACATGCCGCAATTCACGGAGAGGAGATCGAGAAGACGCAGGAGTTTTGGGAGTGGTCGGATGCGATAAAGTACGAAGCGGTGACGAAGAGGGGAACTATTTTTAAGGAGACGGACAATGGGAAGAAGGCAGTAGAGAGTGCATTGGATAGGTTGTTAGTTCCGTTCGCCGAGATTGCTGGTTGGCGTACGCTAGACGCTATACCGCAAGGACGCGAGCTAGCGACAAGATTTAGAGGACAGCTTAGAGATGTTATGGCACAGGCTTTAGCATCGAGTAAGCAGCTAAACGAGGGTTATGGTCTGCAGGCACCGCCAGAGTCTGAAACCCCATCGAATACCTACGGACAAGTCGAGGCAGACGGGCTGCTTACGCCAGGGTCGTCGCCTAAGTCTGCTATCGACGTCGATAACGTGGACGGTGTCGTAAGGAACAACAACATAAGGCGCGGATCCTTATACGAGGAAAAACTGCGAATGGCTAGTACCAACTACCGACTAGCCCACCATAACGACGCGCTAAAGCCTTTCCACTTGTTATGCTACAAACTTCTATGGACGTTCAAGAAGTCAGCACAGCAAGCCGGTATCTGGAACGTCTTTAGCCACAGTGTTGACAGCAAAATGCCATTCGACGATCCCGACGTCCGTCCCACCAGGATATATGTTGGAGGACTTGTCAGGTCTCTCTGTCCTCTTGGTATCTCACCGGACTTCATCCGCGGTCTGGACAACGATGCTGTCACAGGATGGCTCTTTAGTCACACTATTGAGCTGTTGTATAAATGGACTCGACCGGAGCTGCTTCCAGGCCAGCCTTACTATCTTCCGGCATCATGCACTCGGCTCTTGGAATCGAATATTCAGCAAGAGTTGCGCTTGAGCAACCATTCGCTCGAACAGCTGTATCAGGATCTACGAGCCAAAAAGCCTGTCGATATGGAAAGGTGGACTGACATTGTCGACTGGCATGTCTTCCGCGTTCCAGCTGATGCGACGCGGGTATTCTTCTTCTGCAACCCTGGAGCAGCAGCTAACCACTGGATCGTCGTCGCTGGTGATATCGTCCGAATGGATAATGGCGGGCGGTCAGGCAAAATCACCATATACGACTCGCTTGGACGAGATATCGCGCGAGCTGATGCACTCACTCTGCAGAAGTTCTTCTATGTCATCAGCGGGATCGAAGACTCGACGCTCTATGGTATCGACTGGATGTCAGCACCCGTGGTTTCCGGTCCGTCGTGTCAGCAAGACAACGGCCAAGATTGTGGCCTATTTGCTCTTGACAACCTCAGCGCATTAGCCCATGGTCGTGAGCCCTCCCATTTCTCGCCTGTTACCGCACTGGATCGTCGGCAGGGGTATATGAGTCGTGCCCTCAGTATCGTCTCAGAGATTTCAGGGATCACAATCCCTGACCCAGAGGCTGGCGATGGCGGTACTGGAGACTCAACGAACGGCTCAAATGGGAACCAAGACGACTTGAGCCGAGATCTCCGTGCAGTGCTGGAGATGGTGGAGCGCTTTACTCTCGCCCATTGGCAATACATGATCGTCCAAGCCCAGCCTCATCTGGCCAACGATTTTGCTGGGCAGCGTGCAAACATCCAAAGGTTGTATCCTCGGATTCTGGAACGGGAACTTGATACCACACTTGGACCTGTCAAATCAATGACACTGATACCAGACAACGCACTACCACGGGCTGCATTGGTTTTGAACGACCACGATATCAACATGGCTAGGCCAAATCTGTATCGCAAACCGCGCTGTCTTGCGATTTTCCTGAGAAAGAGCCGATTTTCCAAGAACGGACTATCCCTGGCGACAGCAGAGCGAATGCTGGAGAATCACATCGCTACGAGCTACCCTGGATGTGTCAGGGCCGATTTCCAGGAGGTTCACTTTATCTTCATTGAAAATTGTGGAAGCAATGAAAACTTCCTCACATTACAGCAAGATGGGCAACTTCACTGTAGCGGTGTCTCAAATGACCTTCTAGAGGAACAGGTTCGGCCTCTCCTGAATTGTCTGAGCGATCTGAATGAGACGTCTAGCAGCGAGGAGCACGGACTCGTCGATTTCCTCCAGTTGACAGAGGAAGGTTCGACGACCAGGCCAAGAACTCTGAGAATCATCTCTGACATGTATTCCAATGTGGACATCAGGATCTGCATAATGCAAAATTACTCGATGCATGCTAGACAGCCTGTGGATGGAGCATTTCACCCGGACCATTCTGGCCGTTATTCTTGGGCGTATTACTGGGCCAGAGAGCTTGCAGCTAGAGCTGAAGCCGACCAGTTCGCTGCTATTGGTCCCCATCTTGATGCTCATAACCAGATGGCTTATCTGATGAAACGTATTGGGGAATACAAAGCAGATGGTGCTGGAACCTTAAAAACAGCGGTGAAAGAAAGATGGCCACTAGAGTCACTGATGTCTGGTCCCGGGAGATTGAGTCTGGACAGTCGTCGCCAGCCCTGGGCGAGATGGTATCAGATAGCTATCGGCACCACCTCGGGACCTGTGGAGGATACCACACCAGGACCTGCGGAAGGTACCACACCAGGACCTGCGGAAGGTACCACGTCGGGACAGGCGAGGACAGTGGACCCGAGAACAGTGGACATGATAGAGGTGCCACCAAGTCTACACGGTTGTCTTTGGCCATTACTCCATCCCGGACCGGTAGACCCTCGCGCGATTCAATATGGTATCGCCAAGAAGTGTGCCCACTCGGATCTTGGTTGCATTCGCGGACAATGCGACCATATGTGTTGCTGGGGATACTCCTCCACAATGCACTTTGCTCACGCCCACGGACAAGACGTGACGGAAAAGGACTTCTTCTCTGACGCACGTAACTTTGTTCAGCCGCCCTATGTTTACGACGTGAAGACTTCCGTGAGGAAAGCGGTCTTGGAAAAGATAGCAAATAACCTGGGCCTTCAGTTCAAGCGAAGCAGTACTAAGGTTGATCTCATGAAGATCATTTGGGCCTGTCTGCTTTTCGACAGTGGAAACAATGGCCAGCCTGCCTCCGATTCATAGGAGATGTCTTTGCGGTGTTTTGTCTCTTTCTGTATCTTGCACTTACCTCGTTCTTCTTCTACATCAACGACGGGTTTCCTTTGCTTATTACAGAGATGGTCTTCCTCCGCGATATCGGAGACGGTTTTCCTTTGCTGGTTGCAGAGATGATCTTCCTCCACAATATTGGAGACGGTTTTCCTTTGCTGGTTGCAAAGATGGTCTTCCTCCACAACCCGGAGATGCCTCAGCTCTTGAGCTGAGAAGCTTGGTGGTGCTGCTCCAACGCCTGATCGGTAAGTTCTATTGATCGAAACGTGTCGAAAAGTTTGCTAACATGTATGTATTGTAGGCTTTGCCGGTCCAAGAAAGAAGAAGAAGAAAAAGAAGAAGAAGAAGAAGAGCTGGTCTGGTGCGAATAGCATCAAATGGTATACCACCTTCTGCCTCAGCTGTTGTGCCACCGTGTCACTGACTTGCTCTAGCGTTCGCACCAGAACAACTGCTCGAGGGCCGCAAAAAAAAGCGAGACAGACAGGTACGTTGTTCGCAAAAACAAGTCTCGCCTTCCGCTTACCCCCGACAGTCTCGCCATCGCGCCTTGGGCCACCACACAACCAGCAAGGTGCCTCAAAATGCCACCAACTTCGACCCTGACCAGTCCTTGAGCCACCAAACAACCAAAAAAGCGCCTCATATACCACCAAGTTCGACCCCGACCAGCCCTTAAGTCCCCGAGCAATCAGCAAAGCGCCTCAACACACCGCCAACCACAGCAACAAACAGCCTCGAGCCACCGAAAACCAGCAAAGCGCCTCAACACGCCGCCAACCACAGCAACAAACAGCCTCGAGCGGCTGAACCAGCTAGCAAAGCGCCTCAATACGCCGCCGACCACAGCAATAGCCAGCCTTGGGCCGCTTCAACACTGCACTAAGCCCTAGGCTGCCAAACAACCGACCGTCCCCGTGCGGCAACCTCAGTGCTCGAACAAAAGAGTGTGGACAAACAGAGGTCCGAGAAGATGAGGGAAAAACAAGCATGACGAAAACTGAAAAGGCTTGAGTCTCCGACAAAATCAAGACGTCTACCTCCTTCTTGGATACAACAGAGCGACGATCTCAACAGGCTGCTACAGAAGAGCATTGCTCCAACTCTATAACAACTTTGCACACCTTCCCACTCGCTGAATCCTTTCACCTCCGCAGTAACTATCAGAGCGGCTGAGAGGTAAGATTACGAGCGCCACAGCAGCTCTCTTGTACACGCACACTATTGTCAGTTCTGGCGCTAGTAAGTCACTCGGTTCCTCTGCTTTTCTAAAGCTAGTAACTGACATGCCGGGAGTATAGTCTAATGCCTCTAGCTCTCAAGGGGTGCTCACGACCGTACCAGCGGCCCTCTGCATCGGTGCACTCTCCGAACAACACTCATGCACCCGCTTCGCACAAGTAACAAGTCCGTCACTCAGCATACCGAGCCAAGAGATACACGCATGCCATCACGACGCCCAGAAGAAATGGGAGACGAGTAAAGCGCTGCTTGTCCACTAGAAGTAATCGATGGACACAAAACCCGATAGCATATGAACCGATGCTGCTGCCAGAGCATCCACCAACTACCTACATCCACGACTACGCATACCAAACCACAATCTCATTCGAGACAGCTACGACCAAGTCTACCAATTATCCAGCATTGAAATTCATTTCGACGACAGCAAGACAGAAGAGGACACGAGCGCCTAGGAATCTGGAGATAAGCAGGGAAGAATACCGGAGGAAGACGTATCAAATGGACCTGGCAAGAGCTGTTTGTGCTACGAGTGGTCAGTAAGAGGATGTGAGTTAACAGATTGGCGGCAAAGGTTGGCTGAGGTGCAGGTGCAGATTGGGACGCATGATTAGAACATACGGGTGCTCTGATGCTGAGAGGGAAAGGGTGAACTTAGTGCAGGTGTCAGACACAGAGCGAGCGGCAGGTCAGGACAGACCATGGTGAGAAGGCAACTCAGAGACATTGACATGGTATGTACGGACAGCTGCCCGTATTGTTACACTACTAACACCTGCTGCAGATACTCCCAAGGCATTACGCCTTAATATCAGCCTCCCAGCAAGTGCTGCTACACACTCTCTCCAACGAGCGACAACAATGTATGCGAACAAGCGCTCTAATCAACATTCGGCGCGACACAGCAACCCCTTCTTCGAAGTTCTTCTTCCTCCCTGTGGAAAACAGACGCTATCAGCCACTTCAGCGCGACACAGCAACCCCTTCTTCGAAGTTCTTCTTCCTCCCTGTGGAAAACAGACGCTATCAGCCACTTCAGCGCGACACAGGCAATCAGCAAGTCGGCGACCATAATTGCATACTAAAAATGCTCTAACACCTCAATTGATCTGGCAATAATCAGAGCTATGGATGTCCTCATGTCATCACAACTCCACACTACCACTGCGGTCCACTGTTTCCGATCGTTTGACCTCTACCTTCAAACACGACTCTCCCTCTACCTTCGAACACGACTTTCTAGATCCACCTACCGCCGCTCGCTCAATCAAGACACCTGTAATATATAGGTCGTTAGATAGCCACATCCAAATTAAATTCTACATCAATCAAAGTGTCTGCTGTACTTGATATAGTGTAGTATTGACCTAGTATGAAAATCCAGACACTGTAGTAAGGCTCCCGGCCTAGCTTGCTAATTCATAGGAGATAAGATAGCAGCATACGAGTTGTAAGGTAATATGATAGCAGTATAGTCTTGTTTGCTGTGAATGTATATGCATGATTTGACTAATAAAGAAGAAGCCTACGAGATATTATTCGTTACACAAAAAAGCTAAGACATCTCTTGCCAACGTGGCAATATTCAAAGCTCGATGATCGTCGAATCAGTGTGTCGCAATGCGGCTAGATAACAATGTGCACGGCAGCCTATCCTTTACTGCATAACGAAACCATTACGTAAAACGCTCCGCCGGTCTATCGATGCAGTGTCATGATCGACGCATGTGCCAAGGTAAGGCTAGTCACGCTGCAAATTCGGTTGGCTTAGAGCTAGAATTGTTTTTGTTTCCTTCTCGTACACTTTTGCCTCCAAGATTCTTTTACCTTACACATGCAGTCTTTGTACAGATGGTCTTTGTACCAATGATATCCATCGATCATCACTCATACATTGAGAACCTCAGCCACGAGCATTTCGCATTATCTTTCCTGGAACACAATGATTTTTAGTAGGCCCAATCAGTGAGACCAGTTTGCTAGTAGGACGTGTATATATATTTTAGAAAATCGTCATTGTCATCAATCAAAGCTGCCTTAGTTTAATGGTAGAACGCTACCGTCATTAGTATGTTCGATTCCGGTGCAAAACTCAAGATCAGATCAAGCCGACGCTCTACGACATCTGGGTGAACTCAACTATAGAGCCAGCACTCTCCCCCCGCCGCCGCATGCCGCCTACCCCCCGCCAGCACTTGCTAGAGTCAAAACTAATGACACGGAGGTAGTGATACGGGTTCGATTCCCGTAGGCAGCAGATTTTTTGCGGTCAGGCGACAAGACATGTCAGGCATTCCGATGATCAAGCGGTCAGGCAACGAGAAATCTCAGGCATTCCATGCGATCTGGCGGGGTGATCTTGATGACTTGCCCATGCGAGCGAGCCATGCGACACAGCCCCACGTCGTCGCCGCCGTCGCTTGGTGACTGCCAACTACATTGTTTCCCTGCATCTCTCTGGTACACCTTGACCAACACCCATTCAACCACCACAACCCTCAACAACCATGAGTGCAAAGGTCCCGCGTAACTTCCGTCTCCTGGAAGAGCTGGAAAAGGGCGAGAAAGGCCTTGGAGCTGGTACGGAGATGCAATCAATAACCCAGCATTGCGGGAAACATGTATACTAACAATGCAATAGAGGCATGCTCCTATGGCTTGGATGAGGGTGATGATCTGCTCATGACCAACTGGAACGGCACTATCCTTGGTCCTCCTCATGTGCGCATCACCAACCTTCTAGATCACCATATCAACTACTAACCAAACGACTGCAGAGCGTCCACGAGAACCGCATCTACTCTCTCAAGATCCACTGCGGTCCTCAGTACCCCGACTCCCCTCCCGATGTTACCTTCATCAGCAAAGTCAACCTCCCCTGCGTCAACGCAAGCAACGGCAAGGTAGGACGATCTCTAGCATCGACAACGACTCCCACAAACCGATTGTACTGACATTCAATCTCTTCCCGCAGGTCGACCTCGCCAAGCTTCCCAGCATAGCAAACTGGAAACGCGACTTCACCATGGAGACCGTTCTCATCGAGATCCGACGATACATGGCCGCTCCCGCCAACAAGAAGCTGCCGCAGCCTCCCGAGGGCACCAACTTCTGAGCAAGAGATCAGGTGAAGAGAAGTGCGCGTAGATCGAGAAGGAACCCGGAACCGGAGTTCGCAGACAAAACGAGCCGCATGCAACTGCCTGGATGCTGCTGCCGCGGCGGCGACATATGACGATAACGACTTCTTTGGGCTACAGCATAGCATCGGCGCAACTTGCGGAGCAGAAACTAGGGGCATCCATTCAAATGCTGTTTTATTGTTGATACTGTGAGTTTGTCTCGAGTGTGGACTCAACATCTGTCTTCAAAGGATATGCGCTATCTCAGCGATAGGCACGATGTTTGCCCTGTTTATTGCCCATGAATCAGCTTACTAGTGATCGCTCATCTGATTGCTCCACGAGGTATAATCAGGCCGTCGTTGTCTGTCAATCGGTCCATCTAATTCTCGTTGGCCCACCCACTCTACGCTGGACCATCACTATGTCAATCAAGGGCTCGCGCATGAAGCCGTTTCTGCATCCCCAATCATTTAAACTGTCATGCTGACACAAAATCCTCCTTTGACTTTCAATTCTTGATTTATGATTATCTTCGCTCTCAATGTCTAGGTCTATCGTCCCGTGGTTCACGGCGCTATATTTACAATCATCAAATAAACAATGTAGCCAATCAACAACCCTGTCGTGCAACCATCTTTTCACACACAGACTCCTTTAGGAGCTGTTGTAGACTCTCGCCATGCTCGCCGCACCCTTAGGCTCGATGAACAGTGCCTCCGCCTCACAGTACTTGACACCAGGCTCGCCGTCCTCGGTCAACTGCTCAATCCAGCCCTTGACCCAAGCCTTGCGGCCCTCAACCTTGGTCGTCTCCGCCTTGAGCACAACATAGCTACCCGCAGGGCAAGGCGCGCGGTAATCGATCTTCAAGCTCGCGGTGACACCAATCTTGTTCGGCAGCGCCGGGAAACACGCGCGCGCAAGACCCTCATCCAAAAGCGTCGCCAGCAGTCCGCCGTGAATAATCGTGGGGTGTCCGCACAGCTCCTCGCCCAGGAAGGCAACCTGCACCAGGCGCGGCAGCTCCTCACTCGAGTGCGCCAGGCTGAGCGGCGGGACTTCTATCTTGCCGGGGCCCAGCAGCACGCCGCCGGTCAGGTTGTGCGGGCGCATTGCGCTGGGGATCTTGAGGTGCGGTCGGGACTCGACAACGCCGGCTTCTCCTCGCAAACGCGCGACGAGCGGGTGGTTGATGATGTGCTCGTTGATCGCGGCGGTCTCGGGCGAGGCGGGCTGGAACATTGTGAGGGTTTCGGCGTCGGTGGGCGGGTTGAGGACGCCGTTGACGGTGTCGGCGGCGGGGGCGGCGGACATGATGAGGCCGGCTGTGAAGAAGAGGGCGATGAGGGAGGTGGTGACGAGGGAGTCTCTGGCGCGGCGGGATTTGGGAGGGGCGGTGTTGGTGGGCAGAGGGATGGTGGTGGTCGGGGTTATGAGGACGGGCTGTTCGACGTCTGGTGTTGGAGTCGAGGTGGTGGTGCTCCGACTGCGGACTGATAAGATAGAGGGGAATTGTGCCTGGGAGGGCCGGTGGTTGATATATCTGGCGGGACTACTACTCAGCACGCCGCCGCCGTGCCGGGCCCACCGCCTCCCAGCAGCAGGAAGTGAGGTCGAGGGCGCGGACAACAGCCTTGGCGCAAACATCATTGATCGTTACGGCCGGACACGGTGTCAGGGTGGATGGATGCTAGGACAGGAGTCGTCGGCTCGGGCGTCAACGGCGCTGGCTACTTCCGTCTTGATTCTGTATAACTTTTTTTTTCTTGATGTCTTGGGCGTGGTACAGGGGCGAGAAAGGTGCCGAGGTCCAACGAAGGAAGAGCCGCCGCAGGTGGGAGTGAGCCTGCATTGGGACGGGCGCCGCTCTTTGGTGGACCACGGTACACGTAATAATGAAAACCCTAACCCTCTAGTATTATGGTCTGGATTGAACATGTGTGCATCGTGGCGTGTTTGACATTCATGTGCTTACAAACATTGAATGAGGGCGCGATACGTAGAGACACAAAGATGTACATACACCCCCGACACGCTAAGGCTAGACAACAGACAAGCCATATGATTCGCTACAAGTTAGGAACAAGAAATCTCTAAGCTGGCAATACAACCACTCGCCATGTATCGCCGACAACTACGAGTCAAAGCTGTACCTCAACCACTCGCCGACAGCCCTCAGACTCTCCCACCTCACCGTCTCGTTATCATCTTGCATCAAAGCCATCACTCTCGCCTTGAGACCAGCCTTCTCTAGAGTTGACCTCTTCTCAGGGCACTGCTTCACCAAGAACGCCACGTCGCTGCAGCCAATTGCAAGGACCTGCTTGTCGCTTGACCAGTCCTTGCTTAAGATCTCGGCAAGCTTGTTCAAGTATGCGCCGTTCTCGGTTGTAATCACGGCCAATGCATTCTCCCTCCAGAAGTCTGCGTTCTTGTGGGGTGGCGACCAACGGAGATGACCAGAGTCGAGCTCGTGTGTGTATGTTTCGAGTGTAGTGCGAGAAGATGTGTATTCCTCGAGCAGATTGGAGAGGTTCTCAAGATCTTCCTGCAAGTCCTGATCGGCAAGCTGGCGGGCCTTGAGGTTCTGAAGGATGGCAGGCAAGCGCACAGCGATCGCACCAGGTAGAAGAGTGTCTTTGTTCGCGGAAAGGATGTTGTTGAGCGTGCCGAGGATCATGCGGGTAGTCTTCTCCTTGGGCGAGATGCGCAGAAGGGAGGTGTACAAGGGAATGATATCATGGTCCTCGTCGAGACCGGGACCGACGAGCTTGCCCTCGAAACTCAATTGCCAGATGACGAGCAAGATGTGGTAAAGAAGCTGCAGGCCAACACTACCGCCAACCTTCAAGTTGCTGTCAGCGACACTACGTGCGCTGGAGGCTGCAGCACTGCCGCCGTTGAGAGTGCTGTCGGAGTCTCTTCCACCAGAGGCCGTGCGCAGGACTTCCACGAGAGGAGACAGAGTCTCTTGTCGCTGCTTCCAGAAAAGCTGGCGTGATTTCTGTGTCCTGAGAAGAGCGGAGTATTCTTGGCATGCAATGTCTTGTAGGTTGGAATCCGTCTGCTTGCTGAGCTGGGCAATGTATGTGTAGGTCTTCGGCAGGGCATCATCGATTGAGGGGTTCGATTTGGGGAATGCCGACAGAGCATGACCAAGTAGAGTGGAGAGAAGCGCAGATGCTAGAAGAGGGATGGGGTCTTCGGGACTGGGCGACTGCTTCAACAGTGGGAGGAGAGGCTTGAAGGGTTCGGGGTGCTTGACAAGCGACTGTGTGAGCTCGGGAATGTCTGAATAGTGTTAGTTGCTTGTTGCGGTATTCAGGTGTATTCAGCTACGCACCATCGACAAGATCGCCAGCAAGTACCAGCATGTACTGCAGGATGTCTGTTCGTTTCGCAGCGCTCTCGAATATGCTCTTCACGTCGTCGCCGCCCAGCAGCAGCTGTGTGTATGTCTTGACATCGCCCTCGATCGTCTGCTTCCTCTGCTCCTTGCGCACCTTGTCAATCGCCTTGATCTTCTTGAGGTCCTCCTCGGTGATTGTTTTGGCGCGGACGGCTCCCTCCCAGCTGATAGGCCGTGCGCGGATGTTGTTCTGGAGGGAAGAGATGTATGCGGGCGGGTCGAGAGACATGGCTGGTGTGTGGAGAGGTCTGACCGGCGGTGCAGACGTGTGTCTTTGATATGGTGAGGCAGCGTTCGAGCTGCGATGCCTCGTTGGGTTCGAGATGCTTGCTTGGTCGTCTGGACTGCACGCGGGAGCTCAGACCTGATAGCTGCGGCATGACGACTAGCAGGCATTAGTGAGGCGTAGCTTGCCTTGTCGCCCGCCGTAGAATTCGCGACTTCGAGGAAATCTCTCGACAGCAGACTATCAAACGCCACCCATTGCGCCGGCGAATGATCAGCCGTGCTATTCTGTCACCACAACAAATTGAGACAGGATATTCCACCAAGATGACCTCACTCAAGAGGTCTCACGCGACCACGACGCCGACGACCACCCTGAGCAGCAAAACCTACCTGCGCACCCTCAAATCCGGCAAGGTTCAAAAGATTGTTCGCGAACTCTACCTGCGTCAGGACATCCCATGCTCAAGTCAGCTCTGCACAGTATGCCTCGACCAGCAGGCTTCCGGCTTCCACAACAAGCCTCCGCCATTCGTCCTCAGCGCCACTCCAGGTGCTACTAAGCAATTCCCCCAAGGCCACTACCTCATCCCGGACACCAATGCCTTTCTCAATGGAATGGACCTCTTTGAAGCCGAGGGAGCTTTCATGGATGTCATTGTCCTCCAAACCGTGCTCGAAGAAGTCAAGAACAGAAGCTTGCCACTCTACCATCGCTTAATAGCATTGACGAAGAACGATGGCAAGCGCTTCTATGTCTTCTTCAACGAGTTCAGACTAGAGACTTACGTTCAGCGTGAAGCTGCTGAGACCATCAATGACCGTAACGATCGTGCTATTCGTCGCGCTTGTGCCTGGTACAACGAGCACCTGCAACAAGCGGTCAGCGCGCGTAAGAGCGCAAGGTGCCCCGCCGTCGTAATGATCAGTGATGATCGCGACAACATTCGCAAAGGCAAAGCAGAGAATGTCACGGCTTACCCTCTGCGCGATTATGTCTCTCAACTACCAGATGCCGACAAGCTGTTGGATATGATCCCAGAACGATCATCAACCAGGGACGCAAAGGCGGAACTTTTCTACCCAGAATACATGTCGATGAGTGCTATGCTTACCGGTGTGAAGGCTGGCACTCTCCATCAGGGTATCTTCAACGTCTCAACATACAATTACCTCGAAGGCAGCGTGCACGTCCCTGCATTCGATCGCCAGCTCATCATCCAAGGAAGGGAGAACAGCAACCGTGCCGTTTCTGGTGATGTTGTTGTCGTGGAGGTATTGCCCAAGAGCGAATGGAAGGCACCTTCCTCGAAGGTGATCGAGGAGGATGAGGTCAACAAAAACGAAAACGCTGACAACGAAGATGAGTCCGAGGGCATCGTCACCGAACAGGAACGCCGTGCTCTGCAGGAAGAGGTCAAGAAGACACATTCTGCTGGCCTCGAGAACCGACCCAGACCCACATGCCGAGTTGTCGGTGTCATCAAGCGTAACTGGCGACAATACGTCGGTCACATCGACCGCGACTCTGTCCGTGGTGGATCAAAGAACGGCCAAGCGCAACAGACCGTCTTCCTGGTTCCCATGGACAAGCGAGTCCCCAAGATTCGTGTACGTACTAGACAGGCTGCCGAATTGCTCGGCAAACGTGTTCTGGTTGCAGTGGACACCTGGGGTCGTGATTCGCGCTATCCTGTCGGCCATTTCGTCCGTAGCCTGGGCGAGCTGGAATCGAAGGGTGCCGAGACTGAGGCTTTGCTACTCGAATGGGATGTGCAATACCGACCATTCCCGAAGACTGTACTTGACTGCTTGCCTGCGGAAGGACACGACTGGAGAGT
Source organism: Cladosporium colombiae (assembly GCA_026122715.1). Classification (NCBI taxonomy): domain Eukaryota; kingdom Fungi; phylum Ascomycota; class Dothideomycetes; order Cladosporiales; family Cladosporiaceae; genus Cladosporium; species Cladosporium colombiae. Next base: position 1,103,546 of record JAKZFA010000014.1, read on the forward strand.
CCCGACTTCTATCGACCATCCTGGCTGGCGTGGCCGTCGCGATCTGCGTGACAAGATTGTATGCTCCATCGACCCTCCAGGCGCTAAAGATCTTGACGACGCTTTACATGCCAAGAAGTTGCCCAACGGTAACTTTGAGGTTGGTGTGCACATTGCAGACGTCTCCAACTTCGTCAGGCCCAACAATGCTATGGACAAGGAGGCTGCTCTCCGAGGCACAACTGTCTACCTGGTTGACAAGCGTATCGATATGCTGCCACATCTGCTCGGCACCGACCTGTGTTCACTGAAGCCTTATGTCGAGCGCTTTGCGTTCAGTGTCATCTGGGAGCTTGATCAGAACTCAGATATTGTGAAGGTAGACTACACAAAGAGTGTGATCCGCAGCCGCGAAGCTTTCACGTACGAGGCTGCTCAACTCCGCATCGACGACAACTCACAGCAAGATGAGCTCACAGAAGGCATGCGTCACCTCATGATGCTTTCGAAGAAGCTCAAGGCAAAGCGTATGGCAGCTGGTGCGCTGAACCTTGCTTCGCCCGAGGTGCGCGTCGAGGCTGAGAGCGAGACTGCCGACCCCGTGGACGTCAAGGTCAAGCAGTCTCTTGACACCAACTCGCTTGTCGAAGAGTTCATGCTTCTCGCCAATATTTCCGTTGCCTCCAAGATCAACGAGGCATTCCCACAGACAGCCTTGCTTCGTCGTCACGCCCCTCCCCCGAAGACCAACTTCGAAGAGCTTTCCAACCAGCTCAAGGTCAAGAAGGGCATGGAGCTCCGCACTGACTCCTCAAAGGCTCTCGCCGACAGTCTTGACGAGTGTGTTGAGCCACAAAACCCCTTCTTCAACACACTCGTCCGCATCTTGGCCACTCGTTGCATGATGAGCGCCGAGTACTTCTGCGCAGGTACTCTTTCTCCTTCCGAGTTCCGTCACTACGGTCTCGCTTCCGAGATCTACACCCACTTCACATCACCCATCCGTCGTTATGCAGATCTGGAAGTCCATCGCCAGCTCGCTGCTGCGATCGACTACGAGCCTCTGGACGCCAGTCTGCAGTCTCGCAACAAGCTCGAAGGCGTTTGCAAGAACATCAACTTCCGCCACCGCAATGCACAGCAGGCCGGTCGCGCCTCGGTCGAGTTCTACGTCGGCCAGGCGCTCAAGGGCCGTGTGGTTGAAGAGGATGGTTTTGTGATGAGAATCTTCAGCAACGGCTTTGTCGTTTTCGTGCCGAGGTTCGGCATCGAAGGTCTCATCAGGTTGAAGGATCTGACCGGGTCTGAGAGGGATGAGGTCGATGGTGTGTTCGATCAGGCGGAGTACAGACTCGAGTTTGATGCTTCCGGCAAGGGTAAGAGGCAGGTGGAGCTGTTCCAGAAGGTCAAGGTTAGGATTGAGGATGAATTGGAGGGAAGCACTGGTAAGAGGAAGATTAAGCTGAACCTCATTTGAGGGCAGCTGAATAGATTTGCATTTTTCTGTAAAAGTACCATGAATGTGAAAACTCTTCTGAAGCAAAACTGTTTTTATATTTGCACACCACCACAAGCAGGTGAATGTATTCTGCTCGCGTTCCAACTCAGATTGGAGCATTGCGCAGCGTGCCCATCAAGATATCCGGTTTCGATATCACGCGTTCTCAGCTGAATAGCGCGACAGCCAACAGCCAGTGAGGCAATGCCACACAGCCCGACAAACCACAACAGCCAGCTCCAAAAGTCAAACCCAGCAACCTCAAAATAAAACTCTCCTCCGCCACTATCAGCCATCCGCTGCAGTTCCGCCGTCGTGTACCACCACCGCCAGTTCTGCCACTCCCGCTCCTCTCGCAGACACCTCGCCAAGTCATCGTTCAGCAGCGCCACCCGCGCTCTCTGCACGCAACCGTGCAAGCCGATCTTTCTTAGAACTCTGTTGGTGATGCGGTGGCGGCTAACGGAGACTAGGAAGTCTTTGGATATGCGCCTGGGCAGGCTTGTGCGCTCGGGTGTGGTCTGCGTGATTTGCTTTTGGAGGGTTTCTTGGTGAATGCGGTAGTTTGGAGCGCTGGTTTCGAGGGCTGTGAGGTCGGATTCTTCATGACGGGCTATGTAGGGCATGATTGCTGGCTTCTGTGGTTTTTTTTTTTTTGGTCTTGTGGGTGTTGTTGTGCGAAGAGCTTCTGCTGTCAAGGCGATTGTTTGTCTTGATGCGAGAAGAAAGAGTTGATTTTTTCGGATTAGTTGTTAAGTTGAAATATTTTGAACATCCTGAACGTTGATATGTGTAAAAATTGTGGATGCTGTGCTGACCAGATCGCAAAAAGCTCTCTTCGTGGTGGACTGGGATTGAGGTAAGCAAACACTCGCGATCTGCGACAGGAGCAAAACTATGAACGCTTTCGATGTCAAAAGCATACATTTGTCGCTTAGTGCAAAAGACTACTTTGACCGAGAATCGACCACGCGATCCTACTCCTCTTCCATCCCGTCAAGGTAAGCGACCAGTCTCTGCGATGCCCGTCAGTACGCTTCGGACACAATGAAAGAATAGCACACTTGCCTTCTTGATCACGACTCCGACCAAGGCACCCGACCCTACTTCCGTCACCATCAGGTATCTCAAGCCAAGTTTGCCAAACATCTCAACGACATATTCCATAGGCGCTTGCGCGCAGATGCTCACTGGCGTGCGGTCAACAAAAGCACTGATATCAGCTTCGTCGCTCTCGCCACTTTCTCCAAGCACGCGGACTTCAGTATCGTCAGTTTTTCTTTGAGTCTCGGTCCTATCGAGGCCGTATGTCAGTTCTCCTTGTGGGATGTAGCCCTGCAAATACTTCGCCTTTGAGCCAGGAGTAGACCGCACGAGCACAAGACCAGCGTCCAGAAGGCCGCGAGCCTCGAGCTGTGCTCTCTTCTCCTCGAGCAGAGCCAGTTTGACACGCCCAGACTCTGGCACAACCACAGTGATTTCTTCCATGGTTCTTGGAGGGGGTATGAGCTCCTCCGCCCGAACGCCCAAGTTTTGCACAGCGCCCATGGCACTTTCATGGTCCAGGAAGGGATGTCCGAGCACATTCTGCGCCAGGTCGTACACACTCTGGCGACCCATCGCGTCCGCTGTCCACTTCGCTACGAGGATTGCCACCATATGTGGCAGCGTAGCGTCCAGCTCGCCGGTAAGCTCGAACATGATAGCGCATAGCGAGATTGTCATACGCGAGACGCCTGCGAGGAACGCTGCGGCGCCGACGAGTGCCGCGAGGCCTGGTGGAGGTGCACCTGGCATTATGAGGGCGCTGAGGCGGCCGAACAAGGCGCCTGCGGCGAGAGCTGGGATGATGACGCCTGATGGGACCTTCGTGCCGAAAGTGATGATTGTGAGGACCAGTTTTGTTAACGTGCCGGCGGCTAGCAACATAAGATACGTGGTACGGTTCAAAGCTTGCGCCTCTCGTTGGCAGATGTAGGACGAGGATGCCGCGACGGTGTTCTTGCAGTCCACGAACAAGTTGGAGATGAGCACATCATTTGGTTCGCGTGTTAGAGGGTTCGGAAATTGTAGGAGAGTTGTAGCGAGGACTACCAGCGCAACTTCGAGCACGGGATTGTTCTTGATGATCACGAAAGACCGGAACCATTTGCTCCAGAGGAAGTTCAGTCTGCAGAATGCACCACCGAACAAACCGCCCATAATACCAAGTAGTATGAAGATGAGGTAATGCGAGAGATCGTATGAAGCTCCGTAATTTGTTTCGAAGAGGACCAGTCTTCCTGTGCCAGTAGGGTCAAGCATTTTCAGAACAACGGCCGCGAACAGAGAGCAGAGAAAAGCACGCCAGAGGACTCTCCTGGGAAAGTAAGTGCTGATTTCCTCGTAGGAGAAGAGAACGCCGCCGATCGGCGCGCCAAAGGCTGTGGATCATCAACTAAGCATTGCAGGACAATTGTCATTCTCGAATTGAAAAGACATACCAACACTCAAACCAGCTGCACACGCCACACTCAGCATCTCACGCATCTTGCGGCCATTGCTGCGGTACTTCGAAAACCTGTTCGCCACAAGACGTCCAACGCAAGTGGATATGTGTACAAACGGACCTTCTTTGCCCAAGCACATCCCCGTAGCCACGGCAAAAACCGCACCAAAACCTTTCACGAACAAAACCTTGAGATCCAGGAAATTCGGTATGACGAAGCCCGACAGGATGGTCTTGATTTCCGGTATACCTGAGCCAGCGGCCATGTACATCGTCTTTCCTGTCGCGATAGGCGCTGGTGGGCCAATGTATTGGTCTTTGTCGCCTGTACCTGGTGATGCTGCGGGCAACGATCGCTTTGTGAGCATTGTCGCGCTGGAGCTGATGATGCCGAACGCCAAGGCAAAAGCCGCATAGATTGCGAAAGAGCGCACGTAACTGCTCGACCACTGGTGAAAAGCATCACAGGTCGGCTCACTAGAGGTCTCCATGAGAGTTGTGGGACGTGCCTGTGATGGCGACGGCACACCACAGCAAGAGTCGAGATTCAGCAGCGGATTTCGTTTGCAATAGCCGAGCTTCCAATCACTGACAGTGGCTTCCGCGACATCAACTAGATATGCCACGCACGCAGTCAGAGTCCCTATCAGCGCAGCAGCAATCCAGCCAGAGGCTTCGTCGAACATGGCCAGGAAACGATAGCGTGTGCCCTTGCGACTGTGGACGGAGCGCATGCGGTTCGAGTCCTTCACCTACACGCATGCATGAGTACGTTGCTCGAGACCAATCGACACCGTGGGGGTAGCGATTCACCAAATCATGTAGCCAGTCGATCGTGGTGTAGTCATTATACTTCAGCCTTTCGCCAACGGCTGTGTCGGCCATTTTGACCTCTTCGGCCGTTGTTTCAGGATCTTCGTTCATCGAACTCGAGCCCTGGGTAGGCTGTGCAGCTTGGTACTGGCCTTCGCGCCCAAGCAAAGGGCTTTGTTCAGTCTCATCGGCCATGTTGGGAATCGCGAGAGAGTGCTAGGTTGAGGTTGATATGATTGGAGAGAAGAAACATTTTGCGCATTTCTATACTTTACCTGCCTATCAATCATGACGCGCGACTGCAGCAGGTTTCTGCGCCTTCACCAGAGCTCTCGGGACCTTATCGCTGCCTTCGACAAGTATGGCTGCAGGTCAAGATAGGACCTTGTTCGAAGGTAGCCTGCTCGCAGGCAGCAGACGAGCCATCTGCATATGCACGACATGAGCAAGACGAGTTCATGGATCCTAAATCGACCATTGGGGTGGCTGAGATGTCCGTTGTTTTCTTTTCCTGGTTCCTGCCCAGTGCTGTACCACGATGAATGATAAGAGATAAGCCAGCGTGCGAACTTGACAAAGTAAAAGCCCACACAACGATCAGACTAGCTCATCTTTCAAGCCAGATCCTGGTAGTCGTTTTTGCAGTCGTCCATCCAAGAACCTAAATTTAAAGCGCAAGGCACCACGTACATGGGCTCTCCCAGCAGTTTCACCAAGCGTCGCAGCAACGGATACAGACATTCCTCCATCCCCAAAATCCTTTCCTTGTTCCCTCCTTTGCGGCCGACAGGAAGCACGCCCTTCCTCCACGGGGCCCGGGCACCATCTACACGCGGATCGGGCAGCGGTTGGGGCGGGCAAATTAGCTCCTTGGAGCTTGGTTAGGGTGGAGGGATTTGCACTGCAGCACTTGCATGTGATTAGCCGTCGTCTCGCTCTTCACGCAGCGGGAGAAAGGGCGTGTTGCAGCGTCCAGACACACGCGAGTGTGAGGCCGTCGAGGGAGTCTCGGAAGCTCGAGTGGCCCGTCAGGTGGTGTTCGTTGAAACATCCAAGGGGCGCTTCATATCGCATCGGCCGAGCAGCAGCGGCATGCCTAGACCGATCTGCTCGTGCTCTGGCACTCTGGCACATGTTTCCCAGGCCCAGGGAGACCGAGAGACCCTCCTTTGCCCACGCACGTCCTCGCGGAGAGGGTCCTTCTCACTTGCCCCTTGAGCCAGCGCTACTACTGCCCTTCCACCACGTACGATGTAGAAGTCCCAGATAATATTATTTTCCTCCGCCCAGACACTGCGACAGGGCTCGCCAGTCTTGCCCGACGACACTACTTCTGCGCCCGCCTGCGGTCTCCTGCGGTCTCCTGCGGTCTACCCTATTGCCTTAGTGACGCTGTCTGGATCACGTGTACTGCTGTAAGTGCCAATGGCCGCCCTAGGGCCCCATCTAACCCAAGCGAACCCCTCCATGTCCCTCTCGCCCTCTCGGCTGCGCTGCCTGCAAACACCACACAGCGCACGCGAGCTGCGGTTATTGTGGACCACCGCGCTACTGTACACCACTCTCTCCTCCTCAATCCAAATCGCCTTGCTTCTCTTTCCCCCCCTCCACTCCCCCTCTTCTTTTCCTCACGCCCTCCAACATCGCCCTCGAGTCACTGCAGCGACTCTGCCCTCACCACCCTTGATCGTCCGGCACAAGCTAGGATGCTAACTGCACTGTCCATTGAACAGTATAGTTTCTCGATCTTCACCACCCTGCTCTACCGTCCTCCTTGCGGAATCGCCCTAGATGTCTATAACTATTCCTGAAGACGCTACCATCGGCCGCATCGACTCACCAGTCGGCGACATGTACTCCGTCCCATATATCCCTCTCTACTACGACCACGAGGATCCCGATGCCTCAGCCCTCAAGCTCGTCCAGACCTACGCCCCAGAGCAGTGGAAGGACTCCAATGGCAAGATCAAGTTCAAGCGCTTCACAGAGGGCATCACCAACACTCTCACCAAGGCCACGATCGAGTGTCCCGGCAACACTGCTTCCGAAGTCGACAGAAACGCAATCCTTATAAGAGCATACGGAAAAGGAACCGATGTCTTGATTGACAGGCAGAGAGAATTGAACTCGCACACATTGCTGGCTAACAGAGGATTGGCACCGGCTCTGTTGGCGCGATTCGAGAACGGCTTGATGTACAAGTACGTTGAAGGAGACGTGTGCTCGCCTGAGGACCTGAGGAAGGCCGAGGTCTATCAGCAAGTTGCGAAGCGTCTCGGAGAATGGCATGGTAGCCTCCCAATCACCGCTATCAGTTCGTTCCCACAAATCAATGGCAAAACTCCTGGCCAGAAGAGTGCACAGGCTACAGAACAGCAGCCCACACCTGAACCAAACACATGGACGGTCGTTACTCAGTGGATTGATGCCCTTCCCACGGACACACCAGAACAGACCAAAAGAAGAGAGGACCTTCGCACCGAATTCAAATCGATCGTCGCCAAGTTCGCCGACGTTCCCGGCCTTTTCAACAAATCATACGTCTTCTCTCACTGTGATTTGCTTTCAGGTAATGTCATCGTTCAGCGTCCAACAGGCGAGCCGAAGAGCTCATGCACCTACCCCGTCGCTTTCATCGACTACGAATACACCACACCCTCGCCCGCCGCCTTCGACATTGCAAACCACTTTGCCGAATGGGCGGGCTTCGAGTGCGACCATGCCAGCGTGCCCACAAAATCCCAGCGCCGCGACTTCCTGCGTCACTACGTAACGAGCTTCTACGACAACGTCATTTGCGAAAACGAAAACCTTGCTGTGGAAATCGACCTGCGCGCCGCCATTGACCAGCTTTACGAACAAGTCGATGCTTTCCGCGGTGTACCTGGCTTCTACTGGGGCGTGTGGTCGCTCATCCAGGCGACCATCTCCAACATTGACTTCGACTACGCTTCGTACGCCGAGATCCGTCTTGGCGAATACTGGGCGTGGAAGGCAGAGATGGACGGCTCACGAGCCGCCAGAGGCGATGAGATGTCCGTGCGCGAGCGACGATGGGCTGAGGAGTAAGGCCATGGAATGAGTTTTGGGGAGCATTATGGTGGCGGCGGTAATAGAAGCTGAGACGCGCTGGCCGCGATTTCAACAACGTGGACAAGGGGGATATGATCGCTGTGCTTGTACATATGGCATGGTTGGCGTAAGGCATAAAAGGCTCAACGTCTGGCCAGTGGCGTTGGTCTGAACACTGGAGAGACTTGCACGTCTCTGGTCTCCAACGCACTTTTGGAAATTTGGCATCCGAGCTCTCGGAAAAGGCTGAGAGTCGGAGCATCAGAGCGGTGGCCAGGCTTGCAGAGGCATACTCACGAGCAAGCGCAAAAGCATGCCGCAAGACGCAGGAATAAAATGCATTTTTGGTCCTCCACTTCGGGGGGCCTGCGGTGTGTACATACGATTAAAGCAAAATTATCATTCATCGTTAGATCAACCTTTCTTGCCAATGCATTATCAGGTGCGCTGACCACGAGCGGCAGTTCAGAGACACGTGAGGCTCTTCTCGAGATCCAGTTCTTCGCACCTGTTATGGATATTCGACACATGCTGTGAGGCGAGAACAAATCGAAAAACTCTTTTTGCTCGTTGCGTTTAGTTGTACTCTGAGAGGGACAATTGCTTTCTTCCATTCACAACATTAGAAAGCTTGCTAATGGCATGCTCTTCTGGCTCCTCATACAATAATGGGTCAATGCCATTGCCTCATGACGCCACTGCAAGTGATGAACCCAACCCGCTAATGTAACAAGACCGAAAATCCACCTCAGGTACTCCACAATACGCAACGATTTGGGGTGCTGCAATTATACCCACAGGTAGCCACGACACTTCGAGGCACCACAGTTGCAAGGCCGCTTACCCCCGTTCGCCGGGTCGTTCATCGCTTCTTCTCGCTTCCTCAACACGTCTTCTTCCTCTTCTTCATCCTTGTCCATGTAGTCGAAAGTGAGTTCCGTGCCGGCTGGTATGTCCTCATGGGCGAAGAAAGCCAGGTTGTAGACTCTGAGATCGTATTTGTTGTACGAGACTGTGTATTGCCGACAATTCGGGTCACAGCTGTGATTGATGAAGCGTGTGGCATTTCCCATGTACTGTCCGTCTACGACGTAGCAGTTCTCCGCCGTCAGGGTCGGATCGTCCTCGATGAACTTGTCGAGGCTGTACAGGTAGCTTCCCTTCTCACTGTCTGCCTCGTCCTCGCGCCGGGAGGTCTCCTCGTTCGTCAAGACTTCGCCCAGGTAGACGTCAATGAACTCTCCTTGGATCAGGTTCTCGTTGCTGTAGACCCCCCATCCGCGGTTTGCAGTTTTGAAAATGGTTAGGTCGACATGCCGACCTTTGTTGACAAGGTGTGACTTGCATCCGGGGCCGCAATTGCATTTTTCGTTGCACTCATATATAGCGTGCCGCTCTCTACGATAGAAGTCGGTGAGCGTCTGAACAAAGCCCGGTTTGGGTTTCGAGTAAGGAAAGCGTTTCGGCAGGCCATCGGTGTTAGGGAAGCCTCCCTTCCTCTTTTCTTCCAGATACTGGGCATGCCGCGCTGGGTCTTTCTTAACAAGTCTGTCTTCGTCGACAGCTGCATACTCGAGGCATTCGCAGAGTTGTGTATATTCGCAGCCACAAAAGCCACCCATGTTTGGCTTGCACGGCTGCTGGCACCCCGGATACGTTTCAGGGTCTGCGGCAACCACTCCCTCGCGAAGTATGAATTTGTCGATGAATGTGAAGTCCAATGAGGGTGTCGTGTTGTCGATTTGGTTTTCGAGGTAAATGCCAGGCACGCTGCGGAGTTTCTCCATGAATGCATTTCGGATTAGACGCTCTGCGGCAGCGATCGGTCCAAGCGTAGCCGCGGCATGCTCCCTCATCTCATCACTGGGAAGCTTTGAGGCGTTGACAGTCGTCACTTTGGCGAACCTGGGCTGGCATGAGGTCAGTCACGTGCACATGCTCCACATAACGATTTGACTCACTTTCTTGGGATAGATCCGCCCTTCCTTTCGCTGAAGGATGCCATTGTAGACAGTGATGAAGCGCCAGTCAGGGTGCTCGTCATTTTCCGACGCCAGGTCCAAACTTGAGACTGATGGTGACCGACTGAGGCTCAAATGTGAAGGTCGTGGGGTGAGGAGGCCACTGCTAGTTGCGTCGTCACGTGACGCGGTTCCGGGCGCCTTTCGCTTTAGAGGATTGGCATCACGCGTGACCAGAACAGAGTTGCGTGCTGTTATAGATCCTGGCGCAGGCAGATCTTCGAGATACGCTTGTACGAAGTGTAGTGCGAGAGAAAGCTCGTCCAGGTCGTGCCATGAGCAAACAGCTCTGGGTGGGACTAACGGCTCCTTTCCAGTGCGCCAGCGCACTAAGAATTGAGGAACCTATCCTAGAAGGTTAGATAGAGCCATGCTAATGTCTGGACACAACTTACATCATCAAACTCGCGATGGCAGAGGACCTTAGTGATCTGTTGTGGAGGGACCTTGTTAGTGGTCCGTGCGTTTCGTGCTGGGTTATCTAAAGGAATGCCTTTAGAGTGCGCAATCCGCTTCGGAGGCATGTCCTTACGCGCGCGGATCTCGCGCGCAGTAAGCTAAGAAGGCGACCACAGCTTTTCCGAGCGTTTTAGGATAGAGTCGAGGTAGTATAAGGAGTACTAAAAAGTAGTATAAACGTAGTTATCTAGAGAGTAAAGAGGGAAAGAGGAGCTTACTACTGGCTAACTTAGCGCCTCCTTATTAGGTCTAGCGTGATACAAGTTGCGCATCTCTCTATTTCTATTATACTAAACTATATTCTCGCTCTATAAGGTCTTAGGCCTCACTGTATAGTTAACAATCTATATTATAATAGTAGAGGTATCTCTCGCCTAGTCCTACAGTCTGATAGTACTCTTCGCCTCACCATTTACTTCTGCGCACGTGGCGTTCTTGCATCCAAGCGCCTGGTGTCGGCTTTTGGATTGAGCTTATCGCCGGGTAAATTTTTGGACTGGCGATGCTAGAACGTCGTCCATTCGTAGAGAGAAAGATTCCGTTATCCAATCGCAAACCACATAACACCGCACAAATGGCCACAGCAACAGCACAGCAGGGCTCAAGTCCCTTCATCAAGCAGCTCGCATCTAGCAGTAAGCACTCAGCGGTACCCAAAGTCTGCCGACATCAAACTAACAGACTCGCAACATAGATCGCACAACCCGTGACCGCGCCGTCTCTGCGCTTCGCACATTCCTCAAGCGCAATGCGCCTCTCTCCGCGACCGAATGCCTGAAGCTCTGGAAAGGCCTATACTACACAATGTGGATGTCAGACAAGCCGCGCAACCAGCAACAACTTGCGCGCGACCTCGCCGACCTCGTCCACGTACTACCGACCCGCGAAAACTTCTTGGTCTTCGTCGACGGCTTCTGGCAGACCATGTCTCGCGAGTGGCCCAGTATCGATGCTCTGCGCATGGACAAGTTCATGTACCTGGTGCGCTGTTACGTGCAGCAGGGCTTCCAGTACGTGCGTCGGGCTGGCTGGGATGCGACCCTGGTGGAGGCATACATGAGCGTTCTGGAAACCACACCTTTCGAGCTACGGAGCGTGAGAATCCCCAACGGTCTCAGATACCACGTTGTGGACCTTTTCGTGGACGAGCTGGACAAGGCCGACGAGGACAGCACATCGCCTGTGGAGAGGCTTATTGCGCCAATGCAGAAGATGGCCAAGGACAGCCCTAACAAGACAGCGAGGAAGCGGGCTACGGAGGCTTTGGACGACGCGCGATTGGGAAAGTGGAAGACCAGGAATGAAGTTACTGAAGAGAGCGAAGAGGAAGATGAGGATGAGGAGGAGGATGGAGAATTTGGTGGCTTCGACGACTGAGCTTTGCGCCATTTTCGTTATGCGCACCGAGACAAGAGCCTATCCTGCACAGTCGAACCACCAAGACATCGGACGATCATGCATACAGACATGCAGACCGCACTGCCGGAAAAAGGAGACACAGCGCCGATGTAATTTTAAGTGAGCACGGGATCTTCGTCGAAGGCGGCGCAGTGCCCAAGACCAAGTCTAATCTACGTCCGGGGTCTCGTCGTGCATGGATGCGACCGAGTTGAATATAAAGCAACCCAATCGAAAAGTCGGCACGAATGCCCACATATATTAGATGCCACTTCAGTGCTCATACTTCACATCCTCCTTTCTACCCACAGAAGCTCTGCCGCTACTGCGCACAATCTCGTTCAGGTCCGTCGAACGCGCAGCTTCGGGGTATTATACGCAAATATTCAGACTCCTCCCGTCGTCGTTCTTGAATCATATCGTCGTTTCGTTCCACGGCCTGCCATCAATTGTACTGTCTCGTCTGCGCCCCAGCATCGGCATCACGCGCTGCGATATTATCACGCGCATTCTGCTTGAGTGTGTCGGACTGTGTTTGCGAGCGCTGCGCATCGAGCTGCTTGCCAAGCTTGCCTTTGCCTTGTGATGCCTTGGCTCGTTCCTGGTAGTGAAAGAGCATGGTCAGCTCTCAGTCATGATGTTGAAGATTTAGACGCCAGAGCCCGCGGTCTGTAGCGAGTAGTTCAGAGTGATCGGGCTCGAAGCTTTCACATCCAAGCTGTCGCAACCATCTTCCTAGGCGCATGCTTTCGCGGCTTGTCCAGACTAGGCTCTGTGGTGCATCGGTATGTACGCACCTCGGCGGCTTTTGCGGCTGCGTCTCTAGGCGATGAACCGCTGGGGACTTGTGAGCTCGACCCCAGTGTCCGGCCGCCTGTTGGTGCTGATGCCTTGTTTGCTGTGCCTTTCTTCTGTGCTGGAGCTGCAGGCGCTGAGCCGACTGCGCGGCCTTCGCCGCTGAAGTTCTTGTCGGACGATGGCTTGCCGAAACAGTTGCCCATAGTGAGAGTGACCGTACGGGGAAAGTGTATTGGGGTGTGTATGCGGCGAGTGGGCCGTGTAGATCTATTGCGCGGTTAGCTACAGGCAATGCGATAGCCCGCCTCCACGTGCCCAGCCGTGTCGAGCTTGAGGTGGAGGGTCTAGTATGGCAATGCCTCGGCGGCCGTCTCGCTTGCTCCATTACTTCAGCAAGGGTCAGGAACAGGTGAGACACCGACGACATCGCTTGACCAAGCCACATCTACGCCTGAGCTCAATACATATATCAGCATCGAGGTAGCGCACAGTGTATCGATGGGGCTTAATTATCATCCACTATACATACATATCAAGGTGTCTGTCCGCTATCTCCGGAGCTAGACGCTGCATGGCGAATTCTTTGCTATTTTGAGACGGCACAACTGTATTCACATGATTGGCTTGTCATTCTCTTCCGTCACTTCAGAACACCTTGATGGTTCAGTTCCCCTCCGTCTCGAACGCCTTCTCGGCAGTAATTGTCGAAGCATTAGCGACGCAAGCAAAATCCTCTGAGGCATAGGCAGGTCTTCTGGTCCTCAGCAATTGAAAACTCTTCGAAATATATCCCAGATTAGTGGTGGCTCCCCTCAGGCCCAGAGAACATACCTGCTCGACAGCCAGGCCTCAGAGAAGCACTTTTTTTTTCCAAGATACCGGCAATCTGTATACAACCGTCTGGTGTTACAGGTCTCCGAAGATCCGACGACCCTGATTGCCGCAAGGACCATGCAGTCCAATGGCTTACCAGGCTACAGGCAACCTGTAATGCCACCATCCACTCAAGGTCAGCCGGACAACTACCTGGCACTGGACCCTTCGATTTCTATATCTACCTCGCAGAGTTCCGAGGAAGCTGCCTGTGCTTCTGCATGTGCTACCGACCACACTCACTCACACTTCAACTACGAGGACCTCTTCTGCTGCGACTTGCCCTGTCCAGACATGTCCTACTGCGACTCCCATTGCGACCAAGACATGTTCTCGACCATGCACAAGCAACCAATCGCTTGCTGTCCGCCAGATGTCTTCGACACTTCGTACGCAGAGTGCAGCTTACCACATGAGCCATGCCCATTGCCACCTCAAGCACACAGCCCTTGCGAAGACCCTGGCTGTAGTGAGCCGGCAGAGGCAGAATGCTGCGAAGATCCTTATTGCGAGGACATAAGTGCCTGCTGCCCTGCTCCATGTGCGGAACAGCCTCAGATTCAGCATCAGTCATATCAGCCACACGACCTAAATCGGTCACATCAACATCATCAACATCACCCACCAGACGGATGCACAACATGTTGCATGTCAGATATCTGCCCCCATCCTTCACATAACCACAGCCATGGCGGCCACGATTCCTTCTCAATAGCACATACGGCATGGCATGGACATATGCACCCACCTCATCTTTCCGCGGCCCCATGTACCTCCGGGCTTTCCATCGAGCCACTCCTAACTGCCGCTCTTCGCCATGGCAGTCTAGAGAGTTCGCCTCTCACTACTGGAGCACGAAGTACACGTGCAAGCACAGTATCCTCCATGCACGAACCAGCACACCGCGGCGGACATCGTCGCTTGCAAGGTGCCACCGCATTGCAACCCGACGGCAAGTACCTCTGCCACTGGAACCACGGCACACACATCTGCAACCAAGTCTTCGCCGACCCCCAAGACCTCCACCACCACGTGCAGTCCTCCCACTTCGTCGGCTCGGGCTCCAACCACCCCTGCCTCTGGAGCGGCTGCGACAGCGGCGTCTTCAACACCAAGCCCAAACTCTCCCGCCACCTGCACTCGCACACCGAGTGGAAGCCGCACAAGTGCGACTACCCCGGCTGCAGCCTCACCTTCGTCACCCAGCAGCAGCGCGACGTGCACCGCAAGAAGCACACCGGCGAGAAGCCCTTCGAGTGCACCGTCTGCGGCAAAGCCTTCGCCTACCGCGACCTGCTCAAATCCCACATGCGCTCCGGCGTGCACGGCGAAGCGGACAAGAAGTTCACCTGCGCCATCTGCGGCGAGGGCTTCAGCGACAGCTCGAACCGCACCAAGCACACCAAGAGCGTGCACGATCCCGCGACCGGCGTGCCGTGTCCTGCGGGTCCGGCGTGCGCGTACGTCGACACGCGCAGGGAGAAGCTGAGGCAACATTGCTTGGGCGCTGGACATGGGTTGGAGATTGTGCGGGACCCGCGAAAGTGGGAGGAGTACTTCAACAGGGAACAAATGATCCGCAAGCCGATCCGGGGGATGAAGAGGAAGCGGGCTTCGGTGGATGTTGGTGGCGCAGCGGTACCGGCATGAATGTGATGAGGATTAGAGTGAGTGTGGGAGTGGAAAAAGTGTTGGTTTAGCGATGGCGTTGGTGGGATTTTTGAAAGACCTAGACCACAATTAGTAGCTCGGCCACACTGAGCAAATTTGGGCGTCAATAACATGAAATATGATGGTTTTTACCTTTATCATTTGTCGTTGCGGAAGGTGGTGCCAAAATCAGTGTCCATCTGCTGCAGTGATGCATCAACACCGATGATGTGAATATGAGCAAGAACATTCTCTCGATACGAAGTATCTTGCAGCTATTCTCAAAAACAAAAGGAATCCCATAACACCGATTGTCAATCATGAGGGGGGTATACATTCTTAGCCGATGATGCTGGTTGCTTCGTGTCCATCGTTTTCAAATTCCAAACAAACGCCATGCCCGAATCTGACTCGATCCTTAAGCTAGCGACGTACAGCGTCACATTGCTCGAGGAAACGATAAATCCCTTCGATACCTTGATACTCGAGTGGGTTCCCTTTGTCTGAGAGATCGCTGCCGGAGCGAATCGATTCGAACCCAGAAGGATCTGAGAGCCATGGGTCATCTGCGAGTACATCTTCAAGGCCAGAGTCGGAATGTGTCGAGTAGTCTTGGGCACTTTCCGATGGGGTAAGCATGTCTTCAAGGTGGATCAAAGGACTTTGCTTGTGGGGCGCAGGCTCGTAGTCGAAAAGGCTCTCGCATTCGGATACGTCTTCGCTGGGAGCGAATGGAAATAGCAGTGCTATCTGTGTACCCGCGAATGCATCGAAAGCCTCATCTTGTGTGACTGTGCCTCGCGTGATGTTAAGTTCTGCACACATGCGTTCCACTGTGTCTGAATCGCAGCCGGGGAAGTGCACGCGCAGACTGGCACCTTGGTAGGTTATTGGCAGATCTCCCAACGCAGATAGACGCTTCAAGTCGTTCAAAACTGCGGCGAGGTCTTTCAATGCCCGGGAGAAGTCCACGGACAGGACATTGATGAGGCCGTCGGTGTTGAGGTGGTCGACCGACTCGGAAGTGTTGGAGTTGAAGCCAGTAAGACCATTGAGGGGAGTAAGGGCGGTGATAGTGGGGTTGATTGGGAAGTCAACCCAGGAGCCAGGAGTGATCTGCGGGATGGAACGGATCTTGCGGCCTGTCTCATCCTGCAGCGCGGTCACGGCCTTGTAGCGCTTCTCGCCGGTCGTGGGAGACACGCCATCAAATTGAGCCTTCTGACCCGAAATGAAGAAGGCACGCACGGCTTGCGAGACATTCTGCACAACCTGTGCCTGAGCAGCAGGGCCATGAGAGAAGTGCCGTGCACCTCCAATACGACCTGACCCGAGTGTGTATCCTCCTGCTGTCCTTCCCAGTGTTCCACCCGTCAAGCTCGGTCGTAGTGTCGAAGCGAATGGTGCACGACCAGACGACTGGGAGATCTGGGCGCTGACCCTCGACTTGGGCAGAGAGGCGCGGTCGAACTTGGATCCGGGCCGGGAACCAGCGGTCGAGAAGTGCCTCACTGTGGCCTCGAAGGAGCCACGGGCAGTGCTGTACCAGCGAGATTGGCTTTGGCGGATGCGAGCAACTTTGTGTAACGGGTGCCTGTTGCTGTTGCGTACGAGGATGGGTTCAAGCTGTGCCTGGGAACCTCTGACCAGTTGAGCATCGAGTGCTCTGCTGGCGCGGATCCAGGCAGTCTTGAGACTTTTGGCATGCCTCGCGAGGAGGCTATGCCAGTGGACCATGCCGGGGATGGGCGGCATGATGGGTGTTGTTCGTGCTCAGCACTGGAGTCGAGAGTTGATAGGTCGTTGTGGATGGTAAGAAGAGAAGTAGTGGCTGCCTCGTGGGATGCTTATCGAGTGACGCTGCGCCTCCAGTGTTCGCCACCAGGGTCCAGCACTAGTACCCCGCTGCCGAATGCCGGCCCGCGTCGGAAAGCCATGCAGGGAGGCATTGACGATTCGTCTCGAAGACGGCATTGAAAATGGTCTGATGTTTGCCAATGGGCAAATTAGCGGCTCCGCACAAACACCAATCGCGCGAGTCCATGGGCCTCTATACCTGAGAGTATACTAGGTACTCGGTTGTTGTTGGTGCAGCTGATCGTTCACACCTCTACCCAGCCACGTGGCGAGAAAAGATGAGCATCAGCCTTACGGCTGTCGAGACAATCACAACCTGATCCTGTGCATGTGCATATGAACTCGGACCGGTCAAGCACCAAGTCGATATGATCTGGTACCTTCTCTACCCCTTGCGTGGAACTACTGCGCCTCCACGCCTCTCCAAGGACCACGTCGTTCGCAAGGCTTTCTATCGACATGGCATGCTGGTGGCACAGCATTGGCTGCTGACCATGCTCTTTTCGGTAGCAGTCGGTGTCGCTTTAGGCTATCCAACGGTATTCCTATCGGACAACCCCACGGCAGGCTTCACCAGTATACCTCGTCATGTCTGGACGTCTGCACGATCAGTCGATGTGTCTGAAGGCACGAAAGCCGATGTCGAGATGCGCCAGATCTGGGTCCACGGATCTTACATGCGAGCTCTGGAGAAGGATGTGTTGAAGAGTGCTCTCACGATCCAACAAAGCTTGGTTGGCGGCGAGCGACTGGCCTCGACCTTTTCGGAGTTTGGAGATCATCTAAATCCAAGCGAGCTCTCATGGGGCTACCATTCGCCCCTGATGTATTGTAGGGAACTCTGCGTCGATGACCAACTCTATATGTCTCTAATGCGGTTGTAGGGAACAATTCGGCAGCAGCAATCGACGAGGACGAAGACATTGTGCAAACAATAAACCAACAGTCCAGAAGCTCCTCTTCTTTGAACGTGGCTTTGCGTCCTGCATCAGTGCTAGCTGGCAAGACGTTCCATCACCGCAAGCTGGTCGCAGCTGATGCTCTTGTGCTTACACTTCTAAACAAAGTAGAAAATGGTGTCGGTGGAAAGTGGCAAGACAAAATGCATTCATTAGAGGGCAGCGCTTGCGAGAACTGCACCCTCTACCCGCCGCACGGTGAGATAAGTCGAAGCAAAGTCTACGAGTTCAGCTTCACACCTTTGAGTTTCAAGGAGAACGCCGCTCTTGCATTTGCATACGCAGGCATGGTTATTTACGTGCTCTTGAGTCTCCGGAGACTTAAGGCGTTTCACAGTCGCTTTGGTCTGGTCGTCACTGCAATTACGCAAATCACAACCTCGATCGTAGCTAGTATCACCATCTGTGGTGTTTTGAGGATCAACCTGGCGACGATTCCGAAGAACGCATACCCGTTCATCGTATTGATCATCGGCATTGAAAAGTGAGTTCTTCACCATTGATTTGCGATAACAAACAGTGGCTAACACATCGACCAACAGCATGTTCCGCTTGATTAACGCCATCTTGGCCTACCCGCCTACAATGGCTACGGACTTGCGTATCGCGAACGCCCTAGGTGACGTCGGTCCGCTTTCGATCGCTACCGCGGCGCAAAATCTGATCATCTTATGGCTGCTGTCCACTATTGTGTCGCCTGGTGTCAAGGCATTTTGCGCGTACGCGATTATTGCCACGTTCTTCGATACGTTCTTCCTTCTCACCTTCTTCGTGGCTGTCCTCAACGTCGACATCCGTCGCTTGGAACTCCAAGACCTCAACGCCCGATCCAATCAGACTTCGCCAAACAGGCGCACTTCGCCCGCGAAGCGTTCATGGTTCGATGCTCTCATGCATGGCCGCGTACCTTTCAGCACCCGCATGGCTGGCTCCGCGGTTACGACGACATTTATACTGTCATTGAACTACCATTTCTTCGAACAAAAGGAGACTGGCGTCAAATTGAGGCATTTGCTTGGATTCGTCATTGGTCACAATCAGGACGATTTGAGCGAGTATGAGTCTTTTGCCTCACCGCCCATGAATGCAACTCTCACGCCAGGCGAGTGGATTCGCATGCAGGACTTCGATACAGCACGGGAAGTAATGCGTCTGGTGAAGCCTGGTGCTCACAATCTCGTGATCCGTATTTTCTCTCCACTCATCGTGGTGCTGTCTGGAGCGGATCGTACAGGAGTTCCAAAAGGCATGGACGCTGTAGCGAGCGCTCTGCGTGGACTAGCATTGCACCACTTCTACCCTTTTGCAGTTGTAGTGGTGTTTGTGGTAGCGTTCGTCGCTGTGCTGATGAATTTCCTGCTTTGGAATGAAGCGCCAGACTCCGCCACAGAGACGCCAGAGCGATCCGAAGACGGCTTGAGCATACAACATATTGAGCTTCCCCACAGACTGGACATTGTGAAGATCGCCAGCTCCTCGCAGGGCTACTTCATGACTATTGGTCTTGATCGCTCAATCGTTGTGTCCGTGTATGACAAGACACAGGCTACATGCTTGGTGGATAGTCTGACTCCCGAGCTGAGTGCACGACTGACCTGGCCCGTCCGTGACATCGCAATCGATGACGCGGGCGAGCTTCTCGCCTTCCGTTGCTCGAACGATGAGGTGTTGATCTTCTCGCGCACATCTCGCAGATTCCTCGAATGCATACTCCGCTATCCAGACGATCATCCAGCAGTTCAGTTCAGCTTTGAGCGTTTACACACCGCTCAAGGTCTAGAGCAGCATTTCGTGCTGATCACTTCTGGGGGCCGGAGTATCACGCTGCGCCTTGACGACAACGCAGCACCAGAGGTCACGTCTTTATCGGAAACTTCGCTTTTAGGGTCTTCAATCATCCAATTCGAGGATCACGGGAAGCGACTCTTCACTGTCTCGGAAGACGCACGTCTCACATCTCATTCGTGGGAAGGAAGCGGTTGGACACAATGCGTCTCATCTGAATCCCAGTCTGCACTTCATCTCGAGTCTATCTCCGGCGCGGCATCAATCGAGCCTTTCCCAGATAGCGAAGAGGCAATCATCATCGTGAGCTCGGGATCTTGGGTGTACCTGGTCGATATACGTACACTCACGGTAATGACGACTCTACAAACTGTCGCTGAAGGCCAGAAGACAAGCCTAGTGCTTGGCCAGCGTACAAGATGCGATGCTTGCGGCTCAATAGCCCTCCAAGGCCTGGCCATCGTTTCAGAAAAGAGCAAACTCCAAGAGCTCATCGTCGACGTCCGAGGCAGCGAAGCCATAGCATCAGAACACCTCGACTACTGTCTCAAGGGGCCCCAGTCAAACTGCAACACAATCCACGACAGCAGCCAAACCACCCACAACCTCCCCAGCGCCGGCACCTGGCACCCCCTCTCCTCCCACACCATCGTCGGCATTCGCAAACGCCCTCCTCCGCCGCCGCCCTCGCGTCTCCCCTCCTCCTCCCAGCTCCGCCACCGCCGAAGCGCCCGCTCCCAGCACCTCATCGACTCGACCGCGGATGAATGGGAAGCGTACAGCCTCTCCCTCGCCGGCGAGCTCAAAACCCTCGATATCTGCGCCTCCAGTGACGCAGACCAGGCGCTGTACGTCACGAAGCCCGGCCCAACCGCTACTCTCGACTCGCAGTCTGTGGCGGTCGCGTTCGGGAACTGCATCAAAGTGCTCAAAGCCTCAGCGCCGAGAGGTGGCTCTGGTCTTGGGAGGGCTGGTGCGGCGGATAGAGGTGTCAATCCTGTGACGTCCAGGCGGCGGGGGACGGGTAGTGGGAGGAAAATGCTGTGATTTTGAGGGGGGTTATGTTTATATATTTGGGATACATGTGAAGAGGCCAGGTATTTTCGGTTGCCACTTTCGATGAATTTTACATACACGCTTGTAATTGTCGTAGCAGCAAGAATTGCCTATAGTAGTATCTCGTTTGCAAAGTGTAAGTCGCGCGCAAGTCCCCCTCGATGTCAATTGACCTTCGAGGGAAACTTTAAAAGTGCAACGTAATTAAACGGAACCGTGGTTCAGGATCTTTTGGGTTGTTCAGACCCATCAAGAAATGTTTGCCATGTTCTCCGTAGATATTCGCAGTGCTATGTAGAGTCAAGAGCTGCTATTGTATGATACATATATTTGTACAACCGTCCCTCGGTACATGAAAGAGATGTTAGAAAAATAAGAGGCGAATGCGGGTCTTCCTACACATTTCTCCTGATCTTACAAATGCGGGTGTCACCATTTATTCAGTGCTTGGTGGGATCGCGTCCCGATCACATATGCTGAAAGAGTATTGTTCCCCTGTTCGAAACGAGGTGTCTGCTCGTGTGCGATCCCTCAAGTGGGTATGCATTGTCTTTTGTCAGTCTCAGCGTGGATCCAGGTCGCTGGCCATGAGATCTCATAAGTCTCTTACGCAGACATTGGCGATGCGCGCTCCTTCTGACATACGGCATCTTCAGTATGGTCGTATGCCAGTAATTGAGAATACTCCAGCAATGAGGCCGATCACCTAAGCTGCTCCGCCCTTGGGCTCCTCAATCACCTCTGCCACAGCGTCTTCCAGGCTCTGCGCCGGCTTCTCCGGCTTCGGCATCCTGGCTTCTTGAATCAGCCTGTTCAGGCCGTTGTACAAGCTCTCCTTCTCCTGCGGCTCGGCAATGGCGCTGCCAGCCCAGCGGATCCTGTTCTGTTCGTCCACCAAATATACATAGCCGGTCTTGTCGTTCAGCAGACCGATTGCTTCCTTCATGATGTCCGACACGCCGCGGCGAACCATGAAGTACCTGCCCTGTTCTTCCACAGTCCTCTGTTTGCGCAAGTTGCCCTTGAAGAATTGCAGGATCCACCACTTCAGCCAGTTCTCTTCCCAGTTGATCTCGACCATCTGCGCGCAGTCTTGCGCGTTCTGAAGAGTCTCATGCAGTGCCGGGTTCTCTTTCTTCGAGCAGAACGAGTTGACCTGGTTGACGGCCCATTGGCTGCTGACGATGCTGACGACCGAGACCTTGCCCTCCATGACCTCGCACGTGCCGCGTCCCAGGCCGCCGTAGCCGTCGCTCTTGTTGTTCTTGACCGCATCTTTGCGCAGCGTCTTGCCGAAGAAGTTGGGGAAGAAGAGCGCATGCTCGGCTCTGAAGAGGCGCGAGTTGGCGATGAACTGCTTGCCCTTGTGGAAGCGCAGGTTACTCCAGTCGCGGAAGTACGGCTTGGCGATCTGCTTGGTCATCTTGGAGCGACGCGCAAGGTGCTTGTCGTAGTTGACGAAGTCGTCGCGGCGCTCGCGCAGTGAGCGGGCATCGCGGCCCATATTCTCGTCTGGTTGGGGTGGGTTGGGCATGCCGATGGGGCGGCTGAGAGGAGTGGGTGTGAACTCTTCTGAGTTGTCACTCTTCTCGCGGAGTTTGTAGCCGGGCTGGTCGGCGGGCGACTTGTATTCTTTAGCCGGTGGAGGAGGAGCATTTGTGGTTGGTTTCGGGTTCTTTGGGTCGGGCAGAGAGGCGTATGCTCTGCGTGCTGACTGGAGGCATGACGGGCGAGTCTCTGAGAGGGCGAGCGAGCGCAATGCCTGGAGGCAGAGCACAGATGGCGCTTTCATGGTTGATATAGTGGGTGGGAGGTGATGTCGAGTAAGTGAACAATCTACAAATCGATAACATGTGATGGAGCTTTCCCTGACAGCCATGTGGTTAGGGTTGCGACTGCCAGATCGAGAAGCGGGCGATCGAAACCCTTGGGGTTAGTCGATCATTGCGACGGTATCACGAAAAACCGTAGCATAAGGAATATCCCACTTGAAATAACGAAACAAGCTTCGTTCTATTCGTATTCCGATATATCACCAATACTGCTCATTCTTAAGCTCATTTTCTGCATATCATCGCCTCTCCTGTAGTGTGCAGGCTGTTCCGGCCATTATTGGATCGACGTGCCACGAGAGACTAGAAGAAGCAGGTACCCGCCTGTGGTGACGGCATTGCATTCCGCGGGTCGATAAAGAAATCGAGCATCGTCCTTTAGTCGTGCCGGTGTGATCGCTCCATTACCACTCGATCCCATGAGAATATACTAGGCGCATACTAGACCGCCAAATAAGAGCCTGCTGACTGACTACTTGTACTTGCCGACAACTCTGCCTGTCCTCGAAGTCTTGCTTTCCTTCCTTCCATACACGCACGTTCACGCACACATACGTACACAGGGCTTTCGTTCGGTATCTTTCTTTCTCTCGAAATACCCCTTTATCGAATCACAGAACCTTTTCACTCCGTTGCACGCATTCAAAACTAGCCATCATGGTTCGCATCGTAAGTCGTTGCTGGTGCAATACAGGTGGCCAACGCCACAGAGATTCCATAAATTCTTGACTAACATCAACAGGCTGTCGGTCAAATTTGCTCTGTAAACTCCATGGAGGAGAACCTGAAGCAATGCCGTTTTGTCATCGACAAGGCTGTTGCCGAAGGCGCCCAGGTACGCCACTCAAATATCCATCTCACATGACCGAAATCTCACAACACTTCTAGGCCGTCTTTCTGCCAGAGGCTGCCGACTACATCAGTCAAGGCCCCGAGGAGTCCCTCAAGCTCTGCACCTCCGTAGATAAGTCGGCCCTTGTCCTCGGACTCCAGGAACTGGCCAAGAAGCACTCTCTCCCTATCTCTGTCGGTGTCCATGAGCCTAGCGATGATCCCAACTCCAAGAAGATTAAGAACACACTTCTCTGGATCGACGAAAGCGGCGAGATCGCTCAGCGCTACCAGAAAATCCACCTTTTTGACATGAACCAAGAAAACGGGCCCAAAATGATGGAGAGCGACAGTGTCGAGTTCGGCAAAGAGATCATCAAGCCCTACGACTCCTGCATTGGCAAGATCGGCTCAGCAATCTGCTTCGACCTTCGCTTCAGCGAGCTGGCGCTCTACAACAAGCGCAATGGTGCCACTGTACTTCTCTACCCTTCTGCTTTCCACCCGGACACTGGCCGCATTCACTGGATGCCTTTGCTCCAGGCTCGTGCTATCGAGACGTTGTGCTACGTTATCGCTGCTGGTCAGGTTGGCGCACACAACGAGAAGCGCACAAGCTGGGGTCACAGTGTTGTCATTAGCCCTTGGGGCGAGATCCTCGAAGAGGCGTCTGGCGAGTGGCGCGGCGAGCCTGAGGTTCTTATTGCCGATATTGACCAGAATATTGTCGAGGAGAGGAGAAAAGGCCTCCCCCAGGATCGCAGAACGTAAGTAATGCGAAACTCTCCTTCCAAATCTGATGGCAGCCGCTAACGATAAATGCAGTGACCTTTACGCTGAGGTGTAAGCAGATCATGATATTGAAGACATTTGCCTGGCTGGTCACGCAACTCGCGCAATTGACCTCGCCTGCGACCAATATAAATAGACTTACGATGACAAATGAAACAGCATATTAGAACAATGCAGTGCAACTACTCTCACGCCCAACCTCAGATACCACTCCCAACTATGTTCCTAAAAACATCCACCCCTTCTCTCCCCAACCCAGTCCCAACACCAACCACCTTCGCACCCACAGCCCTCATCCTCTCGAACCCAGCCCGATCACCCACCCCTCCCACACCAATAATCTCCACTCCCCTCAACCTCTCCTCCCGATCCAACATCCCTCTAATCGTCTTCACATTCCCCAGCGCAAGCGGATGCAACGGCGCGCCCGCCATGCCTCCAATACCAAGCCCACTCGCCGAATTGATCGCAGGATCACCACCGTCAGCGAGCACCAGACTCGACCCGAGCGTGTTCGTCGCGGTGACGAAATCCACACGGCAACGCGTCGCGAGCAGAGCGTCGATCAGGATTTGGAATTGATCGTGGTACGTGTACGGCGGCGTTTTCACACCGATCGCCACGCGGCGTTCCGCATCGCCATCACCACTCTCATCCACATCCGCCACGGCGTCGAGGTACTCTACCATAGAGGCCTTGGAGTAAGCGGGCGGAGGCTTGTCCGGGATGTTAGGGCACGAGAGGTTGATCTCCATGCACAGCGGATTAGGGATCTTGCGCTGTGCGGCGGCGATGAGAGTGTAGCATTGGGCGACTGCGGGGGCGCTGCCTGTTACTGAGATGATGAAGGGTTTGGTCGTGCTGTGAGGGGCTGTGGAGGATGTGGCGATTTCGACTATGGTGGTTAGGTAGGTGGCTAGGGGAATGGGACTGTAGCCTAGGGTGTTGAGGCTGGCGGCGTGGGTTGGGGGGATGGTCTGGTGTTTGGTGCTTGGGTCTTGGTCTGAGTCTTGGGTGGAGTGGCAGAGGGGGTCGAAGAAGGTGTATTGGTGGATGGAGTCGTTATGTTCGAAGGCGTGGATGAGGCTTGTTCGGGTTGTTACGGCACCGGTATGGGGACAGTCGAAGAGAGCTTGGAGGTCTTGTTTTGTTGTTGCCCAGGGGTTTGCGGAGTTGATCAGTGGGGGATGGATGGGAGGGAGTGGCATTTTGGGTGTTGGTATTGGTATGCCAATGGTTCACTGTAGGTTAGAAAGGACTCAATGGGCTTATCAGTGGTCGTCGTTCTGTTGCTGAAGCTGTGGATATGATGGACTGCCGAGCTTATCTGTGCAAGCTCGCGCTTATCGTGTTTATGCCTGTTATGCACTCACAAGGAAGATGAGCTCGTCATGCTACCGAGGACTCCTGCTGCTATGAGTGTTGAGCTGCGGCCAGCTTCCTGGAGGTGAGGTTTCTCTTTCTTGCAGATGGTAAGACGACTACACAATGTCAGAGATCATGTTTCTAATATTGGGACTGACTTTCATCGAATGGCGTTGTAGCAAAGTGGTTAATGCGATTGACTAGAAATCAATTCCCTTCGGGGGCGTAGGTTCGAGTCCTGCCAACGTCGAGATAATTCTTCTTTTGCTTTTGGAACACACTTCAAAAGTGAAAACCTTTTTGGTGCGAGTCTTGATTTGCTAGACCCTGACGAAAAGTTGTGACCAAAGAGCACGCGTGGCTGCCTTGCTCTTCTGATTCCCAAACAACTATTTCTCGGTGACTGACTTGACCAATGGTATCCTCATCATCGATCAAGCGGCAGGTACCGAAGATCGTCGAATGAGGCGGATTGCCAGATATCAGCCGAAGCACTGCCGTTCACACCAGGGAAAAACCGATGAACATTCTTCGCAGTTCCCTATCGGACCTGCTGAATGTGCCTGACGGCTGCCCGCCTGACTGCGAGGAGCTTGCAAGAACTTGCTGAACGTGCTCGTCACACTGGGACCAGCTGGAGCCAATGCAGTCGGGACTTGGGCGAACACAACGATAGACTTGATAGCCCGCAGAAGACGGGACGACGAGATAGATTTGTAGGTGCGGGTTGTCAATTAGGAGCAAGTGAACCAAGATCAAAACCACATATCGCATACCGTTCCTATATCAGGGAGTGAGCATCATGATCTCAAGCATCCGACCAGAAACGCATTGGCCATCTCCGCGCACAAAATGTCGTTGCGCATCTGCGACACGGAAAGTTGAGACCAGATCTTGCGAGGTAGATGTTGCATGAGGCCGGATTTGGTTAGGGAGAGTACGTATGCCGGACACACGACGTCAGGTTGTCCTCGAGACAATATTTCTCGGGATTGATGTTTGATGCCTACTCCATCAATCTAGGCGCCAGCTCCGCCATGAAGATCTTCGCAAAAATGGGACGAATAAGTCAACGGCTCCTCACGCTCTCATACACGCCGTTGTTGTCTCTCTAGCGAGGGCCAAAGTCTAAGATCCAGAGCGTTACATGTAGGGATCGACTACTCCGTGTTTCCTGAAAGTAGCGGATAGGAGGTCACTCCGTCCCTGTTTTCCTTTGCGAGTTCGACAACAAGATTCAATAAGTACTTTCACTCTTGAATGGCGACCATCATTGTACGGCGAAAGTGACGACGGCACTACACATGACGAACAGCCTTACGTGGTGGCGTCCCCCAGACAACAGTGCACGACAGGCGCCTCCTTAATTTTCTATCTGACGCGACCAAAGACGGCCGGGCTGCAAAAGTGGATATGGACGAGCCCGGGGCAAGCAAACGGTTGACCTTTAGTGCGAACGCCAACCCTGGGAATGGCAAGCAGCAACAAATTTAGATGCCCGGCATGCTGCGACTGGCCAATTTCAGCCAGTGCCTTGCCTGTCGCCAACATCCCACGCGCACTCTTCCACCTTGGCCAGTGCTGTTGTACGCGAGAGCATGCATTGTCTGCTTGGCAGTTGGCAGGAGAGCTGAGGTGATGCGGCCCTACTATATGCATATTTAGCGTCTTCACTGCAATTCTGTGTCGATTGTGGCTCGTGTGGGTATGCTTTACGGGATCAACACGTATAAGGCTGCCTTGCAGTAGGCCAGGATTCTCCATTCGTCATACGTATGCGGCTGATGATGGATGGAGAGTTTGGCTAGTTGAACGCGGCACGGTTTGACCTGCGCGCTGGCCTGCCCTGTGCCGAACGCGCACTCGCCCTCGATGCACTCTCAAGCCTTTGAGGCGCTGCGGCTCCTTCGGGCGTGGCGATCCGATTGAACGGCTGCTACGCGAAATTTCAGGCACATGGTACAGCTTAGGAGGCCACACACCTAAAAGCGCCATTGCCGGCAGCCGAAAAGCATCGTTATCGTGGCTTTGATACCTCGCGCCTCTGTATAGTTCGGGGGCGGCCAGCTAGAGAGACTCGCTCTCGAACTCCACGCGACCAAGATGGCACTCACAGTCGATCTCCCAACGGGCGTGCCAGCGGAGTGCGCAGAGCAGGCCGTCCGGAGTGGTTGATGCGCGTGCAGAGTCAGGGCTAGTGTGTCGCCAGAGATCCACCCTGTTCAGATCAATTAGCGGGATGCCATGTGTGTCTCACGGAGAGCAGCCCTCTCGGCGGCCCAGCAAGCCCGTCGTGCGGCTCATTCTTCGTATCTAGTCCACCTGCCGGGTCCTTTCTCGTCGACTTGTTACCTACTTATCCTTGGCTACTGCTGCCGCCAGAGTGGAGCGCTTCTTGTTCTTGTTTTCTGTTATATTCTGTCATTCCCTTAACATAGCACAGCACTCTTGACTCACTCTTTACGGTCAAGATGCGTTTCTCTCCCGCAACTCTGGCGCTTGCCGGCGCCTCTTTGGTTTCTGCTCAGCAGTATGCTGGCGATGTTATCCCCGGCACCCTTCCCGAAGTCGCAAACTCAGAGATCGCCTTCTGGAAGATCAAGGACCCCAAGGGCGGCGATGCCAACTTGACCCTCATCAACTACGCATCCCTCAACACCACAGGCCAGCGCCCCGACCAGTCCAAGATCCAGCGTGCTGTCATCCCTATCCACGGTCTCCTTCGCGATCCATGGGGCTACCAGAACGACGTGCGTGTGCCAGAGCGAATTCTAGCAAGACGCGCCGATTACTGACAAAACATAGGGACTGAACGCACTTAACGCTGCCACATCCTACAACCCCAGGGTCAACCGCGACACCGTCTCTGTCATCGCACCCTACTTCGCCAGTGGTTCTGATAAGGAGTTCGCCTACCCATGGGACCCTAACCAGAAGGCCGGCCGTGGCTCCAACACCAGTGTACTCGTCTGGAGTGGTTCACAGTGGTCCGCTGGTGGCAACAACCAGTACCCTCGCGACAGCAAGGGAGATGTCTCCTCGTTCTACATTCTTGACGAGATCGTCAAGCACTTCGATGACAAGGAGGTCTACCCTAACATGAAGAGCATCGTGCTTGTTGGCCACTCTATGGGTGGTCAGATGTTGGCGCGCTACGCCGCTATTGGTGACGACCTGAAGACCTCTGCCCGTCTCGTATACTGGATCGGAAACCCTAGCAGTTACACCTGGTTGAACGAGTACCGTCCCATGTACGTTCCTGACTGCGCCTCCTACGACGATTACCGTGAGGGCTTCAACAACTTCGAGGACTACCCCATGACCTACGGTGCTGAGCTTGTCGCGAAGGGACGTGATGCCATCGTTGAGAACTTCCAGTCCCACATGATTGCCTGGGGTCGCGCCCTGCAGGACATGGGTGACCACAGCTCTGCCTGCGGTGCCAACACCACTGGTCAGAACCGTAACGAGCGCTTCTTCAACTTCATCGACTGGTTCCGCCCAAGCTGCCCCGACCCTGAGGGCGACAACTGCGACACTGTCGACCTGATCGACACTTCTCACGACAACGGCCGCATGTTCAACTCTCCCGCTGGCCAGTCCCGTATCTTCCACGACAACTTCGATGGCAACAATGACGTTGCTTTCGATTACGGCTACCCTCGTGCTCAGGATGGCGACAACCCTCATCCCGACCCCAACGCCAAGGACGCTTTCGGTCCCTACATGAACTCTATTCCCCAGGAGTGGGTTTACGGTGGTAACATGACATACAGCGGCTGCTGGAGCGACGACCAGGGCGCCGCGCTCGAGCATCAGCAGTTCTCCGACAACACCGTCAGCGTTGACGGCTGCACCGAGTCTTGCTCTGGCGATGGCTGGGCCATCGCTGGTCTCAAGGAGGGCAACCAGTGCTGGTGTGGCAACGCTCTTGGCGGCTTCAGCTCGCGTGTCGTTGACATGTCCTGCCACCTTCCCTGCTCTGGCAACGACGGCCAGACTTGTGGTGGCCCCAGCCGTATGTCCACCTACAGCGTCGGCGACGCCAGCGTCACAAAGCGTGAGGCCGCCGCTGCCCCTATGCGCTTCGCCGAGATGGGCGAGCGCCTCGCTGCCATGGCTGAGAAGAACTGGCGCCCTCGCACCGAGGACCTGACCAAGGACTCCCCCAAGCCCGAAGAGGGTGTATCTCAGGAGGATGCTGTCAACGATGTCACTCCCTCCGATGAGCTTTCCGACGAGGAGCAGCAGCTCCAGGATGGCGCCTCTGGCGAGCAGCTTCTCCAGACTAGCAACGCTACCGATGCCACTGAGGCTCCCTCTTGGGCCCAGAACGCTGCTGCTGCCGCCGCTTCGTGGCAGGCAGAGCACCCTGAGACCTCTTCTGCCGCTTCCTTCTAAGTGGAAATCATAGCAAACACTGCTTCTGATTGATGATGGCCTCGCGACGACCTTTTTATTTCCGTATCACTTTTGCGTTCCAAGGAAAAACGAGGACCCAATACACCTTTTCTATATGTCTTAGCATATCATACATTTTCTTTTCTTCTTGAATCCAATTCATCCTTCTTTCTGAACCTTTAATTTATTTCAATCATGGCTGCATGGTTTGATCTGTTTTCCCAAGCGAGCGTGCATGCAAGTACAAAGAGGACAGTGTATTCATCTCCAGAATTGCGTTGTACTTAGAACTCAAACTCAACAGCGACACATCTTAGACGTATACAGTGGCTAGTGAACACATGCGTCGGCAACAACATCCACAAGTTCGTGAACCAATGTGGTCACTACAGACAAACAACTCTTCTCAATGATGCACCCCTACCGACTGCACGATAAAGCGATGGACGGCGGTCAGAAGCGAAGTCCATCCTTTTAAAAGTAAACTTTACCACAACCATGGCACGCGACCCGTCGCGTCGATTCGGTGGTACAACGTCCGAGCCGGTGGTGAGATTCACCTGGTTTCATGTTCCAGAGATCAGTATCAAACACGACGACGGGAAAATTTGCTGAAGCATACCGCAATCTGATCTCTCGTCAAGACCCTGGCTGTATGGCATGTAGGCAAACGTTCCGGTCGTCGGAATGGTTGGCAGAGAGCTCTTTGCAACGAATATACGTGTGCATGCATGCAGTTATGGTCTGCAGGTACATTGACTCCTAATTCTGCTAAGCCCATCGGCCGAATACTAGGCTGACCATTGTTATCTATAAGCCGATGATTGGTCTTCTTGTGTGTGAGATGACTATGTTACTGTGTAGTCACAACGATTTGACGTGGAAGGAATGGTGCATTTTGAATCAGCACGACTTTGCCTTCTTACCGCCGGTCCTTCGGTCGTCCCGCTGCAAGTGGCCAAATTTTTCTCTTTCTCTCAGCTTGGGGATTCAAGGTTTACCGCACTGTGTACTCGCCTGGCTCGGATGCGGACTTTGATGATGCAATGGAGATACTCCGAGGTCACATGCGATCCGAGTGTTCGCAGATGTTGTCTGCCTGATGTGGCTGAATCAATGGACAAGCGCCACTCCCGAACTGCAGCAACTCTCTGGCTCATTTTGTGGCTGTGGACCGATTCCTCGGCATACGCTTTCGTGATCGTGCCTTTGAGAGCATGTAATTTGTGACAGACCAATTGATCTTATCTTTCGATGATCCGACAACGCTGAACGGTCCTCGTATCAGTTTAGTGGAGGGGAAAGCATTTACCGTCGAAGGCCATTGCATTGCATCTGGACCTGTCCGCTCAATTCATGATGGATACCTACAGTTCTTGCGCTCGAGGTTTTGTACGGACTCCCAATGGTAACGGCAAGACTCTCAATACTTTGAGGCAGATAGTACTAGCACTCTAGATCCTGAAATATAGAGTCAACATGAACAGTATCTCAGTAGCTGGCATACTCCTGAAACCGCCTACAGCCTATCGCGATAGCATAGAGAGACGATATAGTGCTTGAGTCTCTCACAAACTTGAGCGGAATTGCTGTAGGTATGTGTTCGAATCTGAAACTACTAATACGTCTTCTCATACCTTGCCAACCTCCCTAACCTCATCATGTGAAGCCTCACCACTTCCCAAACTCTTCTCGCCCAACACACCGCCCCCAGGGCTTCCACTCTCCTCATCCTTCGCTCCACCAACATTCTCAACCCCGACCTTCGTCTCCGCAAACGCATCCACCACATCCCTATACGCGGGCACGAAATTCACGCAAATCGCATACGAGAACGCCGCAATGAAAAAGCAGAGTGGTACCACCATGCCAAACTGCGTGCTATCCCTCGCATCCGACGCCGCTCCAAGAATAGGCGGGACGACCGCACCACCGCACACCGCGCCTACAATCCACCCAGAGCCGCGCTTGGAGTGCTTGCCCAGACCACGCATGCCGAGAGCGACTATTGTGGGGAAGATGATCGATTCGAAGAACAGCGTGACGAACAGCAGGGCGATGCCGGCGTTGCCGCCGTGTCGGATCGCGGGCGCGACGAAGATGATGCAGCCGGCGAGATAGAAGATGAAGACCCAGCGGGGGCGAACGTAGCGCATCAAGAAGGTGCCAATAAAGCGGCCCAGGGCGAAACCGCCTTGGGCTCCGGCGAGGAGTTGGGCGGCGGCGGCGTCGGTGTATTTGTCGTCGGCGTCGGTTACGTAGTTGATGAACTGGATGACATGTGTTAGGATATGTGCCGTGGATCGATTTGAGGGAGTTGGGAAGGACTTACGAATCCAGCAATGCCAACCTGTGCACCAGTGTAACAGAACTGCGCAAATGCTGCATGGAAGAGGCGATACTGCTTCCTGAACGGCTTGATATCAGCGTTCGCATGTGTTTCCGTGGCCTGGAATGCCATATCTGCATCAGTGATCTCTGGGATTGGCGAGCTGGAGCAGAGACGTTAGCAAGGTCATGTTGAGAAAGCAGTTGACCACCGAACTCACAAGTAAAAGACCACAGCGAGCAAGAACACAAAACAAGCGATCGCCAAGTAGATCCATTGCACGTTCTGCAACGCCCTCTGGTCATTGCCGACATGGTTGAAGATGGCATACGAGCCGATGACAGGCGCTACGACCGTTCCGATTCTGCGATCACACGAGTCAGTCCTAGTCCTCTCCTTCGAATCCAGTAAGACATCAACCATATCTCCACTCACCCATTAAAAGCCTGCGAAAAATTGATCCTGATTTCCGAATACTTTGGCGGTCCACAAACCGTAATATACGGATTCGCCGCGGTCTCCAAACTGCCCAACCCATTACCAATAATGAAAATCGCCGCGCAGAAGCCCCCGAACGAGCGGTACAAGATGCAGGGCCATGCGACGAGCGACCCGACGCCGTACAAGCAGAGGCCCCAGATAAAAGTCGCTTTGTAGCCGTAGTGGCGCAGGATCCAGTTGGCGTGGCCGAGGGAGGCGAGCGGGTAGGCGCCGAAGTAGGCGGCTTGGAGACCGGAGGAGCGGGCGCGGGTGATGTTGAGGCTGTTTTGGAAGTGTTTGTTTAGGGTGTCGAGGAGGCCGTAAGAGAAGCCCTGGGAGGGGAGGGGAGGTTAGCTGGGGCTGGAGAGTTTCGCGGTCTGAATTCGGACTCCGTGCTAGTCTCTCTGCGGTAGGGCGGATGGTACGGGCTTTGAAGCCAGATTGCGAGAGAGTATTTATCTATCATGTCGCATGGAGAGTCTGGTGTCTAACGGGCTCAAATGGGAGAGAGTTCCAAGCTCAGCACCACGCAAGCTCGTGATGGTGGCGAGCGCGTAGAACATCATCATGGAATTGCAGAAGAATATAGCACTTACCCAGAGAAAGAATAATATGGTGACGAGAACGATGGGATAGATAGATTGTCGCAGCGTAAGCTCAGCAGCATTCGTCCGCTGGTCATCACGGTTCTTGAGCGAATTCTTCTTTAGCCATTTCGGAGCCATGACTGCGGTACGCAAATCTTCAACAAGAGAGACAAAGAGTGATGATAAAATATGGACTAAATATGCAGGACCTCGCCTACCTACTTATGCTCTCTATCAAGCGTGGTAGTTCCCCGGCAATTGATGCAGCTCTGGCATGATTCAGACGATAACTTAGCGCGCTCGAGGGATTGGGCGACAGATGACCACTACCACGTCTTGGATATGTCCTATCCCTGAGTGATGTTGCATCTGTCGACCATTTCCCCGCACACCTCACGGACTAAGATCGCGGGCCTCCACAGCTTGGTCGGTGTAAAGATGGGGCGAAGGATCGGCGGCCGGCTTGGCCTACGGAGGGCAGGCTTCGAGAAAAACTCTGTGTGAGGAGTGGCCATTCATGAGGCGTATTGAGTTGCGGCAGGTGGCCCATCGAAGCCATTCATGTGAGAGCCACGTCGATGGCGAAATCCGCAGCGAGTGTCGATCCAAGAATTGAAGCAACAGGGATGCCCAACGAGTGAAGTCAACTGCCGGGTAATGTGTTGAGCTTATCCAAGCTCATGCCTTGCAGTGGAGTGCCGTCGTTTCGTGTGATCGCTATATCGCCATGGAAGTCCCGCGGCCGAGGCAAGAAAACCGGCTAGCATGAGCGGGTTACTGAAGATGCATGCATCAAGCATGTTTAGAGCAGTTCCATTCGGCAATGTGGCGATGCTTTTTGTTCACAGCCATCGAGATACACTGATTCAAGTCGTCCCTTTCTCGAACATCCAATCTGTGACACCGCCCAAGCCACATTCCATACTTCACTCCACCCTCCTGCGAGTCGCAGAACCTTGACCCTCCTGCCCGCTGAAGCCAGTGATGATCTCAGTCACCAGCTGGCGCAGCTCAGCCTGACCTTGCTCAGTCTGGAAGTCAGGCCTGGCAGCCAACTCTTCAATCCTGCGACGAATCTCAGGGTCAGGCTCTTCGCCGGCCTCGCCAGCGTCCATAGTGCCCACATTGACCTTGACATTGCCAGGAAGCTGCGGAGGAGCGTGTACGCCGTTTGTGCCATTTGTACTGTTGACAGCAGCGCCCAGTTCCGCTGCGCCGCCAGTCTGTGCGACGATGGAAGCGGCCTCTTCCACGGATGCGCCGCCAGCAGCTTGACGCAGGAAAGCAGCGACGATAGGCTGCTCGTCGTCATCGTCTAATTTCTCCGCTGCGGTTTGTCCTTCGTTGTTCTTTGCGTCGATGCTCACGCCTAGCACCAGCAGCTCTTTCGCCATCTCCACCGTCTCGGCGTTGAAGAGCGCGGTCTCCTCATCCTCGTCGCAGATGTTGGGGGAGACGTTGAACTCCTTGATCAGAGCGTGCACGAGCTGTACATGGCCGTAGGAAGTGGCTGCGTGCAGCAGACTGTAGCCGTGGGAGTCTTGCTGGCCTGCTAGTTGGGGGTGCTCGCGGAGGTGTGCGGTGACGGTGTCGGGTGAGTCAGGCACCAGGGTTAGCAGGCGGTCGATTGTGTGAGGTTGCGACATGGTTGTGTTTTTGGTGGTGTATAAGTGAGTTAATCGTGGATCGAATCACAGCCTGGCGCAAGAAACAAATGTTTGGAGGGGCACTCGGTGCTTGCCGCCGAAATTTAAGCTGGCGGATGATGCATAGGTTGGGACGAAATGTAAAGATACGCCGATAGTCCAGCTTGATATTGTATATTCGGCACTACATACATGCCTCCCTTGGTAAAACTGGTGATTCGATAAACGCTTGATATTGTAAGATCGTTGTGGTGGCTGGCTCGATGTTCGGGCGCAAATATGTATTGGCGGTCGAGCGGAACTCTCCATACGCATCGCGGTATTACTTGGGTATTGTCTTCATTCTCATTTATTCCAATTTCGCAAGACTGCATATCATCATTCATGCCGCACTCTCAAACTCATGCAATTTTTTCTTCCTGGTTCCCGCCGTGCCATGCAATGAACCCACTCCATAATCATGATACTCATCGCATCTAGCTCAAGTCCAGCTTCCAGAGACCATCACCGACGTAGTGTCCGTTCTCAATTCCGACGCCCTTTTTCTTCTCCTTCATCTCCTTGGTGCCCATCTTTAGCACACCAATCAAGCAAGGGTGCTCCTTGCCTTCGGCCTCAACCACCACAATCTCGCCAGCCTCGAGATCCTTTCCGTCGTTGTCGTAAACACCCGCGTCCTCGTCTCCAGGTAGCCTGCCGCCCGGGCTCGTGAGACCAGGGACCATGAGAGTCGCACCGCTCATAACGAAGCGAATCGCACCTCGGTCGATGCGCACGCGCTTGAAGGCCCAGGGGTATTTGTGCACGATGGTCAGGTGAGGGATCATGGCGTCGTCCATGTGCTGGTAGAACAGGGGTGTGCTGCCGTTGCAGTAGAGCGAGACGCGATCGGGGATCTTGACGAGGTCGAGCTGCTCTTTCTTGGGCATGATGTCGTCGATGTATGGCTCAAGGCCTGGGTAGGTCTCGAGGACTTTGGCACGCACTCCGCGCTGGGCGGAGGACTTGACCTTGCTCTTCTGGCCGGCGGTGAACTTGGATGAGGCGTTAGCTATAGCAATGACCGGAGAGTACCGGGCACGTACTGACTTCCTTCTTGAACATGGTGGCGGAGTTGTGTGTGTATCAATGTTGGGCGAGTGGTGATTCTCAAGTGCTCAAATGAATGAATGAGGCCCAAAGTCGAGCCCCACCAACGGCCAGGCTGTGACCCCTCCTTCCTCCTTCGTCACAACGCCGCTCGTTCGCTGTTGTGAATGTGGGCAGTGGTGGTAGGAGCGTTCTTGGTTGCGCTTGCCTGCTGCAACGCCGCCTCCAGAACGTTCCATGGAAATAATATACATCCTCCCCTCACTCACTCACTCCTTGTCATAGAGACAATCTGCCCATACCACTACCCCCTCTCGCCACGCATCACTCGGTCAAACTTCGAACATGGTACGGTACACCCTTCCGCGAACCTCCACCGCCAAACAATCCCACTAACAAACGAACCCCTCCAGGCCACCGACTCTCGCAAGCGCCTGGCGCTCGCCATCGTTGATTTCCTCAACACTTCGCTCAAGGATGGTACCCTTCAGTCCGAGGACGCCGACAGCATCGAGATCGCCAGCAACTGCATCGCCGAGTGTTTCCACGTCGACCCCAATGACCAGGCCGCCATGAAGGATGCTCTGGGCGGCCAGAACCTGCTCTCCATCTACAGCGTCTACGAGAAGCTGAAGGGCAAGTCCACTGCCTCCACTCAGGGTTCCAGCTCCGCACAGGAAGCTCGTCCCAGCACACCCTCCGTTTCCCAGGCGCAAGACAGTGAGGCCGCCAAGGGTGGTCCCACCGAGGAGAGCGAGAAGCTCAAGGGCCAGGGCAACGCCGCCATGCAGAAGAAGGACTACCCCACCGCCATCGACTTCTACACCAAGGCTCTCGAGATCTCACCGCTCAACCCCATCTACCTCTCCAACCGCGCCGCTGCCTACAGCGCCAACCAGAAGCATGAGCTCGCTAAGAACGACGCCGAGCTTGCCACTGTCGCTGATCCCAAGTACACCAAGGCCTGGTCCCGCCTGGGTCTGTCTCGTTTCGCACTCGGCGACGCGAAGGGTAGCATGGAGGCTTACGCCAAGGGTATCGAGGCTGAGGGCAACGGTGGTAGCGAGGCGATGAAGAAGGGATACGAGACCGCAAAGCGCAGGTGCGATGAAGAGAACGTTTCACCGGAACTTGATAACACCAGCTCTCGCTCTGGATCCGGCGGTGCTGGCGCTGGCGCTGGCGGCATGCCTGACCTCTCATCACTTGCCGGCATGCTCGGCGGTGGCGGAGGAGCAGGCGGCATGCCTGACATCGGTGCACTGATGCAGAACCCCATGATGAGGCAGATGGCCAGCCAAATGATGAGCAACCCTGAGATGATGAACAACCTCATGTCGAGGTTTGGTGGTGCTGGTGGTGCTGGTGGCGCGGGAGGCATGCCCGATCTGTCTTCCATGATGAACGACCCTGCCATCGCCGAGATGGCACGCAACTTCATGGGCGGCATGGGCGGCCAGGGCGGTGCCGGTCGCGGACAGTAGACAACGATATACACAGCGTGATGACGATTCGGCAACGACGAGTTTACGAAAGAATAATACATCAAAGCATGGGTCATGGTTCGTGATCATTGAGCACATTCCCACTAAAATATCTTCACACTCGTCTACGTTTGTTCGTGTTTGCTAATTACGCGAAATTAGTATGAGAATGTACCTTACAGCGACTACAGGATGAATTGTCACAATGCGCTCTATGTACACTTCACTCATGCGCGACCGCTTGCGAAAGAGACATATTTAAGTTGACGTTATCTGCGGCCTTAAGCGAACAGTCTGAGCACGCATACAGGGCACTGACCGGCTCCACAGAGATAGAGATAGCAACAACAGCTGACGCGGAATCTTGATGCCTGCTGCAGGCTTCCACGCACTAACATTTCGAAGGGTTTTACATATACCAGGAGCCTTATGCCGTCCCGCTCCAACATCAATCATCAGATTTCACCGTTCTTTACTACCCGAATAGCGCGAACAATGGCACCTTCTACAGCTCACGACACTATCGAAGCCGCCACTTTGGAGGCCGACATGAAACACGATCAGCCAGTAGCGTCTGATCCCAACAGCATTGCTTGCGCCATCAAGGGAAATGAAATCTCAGGATTGGACATCTTCACGCGGACGCAAGACGCCTTGGAAAACTTCCCGCCCGCTAGAGTGGAGCAATTGATGTCCGCTATGAACAACGATATCCCGACAGGAGGCAGCGACATTTCTTATGGAGACAAAGATACTCAATACCTGCGGTTTTGGAAAGCAAATTCACCAGGAGCACCAGCCATCATCTTCGTCCACGGAGGCAGTTGGCAGATCGGCACTTATCTTGACTCTGTCGGCTCAGCGAAAGTCAATCACTTGCTTGATCAAGGCTATGCGTTTGCCTCTGTCAACTTCTCGCTCGTACCTTCTGTGACTGTGGAAGCACAAGTACAGGAGGTGGCGCATGCGATCGGGTACCTGACCAACAACGCAGCTGATCTCGGCATAGATGCGCAGGAACTCATCTTGATGGGCCACAGCTCGGGCGCACACGTCGTTACTCTCCTTGGAACAGACTCGAGTTACCTATCAGAAGCCGGAGTGGACATCTCCAACATTCGAGGGGTAATCGCAGTAGATGGATCCAACTACAACGCCATGGCAGACTTCATGGACAGTCCCGGGCCCGTCGTTACCAACCTTGCGTTTGCGCTCGGAAAGGACCCTGCGAGACTACGTGCCATGTCGCCGACGTATCATGCTCTCGGCACCAATGCGGGAGCCTTCCTCATGCTTCACGCACAACGAGATGGGGGTATTCGGCAAGCGGTAGAGTTTGCTGCTGTGCTGGAAGCTTCGGGGACTGATGTGGATCTGCATGCTTTCGAAGGTCGGAGTTTCGAAGGGCATATGCAGATGTTGCTGAGGCTTGGGGAGGTGGATTTTCCTGCTACGAGTGTTGTGGATGGGTGGCTGAGGCGATACGTACCAGTGAGTTCGAAGTAAACATGGGCTACGTGCTGGGAATCATGCAACGTCGATGGTTCTTATTGGAAATGTGGGAAGAAGTCATGCAAGTCTTGTGAGTTTCTCATTTTGACTTGGATGGCTTGCATCAAATATTATCTTACAGTCATACCAACGTATCTTATGTAATAGGAAGCCACTCTGAAGCCAAACTTCTAATCTGCTCCGGACACTGCGGCTCTTCCAACCCGACCCATCCGCGGCCCCGGAGCATCGCACGCAAACGCTTGAGAATCGGCAACTCCGGCTCAGACAACAAGTCAACACTATACACTCCCTCCGAGAATTGAAGCAAAGAGTAAAACACGCAGTCCGCAATCGAAACACGCCCATTGTCAATGGAACGCTGCAGCTCCGTGGAATGATTCTCGTCTACCAATCTCAAAGTCTTCTTGCAAAACTCCAGCGCCAGCTGTGCCGCGAGTGCATTCGTCTCCTCCAACGGCACGAAAAGAGCCGTGCCTTTGTGGCCAGCGAAGGAGAACTGCGTGCTGGCTTCGTCGACGAGAGCTAGGATCTCTCTGGTTCTCGCTTTCTCTTCCGCAGTACCGCCTCGCATGTCGATTCCATGGTTGGCGGTCTTGGCCAGCTCGATCTGCCAATCTTTCGTGGGATCAGGATTGTCGCAAACGTCTTCGAAGAACTCGATGATGGCGAGCGACTGCTTGATGAACGTCCCGTCGGGTAAGCGGAGGATCGGAACGCTGCCTGGTGGTTTTCCGGGAGCGGTCATGCCGGTGTACGCGGGTGCTACTGGTGTGATTTTGAGCAGGGGTGACGTTAGGAGGCCTTTTTCTGTGAGATATAGGAGCACGCGGCGGGGGTAGAGGCCCCATGGTAGGACGTAGAGCTCGAGTTGGGTGGTCATGGCGGAGGAATGCTGGTGATGCTCTTTGGTAATTTATAGCCTTCAGGATTCATACTTGCGACGAGGAGCAGCGTCTTTTGTAGTTTCGCTCGACATATGTGGGTGTTCGGGGATTTGGTGTAGGATCTGGAATGTTTCCGGAATGTCTCCGTGAAGGATGGATTGCAGTCGGACTGAAGAGATCCTGCAGAGACGGCGTTACGATTACGATCCGAGGCACATTGGGCGAAGCGTTATTCTGTTGATCGGG
The DNA here is from genome assembly GCA_026122715.1 of Cladosporium colombiae. Lineage (NCBI taxonomy): Eukaryota > Fungi > Ascomycota > Dothideomycetes > Cladosporiales > Cladosporiaceae > Cladosporium > Cladosporium colombiae. The sequence continues at coordinate 1,143,733 of JAKZFA010000014.1, forward strand.
GCTGTATTGAACAAAAAGTGGTGATTTAATGCCCGAGAGCTAAAAATAGCGCACGACCTGCTATCCTTGATTACAGCAGGATTCGCGTTATCGAAGTGGAACGATATTGAGAGAAAATGTTGCCACGTAACAATCTGACCTTACTTCGTGATTTGATTCATTTATCAAGGATACCCACGTCCCTAATTCATCGGGGTTTCAATTTCCTCCTTAGTCCAACCATCGCGCTATATTTGAGAAGTCGACGATGGCCATTCTCGGCGGAGCTGGTCTTCCGGACAGCGCAAGCTTGTTGGCAACTCTCCCAAAAGCCGAGTTGCATCTTCATCTTGAGGGAACCATCACACCAGCTACACTGGTCATCCTCTCCGAGCGCCATGACGCCAACCCATTCACTCTTGCACAAGCCGAAGCGCTCTACGAATACACGGATTTCCTACACTTCCTACAAGTGTGGGACATCGTCTGCAAACGCATACAGACTCCGGCCGACTACGTACTGATTGTGCATAACATGTTCGAAAGTCTCGCGCAGCAAGGAGTCAAGCACGCTGAAGTCTTCATTGCTGTGGGTGGTATGATCGCGGAAAGGCCGGATCTGGTTGTGGAAGAGGTCTTCGCGGCCATCGAGGCAGCGAGGATGAAGTATGAAGCAATTTATGGTATCAGCGTGCTCTGGATCATCGACGCATCCCGCCAGCGAGGTCTTAGTCATGTCAGCGAAGTTTTCGACATCGCGTCCGAGTTGCGACAGAAATACTCTGCTGTTGTGGGAGTTGGTATTGGTGGCGATGAGGTCGGTGGCCCTTGTGGCGTGCTCAAGGATGCTTATGAAGTAGCCAAGCAGAATGGTCTTCGACTGACAGCGCACTGTGGTGAAGCCACCGGCCCTATCAATGGTCCGAAGGAGATCTGGGACGCTCTGGAAATGGGTATGGAGAGGCTGGGCCACGCTTTCTGTGCGCAATACGACGAATCTCTGCTTGACGAATTGCAGAAAAGAGGCACGGTCTTGGAATTGAATGTCACAAGCAATGTGAAGACTGGAGTGTGCCAATCGGTGGATGACCACCCAATCAGAGACTATTTCCGTCGCGGGTTGACGTGCACGGTTAACAGCGACGATCCAGCGATGTTTGGTAGCAATGTGCTAGAGGAATATATTCTCCTACGTGATCGATTGGGATTCACTGTCGAGGATCTTGCAAAACTCGCTGCAACATCTTTCCAGTCCAGTTTTGTAGACTCCAAGAGGAAAGCCTACTTTGTCGAGCTGGTGGAGTTTTGGTCGAGGAGTTTTAGGTCTTTGCGTGAAGTTGAAAACAGCAAAAGACCATAGCACTCACGGTCAGCCGCAAGACAATGATCAGGGGATGATCCATCCAGGCAATGAAAGATCTGTTCCACAAGGGCAAGATACTACGACTCTCAAAACCAAGAGGGAATGGCGGCGAATGCCCGTCGAAGCCGTCCATCTCAGGGGCTGTCTCTGGACATGAATAGCACTTTCCACAATCCTTGGACCAGTAAGACGGCAATCTAGATGAAAGATCAAATGTATGTAGCTGGCAGTCCGCCTGGCTAGATGTAGATCACTTACCGTAGCTCTCATGTAAGCATAGCCGGCGCAGTTGGTAAGTCGCCGGCAGCCGTGGTAGCCCTGAATCAGAGCTGCGAAAGAGAGTCTGCAAACCGTGCTCGGCGCTTTTTGAAGAAAGAATAACATCTTTGGCAAAGTTGCCTGTAGAGAGATGGACAAGTGTTCAAACACTTGGTACTTTCTGATGGATGAACAAGCTGATCTTTGCGGCTCCATCATGATCAAATTGTGCACTTTTAGCTTGCTTAATTCCTTGCTTGAGTTTGTCTCACACAAAGTCTTTCCACCTCGGTTCCTTGGGATCGGTTCGACGAAATGTACTTCACACTGGTCTGTCTTGTAGCTTGACAAATTGCTGTGCAGGTGCTTGCGGAACCGATTGACAGAAAGGGTGTCGGCGGCAGCGACAACAAAAGGAAGTGAGTGCTCATCGACGCCATATCCTTTCCCGGATGCATCGCAATCTGATACACCAGGACATTCGTGAAGTGTGTCCTCCAGTTCTGTTGGCGAAACCACAAAACCATCGACCTTGATGATGTCCTTGATATGGCCGACAATGTCGACTCGCTCGTCCTTGATGTAGCCAGTATCTCCAGTATAGAACCAACCGTCTGCTCGAATCGCTTCGATCGTAGCCGATTCGTCTCCAAGGTATCCCGTCATGACTTGAGGTCCCCTGGCACGCAACTCCCCCTTGCTATTTTCGTTCCTCGGATCACCCTCATTGCAAATTCGAACCTCGCACCCTGGTAAGAACCACCCAACAGATTCTATGTCTTCTGATCCAGGATATTTAAAAGTCGGCAGCCATCCACATTCAGTCAACCCCCAGACTTGGACTACCCTCGGTGGTACGTCGAATCGTTTCAGAAAGCGGTCCTTGAGTGCAGGCGCAAGTGGGGCGCCGGCGGAAGTCACCCTTGGCAATGAGTGTAACTCGGTCGGTCTGGGATTCGTTGCCATGATGGCCTGCGACGGACAACCAATATTGGCGATTTCACTCCGTCTACAATCCTTAAACCGGAAAAGGATACAACCCTGTCGTCAAGGAAATGAACTTCACAGGTCCGGACCGCATCTGCCAGCTGCTCTTGCGCGTTGATCAAGGCCGCGTGAAAGATGAGCGATGAGCACATTTCTACGCTGTCGCAGATGGTCGAATATATCCGCGACTCGGGCATGAACATTGTCCTTGCGCTTGATTTCGAGGACCGGGACGCAGTCGAGCCCGCTTACTGAGCTTTGAAGAATCTTACCAACCACACTGGCGTACCTGCGAATGAATGGTGTATCTACAAGCTGTCAAGTGCTTGGAACCCGACCTCAAGGTTTTTGAGGCCCTTCCTTAAGTCCAAGATGCTTTCAGAAGTGGAGTCCAAACTGCGTTCATCCCGGTGTATGATCGTAGGCATGTGGCCAAGTTTGACCAGCTCGCCTCCATGAGGCAGGTTGCGGCCACCAACTACACCATTAGTGCCCAGATCAATTGAGTCTGTTGGCAGGCCAGTCCAGAGTCTGCTTGGTGAGACGAAGAGCATCGATAGCCCGCTCATGGCTGCTGGCACATTGCAAGCATGCTACTTTCACATTACTTTACAGTTGCAAACTAACATACCAATCTTGGTTTCGCACCAGGCGACTTCACATTTCCAAACACAGCGGTTTTGTAAGCTTGATTTTGATCCCTGACATTGCAACCGACCTCGCTAACATTGATTTCTAGCTTCAACACAGCGAATCGCTCGCTTCCCGCGGACCTTCATGTGAACGATTCCGTCTACATCTTCCAGCAGGATAAAGCCCCAAAGCTGTTGGACACTCTCGCAGACGGTGCATCAATCGATGGGCACGACTATAGATCTGACTTCAGTTGGATACTGCAGCGAGGGTTCAAGTGGATCGTCAGCATGTATAGATCGATGCTTTCATGCTAGCCACTGTCTATTCCAAAGCCATTTGATCGTTCAACGTCACCATAAAGGGCCATACTCGGAGACTTCGGCTTCCACACTCAAAAGTCTTGTTAGGCGGGAAACATCGGCCAAAAACGCAAAAAGTACTGCTTGCACGGAGAATCGAACTCCGCTCTGCCGCTGATCTGAAGATGGAAGGCGGCAATCATAACCACTAGACCATACAAGCAAGTCATGTGATGATAGAAGTATTTTTTGTGAGATGATATAACAAATCAATGATCCGGAAATTCACCATGCTTTTCCAAAACAACAGCGGCTACGGATCGAAAATCAAGACGACCTCGCCTGGTATTACATCGATAACTTGACATCACAATATACAATGCAATAGATGAGAGCATTGATAGATCCTTCAATAAAAATCCCTAGCGTTCAAGTCCAGAAGTCACTCATCAACCTCTATACATTGTCGGGCCCCCGGGTGGGCCTAACACCGTGGCGACAAACACTAACAACATCCATTGATGTTATACCAGAACTTTTTCAATCTCAATCCCTAGGCTCCACCTGGCTGATTTATATTCATTTACATACTGATTCGAATCAGTTTGTCACTAACCCTGCAAATTCTCACTCGATATGATAATTAATAGGCATGCCCAAAGCCGCACACTCCCCGTCACGACCGAGCGGCTGCTGTCTCGATGGCCACTGCAAATAGCACATAGTCGGATCAGCCGCTTCTACAGGCGCCCAAACTCCGCTTGCTTCGATCTCCGCCGTAGTATTTGTGTAACCTCTGATACGGAGGTAGGCCGGGTCAGGATTCGGGTCGTGAGTACGCACAAAGCTCGTCCAGCGATCGACAATGGACTGCGTGAACGGTGTATCATTCTGATCTCTTTCTGGTAGACCCAAGCGGCGCCATGTGCCGAAGACTTCCATAAGGTCGCCAGAGTGGCACTTGAAGTATTCTCCCTCCGGGTCTCCGTTCGGGTGGGAGGGAGACTTCGGAGCGTTGCAGAGGTCCTGCGGACTGGTCAGTATAACTGAATAGCCTGGGGCGGGTTTTGGTTTGGTGTTTACAAGATTGAATGGCTTGCTGGGGTAATCAGTAATTTGGTGGCTGCGATTGAACTCGAAATGATAGACCACAGGCAGCAGACGCGATGTGGCGGCAGCTTTTGAGACTGCGTAATTCAGACAAGTAAAACTTTCGTGCGATCGTCAGCGCAAGCATAGAGGACTGATGGCTCGGTTACTCACGAGGTATCCGTTGATACGGCGCCAGTCACGTTCCAGACTCCGCGTATATCACTCCTCTGAGGAGGGACTGGGAAAGCGGAGCTGAGATTGGTTGCTGGCGAGATAGGAAGCGAATTGTTGGCGAGACTCAAGGTTAGATTGTCCGTATCGAGCCAGTTCAGATCCGAAGCACTTGGAGGCGGAGCATGTCAGTATAAGATTGAAGCATATCTCATGGTGCTGCCTTACCCGTCGTCGCGCATAGCACCATACATGATTGGAACAGCGTTGATCGAACCCTGCAGTCCATTGTTAGACAAGCTCTGACTTTCAACCATGGCAATCATTACGTACCGTCCCGTTCCAGTAGATGGCAGGCTGAGTGATGTATGTTCCGTCAATGACAACGTTGTTCGCGATACCGGCGCTCATCAGATCAAGTGTTGTGTATTCACGCACGCATGCCACCTGAGCGTCAGCGGAACCATTGGTACAGCCTGTCGCATTCAGCAAGTTGTTTGTCTGGGCTTTAATTTGCTGCGAAATCGTAAGGTAGACGTTGTACGTTGCTGAAAATTCATCAGCAAACACCTCCTTTGACCTCGATGTCCAGTAATTTGCTTACGTGGCGTTGGAACGCTCTCCATGATCGCGCCAGAAAACAGGCCGGACGCCTTCGGCGATAGTATCATTGCTCGTACAGCGGCAGCTCCAGCACTCTGGCCAACGATTGTAACACGGGACGGATCTCCGCCGAAAGCCTGCGCGAATTAGTAATCGAATCCAACAAAGTTCGAAAGACAGTATATACATACCGCGATGTTCTCTTGGACCCATTGCAAAGCCGACACCATGTCCGAAAGCGCATAGTTGCCGTTCAGACCAGAACCTTCCGGACCTACGAAGAATCCGAAAGTACCCAGCCTACAAGCATCGGTCAGCAGCTGCTCATGTCAAACCAGGCTTTGTTCATACCTGTAGTTAATGGTCACGACCACCACATCACCTCTCGATGCAAGATTACCACCGTCAAAGACCGGATCGGATCCACTACCGCCCACAAAAGCGCCTCCGTGAATCCATAGCATCACCGGTCTGAGTGACTTCTTGCTTGTCTTGGTGGCGGGCAAGTAAGGCGTGTAGATGTTGAGAAAGAGGCAGTCCTCACCTCCTCGCACAGGCCCGTATCTGCCATCGCGTGAAGCACAAATCGACCCAAAGTCGAGAGCAGAGACATTTCCCGTGAGTGAAGTCGGCGATGAGTTGACGAATCGCTGTGGGAACGATGCATACTTGATACCAAGGAAGCGGAAGCTGAGTTTGTCGCGCCAGCCGGTGTAGATGGCTTTGCCGCTGTTGACAGTCGTCTGCTTCGAAGCACTGATATCGGTGTTGTTGACATAAGACAGAATAGCACTTTGGGTACAGAGCACTGGCAGCTTAGCTTTACAGTCAATTGGGTTAATATGACCCGAGGACGCATCAATGCTTTTGCATGAATCGTGGGAACCCTTTCCAGAAACGTGATATAGATGTTTACGTGATCGCCCGCCATACTGTGAGCCCGAATTGTAGTTCAGATAGGCCAGAAAATCAGCATCTTTAGCGTTCGATGTAGGTTTCCAGAGAGACTCGGAGAGAGCAGCGCAAGCCTTCTTTGCTTGTTCGTGGGTCTGTGCGGTCTTCAAGACAATGACCGCATCGTCGCGACTGCTCTGATTACCGTATAGATCGTTATGTAGCAATATCTGTAGATCAGAGCCGATAGAGTTGGCAGATGGGGCGGCGGTAACGAGGCTTGCTAAGGCAGCGGCCAACAATCCTGGTGCAACAAAATGCATTTTCGAAAGCGCTGCTCCACTCCAGTGGTCTTCATTTGCTGATTCTCGTGCAATATATACATCCTGCGCTATAGGAGCGGTGGGTACTGGCTGCGGGGTCGTGAGCGCATGTTCCAAGTAGGAGTTTTGCTGATCGTGTAATAAATGATCGGGACAAGTGGGCACTTTCAAACGCCGACTTTTATGAACCGTGTTACTAGTATCAGTGTAGTTCTATAGTGCCACGGTGCATCCATTAGCAATAAACAATACAAGTGCGGGGTCCGGAGAAAATATGGGTCACTCACTACCTAGGAAATACCTTATTCATGGATAGTTTTATCTTGGTGGGCGCCACACAAACATTGCGTCGGCTGTCACAATTCACCATAGTTACACGTCCACTCGGAAGGATGAGTTCGCCCACCGGAGCACATAAGTACTTGTTAGAGATCGTTCGCTCTAGTACAACTGCCGGTGCTCGTAACCTCGGAATGAGTGATTTGCGGAGCTCTGGTGACGGCAGTAAGCAATCCATATCACTGAACGTTCGTTCTAACAAGTTAGCAATGGAATAGAGCAACGGCGGATTGAAACACTGGTTGGGATCTATCGCATGTTTCGCTGAATAATCCTTAGCATTTCGGGTTGCGAAACTGATCAGGAGTATGGAGCTACCGTACTGCGTGTTGTTCCAGAGTCTAATCGACGGCTTAAGCCAAGTGTGGGCAAAGTCGTTTGTGCAGCGTATGCCGTGGGTACTGGCACACATTCGCTCACAATTCTTTCCGATAGGGGAGAGGCAACACGGAGCTGTGGATCTTCTGCGAATCAAATTTCGCCTGCTTTGAGAGTGACATCGCACTGTTTGGCTGACTAAAGGTGGTCCTTGGTGTTGTTACATACACGTCGCAATAGCATCACTTGCGCCTCATGAAGCGACGAGCCTTCAGTGTGTTGTGAAGATCGGGTTCCATATTTTCCCTCTACTGTCGCATTCAGATCCAGACCAACGGCAATCTGCCAAAAAGCACCGCTCGCACAAATCATGAGCTTCCAGCCTTCGAGCCCTCCGTAACCCACAGTCCAAAAGCCTTGCGTGCACCTCTCGGATCCCAGAATCCAGGCCTGTCCTCAAGCTGCGCATACGGGTTGCCAGGCGCAACACCGGCCTCCTGCAAGATCCTGGCCTCCTTGCTACGCTCCAAGTTTCCAGCCCATTTGCTCCATTGGATCGGCTTGAGGTCGGGGCTTGAGAGGACAACGCCAACGCAGAGGAGCAAGACGGAGAAGAGGGTTTCCAGTGCGATGTCGACGGGAAGGCTCAATTTTGCTTCTGGCTCGTTTGGCAGGCGGAGAGAGGGGGCTGTGGAGGCGGATGCGAGAAGGGAGTGTTCGTAGGCGCTGTAGACGCTGCGAGGTGGTTAGCGAAGGCTGGTTGTGAGGTTGATGTTCCAAAGCCTTACGCATGCGCTAGGAAGACGAAGCCGACAAGGTTGAGAAGGCTTGCTATGAAAGCCATTGTGAGTATGCGGTTGGCGAAGTGCGTCTTGTTGGTAGCTGGATACAATACATGGTGCTGTGCTGTACATTCAGTGACGCTGGCCTCAAAGTCGAGCGGAGAGCTTCCGCGCGGGCCTGATTTCACATGCCACTCATGTCACGACCTAACATGTTGCTTCCTCCCACAGCAGGAACAGGCAAAGACTGCAAAACCCCGTCACCATGGTCTACTACTTCACAAGCAACGTCGTCAAGCCCTCGGCGTACATCTATGTCGGCAAAGACAAAGTAGAGAGTGCGACTCCCGCCTTGCCAACACATCTAATACACACCCTGCTAACTGCTTGAGAGAGATGAGGACCTGATCGCCCACGGCTGGCCCGAAGACGTCTGGTTCCACGTCGACAACCTCAGCTCCGCCCACATCTACCTGCGTATGCGCGACGGCGAGACTTGGGACGCGATCCCCGAGGAGCTGCTCACGGACTGCGCGCAGCTGACCAAGGCCAACTCGATCGAGGGCAACAAGAAGGATAACATCACTATCATTTACACGCCGTGGTCGAACTTGAAGAAGGATGGCTCCATGGCGACGGGTCAGGTTGGCTTCAAGGACAACAAGAAGGTCAAGAGGGTGTATGTGAGCGCTCGCGAGAATGCGATTGTCAACCGGTTGAACAAGACCAAGGTTGAGAAGCACCCGGATCTGCGACAGGAGAAGGAGGATCGCGAGAAAGAGTTGAGAAAGGTTGAAAGGATTGCACAGCAGGAGAAGGTGAGCTCAATCTTGCAAGAAAATATGGCTCCATTGGGAGTGTGCAATGCTAACGAGGACTTTGTCACACAGAAGCGAGAAGACGCCAGACTGGCAGAAGAGCGCAAGCAGCTCAAGTGGCAGAAAGACCACATGTACGACGACATCCACACTGAAGACCAGATGATCAGCAACCAGGACCGAGAAGAGGGCTACTTGTCTGATTTCATGTAAATTCATGAATCACAAGACGTCATTCTACTAATTGACCCTCCATAAGCTTTGATAAGATGGTAGGATTGCAGCACTGCGCACGTATTTCCACCACACACTTCTACTTGAGATACTGGCGGTCCACCCACTTCGCGCTAGCATAGTCAGACCCAAGCACCGTCTCAATAGCAATCGGCTTCTCAACCTTCTTAGCAAAGCTTGCCCTCTGCCCCTGCGCTCCAGCACCCTTGTTCGCAAACTCCCCAAAGTACGTCTCATTCGTCCTATCGTCACCAACATTCCAGATCGCCCACCCAGCCGGGTTAATCACTTTCGACAACTCCGTATTCTGGAACACCACCCTCGCGAAATTCCTCCACGGCCTGCCAAGGTAGTACACGCCATCGGCCACGGTGTTTCCAGGCGCGGCCGCCACGCGAGACCTGTTGATGACGTACCAGCCGGAATCGTTCGACATGCGTCCCGACGCCGTGATCCAGCCCGTGGCCGCGCTCACGACGCCGAAGTCGCAGTTCTCGAACCAGGCTTGGGCGCGCTGCCCGAAAATGAAGTCTGTGGCGCCTTCGATGTAGGATTTGGCGTAGAGCTGGGTGCCGAGGTTGGAGAGAAGGGTGTCCTGGTAGCCGTAGAGGGCGCAGGCGTAGTAGCCTTGTCGCTGTGTTTGGAGATTTAGTGTTAGCGGATGCGTATGGTGCATTGGGGCTTTTACCATCTGGGTGGGAAACTTACGCCGGCTTGCGCGCTGATGGCAATGGCTTGCGAGCCCTGGCCAAAAGCATTCCTCACATTAACGTTGTACAGCTTAAAATCGCTCGTCCAGACTCTCAGCGTGCCCGTAAGGTCATTGTTGGGCTTCGTCTTCTGGCTCTCGGACGCAACGATGGTGACCTGGTTCTTGGCGTACTTGGAGTCATCCGTGGTGTATCCCTGGACGGTCAACGGCCCGCTGAGCTTGGGGATGTAAACTTGCTCGGCGTAGGTGCCTGGGTTGATAAAGATGATCTGCTCGCTGGTGGTAGTGTTCGAGAGCGCGGCGACGGCTGCCGATATCGTGGTGAATTTTTGTCCTTGGCCGACGACGAGGGCGCCTTTCGGTGCGGTCTTGCGGCTCGCGGCCAGCGCCAGCGAGACGAGGCTGAAGCCGAGTGCTAGGAGCTTCATTATGAGTAATTCTCAGCGTTGTATGTTCGTTTCAAGCGCTGGGTATCCCTGGTATGACACGCGAAGCGAACCAAGGATTGCCTTTTTATACTGCATATCTACACCATGATCGCTTTACAGTTCCAGATCTCGGCACATACTCGAGCACGAATTACTCCGTGATGAAACCTAGAAGAGGGGATGCTGCATATAGTGTTAAAAGAATACTCTAAACAACGGAGTGAAGTGAAACTTTTCTGCCATCTGATTGGTGGAAGCAGGGCCAGGGCCTCCGTGATGTCCATCCGGCGACCAAGGCACCGACTTGGCGGGCCAGCCTACGTCGCAGAATCTGTGGAGAAACTGGAGTAAGGTTCCGGGGATTCTGCGTTCCGTTACAGATGTAGAGTAGTTCATCAATGATTGTTTGATGGAGTGTGTTGTGTATATTGTGGTGATGATGAAAGTGTTTAGTAGGGGGGTAGGTTTAATGGGATATGATACTCGTGAGACCACTCATGGTGGATGCGTGAATCTATCTCGAAGCTACTTAGATATACAATCATGTCCCTGCGTTGCGCCACGTGTAGTTTCTTCAGACGCCATATGCAAGCGTTGGCGAATTGGTTTCGGAGTCAAACGCGAACGGTGGGAGGCGAGGAATGATAAGACTACTGCCAAGTGTTCCCAGACAGTGCCGATACTCTACGCTTTCAACATCTCTTCATGTGGATGAAGGTAGCCAGTGCCGCCAGGTGAACTGCTACCAGAATGAAAGGCACATAGCGCCAGAAAGCACGACTCGTCGGCCTCTCTGCGCCATCCCGCTCTGGCTGGTTTTGTTCGGCCTTGGTAAGATCAGAAGCAACAACCTGGGCATATGAAGGGGGTGGCGCGTGCGAGACGGCTTTGATGGACGTGATGGTCAGGCTGAACTCGCCTTCCTGCGTACCAAAGAAGCTGGGCGATTGTCAGTGTTTGAAACACTCCGGTCTGGATACAACTGTGGGACGCACCTTCTCATCATGATGCTGAATCTCTTGATCTTCTTCAGATCGAGAGGCTCGGCGTCCTTCTTGGGTTTCCCGCGATAAGTCGGAGTGAGCGCGGACCATGGAATGAAGATGACCTTGTTTTTGGCATCGCCGGGGACCGTCTGCGGCGGAAGGTCGAAGTCAACCTCCCAGGAAATTGTTGCTTGCTCGCGGCCAGTGTCAGGGTCGCGAATGAGAAGATTGTCCTTCAAGATGAAAGTGTAGCGCTTCTCTGAATGGCAGTCAGCTCCCAGCACTCGATTTCAACATGCCCACATAGCAATTCCAAGGCCAACTTACTGTCGCCTTTGGCTATGTCGAGCTGGATGCCAGCGTAGCCTGACAAGTCCCAATTGCTGTCTTCAGTCACGGTACGCTGTGACGCGAAGCCCGCACCGCCGAGCGTCTTGATGTCGAGCTCGCCATAGAAGCGTGCATTCTTCTCGTCGCGTACAAGGTAGCTCTGCAAGCAGCGAGCACAGAGTTTCAGCGCATGTCGCATCTCCTAGGGCGTGCGCGGTCCTCCCCTCATACATGCGCAACATCGGGAACACGACGTACCTGCGACTTGCCTCCCCTCACCCGGTCATCGCTAGCCGTCCATTCATCCTCGTGCCAGCCCCTACACGGCACCACAGCAAGTGATTAGTAACGCGAACCATTGATGGTCCTCTGGGCCGAGGGCGCAGAGAGCCGTATGCGATATGCCACCGCCTAACCACGTGGGCGGGCGTGTAGGCGATTATGCACGGTAATCGGGCTACATTGGTGGGGCGTATTTACCTGTCGCCACCAAATAGCACAATGCTGTCGGGCTTCTTCTTCTCGTCTCCGAATGGCAGGGCCATGATTGATGATCAGATAAGGAGCCGGACGTGTGCGAGATGCACGGCAGGTAGTATGTAGTGGTGTGGGTATGGTTTGACGGGTCGGAAGATGCCTAGCGAACGATCCAGAGGGGTGCAGATGGCGTTCTCAGCAGAGGGCTATGGCTGGTGTCGCGAGAGCGCTCGGCCGCCCCGCAATCGACGAAATCGACAACGACAACCTGGAGGGCCCTGGAGCTCTGCCTCCGCCTCTGCCTCTAGCGTTTGAGAAGCGAATACACTAGACACTCTCGCAGATCCGGCTTCCACCTACCGAAACGCTGCTGCAGTGAGAAAGAAGGAAAAGATGACGCTTCTACGCTCCTTCCAGCTGCATACAGTGCTGACACATCTGCCTATGTGCCGAACACATCTTGCTCCATCGGGGCCTTGGTGCAAGTAGTTACATCGTTTGCACGCCTGCAGCAGCCTCCTCACAATCACAGGCACATCGCAACATCACGCAAGTATTGGCAGTTCGCTCATCCATGTGAAACCGACACCTCATGCCGACTCGGGCCGGGCGGACGTTGCCAGCTCAGAGAGGTGCAGAACGGGTGTGCCCTCGCCTAAAAAGCCGTGGCGGGCAGAGGCGCAGCGGTTCGCACATACGATGGGGAAGCGAAAGCGGCTTGAAAGAGACCACCTCTAGACCTTCTTGAACTTGAATCGCTCGGGATCAGGTCCGCATGGGACCACCCCCGACTGGCGAAGGCTGGTACGAAGCAAGCTGTACATTTTCCTTGGCCCCATTGTTGCGAATCGCTGCGTCGTGACAAATGGGCGCCTTGGGCAAGGCGACGTGTCTTGGAGCAGCCTGCCTGCAATACATGGCATGCAATGTAGTACTTGCTTGTTTACGTGGCTGGCTTCAGCCTTGCAGGATTTGCCTTGAGGCGGTATCTGCTGTGCGATTGTGGGAAGGTTTGCGAGGCTGAAAATGTACGGAACGAATAATGGCTATGTTGTAGCCCGTGGAAGTGAACTTCGCAACCAGTGGTACCGTAGGATTTTTGTGGAAAGTATCAAGTCTACATGATACGACCACCAGCGGCACTTCGGGGCTGAGTTCAACACCGCGAGGTGCGCCCAGGTTAAAAAGGCGCAGGCAGGATTAGGGTTCAAGCGGATCGGTGCACGTTGATCCGTTGGCACTTCTTAGCTAGCAGTTAGACGGTGAGAATAAATATTGATACGAGGAGCAGTTAGTTGATTGACGTCGGAGCTGAAATGGAAGGCAGACGTAGATTGACTTCTGTACTATGGGATCCGTTATCCGTCAAGCTATGGCTTTCTGCCAGCAGCGAAAGCGAAAAACCCCCATCCTTCCATCACGTCTTTTGCGGCTGTGCAAACAACTGCACTGCATAAGCGGCGTTCCGATACGGCCGAAACGTACAATGTTAATTCGGCTCCCTTCTCTGTCAATCTCCAACCCACTAACACCCCAAGTGAGTTGCCCCCTCCGGTCGTAAAAAGGCAAACGTAACTCCGTTGCTGCAAGATATTCGGGATTGCTTTCGCCCGGTCTATAGTGTTTCGCGCCTCGGCTGCGACGCTAGAAATAAAACAATCAAGGAAACGGAGAGGAAAAGAATAGTGTGCGTGCGTGCCTTGACTCGCTTTCGTAAGTCGTTCGATCGTATCAAAAATAGAGAGAGAGAGAGAGAAAAAGATTAAATTCGTAGAATTGTTCGTGTCGTGTCCGCTCGTGGTCGTAGTGAGTCTTCAAGAGCGATCGTAGAAGTGCATGGGTGGAGTCCTCGACATTGACTCCGGAGTCCGCGGGTAGCTCAAGCGGTTTGGCGGCGAATGCTGCTCGATCGAATCCGATAGCGAGGGCGTCTGCTGGCGCATGATCAGCCCAAGCTCCAATACCGTATCACCGTTGCCGTCATTGCGGGTAGCTGTAGCTGCGCGCATACGGGACTGGTGGGTGAGCGGCGGTGTTACTCACGTAGGCAGCCGCGACGTCCTGGTAGGACGGACCGACTGTGGTGCTCACGTCGACACCGTTGATTGAGGCGTAGCTCATGCTGAAGGGGTTGACTTCGTCTTCGGCGTAGAATTCTTGCTTGATGGGCGGGGTTGCGATGCCGGTGGCGTACGCTTGGTGCATGGGTTGAATGTAAGAAGGGTATAGGGGGATGTCCATTGTGGGTGGCATGTTGCAGTAGGCGTTGGGTTGCGGATATGTGACATAGTTTGCGCTGGCTTCGTTGCCACCGAGCGAGGCGTATGAGAAGGGTGGTGGTGATGTCGAGAGCTGGCGTGTGTATTGTTGTGAGAACATGCCGCGGTCTTCGGACGATGGAAGCACGTAGGTCTGAGCCATCACATCGGGAGTGTGATCCCGACGCAGTTGGCTGCTTGTCGAACGTGGTCTTGAGCCATTTGTGGAAGATGCGTGCATCGATGAAACGGAATCTGATCTGGAGAGCTCGACTGGTCGTTGTTCAGGAGATGCTGAGCTAGAACCTGCACGACGCTCAAGGTCTTCCAGACGCTTCTTCAGCTTCTTGCCTGGTGGAGTGTTAGAAAGCTGTCTGTTATCGTTTCAAGCGATTGAGGTACTTACGGTAGTTACGCTGGGCAATGCGGTTTTGTATCCTTCTACGTTCTGCGAGATCTGAGATCTTGGTCCAGTCTTCGTTTGGGTTGGCACTCGCACTGAAGGCGCTGCTAGTGCTGTGTGCTGTTGGGTATTGCTTGGGTAGCTCCTGTTGTTGAGAAGCGTACTGTGCAGGATACGAGTATGATGAATGGCGAGACATATCAGGTCGATCGAACATTGTCGATGATTGTGTCCAAGAGTAGTACTGAGAGATGTGAGACTGATGACAAGACGGGCTCGATGGTCAGTTATCACTTGGAGCTGTGTTGCCTGGTGATGTACAAGAAGACGTTGCTATCGGATCGGGGCCATCCAAGCTCCATATAACAAATCAACCGATGCTCAGGTCACTGGCGCAGCAATCTGAAGAGAAGGGTCTGAGCGGAACAGCATCCCTGCAGCTGTGCACCGGAAGCCATGTGTAGAGCGAACGCCCTTCTCGCATGCCAGCCCCCCCTGCTCCAAATACGGTCAGTCCGCGCGCCCGCTTGCAGCAGGCTTGCTGCGCATCACCAAGCATGCGGCCAGCCAGCCCAACCCTGGACGCCTGGGAGACTTCTGCCCGCAGGCGCATCCTGCATGCCTCACACCATGGGTTGCCTACGTCTGGCGGTGGGCACAAGCGAGCTAAGAAAGATACTTTCGACCCCGCCCTGCTCGCAAGGCTGAAGATAGGTCCTGTACTTGGAATAACATGCTTTTGGGTTGTTTCGTGGGCCTGTCGCTCTGGTGGCCCTGGTGTTGGTATCGACTGAGCACGAGGGGCCCTACGCACAGTCGCTGACAAGGCATATCATACCACAAATACCACAACACGTATAGAGTAACGATCCAGCGAGCCGGACCAAACGCGTGCGATGGCACGTCGGAATGTCCGCACGGGGGCGGTTAGTCTGGCGTAACTCCATCGCCGTGCGTTACGTCCTTCAACGGCGATACCTTTGTAGAATCCGATATCGTCGTGATGGTGCGTGAACACTCACTATCAGTCATCGACATGGCTATGCAAACAGCGGAGCCGGATTGGCTAGACTCGGTGGTATCATCGCGACTCTACGGGCTGTTGCCGACACTTCCCACAAATGCCCCTCCACCTAGAAGGCCTACAACTGGTCAGCTACTCTATCCAAAGGCAAGCGTACTACCGCGGTAACCCTTTGACGATAGGCGCCATTTTTATGCACGGTACAAGCCGAGAGCAGAGCATAAATGCTGCAAGATAGGCACAAGAGCTGAACGAGCCTATGAGATGCACCCCGACAGCTGAGCACCACTGCAGCCTTCACCGACCCTCCTCAAGCAGCCACAAACACATGCCAGGTCTCAGTGGACACGCTCGGGCCTATCAGCCCTACGGCTAACCGAGTGGGGGAAGCCAAAGGGCGCGACGAGCCAGAGTGGCAGAACGAACCTGCAGCCGTACTGTCTTGGTCATCGCTCTAAGTATAGTACCTCGCTGGTTACGTAGGTTACGTATGCAGATTAGCTGTCGATCGTTTCAAACCGGGAAGAGGATGGACAAGCGTCTGACCCGTTGCGCTGTAGCACAACGCTCGCACATGGCAGGCTAGCCCTACAGGTTTCATAGGAAGAGGCTGGCTGTAGTCAGAACTATATGTTCGACAAGGTGCTCACTGTCATCGTCGACACGTGGTGAGTAGGGATGAAGAGCATTCTCCAAGGACGTGGCACGTCGCCTTGCTGCAAGGAATGGTAGGCAGACTCGTCAAGGGGTCATCTCGATTCTGCCAAACGATGCTCGCGGAATGTTCCAAGATGCGACACCGTACCTTTAACTCCGCGAGGAAGTCGCAATTAACAACAATATATCCAGCCGTATGATCGCATCTCTGGAACGAACAGGAAAGCAAGAGCGATGTCCAAGTTTGGGCAGCGGTCTTTGACCACCGGCCGGGGCCATTCCCCGGGGTTTGTCAAAATCCTTGCGCTCAGCCGCACGCTAACAATCCCGACCGTATCTTGCGTTTACGCGGCGACCACTCGCAAACAACCACAATGGCAATATTACCGCGTGACCGGCCTCGCACCAAAGATGGCCCCAATCTGATCCTTCTCGGGAATAATTCCTGACGACCTGGAACCCGGAAGGCTTCTAGGTGTGGTGTTGCTGAGACATCTTACAAACATGGCTACACAGTACATATACGTACGAACCAATCGAAGCTAGATGATGCGCAACATCGGTCTCTCTAATACGTCGTCTGCCTGTGACCTCGGACGAGAGAAGTCCGCGGATATCACAACACAACACAGCATGCAGAGCGTGGACACGTGTTTCCCTCGCTTAGGCACTTTCGTTAAACACCAACTTGGTGGCCTGACACAATGATGTCTCAGCTGTATAGAGCCAGCATTTTTTGTCGGCGATGCCGGATCCTACCAGCCAGCGTTACATGTCACCGTATTTGATGTCGCTTCAGCTGTTTGACACCGCCGCCAGAGCATAGACCATCCTGCCGCAACCAAGCATCCATCTAACCAGAAGCGTAACAGTGAAATCGAAGAAGGCAGTGACGGCATGGTTGTGCGGCTCTCATACGCCTGAGAATTGGAATACTCGATACGTTCAGACACGCCCCATGTGCTACACGTGCAAGCCGTTGTCAGACAACGATACAATCCAATCACCAAGCGAGTCGGATGATTTGTATTGCATGGAACAGTGATTTGGAACCCGAAGGCAGTGCCGAGACACCGTCTTCAGACCTTGTCGGTTGCATGCATAGTTCGGTGGTCGTTATAGCCTCATGCGCCGCATGGCTTGCATGAAATTACTCATCATAACTGAAAGCGAGCTACGTCTGCTCTCTGCATGCTTACCAAGCTGTCTAGAAGATACGTGAAGCCGGTCGATGACTAAGGTCACCTTGATCCCAAAGCAGACGTACTAATCTATCGTCTGCTCATGACAACATCGTGCTGCTGGCTGCGTCAGTGATTGATTGTTGCTAGTTGTCCATCCGCGTTATATCAGAGGAGCAAAAGAGGTAAACGCCCGGTCCTCCCACTAACACAGTATCGATGCAGCAGATACGATCGTTCTCGAAAAAGCCAAAACAGAACAGCTGCTCTGGTGAGCTTGGAATAGGAATAGCCGAAGGTGGGGCTCGAACCCACGACCTTGAGGTTGATCTCTTTGCTGTTATAAGAGCCACACGCTCTACCGATTGAGCTACCCCGGCAAGGGTGTTGTTGATGATGAAGTGGTGGTGCTACGGAACAAGTAGCTCGGATGCGAGAGTGGGTCGTTTTTGCTGATTTTGCCCGATTTTTCCCGCTCAGATTTGGCCGAGATACACCGAGATGCACTACCGAAGCGGAGATGGCTTGTGCGTATCGATAAGCTTTCGAAGGTGAACATAGTCTGTCCAAACTGGACACTCTTTCAGTGATTACTCTTGCATCCAACCAGGAGCATCGATCGCACACTACTCTAGCCGGCACAATCACAGCTACTAGACAACTGCGACACTCGCTGTTTGTTTGCCACATGTAGCTATACGATCCAAATCAACATCGTGGTGAAACTCAAGCAACCCGTCAAAGCCGCAACATCCGACTTTGCTGACTTGGTTTCGTCAACATGCATATACGGTTATACCAAATAACAACGTCTGCAGGCGCAGTGGTACAGCCACCTTGGAGGCTCCTGACTGTTCTAGAGTACATCCATGCAGCCCTGTCAGACCGCTTTCAATGGCACACCACAGGCGTCTGCTAGTCACGCGAGACGGCACATCCACATTTCGTAGCGATATCCTGCCTTGCATATCGGATCATTCCTGCTGACTGCGTCAACAAATACCCGGTACACTGAAGTTTGATTCAATGGCTCTATCGTAAATGCATCTACATCACGCCTCAACAACGGGTGATGCAAGATGCAGCCACAGACATGTGTCAGCAGATATCGCCCGTGAGCCGCACGGAACGCGTGGCGTAAGGTCTGCTACACATGTCCTGTACCGAGCGACAACACCTTGCGGGTGATAAGCCATAGCGCTGACATCGTACCTTCTTCGAAAAGCGCAGCAATACCATCCTTGTATGTCGACCTGCATTCTTACCGCCTCTTTACAGGAACCACAGCACGCCCTATGCTTGACAGCCATGGCAAACATTGGCTACTTACCGTGCAGCTGGCCGCCTCACTACTGCCCCTGAAATCGTAGTCATTACATTCCTGACTGCATCGCTAAGCCTGTCAGACTGAGCTTGTCTGGTTTTAAGCTTTGAACAGGATGGTGCTTGTGCCTACGCATCTAGCCTCCCTCGTGTGACACAGCCAACACCTTTCAGCCAGCCATGGAGATGATAGAGTCTCGGTATACACACACAGCTTCTATCTTGGGGGACAGGCATTCGTAATCTGTACGGAGCGTTCCGCGAACCTCCAAGGCAATGAGCATTCAGCAAGAGGAGCATAGTGTCAGGCTGTGGAGTGTGGACAGTCAACACACAGTGCTAGACTCCAGACATCTCGCCAATGTCCAGCAAGTTGATGGTTCTGCTTCCAGGTCTTGTTCCCTCCTGGAAAAAGTCCCGCCCTGCTTGCTTTCTCTACGGTTCAAAAGCAAGTAGAGAACCTTGCGATGAGTATTCAGACAGTCACCGACAGGACCAACAAGCTTTCCCGCGGTGACGTGTGTCCCTTGATTATCCTCATTGACCGTGTAGGTGAATTGACTGCAACGGTCGACTAACCTGGCAGTCTTAGCATCTGAGGCCAGGGATATCACGAGGCCTGAAAGCGATCGCGAAGTGATGGGTCAAATGCTGCTTTGGACGAAGCTCTCCCTGAGGAGTCGGGATGCACTTCGGTCTTCTGAAAGAGTTCGATCTGCTTTTGGCTCGATGTACTGATTTATGGTCTGCCGCATTGCGACATTATAGACCGAATAATGATGCATGTAAGTTAATTCTCCTTCAACATCGCTCGAATCTCTGACCTGTCGCAGTATCAACCCATCTTGAACCAACCTGGCGTGCTACAGTGGCCGCAGTTTTTCCAATGAGCGTTTCAATCTCCGCCGATGCACCTGGAGGCACAACCTCTTCTGCTTCCAAAGATATGACCGTCCTCAGCACCCAGTCTTGGCATCTCTCTGCTCCGTCCCTCGGCGCTGGCTCCTCGCGAATGATCTTTACTGCTTGTCGCATTTGCTCGTGTGTCAAGGAAGCCACTGTAAATGATCCCTCGGAGCCTTTGCTTCGGATGGCCACGTCCCTCCGCTCATCAAATTGGTATATCAGCTTGCTCAAGTCGATCACCTGGACTTGCATGATGATTCCCGTCTCAGTAGCGTTGTGGTGTATCGCGAATGTCCAGTGTGACCGGTGATTTGCATCAGTGCCTGGGCCGTCGACCACGATGGAGAGGCTATAAGATGCCATGGTCTATGAGTAGTAAGTAAGCATGTTGTGCGTGTGAGAGATTCTGCACATACTGATATGTTTGGACGCCTGCGATTTCAGATTGCATGAGCTACGATCAATAACGATGCCGTGGTGTCTCAGTCTCAGGATTTGTACACATCTAGAAACAAAAGCATCAGGCACTTGATTTATCAATTTGCCAAAGTTTCATTGCACGATAAGCACAACCGCTTTCCCAAACATCTTTGACTTTTATAGCAGCGTCTATAATATTATCCCTGCGACTTCCTCGTTCGGGCATGTGTGACCGGGCGCTAAAAACCTGATACAGCCAATGGCAAGATGTCGATCTCTATATGAGATTAAGTGCGTAGCCTCATCAAGCGCGCGGCTGCTATCGACTCAATCTCTTACGACAGTTTGTGGTCTGCAGGAAAGTCTTGCGTTCTCGTATCGCAATCGTCTACTAACGCGCCTTGTTTATCCTCTCATCGACGGAGTAGCTAACATCCACCGACTTCGTGACCATGACCCTCTGACTATCATCGCTCGATACGCTTCGCCTCGGCTCTTTCCCACTGACCACCATTGACTGGAAATTGACGTTGTCCGATCGCATCCGACTGCCGCTCTGCGGAGACCTCAGTGATTGCATTACATAGCTGCCGCCAGACTCTTGGTGCGTCGTCTGCTTGATGAAGTCGTCACGCGAGAAGGCACCCAGGCCGGTGTTCAACTTGATCAAGAACGGCATCAGTGTTGGTAGTATTGCTGTGACGATGCTGTATGTCATTTCGCCTTGTGTCCAGGCTACGATGACGATGCGGTCGATAAAAGGGTTGGTGGAGGCACGGAAGTCGCGAAGCGAGAGGAGTCTGTATATAGCGATGACGATGATCCTGTGTAGAGAGATATCAGTATGTGTTGGTGTTCTTTGCTTGAGGACTTTACTGACGGGAGTCTCAGTGCGAAGACCATGATGGCCTTGAGCTTGCCTGTCCAGTGATTTTGCAGCATAAAGAGCATTCTGAGAACTACAGCGATCACGAATAGCTCCAGCGAGATGCTGAGCACAACGATGGCTATCCAACGCTTGTACTGCAGTTCGAGGTTAATGATGTTCGAGAAGCGAATGGAAAGCTAGTGACGTACCACGGAGGTGCACTCTTGCGAGAGCTGTGTCCATGGAGACCCGGGGTCGCACCCCAGAGCGAGCATCAACACCGCCGCGACTGTCATGAGTAGACTAGCGATAATGGCGCTCTTTGTGATGCGCTTGTTCAATCGTTCGGGGCTCAGAGCGTAGAGAAGGCATATTAGAGCAGTTCTGGAAGAGAAAGTAGCAATGAGGTAGAAAATATCGCTTGCGTAGAGCAACTTGTGAGTGGAAGTCAGCCTCCTGTTTAATGTTCTCATGGCGCTGCGAAAAGCTCACCTTTTCTGTCGGATCCCTCTC
This sequence comes from Cladosporium colombiae, assembly GCA_026122715.1. NCBI lineage: Eukaryota > Fungi > Ascomycota > Dothideomycetes > Cladosporiales > Cladosporiaceae > Cladosporium > Cladosporium colombiae. The sequence goes on from JAKZFA010000014.1 coordinate 1,165,315, forward strand.
GACTGGCTCAAGAACTTGGGTAGACTTCCCTAGCCCGTACGAAACGGCGGCGATCACAAGAGCGCTCTCGATGATTGCAACCGCTGTCGATACAATGATAGCTAAATCATCATAGAGCAGTCTCGATCGAAAGGGGTACCGAGTGTAGAGCCTGAGAGATGCAAACAACAGAATGAACACCAATCCAACGCCGCTCGAGACCACCGCCCATCCCCCTCGATCCTCAGGCGTGTTGGCAAAAGCTGGAGACGAGTAGCCAGCAGGTAAAGACATGCAAGCAACGTGAAGTTACAATCTGAAAGGCACAGATGTGCTGCAATAACGTCAAGCGGCTTCTATTAAGGGCGCAGCAGCCTCTGGACCGGCTCTGATAAGACTATAGCCCTCGACATACGAAAGCCCTGCGTCAAACGCAGGTACCGACATGCAGTGTCGCTGAATCCCACAAACGCACGGTCGCCCTCGAGCTCTGCAGGCAGGCTACCCACACCAGGAAGACATGACCGGAGGCATCGGAAAGCGTATAGTTCTTCTGCTGCTCGGCCAAGACAACTATATGGTTGTTAATTTCAAAATACGGACTTGGTGGTGGAAGTAGCCGAGAGTGCTGGACACCATGATGAATCGATTTTAGTTCTCGTGTTTTGGTTGCATTTGGAATAATATGGGACATGCCTCGCACACTGCGAAGGAACAAAGGATTCTAGTGGTCGTTTCGACGCGATGGGGTCCGCGCATGGGTTGGGCACCTCGCTTGCTTCATCGCGCTTGGCCATGCCACACACTGTGCACAATCGCTTCACCTTAGTCCGATCTAAGAGGTTAGCGAAATTCTATTCAAGACATGCAGCAAGGAGGTTTACTGCGAGTGGTGTGAGCTCACTTGGAACAGCAGTCCAGCATTGTGTTAACATAGGGCTGTAGCCGCAATATACAATCTGCTCATATACGCTGCATGCCGTGATTGCGCGGGTGTTGGCGACGTATCAGAAAAGGTGAGGTTCGTAAGCGAGTGCTCAAACGGTTTTTGAGGCGGTGGAGCCTGATCCTTCCGGAAGTGTATCCGCAACGCCGTCTCAAACTTAATGCATCCCATCCCACGCTCCATACCACTCTCAGGCCATACAACGCATGTTCCACTGCACGAGCTTCGCGGACCCTGCAGACAACCAAGGGCGATTCCATTCTGCAATACGAATACCATGCTAGTACGCGAGATTACCCTTCGTGGATGTCGTGCTCCATGGGCTGGTATCAAGAGGGATTTTGAGATGGACACTCGCTTGCTGTCGCGTGGCAATGGCGATAACCGAAGTCTTGGTAGAGCAAAATCGCCGACGGCAATGGACACTAGCTTGCTGCACCCTGGACACTCCTGAGCCTGGCCAAGAAGAAGAGGTCTCCATTTCACGGAGTCTTCACGATCCTCCTGCCGAAGACCCGTAGTCGAAGGGCCTCCGGAAATCTTGCATGTACCGCGTCTTGCACGGAAGGAGCAATTGCCCGCCGAAGCGAGAGGGGTCTATAGGCTCGGTTGCGTTGCGTTGTGCCATTGAAGTAGGTCAACTAATTCCCTTCCAAATTTTTCACCTTCTCTGTCTCTTTGGCTTCAGTTCGCTTGCCTTCACTGCATTTCTTCTCGGGTCAGGTCTTTGATTCTCTAGCAGCTGCTCGCTGCATTTTTGCCTCATCATGGCTGCTATCGATGCGGACACGAAGGGCCCAGCCATCGCCGAAGACCAAGGCTACGAGGCTCAAGATGGAGCAAAATCTCGTGTTTCGGCCAAATACCTTGGGACAGAGGGTGACAAAGCTCAAATGAGGATTCTCGGACGAACCCAGGAGACTCGCCGTGTATTCACCTTCATCACCATTCTTGGGTTCGGTTCGACTCTCATTGTTACCTGGGAAGTTCTCCTGACCAACATCAGCTTGATCTTGATCAACGGCGGCACAGCTGGAATGTTTTGGGGTTTCCTCTTCGCTTTGACTGGCTGGATACTGGTGTATCTGAGTCTCTCCGAAATGGCGTCCATGTAAGTCACATCTAACATTTCTATCGCGTTACGAGGCCTCTCCTTGGCGATATCCATATAGAGGTGCTCCAGCGATCGGCGCGCAGTTATGGGCAAGGATTTTGTGATGGACGAGTTACTGACCACTTCGTGTTATTAGGGCACCCACCTCAAGTGGACAATATCGTAAGTTCAAGCCTAGAAATCGTGCATCCAACCACTGACACTTCCAACACAGACTGGGTCTCCGAGTTTGCTCCACCTAACGTCCAAAAGTTTCTGTCATACATTGTTGGCTGGCTTACTTTTACCGGCTGGCAATCTGCCATTACTGCAATTGGATCCATCGTAGCCGGCACTATTCAAGGACTCATCGCTCTCAAAAACCCGGACTACGTTTGGGAACGCTGGCACACCACGCTTCTCACCATTGCAGTGGTCGCCTTCTGTGTCTTCATCAACATTTTCGTCGCAAGGCGCCTGCCTCTGGTCGAAGGCTTCTTGGCCCTCGTGCATTTCGCTGGCTTGTTCATCGTGATCATTGTCCTCTGGACGTTAGCACCAAGGAACAATGCACACGATGCTTTCTTCCAGTTCTCCAACAACGGCGGATACGCTTCCGATGGTGTCTCCTTCATGGTTGGAATTCTACCCTTGACCCTGTGTCTGCTTGGCTTCGACAGCCAGGTGCATATGGCAGAAGAAACTGAAGACTCCGCACGATCGATTCCCCGAACAATCATGTACTCTACATACATCAACGCTTTCCTCGGCTTCCTCATGGTCATCACGCTGATATTCACTTGGGGAGACATGGCAGAGATTTCTGATTCGCTCTACGGATGGCCCTTTTTGACTGTTTTCTACAACGCAACGGGCAGCAAAGCTGCGACGATCGCCATGACCATGCTCATCCTTTTCCCTTTGACAGGAAGTGTCATTGCCTGCGTGGCCACCGCCAGTCGTCAAACTTGGGCGTTCGCCAGAGACAACGGTGTCCCCTTCTCCGCCACCGTTCGCCACGTACGTAACACCCTATGATGTATCGACTGCGCTAACATGATTTCCAGATCTACCCCAAATCGGCCATTCCGCTAAACGCCATCATAGTCTCCCTTGGAATCTGCGTGCTACTCTCTCTGATCAACATCGGCTCGACCGCCGCTCTCAACGCCATCCTAGCCCTCGACTTGACCGCCTTGCTCACCTCTTACATTCTGTCCATCGGTTGCCTGCTGCTCAAGCGCCTGCGAGGCGAGCCGATTCCCCATCGCGAGTGGTCTCTCGGCAAAGCAGGAATGGCGATCAACATTGCAGCACTTTGCTGGCTATTCCCGGTCCTGGTGTTTACGCTCTTCCCTGCCACGGTGCCTGTGACACCAGATGGCATGAACTGGGGCTGTCTCCTGTTCGGCTTCATGGTCTTGTTCGCAAGTGGCTATTATGTCGTCAAGGGCAGGCATGTGTATGTCTCGCCGAGGGAGAGGCTCAGGAGAGATCTGGAGGGCGAGGTTTCCATGGCTCTGTAATTGTCTTGCAAGAGACTGGTAGCTTTTGGCTCGAGCGGAATAGCATGCTACGTACGACCTTCTCTTGACAGAGGCTAGATTAGCGAAACAACTTCAGACAGTGGCCACGTCTTGAACGATCTAAACTGTTTGTGAAGCTGAGACCAGCAGCTCAGTTTCATATACTGCATGAACCTAACATATCAAGCAGATTGAACTGTGGTGAACATGACCTTTTGTCTGCAGTTAATCTACAACATCTGTCCCTGAAGCGTAGCTCCTAGGCTGTAATGCAGACCTTAGCAGGTAGTGTTATCCGGCAATGTCACACTGTCTCTGTAACGATGCCATCGTTTCCATACAAAATTTCAGTTCTCGTAGTCCTCGTAATCCTCTGATTCCCGTGGAATCGCTACGGGCAGTTTCGACTGCAAGCTCTGTCTTGCACCTTACACATCATGTTCGTGCTACAGTATGTCTCCTATGTTCTTTCTGACATGTTATCATGCTGCTAGCTACCTTGAGAATGTCAAAAAAACAGTTTATCAGCGTGCGTGGTCCTGATCGGTTTTTCATGTAAAATTTACCTGGTAGGGTAAGGGTTGGGTTTATGGCGCTTTTTCTTTTTCGAGTGATATCGATCTTTCGTTGTCCTGACAGCTCCAGATCAACGATCTCATAAATTATTGGAGTCTGAAGATCATCGCAGATATGGTATGATGTTTTTTTGGATCAGCTGTGGTCTCGTAGTTGTCGTTTGACGGATTTGATCGGGTTGACTTTGAACAGCCACATAATTTGGTGACATCCAACGTAGATATGTCTACACAATCAAAACACAGACACCAAAAAACCAAAGAAGGACGAATTAAAAAGCAATGACCACACTAAAACGACCGAGATATTCGACATCATACAAAGAATCTGCTATAACTCTCGACGAAAAATACCAGGGGCACTGTCTCCCAGAGCCTCTCGCAGAGATTAGGTCTCCGTGAGAAACGGAAAGCCGAGTAGCATAGACAGCAGCAGGGACGACAAGACATTACTACGCACCAGTCAAGAAGAGCTGGATTGATGAAAATTAACGAACGAACGAATGACATAAAAGCGATTCGATGGCGCAACAGCACTCGAGCCATATCCACGGTGTACACACGTTAGCTCACAGCAAGCATCCTCGCATGCAAAGAACCGCAGCCCTCACTCGATCGTGAACACAACGCAAAAGCATCCAGTCAGCCACCGAGGCACACAGATCTCAAAGGTTGATCAATGAGCATGCCCAACGCCAATAACATCCAAGCCATTGCAGGAGGCATCATCTGATCATTAACCGCCAGGAATATCAACTTGGCACCCAATGGCTGGACTCGTAGAGCGAACGGAACGAAGTCGGATATGGAGCATTAACACAGCGGCACAGCCGTACGAACGAACCGTGGAGCTCCTCTCAGTAGTCACAAGGATCATTGAGGGCTGGTATTGTACAGCAGTACAGCAATACAGTCCCCCTCAACGCCTATTCGTTCACTCAAGTTTCCCGACTAGAGCAGACAAGGCAAGAACCAGCTCCGAAAGCGCTCCGTAATTCCATTACATGTTGGTCAGTGAGGAAACGCATAACCTACACAATACATCCCAGTCCCCAAAGACCCCGCGTGCCTGTCCGCCCTGCGTGTCCGCAAACTCAGGATCATTCCCCGACGTCCCCGTTCCTAGACCCGCAGATCGTTACGGTCATGTGCTTCTAACAGACTTTACGTGTCAGACAACCGACGACGAGCGTTTGAGTTTGCTGGGACAGACAGACGTCTCTTCTTTTTATCTCGAAACAGCATAAGTGCTAACATCGATCAGCTAGCCAACACACAAGAAATGAACTGCCGACTTTCCATCCTCCTCGCTTGCATGCATGCAGCTTCAAGCACGTGAGGTCAATCATCGTGCCATTGCACCCGTGACGAGTGATGCTTTCATTACAGTAGTATCCACCAGGCAACGAACCCCTCTACCTTTCGTCCCGCCAAAATGGTACCACCCGTACGAATATAGACGTACACAAGTACACGTCAAGAACACATCAGGATGTACAGTACAGCGCCCTTCAACGGCGCCCTCTCCGCGCCCCGCCCGGTCTGTATCGCCATAGCTACCCAGCACAGCTGCAGCTCCACAAGTCAGCGACATAAACATTCCCCAGTAGTGCCAGGCCCGCCGGTTCCGAACCGCCTGGCTCTCTCAAGGGCAAGAACAAACCCTGTACCGCGTATTTGTACAATGTACATGTAGACTGTCGTTGGCAGGACATGGCACAACGGGTGCCCGTCAAGTTTGTCAACTATCAATTAACAAAAGGTAGGCGCGCGGCGATATCGGTCGTGAGGCGTAACGAAACGGCCGATAGAGCTCACAGAGACGTACACGTACGCGTGGATAAAGACCTGATCACAGGAAATCGGAATAGATTGATGATGCAGCGTACGCAGGCAAGCAAGCAATTTTCGGAGCAACGCACCAAACGGAGAGTTCTCGATACATTGCCCTCGTGATGCAGAGTGAGCAGGACACCTCCCTCCCAGGAAGTGTAAGAAGAGCCAGCAAGTCATGCTTCACGAAAGGGACCATCGAAAGGCTCAAGGGACGAAGTTAAACAAGTACGAATGCCTCGGCAGCCTTGCAGCTTGCGTGCTCGCCAGGTGGGCGGCCTCAGGGCGGCGGCCAAGGTGCATTCGTTTCAAGCCACCACCTTTCCCAGGAACGAGAACCCCAAGGGCTGGGGCAAGCCAGGTAGTCGTCCTACGTTGAACCTTGTGTATGCGGAGGGAAGTACATGCAGTTGTTGACTCGTCAACCTCGTCCGCTACAGCATCTATCAGCGGCGGGGACCGCGGGGCTCAGAAAGCTATGAAGCCAACCCACCGTCAGCCGTTGACCTGGCTGAGCGCGTGGTCGAGAGAGAGAGAGGGAGAAGGCAAGATGAAGCGAGTCCGCGGACGAAACTCCTAAGGTTTGGTTTCGGCTGGTGATGAGGTTTAGGAGGAATATGGTATGAGGTGTTGGAGAGTGGTGATTGGATGATTGGTTAGCGAAGGGTACCAGGCCATAGAACGTAGGGTTGTGGAAAAGACTCCGGCCGAGAGCGGATGGGCTGAGGTGGTTCCTTTCGATGTGGGGGCTGGGATGAGGCGGCAAGGGCAGGGCAGTAGGATGCAAGTGAGGAGTAGAGTGCGTGAGGTCGGTGGTTGGTAGTGGGGCGGGTCTTCCGAGAGTTATCCGGAGAACTCAACTACTCCCTCTTTCAGCTGCTGCTGTATGGATGTACCTACCTACCCTAGTCAGCCAGTCAGTCAGGTCCCGGAATAAGGTGGAGTGGCGAAGAACGCAAGCATACAAGCGAAGCAAGCGGGAACCTTCACAGCGGATTTCAGCGATAAGCCAGCCAGCCGTTAACACTATCGTGCTCTGCGGCTGAACTTGGCTTGCAGTAGGCTCGCATCTCTGCGTGCAGAGGCGAACTTGCCGGCGACATGTCACCACCCTTGCGCGTGCAGAATGTGGGACTCTCTGTCGATGCGAATGGGGCGAGGGGCTCCGCAACAAACTGACATGGCATGATCGTGATAGTTTTGCCAAGTCAAAGGGCGCAAAACACAATTCGATGAGGAGCGGGACCTTTGAGACACCTTCAGCCGTAATGGGCAGAAGAGACTCTGCGCTAGAGAGCTGTTATGCTTTCTGCGGTGACCGCGAATGAGACCTTTTCAGAATTAGTCCGCAATTCAATTGCGCGGGACAGGCATGAAGATCAATGGCTGGCTGGAGACAGTAGTACAAGCCTGCGGATGCGAAATTGCCTATCGTCGCAGCGCGCTCCGCAACCCAGCGCAAGACCGCGAGAGTGGCAACAGAATATATCCGATTGATCAACAGTGTCACAGTGTTGCCGCTTTTCAATGTAATGTTTGGAGTTTGCTCCGGCATGCGAAAAATCAATGACAGGGACTGCGCACCATCATGCTGTATGAAGACTGTGATTGGAGCGCAACAAGAATAGCCAGGGCGTTGCCATCGCCAGGGCGTTTTCAGGTACATTGCCAGCGGGTTTGCATCATCCGCCTGCGCCACACCTGAAGCGAGCGACGCGAAGGGACGGAGACGGATGAGCAGCCCGCTGGCAGGCCAGCGGTATCACCTCCGAGTACTCAGGGAAAATGCGCCCTGCAGCAGCCCTCTCTCTCAAGTACCGGAACCGTGAGTTTGGTACATTACCCATAGCGCGTCACTCGTGACCTTAGAGGACAGCAGTACCAACGGTACATGAATTCGTCAAGTGAGGAGAAATGTGTCTTGCGATCTTGCAGAACAATTACGCAGGCGGCGCAGTCGCAATAATAACAGCGGGAAATCAAAACGATATTGCGACACGGCACGCGCTCTCTCTGCCCACGACAAGGCAGACAGGAGGCGGTGACAGTCAATCCGTTCTCCTCTCAACGAACAAGTGCGACAGCAAAGGCAGGCGCTAGAACGCGGTGTGCCTTCTTCGCTTCGTTCGTCTATAGCCGATCAGGGCGCACTGCGAAAGTGCATGCCGCTGCCCTCGAATCAGGCTGGGTCAACGCGCTCGCGATACGAAGAACGAGTAGACAAGTCGGTGTAGCAAAGACCATGACGGCTCGCCAGATCGCGATGTCGTGACCTACACCCTCCATTTCATATGCCATTTCACCTGAGACAAGGCACACACGCCCAAAGCCGGTTGCGGCGGCCACATGGGCCACGGTAGATTTTTCCCAGGTGTCGCAGATCCCATGTCATCGATCGATGAAGCCAGACGCAGGGCTGGGCGGCAGCCGCTACGTGACGGTGAGACTGAGACCGAACTTCAGATGATGGAAACATTATTATTTTCGCAGAAGATCGGTCAGTCGATTGGCTAACATTTTCTCGATGCCGTGCCTCGGTCGTCGGTATTTCCAATTACAAAGATTTTTTTCTCCAACGGCCAGAGTGCGGTGTGGCATGTGAATGATGGCATTTGTTGGAAGGTCCCGGGTCCGCAAAAATGCACACGCAATTGTCGAAGGTCCAGATCTTCGAATGTGGATGCCGGGCAGGACGATCAGCATGTCCCCTGAAAGAGGGCCGGTTAAGGGAACGCAAGGGCCGCATTGGGAGGTAGTGTCACTCGCTTGGCGGCATGCATCACTGCAAATTCAGAGAAGGGACTGGCAGAGCGGCGTTCGATTGAAGCGGATCGACCGATCGAGAGGCTCTGCGGGAGGAGCTCTGCTTATGAAAAGGCGGCCCTGCCGTGTGTGTCAACGCTCGGGCCGGAGGACGACTGGGCAGCACTTTGGGAGTTGAAACGCCAGACGCACACTTGACGTAGAGGCGATTTAGCCCCATGCTCGATGGGTTCGGTTTGTGAACGGTGTCCGCTACCGAAGATAGGAACGAGAAAAAGCCACTGACGACAAATGACATTGGCAGGTTACAGGCAGGGTACGGAGTTCGATCCTTTCGAACCCTGGGCGTGCCTGGAGTCTGGCCCTGCGGCTCGCGAGCTCACGAGGCCTGCGGTGCGGGGTATACTGTGCTGGAATGAGAGAGGGGTCTTGTCAGGGCCTCGTGGCACAGCAGGTGGGAATGTCAAAAGGCGATGAGGCGCCAGCCATGCATGTGGATATGCATCAGAGGCTGACCAGCAGGCAGTGACAGTCTCATCGGGGAAAACTCGATGCTTCGCGCGCTAGATGCACACATTTGTGATGAGATCCCACGAAAGACACGCTTGCCGCGTACGCGATACCGTGCCGCCAGGCGCTCTCGTCGATGGTGGTCGATTCCACGATCTTGGACGTCATCGATGCAGGGTAGGAGGACAACACCGACGACTTGGAAACCAACGGCGCCGGGGCAGCCAGTCCCTGTGGCAGAGGCGCGGCGCCCCAATCTCGGCTCGTGGCCGCCCACGAGGTCGGCAGGGATGGCAGCAAAGGGTGCCAATGGCAGGCCTCCCGCCAGGCCTCGTCGGCAAACGTCTCGACCCTGCCGCAGGAACTTAGAAACTTGGCTGGGCAGGCCGTGGGCTCGTGCTGCCGCGGCGAGCGTCCAAATCGTCGATTGCGCAGCTGTCACGGCCCTGAGAGGCTGCTGAGGGCGTTGTGCTGGCGGACGAGCTCGCAGGCGGTTGGCGACAGGCAACGCACGGCGCGGGGCGGGCGGTGCTGGTGGTGCTGATGCCATTATGCTCCAGTAGTGCAGTTTGGCTTTGAGGAGTTGCTTTGAGTCGACCTGCGCCGGCCCGTTCAAAAGCAGGGCAGCTGGTTGCTGTGTCCGTTTTGGGACGGAAGCGTGATTTGGGGATGCTGGGATGTGGCCGATGTTTACAGTGGGCATACATTGTACGACGGCAGGAAATGCAAATGCAAATGCCATGTCTCTTCCTAGGGCGTGAGACGACGGCCGGTGTGACTGCTGCAAGCGGACTCGAGAGGAGAAAGGCGCCACAGCAGCCCCGCCCACGCTCGCTAAGGTACAGTGCATCCACGTCGGATAACAGAGTAATAAATTGGACGGCAGCTCGATACAATAGCTGCTAGCAGGTGGTGCTGGTGCTTTGCTGCTGCAATCGCCAACCTACGATGCAGCCGCAGTGTGATAGCCGGGTGTGCCGGACTACCTCCGCCTGCCCTCGCTGCCCTGCCCGCCTACAGTACATACACGACCGTACAAAATTAAGCTTGAGCCGTATGGATCCCACGCCCCTCAGGAGGGTCTCGAGCGCTCCAACGCGATCGCGATGCTTTGGGAGCTGGGAAGTTTCGAAAATACCGCCAAACCGGTGCCTCGAGAGTCCTGCCGGTGATGGAATAGTGACGTCTGTCTGCCCGTGCTCCCAATCTCTCAAGGTTTCTGGAGATCGCGCGGAGTCGCAGGCATCGTGGGCATCGTGGGCGTGATCGATGGTATGGACGACCAGCCTCGCGTGAGAGACAGCAAGACAGCAGTACACAAAAGACATGCCATTTCGCCCGTTGAGATCTGCCACCCGTGAACCAGGGGTCAGCAAGTGAGATGCGATATGTGCGATCGAAATCATATCGATGCCGCAGACGGGCGCGAGGCCGCAACAGAAAGGCAAAGCTGGTGTAGCAACACCATCGCAGCATCGCCATCATCGCTGCCCTGCCAGCTTTCCTCGATGCACGCCATCGATCGATCGATGTACCGGATACCACCAAGCCCAACTTGGGGCATGCCGGGTGCACGACGACGGCCGCGCGAGATTTCTCTGTCGCAGATGCCAACGACGGCGCCCTGCAGCGGGCGAGCCTTGAAAGTGTATGAGTGGCTTTGATAAGTGGTCTCGAGTAGTGTGGCGTGTGTTGTTGTACAGCGCAACACACACATACACACAGCTCAATCACACACCCACGGCGACGGCAGCATCACCGCCCAAGCAGCAGCGTCATGAAGAGCCCTGCAGACCCGCCTGTGCCTCCCTGGCCCCGTTCACCCCATCGGCGATGGCAGGTGGCTAGCGCAGCCACACACGCGTGTGCGAGCGAGCGGCACCAGGATAGTGTTGATCCAGTCTGATCCTCGCTCGCCGGGGACGCTACCGCGGGCGAGGGCCCTGGCTAGCAGGCGGTGGTGGCGCACGCAGGGATGGCAGCGCATGCCAATTCCAACTCTAACCGTCGCCCACTTTCCCATCTGCCTCCGTGCCGCAGTGCGCCCATGGAAGAATCGGAGGCGCTTGCAACTCCTGGGTGTCGGTGCTGGCGCCGTTGGCAGCGTCCCGCGCGAAACAGGGTCTGCTGGACTCTCTGCGTGCAGTGTATCGCGCGTGTGTGTGTGTCGGGTAGCGCTGGGGGACGTGTGTTCGTGGTGGTGGAATACCATGCCATGCCGCCAGAGCAAGCACCTCGCACCGGGCTAGCAGAGTCACCCTGCACACTCCTCTCATTCCCATCCATGCCCATCCGCATCCTGCTTCTTATAGCCCGATCGCCCTCCGTCTGCCTCTTCCTGCGCTCTGTTCTCTCGCTTCCAGAGCTCAGCCACTGCACGCCCATCCACTCACCACCCACTCGTCACACACATACATACAGTAGTAGTATATCTACTGTAGCCAGCCAGCCAGCCAGATCCATCCTAGCTTGGCACACGCCGTGATCGACTGCCTGCTTGCCTGCCCTTGCTGTCTGATCTGTATACCTGCCTCCCAGCGATATACAGAGCGCGGCAACACCAGCACCACCAACGGCAATACCAACAGCAACAACCAAAACCACCTCAACCATCGCCCGCGCTGACGAAGCGTCTTTCGTCGAGCTGGCCCTCGCATAATGGACGGTAGAAACTCGACCGGCAGCAAGGTATCACTACTCAACGATAGTAGTGACGTAGCTCCGCTGGCCACCTCCAAGCCGCAACACCAACTCCCGCCGCCGCCCGCCGCTCAAGTCTACTATTCTCACCACCACCAACACCACCAGCGCCCACACCATCACCTCGCACGCACACATTCCCGCACCTCCAGCCGCGCCTCCACCACTCCCAGCCTCTCACCTCAAACACCACCGCTCACCCGCAGCGACTCGAGCGACTCCCGCGTCTTCGGCACCCCGTCGCCTCTTACCCCGGCCCAGCACAGCTTCCACCACCGCCAGCCCTCGCACGATCAGCACCACCAGCAGCAGCAGCAGTACTTCCTCGTGCAGCACCGCTACGGCAAGATGGACGACCCCGCCATGACCATGTACCCGCCGCCTGACGCGTCTAACCTTGCCATGCCTGCCAACCCGTACGCCATGCCCGCGCAGATGCCCTCACATGTCGCGCCGCCCGTCCAGCAGCCAATGCAGCCCATGCAACAACAGCCTCAACAACAACAACAACAACTCTACCGTGCCTCTAACTCACCCTCGTCGGAACCCTCACGCGTCTCTACCGTGTCTGCCGCGTCCAACAACAACGCGCGTCCCGTAGCACCCAAGAAGAACCAGTACCCTTGTCCTCTGTCCAAGCAGTTCAACTGTGGTGACTACTTCACCACCTCGGGTCACGCCGCCCGTCATGCGAAGAAGCACACCGGCAAAAAGGATGCCTTCTGCCCCGAGTGCAACAAGGCCTTCACCCGCAAAGACAACATGGAGCAGCACCGTCGCACCCACCAAAATGGTCGTGGCGCATCGCGCACCAGTGGTAGCAGTGATGACTCCAAGATCAAGAAGTCAACCAAGCCTGCACCGAAGAAGCCTATCAAGGCTGAGCCTGCCCTCGAGGCTGCCGTCGAGCAGCAACTCGCCGAGCAACAGCTTGAGCAGCAACAACAGCAACAACCTCAACCACAGATGCCTATGATGCAAGCTCAGATGCAACCTCAGCCTCAAACCCTGCAGCAGGTTCAAGCACAACACCCTAACACTGACCCGGCTATCCTCATTCCTCCCGTCGGCGGTCCCTACTTCCTCAACACCGTCGACTCTGGTCCTATCCACTCTCTGCCCATGCCTTCTGTCAACGAAACTGCCATCCGTCCCCCACTTCAGCGCAACTCTTACGGCCAAAACTCGCTCGACTACTTCCCTCCTCCGGCACAGATGCTCGGCGAGCTTGACACCCTCAACTTCTCCTACCCTTCACCTGGCCTTTCCAACGGACTGAACAGCCTTGCCCTAGCTGCCAGCGAACACCGCCGTTTATCCGATGAGAAATCTGCGAAAAGCCCTTCCAGTGACGGACCCACACCCTAAGTGATTGAACCTCACCCTGCGACCGCACACTGTCGCTACTGATCATTCACTTTGATGACTCTGACACAAAGAGCCAATCGCCACACCACATGGCTTACAATAATTGCCACCGTCAGCCAACCTCTCTTACCTGTACTTTTACTTGATTTGCACATATACCCAATTTCTGAGTTCTGTTTTCTCACAAGCATGTCGACGGGAGGGCGTCACAGACATGTTACGCGACTATGGAGCGGGAGAGAGGACTCGACGACAAAGATATTTGCGCCCAGGCAATGGTGGCCATCATTTTTTTCCTCCTCTGCGTCAAGGCACGAAAACTTTTCCAAGCGAAGGCGTTTTCTGGAATTGCTTAATGCAAATGGGAGGTCTACAGCGATGCTTTCTCATCCGGGGTTATCACGGGCTGGCTCGGGTTCACGAAAGAAAAACAGCGGTTCCCGAACCGAAGGTTGCGATGATGTTGTCACTCGGCTTGATCCGATAGCGACACACCTGGCAGGTGGAATCTAGAGTAGTAGTAGTATTAGTTGGCGCGTGTGTCGTTCCGCTGCTGCGCAGCCAGAACACGCGCAATGAGAATTCTAAGCGAATAATTCCCAAAACCGCACTCCAAGGCCGTGACAGCCGAAGCCGAAGCCCAAGCATTTTTTTTTCCTGCATCATCACAAGCCACCGATGAAATTTTTCCAATTCGCCCTTAGTACGTCCTCACTATTATCGCGACTTTGCTTCGATCTCTCGATTTCGCGATCGAAATCCGACGCCGCCGGATAAGCGCGCACTGTCTTATTTGCAACACCGAACACGCGACACACGTACGGCCGCGCAAGCTCACGCGCTTAAGACTAAGGATACTTAAGGTTTTCTATCTCGACTGTGCAGTATGCGTCAACGTTGTCTTAGGCATGTCTTGCCCCGGGGCTGGGAGATGCCAGCCACCTGCATCATACATCGTCAAATCATAATAACGATAATACGACGGGAGGAAGGTGATAATACAGATCGGATATTCCTCAGCAAGCAAAGCGTGCGTTGCGTGCGTGGACCTTTTTTTTTTTTTTTTTTTTCGGTTTTGGTTTTGGTATTTTGGGGGTGATGTCCTCCGATACGAAGGCTCGTAAGGACGAAGCCAGAATAACGGCGGTATCGCCCATCCCATTACCTTCCCTTACATACCCATCATCGGCTCCGACATTTCGATCTGGGGGGCGTGGAGCGTTCGATCTCGACAGCCATCCACCCATGACCGTGATCACGAGCCGTGATGGCGTTTCGCGCCATTTGTTCCTTTTTTTTTGAGTTTTGCATGTTTCGCAATCCGGCTGTGTTGAGATTGAATTTTTACTGACTCTTAGATTGTCTTCCACGATCATCGGACGAGAAGGCGCGCGAGTCGGGTAACACGTATACTTTCTGCGATCTTTAGGGATGCTGGCTGAATTGGTTGATTGATTTATTGATTGTCGTCCGTCGGTCTGGGGCCCCGACGTGCGATCGACGCGCCTACTGCACGTTATATGGCTGTTTGCGATGAAGCCCGAGGTTTTGGAAGACTGGAGGAAAGGCGTGGAGCGGACTTTTGAATGCATGACTGAATGGCTGGCTGGCTGATTGATTGATTGATTAACGACACTTTTAATATGTGAAGTGCCTGGGGATGTCACTGGAACGCATCGATATGATACGATGTGATACGAGGAGGGCCATGGCGTGATTGCTCGTTTGTGTGAAGAGTGTGTTTCTATGGCCTCGTATCTGTGCGTTACTGCTTGCTGCTACCCTTGTGCATTCGTGGCTTTGTGCTTACGACATCTCCGGACGACGGCCTCAGAGCGGATGGATTGATACGAGATCCTGGGCAAGGAAAACCCGAGCCACCTTCCAAGCCATTGGGAAGTCACTCATTCTCTTGGAACTGGGAGTTTCCCTTCCGCAATCGCGCGGAGATCGACAGACTTTTCCTGTTTGTCTCGTGGACATGGCCAAATCTCCACGAGTGGGCTTTGTGGCTTGCTGCAGGGCTGGCTGAAGGGCCAGGGTGCCGGGGTTTGGTGAATTGAACTGTTGAGATTGATTAATGAATTAGTGAAGGGATTATTGAATGGCGTTGAGGGCTTGGTCCCTTGTCGAGCTTTTGTTGCGAGTCGTGGTGGTGCTGAGTAATAGTGATGTCTCTGATGTGATGTGGTGTGTTTTTGTCTTCCTCAGACACGTGTTGATTGTTTGTTCCTGCATAGGGCGAATGCTTGTTGCAATGCAGGGTTGCCGAGGCGGTTGGACTGCGTTCTGTGTAGATCACTGCAATACCATTGAGACTTTCTGGCAACAGAGCAGTGATATTGTGTCGTAGAACGCGGTGCCCGGACTCACGTGGTGCTTTGCTTACGTCGTTTCCAACAGAGCGTCGTCTACAGTTGCGAATGTGTTGTCGCGGTACATCGATCGCCTCAGATACAGTACCATCGATCACCGACGAGCAAGATCCACGCGTGTTTCCTGGTTGGAGACTGCTATCGTTCTGCGACATGAGAGTGACATCGTCACCATAAGTTCGGATGCACAAGTATGGTTGCATCACCATACAATAGGTCTCGACAAGGACAACTCTTAGCTCAGACGCCGGAAGAAGCAAACACATAGGGACGTTGAACAAAAATCCCATATCTCACTTGACAACAAAATAAAACGATCATTTGCTACTTCAAGACGACCGGAGAAACAAGTAAAAAGTGACCGTATAGCACAACTTGCACATCGATAGTCCATCTATTCTAGGAAGTCAAGAGCGGCAGCCGCGTAGTCGACCATTGAGTGAGCATGGAACAGCTGAGGCGTTCGCTTGTTGTCTTTAAAGGTTGCATGTGACGCATCGTGTTGTGAATGATAGCGAGTCGCATGAAAGTGCTGAGACAGGATTCCGCTCTCCTGGCCTTGCAGCTGCATTTGCGCCATTCGTTGAATAGCGAGTTGATGACCAGGTTCTTCGTAGCATGACTGTGCCGGAAAAGGAGTTTGGTGGTTTGAGTTCTCGTGTGTGTTTTGGGTACTGCTGGGTGTTCTGACACTGATGTTGTGCCTGTCATGCTACTTATTGCTCGAGGCAAATACCCTGTCGTGAAAAGTAGGAAGATTCTAACCTCCTGTATTCATGCTAGTGTCCGACAGTTAGGCAAACCTCTCGAATCGCAGTTGCCGGTCCGGGTAATCATGGTTGTTAAGCTTGTCAAGGACATTTCATCGTACGCGCAAGACCCACATGTGAATGAAACGGAAACAGCGCCCTCGGAAATCGGCAACGGAGTCTTGTTGTTGTTGCACGCCTGTGATATCTATATCGTGGTTTTCCCACCACCTACACTAGAGACGTGGATAGTCTCGAATGTTTTCGTCCCTCGTAACGCCATCGCTAATGTTTCAAAATAAACCAATGATCACTTTCCAGCCCGTGTAGCCCGAAACAAGCTCATACTGCATCCCCATCTTCAGAGATCAACCCTGCGTCCGTCGGATGTAGTCTTTAGCACCTGCAGCACCAGCCGACTCATCTTTCAGTGCCTGCGCATAGCGTGCTTGCAGAGTGCCATCGGCTGCCACCTCTTCTTCCACTTCATCCTCGTCCCGCTCGACCCATTTGGCTTCGTCCTCCTCATCTGACTCGCCATCCATCTCCTCCGCCTCACTGACAGTCTCGGGCTCCTCCTTCGGCTTGCGCCTGTACTTGCCGGTACCCTTGGCCCTAGACGAGACTTCCATGTCCTGCATGAGCCTCTGCATTTCCTTCTCAGTGCTGCCTGCTTTGTCGGCTTCCATATCGGCTCTGCGCTTCTCAAGCTCTGGCTGATATTCCTTGTTGAACTCGACGCGCTTGTCTTCCACAGCGTCGAAGAAGTCTTCCACGCCGTCGCCTGTCATGGACGAGACGCCGACGACGCTCAACTGATTGTAGAACTCCTCGAGCACCAAGCTCATACTGTTGAGCAGGGAGCCCATGTAACCGCTGCCCTCACGCTCTTCCTCTTCCTCGGCGCGCACGGCGGCTTGGAAGGACTCGAAGTCGCGCATCCAATCGATGGCTTCAGTGGGCTGCTTGACGTCGGTCTTGTTGAAGACGAGGATCATGGGCAGCTTGGTCTTGTAGAGGATGGAGATGGCGTAGAGCATGTTGCTCATGAAGGTGGAAGTGTTCTCGGTGGTGCGTGGGGTGTCGATCACGTAGGCGATAACCGTGGGGAAAGATGAGGCTAGGGAGGAGAGCAGGATGGAGCCGGAGGCGGACCAGACGAAGACCTCGATTTGGCCGGGGGTGTCGACGATGATGTGAGAGGTGGAGGGCTTCTTCTCTGCTTCCTCTTTCTTCTCGTCTGCTTCGCTGGGCTGGGGCAGACAGCGCTTCTCGAGGATGGACATGACCTGGTCGATCTTGGTGCTGAAGAGGTTGAGGGAGGTGAGGATGCCGCCGTTGGGGCCGAGGTTGTACTGCTTCATGACCTCCTTGTAGTTGACCGAGTCGCGGATGTCGATGTTGGAGTCGAAAGGCACGCTGCGCACGGCGGGGTCGAGGTTGATCACGTAGGGCGGGGCGGTGGTCTTGGGTGAGTCGGTGTGTTGGGTGTGGAGGTAGGAGTTGATGCGTTGCATGAAGGTCGTCTTGCCCGAGCCGGCCATGCCCACGCAGACAATGGCGACGGGAGGCTTCTGCTCGGTGGTGGAGGAGGAGGATGCCATGGCGGTGGTGGTGGTGGTGGAGGTGTTGTCTGGGTTGCTGTAGGAGACGAGAGGTAGTCACTCGTTGATATGTCTTTCAGTCAAGGAGTCCTCGAGTCCAGTTCCAGGTGTTCGGATAATTCTTCCTATGTTTCCTTTACAATGTAGTTGTTGTCGCTGGCACGTGAAGATGAGGTCACTTCATAAGAAAATCCCAAGGCGAAAGCTTGATCAGCAGCTTCCTACTCCGCAAATCGTCGTTGCTGCTGCTTGGACCCTCTCTTGAGCATCATCGTCCATTGCGACAAATCCATTTACTTCACCACCACCCCAAACACACACCAAAATGGGCCTGGAAGATTTCGAGCGTGAGCTCGCCGAGTCCAGTAAACCACGCGAATCACATCATCGCAGTCGCCGCGACCGCAGCAGAAGCAGAGACAAGGACCGCGAACACAGGCATCACCACCACCACCGTTCACATCGACACCGAGACAGCTCACGAGACGACGAACGACGACACAGACACAAAAGACACCGTGACCGCGATGATCACGACAGCGAGAGAAGACACAGCAAAAGACAGCGCAGTGAGTCGCCTAGACGCGACAAGAAACGCAACGAAGAAGTGAAAGTGTTCGATTCAGATGGTGGTGAGGATGAGTGGGTTGAAAAGGAAGCAGACACGGCGCCTCCACAAGAACAAATGCTGGATGCGAGGAGCTCAGATCTCAAGGAAAGCAAACTGCAGCGCGATTCTTGGATGCAAGAGCCAAATCAGCTCGATGTTGATTATATTCAGCGGAGGAAGAGGGAGGAGCCGAAGGGCCAATTCGTTGGCGCGAAAGATACACACGATTTCAAAGTACACGAGAGCCAGGTCAATCAGCATCTTGCCGATTTGCAGCGCGATTTCGATTCAGATGGAGAAGATGCAGGCGAGCGGAGTGCGGTAAAGGACGAACCGGCACAGCACGAAGTCAACTACACATTCGGTGATGGTGGGAGCTCATGGCGATTGACGAAATTGAAAAATGTGTATCGCAAAGCAGAAGAGGATAAGAAGTCTGTGGAAGAGGTTGCGCTCCAGACGTATGGCAATCTCCGTGAGTTTGACGACGCCAGAGAAGAAGAGCGGGAAATGGATAGGCGAAAGATGTATGGCAAAGACTACGTCGGTCTGGAAAAGCCGAGTGGCGAGTTCTTCCAGGAGCGAAAGATAAAGGCTGGTATTCGAAGGGAATCTACTTCGAACTCGTATCAAGAGCCTGTAGCATCATTCGAGCAGGGAGAACGAATGGCAGAGGCGCCACCGCCGGCTACGACTGTCCCGCTTGATACATCTGCTCTCAACAAGCTCAAGGCACAGCTGATGAAAGCCAAGCTCATGAAAGCACCGAACGCGGCCCAATTGGAGCAAGAGTACAACCTCGCGATGGCCAACACCCCACAATCCGATGTCGTCGTTCTCAATAACATGGACAATCGCCAACTAGCCGGTGACCGCAGTGGCGAGGTCACAGCAGTCAGCGGTAAGCGAGGTCGCGAGCGAGGCCTCGTCGTCGAAAACGAAGACATGAGCATCGAAGACATGGTCCGCAATGAGAAACGCACCCGCGGCGTCCACGGCGGCGAAGGCCGCAACTTCGCAGAGCGCATCGCAAAAGATTCGAAATTCAAAAACGACCTCGACTACATGAATGACAACGCCGCAAACCTCAGCAAAAAAGTCGTCAAATCCGAAGCGAACCTCCGCAACACCGCCATCGGCGACTACCAAAAGACCCAGAAAGCCCTCGCCTCCTGTCCCCTTTGCTACCACGAAGATGCCAACCCGCCCCAACCCCCAACCGCCCCCGTCATCAGCCTCGCCACCCGCACCTACCTCACTCTGCAAACCGAGCCCGAGCTCGCCAAGTACGGCGCCGTCATCGTGCCTTTGCAACATCGCCTCAACCTGCTAGAATGCGACGACGACGAGTGGGAGGAAATCCGCAACTTCATGAAATCCCTCACCCGCTTCTACGCCGCGCAGGACAAGAGCGTGATTTTCTACGAAAACGCCGCTTTCGCTGCTTCGCGCCGCGGGCACGCCGCGCTCGTCGCCGTCCCGCTGCCGCACCACCTCGCCGACACGGCGCCCGCGTACTTCAAAGAAGCCATCCTGGCGTCCGACGAGCAGTGGAGCCAGCACAAGCCGGTCATCGACACGCAGGCGCTCGTACAAAAACCGGGGTACGGCAAGCAGGCTTTCCGCAAAGCGCTGGCGAAGGAGATGCCGTATTTCCACGTGTGGTTCTCGCTGGACGGTGGGCTGGGGCATGTTGTTGAGGATGAGAGGAGGTGGCCTAAGGGGGATCTTTTCGCGAGAGAGGTCATTGGGGGGATGTTGGATCGGGGGCCGGAGGTGATTAAGAAGCAAGGGAGGTGGGAAAGGAGGGACCGCAGGTTGGAGAGTTTTGGGAAGAGGTGGGAGAAGTTTGATTGGACGATGGTGCTGAGGGAGGCGCAGTGAGGGCGGATTGTGTGTAGCTATACTCGGTGTGTAGAATATATGATCGAGGTGTATTTTAATGCTCTCTCTCAGAATTGTGCTTTGTTCGTTTCGGGGGGGTATCTTCATTAAATCGGAAAAGAAAAAGGACGAACGGAAAAGACTCGTGGAGAACGTGAAAACCCTCCAACCTCACCCCCTCAGCGCATCAACAAACAATCCCCTCATCCCCTTCAACAACATCACCAAATCCCTCGCCTCATTCGCCCTCTCCACCACAGCCTCAACCTCCTCCCCTTCCAACCTAGGCGCCGTCCTCACAACCTCAAACCCAACAGCACTCCCCGTATCAATCTCAAACCAACCCTCCCCTCTCTCGTTCCCCAACTCCCCAAACCCAAACCTCAACCTCTCCTCCCCCGCGCCCTCAATCCTGAGGCCAAGACACTCCTCCCAGAACTTCAATTCCGGCAAATTGTGCCTCGCTTGCGCGTCGAGCGTGCGCTGGTGCGCCGCTTGCGCTTCGCGGCGTTGGCGGATTGCGGACTGGGTGGCGGCGATTTCGGATCGTAGAGCGGAGCGGTGGTGCTCGTGGGATTGTTTCTGCGAGGTCAGGGTTGCGATTGCGGCGTGCATTTCGGCGGTTTCCGCGGATTCTTTCTGCAGGGTTTCGGCGTGGGTGGTGCTGAGGGCGGAGAGGGTGGAGATTTGGGATATGTGGTGGCGGTGGGTTTCTGTGAGGAACATACGTGTTAGCTACTGCAATCGGGCTCAGATGGTTCGTTGGTCGCGGGTTGTCTGGGCATACCTTCGAGCTCTGCGACGTTCATGCGAAAGGCGTTGCGCTCTTCGAGCACGCGTTTGCGGCCGCGCTCGATGAAGTCGTCGAAGCGCTGGGTGAACTGGGTCATGCGTTCGCGCAGGTCGTTGAAGCCGAAGTCGACGGAGGGGAGGTTGTCGGCCATCGAGGGCGCGTCGGTGTTGAATCCTGCTGATGGGCCTGAGAAGGAGGCGCCGAAGCGACTGGGTGTTGCTGGGATTGCGGCCATGCTTGTGGGTGTCGTTGATGGTGGAGATTTGTTTGTGGTATAGGCTCCGCTGAGGAGGAGGTTGTTTGTCGTCTGGACAATTAATATGCGTTGGTGGTATGTGCGTTTCTCTCGTGGTTGTCGCAAAGCGGGACGGCGTCGTCGCGTGGGCGTGAGTGAAGTTGAAGTTCGCTCTTCACAACAAAAACATTACCCTGACAACGTGACCCTAACCCTAGATCTCCGCTTGCGCGTGCACGTGATTCGGAATCCCCTTCTCATCACACCACTTAAGGTTCTTCTCCTCCTCGTCCATGCAGCGCCAAAGATGTCCATCTGCACGTGTGCACCTTCAGGCTCATGCACTAGATCCTTCGCCTCTATGCTTCCGTGAAATCCTTTGTCTTCCGTGGATCCCATCAATCCCTCGCCTCTATGAACCCCCATGGACTCTCATCTGGAAACCAGCACGCAGTCGCGTAGCCTGAACAAATCATGCTCCGAATGTACGAGACGAAAGATCAAATGCGATGGTCGTCGGCCCTGCGGTATATGCAGTTCGTTTGCCAGGGCTGCTCTTTGTGTCTACAAGCCACGTAGCAAACGCCAGACGGCCAGCAGGAAGTACGCCCTCTCGATCAAAGACCTCTTCCTTCCCCGTGAGCTCACATTCTGTCAAGTGCGTACGAACAAGCCGTCAAGCGTGCGGATACGTTCGCCGAAATACTACAGGGCTTGTTTCCCACGCTTTCACTTGACGACATTGCAAACAAGCCGCGGGGTGAGCTTTTGAGTACTTTGGCCAGATATCCGCCTCAAGACATCGATCACACCAGAAATGATGTGGTTCTCGAGGCCACTCCCTTGGTTCCAAACCAGTTCTTTCGCCCCGCTCAGATGGACGACTCCGCCACCATGTCAGACGCCGAGGAAGAGGCTCAAGAAAGACGTTGGGACGAGCTAGCATCCCAATCAGAAACCACCCGCGCCGCTGACGATATCAATGCCATAACACTGGCAACTGAGAATCATCGCCGTTCATACCTTGGCGTGGCCTCTATGAGTGCCACGTTCAATGCGATTTTCAAGCTCTGTCCGCGCACCAAACACCATTTGGCCACTCATTTAGGTCCCTCGGCCGAAAGCTCGACGCTCCCGAATTCCACATCTCCAAGTAGGGACATCGTCTCTGCCAATCTTTCTCGCGAGCAACGCTGTATATCTTTTTACTTCGATACTGCACACGGTATCACACCACTCTTGGACGAAGACGACTTTCGCGCAACATACGCGGCCGGCAATCGGCAAGATAAATCATGGCTAGCGTTGCTGAACATGGTCCTGGCACTGGGGTCCATATCCTCAGGAAGTACCTCCCTGCATACCCACTACTACAACCTGACAAGATCATATCTTGGTTTCGACTGTCTCGGAGATGGCAACATGGAGAGCTTACAAGCACTCTGCCTCCTGGGTGGCTATTATCTCCATTACGTGAACTCACCAAACATGGCGTATGCTGTACTAGGTGCGGCTCATCGTATGGCTATCGCCCTTGGCCTTCATCGCGATCCGATCTCACGATCTAGTGACGCTCAGCCTGGCGAGGCTTCACGTCAACAGCGTGCTACTATTGAGTTACGTCGCCGAGTCTGGTGGAGCCTTTTCTGCCTGGACACCTGGTCGGGCATGACGCTCGGGCGACCGACTTGTGGACGCTGGGACAGTGACACTATGGACACCAAGCTGCCCACACTACTACTGTCGCACGACCATCTTACAAGCTCGCTGATATTCAGCAGCCGGTTTTGCCTCATTGTCCACCGCATGCAGGAGCGATTAGCGCATTTCAAAAGAATCACTCTGCCTGAAGTTCTTGCTTACGACCAGGAGCTTCAGAGATGGCACGATAGTTTGCCAGCAGACTTCCGTATCTCAAGCAACTCTCTGCCATCGTTGAGGGTCTCCTGGCAGTTCATGAGTGACCGGTATCTCAACGCTCGCATGATGATGTACCGCGTTCTCATGCTCTATGACGCACACGATATGATCAAGACTGGGAACGCAGAACAGTGGCGCCAGGAAGCTACAAATACAGGCTTGTCGCTTGCAGAAGAAGCGATCGAGGTCATCACAATGCACTGGAGCCCGAGTTGTTTCAGCGTGTGGAGCTCCACGTGGTATCTCTTCCAGGCTTGTATGGTGCCGCTTCTCTCCGTCTCCCTGGTCACAAAAGCCTCGCAGCTAAAGGATGATACACCAATGACCATACTGGACTCGTGCCGTGCAACCTTGAACAAGGCGCAGGAATTATTCGGAGAACTCAGGCCGTGGATGAAGTCTGCTGACCGGGGTCCGGATGTCATCTCAGGTTTACAGGAAGGAGTCTTTGCGCATGCAAGTCCTCGTGTCGATGCAGCAACATTAGACGCCAATGGAATCCCAGTCTCGTACATGGAGGGTGATGCAGGACTTGTCGATTCAAGCTGGGAGTCGTTGCTTACAGATTATGAATGGCTTTTGGACGATACCCTCTATGGATTTTGAGAGGAGTGAATATACGTAATCGCTACAATTGACATGGATCCTGCCATTGGAAGATGATGAGTTCCACTCGACTGTGTCGACAATCTAACTAAAGCTTTGGTCTCCAAGCAGCCACCTCTGTCTTTTCAGCACCAATGTAAGTCCAGCCCAAACCTGCCTTCGCCACGCTTGAACCCCCAATACGCACAACCTGCACCTCGCCGGGCATGATGTCGAAACCATTGTCGCTGAGCTCTAACCCTTGTGTCTCAGAAAATACAAACCCTTTCACCGGAAGCTTGGCCGAGACTCTCACCTCCGTTTTGCAAGACGAGTATTCGACATTGACGCCCCGATTCGAGAAGTCGAGGTACTTGAGAGGTTGCGGCCATGCTGTGTCCGTAGCCTCGGCCTTACCGTTGACTTCTAGCACGGCGTGGATGACATACGGATCATCTCTTCCCCAGCCCAAATCGTCCTTGTCGATCTCTGCTGCCTGCCGTCCATCAACACACTCTGTCGTTGCATTCGGACGAGCTTCGATAGTCCTGACAATCGGTTCGCGCACAGGTCTACCAGTTGCAATAGAGATGAACGAGACCACCAGCCGGGCCTTCACAGATTCTAAGCGGCTACTGGACGTCCAAATCTCAAAGTCCGCCGGATTCGCAAACGTAGGATCATTGTGCCCGTTCGTCCAGTCAGGATCACCTCTAGCAATACCAACATCCAACGGTCTCAACGCCCTGGCAATAGCGTAGAACGCAGGCTTCTTGACCAAATAATAGTCCACCACAGCCCACGAGATAGTCGGCCAGCAATCATTAAGCTGCCACACCAACGCCCCACCACACTTGCGCCGCCCATCATCTCCCCACATGCGCCGCCAGGACTTGTACGCGTAGCGCATCGTCTCGCTCTGCACGATCTGCGTGAGGTGCGTGAAAGTGGCGAGGTCGAAGCTTCGAAGAGGGAGGTTCTCGGCTACGTAGGTCAGCAGGCGGCGCTCGTGGTCGCCGGCTTTGTTGCGGAAGTCCATCATCGCGGAGCCTGGGTGTTGCTGTTCGCCTGGTTGGATCATGCGTTTCGTGGTCTCGAGATGTGGATATGCTTCCATGCCGAATTCGCTGACGAAGCGGCCGCAGAGCTGGGCGGCGTTTTGGTATTTGTTCATGGAGCCGTGCCAGACTGGGTGGTTTGGTCAGTGCGGTTCTCGTCTTATCTTATTTTGGTTCCTGATATGGCGGGCGACTTACGATCCCATTGGTGTATGTCTCCGACGGACGGATCGGCGGAGTGTCGATGATCGCCCCATGGACTGCCAGGGTGGTAGATCGTCCCCGGGGCTTCTTCCTGCAACAGCTTGGGGAGGAAGTACTCGTACGTATACCTCGCCGGGAAACTCGTCTTGAGCCAGGCCTCCGGGTCGCGACTCTCCGGATCGTACTCCAGCTTGTACCGCTCGAGAACCTGGTAATCCTCGTTGTTCCCAGCCCATACCACCATAGACGGATGCGAGCGTGTGCGCCGCACATTCTGGCGGACTTCGCGCTCGACGCTTTCGAGGAAGCTGGCATAGACGGGATAGTTGCCGCAGGCGAAAGCAAAGTCGTGCCATACCAGGATGCCGAGCTCGTCGCAGGCGTCGAAGAAAGCGTCATCCTCATAGATGCCTCCGCCCCAGACGCGGATCATGACTTGGTTGCTGGCAGCGAGGAGTTTGATCCAGGCGCGGTACCGCTCTGCTGTGATCTCCGAGAGGAAGCTGTCCCCTGGGATCCAGCAGGAGCCTCCGCAGAAGATGTCTACGCCGTTGACGCGGAAGTAGAAGGGTTTCCCTTCGGCGTCGGGTTCCTGGATTAGCTCGCAGGTGCGGAAGCCTATGAGCTTGGAGCTGCTGGCAGAGAGGATGTCGTTGTGAAGGAGTTTTGCGCTCAATTCGTAGCGGGTTTGTGGCCCATAGCCGAGCGGATGCCACAATTTGACGTCCTCGATATTGAATGCCATTTCTGCCAGACCTTCGCCATCAGTTCTCGCTACTGCCTCGAAGACCACACGCCCTCCGGTCGAAAGACACAGCTGGACCTCCATCCCTCCCGACGCACCTACCACCCGAGCGAAGATGCACCCAGAACAAGATTTAAGCCCATCACCCAGATCATACTGCACCCAAACATCCTCAATCCTCACATCATACTGCTCCAGATAAACCGGACGCCACGGCCCAGCAGTCATCAAAATCGGACCCCAATCCCAACCCCAATTATACTGCGCTTTACGCACCGGAATCCTGCTATCCTCCGTCTGCCGCGAGAAATGCTGGTGCTCCGGGTGTGCTTTGACCAATTCGCGGCCACGTAAGAGGGCAGAATCGAAAAGGATTTCGAGGACGTTTGTTGCACCCCAGTGAAGGGTGTCGTTTATGTTGACGCGGTGGCTGAGGTGCATGTTGTTGGTTTGGAGGATGGGGGTGCCGTTGAGGGTTACTTTGGCGAAGGTGTCGAGGCCTGAGAAGACGAGGTCTGTAAACTGGGGGGCTGTGGTGGTGGGTTTTGGGAGAAGGGGGAGGTCGAGGCGGTAGAGAAAGGATTTGGTGGCGATCCATTGGGCGGAGAGTTCGTTGGTGTTGAGGAATGGGTCGGAGATTCTTTGGAGAGGGTGGTTGGGTTAGCACTGGGATTTGATCGAGTGGTGCAGTAACAAGAGATACGGTGAACATACATTTTGTTAGCTAGAAGGTCGACGTGGACCTGGCTGGGAACTTTGTTGACTGGTAGCCATTCTTTGCTCTCCGCTTCTCTCATTGACCATCCCGTACGTAGGTCGATCCGTGAGCGTTCCATGTCTATGTCACTCGTTTATATAGAATATCGAGCTCTGGCAGTAGAGAAAGCACAACCTCAAGCTTCTATCTGATGACGATATTGACGATATATGGTCGATCGTCAGCCTTAACAACCACTTTTGCCGGCTATTTAGGCAATCCTCGCCCGACGGAAGTGCCCAAGGTGAGACGATGTGCTGGCACGGTGAATTGGATTGCCGCTCGAGCGTGGGACCGCCGGTTTCTCGAATACCTGTGAAAGCTGTTCGTCAACCAACGGCTTTCGACATGTCGGCAATGGCATGTCTCTAAGAAACAATTCGCATCAATCACCGACTCCACCTTGAGATGCCGACGGTGTAAAAGATTCCGACCGCAGTGGTATTGCTCAATGCGATACTTGTGCATCTTTCTTGTTGATAGAGCGAACAAACATGGTGCGCGTTTGGACCTCGGCAGAATGTGAGTTCGATCCTTCGGTCGTTTCTGGCTTCATTGACTGACGGAACGATGTTTTGCAGTGGCAAATTGTCAGCGTGAGGATAGGTGTTGGCTGGCTATCCATGGTAATGTATACGATGTGCGCAAGCTTAATGCTGCCTTTGATGGTTCACACGGCCGACACTAATATAGAGACAGGTCACCAAGTTCCTACCACAGCACCCTGGAGGCGCGAACATCCTCCTCAAGAATAGCGGGAGGGATGGCTCGCACGCCTATGATGGCGTCCATCCCCCTGAGCTTGTTGAGGAGTATCTAGACCTAATTGAGTTCAAAGGCAAATTCGAAGAACAGAAGCACAGCTCCAAGGCCAAATCACAACAGAGCACGGCTGCATTTGATGCAAGGTCGCCTTCAATGTCACATATTCTGAGCATCCCCGAAATGGAACAAGTAGCGTTGGCGACGATGAGCGACAAAGCCATCTCGTACTACGATTCTGCCACTGATGACGGGATCACCAAAGAAGCGAATAACAGCATCTACCAATCAATCTTGCTTCGACCTCGGATATTTCTCGACTGCACTCAATGCTCCACAGCCACTACATTTCTCGGCAACGCTCTCAGCACGCCTATCTATGTCGCTCCGGCTGCGATGGCAAAGCTTGCACATCCAGAAGGCGAGGCAGGAATTGCTACGGCCTGCTCAAAGTGGAAAGCCTTACAGATTATCAGCAAGAATGCTTCAATGTCTCCGTCTGACATCGTTCAAGCGGGTCCGGATGCTACATTTGCGTGGCAGTTGTACATCCTGAAAGACATCAAAGCAACGGAAAGGACCATGGCGCGTATAAGAGAGATACCTCAGATCAAGTTCATTGTCCTAACTCTTGATGCGCCGTTCCCTGGCAAGCGTGAGAGCGACGAGCGATTCAAGATGGCTGAGGCTAGGGCAGGCACACCTCCGAGGCCCTGGGGAACTGAGTCCGCTCTGACTTGGGCCACAACACTATCATGGCTCCGCACACAAACGGATCTCCCCATCGTCTTGAAAGGTATCCAGACCTACGAGGATGCATACATAGCGACAACATTTCCCTGTGTAAAAGGAATCATCATCTCGAATCATGGAGGCAGGGCACTTGATACCACCACGACTCCTGTGCAAGTGCTTCTGGAAATTCGAAAGCATTGCCCGGAAGTCTTTGACAAGCTGGATGTTTTGGTCGATGGAGGAATTCGACGAGGCACAGATGTTGTCAAGGCGCTTGCTCTTGGGGCCAAAGGTGTTGGCATTGGCCGGGCTGCGCTGTATGCTCTAGCTGTTGGGGGTGAGGCAGGCGTATCTCGGGCGTTGGAGAGTGAGTACAACCAGCTTCCTTCATGCTCCACGGTCAGACGAGCTGACATCGCATCATAGTTCTTACAGAAGAGACTGAGACGACAATGCGACTGCTGGGTGTGAGTTCGGTCAGAGAACTCAACGCAAGACATGTAAGGCCATTCGAGACTTCTGAAAAAGCCACTTGGAAGACGGAATGCTGACATGGGCTTAGATCAACACCAGTCGCTTGACGCATGCCTTGATTGACGAAGGCACATCGCTTAGGAGACCGCTGAGTGCCGCGACTCCCAGACTCTGATGGATGATTGATTGACGGAATTCAGTGCTTGGTATAAAATAAGATATCTCGGCGCTGATGTAACCTGGAATATTATAAATTAGATGTGAAGGGATATTTGAGATCTACAATCGATTTCACTACAGCCTCATGGATAGTCGTGCCGTATCCTTCATTCGCATTCTGCAGATTGCATATGCTGTACGTCTAAGCTTGGCCATAATTACGATGAGGAGTACCTTGAATAATTTGGTTAGCCGTGGTCGCCTTTTCCACTCCAGGCAATTAATTCTGTGGACTGTCGATGTCTGGTAGCGGTGACCGCGATCCATGGCACCCTCTGGCCAACATCGTAGGGTCCCCTTGATCTCTGTTAGATCACGAACACCGATATCAACAGCCGAGCGGCGTCTGCAAAGGCACGCAACCCCTCATCTCCTCATGCAGGCATGGTGCACGTCCGCAGTCACAATAACCCACGGCAATTTGAAAACCCGATACCTTGATCGACATCAAAATCCGGGGCCCCATATGTATACTCGGTCTAGAATGTTCTCCATGGGGGAGTTGCTGTCAATTCCCAATGGCAACAGGAGACTGCAAAGAGAAAGATATCAAGCTGGAAGAGCACGCCAGATCGACTAGCGACGATGGCGAGCTTTATGCCACCATCATGGCAACACGTAAGCCAAACCCACGAGGCCCCGGCTACATCAAGCTCTACGGCTTGGTGGGAGTCGTGCTGCTCTGTTCAACGATGAACGGCTTCGACAGCTCGCTCATGGGGTCGATCAACACTCTTCCGAACTATACGAATTACTTTGGTCTTCCTGCTTCGGGTAATGCCAGCACGGGCATCGTCTTTGCCATCTTCCAGGTACGAGTGTTGATTTGATGAATATCAATTGCAAACTGTTGCATGGCGAGATACTGATCACCACTATTCAGGTCGGTCAAATAGCAGGAGCGCTGTTTATCTGGATGGCTGACTGGTACGGCCGCACCTGGCACATGTTCTTCGGCTGCTTGGGTGTATGCCTTGCGACAATTGTCACCTCATTGTCATTCAATTTGCCAATGTTGATTGCCGGCCGATTCTTCCTGTCGTTCTTTGCAACGTGTGCACATACCGCAGCACCTCTATACTTGGTCGAGATCACCCCTGCAGCTTACAGAGGTACACTCGCTGGGCTATACAACACGTTTTACAATGTGGTTCGTGCGATTGTATTCAAGACCTTCGCATTTAGCAAAGTCTGACGATGTGTTTAGGGATCTATCTTCGCAACATCATCCGCTTATGCTAGTCACAAGTATCTGTCGCAGCACGGTGACATCGACTGGAGACTACCTCTATGGCTACAGATGGTGTGTCCGGCGTTGGTATGCCTCTTCATCAAGTTCTTCCCAGAATCTCCTCGATGGTACGTGTTCTACAATCACCTGCGGGTCTCACAGATGTGCACTCTGACTGATGTTGCTAAAGGCTAGTTGCACAAGACCGTCACGAAGAGGCAAGGAAGATCGTCGTCAAATATCATGTGAATGGGGAGGAAGACCACCCACTCGTCGACCTGCAGATGAAAGAGATGATTGGCAACATTGAACCACGTGATATCGGAAGCAAATCTAACCTCTTTGATCTCTCCGTGCTTGTGGAGACACGATCTGCTAGGTACAGGCTCATGCTAAACATTGCATTCTCCTGGTTTGGCCAATTCAGTGGCAACAAGTAAGTCTTGTCTACTATGGTATCATCTTGCAAGCTTTGTGCTAACATCATCATCCAGCATTGTGTCTTACTACCTCCCCATCATGCTCGCAGGAATTGGAATCAAAGATACGAACACCAGACTGTACCTGAACATCGTGTACTCAGTTGTCGGATGGGTCTTCGCTACAGTCGGCGCACGTCTCCACGACGTTGTTGGGCGGCGTAAGATGTTGATCACATCAGCTTCTGTTATGGCCGCTTGTCTAGCAATAGTCACCGGATGCTCAGCAGCCTTTGTTGACTTCGGCAACTCGACGGCTTCGAGGGTTTCAATCGTCTTCATATTCCTTTTCGGTGCCACATTCGCCGTGGGTTTCACACCGATGCAGCCTATCTATCCAGCGGAGGTCGTCAGCAACAAGATGAGAGCGAAGGGTATGGGTGTGTTCAAATTGACCGCCGGCGCCGCAGGCTTTTTGAACACATTTGTTGGGCCAATTGCCCTCTCAAGTGTAAGTTCAGACTCGATGCTCGCTTACACAAGAATAGCACTGACCGCACTTACAGATCGGCTATTGGTTTTACGCATTTTTCGCCTTCTGGGACACGTTCGAAGCTACATTCATGTACTTTTTCTTCGTGGAAACTAAGAATAAGACGTTAGAAGAATTGGATGTTATTTTTGAGGCTGATAACCCGCGCAAAGCAAGTGTACGCGCAATGAAAGTGTCGAGTCGTGTCTAGCTGGGCCGCTGAACTTGCAGAGGCAAGTGTTGTACTCTCATAATCCTCAACAAGTCAATACCAGCGGCCAAGGCACAGATCTCTGATTGGAAGGATATTTTTTGGAAATATCAAGCGACAGCATGATTGCATACGGCACAAAACGCTCTCAGTCTACGAGCCAAGAAGCTACTACAGATTGCGATCTCATTCCAAGTTCCAGATATCATCAAACGTGTCTACCTCGATACTAATGCACCAGAAACTTGTCGGCATCACACAACACGTCGATGAATCAATAGGATTTGATGCTCCAGCTCGCCAGCGGGTGTCCCAGTAGACCGTTCGGCTCCCGAGGTATACAGAGATATCAGCATACTTTCGACCCACGTGAATAGCTTAGACTTCGTGGGGCACTCACTACTTTGCCCAATGTACGGAAATCACAATTTACGTCTCGGACGCTCCGGATTGTGTAGGAGTTGGATTTTGGGCTTCCTGCTAGTGGGAGCAATAGCCTGTTAAAACCTTGGATACGACCAACTCTGATATACCGAATTGAACGGTGAGTGCCGTAGGTCGAGACAGTCAAAGTCAGCTTTATCTGCGATGCTATCCCTGCACTGCTCGATCGAATGCCCAGATGCTCAGATTGTATTCATTGATGGCAGCCTTTCTGGGCCAGAAATTAAGATTGGTAGTCAGGCACACAAGAAGTCACAAGTGCATGACTGTCATCACCTGAAACGTACCAGTGTATATAGCACGTGGATTTCTAAGCTAACGCGTGGTTGAAATTCATAGTGTGTTGAGGGACGCTGTAACTTTCATGCCAGAATTGAGTTTTGGTTGATATGTCATATACATTTGGGGTACGCCTGGCTCGTGTTAGGCCTAGGTATCTGGTGAGGTAGCATCGGAGCGGCCGACGAAACAGTAGCTCAGCACAACGGGACTACTGGAAAACCATGTTCAGCACGTTCACGGCGCTAGATTTTCACTTGCATCCTTGCTTGACTGGAAGTCCAAAGGATGAACTAGTTGGAAATTGCCTATAAAGCCCTGCACCGTCCCCAATTTTCCTGACAAGACCATCATCTCCCCATCTTCTTATCTTCGACTCAAACCAAACCAAGATGTCCAGCCTCAAACAGCTCGCCACGCTCTCCATCCTCGCAGCGTCCTCCGTTGCTGACATCTACGAGGTCAATTTGCCAAACTGGGATCTCAGCGGACCGCAGAGTGCCATTGGTTCATGGTATCGGGCGTCTGCTGGCGCTGATTCTACCAATGGCAAGAGCTGGTGTGCTTATTCATACTACAACAGCGACCCGATCTTTGCGCCGGTAAGCATGAGTTCCAGAATTCGATGTATCGTATCGTCCAGAGCACTGACTTCTGCTGGATCAGTCTTTGAAAGCCATGGGCGGACATACGTACAATAGCGATCCTGTCGCCTGGAAGAAAGAGACGCAGAAGTTTTGTGGTCTCGAAGCTAAGGTAACCGACCCTTCGACCGGCAAGACAAGTCTCTTGTACATTGGCGACTCCTTCGATGACAACTGGATTAAAGTGAGTTGATTTGCCGTGAGCCAACTTTCGAGTAGCATGCTTACAAGTCTCGCAAATCTAGCAACATGGTTCCATCGATATCATGATCGATGCTTTCTCGAACCTCCACGGCAACCCGAATGGTGACAAGAACAAGGTCATCCAGCCCGTCAAGTGGGAGCTTACTGGAAGAGTCAACACCAAATACGCTGCAGAGGGTGCCTCGTGGCCGCGCGCCGCTGGCTCATCATCAAGTGCGAAGCCTACAACATTGAAGACTAGCACCTCGACTCAGTCTCCCTCTCAGACTCCTGGAACTTGTGTTGGCTGCCTCGGCACCAAGTGTGACGGGCAGACTACCGTCTGTAACGATGGTCTGACCTGCCTTTCTCCAGATGGAGTTTGCAGCAATGCCGCATGCAACTGGGGGTGAGTCGTTGGGCATCACATTCTTGTCTTCACTCTAAATCATACTGACCAATTTTGCAGCTGCAAGGGATGGTCTTGCAGCGCATCCTCTCCGTGCCAGAAGCCGGCGTCGTGCGTCAACGGCCTCTGTACGACTGATACTATCTGCAGTGGTTGCGCTGGCTCGAGCTGCGATGGCAAAACAAACGTCTGCAACACCGGCTTGACTTGTCTCAGCCCAGACGGAATCTGCAAGGATGCAGCATGCAACTGGGGGTAAGTTCTCCTGTCGAAAATTGGGGGTCCTGCTTGATCATCTGGGACGCTAACACTCTTCCAGCTGTGCTGGCTGGTCGTGCAGTGATTCGTCACCGTGTCAGGCGCCCAACAAGTGCACGAGTGGCACTTGCTCAGCCGCATGAGCAGTGGCACGGACTGTGATAACTATACCTAGGCGTTTGCCTGGAGTGAAACCGGTTGAGTTTGGAGAATAGTAGGGCTGTGTAGAGTGTACACTGTGCACCACGTGTGGGCGGTGGGCGTGAGGACTCGGTTGGATGGACACTAGTTCAGATGTGTCTGTAGTTGGTTGCAGTACGTTGACAAGGTTAGCTGGATGAATGTTTATACGATAAGGACTGCTTCGGTTTATCTTTCCAATTCAGTTTCTTCTCCATTATTACTATCGGCCTCTGTTCTCCGGTGTCCCAATGAGGTCTTGAACAGAACTAAGACGTAGGGTCTTCGAGCATGGCAACCTGTCTGTGCCTCATTCAAAGAATGCGGAACGGCAGGAAGCGCCAACGTGTGATAGCGTGATAACCGTAGTGCGTCTTGAAGTGAGAGTAAGCCTGTATCGTTGCAGAGAACACGTATTTCGGCGGTGGCCGAAGGATGAACTTGATGGTTTTCTGTGACGGAAGTCCAAAAGCCGGCCTCGGTAAAGCTTGAACGGCATTTCGAAAACCCGTCATGATAACCAACGACGAACAGTCCGGAAATCCCCCTAGTAATGGTATGGATAGACGCCACCGCGCACTCCGGAAGCTTACCTCGAAAGCGGTGTTTCGCAGTTTGCGAATTGGACGGCACTCTGGGTAGTCGCAGGATGTAGTGAAGATCAGTTAGACTAACAGTGGAAGCGACGAGTTGTACCTATGTTTTCCGCCTCATGCGACGTATACGTATTTCATGAGCTTTAAGCTGCAATTACGGCAGTGATGGCAAGTTCATATCCAACCGAGGAAATTAATATCACCATTCGTGTTTACAAGCTTCTTGCCTTGCGAAATGCTTGCAACTCAGATTTTCGGTGTACATTAGCTACGGTAAAGACTGAAAACCCACGCAGAA